>CM075353.1:17510000-18760000 GCA_037693485.1 Kitagawia praeruptora
CAGTATCAGTTTCTCTTCTTAAATAATATAACAACCAATATACCCTTTTAGTGTAATATTTTAAAATAACATGAATACTTGAATAAATCTCTCACTATCATCTTCTCATTTCCTTCCTATACAGCAATTTTATAATTTAATATAAAATCAGTTTCTCTTCATCTATAACAATAATTTCATCGTTTCATATCACTTTTCTGTTTTCAGTTATAGAAATCTGAAAACCATTTTCAATTCTTTCTTTCAAGTTTTGGGGATATATACTGGCGCCAGATACGTAGGACGATGATCAGTCGCCTGACCGTATCCGCTCTCTGTTTACTACTAGTAGAAGGAATGAAGGCCACCTACTAACATCATCCCTGGAGGAAGGCCACCTGCATAACATCCTCCTGGAGGAAGGCCACCTGCATAACATCCTCCCTTGGCATCTTCGTGCCGAATCATGAATACTAGACTATGTCGCACACAGCCCTGACATAGCCTCTTATGCAAATTTGTTGCTAATCCCCCTTTTTATAAGATCATTATTCAATTTATCAACACCATTTCACATTTCCATTCTCGCACATTATTTCTATAAAATATATGTATATATCATACACCAGAAGAATGTTTATAATATAGCATTATAAACCATATAACCCTAGATAACAACTGATACCATTCTCTTTCATATCTCTTTTACCCTAGAGCATATTCGCTCCATTCATAATCATCTCTATATTCATATTTCAGAAAACATATCCATCTCTCTTTAACTTCCCACAATCAAGAAAATATATTCTTCGCAATATAGCAACAAAAGCATCACATATACATAAATATATGCCATGATATCATTATTATTCCGAAGATAAATAATTTTTAAAGTAGGGATAGAAGGATCTTGCCTCGGTTTCTGTATCCTGACAGTAGGGCTGGTTCCTCCTCCGGAATTTCTATAAACACAAAAGGTCCATCATTAGCATACCACATCTCTTACTCACTACCCTCTTATATAACAACACCCTTTACACTTCAATGTATGTTTAACGTATTATTATTACCCCAAAGGTTCAAGGACTTAACCATTTATAAGCTCAATTGAAGTTTCAGGGGTTTTCACCATTTTCCCTAACGACCACACTTAACTGTAAAAATTCTCAGAAAATATGGATTTAGAATTTTAATGTAACGTCAACTGTCAAGGGTCCTCTGACTAACCTACCACACTATCCCAAAATTTCGTGGCTTGTAAGACTGTCTAACTATGGTAACTGTAACCTTAAAGTTGATACAATTACGTTTTCTAGGTTATCGAACATCTTTCACTAAAACTGACTTTTCTCCTAAACCGTTCATCAGATTTTAACGCACCTTATATCAAAACGATCTATGAACTAAGCTCTATCATTTCATGGTCACTAAGTGTGCTGGACAGTAACCTACCGTACTGCATTGTTGTCCAAAAACAGGGCAGTTTGTCGTTCTAACGAAAATCGGACATTATAACGGCTATATTTTCATACTTTCCAAAATCAAACCCCTCCAAATCACTCATCCACCTTATACACCATCACATATACCATGTGGTCATCATACCAACCATGGATTTCCAAGTCCACAACACAATTTCCATACCATTCAAACACATATAAACAACTATAACAATAAGATTACATGATTTAGTACTACTTATCTTAGAAACCAACTAAAATCATCAAAACCCAAAGGATTCAAGCTAGGGTTTCAAGCTAATCATCAACTTTAAAGAGTATACTAACATGAATAACCTCACAAAGCTCTTATACTACCTTAGTATGGTCTAGATCATGCAAAGAAATCAAGAAAGACAAAGTTTGTTCTAAAAGTTACTATTCATCATCAACTTTGGAGATTTTATTACCTTGCCAAATGATGTTAGTTTGCTATGAAACTTTGTGCTAGTCTTGATCTATCCTCCAAGATGCTCCATGATTTTTCTCTTGGTTTAATCTTGAAGAGAATTAGGGTTTTGGATTTTATTTTCTTGTTTTTTTCTTCTTTGGCCGAAAGTTGTAAAGGAAATGGGGGAGAGAGTTCTTTTGGTTTCTTTGATCTATTCTTGTGTTAATCTTGTAAGTTTTAGCTTATCTTAGAAGCTTGGAAGATATTTTGGTGATTAACCATGTTAAAAGACTAATTCACCCTTAAAACTAATTAGTGGAAAGTGATATCATCAAGATGATCTCATAATCCTTTTTCTTGATTTTCTTTTCTAATTATAATGCTAGTACTCTTGGTAATTATAATGGGGTATGTATCCTTGTTATATAATAAATCTTGGTTGCTTAATCTCCATATTCGTCTAATTGTGGTTCATTACGAAAGTACCTCATTATCTCAGTGGTTTTGAAACCATTTAACAATCCAATTTCCTTTGGTATTCTCTTAACTTAATAATCCCTAGGTTAAATCTAAATTCACTAATTCCTCAATATATAATTCTTATAATGTTTCCATGCTCCTAAATGTCCAATAGAAGCTTATTCGAAATCAAAATCCTCAAAATCCATGTTTCAGGAATTTCTGAAATCTATCGTCATTTCGAGTCACTTATTTCCATTGTACAATACTAATATGGTTTCTGTTTATTCATTTTATGTTTCCATTATAGAGTACCTATATACCATTTCTCTAAATCCTCGAAATTTACTATTCATGTGACCACTGTAGCATTACTGAAGTTAGGGTTATTACATCCTTCCCTCCTTAAAAGGATTCCGTCCCGGAATCACGTCAGAATTGTCCATAGATACCTTTTTATCTACACCTTATAACTTCTATATCACTTCCTCCATCCTTTTTCCTTCATAATATCTCTATCTTGTTTGCACAAAATTACACCATCATAAACTTGCTTGTCATTCATCAACATCCCTCTTTTAGTTATGGGTATCGGCCACCACATTGGCCTCTCCTGAATGGTAGTGTATCTCACTTATGGTTTATCCCTATGTTGATCTCTATCATGACATAAAATATACATCTTTCGCTCTTATTATATCTTGTCTCTGTAAAATCTTCCAGAAATCCGACTAAAATAAGATTCTTTGAACAATTGTAAGAAAATATTACCTATAATATATATTTCCTGTTCGTATATAAACAAGTCTGTGGTTTACCCCCAAAATACTATTATTCTCCTTTTCATAGAATATCTAACCCCTAACAGATACTGATTTTCCTTATCTAGATTATCAACCTACCTATACCATTCATTGACCACATTGATTCTTAACCAAACGTTTACACTAAAAATTTAAATACTAGAAAAATGTTCACCTGCATCTGTATCCGGCCTTCTCAATGCCTCCCCTAAAGTCATATTGTACACCCTGGCAGTAGGTTTATTTGAAGCAGTCACACTCTGTTCTGGCACAGATGATCCCCCTGAACGGCAATCTCTGGCAATGTGTCCTAGTTTCCCACACTGGTAACACTTGATGTCCCTCTTAGGATTGGTATTAGCCGATGGGCACTGACTAAGATAGTGTCCTTTTTGTCCACAGTTAAAGCAGTTTATTTCTAACGCTCTACACACTCCTGAATGCTTCTTACCACACGTGTTACAGTCTGGAAATGGTGTTCGAGATTGACTAGATTGAAAAGTTCCTGTGGATCTACCACCCTGATTCACAGTCTCACTGGTAGTCTTATTATTCCCTGACTTTCCTCCAAACTGGGGTTTTTGTCCCTTACCAAATTTGTTAAAGTAGCTTCCCTCACTTGAACCTCCCTTCTGACCCTCAAATTTCCTTTTCTTACTCTCTCGTCCTATTTGAGTCTGTTCACTCTCAGCTTCGATAATAGATGCCTTATGAACTACCGCAGCATACTCGGTCAACTCAAATGGTGCCACTCTAGTACGTAGCCATGGTTTCAATCCTTGTTGGAACCTCTTCGCTCGTTGCTCTTCAGTACGCACGAATTCTGGAACAAACCTCGACAGTTCGGTAAATTTCATTTCATACTCAGCCACTGTTTGATTTTCCTGCTTTAGCTCCAAAAATTTTATTTCCATCTGGTTCTCTAAGTACCTAGGGGAATATTTGTCTAGAAACACCCTAGTGAAACGCTCCCAAGTTATCACTCCCGCTCCCTCGAGATTTTTCTTAGCTTCCCACCAATAATTTGCCTCTCCCTTTAGGAGATAGGCTGCAAAGACTGTCTTCTGATCTTCCTCTACCCTCAGTATCTCGAAAGCTTTCTCCATCTCTTTCAGCCATGCCCTGGCTGCTACTGGGTTAGTGGTTCCCTCAAATTCTGGGGGTTTTAGTGACTTAAAAGCACGAAAAGAGTTAGCTGCCTGGTTGGGAAGAACAGGTGGTTGTGGCGGATTCGGTGGATTAGCTAAATTCTGCCTCAAAAGTTCCATAAATTGGTTAAAAGGGTTACCACCCTGACTTCCCTGTTGGCCAGTTGATTCATCTTCTTCTTCCTCATGATCTTGTTCATTATGAGCGTTTTCATCCTGCCTATTCTGACTTGCTTCCTCTCTCTCATTTTCCCTTGCATTCATTCTATTATTACGCTTAGGCGGCATGATTCTGTATATAATAATATTCTTCATTAATCACCCAAATTTAGGGTACAATATACATCATTTCCATATATGCACAACTATATCATTAGTTAATCTTATTTATGCATCCCAGTATTTTAAATTCACACAAGTAATATTTAATCATAATACAACTTTGACAAATAAGCTTAGTACCTTTAGCACAATAACCTTTTCATTTAAGTCAATCACCTCATATATATCAATATTTCTGAATCTCAACATTTAATATCAAAATACGATAAAATTAGGCAAAGTACATAAACTTCATTAATTTACATAAATATTTTACAACTTGGGTACAACATCTTTTACTACTAATATCATACATCATAAAGGACAAGGTTCGAAACCCCAAAAGCATAACTGTACATACTAA
This sequence comes from Kitagawia praeruptora, assembly GCA_037693485.1. Classification (NCBI taxonomy): domain Eukaryota; kingdom Viridiplantae; phylum Streptophyta; class Magnoliopsida; order Apiales; family Apiaceae; genus Kitagawia; species Kitagawia praeruptora. Next base: position 17,514,965 of record CM075353.1, read on the forward strand.
CTCGCTATAACAAAAGCACTACTAGCTGTCCTCTAATCAGACTGGGATTAAGACAGTAAACAACTAACCTAATCCCCAAAATGACATCCACAAGATGACTAGTCTGATTAGTATCCAAGACTACTACTCCTAATCATGGTAATGACGCCCTGATAACCTCTCTGATCTGCACTACCATGGTGGTGACTGTATTAACTATCTGAGCCCTCCATACTGGATCTCCTCTGTCTCCCAACATCGTCCTAATATCACCGAGTGCCCGCAGCTCGATACTAACTATGCTCAAAGTCAACCCATCTGGTATCACACCTCCTCCTCCTCTCGCCCTGTCTAACCTCTGTATAAGCGTATCTATAGTCCGACGGGACTCATCCAGCTGTCCCTGTAGGGCAAAGTACTCTGACAAGAAAATAGCTGGCAACTGACCAGCTGGAAACATAGGTGCCTCCTGAGGTGGCATAGCATCTGGGGGAGGTACATCTACAAGTGGGGGTGCATCCACTGGTGGTGGTGGTGGAGGTGCAAATGGTGGGGATGGAACTGCCTGTGGAGACGGAGGAACAGGCTCTGTGTCCGCATCCTCGGAAGGGTCATCCTCCAACTCATCCTCTGACAAGATAAAGTGTCCCGGTGGAGTGAACTGCTCAACTGGATCCTCAAAAGGGTCAGGGCTAGGTAGAGGAGATGGAACTGGTGATGGCACTGGGACAGGTGGGACAGGAGTAGGAGTCACGTGTATGTCCCTCCACTCAATCGGCTCCTCAGGTATAACAGATAGCCTAGGCCTCTTACGTAAGGGCATCTCCTCCTCAGGAATATCCGTCCGCACTCGGGAAGGTCCAGCCCCATCAGGTCCTACATATGGTCTACCAGAATATGGCACTATAGCCATAGCATCCCTCTGCCTGCGCTCCTCAGCCTCCTCCCTCAGTCTCTGCTCATATCTCTCTCTAGCACTCGCCCGTCGTCTCTCCCTGAGGTCATCAATAGCATACTCTGGAACCTCTACACCTACCAGCAACAAGTCTCTAAGCTCCTGCTCGGACAATCCTAGCCACTGGGGGTCTCGACTCGGCTCACCCATCTCTGCTCCCTATAATAAAACATAAAATTCTATTAGTAACGGTCTATAAATTATAAACAATACTTAAAATAAATACTACCTGCGATATACCACCCCTGAACTTGATGGAAGTTCAAAATTTAATATTATAAATGATACAATATTATTATCACTCTTGTTCCTGAGCATTATGACTCTTAGCTCTGATACCAACTGTGACAGCCCCAAATCCGGGGTCATAAATTTGGGCCATCACAAACCAATTTCCATTCAAAATCAATATCTCTTGGTTTTTTTTTTTTATAATTAATAATTATACAATTGACCCCACAGTAATACACACACACACACCAGTCATATGCTCAGAGAACAACATTCACCATAATAAGAGTTTAAAATTAAAAAGTTATTACAACCCAGAATCATACTTCAGTACATTGTTGAGTGATGCTTCTACAAGAAGCATTTCAACAACCAAATTTATTACAATCTTTCAAACTTACACACTTAATATACATAAGCCCACTAAACCCCTTGCGATGGTCATCTACCTCGGGGATTGATGCTAACGAGCTCTCAGAAGGTCGCCTTTCCCTTACCCTCTTGCGGGGCGTTCTGCGTAGTATGGGCATACCTAGCTGTATATAGATAAGTAGCAAGAGTGAGCTATAATAGCTCAGCAAGATAATATTGAAAACTAGAATTTAAAATGTAACCAAGTATACATGTATATACATATGTAAGCAGTAACCAAATTATAAACTTTAAGGAAGAATAAAACTCTTATTTAATAATACATCCTCCACTTACTATTATAAGAAAGAAATCTAAGATAATACAGTATCAGTTTCTCTTCTTAAATAATATAACAACCAATATACCCTTTTAGTGTAATATTTTAAAATAACATGAATACTTGAATAAATCTCTCACTATCATCTTCTCATTTCCTTCCTATACATCAATTTTATAATTTAATATAAAATCAGTTTCTCTTCATCTATAACAATAATTTCATCGTTTCATATCACTTTTCTGTTTTCAGTTATAGAAATCTGAAAACCATTTTCAATTCTTTCTTTCAAGTTTTGGGGATATATACTGGCGCCAGATACGTAGGACGATGATCAGTCGCCTGACCGTATCCGCTCTCTGTTTACTACTAGTAGAAGGAATGAAGGCCACCTACTAACATCATCCCTGGAGGAAGGCCACCTGCATAACATCCTCCTGGAGGAAGGCCACCTGCATAACATCCTCCCTTGGCATCTTCGTGCCGAATCATGAATACTAGACTATGTCGCACACAGCCCTGACATAGCCTCTTATGCAAATTTGTTGCTAATCCCCCTTTTTATAATATCATTATTCAATTTATCAACACCATTTCACATTTCCATTCTCGCACATTATTTCTATAAAATATATGTATATATCATACACCAGAAGAATGTTTATAATATAGCATTATAAACCATATAACCCTAGATAACAACTGGTACCATTCTCTTTCATATCTCTTTTACCCTAGAGCATATTCGCTCCATTCATAATCATCTCTATATTCATATTTCAGAAAACATATCCATCTCTCTTTAACTTCCCACAATCAAGAAAATATATTCTTCGCAATATAGCAACAAAAGCATCACATATACATAAATATATGCCATGATATCATTATTGTTCCGAAGATAAATAATTTTTAAAGTAGGGATAGAAGGATCTTGCCTCGGTTTCTGTATCCTGACAGTAGGGCTGGTTCCTCCTCCGGAATTTCTATAAACACAAAAGGTCCATCATTAGCATACCACATCTCTTACTCACTACCCTCTTATATAACAACACCCTTTACACTTCAATGTATGTTTAACGTATTATTATTACCCCAAAGGTTCAAGGACTTAACCATTTATAAGCTCAATTGAAGTTTCAGGGGTTTTCACCATTTTCCCTAACGACCACACTTAACTGTAAAAATTCTCAGAAAATATGGATTTCGAATTTTAATGTAACGTCAACTGTCAAGGGTCCTCTGACTAACCTACCACACTATCCCAAAATTTCGTGGCTTGTAAGACTGTCTAACTATGGTAACTGTAACCTCAAAGTTGATACAATTACGTTTTCTAGGTTATCGAACATCTTTCACTAAAACTGACTTTTCTCCTAAACCGTTCATCAGATTTTAACGCACCTTATATCAAAACGATCTATGAACTAAGCTCTATCATTTCATGGTCACTAAGTGTGCTGGACAGTAACCTACCGTACTGCATTGTTGTCCAAAAACAGGGCAGTTTGTCGTTCTAACGAAAATCGGACATTATAACGGCTATATTTCCATACTTTCCAAAATCAAACCCCTCCAAATCACTCATCCACCTTATACACCATCACATATACCATGTGGTCATCATACCAACCATGGATTTCCAAGTCCACAACACAATTTCCATACCATTCAAACACATATAAACAACTATAACAATAAGATTACATGATTTAGTACTACTTATCTTAGAAACCAACTAAAATCATCAAAACCCAAAGGATTCAAGCTAGGGTTTCAAGCTAATCATCAACTTTAAAGAGTATACTAACATGAATAACCTCACAAAGCTCTTATACTACCTTAGTATGGTCTAGATCATGCAAAGAAATCAAGAAAGACAAAGTTTGTTCTAAAAGTTACTATTCATCATCAACTTTGGAGATTTTATTACCTTGCCAAATGATGTTAGTTTGCTATGAAACTTTGTGCTAGTCTTGATCTATCCTCCAAGATGCTCCATGATTTTTCTCTTGGTTTAATCTTGAAGAGAATTAGGGTTTTGGATTTTATTTTCTTGTTTTTTTCTTCTTTGGCCGAAAGTTGTAAAGGAAATGGGGGAGAGAGTTCTTTTGGTTTCTTTGATCTATTCTTGTGTTAATCTTGTAAGTTTTAGCTTATCTTAGAAGCTTGGAAGATATTTTGGTGATTAACCATGTTAAAAGACTAATTCACCCTTAAAACTAATTAGTGGAAAGTGATATCATCAAGATGATCTCATAATCCTTTTTCTTGATTTTCTTTTCTAATTATAATGCTAGTACTCTTGGTAATTATAATGGGGTATGTATCCTTGTTATATAATAAATCTTGGTTGCTTAATCTCCATATTCGTCTAATTGTGGTTCGTTACGAATGTACCTCATTATCTCAGTGGTTTTGAAACCATTTAACAATCCAATTTCCTTTGGTATTCTCTTAACTTAATAATCCCTAGGTTAAATCTAAATTCACTAATTCCTCAATATATAATTCTTATAATGTTTCCATGCTCCTAAATGTCCAATAGAAGCTTATTCGAAATCAAAATCCTCAAAATCCATGTTTCAGGAATTTCTGAAATCTATCGTCATTTCGAGTCACTTATTTCCATTGTACAATACTAATATGGTTTCTGTTTATTCATTTTATGTTTCCATTATAGAGTACCTATATACCATTTCTCTAAATCCTCGAAATTTACTATTCATGTGACCACTGTAGCATTACTGAAGTTAGGGTTATTACACCATATGTGACAACCCGGGTCAAATCCTGAGTCTTTTTCGAAAATCGGGTCAAATCCCGATTCTGAATCCGAAATAAGCCAAAGCAAACTGTCCCAAATGCAGCCTACTTGGGTAATCCACAAGCCCACCACAGGCCCCCAAAAGATCATGATTTGTTGGTACATTTAGTAGTAGTATTTTGCCTTATAAACTGAACAGAAGTCCCAAATCTCCTCGATGTGGGACTGGGATGTTACATATATACCCATACAGTTGGGAACGTCTTCGAAATAAACCACATTATTATTTTTCAAAATGGCAAACTTGCTGAGCATTATGTAGCTCATTCTTGCTTTATAAAAACTTTTCAGAAAGAGAAGAATTTGGTCGGCCAAATCCGCACCAGCAGAAGAGGAGTAGAAGATTTACCCCTGAGATGATTTAGTTCCTGATAAATACTACAGAGTAAGTCTGATAGGTTTTCAACTGTAATAGTAAGACTTGTCTTCAAGTGTAGTTGTATAAGTGGAAGTGCGTAAGATTCTGGATTGTACAGATGAATTGTAATATTTAGTATTACTTTTGATTATCGTTTCTGAGGCTCTAACTTGTATGTGCGGAAGGTTGAGGTCTGGATGGATGTATTGTTGAGTTGTAAAGTTAATACAGGTATGATATGGTTGGATGGTGATGTGACGACCTGAATCTCTGACCTCGGATTTGGGGGCGTCACATGCATCTTCCATATTGAACTTTTTGAGAAGTTCCTTGACATATTTCGATTGGCTTATGAAGATACCATCATCCTTTTGATGAATTTGTAGACCTAGGAAAAATGATAGTTCTTCCATCATGCTCATCTCATACTTGCTCTTCATAAGAGATGAAAACTTTTCACACAGCTTCTCATTTGTAGAACCAAAGATTATGTCATCAACATAAATCTGAACCAGAATGATGTCCTTGCCATGGTGCTTGTAGAACAGTGTCTTATCCGCTACACCTCTTGTAAATTGATTCTCAATGAGAAAAGTAGATAGAGTTTCATACCAAGCTCAAGGGGCTTGCTTCAGTCCATAAAATGCTTTGAATAGCTTGTAGACAAAGTCATACAACTCAGCATCCTCAAATCCAGGTGGCTGTTCGACATACACTTCCTCTTCTAATTCTCTATTAAGAAAGGCACTTTTGACATCCATTTGGAACACTTTGAAGTTACAGTTTGCAGCATAGGCTAAAAATATCCGAACAGCCTCAAGTCTGGCAACAGGGGCAAATATTTCATCATAATCGATTCCTTCCTGTTGACAGTAACCTTTAGCTACTAGCCTTGCCTTGTTTCTTGTCACATTTCCACTTTCATCCAACTTGTTTCCGAAAACCCACTTTGTGTCAACTACTGACTTCCCTTTGGGTCTAGGGACCAGCTTCCATACATTGTTTCTCTCAAATTGATTTAGCTCTTCTTGCATAGCTATCACCCAATCTGAATCCAACAATGCTTCATCAATTGACTTTGGCTCAGTTTGAGATAGAAAACATGAAAACATGCTGTCAGCAGAAATATTTCTTCTAGTCCTTATACCAGTAGTGGGATCACCAATGATTAGATTGCTAGTATGATCTCTGTTCCACTTAGTGGTTCTGGGCAAGCTTCTTTCTTGATCTGCTTCATCATTTCCTCTTTGAGGTGTTGACTCTCCACCATTAATGTTTTCTCCTCCATGTTCTTCAACGTCTCCAGAATCATTCTCATTCTGATGATTAGCTGATATAGTTTGAGATTGAGCTGGAGTTTGAGTAGCATCATTGGTGTTGACAGCATTTCTTTCAAACTCAATATCCTGAGTACCAGTAGGTTCATCAGCAACAATTTCTTCTTCTTCCAAATACCCTTGATTTTCAAATCTAAGAGGCTCCATTTGACCATCCTCTTACAGTTTTGGGAATTTGGTTTCATTAAATGTGACATTCACACTTTCTTCAATGACTTTGTGATCAATGACATAGACTCTGTAGGCAGTCCTCTCCAAACCATATCCCATGAAAATGCCTTCATAAGCTTTAGCATCGAACTTTCCTTTTCTTTCATGGTTGTCAATCATCATGAAACACTTACTTCCAAATACATGAAAATACTTGATAGTAGGTTTCTTTCCTGTTAACAGATAGTAAGGAGTGTTTCCATGAGTCTTGTTGAACAAGGTTCTATTCTGTGTGTAACAAGCCGTATTAATAGCTTCTGCCCAGAAGTATGTTGGTAATTTAGAATCATTCAACATAGTTCTCGCAGCTTCGATGAGAGTTCTGTTCTTCCTTTCTACAACTCCATTTTATTGTGGTGTCCTGGCAGTGGAGAATTGTTGGACAATGCCCTCTTCTTTGCAGAAGTTTCCTAGTGTGGCATTTCTGAACTCAGTACCATTGTCACTTCTCAGATATTGAACTTGAGCATTTGGGGTTCTTTCAAGAACTCTTATGTGATCAATGATTTCTTGAGCAGTTTCGTCCTTTGTCTCTAAAAACTTCACCCAAGTGTACCTTGAGTAGTCATCCACCATTACCAGGGCATATCTCTTCCTTGCAAGAGATTGAACATTTACTGGACCAAACAAATCCATGTGAATTAATTTGAGTGGCTCAGTGTTGGTATTCACTTGCTTTGATTTGTGCACAGATCTTTTCAATTTGCCGATTTGATAATCCTCACATAGTCCTTCTTGACAGAATTCCTGTTGAGGTAGTCCTCTCACTAAATCCTTCTTCATCAGAATATTCATATTCTTGAAATTGAGGTGTGAGAGCATCTTGTGCCAAAGCATGCTTTCACCAACTGATGCTTTACTGTAAAAAGAGTAAGCCTTGTCTTTATTGACAGAATTTAAATCTACAACAAACAAGCTTCCTTTCCTGACTCCTTTCAAAGAGAGGCTTCGATCTTTCTTGTGATAGATATCACAAACCATCATATAAAAATCATCCTTGAATTCCCTATCACTGAACTGGCTGACACTGAGTAGGTTGTGCTTCAATCCATCAACAAGAGCAATATCTTTAATGACAACATTTCCAATTTCCAAACAGCCATATCCCATAGTGTAACCTTTGCTGTTGTCTCCAAAAGTTATGATTGGGCCGGCTTTCTCCACAAAATGTGATAGCAGGGCTATATCACCAGTCATGTGCCTGGAGCATCCACTGTCGATGATCCACATGACCTGCTTCTGTTTCTTGCCCTGCAAAACAGATTATTTTAATTTTAATCTGGTACCCAAACTCTGTTGGGTCCTGCAGTTATAGCATCATTGTTCATATCATTCTGTTTCACATTTAAATCGACACTAGAATCCTCCTATTTGACTTCTTTTACTGTCCACTTGGTTCTAGAGTTAGAATTAGTCTTTCTCTTGGTGGAAGCTGCCTTTTTACCAACATAGACAGGCACAGAAGTCTCAGCAGTTTCTAAATAGGAGCATTTTTCAGTAGACAGAATAGGTAGATTTAAGCAAGTACTCATAACAACAATTTTGCATGGCATATAGTCAATGTTATTACAGACATCCATACTTCTTTGCATAATGGGGGTTCTATGTAAGTTACCCCTAACATTGGACGCATTAACCTTATCCTGTTTGGGTTTCTTACAAACAAATGTTAAATGATGAGATGATCCACAATTATTGCAAAGCTTCCTAGGGGCATCCTTAACATGACTATATCCATTCTTCTTATCAATCCCTAACTTACCATTCCTATTCTTAGGCTTGTAGGCATTTGCTTTGACAGTATGTTCTGAAGTTGCTGTCGAGCCACCCTTGACAGTACCTTTCTTTGCCTCTGTCGTGACAGCAGGTTTGAAAGTTGTTGTCTTAGGTTCTCTCTTGACAGTATCTTTTGAAGTTTCTGTCTTATCCTTGTTGTCAGCTACTTTAGAACATTCTGTCTGATTGCTTGGTAGAGTTTCTGTCATGGGGAACTTGACAGTATCTTTTCCTTTGCTCAGTGTGCTGTCAATGCACTCATCTTCACCAAGTAGCTCTTGTTTGATGAACAAGGAGGTTTCATCAAAATCAGCTTGAAGATATTTGAAAATCGGATTATTAACTCTTTTGAGAATTTGAGGTTTGACAGCATCACTATCATCATGAGCAATTGCCTTTCCATGCCTTCTACCATACTCGAAACCTATTCCTACCTTTTGATTCTCAGTGTGATTATCATGATATTCCTGGACTAACCTAGAAGAGTTTCTAAAAGCTTTGAGTTTAAACTCGTTTTCTACAATTTGACTCCTGAGAAAATCTTCTATTTCCTTAGCGCAGATAATATCATTCTTCAACCTAGCATTCTCTTGAGCTAATGAATCTAGGGGACTGGTTCTTAGCAGCAACATTTCATTTTCAGATTTGAGAGTTTCATTCTGTTTAGTTAACTTAGCAATTTCTTCATGAGCAGCAGATAAACTAACATGAATGTTAAACATCTCAGCACTTAAATCCTCAATGGTATGCTTATACTCAGTTTTAGACATATCAAGTAAGACTAGAGATGGTACCTGATTTGATGAACTTGAAGCTTCTTCATCAGATTTAGCCATGAGGGCTAAGTTCACAAACTCCTCTTCTTCTTCATCTTCAGAATCATCCCAGCATTTTCCTTCAGCCACATAGGCTTTCCCTTGATTCCTCTTAAACTGATTTCCAGATCCCTTTCCTTGATTCGATCTTGGTCTTATGCACTCAATAGCAAAATGACCTAGGTCATTATAGTTGTAACATCTGAACTTCGACCTATCCACCAACCTTGTCTTGTATCCTCCTCTTGTGACTCCACCAGTGGGCTTTGAAAAACTTCCCTTGTTGAATTTAGATGATTGACCCTGTGGCTTGTATGACTTGTCCCTTCTGAACTTGATATTCTTGAATCTCTTAGCCATATAAGCCATGGTTGGATTATCCATGCTTTCAATCTCTTCTACTGTGTAGAAGTCTTCATCTTCAACATCTTTTAGCTGCAGAACCACCTTCTCCTCGTCATCCAACACTTATTCAATCTTCAAAGATGGCATATGTGTTGGTTGTGAACTTTGTGATGGTTCACTTGGACAAGCTACTTGTGGCTCATGAGCTATGAGGGCTCCTGACATGTTTGCTAACTTTCCTTTGGTTCTAGTTTGAATAGCTCTCTTTTGAAAAAACTTGAGTTCGTATGATTTGAGCACACCATAGAGAGTTTCAAGAGAGACATCACTCAAGTTTCTATCCTCTCTTATGGCTGTGACTTTGTGATCAAGGCGCTCAGGGAGAGTGAGCAGAAATTTGATATTAATCTCCTTTTTATCATAGAACTTTCCATGAATTTGTAACTCAGCTATCAGCTTACTGAACCTTTCAAACATGTGTGTAAGTTCTTTGCCTGGTTTCGCCATGAAGGCTTCATATTGTGATACAAGAATATGTCTTTGGTTCTCGCGAACTTCTTCACTTCCTTCACATAGTAGCTCTATCTTGCTCCACATTTCTTTTACAGATTTGCATCCCATGACATTACCACACATGGCTTTGTCTAATGTAAGTGAGTCGAGCAAGATGAGTTGTAAATAGTCATCCAAGACTACTTTCTCCTTTTCGGACTCTGTGTACTCTGAAGGCTTCTTTGCAACCCAATGGCCTGGAATGGTTTCACCATTCTCAGTAGCAGTAGCTACTTCCTTCTGAGGTATGAAGGGGTCGTTCTCAAGAATTCCCAAATACAGTGGATGGGCAGCTTTGATAAATAACAAGATTTTTCTTTTCCAAAAATTGTAGTTCTCTTTATCAAAGACTGGAATCTTGATTCCACTTGACTTCTGAATACTCATCATGATCTTCAGATTTGTGTATCAATCTGTACCCTCTGATACCAGTTGTTGGTCCCGGAGTATTGCAGAAGGGGGGGTTGAATGCAATACTGATAAAATCGAATCTTTAAATTAACAACGAAAATAAAGATTATAGATTATCAATAGATGTATGCAAGCAATAAGTGAAACAAGATTTCTCACAAAATAAATGTTTTATTTATTTTGTGTGAAGTGTTGCTACAACCTGGAGAGAGTTTCTCCAGCTTCGATATCTCAAGAGATACAGATTGCTTCGTGTGCGTACATGAATAAAAATGAATCTAAGATGTATCTAAGTAGACTAAGATACTCTGTTGTCCCTATCGCATGGGGTGTTGAGCTGCTGTCGTTTTCAAGTGGCAGCTCATTACAATTTGCACACCCATGTGACTTTCCCTAATTGCTATACAGACAGGATAAACCTTATAAGTAAAGCAACCTATATTCTTTCTATTTCTAGCTAATACAATTCTAGTAGATGTGGATATCACATGCTCCTCGAATTGACCAGCCTTGTCGTGTGAATCTCTTAAGCTTCTGTCGTAGTCTTGCAGGTCTGCTACAAACGATAGTGTGTTGCAGCAAATCTGTTTCTTGAACATGTAACCTGTCACGGGCTTTGACTGAGAAAATACCCAATTCAAATAATTCAAGGTGACAGTAACTGTTATACCCAAAACCTCGCACGGGTATTTTATTCTAGATTCGGGTCAATATTTGGTATTAATTTGGGGATTTCTTAGATAAATTAGGGTTTTGATAAACTATTGAAGAGACAGGACGCGCCCTCTCCTTCTTTACAAGGAGGGCGCGCCCTCAAGGTTGAAGAAGCTCCAAGAAATTGCAATTAACTGATTTTTATGAAGACTATTGAAGAATTCCCTCCTGTCGTATCTCAGGAGGGGGATGTCCGTCGTAGAAGGCCTCCAGGGGTTTGCCTGGATATAAGGACCCTTCTTAGACACTAAGGGCGCGCCTTAAGGTGGAAAGATGGGGACTTTCTGGTATGTGCTTTGGGAGCTCTATTCCTGTAGCCAATGGGCGCGTCCTCATTGGGGAACTTCGGAGTAATCCTGCACTTTGCACCCAAAAGCTCTGGATCACCTGTCCTGCTATCTGGTGGGTGCTTCTCATTCGGGGGACAGAGATGCGTTCTGCACTCGGGGTACACCATGGCTATACCTGCATCCTTGAAATCAAGAAATAGCGGTAGCGGATAGGACTAGTCCTCGACGGGGGAAGTTTCCTTATCCGTGAAGTCTTGAGATCTTGGGTGAGCCTTGGGCCTTTGTGGTTAGGCCTCATAGTAGAACATTCCGAAAGCTAGACCGATAATCCAAGCCCAATTGGGTTTCTTGCTCTCCAAGAACTACGTGGGCTTGATCCTCTATAAATACAGAGGTACGTAGGCAAATTGAGGGGGATGGAAGCGAAGAGCTACGAGCCACCACCAAGAACCCTCTCAATCTCAGCCCCCAATTCATCACAGCCACCACACTCCGGTGACTTATTCGGCGAAGAACCACCGTCATAGATCTTGATTCCGGCGACAGACCTCAAACTTTGTTGTTACCAAATTCCTCCGTCAACAAATTGGCGCTAGAAGGAGGGGAGCCAATCAAGATCTACATCTTAGGAGGAAAGATGTTACACCAAATCTAAGGTTTTAAAGATTTTGCATTCAACAGGTTACGATTCTCATCATGGTTTGAAAGATATGGTCTCAAGTATGGTTTAATTGATGATGGGTCATCGATCTTGGAGTTAAAATATATGAAAATTCGTATGTATTGTGCTGCACGCGCTACCTACACTGTTTGGGTCATATATTGAGTTCTAGAAGTTAGATTTGGACGATTTTACAGCCCACGCGAAGCTTATTAAATTCTCGATAACCCAAAGGTATTATAATCTGAAGAATTTTGTTGGAATCAGTTCGAAACTGGAGAGAAAAGACAACTACGAATTTTCAATGAAGAATTCTACTTGGTTTAGGAAACCTATTGGTAATTGGTTTAGGATGAAATCCACATCCTATTCTGAGAAGGAAGGTTACTAATCGAGATCATAATCCAAGGAGGATGGATTTCTCACCACGATGAAGGTTCTTATAAAGTGACAAGCAAGATCTAAGGAATAGCCCTCGATAGGGTTGCAGATCTGCAGCAACGGAGAAGATCCAAGGATGGCGATTTCTGGTAGGGGGGTCGAACAAGATCCAAAGGCGATTGTGATGTCAAAGATGGTTCTAGAACTGATTTTCAGGCTGTTGCTACAAAAAGATGGTTCCGGGTATGTTCAAAGGTGGAGGTTTCTGATCAGCGACGTTGAACTAGGTTTTCCAAGGGGCGATTTCAAATATGATTTGAAGAAGGATGTTCTAGGGAAGAGGCACAATTATCGGGAGCTCGTCCTCACCATCAGGATGCGCCCTCACCATCAGGATGCGCTCTCAAGGTAACCCTTGACTTATTTTGTTGTGAATTCTATTATTTGTTTCTTGAACTTTTGTAGGAAGAAGATTGTGAAAGAGAATCCCCAAGGACTCTCAGGGCGTGCCCTGAGGGTGGTAGTTGAGGCTTAGATGATTTCCAACTTCTAGGAGAATTCAATGGTTGAACACATCTCCAGAACGCCTCATTCAGATCTCAAGAATTTGTGGAGCACCACATTCCAATTTGGAGGAGGTCACGTCAGTAGAAGCCTCAAAGATTTTCTAAAAGGTGCAGCATCTCTTATCAAGGGCGCACTGCCAGGGCGTGCCACAGGGCGCACCCATTGAAGATAATATAGAAGAGAAAACTACAAATGGTGAGTTTTGCTAATTCAAGCAGAGCATGCCTCAGAAGACTATTGAGAAGCGCGCCTTCCCCTGACTGGGCGCGCCTGCAGGTAATATACAACCTCTAATTTTGTTCTATATATTTATTGTTTGTATAAAGTTCTGTGGGTTTGCCTGGTGTGAAGGCCTCCAGGGGTTTGCCAGATGTGAAGGCCTCTATGGGTTTTCCTGATGAGAAAGCCTATAGGGGTTTGCCTAGCTAGAAAATAGAGAATTTGGAATCGTGGCCCCGTGATCCACAGCGCGTGCCCCCTGATTATAGGTTGAGGCCCCTTGGACATGAGCGAGCCCTTCCTCGAGGTCGTGATCCATAGTGTGTGCCCCCTGATCACAGGTCGAGGCCCATTGGACATGAGAGAGCCTGCTTTAAAGATTTCGTTGGAAGATAATGAATCCAAAGAAGTGGGAATGACATTGTTTGGCTTAGTTGTTGAGTTATGCATGGATATGGATGATGATAACAAATACCACAAGAAAGAAAATGAATCAAGGAATCGAAGCTGATGAACAAATCAGGAAGCCAACTAAAATGCAGATCAACTATAACAATATCTTAAGGATGAAACTCTCCATAAAGTTAGGATTTATTTCAGTAACAAGCCTGGAGATGCTAAAGTCAGATATCAGTAATCAAAAGAGAGTTTGCTAAAACCATCCAAGTAAGTTCGAGAAATCAAGGAAAGAAGAGTTCGAGAAGTCATTCGAGAACTCTACTCAAAGGGTTTTATTCGAGAAGTCCTAGTTCGAGAAGTCAGACTGTTCTATTCGAGAAGTCCGTAAAAAGATCTATTCGAGAAGTCTGTAAAAAGAACTATTCGAGAAGTCTGAGAAGTGACAATTTGAGAACTCAAACTATTCTATTTGAGAAGTCTACATCAAGCACTAATCGAGAAGTCATCTCAGAAGGATATTCGATAAATCATCATTCGAGAACTCAAGATTTATCTGTTCGAGAACTGAACCTGTTTCACAATAATATCAGAGATCTCTAATGGAACATATCGAATGAAGATTAAACCCAGAATTACTTTACAACCCGTGACGATTAGGCAGTGATCAATTACACAGAGGATGTAACGAGTAGGGAGTCAAATTGTAGATATTCGAAGGCTCAAACTCTTCCAAGTGAAAGGTGAAATCAGTCACTGTTTACTCGACTTCAAGGGCAACAATAAGAGTGTAAGCAACCTCCAACATGATTACACACCTACTGAAAGATTCAAAGGATATTTCGACAAATGCATAAAGATCAACCGTTATGTCTGGGAAGTTCTAGCACAATTCAATAAGCAGAAAGGCTTATTGACTTTCAAAAGGATTAACACTTTTGCTAAAGCTACTTTCAGAGACAAATATCCAAAAGCAAAATGATCTTGTGCAGAAAGCATCACGTGGGCTTGGAAGCTAAGTCACCTCAAGAACTTAGTCACTTTTGAAGAAAGAAACATACATTGTCTCAAAGCCTACTGGGATTGTCCAAATCAAGAAGAGAAGACTTTCAAGATAATTCCAGAAATGGAAATCACTTTGAGTATGCGTATGTGACAAGTTATATCAAAATGTATCATTACTTGTAACTTACTTATCTTCATATAGTTTTAAATAAGCTGTATGAGCAGCATAGTTTAGTAGAGAAGAAAACACAGATCACAAGGCTGATAGCTTTAGGTTTTCTTGTAAACACTAAACCGTGTAACCGCAGCTGTGTATTATTACGCAGAGAATTATCTTCAATACAACCATCAGGTGGATCAAGCTGATAAGCCAACCCACCTGAGATTTTTTATATCGTGTGTTGTATATGCTTTAGATATTCTACTTATCTTGTTTTGTTTATGTTCTTATAACAATCTATCAAGACCTCATCAATTCGAAAGAATTTTGTTGAGATTGTATTTAACCCCCCCCCCCCCCCCTTCTACAATCTCGTGGTGTACAACTGGGAAATATTAATTGGTATCAGAGCAAGCTTCTAACATACAAGAAGTCTAAAGATCACCACCATGGGAAAGAAGGATACAGGCGTGAAAATACCAATCCTCGACAGAGACAATTACTTTCACTGGAAAGTAAAGATGCATTTACATCTCTTATCCATCGATGAAGGTTATGTCAACTGCATAGAAAAAGGTCCTCATATTCCTATGAAGGCTAACACTGCAGTTGGAGAAACAGCTGGAACTGGAGTTGCTGGAAGGCCTATTCCCAAACTACCAGCAGAATTCACAGACGGGGACAGAGAGGAAGTCCAGAAAGACAAGAAAACCATGAACATTTTATTCAATGGTATTGATCAAGACATGTTCGATAATGTCATCAACTGCACTACTGCTAAGCAAGTGTGGGACACCATTCGAACACTCTGTGAAGGGACTGAGCAAGTCAGAGAGAATAAGAAACAACTCCTCATACAACAATATGAACACTTTCACTTTAATTCAAGTGAAAACCTAACTGATATATTTAGCAGGTTTCAAAAACTATTAAATGGGTTAAAATTGTATGGAAGAGTGTATGAAACCAAAGACTCCAACCTAAAATTTCTAAGGTCTTTACCTAAAGAATGGAAGCCAGTAACAGTCTCATTAAGAAACTCTCAAGACTACAAAGACTATACGCTTGAGAGACTGTATGGAATTCTAAAGACCTATGAGCTCGAGTTGCAACAAGATGAAGAAGTTAAGAAGAGCCATAAGAAGGGTGGTAATGTAGCTTTGGTGGCCAATATTCCAACCAACCAAGATGGAGAGAAGATGAAGAATGTGGAAGCCACACCAAGTCAAAGAACTTGTGAAGGTGGAGCTGGAACTAGTAGAAGCAAGAGCAAAATGACAGAGGAACCAGATGCACTGAGTGGAGATGATTCAGAAGATCTAGATGAATATTTGGCATTTCTGTCAAAGAGATTCTCAAAGTTGAGATTCAAGAAGAATTCAGCAGGAGCCGGGCAATTCAAGAAAAACTATCAACCTAACAAGGGCATGGTTGACAGGTCAAAGATCAAATGCTATAGCTGTGGAATTGCTGGCCACTTTGCCAATGAATGCAGAAAATCCAAAGCTGAGAATGAAAAGAAGCAGTATGAATCTACTGACTACAAGAAGAAATACTTTGATCTTTTTAAGCAAAATGAGAAAGCATTCGTATCAAAAGATGATGATTGGGCAGCTGAAGGAAGCTCAGAAGAAGAGGAAGAATTTGTCAACCTTGCACTCATGGCAATTGGAAATGATGAGGAAGCTAGTTCATCGAGAAACCAGGTATACTCTACAAATCTAACTGAGCTTTCCAAAGATGAATGTGATAATGTTGTCAATGAAATGTCAAATGAATTGTACAACATGCATGTTACTCTAAAATCACTTAACAAAGAAAATAGCAAGATTAATGAGCTGAATGCTAAGATAGGTGACAGAAATACTTTGTTAGAGATTCAGTTAATTGATTTTGAAACAATGAAGAGAGATTACCAGGATATGAAAGATAGATTGCCTGAGGCTTTAGATAGAGAATATTGTTTAAAGGAACAGTTGAAAAAGGAACAGGATTTAATTGTTAAGTGGAAAGGATCAAAAGCTAAAACTGAAGAAATTGGTAGTAAGCAAGGAATTGATTCTTTCTGCAAATTAGCAGGAGCAAAGTTGGAAGTTGATGGGGAAGTTGCATCAGACAATGACTCATTGGATAGTAATTGTCCAAAAGAGTTGAAAACTGTTAGTAATACAACCTTGATTAAATTGCATAAGAAATATGGTCCTGTCAACAAAAACTTTGTGTTGGGAGAATGTAGCAAAACCAAGTCAGTTGAACAAGAAAACACAGGCCACCTATCCACCAAGAAATTGAAGGATAAGTTAGAGAAAACTGAACCTAAGGCTAAGGCTAATAAGAAGAATAGGAATGGCAAGGTAGGAATTAACAAACACAGCAACTACACACCTGATAAATATGCTCCCAGAAAGGGATGTGTGAACTGTGGTAGTGTTAATCATTTATCTGCCAACTGTAAATCTGTTAAAAATGCTTCTGTGCCTGATATGCCTAAGTCAGTACCTGTACCTGCCATGAATGTTATGCCATATATGTCTGTCCAGCCTGCTCATGCATTTAGTCATTATGCCAACATGCCATTCATGCATAACACTACGTCAAAAAAGGGCTTTAGTCACATCAAAAAACTGTGACGGTATGGTTTTGGTCACACTTATTTTTTTCACATGCAGTGTCACCAAAGCCTCCACTGCCATAGACATGATATAGCCACACTTTTTCTTAGTAGCTGTATTGACTTATAGAGTGGCTAAAGGCTTTTAATATTTGATGCTGGGAGCAAGCATTCTAGCCTGCTTACTGTAACTAAAAGGGATATAGCGTTACAGCATGAATTAAAAATGTGGCTAAAAATTTTCAAAAGCTACATTTATTTGATTTATGGCCACATTTTGAAGATAATATCGTGACGAAATTGATATTTTTATTGGCCAGATTTTGCTAATTAGTGTATATAAAGGACATCAACTATTACACTTCTTTTTTATGTAATGTGTAGCTAAAGCACCATAACTGTTATACTTTCTTTGTATATTCGTGTCTGTTTTGATTATATTGTAACATGTATGTGTCCTAATTGTGACTTAAATGCTTTCACATACATTATTTATAATGTTGTAATATATAGTGTGGCTAAAGGATAGTAATAGCCACACACACTTAACTAAATTATACAGGGTTTTATTTTTATTATAAATGATCCATAATAAGTAATAATACCAAAATGCCAAATGCCAATATTGAAACACAATGTTATTCTAAAATTCAAACACTTAGCCATACATAAATCAATTCTCATCTACATAAAAATTATGTGCGATAGAAACCTATTCAATTGTTGAAGGAAAAAAATCAATTGCTAGTCTACGCAAGTCAACGCAAGTGAGGCGTTCCAACCGCTTTATCTTTTGCTGTAGTTTTGCTGGTCTGCGCAGAAGAAATTGAGGTGCTGGTGGTACTATCTCTGATCCTTGTGCCATAGCCATCAGCTACTTTGCAACCAGAAATTAGAAATGGTGCCTTGTGAATGAACCTGCGAAATAGAGGGTATGCTTTAAGCAACATCAAGTGCTACAACTCTGAAAAGGTGGCAATCCATTATGTCAAGTAAAGTAAAAACAACATTATTAAAGAGACTCTAATATCAGAAAAGGAAACTAAAAACAAGTCTTACGGAGAAGACCACACATTGTACAACCTTGTGCACATCATCCTCAATGTATGATTTGATAGTATAAAATTTTGCATTCACATAATCAAACAGAGTATATGTCTAAGGTGATTGGATAAAAAAGTGTATATACCCAGTTTAAACAAAACTCGGGGAACAACAGATTTATGAGCAGTGTGCGACCGTGCTGGTAAGATGGTTATTAGTTTTTGATTCATTTGTTCTTACCTTCACAACAACGCATGAACATCCAACTACCTTCCGAGCATTGCCTTCAGAGTCTATCATGCACAACTGTATGCATACATTTAAAATAGATCATTGTTGAGTTCATTTTTCAACAAATAACAAGTCTGAACTCCCCCAACCAATCACAAAATAATTACTTACCGTAGTACGAAATGGTCTAACTCTGTTCAGAGAAAATTATATAACCATACATAATCAATTATGTGATGTTCAAGCTGCTAATTCTGAAAAAATCCTGCATATATGTAATTGTAAAAGTAGTTAAAATTTTAACAAACAAGAAAAGGATACGAATGATCATCGTTACGAGCATGAGCATCACCAGTGAAGAAGCCTGTAAGGTAAACGCCTCAGCCTTATCAGGCAACAATGCACACAAAAGAACAGGACTCTTATTTCCAACATTACACTGGACTACACTAGTTTTGTTCGAAGTCCCAGCCGCCAATGTGGCCTATTTACACAAACAAATTTTTATCATTCAACCATTCCAAAACTCGAAAAAAAACCAAAAAACAAATCCAGATACATTTTAACTATAAACAAAAAAGACCCAGATAACATTTTCACCAAAAAAAACCCATACACATACATTTCATCCTACACATTAATTTTAACTATAAATAAGAAAAATCCAGATAACATTTTCACCAAAAAGATTAAAATATTTAAATAAAAACAAAGGCAAGAAGAAGAAACGATGTAACCTGAGAAATATGAAGCCTCCTTCGAACCCCAGCATCAAATTTCAGAGTAAATGGGCTTTCGGGCTTCACTTGGACTCCTGAAAGATTTTGCCTTTAACAATCTTGAAAAACAAAATGGAAGTAAAATGAACATAGTAATTAAAAGTAAGAAAAAAAGGGCACATAGATATGTGTAAGTATATGTAAGATGTGAAGAGAAGAAAAGGGCTTACCCCAAAAAGCCATGGGATTTTGACCACATGTATACTATGCTCAGCCCCTGGCACCCCAAATGCTCAATACACAACCACTCTTGCTTGTATATATTGTAGGAAGTAATGCAATAACAAAACTTGTTACTACTTACTAGTGTGTGTTGGTTGAACATGCCCAAGTATAAATTCATGCTCAGACCCATAAAACTGCAGAATATATGAACTTACAAAGATGGAAAATCTTGCTGCTTATTCTTGTCAAGCCATATATCTTTTGCCCTGTTTACAACAACCCATAATGAAGCATCAGAATTTAAAACCTTCAAGTTTGAATGGTAAACCTTCAGTGCCTTTAGGATGGATTGCCAGAAAGGTCAACACCCATCACTCCTAAATGTCTCATATCCAGAACACTTCCCTTTATAAAATTCACCCGCATAAACATCCCCATTCATTTGAACTTGTACCCAAGAACCCGAGTTTGGCCTTCTCTTCGACTTCGGTTTTGACCCAATTGACCAAACAACTGGTGAGTAGGTGATGTTCTTGAAACTAAAGATGACAACTTTATTGGTAACAACTCGAAGACATCAAGAAAGAGAGACATCAAGAACTATTCTTAGATTAATCGAACAAACGAATTGAAAGAGAGACTCAATTTAGTGTTTAGAACGCTTGAACAAGATCGAGGATTAGGGTTTTGATCGAAAAAGATAGAAGCGGCGAGAGAGAGAAGGAGAACAGAGAGAACGAGAGAGAGAAAGATTTGTTTAGATTTTAGGGTTTTGATTATTTTCTAATGCTTTTGGTTATTTTAAATTGGGGGAAAGGGGAAAATATGTTAAGGGGGGATATTTTGGCCAAGGGCGGGGAAATATTTTGGCTAAGGGGGGGAAATATTTTAAATTAGGGTTTTTGTTTTTGGCATCTATTATAAATTGTATAATATATACATATATTTATTTATTTATGTCTTATGTTTAATATGAATTGTATATATCTATTATAAATTGTATAATATACATAAATCTATTATAAATTGTATAATTATATACACGAAATAACACAAAATATGTTATTTCTTTATAAAATTATTATAATTTATATATAATATTTTTAAAAATGTTATTTAAAATTATAAATATATTTTTAAAAATTTATTAACAACACTAAAATGAGTGTTTATTAACAGTCGTACGATTCGATCGTGGAAGAAATCATTCAAAAAAGTATTCAGTGAATCTGAATCGTGTTCCGTTATAGGAAGCAGCACTTTTACTACGTTTTTGTTAAAATCTCGTACAACCCGACCCTTTTATTTTTTGATTATTTTTTCCCAACACTAAAATGAGTGTTTATTAACATCCGTATGGTTGGATCGTCGAAGAAATCATTCAAAAAAATTATTCAGTGAATCTGGATCGTGCCCCTTTAAAGGAAGCAGCACTTTTACAACATTTTTTTTTTAAAATCTCGTACAACCCGACCCTTTTATTTTTTGATTATTTTTTCCCAACACTAAAATTAGTGTTTATTAACATCCGTACGGTTGGATCGTCGAATAAATCATTCAAAAAAATTATTCAGTGAATCTGGATCGTGCCCCTTTAAAGGAAGCAACACTTTTACTACGTTTTTGTTAAACTCTCGTACAACCCGACCCTTTTATTTTTTGATTATTTTTTCCCAACACTAAAATTAGTGTTTATTAACATCCGTACGGTTGGATCGTCAAATAAATCATTCAAAAAAATTATTCAGTGAATCTGGATCGTGCCCCTTTAAAGGAAGCAACACTTTTACTACGTTTTTGTTAAACTCTCGTACAACCCGACCCTTTTATTTTTTGATTATTTTTTCCCAACACTAAAATGAGTGTTTATTAACATCCATACGGTTGGATCGTCGAATAAATCATTCAAAAAAATTATTCAGTGAATCTGGATCGTGCCCCTTTAAAGGAAGCAACACTTTTACTACGTTTTTGTTAAACTCTCATACAACCCGACCCTTTTATTTTTTGATTATTTTTTCCCAACACTAAAATGAGTGTTTATTAACATCCGTACGGTTGGATCGTCGAAGAAATCATTCAAAAAAATTATTCAGTGAATCTGGATCGTGCCCCTTTAAAGGAAGCAGCACTTTTACAACGTTTTTTTTTTAAAATCTCGTACAACCCGACCCTTTTATTTTTTGATTATTTTTTCCCAACACTAAAATTAGTGTTTATTAACATCCGTACGGTTGGATCGTCGAATAAATCATTCAAAAAAATTATTCAGTGAATCTGGATCGTGCCCCTTTAAAGGAAGCAACACTTTTACTACGTTTTTGTTAAACTCTCGTACAACCCGACCCTTTTATTTTTTGATTATTTTTTCCCAACACTAAAATGAGTGTTTATTAGCATCCGTACGGTTGGATCGTCGAATAAATCATTCAAAAAAATTATTCAGTGAATCTCGTACAACCCGACCTTTTTATTTTTCGATTTAAATTAATTTTTTCATGGGCTAGTAGAAAAATTGATCCATATTTCATTTCCCTCCTCTAATTCATTTCCCCCTTGTTAATATTTCCCCCCTTTGTCAGCATTTCATTTCCCCCCTTTTCCATCTCTCTCTTTTCAATAACCTAGATCGGTCGCCCACTCTTTTCTATCCCTTTCTCATTTCACTAACCAGCTCTTCAATTCTCTAGTTTTAACCTCTTAGCCTTTTTTCATTCAATTTTGTTATATAATTCTTCTCCTTCTTGTATTAAACCCCTCAATTAATTACTTATATAATCAATTGCCTCAAACACCTCACCGGTCAATTGAGGAGAGGGATGTGAAGATTAGGGATTTGCAGAGTTTGGTTGATGATTTAAAGGCGGTGTTAGAAAGGTCGAATAAGGAGAGAGCGGAGTTGGAGATTGTCAAAAATGAGAATTGGAAGCGCTTTTGAAGAAGTCGGAGAGGAAGGTTAAGCGTAATTCTCCAATTGAGGAAGTGATTCAACTGGAGTAGTTCCTCCTTTTATCGAGTTTCTTGACAGAGGTGATTACCCACAACTTCAGGTTTGAGTCTGAAGTTGGAACTTTGATATGTATCAGAGTAGTTCCTCCGTTATTAGTGTATTGCTATTTTCTTGTTATTAGTGTTGGATTTTTTCATTACTATAAAATATTTACAAGTAAAGATTGATCTTCGCTTTTGGTAACTTCTTTTGATAATATTTGATAGACAAAGCCTGCTCTCCCTGCTCTAGCGAAAATGATTTCAAATTTGTACATGTTTTATATGTTTGGAATCTGTATCTTGGAATGTAAGCTAGTTGATAGACAATACTGTTTTACTTCTAAGTTACTCGTCCTTTCAGTTGTGAACAAATTGTTTAGTAGTTGATTCCGTAAGCACCATGTTATGCGGAATGTAAGTAATTATAGATTTGTGGCTGGGTGTGTGCAGTAGTTGCAACTCTGATAAAGCCATGGGAAAGGAGGTTATAACATTACAACGTGAATGTCATGTACATCGGCTAGGTGAGTGTCATTCATGATCATGTTTGAATCAGTTTCCTGTTATATGTTTATGGTTGCTGCTTATATCTATAATCTTTTGTGCTACTCTTTTCATGCTCATACAGTGGGATACTGATGGACAAGAACGTTTTAGGACAATCACAAGTAGCTACTATCGCGGAGAAAATGGAATCATTGTAAGTAATCCCTTGTTTGTTCTAATGACGTCGTTCCGACCCTTACAGTCATGACCCATGACAACTGAAATTTATTTTCCCTGGCAGGTAGTGTATGATGTGACAGATCAAGAAAGCTTTAACAATGTCAAGCAATGGTTGAATGAAATTGATCGTTATGCCAGTGATAGTGTAAACAAGCTTTTAGTTGGAAATAAGTGTGATCTTACATCACAGAAGGTTGTCTCCACTGAAACAGCTCAGTTAGAAAAATGTCTGCATATATTATATTATATTTCTGGCAATAATATCATGAGTTGTGGTTCAGTTGTGTTTTTTCTCTAAATGTTTCTACTTTTCTCTAGATTTTTTTTCAGAAATGTATGATGGAATTACTAAATACGAAGACAGTTATATATGTAACACATCAGTTGGAATTTCTTGAAGCTTCAGACCTTGTATTAGTAAGTAGTTCACTCTCTATTAAATATTATTAAGAGCTAATATTCTTAAGAGCAAGTAACTTATGTAAATTTTCTATTACAACTGAGTATATCCAAATTACTATCTTTATACAGGACAATTGTTGTGACGAAGCTAGCACTGGCAATAGCAAAGAGGAGCCCTGTTTTGACAGTGAGCAAAGAGAAGGCATTTAAAATAGGCAATCATGCGAAGGTGAGAGTAAATGTATTTCGAATGTGCCTTTTAATCTTTACCATTTACTATATTCTTTTGTGATATCTAGTTGTGGGTTTGGCTGTACAGATTCTAATAGTTTATAGAATAACAATATTCCGAGGGAGAAAGTGCAGTAAGCAACATTTAGCAGCCCCCCTTTGAAAATCAATTGGGTAATTGCAAGTCCTTAAGGAGACGATTGAAACCCTTTCATTGGTGGATCCATGGTTCCTGAATCTGTGAAGCAACAATGGTGCAAACGATTCATGTACTCTAATGACTGAAGATATATCGCACCAAATTTCTGAGGATAAAGGTATTTGTCCGCTTATCTTTAGACTATAAAACAACTACAACTTACATTAGTTTCCTAGATACCAGCTAACTACGACATCACTAGTTTTCCAGATGACGAGACTGAAGAAGAAAGGAATTGCATGCGACTACTGGAAACTAGATCACAATCACCAATGATGACAAAGGTTCCACCCCTTCTGATGTTATCAGGAAGAATACCTACTGGAAACCAGCTTCAGACCCTTGACAATCCGTCCATATATTCTGGACTAGGACCCTTGTTCTTGGTTTTATTTTTTGGTTGCGGTTGGCTGCAATTGATGTAATAGTTTTGTTGCTTGCAGCACTTTTCATGGAACCAGATGTACATTTATGTGGCTGCTTCTTTTTGTTAATTCAGTAATGGATTATTCAGCCAACTTAACCAACTTCTTGGTGACCAAGCATACAAGTGCTGAAGATGTGCTGAAGATCCAAAAAGAACTTGAGGATGTCAAGATCGAGATGCAAAAAACCATTTCAACTGTTGAATGTCTTAGGATATGGATACCAAGTTGTATTAGTTGTATCATGTAGGCATTGTTATCATCATTTTCTTTGTTTTGTATGTAGTGAAAAATATGTAAGTTGATGGTTGGATTGTATGTTGGATAATTATCTTGTAAGTTTGTTGGATGATTTTCTAGTGTATATTTGAATTATTATGGTTGATATATCAGGATTTGGTATTATGGTGTGCGATTCGGATGTTTATTAATTTGCGTTTGGTTTGGCAATTTGATATGCCATGTTTGTTAAGATATACAAAAAAAATATATCCAGTTGGTATTATCTTTTATCACACATAAATATAGTAACTGTGGCTATTAAAAATGTTAAGCTACCGATTTTCTACAAAACTGTGACCATAAAAGAATATTTGGCTACACTAAAACCCGACTCTTTCGTCACATAAAACAATACTAGTGGCTATATGTTTTAGCTTTTAGTGACGCATTATTTTCATGAATGGTATTTATATATATTTGGTCACTATTATTTTGTGTGGCAAAAAAGAGTCACATTTTTTTTCGACAAATGTAGCTATAAGATGTCCCTGAAAAGGAAAAGCGTAGCAGTTGGCATTTTTTTGTTACGATAATTATTAACATGGCCATTATTTGTTACTAAATTTGTGAAGAGTGACTAAAGGTATAAAAGTTTGTAATATTAGTTACACAAATATTAAACGTGTAACCAAAACACAGGACATTTATATTTAGTTACGCTTTTTGAAGAAAATGTGGCAGGGATTACTGTTCAAAAGTGTGACTAAAGCCCTTTTTTGACATAGTGTAAACCATATCATGATGCTTATAACATGTCACAATTGTCATGGATGATGAATAACATGTTAGCACAGACTATGCCAAATTGCACATCTAGTCATAATGCATATGAGCAAGTAGAACAACCTGTTTTTCAGAGACCTACACCAAGAGTTAAGATTGATATAACTCAGTCTGAAACCATGGGTGGTAAGGGTTTGAAAAACAAGAAAAAGGCTAACAAGGCAGGACCCAAGGAAACTTGGGTACCAAAATCAACTTGATTTGATTTTGATGTGTGCAGGGAGTCAGACAGAATCTTTGAGGAGAGAGCTGGCCCTAGCATTACCTTTGGAGACAACAGCAAGGGATATACTAGAGGATATAGCTTGATTTCACAAGGAAATGTTGTCATTGAAGAAGTAGCACTGGTTGATGGACTCAAGCACAACCTGCTGAGTATCAGTCAACTGTGTGATAAGAATCAAAATGTGTGGTTCACATCTGAAGCCTGTGTTGTTTTCAAGAAAAACGACAACAAGGTAGTGATGACAGGAAATAGAAAAGGAAATGTGTACATTGCTGACTTCAACTCAACGAGTGCCAACTCTGCTACATGCCTTTTCAGCAAGGCAAGCATGGGTGAAGGATGGCTTTGGCACAAGAGACTGTCACACTTGAATTTTAAAGCCATGAATGAATTGGTCAAGAAGGATTTGGTCAGAGGCATCCCAAAATTGGATTTCTCCAAGGATGGAATTTGTGATGCTTGCCAGAAAGGAAAGCAAAGAAAGACCTCTTTCAAATCCAAGTCAATGTCCTCAATCGATCAACCCTTGCAGCTTCTGCATATGGATCTATTTGGACCAGTCAATGTATTGTCGATAAGCAACAACAGATACTGTCTTGTAATTGTTGATGATTTCTCCAAGTTCACTTAGACCTTCTTCCTTCGTTCAAGACAATCAACAACAATCCACACTTCAAAGTGAGAAGGATTAGAAGCGACAATGGAACTGAGTTCAAGAACTCTGTGCTAAGAAAGTTCTAGAAGAAGAAGGAATCACTCAAGAATTCTCTGCACCAAGAACACCTCAACAAAATGGTGTGGTGGAAAGAAAGAACAGAACTCTCATTGAAGCAGCAAGGACTATACTTGAAGAATCAAAACTTCCAACCTATTTCTGGGCTGAAGCTGTTAATACTGCATGCTATACCCAGAACATTTCTTTGATCAATCAAGCAAAAGGCATGACACCTTACCAATTATTCAAAGGCAAGAAGCCAACAATTAACTTTCTACATGTATTTGGATGCAAATTCTTCGTATTGAAGAATTTTGGCGAGAGCCTTGGAAAATTTGATTCAAAGGCAGATGAAGCTATATTTGTTGGATACTCTGCTGGAAAATCTTACAGAATCTACAACCTAAGACTGAACATTGTTATGGAATCCATACATGTTGTCTTTGACGACAAGAAAATATCTGGTCTTGTAGATGAAGGTTTTCATGAGTCACTCTCATTCGAGAATGAGACAAGTAGTGAAGCTAGTGAAGATGATGATGAAGAAAGAATATCAATGGGTGTGGAGAACAGACATGGATCATCAAGAGAAGTGCAGAATGGACCATCTGTAGAAGAGCAACACACTCCATCTATTGAAGATCATGCTGAAGCATCTGTTGAGAATCAAAGAGAATCATCAGTTGACAATTCTGTTAGAACTCCACTCAATACGAGGTTCATACACTCAGGGGGAGTTTCTCACAGTCAACACTCAACAACAAGTCAAAATGATCAACATCAAGAGATTGATGTAACTTCATCAAGGTCAAACTTGCCACCACAAAGAAAATGGACTAAGGATCACCCCTTTGAGCTGATAATTGGTGATTCCAATGCAAAAGTTTAGATTAGGAGAGCAACTCGAGAAGAATGTCTATATAGTAGCTTTCTTTCTAAAGAAGAACCAAAGAAGGTTGAAGATGCTCTTCTAGATCCAGACTGGGTGTTAGCTATGCAAGAGGAGCTAAACCAGTTTGAAAGAAACAAAGTTTGGACACTTGTACCCAAGCCTAAGGGCAAGTCAGTGATCGACACTAAATGGGTATTCAAGAATAAGATGGACGAAAATGGCATAGTCACAAGGAACAAGGCTAGACTAGTTGCCAAAGGCTACTGTCAAGAAGAAGGAATTGACTTTGAGGAAACCTTTGCACCTGTAGCAAGGTTAGAAGCAATCAGAATCTTCCTAGCCTATGCAGCTCATGCCAATTTCAAGGTCTATCAAATGGATGTCAAGAGTGCATTTCTAAATGATATTCTGGAAGAGGAGGTGTATGTGAGTCAACCTCCTGGCTTTGAAGATCCAAACTTCCCAGAATATGTTTACTACTTGCTCAAAGCACTCTACGGTTTGAAGCTAGCACCTAGAGCCTGGTATGACACTCTTTCACAGTTCCTCATTGAGAATCACTTCACCAGAGGTACTGTAGATAAAACTATCTTTTATAGATCTGTCAATGGCTCTATGATACTTGTCCAAATTTATGTAGATGATATAATATTTGGGTCTACTGATGAGAAGCTTTGCAAAAGGTTTGCCAAACTTATGCAAAGTAAATATGAAATGAGTATGATGGGTGAATTAACTTATTTTCTTGGTTTACAAGTTAAACAAGTGAATGAGGGAATTTTTATAAGTCAAACAAAATATATTTTTGACCTTTTAAAGAGGTTTGACTTAGAAGATTGCTCTTCTGCAAAAACCCCCCATGGCCACTGCCGCTAAGCTTGAACAGAATACTAAAGAAAAGAAGGTGGACATTTAGAGCTATAGAGGCATGGTTGGATCACTCTTATATTTAACTGCTAGTAGACCTGATATTATGTTTGCTACATGTTTATGTGCTAGATTCCAAGCTGATCCTAGGGAATCTCATTTAATAGCCATTAAAAGGATTTTCAGGTATCTCAAGGGGACACCAAACCTTGGCATTTGGTACCCCAGAGATTCTGGTTTTAATCTAATAGGTTATTCAGATGCAAACTATGCAGGCTGTAAGATGGACAGGAAGAGTACCACAGGCACCTGTCAATTTCTAGGAAACAAGCTGGTCTCTTGGTTCAGTAAGAAGCAGAATTCAGTTTCAACTTCAACAGCAGAAGCTGAGTATATTGCAGCAGGAAGTTGTTGCGCACAGATCCTATGGATGAGAAATCAACTTCTTGACTATGGAGTTAAGGTTGAGAAAATTCCAATTTTCTGTGACAACACAAGTGCAATTGCAATTTCTGAGAATCCAGTGCAACACTCAAGAACCAAGCACATAGACATCAGATACCATTTCATCATAGAGCATGTGATGGAAGGTACTGTGGAACTGCATTTTGTTCCAAGTGAGAAACAATTAGCAGATATTTTTACTAAAGCTCTGGATGAAGCAACTTTTTCAAGGTTGGTAAGTGAGCTTGGTATGTTGAATTTCTCATAATCTTTAGTATCTGTTCAAATTGTTGCAGCCAATGAATTTTATTCTCTGGATTTTTTTGTTGTTTATTCTGGAGATATCGAACATCTAATTTGCTAAGAGATATCGAATGAATATGTGCACCAACTTGAGTTGTCAAATGGTTATTATGCTTGAGATATCGATCAACAAATTTTCTAGAGATGTCGAACTAGTCTTTTGATTAGAGATATCGACTAGTCATATGTTGAGAGATGTCGAATAAGTAAATGATCAGACAAATCGAATGGTCAATTACTTGAGATGTCGAATAGTGCAATTATCTGTTGATATTATTTATTTGCTCTATTTTGTGACCAGAATTTTCAATTGTCTCGTGTGTGTTGTTCTCTGAGATTTTGTCTAGATTTGATTAGACATGAGTTGTCAGATTTAAATGATCTTAAGAACAAATAGCACACATAATACTTTTACTTTTTATCTTTTCTAAATGGACCGTCAGGATTAGCATAGGACACCGTGTTTCTCTTTTGCATGCGTTAGTATGTATTAAACGAGTTGTGACCTTTGGTTAATCTTACACCCTTTAATTTCCTGAGTATTAAGTCGCGTCCGTAGGACTTCAGGGCTTATAAATAGGAAAGGGTAGACACCATTTAGACTCACTCTTAACAAAAACAAAACCCTTTTCTCTCCTTCTTCAAACCCTCTCATCAAAGATGACCAGGAGCATTCTCAGAGTTTCGGTAGAAGAGTTTGAGGCCATGCCCTTCTACGAGAAGGTGATGGCCCTCCAGGAGAAGATCGATGAGCTCCTCGCTGCAGAAGAGCGGAACCTTGCTGCCATGCGAGTGGCACTGGAGGTACTCCGCGCTCGCAACCGGGAGGACGCTGTTGAAGACCCTGCAGGCCCAGCCAAGGCTGCTTAGCTGGCTTAGGTGGGGGGGTCTAGTTTTAAGTTTTTGTTATTTTGTTCTGTTTATTTTAATGGTCTTTTTGACCATTTTTGTAAATTTTTTTTATGAAATGGAGTTTCCAATCTTTGTCTTACTATCTCTATGGTTTTAATCTGCTTGCATGTCTCTTTAGATCACCTTCTGATTAGATCATGTCTCGTCTTTCATAGAATGTTTAGAATAGACCAAGTTGGACTGTGCACAAATCACTTAAGTTGTTTTAATAATCTAATCTCTGCGAATTAGTTTTCTTAACTCGACTTAGCGCCTTTCTGATCTATTTTGCGATTTGGCACACGTTTCATTAAAAGTGATCTTTACTCTTATCAGGCTGTTTTATTCACTGAATCAGACTGCATAGATATGATAACTTAGATACTGTTTATGATGTTTTGATCATCTAACCCTAGCAGTGAGCTTTGATAAGCTACACAGTTGCATAGTTTTGTGTTGTTAGATATTGATTCAAGAGATGATCAGGATCTGGGTATTACTGATCAGATACTGATGCTGACGTCATCAGGAATACAACGTCAGTATTGGATTATCAGGATTAGAAGCTGGTCAGTATTTGATGAAGATTCTCATCAGACCAGAGATCAAGGAAGATTGATATGTCGGTTCCTAATTTGTAGGGATGCAGCTATCATACAAGATATGCTTTCAGAGATATATGTAATTGATTTATAATATCTTGTAATTGATAGTGTAACTGTGTACTCTATATAAACACAGTTTAGGTTTTACATTGATGGACCATTTCTTCCAACAAAACTAGTTGCAAGAACAGAGACTGTTGCTGAACACTATGTCATTAAGGCAAAGAGTGAATGGACGACAGAAGAAAAGGTTCAAGTACTCAAAGATGCAAAGGTAAAGAATATTTTGCATAACAGTCTTGATAATGTCATGTCTAACAGGGTAATAGCATGCAAGACTGCGAAGGAAATTTGGGATACTTTGGAAACTCAATGTCAAGGTACTAAATCTATCAAAAGAAACAGAAGGGCTCTGTTGATTCAGGAGTATGAGCAATTCGATGCTAAATCTGATGAAAGCCTTACTGATATGTATGATAGATTCTTGACTTTACTGAACAATCTATCACTGGTTGGCAAAGAGTATGATCCAGAGGATTCGAATACCAAGTTTCTCATAGCTTTAACTGAAGAGTGGGATACTCAAGCTTCAATCATAAGGCATCAATATGATTTGAAGATGCTGTCTCTTGATGAAGTCTATGGGATGCTAAGAACTCATGATCTTGAGGTTCAACAGAGGAAGAACAAGAAAAATGTCAAAGCAAAATCTGTTGCTTTGAATGTTGAATCAAAATCAAAGGGAAAAGCTGAGGAGGTTTATAACCGAAAGAGTAGAGTGGAAGAGTCAATTCCTGATGACTCATCATCAGATACTGATACTGAGTCTGATCCTGATACTGATGATGACTCTACTGATTCTGATATGATGGAAATGGTTGCTATGATAGTCAAGGGCTTCAAAAAGATGAAGTTCAGAAAGGCTAGGAAGCAAGGGAAATTCCAGAAGAAAACCTTCAATGCTGACAAAGACAGGTACAAGAAGAAAGAAGGCAAAAGCAGCAAGTTTGACAAGTCAAAAATCAGATGCTATAACTGTGATGGAATGGGTCATTTTGCAACTGAGTGCAAGAAGACCAAAACCAAAGCTCTCATTTCTTCAAGCAAGGATTGGATGGACTCATCATCTGACTCTGAAGAGGAAAAAGTGAATTATGCTTTGATGGCTAAAACTGATGAGACTTCTGCTGGTGAAAATAAGGTATCTGAAGTTTTGTTTGATTTTGATACTAATAATGTTTCTGAGCTAAGATCTTTCTTAAAATCTCTGCATATTAGTTTTAGGAGTCAATCTCTTGAAAATACAAGAATAAAATCTGAAATGGCAGAGGTTGTTAAGAGAAATGATCATCTAGAAGCTGAGTTAATTTTCTTGCATGAAGTTCAAGCAGAATGTGATAATGCTAAACACATGAAACTTGAAACGGAGTTTAAATATAATGAACTTGAGAGGCAACTTAAAGATGCTAATGAAAAACTCAGAACCTGGACACATTCTGGTACAAAAACTCATGAAATTATTTCTGATAAAAACTGGAAAGAGTGTCTAGGGTATAAGCCGGAAAATGAGAAAAAGGACAAAGGAAAGGTTGTTTCATCTAACCCTGGAAGAGTTATAGTTGATGACTCAACAAATCCAAAAACCTACAGATATGTTACAGACAGTACTAAAACCAAATTAAAACCAGTTAATTATGTGTATCCAGAAATTCCCAAATCTACTTCAGAAGAGGGATCTACTTCTACACATCATTCTGAGTCTAGAACTGTCAAAAACAAGAATGTAGGTCTCTTGTCCAAGAAGCAATTAAGGGATAGAATCTGTGAGGTAACAGATAGGAAGAGAGTTCCAACTGTCAAAAGGAACAGGAATGGTAAAGTTGGAATAAACAAGGAAAATAATTATAAGTATATTCCAAATGCACCAAGAAAAGCATGCTTTAACTGTGGTAATTCTAATCATCTTGCTATTGATTGCAGGAGGAGTAAAAAGAAGCCAACTGTAGTTCCTAAGTCTGACATTAGGAATAAATTAGTATTCTATAAACCACAGAATCCTTGTTTCCATTGTGGCAGTAAATGGCATTCTATTTATACATGTGAAGAATACCATAATTTGTACTATAATTATTATGAGCCTTTGCCTAAGTTCAATAAAGGTGCAAATTTTGAAAAAACAAAGAACTTGAATACTAATCATGCATCTGTCAAGATAAAGACTAATTATGATGGAGTTAATTCTGATGAAAATGTCTTTACAAGAAAATCTTCTACTGATAAAGATGTTAAATTGCATGAAAAGAGAACCCAACAAGTGTGGGTTCTTAAAAATTCTAACTGAGTTCTTTGTGATTCTGATTGCAGGGTAAAAAGAAAAATGTGTTAGTCATGGATAGTGGATGCTCTGTGCACATGACTGGAGACAAAACCTTGCTATCAGAATTTGAGGAAAAGGCTGGCCCAACTGTGTCTTATGGAGATGGCAACATTGGACAAACTTTGGGATATGGCAGCATTGTAATTGGAAATGTCATCATTGAGAAAGTAGCTCTGGTGAAAGGACTAAAGCACAATCTGTTGAGTGTTAGTCAGATCACAGACAGAGGTTATCGTGTCAACTTTAATGATACTCATTTTGAAGTTATTAGCAAATCTTCAGGAAAGATTGCATTAACAGGTCAAAGACATGGTAACATTTATGAAGCCAACATTCACACTGATACTGAAAATCCAACTACATGCCTCATCAGTAAAGCATCTGTAGATGAAAGTTGGAATTGGCATAAGAAGCTTTCTCATCTTAACTTCAACAATATAAATGAGTTGGTTAAGAAAGACTTGGTGAGAGGATTACCAAAGGCTCTATATACTCCTGATGGACTCTGTGATGCTTGTCAGAAGGCTAAACAGAGAAGGACATCATTCAAGAGTAAATCTGAATCCTCAATTGATGAACCATATCACATGCTACACCTCGACTTGTTTGGACCAGTGAATATTATGTCCATCAGTAAGAAAAGGTATACTCTAGTCATTGTTGATGAATATACTAGATTTACATGGGTTCATTTTCTTCACAGAAAAGATGAAACTGCTGAAATACTACTGGACCATGTTAGACTTATTGAAACTGGCACGGAATACAAAGTCAAGATTCTGAGAAGTGATAATGGGACTGAATTCAAGAATTCAGCAATGGAAGAGTTCTGCAAATACAAAGGAATAGTTCAACAATTCTCTGCTCCTGGCACTCCTCAGCAAAATGGAGTAGTTGAAAGAAAGAACAGAACTCTTATCGAAGCTGGCAGAACTATGTTGGAAGAAGCTAAACTACCTACATATTTCTGGGCAGAAGCAGTCAACACAGCTTGTTACACTCAAAATATTACACTAATCAACAGACATGGTGTAACTCCTTATCAGATGATTAAGGAAAAGAAGCCAAGTTTGAAGCATCTACATGTGTTTGGATGCAAGTGCTTTGTTCTAAGACCTCATCCAGAACAGTTAGGAAAATTTGAGACAAAAGCTGATGAGGCCATCTTTATTGGCTATCCAACTACAAGAGCCTTTAAAGTCTACAATCTAAGAACAAAGACAGTCATGGAGTCTATTAATGTATCTTTTGATGATAGAAAGCTAACAGGAATAAAAGAAGACTCTCATGACAGTTTGACTTTTGCAAATGAAGCTACCAACAATCCTGATGAAGTCACGTCAGATACTGATATTCTGTCAGATCCTGACGATCGATCAATTCCTGATCAAACACCTGTTACTGATGATGACTCAAATAATGCAAATGTTGAGGGGGAGCAAGAGCGAGACATCACTAGTGCTGATACAACTCAAACATCAAGTAGAGATTCATCAGAAACAGACTCAAGTGACAATCAAGATAGTATATCAGAAAGAGATAGCACTATCTCAGGGGGAGCTTCTAGCAACTCTAGTTCTTTTGAAGAAAACACCAATCCAGGGGGAGCATCCAGTTCAAGAAATGACTTACCATCAGCAAGGAAATGGACAAAAAGTCATACTCCTGATTTAATAATTGGGAATCCTGAAGCAGGTGTTAAGACAAGAAGTGCAACTCAAAATGAATGTTTATATAATAACTTTCTGTCAAAGAAGGAGCCCAAGAAAGTTGAAGATGCACTTAAGGATGCTGATTGGGTGATAGCTATGCAAGAAGAACTGAATGAGTTTGAAAGAAATGAAGTCTGGAAACTTCTACCAAGACCCAAAGGAAGGTCTATTGTAGGTACAAAGTGGGTATTCAGAAACAAGACTGATTCAGATGGCACGATTGTGAGAAATAAAGCAAGACTAGTAGCAAAGGGGTATTCTCAACAGGAAGGAATAGATTATGATGAGACTTTTGCTCCTGTTGCAAGACTGGAGGCCATCAGAATTTTTCTGGCATATGCAGCCCACAAGAAATTCAAAGTATTCCAGATGGATGTAAAAAGTGCATTTCTCAATGGAGAACTGGAAGAGGAGGTATATGTTGAACAACCTCCTGGATTTATTGATCCCAAACATCCAGATCATGTCTATATACTGGATAAAGCACTTTATGGACTAAAGCAAGCTCCAAGAGCCTGGTATGAAACCCTAGCTCAATTCTTACTGGAAAGTGGATTCAACAGAGGTACAATTGATAAAACCTTGTTTTATTTGAATCATGGTAAGGATTTGCTGTTAGTTCAAATATATGTTGATGATATCATTTTTGGGTCAACTAATACTAAGCTGTGTGAGAAGTTTTCAAAGCTAATGCAGTCGAGATATCAAATGAGCATGATGGGTGAAATGAGCTATTTCTTAGGTCTTCAAGTTAAACAGACTGATGAAGGGATTTTTATCAATCAGTCAAAATACACAAAGAATTTACTAAAAAGATTTAACATGCAAACAGCTCTACAGCTTCAACTCCTATAGCTACAGCTACAAAGCTTGATCCTGATCAAGGAACTGAAGTAGATGTAACCAACTATAGAGGAATGATTGGCTCACTCTTATATCTAACTGCTAGCAGACCAGATATCATGTATGCAACCTGTCTATGTGCAAGATTTCAAGCAAATCCTAAAGAACCACATCTCATTGCAGTAAAAAGGATTTTCAGATATCTAAAGGGCACATCTTCTCTTGGCCTTTGGTATGCCAGAGAATCAGACTTTAGTTTATGTGGCTATTCAGATGCTGATTTTGCTGGATGCAAAATAGACAGGAAAAGTACTTCAGGCAGTTGTCAGTTTCTTGGAGGAAGACTAGTTTCTTGGTTCAGTAAAAAGCAAAAGTCTATCTCCACATCAACTGCAGAAGCTGAGTACATTGCTGCTGGAAGCTGTTGTGCTCAGATCATGTGGATGAGAAATCAGCTAATGGACTATGGTTTGTCATTTTCAAAAATACCTATTTATTGTGATAACCAAAGTGCTATTGCTATGACAGGAAATCCAGTTCAACATTCTCTTACAAAGCACATCAGCATCAGGTATGGTATGATAGAGATAGATCTGTTCCTGAACATCAGCAGGATTATCCAACAAATGAGAAGAAGAAGAGTAAGAAAAGGGAGGAGGATAAGGTTGATTATAGAAAACCAGTTGTGTTCATATCAGCTGGATTGATAAAAGAGTCTTCTTTGATCAATGAATTTCTGATTGTTAAAACAGAGTCTACTACATTTATTGCTGAAAGTCCACCAAAATGGGTGAGTATGCAATCTGGTTTGAGAGGATGGGAACCTGGCACAAGAGGAGGAATTGGATATAGTCATGCACTGGTTATTTTCATTGCACAAACTGATCAATATGCTCTAGTTGACAAGATTGGGGATGAGTTAACTGTAGATCATCTTTGGAAACTTGAAGCTGTTGCTATTATTGCTGATTGTCATGCTGATGCAAAGAAAATAGAGAAGCTGGTGTACTTCATGAAAGATGGAAGTGTGAAGAAGATTCTTATTCATGAATTGTTGTGTAAATCTGCAAAAGAGCTGAAATATGTTCTGTATCTTCTCAGAAGTAAAAGAATAAATGTTAGTGAAAGAGAAGTTTATCAAAATTGGTGTGTCATGATTTACATGAAGATTAGACAGAGATTCATGGATGGAGGAGCAAGGTATGATGGCAATTATATTCCCATGTACTTAAATTTAAGAGATATAGAGGTTGAAATGAAGAAAGGTACATCTGTTAAAGAAGTGTATCTAGGCATGGAACAACTGTCTCTAAATCCAGATGGGAAGGAAATTGCTTATGTGTTGCTAGGTGACTTAGATCTTCCGAGAAACTCAATTCAGAATCTCAGGGCAGCTATTTATCAGATTAATGAGGAAGATGAAGAACTCAAAAATCTGAAGAAGAAACTGATTCAAATTCTTGAAAGCAAGGAAGAAGAATTGTTATCTGAATTCTTGAGACTGAATCTGTTTTATCAAAGAATTTCTGAAACTGTTCCTGATGATTTTTAGAAGGTATTTTGTTTTGAGTTTTTGACATCTTGAATCTAGGAATTTGTGCTTTATTTTATAAAGAACAAATTAGGGGAGATTGTTAGATATTGATTCAAGAGATGATCAGGATCTGGGTATTACTGATCAGATACTGATGCTGACGTCATCAGGAATACAACGTCAGTATTGGATTATCAGGATTAGAAGCTGGTCAGTATTTGATGAAGATTCTCATCAGACCAGAGATCAAGGAAGATTGATATGTCGGTTCCTAATTTGTAGGGATGCAGCTATCATAAAAGATATGCTTTCAGAGATATATGTAATTGATTTATAATATCTTGTAATTGATAGTGTAACTGTGTACTCTATATAAACACAGTTTAGGTTTTACATTATGTAATCGCTTACACGAGTTATATTGTAACCTAGCAGCTCTTAAGAACATAAGAATTTCTTAAGAGAGTTTTGTAACAGTTTTATATCAGAGTTAATAAAGCTGTTATTGATTCATACTTGTGTTATTTGTTTTAAGTCGAAAATCTTACACAATTGTATTCAACCCCCCTTCTACAATTGTTATTTACTGGGCAACATGTGTCAAGATTGCAGTAGTTTTCATGACTCAAACTGACAACAGAGGCTAATGATGATGGAGTAATGGTGTACATTCAGCAAACTTGGTGACTGCAATAACCAGGTTTTATAAGCTTGTCATATGCCCTGTAACACCTACTCAGAATTAGAACTTAAGAAGAGATAACTAGTTTGTACTCTGTTACACAACAGTCTTATTAGTTAACTCTAAAACTCATAAATAAGTACTTCTGTTGATTGAACTCATATTTCAAATTGACTAACTATGGCACTAGGATCAAGTACAAACACTTTTGCAGATATTTCAATGATCATTCATAACTGTCTCTGCAAGTGGGCTCTTGTCCTAAGTACAGCATCAAGCAAATGTCAACTTGTTCACTCAAGACAATGAGTGTTCTGCACCTTACTTAAAAGATTAGTTCTTCATCTGGAGAAGATTCTTACAGCAGTTCACCTAGCAAAGGTACTGAGTTCATTCTCTTTTAACTCAATAGCTCTTGTCCTAAATCTTTGCCTTATTTTGCTGAACTGAGAATTGATGGCATGTCCCCCAGATTCTCTACCCAATCAGCACACCATACTTTCATAATTTACATCTCTGAAACCCCCTCTACAGTTTCTCAACAAGATGTAGTTGACAATTCTTGCAAATCTTAACTTGAGGGGAGTGTCCAGGAGGAAAGTGAGGGTGAGGGAAGTGGTGAACATCAAGAAACCATAAGAATAAGGAAGGTGAGGGTGTGTAAAACCAGCCTAGCCATCCTATGTCTTCCCAAAAAGGCATGGTGATTAATAAAGACATCCATATTTCTGGTTTGAGTCTCTCAACAGACTTTAACTATTGAATCCAGTTCCCAACCAGGAACACAATCAGTGAGGGTAAGGGACACAATTGTGCAACCTATAACACTTGTCATCTAGCAAGGAGTTAGTACAAGATGCACAGACACAGGGGGAGCACACACAAGTTACTCTTGACTGTTTCTCAAATTCAGGTTGATGAATTCTCTATAAATGAGAGGATTCAGCCCCACTCATGGATACCTAATTTGATAACTGAAGCACTTCAATACAACTCCAAACACTCTTGATTCTTCATTCCTATTAATGAAGAAGCCAACACTCATTCCTCAGTTCACTCTGCTTTCTCTAAAAGCAATTAACTGAACCTTCATCTCTGTTTGGATCATCAATGCTAACATTCAATTCTCTTCAATATATGTGAAACCTCATGGTTTCTCTTTAGGACTGAGGGAAGGAAGTGAAAAACAGGAGAGGCCTGGTTGCTCCAGGGCAAAAGGTGAGATGTGTGTAAAGAGTGGTCTCCTATTTCTTCCAGGAGAGCAAAAGGAGAGATTGAGTACCCCTTTAGTAAGGGACGGTGAGCTGTGAGAAGTGAACCAGGATGAGATCCTGATGCAAAATCAGAGAGATTAGAGTGAGCAGCTTCTTCTTTCTTTTATCTGATTTTACTGAGGTACTACATCACTTTATCCTTCTTTTTGCTGATAACAAAAAAGGGGGAGAAGTTATAGTTCAGTTCAGAATCTTCTTAACACCCAAAGGGGGAGAAATTTACAAACTAAGAACTATATCTCAAAAGAACAGCAACTAGTGGATACAGAACAACTCTCAGAAATGGATGCCATACATAGGGGGAGCAGTTCTTAGTCACTCAAGTGAAGTTGGTACAACTCAGATACTGTGTCAAGGAAGCTTGATCAAAATTTTCTGTCATAATGAAAGAAGAATCTGAAGAGTGGTTTTTGTTATCATCAATCTTTGGATTTATGCCTCTTTATCTTGGAGTCATAAATAGGGGGAGATTGTTGAGTTATGCATGGATATGGATGATGATAACAAATACCACAAGACAGAAAATGAATCAAGGAATCGAAGCTGATGAACAAATCAGGAAGCCAACTAAAATGCAGATCAACTATAGCAATATCTTAAGGATGAAACTCTGCATAAAGTTAGGATTTATTTCAGTAACAAGCCTGGAGATGCTAAAGTCATATATCAGTAATCAAAAGAGAGTTTGCTAAAACCATGCAAGTAAGTTCGAGAAATCAAGGAAAGAAGAGTTCGAGAAGTCATTCGAGAACTCTACTCAAAGGGTTTTATTTGAGAAGTCCTAGTTCGAGAAGTCAGACTGTTCTATTCGAGAAGTCCGTAAAAAGATCTATTCGAGAAGTCTGTAAAAAGAACTATTCGAGAAGTCTGAGAAGTGCCAATTCGAGAACTCAGACTGTTCTATTTGAGAAGTCTACATCAAGCACTAATCGAGAAGTCATCTCAGAAGGATATTCGATAAATCATCATTCGAGAACTCAAGATTTATCTGTTCGAGAACTGAACCTGTTTCACAATAATATCAGAGATCTCTAATGGAACATATCGAATGAAGATTAAACCCAGAATTACTTTGCAACCCGTGACGATTAGGCAGTGATCAATTACACAGAGGATGTAACGAGTAGGGAGTCAAATGGTATATATTCGAAGGCTCAAACTCTTCCAAGTGAAAGGTGAAATCAGTCAATGTTTACTCGACTTCAAGGGCAACAATAAGAGTGTAAGCAACCTCCAACATGATTACACACCTACTGAAAGATTCAAAGGATATTTCGACAAATGCATAAAGATCAGCCATTATGTCTGGGAAGTTCTAGCACAGCTCAATAAGCAGAAAGGCTTATTGACTTTCAAAAGGATTAACACTTTTGCTAAAGCTACTTTCAGAGACAAATATCCAAAAGCAAAATGATCTTATGCAGAAAGCATCACGTGGGCTTGGAAGCTAAGTCACCTCAAGAACTTAGTCACTTTTGAAGAAAGAAACATACACTGTCTCAAAGCCTACTGGGATTGTCCAAATCAAGAAGAAAAGACTTTCAAGATAATTCTAGAAATGGAAATCACTTTGAGTATGCGTATGTGACAAGTTATATCAAAATGTATCATTACATGTAACTTACTTGTCTTCATATAGTTTTAAATAAGCTGTAAGAGCAGTATAGTTTAGTAGAGAAGAAAACACTGATCACAAGGCTGATAGCTTTAGGTTTTCTTGTAAACACTAAACCGTGTAACCGCAGCTGTGTATTATTACGCAGAGAATTATCTTCAATACAACCATCAAGTGGATCAAGCTGATAAGCCAACCCACCTGAGATTTTTTTATATCATGTGTTGTATATGCTTTAGATATTCTACTAATCTTGTTTTGTTAATGTTCTTATAACAATCTATCAAGACCTCATCAATTCGAAAGAATTTTGTTGAGATTGTATTCAACCCCCCCTTCTACAATCTCGTGGTGTACAACTGGGAAATATCATTAGTCACCAAGTGAGGAATGGCCCTACGACTGTTCTCTTGATTTCTCATAGTACGGCTAGTGGAAGATAGGGTGAGAATCCTCAACCCCGAGGAAATGCTCTACATCAGGACTCAGCTTCAAGAAAATTCACGACTTCAGGAAAATCCTCCGACATAGGACGCGCCCTCAAGGAACTTTCTTATTAGAAGACCTTTCTGGTTAGGGCGCGCCCTCAGAGAAAGATGCAAATGCTCAAGCGAACTCCAATATCTACGAGGATAATTTACTGCTTGGACTCTAAAAGTAAAGAAGTTGAGTTGCGGCCCCACGAACCACAGAGTGTGCCCCCTGATCACCAGGTTAAGGCCCCAAGGTCGTGAGCGAGCCCCTCTATGAAGAAACAATACTTTGCTACAGAGTACGCACCCTCGTATCTACAATGACCTGAATGATAGGCATCAGTGCGCGCCCTAGCTTATCAACCTCATGTTGTGGCTTCGTTTGCAAGTATGATCGTAATGATCCATGGCATATCTTTTGCTTGAAGAAAATTGTATTAATGTGCGGTGATAAGTGGATTTTATATCCACTTATTATGCGCTAATTGGACCTAGATTGGTGGTTTATCTTTAAGTATGTTGTGTCTTTTAATTCGTTTATGTTGTTTCAGTCTTTGTTGTGCAGAACTCGCAACTTTAGGTATCGTGGCGATAAAAGACTAAAAATGGTGGATTTTTTCCTCAATTCGGATTTTTGCCTCAATTCGGAATTTAATCACAAGGATTTTATTATCAAGTGAACTGGCTACGAGGAAAAAGAATTATCATAAAGAAATTCTGAGTGATATATTCTTAATGCTGAAACCCCGGTTGGAATTGTTATATTTTTTTCTAAGCAAAATGAGTCCGGTTTTAGATCCTCAAGAGACCGTAGCTTACATCTGGACGAGCAATGAAGAAATAAGAATTATCACAAAAATATGGAAAGTGATATATTCTTAAAACTGGAACCCCGGTTGGAATTGATATACTTTTTTTAAGCAAAAGGAGTCCGGTTCCAGACCCTCAATAGACCGCAGCTTAGTACTTAAGGATTTATTTATATTAACAAATATTTTATTTTAATTAGAAAATTATATTTATAAATATCTAATAATATTAGATATTTATTTTTATAACTTTTGGATTAAAATAATTATTTATTAATTAAAGATTATAAGCTGTGTGGGTTAAAAAGTATTTCTACGGAGCCCATCCATATAAGACGAAATAGGCCCCCTTGAATGTAAATTGAATGGCCGGTTGGTTTTTGATTGAATTTGAAAAGAAAAGCAAAAGTTAGGCAACAGCCGCATAGCCTACGCGTGAACCGTCCGCCGCTGCTATCCAGTGCCATTTTTTCGGGACTTAAGGATATATTTATATTAATAAATATTTTATTTAATTAGAAAATTATATTTATAAATACCTAATAATATTAGATATTTATTTTTTTAATTTTCGAATTAAATTAATTATTTATTAATTAAAGATTACAAGCTGTGCGAGTTACGAATTATCTATAATAAGACGAAATAGGCCCCTTTGAATTATGAAAGGCTGGATGACTTTGTGTTGCTGGTTGGCAGAGTCAATTAAGGAAGCAAAACAATCGCCGCTTGAGTTGTTAAGTTAGCCGCCTTGTGCCATATATTTAATTTTGGCCGAATTAATTATTGTAGATGGTGTGCTAGATTTTGCCATAAAAAGGTGTGAGTTTCATAGATTAAAAATCATTCGGAAGCTGAATTTTCAGTTGTATTCTCTCTCAATTCTCAGCAACTTTCTTTTGTATTTTTAGTTTCATTGTATACACTTTAATTTTCTACAAGTTCTATTTTGGTGGAAGATTGTAAGGGGATTATTTTGGAGTGCTCTCTATTTCGTTGGAAGCTATTTCGGTTCTATTTTCTAAACTCTTATTTTGGATTACTCCTCTCTATTTCGTTGGAAGCTATTTCGGTTCTATTTTCTAAACTCTTGTATTTCATATTTTATTCATGCAATTTTATACCATGTTTTCATTTAATCCCATGATGACGATTCGTTCGATTATGAACTAATCACCGTCATGGGATTCTAATGGATTTATTTACGTAATTTAGAAATTCGATGCCTTAATAATTTGTATTCTGATAAAAATTCAGATTGCCTAATATGGTTGCGGTTAATTTATTAGATGCGTAGCTAACATCTAAATTATTAATTCCTAATGAATGCGAAAGTGGATTTAGGAATTTAGAATTTACCATGTTAGCATTGGTTCGTAATTGTTATGTACATTTACGATAAGTGGTAGGGTTTTGGATCATATCGCCCTATGTAGCCATAATAAAGGAATTTATTCGTAAACCAATTATGTTTTCAAATCTTATAGATATATAGGGTCTAAATATAAACGGTGTCCACACAACTTCTATCTTTTTAAGTGGATGTTCGTGTGGTTTGATATAAGTTAAGGCTGAAAGGCGCTTATGTTAGTTTCGTGTTCCCGGCTAGCTTTTGTAATTATCAAATCAGTTTGAATTAAGGCATCAATTCTAAATGAAATAAGTAATGAAATTAGAATCTCATGTTTTTCTCACATATAAAATATCGTTTAATTAAATCAAGTAGTTTGAATTATTTAGTATTATTATTTTGATAAATCAATTAGAATAATAAAACAAAACTCCCTTTTTATATTTATTCAAGCAGTTTGTTGTTTAATCATACGTCGTTGCTTAAACATTATTTCTGAACAAACACCAAGTCTTCGTGGGATCGAACTTATTATATTACTTGTGACCGCGTACACTTGCGCAGTTAGTTTTAGAACCAACATGCGGCCCCATGAATCTTAGAGCGTGCCCCCTGATAGGCAGGTTGAGGCCCCAAGGTCATGAGCAAGCCCCTCTGTTAGGAATAATTCATAAATTGTGATGTTAAGAATAGAATTTACACATTATACTTCTTTTAATTCTGATCTTATAAAGGATTTAGCACTATATATAGGACTTATGTGTAAGACAGTTATCTGTGTAGTTTAGTCAGGAATGAACAGTGTATCGGAGACTACATGTCAGGAACAAAGAGCAAATCCTGATGACGGTCTAATACTGATGATGATCAGATACTGATGCAAGATGAAATCCTGATATCAGTCTTGTTACTGATGATGTCATTATGGATGCTACAGAAACTGGCAAGTGCTATAAAACAGGATCTTTGTTTGAGGAACAAGCAAGAAGATATTATGAAGGAAAGAGTTTTCTATTGATGGAAACTATCGACTAGAAGGCAGAACATTGTCATGTATAGATTATATCTTTCTGTTATTAGTTGATAGGTAGCATTATAAATACTCTCTCTATATCATTGTAAAAAGTGTCGTAGTCGAACAAGTGTGTTGTGAGTTCATGTGCGTAGCTCTGTATAAGGTTTGTATTCGAGAGTTCGAAACAAACAGAGAGAGAGAGATTTGTATTGTCAGTAGCTGCTAAAGGTATTGTACACCTTTGGTAGAGTTTGTATTTGATCTTTTTAATACAAACAGAGTTTGATTCATTCATTTATTCTTGTTCATATAATCAAGCAAAAATCAGACATGATTAAATAACTTGTATTCAACCCCCCCCCTTCTACAAGTTATTCGAGTTAACAATTGGTATCAGAGAAGGTTGATTTCGAATAATCATAAAGATCTGCAATCATGTCTGGTTACAAGGATGGGAATACTAA
Source organism: Kitagawia praeruptora (assembly GCA_037693485.1). Taxonomy (NCBI): domain Eukaryota; kingdom Viridiplantae; phylum Streptophyta; class Magnoliopsida; order Apiales; family Apiaceae; genus Kitagawia; species Kitagawia praeruptora. The sequence goes on from CM075353.1 coordinate 17,559,806, forward strand.
GATTCCTATGCTCAAGAGAAACGAATATACTCTATGGGAAGTAAAGATGTTGCATCATCTGGAAGCAACAGATCCTGATTATCTTGACAGAATCAGAGACGGACCTTTTGTTCCAACAAAGGTCGTTGGACAAGCAACTGTTGATGGTGTGGTTGTTCCAGAACATACAGCAGAGAAGCCTAAATCTGAGTGGTCAGACAAGGACAAGGAGAATGTTCTTAAAGATGCTAAAGTGAGAAACATATTATTCAACAGTCTTGATTCTGTTCTCACTAACTATGTTCTCTCTTGTAAAACTGCTAAGGATATATGGGACAATCTTAAGGTTCACTGTGAAGGAACTAAGCCTGTCAGGAAGAATATGAGGACATTACTTATACAACAGTATGAGTACTTTGAATCCAAGTCTGGTGAGTCACTTACTGATACCTTTGATAGGTTTACAAAACTCATCAATGAGATGGCCATGCATGGTAAATATTATGACTTGGAGGATATGAATACAAAGTTCATGAAAGCTTTGCCTGATTTCTACAATGAGAAGATATCTGCGATTGAGGAAGCTAATGATCTGGATGAGATTTCATTAGAGGCAGTATATGGAAAATTGAGAGCTTATGAACTTGACAAGCAGCAGAAGAAGAGCAGGAGTGAAGGAAAGATGAAGACTATTGCACTTACTGCTCAATCTGAAGTAAAGAAGCTTCCTGAAGAACAGCATGAAGAGATTGCTGTAAAGAATTCAAGGAAGAAGAAAAGCAAAGAAAGTTCTGAGTCAGAGACTACTGATATGGACTCTGACAACAATGATTCTGAATCTGAGATGCAGGAACTCTTTGCTACGTTTGCTAAAGCCTTCAAGAAAGGAAGATTCAACAGGAGAAGATTTAGCAAAGGACCTTTTCAAAAGAAGGAGGAGGAGAAGAGTGACAAAGGCAAAGGTACAATTGTCAAGCTTGATAAGGCCAAGATCAAGTGCTATAACTGCAGCGAGCTTGGACACTTTGCTAGTGAGTGTAAGAAGCCTAGGAATTCAGGAAAGGGTAATGCACTTATGGTCACACAGAAGGATTGGGCTGATTCCAGTGATTCTGAAGATGAATTGGATTATGACAACATTGCATTGATGGCAAATGGTTCAGACAAACCTGGATCTCCAAAGAAAACTTCTCCATCCTCTGTTAAGGTATCACTTCACTCTCTTGATTCATTTGATAGCTTAAATTCTGATGAAATTAGAACTATCCATGCTGAGTTTAAGAATCTTATGACTAATTTTAGAATTCTTACTTGTGAAAAAGATGAACTTAAGGTTAAGAATGATAAATTAGTTGATAGAAATAATTTTCTTGAATCTGAGTTAATTCAAATGGAAGAATACAAGTTAAGTTCTGATAAAGCTAAGCATGATTATAGTGTTATTCTTGAGGCTTATGACTATGTCAGAAAAGAACTAGAGGAAGAGAGAGATGTGATTAAGACCATTAACAATTCCAGTAAAAAGACTATAGAAATCTTTGAAAGTGGAATTCGTGGTAAGGTTAATGGTTTAGGTTTTGATAAGGCTAGACAAGAAGAAAAAGTAGCTATTGTCAATGATGATAGTAAGGTAGAAGCTAGCACATCTAAATCTGAAGGTAATAAAATTGTTTCTGAACCTAATCATGTTAAATTTGTTGATTCAAAAGGTACCCCTGTTGTACACAAAAGGATTAACAATAGTAATTCAGATGAGAAAGTGTTAGAGAAACCTAAGAATGTAAACATAGGGTTTCTGTCTAAGTCTCAGTTGAAATAGAAATTAGATGGTCTTTCAGAGTCTAGCAAGATCAAAAGAAATAGGAATGGAAAAGAAGGTATTAACAAAGAGAATAATTACAAGAATGTACCTGATGCACCTAGAAAAAAATGCTATAAGTGTGGAAATCATAATCATTTGGCCCTAGACTGCAATCAAAAACCTTCTTGGAAAACTGAGTCCAGATTCCCCAAGACTCAGAAAATTCAATACCAACCACAAAAAGCTTGTTATCATTGTGGTAGTTTACTTCATTCCATTTACATGTGTAGAGAATATCATGAACTGTATTATGACTATTATTCCTTGAAATCTGAAACTCCTAGTCACAAACAGTTTGTGAAATTAGAGTCTAAAGTTGACTCTACAACAGGTAAAGTAAAGACAAAATTCTCAAAGCCTATTGTTTCTAAATCTAGTAAGAAAGGATCCAATCAAAGTTGGGTCCTAAAAAATTCTAACTAGTTACTTTTTGTTTGCAGGGCACAGGAAAGAAGCATTCAATTATCTTGGACAGTGGATGCTCTGGACATATGACTGGAAAGAAGTCCCTGCTTACAAAGTTTGAGAGGAAAGCTGGCCCAGTAATATCTTTTGGAGATGGCAACAAAGGAGAAACTCTGGGATATGGCTCAATTGTTTTGGGGAATGTCATCATAGAAAATGTAGCACTGGTTGAAGGCTTGAAACATACTCTTTTAAGCATAAGTCAACTGGGTGATAAAGGTTACAAATCAATCTTTGACAGAGAAGGATGCAAAATATTGAATATGCAGAATGGAGACATTGTTCTAACTGGTCAAAGACATGGTAACATATATGAAGCCAGCTTAAGTGATACATCTAAAGGAATTGTTAGATGTCTCTACAGCAAAGCAACAAGTGATGAAAGCTAGAATTGGCACAAGAAGCTCTCACATCTTAATTTCAAGAAGCTTAATCAACTTGTTAAGCACAATCTGGTGAGAGGCCTACCTCAGGTAAATTATGTGCAAGATGGACTTTGTGATGCATGTCAGCTTGGAAAGCAAAGAAGAACCACTTTCAAGAGCAAGACTGAAAATTTGATTACTGAACCATTTCACATGCTACATCTTGATTTGTTTGGTCTAGTAAACATTATGTCTATCAGCAAGAAAAGATATGCTCTAGTGATAGTGATGATTTCACAAGGTTTACATGGGTGTTCTTTCTACACAAGAAGGATGAAGCTCCTCAGCAAATCATTGAACTTGTAAAGAATATTCAGAATAACTCTGAGTACAAAGTTAAAGTACTTAGGAGTGACAATGGTACAGAATTCAAGAATTCTACAATGGAGGGGTTTTGTGCAGACAATGGAATCACTCAACAGTTTTCTGCACCTGGTACACCTCAACAGAATGGTGTAGTGGAAAGAAAGAACAGGACTCTCATAGAGGCAGCAAGAACCATGCTTGCAGATGCAAAACTTCCAACCTACTTTTGGGCAGAAGCTATTAACACTGCATGTTTCACTCAAAACTGTACCTTGGTAAATAGTCATGGAAAAACTCCCTATGAGATGATCAAAGGAAAGAAACCAAGTGTGAAATACTTTCACATCTTTGGATGCAAATGCTATGTCCTAAAAGTTCATCCAGAACAACTTGGAAAATTTGAAGCCAAATCGGATGAAGCAATTTTTCTAGGATATTCAGCATCTAAGGCCTTCAAAGTTTATAATCTCAGAACTCACATTGTTATGGAATCAATTCATGTTGCATTTGATGATAAGAAATTTGGAATTTTGCAAACTGATGAAAGCCATGACAATTTGGAATTTGAAAATCTGAAGAATTCTGAGATACTCTCCAGTGATGATGAAGGTTCTCCAGAAGGAATTTCTATTGCTTCTCAAAGGAATGCTACTGTTGAGGGGGAGCAAATAAATCAAAGAGAACATAGTGATCATCAGGAGCAGACTAGCTAATCAGAGTCTACTCCATCAGGAATTGACTTTTCAGAGTCTACTCCATCAGGAACTGATCTTTCAGAGTCTACTGAGGAAAGATCAGTAACTAGCAGCAATATGGAATCTACTGATTCTATTGATCAAAGGAGAGTTTTTGAAGGTAGAGAGAATTCTTCTACAAGAGATACCACTAACTTAGGGGGAGAGACTAGCAGAGTTAATCTACCACCTGTTAGAAAATGGACAAAGGATCATACTGAAGATTTGATAATTGGTGATCCAAATAGTGGTGTTCGAACTAGAAGATCAATTCAAAATGAATGCTTGTATAGTTGCTTTCTCTCAAAGAATGAACCTAAGAAGGTTGAAGAAGCCTTACAGGATCCTGATTGGGTAATTGCAATGCAGGAGGAGTTAAATGAGTTTGAGAGTGTAAGAACCCAAATTTTCGGTAGAATTAAAACTTTTTATTATATATTGATGAAAGAATGAACAGTGATTTCAACTACAAGGTATTAACAGTTCTAATGAATGAATGTTGAATGGATATAGATTCCAATGATTATATGTCATGAAGAATGCAATGGGTTGACAACTTAGATTGGAATAATCTATCTCCTAGGGAGATAAGATTTGGAAATTCCAAATAGAGGAAATATTCTCATGTCATCCAAATCGATATCTGTTATTAGTCCAGTGGTTCCGTGAAAGGGTTAAGGAACGCCCAAAAGAGATTAAGGACATTTTTATAAATATAAGGAATATAAAGAGAATAAAGTGTGAATAGTGTTCTTGGTGGAAATGAGAATATGAGTTAGACAACGCTATATAGAAGTACCCGGAACGGATTTCTGAGTTCGTATTAGTGATCCGAGGAGAAAATAAGTGTATGTAAACGATATCGAATTCAGAAAATTAGCACTTTTATTTTCTCCGAGATTTCCCTGGACACCGAAAGACTTAAGGATTTATTAATAGGATTTAAGGAATTTAAATGCGAGAAGTATTAAGAAAGATGGAGAATGATAGTATAAATATTAAGAATGTTTTCGGTAAAACCCTAACTAGAAACGAATGAGTTATTCCTACGAACGGTCAATGAATTGAGCAATAACCGGAAAAAAAGAGCAAGCAGAGAGCAAGATGCATGCATGTGCTAGTAGATATTATCAAGCAACCAAGTAGTTACTCAAATAATTAGCACACTTAGAAATCAACTAGTACTTATCCTCTCTTTATCATTCTACCACTTAAACATCAACACATGCTCATCCAAAAACATCATCCCTTGCATCATCACTTTATTAAAGTAGCCTTAGATGAGATATTATCTAAAAACATCACTTTATGCATTCTTATCCAAAGCAACCACGCAAGAGACTTCATTCTCTCTCATTCTCTCAAACTGCCTAGCAAGAACACCCATGAAAAGAAAATTCATATCTCCATTTCTATTCATGATAAAATCACCAAATTTTAACCACAGCTCCCTCATAGTATGGAGATCATTCGCTCAAAATTTCATGTCATTCTAATGAGTTTAGCCTAGACAAATCTCCTCCCCAAGATGGATAACCGAGCTGCCCAGAATCCTTGACAATTTCTGTGATGAATTTCAAACGGCCATATCTCCTTCATTACTTAATTAAATTTGGTGTTCTTTAGCTTGATGGAAAGCTGGTTAGATTCTCTACAACTCTCCTGTAGAAGCCTCGTCCAGAAAACCATGGTAAGGCCTTCGTTTTTCATGATCTTTCAACTGGGTTTGAGCAGATCCGAAAACCTCTAATTATATTCTTGTTGATTCTTGTTAGTTTAAGGTTGTTAAAGAGTTCTAAGGAATACACAAGGTTTATTAATGCTTACCCACACTCCAAGGAAGGTAATCATCTCTTGAACCCTAGCTTTGACTTTAAGTTTTGGTGGTTTTAGATGATATAAGTTAATGATGTTAGTACAAGCATGTTTATGAGATTATATAGTAGTTTTAGTAGTTATAAAACCATGATTATAATGATGGATATGAGAGATGTTCTTGGACTGTTAAAGATGAGTATTATGTGTGTAAGATTGATGGTATGCCCGGTGTGGCTTGGTTGTGTTGAAATAAATTTGGAAATGTCCGATTTATAGCCGTCGTAATGCCGAAATTTCGATAACCCTTAAAACCGAGCTTAAAAGTTGGTATTAGTTTCTGGACTTGATAAGTATATGACATACCCTTGTAGATCTCGAGTCATATATCGTTTTGGCGCAAAAATCGAAGCATTTAGACTTACGGTTTAGGAGATATGATCAAATTACTAAAAGTGATTTGAAACCGTAATCGAAAGTTCGTAATCGAAATTAATCCCCTTTAATATTGTTTATTTAGTGACGAATCTTGCTAATTAAATATTAGAGATGAAAAGGAAGGCGTGAGAGAAAACCACATGTGAAATGGATCATTTTTCGATTATATAAAAATGTTCGAATCGAGGTTAAGTGCGAAGAACCCCTTAAAAATACACTTAAGTATAACTTTGGTTATAACTTAGAAAGCGGGCAATAAAACTCGAGGTATAATCTGGGTTCGTAATCGACCGACCTTAGAACTTTCACGACTTAAGTATACCAAGCGTAAGCATGATGACATGTCGTAATAAGCGAACAAATGTCGGATCGTATCGGTGATAAAAAGAGTTACACCGAGAGGTGAGTAACAAGATAACTTAAAAGCATGATTCGGCTTAAGTGAAGTTTATACTTGGCCTTTTAAAGAGTGTTAAGTGATTAATTAATCCCGAATATTTTGATTGTTTATAGATCACCGAGCAGACCCAGGGCACACTACCACTACCTCTACCCACACAGGATTAACAGGCAAGTTTCAAATTCCTTTTTTTAAGGGCTGTTGTTGTGATAATATATATATATATATATATATATATATATATATATATATATATATATATATATGTTTTCTGTTTACATATGCCATAGCATGCATGCATACTTTCAAGTTATAATTGATACACTTGTTCCTTGAATTATTGTTGGCTTATAAGCTAGATAGTGAATAATCAGTTATAAGCCGGATATTGCTAAGACCCTTAGAGAAGGGCATATGAATCTCATTCTTTGATTATAGACCGGGAGTCGGTATTTCTTGATATATCGAGATTATTTTCATAAAGAAATATTTGAGTAAATATTTCCCACCAATTATCTGATGAATATTATTTGAATATTCCTTTGAGATTAATCATGAATATTATTTTGAATATTCATTCGAACCTTATATAATTTATAAATATTATTTTGAATATTCATTCGAACCTTATATAATTTATAAATATTATTTTGAACATTCATTCGAACTCAAGTTATTTAATAAATATTATTTTAAATATTCACTTGAGCTTTCTTTAGACAATAAATATTACCTTCAATATTCAGTTAAAGTCGATTCAATTATTGAATATTACTTCGAATATTCCTTCGAGAGTTATTCTTTCGCCAAATATTGTTAATTTAAATATTCATTGCTTATTCAATGAGTATTATCTCAATTTTCCATTTGATAATTAATTCTTCCATAAATATTATTATTACTTTGAATATTCACTATTTGTTCAGTGAATATTATTTCGAATATTCGTTCGGATTTTATTTAATTGATAAGTATTATTATTAATTTGAATATTCACTATTTATTCAGTGAATATTATTTCAAATACTGATTCGAGTCATGTTCATTTGTTAATTATTATTAACTTGGACATTCACTATTTATTCAGTGAATATTATTTCGCATATTCATTCGAGATAAGTATTATTAAGTTAAATTTTCATTAATTATTTAATGAATATCATTTGTGGATATTTATTCGAGGATGATTCTGAGTAATAGTTATACTAAGATCATTCCTTCAATATTTTTGACTTAATAAATATTCCTTGGAATATTTATGTAATTCTTCTGACTCATTTAGAAATGATTTATCTTCCCCCGGATATTACCTTCGACCTTCGAGTATAATGTACATTCCTCTGAGCCTATTTAATATTATTATATCAAAGAAGGTTCTCAAAACTCTATTCTTCGTTCAATCCTGTCTCTTAAATTATAAGGGAACCTTACTTGAGAAATGTTATTTATCTTGTGACTGCCCGGTCATAAACTATTCGTTTCATTCGCAACTTGGTTGCTATTATCCATGGAATTTTGTGTACCCACTTATTATTCGAGGGGTAAGAATGTTGGAACAAGTTGGTATCCATTAACAAGCAGCAGCTTGGGAAATATTGGTGAATTTTCCTTTCCAACTAGATACGACTACTTTGTGGAGTCTTATCAACAAGTATTATACTTGGGGAAAGGGGGACGAACTTTACGTTTCAAAGTGATGGATGTTAAACGAACTAGGAGCTGCGTAAGTGGCCGAGTGGCGCCGGCCCAGCAATGGCCCAACCGTTGGCCAGGAGTTCCAGAGGGCGGGCGATCCGTCGGAGCTACCTTCTACATGTAGAGAACGACTGATGAGATGCATGACATACGACTGATCATCGTAAACGTTAGGGCATCTGGCGCGGCAATGCTCCCGTATTAGTTCACATTTCAAAGTTGGAAATTTCCTGCAACACTGTTTATGTTGACAGAGTGAAAAAGATGTATAAACTGAAATTGCAACCTCTTTCTTGCAATTTCCTCTTTTGTGATAAATGTCGATATCTTGCTCATATCATTGCAAAACAGATATGTCTGCAGAGATATATTTTTGAGTTACATGGTAACTTCATCTTTTATATTATATTGGCTCTATGTTCGTTAATGCATGGCATATGGTTTCAACGATATTGCTGACTTGATATATATATCATTGTTGTCACTCAGTTTATATTATTGTTGGTGGGCTATGGCTCACCCTTGCTTTATTTATTTATATCACAACAACAGCTAGATCTGGTGGCCCGCGCAAGGCACAACCGGTGCAAGCCAGTGCTAGCCGTCAGAGGATTACCGTTGAGATCATAGCTGCCACTTCTGAGTAAGAAGCTATTGGTAGGCTAGATGTTAACTTTCGAGTATCAGTGTATTTATTCTATGGCATATACAAATGGATGGCAAGGAGAATGTAATTATTAATAATATTTGTAATTACTCTGATTTCATCTCTGGGACTATAACGAGTGTTTTTATGTTGTTGTTTTCGATCGCAAGGTTGTAACTCCATTTATATTGGTATTGTGGATGGAAATTGAGACCGTAATGACCAGATCCCTGACCCCGGATCTGGGGATGTTATAGAGAGAAACAAAGTCTGGAAACTGGTACCAAGACCTAAAGATAGATCTATTGTTGGTGCAAGATGGGTTTTCAGAAACAAGCTAGATGAATCTGGTATGATTGTAAGAAACAAAGCAAGACTGATGGCCAAGGGTTATTCTCAGGAAGAAGGCATTGATTATGATGAGACCTTTGCACCTGTAGCAAGATTGGAAGCAATCAGAATGTTTCTTGCATTTGCAGCTCATTCAAAATTCAAGGTATACCAGATGGATGTAAAGAGTGCTTTTCTAAATGGCAAACTTGATGAGGAAGTGTATGTGGAACAGCCACCTGGATTTGTTGATCCAAAATTTCTAAATCATGTCTACAAACTTGACAAGGCACTCTATGGACTAAAGCAGGCACCAAGAGCATGGTATGAGACTTTGTCTAAATTTCTTCTTGAAAATGGCTTCACAAGAGGTACAATTGACAAAACTCTATTCTTTAGAAAGATAAAAGGTGAATTGCTTTTAGTTCAAGTTTATGTTGATGATATTATTTTTGGTTCTACTAATGAAAAGTTGTGTGCTAAGTTTAGCAAGCTTATGCAGTCTAAGTATCAGATGAGCATGATGGGTGAATTAAATTATTTCTTAGGCTTGCAGGTCAAACAGACTGAGACTGGTATTTTCATTAATCAGTCAAAGTATATCAAAGATCTTTTAAGAAGGTTTGACTTTCAAGACTGTGCAGTTGCAAAAACACCCATGGCAACAGCCACTAAACTAGACTCTGATCCTAAGGGAAAGAGTGTGGATAATACTAGTTATAGAGGCATGATAGGCTCATTGTTATATCTAACTGCAAGTGGGCCAGATATAATGTTTTCTACCTGTTTATGTGCTAGATTCCAAAGTGATCCTAAGGAATCTCATTTAATTGCTGTGAAGAGAATTTTTAGATATCTCAAAGGAACTCCAAATCTTTGTTTGTGGTACCCTAGAGAATCTGATTTCTTTCTAAGTGGCTATTCAGACTCTGATTGTGCAGGGTGTAAAATAGACAGGAAAAGCACTACAGGTACATGTCAATTTTTGGGAAACAGATTGATTTTTTGGGCAAGCAAGAAGCAACAATCTGTCTCAACCTCAACTGCAGAAGCTGAGTACATAGCAGCAGGCAGTTGTTGTGCACAGCTCCTTTGGATAAGAAATCAGTTGATGGATTATGGTATGACACTTAGTAATATTCCTATGTTTTGTGATAATACTAGTGCTATTAAAATTGCAGAAAATCCAGTTCAACATTCAAGGACTAAGCACATTGATGTCAGGTATCATTTTATTAGAGAACATATTGAGAATGGTACTGTGGAACTTCATTTTGTTCCTACTGACAAATAGCTTGCAGATATTCTAACTAAACCACTTGATGAGACTACATTTAGTAGATTAGTAAGTGAGTTAGGAATGTTAAATTTTTAGATCTTTAACATCTGCAATAGTAGCAAGGTATGTTGTTTTTATCTTATAGACTTGATATTCTTGTTAGGATCTATATTTGATTGTTAAATGCTTTAGCTATAACACTTTGCCTTGATAAATTTCAGTATGATAGACTTGTTAATAATCATCAGGATTAGATTTGTTATCAGGATGCTGACGTCATCAGTATTGTGTCAGTATCAGGATTATGAAAAGTGTTTCAAATCCTGACGTTTACTTTGTGTAGTAATCTAATTCTGTGATGTGTTAAGTCTATGCCAGCAAGTTTTAATATTTGCATACTGATAATTTATACATCATTCAATAATCAAAAGACAAGTAGATAACAAGAAATTGTATTTTCATTAATTGAAAGCATTACATACATGGAAATGAAATACAACATCTTTTTGTCTAACTTCTACTGATAATCCTATACTTGTCTAATGATATGGTTTCTGAGATACAGGACAAGGAACATCAAGAAATCCATCAAGGGATTTGAACAGCCTCGTCTGCTTCTAGATTCCTTGTATGGGCGACTTGAATGAGAGTAGCTAACTTAAATGAATAGCATCTCCATCAAGATCAACCTCAGACTCTCGGCCAAATTCTTCATCCTCAAGTTTTGAGGAGGTTAGGGGAAGATTGTATCCAACAGATGGATGTTCTAGGAGAAACCTCTGGATATTATCTGAAACTAATTCATCCATGATTAGTTCGATGAGAAGAGTCGTCTTTTCAAAGAGATGATCAAGAACAGGATGTTCATCGACTGTGAAAAATCTAAAGGATAGGTTTGAATGGAATTTTGGTTTGAGAAGCATTGTTGAGAAGAAAAGAAATTGAAAGGTTTATGGAGAAAGGCATAAGGTGTCTGTTTCTTTTAAAGAAAGACGTGAGAAGCTGAACAGTCACTTGAAAGTTTTAATGAAGTCAGATGCTAATTATTGCGTGTGACTGTATTTCTTGTTTTCAAGAGATGTTGAATATATCTAACCAATTGATTTTTGTTCAGATTAATTGTTTATTTCTTTTTCAGATAAAAGAAAGATGCCACGTGGAAACTCCATATTAAGTCTCTGGAATCAGGATGATATTGATCAGGATTTCATGTGTGACCATCAGGATTTGAGAATTATTATATTTTTAAATCACATTGTATTTTGTGATTATTTTGATGAGAGGTCAACAGGAAAAGGAAGCTGATCAGTATTGATTATTTATACCCTGATTTATTTCATGAAAATCAATTTTGGATTTATTTTCCAAAAATCGTGGGTAACCGTACTTTTCAGGGACTGACACCTGTCAATCTACGTGTCAACGTGGGATAGTGGTCTGAAAGATTTGTGAAATATATTTGTTTTGAAACTCTAATCGTGTAATTGCTTTCTCTAATTTTACATTCTCTAAAGCAATAAACACTCTTGAGTTTTCAAAATCACTAATCCATTTCAAGAATTTTTTAAGTTCTTTTCAGATCAAAAATGGCAGCTAAGAGAAGATTACCTAAATCAGTAGCCTTCAAGTTTGGTGACTTTGATTTTATGACGAACAATCATGTAGCAGCTATCACCAACAAGAAAGGAGTGTCATCTGATTTTCATCCAATCATGGACTTTCTGGCATATGGACCATTAAGTTATGCATTGACAGCATCTCCACAAATTAATCAAGCAACTGTTACACAAGCTTGGGAGAATGCTGAGGTAATTGATTCTACTCAGAGTCAATCAGGTAAGATTGTTCTACACTTAGGACAAGATTCTTTTGATATTACTGAATCTGTTATTAATTCAGTACTTCACTTACCTGTTAGTTTGAATTATGAGAATGTACCATCTGATGATGATGTTAGAACTATGTTGTCTGCATTAGGTTATAGTGGACCTCTAGACAACATGAGCCAGTTGAATAGATCTTTTCTTAGAAAGGAATGGTCTTTCTTCTTTGATCAAATTGCTAAATGTTTTACTGGTAAATGTAGTTCTTTTCAGCAAATTACTTCTGTTACATCACATATTGCTTATAGTTTGCTTTATGACAGAGTAATTAACATTGGTCACATTATCTTAAGTCAGATGAGTATTAAACTTGGGTTAAGAGATCAAAACAGGAAAATGGTTTATTATCATAGATTTATGCAAATGTTTATTAACCATTTTATTCCTGATGTTGAAGCTAGATTTGGTAGGGAACATTGTGTTTCTTCTTATGAACAGCAAAAGAGAATTTTCTCTGACATTATAAAGAAGGACAATGAAAAGAATCTAGATGAAATACCTGCAATTCATTATCCATATCATGTTCAGGTAATTCTTAAAACTCATCTTCCTACTCTCTACAATTCTTCTTTCTTTTGTGGTGAAATGGCTCAGGAATCTCATTTGGAGGAGAACCCACATGTGTCTACCCAAGTAGCCCAAAACATTATAGTCTCTGAAACAATTCAAGAACCAAATTTTGATCCACAGCCTATTGTTTCAAAGAAACCAACCTCTGGTATTTCTCAAAAGATATCAGTTTTAAGGAAGAGAAGATTTGTTGTGTCAAGTAGTAGTAATTCTAGTGAAGATGATGATGATTTAACTCTTGCTGAGAGAGCAGAATTGAAGGCTGCAATTCAACTTTCTCTGTTAGCACAAAGAGATGAAAAACCTAGCCACAGCCAGGCTGCAGTCTCCCAAAAGGCTGTAGTTCTTAAAAAGGGAAAACAATTACTGGATACTGTATCTCAAAAGACTGTGTCTATTGAACAAAGATCTCATCCCAAGATCACTTCTGTGTCTACACCTCTTGAGTCTTCTCAGGATAAATATTTTGCTCACTATACCAGGAGAACAAGGAGAAAGATTCAATTTTCACCTACACACACAGAGTCTAGTCCAACTAATATCATGCAGGTTTCTACAAATGAAGCTACAATCAAGTCAGCAAATGACCATAGGGATCTGGATATTGATTCTTCATGGAAAACTACATTATCATACAGACTGGCTATGGGACTAATTTCTCTCAAAGTGAAGTTGTCAAGGCCTGTTCTAGATTTTTTGGTTGAAAGAGTACCAAAACTTTTATTTCCAGAAGAATATGGACTTCTACATCAAAGACTTGACTTAATAAAGATGTATTTCTATGTATCTGTCAGAAGACAATTAGTCAAGAAATTTGGACTCTCGAAGCATGTTGCACTTCAATCACTTCATGCATATTTATTTGACAAAGATGTCATTATTGAAGATGCCTCAGCTCAAGGTGAACAACAGGAGGAAGTAGATAGAGGAATGCAGTCAACAGAAGATACTATTGCACCAGTGGTGAATAGTAGAAAAGATCAGATCACAGTCACTGCAACACAAGAACCATCTAGTCAGAGGAAGGATGACTCAGGAGCTGTGATAGCTGATGTTGAAAGGTCTTTTGTGATGATTGAAATTGCAAGTGAGAAACCCTATGATATGGGAGGAATAACTTTGACTGGTTTTCTTGAAGATCAAACAAATTTTGTTCAGTCAGAGTCTATCCATCTTGAGGGTGAGTCTCAGCAAATAACACTTAAAGACGGTGATGTACTAACTATGGTGTCTAATAAAGTATTACTGAAGACATCAGAGTCTAGTAAAGAACCTGAAAGTGGTATACTAGAGCCTGTAGTCTCTGGAAAGAAAGTAGATGATTGTATGGGTTCAGAGACTATAGCAGCTCACTCCTTGGATAAAACCTCAAGCCCCTTGCCATATGAGGAACCCTCTCTCCATGTGAGTTCAGGTATAAAAACTCCTTCTAAACTCTATTTTTATGTAGGTCATGAGAGCACTTATCCAAATTTGAGTGATACACTTGAAAAGATGGACTTAGATCCACAAACTGAGAGGCTGGCTCCTGACCAGGCAAAAGGTGAGGTAGAAAGAGTGTTGACTTTAGTAAGTCAAAGTGAGAATGAGGGTATGGATGATCAACTCCATAGTAAGGGAGAGAAAATTAGGAAACCATCGTTTGATTTCTGGGATCAGGTTTTTCCTGAATCTTGGTCTGAAAATTTGGGTATGGATGTTGGTACTTATTCATTCATCAAAATGTATCAGAAGCATGACCTAGCACATCACAATGCAAAGCCAGAAGTTAAAGATCAGAAGCAAAAGGAGAGGCTTGCAGGAATCATTAACAGAAGAGGTGCCAGGATAAAGCAATCTCTTGATACATATGTACCATATGAAGTTCCTAATGATCCTAGTGTTCCTTTGTATGTACTTCCAATATCAGCTAGAATTGAGACATCTACAGTCTCTAATCACTCTAAGGAGGAGTCAGGATTTAACGATGTTAGTACACAGAATACTGGTGAAGGAGAAGATGATCATGTTTCAGCTCCAGATCAGAAAGATGAAGATGTTGATACTTCTAATCAGGTTTTATTACTTGAATATCATACAACCCAAGCAACTTCTTCTACAAGACTTGAAGATACAGTTCTTTCTGATTCTGATTCTGAAGATACTAGAAGCACTTCCAACATTGAAGTTCATTCTGATGTTTTGAAAGATATTCAGAATTCTCAAATTGCTATGCAAACAAGACTTCAATCACTTGAAGATAACCAAGTCACAATTACGGAAAATCAAGCAGTTCTGATGAATATCATTTGTTCTATTTCTGAATCTCTTGGAATAAATGTTGATGATGTCAAAAAGGGGGAGATAAAGACAATTCAAAGACAACACCACCAGACTGGGGAAGATAAAGAGCAGACAAAGGGAAGTAAAAAGAAGAACTAGGAGTGACAGTGGTGAATCTCAGCTAGGAAGTGGTAAAGGAAGAGCAGCATTAATAGTTAAAATTCTTTCTTTTAAGTACTAGATAATCGTCTACATCTGGGAAGGAGGTACTTAACTTCATAATTCTACATTCATAAATTCTATTCTGGTTGTATTGTTATATATTTTGACATCCACAACTTAGATTTATGCTTCAGATTTTAAAGCATAAATAAGGGGAGATTGTTAGGAATAATTCATAAGTTGTGATGTTAAGAATAGAATTTACACATTATACTTCTTGTAATCCTGATCTTATAAAGGATTTAGCACTATATATAGGACTTATGTGTAAGACAGTTATCTGTGTAGTTTAGTCAGGAATGAACAGTGTATCGGAGACTACATGTCAGGAATAAAGAGCAAATCCTGATGACGGTCTAATACTGATGATGATCAGATACTGATGCAAGATGAAATCCTGATATCAATCTTGTTACTGATGATGTCATTATGGATGCTACAGAAACTGGCAAGTGCTATAAAACAGGATCTTTGTTTGAGGAACAATCAAGAAGATATTATGAAGGAAAGAGTTTTCTATTGATGGAAACTATCGACTAGAAGGCAGAACATTGTCATGTATAGATTATATCTTTCTGTTATTAGTTGATAGGTAGCATTATAAATACTCTCTCTATATCATTGTAAAAAGTGTCGTAGTCGAACAAGTGTGTTGTGAGTTCGTGTGCGTAGCTCTGTATAAGGTTTGTATTCGAGAGTTCGAAACAAACAAAGAGAGAGATTTGTATTGTCAGCAGCTGCTAAAGGTATTGTACACCTTTGGTAGAGTTTGTATTTGATCTTATTAATACAAACAGAGTTTGATTCATTCGTTTATTCTTGTTCATATAATCAAGCAAAAATCAAACACGATTAAATAACTTGTATTAAACCCCCCCCCCCTTCTACAGGTTATTCGAGTTAACACCCTCTACACAAGAATGACATTCATCCGGACTAGAAGAGACTTTGTCATTGCCCTCGTCCTCATAGGGCGCACCCTAAGCAACAGGGCGCGTCCTCAGCCACTCCAATGGCTCTCTCTTAAAATTCCCCTCTTGGGATGCCTCGTTAAGAGATGATCTTCAAGGAATGATATACTGACGCTGGGGGGTAGTACTGATGCACCTCCCCTTTAATGGATGCCTCCTAGTGAGATGCCTCTTCGTGAGATGCCCTTCATAGGATGCCTCCTAGTGAGATGCCTCACATTGAGATGCCCCTTCATGGGATGAGATTTGGAATAGCTCATGACCAGAGAGTGCTCACTATCATTTTGTAAAATGTTTTAGGGTGAGGTTTATGACCCCACTATCAATAGGATGATGCTCTGATTCCTCGTTATACCAGTAATTGATCGAAGTAGGGTGATGCCTGAATAGTAGACTACAAGGTAAATTAATTACCTCCTAGTCTAGGGGGGTAGTCCATGTACACTTTCCCTAGTCTTAGTTGAGTGAAATTTTCAACTTTTTCGAGAATGCAAGATTGTGCCGGTAGGACGCGTCATGCACGGGGTCTGTTGAAGGATTGAAAGCATTTGCCTTGGTAGAAGTCTCCTCCATGTTTGAGTAAGAATTGCTCTCACCATTGTCTTTAGTAGGTGGAGTTGGGATTTCAGCCGATCGCAAAAGCCTTCCCACTATTGAGAATGCGCCCTCCATCTCAATAGACTTTTGAAGCCCCAGTGCAATCCTCTTAGATTTGATGGTTGCAGCTTCCTGAACTTTGAAGTCATCAATCCACTTGATAGTATCTTGGTCAAAGGAAGCTCTTGAGGGGAGGATGTGCAAGATAGGAGGTTTCAACTGGTGACTCCTTGAAGGATGGATTATTTTGAAGAAGGAGCCCCTGTTGTTGAACATCCTAATGGAGAAGTTCGTCATTGTAGGATGTTGGCTGTTCAGGAGAAGGCGCCCCCTCACCCACATTGGTCAGGGTGCGCCCTCAGCGAAATCTAACGTGACAAAGAGAGGCTTGATAGGGAAAATAGAGATTTTGCTAGCTTGAAGGAACGCCTAGGTGTAAGGCTTAATGACGATAATTTAAGAATGGTACTCCTTGAGCATCAGAAGAAGGAAAAGTACTTGGAATCGAGGCCCCATTATCCACAGCGCGCGCCCCCTGATTGCAGGTCGAGGCCCCTTGGACATGAGCGAGCCCTTCCTCGGGATGGTGATCCATAGCGCGCGCGCCCTGATCACATGTCGTGGCCCCTTGGATATGAACAAGCCCCTCCTCAAGGTGATGCTGGAAGAAGAAGTAGCTGAGACCATGAAGATTAGAGGATGAAGAAGTATCAAGGAGAGATGTGACTTCACAATAAAGAGGACGCGCCCTCAAGAGGTAGAGCTCCTCGCATCACTCAAATTTCTTCAAGTACTTCTAGTGAAGTGAGGTCGAGGGCGTGCCCTCCTTCTAAAGTAAAGCATCAAGGAGTTTCTCAGGGAAATCCATGACCTCAAGGGAATCCACAGATTGAAGGAAATCCACAAACTCAAGGTCAAAAGGAACAAACTTATACTCAAGAGGTAATTCTCACACAACTTCATGCCGGAGTTTCAGGAAATGCTCAGACGACGGCTCAACCTCTACCCCTGGGGGGTACTCAACTTATACTCAAGTGTGGGCATCTTTAATGTCATCGACTTGAAGAGGCTTCTTTCTCACTTGGATGGAGGAAAGATATCTACTACGACACAAACTCCTTCTCCATTTTCAACAGAGGTTAGAGAGGCACAGCTCCCTACAGGATATAAATCTATGACCAATGATTTACATTTTCATGAAAATGCAGACCCTGTGGAGTTCTTAGGATGCTTTGACATTGAGATGGATGTTTACCAAGTAACTGACTTGGCTAGATGTCGTCTGCTAGCAATAACTTTCAGTGAGAATGCTTAGCAATGGTTTCAAAAGCTTGGATCTGAAGTGATTACCTATTGGGAGACGATGAGGACTTTGTTCTTAGCCAAGTTCCAAGCAGCAGTGAAGTATGCTCCTCCCGTTACAACTATGTCCAACATCAAGCAGAAAGAAGGAGAAATTCTTCAATCTTACTTTAAAAGAGTCAATGTAGAATCCGCTTTGGTTAGAGGAACAACCGATGAGACACTTAAGAGTTTCTTGATAGCTGGTTTGCAAGTAGAGACAGATTTCTGGAAGCGTCTCCAAGAAAGGGATTCAGGTATTTTGGTTGATGTTTTTGCACAGGCTGAATCTTTTAAGATGGTGGAGCAATCCTTGGTAGAAAATCGGAAGACAGAAGCTCCGGGAATGCTAAGGGGAAGATTACAAGCCCTGTATATCGTACCGGAATCGATGCTAACAGCGTAAATGCAACTAGTATTCTTATGATCAAAGGACAAATAATTACACTCCGTTGGCGGCTTCGATTAAACACATCTTTGAGATGAACAAGAATAAAGGGATTTTTAAGAAGACGGCTCCTCTATCTGCCTGGAAAAGCAAGGATAAGAAGAAGCACTGTGAGTAATATGAGTCGACAAGTCACAATACTCATGAATGTCGTTAGTTGAAGGATGAAATTAAAGATCTAATCAAAGAAGGATACTTGACCAATTGGATTGTCAAAGAAGTCAAGAAGCATAAGGAGAATCCTGAGAAGAAGAACGGAGGGCGCGCCCTCCGTGATGAGGACAAAATTGAGGAGAAGAAATTTGTCAAGGAAGGAAGTATACATACTATCTTTGGAGGACATCACTTGGGGGTGATCGCAACAATGCTTTGGAGAGATATGCTTGAGAGGCAAGATACCTCTCACCGATGTGAATAGCATGGAGTTAAGGTCACCTAAATTGTTTAAGGGGGAGTGTGCAGATATCACTTGTACTGAAGATGAAGCACATGTTCTTCAGACTCGGGCAATGGAAGTTCGGGGAATATTCTGTATCACAATACCTATAAGAAGGTGTGGCTTCCGGACAAAGACATGGTAGCAGAGAATGCATAAATTTATGATTTTTAGTAGAAGCTGTCAAAATGATGGGTGCAATCAGGATAAGGTTCTCTCCCAATAACTCAGATGATGGAATTCATGGTTTTGGGTCAGAAGTCAGTTCACAATGCCCTAGTAGGGCGCCCCTTGTTGAAGGAATTAAAAGGTTTCAGGAGAATAAAGGGATGGAGGGTGCGCCCTCATTAAAAGAAGTTCTGGAGGAATCATGAACAACATCAAGGGAAGAATTCAGGCTCATTATTTTGTTCAAGAACCAGAGGATGAGGAGGCGTCCACCCAGAGGGCGCGCCCTCAGCATTAAAGGTGAACAGATCAAAGGAAGAAGAATGCCACTGGAAGGCTTGGTGAATGCCCTTGTCGAGGAATACTTCCCTCTTAAAGAGGACGCGCCCTCCAAGGATGAAGCATCGAATGAAGATCCTCAAAGCTTTGATTTCGATTTTGGTCCGAGAACACCACAACCGATTGAGAAGACTAGTCCTGCAGAGGACTCAATTTCAATTATGGTGGATGAAAAGGATAAGAGTAAGGTATTGAAAATCGGATCTCAGTTGAATTCCAATGCTCACCAACTTTCTTTTGAAATAACTTGGATGTTTTTGCTTGGAGTCATGCTGCTATGGTGGGAATTGATCCAGAAGTTATGTGCCATCATTTAAATATATATCATACCAAGAAAGGAATTCGCCAGAAACGTCGACCAGTAAGTGGAGAGAGAGCTATAGCGTTGAAGGAAGAGGTGGATAGAGTATTAAACGTTGGCTTGTTTAAAGAATCCTATTACCAAAGTGGTTAGCTAACTTGGTTTTCGTTAAATGGGAAAGGGAGGACTTGTGTAGATTTCACGGATTTGAACAAGGCTTGCCCTAAGGATAGTTTTCCTCTTCCTCAGATTGATCAGTTGGTAGATATAACAGTAGGGCATGTTCTCTTGAGTTTCATGAACGCTTATTCGGGTTATAATCAGATTTCCATGTACGCGAGCACACTTCTTTCATCACAGATAGAGGATTATACCGCTACATTGGAATGCCCTTTGGCTTGATTAATGTAGAAGGAACTTGAGAAGACCATGGAAGTGTATATGGATGACAGCTGAAGGGGTCCGTACGTCTTAATATCATAAGGCGCGCCCTCTAAAAATATATATATTTAGCTTTAGTGCGAGCCCTATGAGAGGTTTACACTTGTGCATAATATCTCTTGTTTCTTACGCCGAGTTAGCTCATGTAAACTTAGAGATGTGGTGCGGTGCATTTGTGTTATTCCTCGACGAAGAAATCAAAACTAACATTGTCATGAAGAATTGAAGGACGCGCCCTCCGTATAGAATCTTGAAGATGAACGAGGACGCGCCCTGAAGAAGAAAAGCTACAAAGATTTTGGTGTTGTTCGAGATTGAAATTCCATGCTTCATCTTTGATTTTACATGGAATTGGGGGTAGTTGTTATACCCAAAATCTCGCACGGGTATTTTATTCTAGATTCGGGTCAATATTGGGTATTAATTTGGGGGTTTCTTAGATAAATTAGGGTTTTTATAAACTATTGAAGAGACAGGACGCGCCCTCTCCTTCTTTACAAAGAGGGCGCGCCCTCAAGGTTGAAGAAGCTCCAAGAAATTGCAATTAACTGATTTTTATGAAGACTATTGAAGAATTCCCTCCTGTCGTATCTCAGGAGGGGATGTCCGTCGTAGAAGGCCTCCAGGGATTTGCCTGGATATAAGGACCCTTCTTAGACACTAAGGGCGCGCCCTAAGGTGGAAAGATGGGGACTTTCTGGTGTGTGCTTTGGGAGCTCTGTTCCTGTAGCCAATGGGCGCGTCCTCATTGGGGAACTTCGGAGTAATCCTGCACTTTGCACCCAAAAGCTCTGGATCACCTGTCCTGCTATCTGGTGGGTGCTTCTCATTCGGGGGACAGGGATGTGTTCTGCACTTGGGGTAAACCATGGCTATACCTGCATCCTTGAAATCAAGAAATAGCGGTAGCGGATAGGACTAGTCCTCGACGGGGGAAGTTTCCTTATCCGTGAAGTCTTGAGATCTTGGGTGAGCCTTGGGCCTTTGTGGTTAGGCCTCATAGTAGAACATTCCGGAAGCTAGACCGATAATCCAAGCCCAATTGGGTTTCTTACTCTCCAATTACTACGTGGGCTTGATCCTCTATAAATACAGAGGTACGTAGGCAAATTGAGGGGGATGGAAGCGAAGAGCTACGAGCCACCACCAAGAACCCTCTCAATCTCAGCCCCCAATTCATCACAGCCACCACACTCCGGTGACTTATCCGGCGAAGAACCACCGTCATAGATCTTGATTCCGACGACAGACCTCAAACTTTGTTGTTACCAAATTCCTCCGTCAACAGTAACCTTAACCGTAGAGTCTGCTGTCAAAGGAATATTCAGAGGTTGACAGTACTAGCTCCCGCCAATGTTGCTGTCGGAGCTCCAGACTTGCTGTCAAGTGTGAGAATGTTATTGTCTCTTGCTTCAGCCAATGTTGCTATCAAATGTAGCTTTGTCGTGACTTTGCAACATTTGTCTTCTTGTAACATTATTGTCGACTTAATAAAAACTAAGTATAGGGAAATATAGTCAAGTTGTCTATATGCTATCACCCATAAATCCCAACATGTTTGTATTAGGATTTGAACCACTAACCTTCAACTCTCAAACTCATGCCTTAACCAATTGTGCTATAATTGATCTTGAGTTTTTCCTAAAAATCTTATTTGATAAACCACCTCTCTTATCTTTTTGTCTCATCCTCTCATTTTTTTTGAGTAAATGAAATGTTGGTTTATATTATTTCTAAAATATTGGATAAATAAAATTATAAAAATATTTTAATTGATTGATCATATTACAATTCTCTTTTGCCATTTTAAATAATTGATATAGAAAAAAAAAATTAGATTACTCATAATGCAATCGAGTCCAAACAGAAAAAACATTTATTTACATGCATCTCCATGTAGATGTTAAATTATTTAAATAAAAAATAAGAGTTAATTTTAAGAAATATGTAAATTTTAGTTATCAAATCATAATATAATCAGTAATTGTATCACATAACTTTTTAGGTGTATAAAATTTTAAATATGTGAGTCATATTAGAGGATTTTGGTCGACCAACTATTTAGATTTTTAACGATTTAAATATGCGAGTCATATAAATATTTAAATATATACGAAAATTAATTGAAATTATGTTAAAAAGATGAAAACTCTAAAAATATGATGATCTATGTGATAAATGAAAAGTAATATAATTAACATTCAAATTAAATAAAAAAAAATATGCTAAATATTACGTAAGTACAATAATTATATAAAATGATCAAATATATTATAACTCGACTATAAAGTATGGTAGATATGAATTTTTATATAATATATTGATCAATATAATATATAATGGTTGAGTTATAGCATATACCTAGATCAATATACCATAAAATCAAAAATTTTGATTTTAGATTTCATATACATGCACGGGTCATTAAGGTTGTCAAATTTTACATCGATTGAAATATTTAGAAAAATTTAGAATTGAGTTAAAAAATAATTCAAAATTATATATTTTTTTTCAATTTACCCAATTTTTTTTGCACTCCTACATTGTGTAATAAACATTAGACTAAAACTAAACATTTAAGTTTAAAAATTTATAAATGTATATGTTTAGAAAAAATGATTGAGACATGCATCAGGCTGACTTTTACTCGATATTAAGAGATTTTGTAATATGTCTCAAATATAGTCTTACATATATGATCAATATTTTACAACAAAATCAATGAGTTTATATACGCCACTATTATACACGGACAATTTTTCTAAGATAATTATTTATATTATACTTAAATGTTCAATTTAATAAAATTCATTTCACTTAATTGAATATTAAATTAAAAATTTAACAATCATAAGTATTCATGTGATTAATATTGTATAAACATTCATTCAAATTTTATGAAATCCAATCAAATTATAAAAATTTGATTCAAAAAATTGGTATACAATATTACAAAATAACTATAAAAACATTCGATAAATCGAAATCTTATCGTTTATCAAATTTTTAATTACATAATTATTTCAATATATACAATTTCAAATGAGAAATTAGTTCAGTGCCCGTACAAATTTCAAATGAGAAATTAGTTCAGTGCCCGTGGCTCATATGGGCATTTACGCTAGTTGCTCATTATGTAGCTAAATGGGATATCAATGTAGGGGTAAAATAATTTTTAGTTTTTGTCGCTATTAATGTTTTCTCAAATTTTGAAAGTCATGCATGTCTTAAAAAAAATGCATGTCGATTTTTTATGTAAAAATTAACAATATTGTAGATTTATCTAAAATCTGACTTTAAACTTCATTCCCATCCATTTTTCCATTTCAATTTTGTAAAATAGCGAATTACAGTATTATAGTATATAATTTCGGTTGTAAGATTATTTTTTCGCTAAATTTTTAATTTTTCATGTCTTCTTCTTCTCTGAATTTCGTCAATATTTGTAACATTAATCATATTATGTAGCTAAATGGGATATCAATGTAGGGGTAAAATGATTTTTAGTTTTTGTCGCTATTAATGTTTTCTCAAATTTTGAAAGTCATGTCTTAAAAAAAATGCATGTCGATTTTTTATGTAAAAATTAACAATATTGTAGATTTATCTAAAATCTGACTTTAAACTTCATTCCCATCCATTTTTCCATTTCAATTTTGTAAAATAGCGTATCACAGTATATAATTTCGATTGTAAGATTATTTTCTCGCTAAATTTTTAATTTTTCATGTCTTCTTCTTCTCTGAATTTCGTCAATATTTGTAACATTTATCATATTCACTTTAATCTTAATTTGTCTTACCATTTAGCAAAAAGATTGAAAGTCCTGTCGAAAAAGGATTGAAAACCTATTTTCAATTTTTCAACCTTGACTTGGTCGATATGTACAAGAATCCTAATTTGTTTTTTTTTTATAGTTGAACTCACGCACACACTAGAAGTCGAACTCTTGACCTTTTTCACAGAAGTTAAGACCTCGACCACTGCACCAACCCTTTGTTGACAATACTAATTTGCATTATTAAATTAAAAAAAATTGTGACCTTTCTTTAATTTCGTCTCTATTTTATATCTAATTTTTTTACTTCCTCGATGATAAACATGTTCGCAAATTTTAATTCGATTACAACCATCAATTTAGATCTGAGTTAAAAATAAGTAAGAAAAAATAAAGTACTTTCATTCCATTTTAGAAAATGATGAAATTTTAGAATTAAAATGAGTTTAATTTATATTTTATTTTATTTGTTATTAATTTTTTTAAAATGTGAAAACATAAATATGAATGAAAGTAAAATAATTTTATTTATTTTCAATTTATTTTCTCCCTTATTTAAAACTCGAGACTCGAGAGTAAGGTGTAGGGATGAGCATCGGGGCACTTCGGGGTCGGGGAGTGCTATTCCCGTCCCCATCCCCGAATTCAAATTCGATCCCCGTCCTCGGCCCGATCTCCGTCAGGGATTATTTTTTAATCCTCGTCCCCGGTCCAAACGGGTAACGGGGATCCCCGCGAAAAATCGGGGAATTTCATTTTAAACAAAAAATAATTTTTTAAATATTTTTAAACACTAACTATAGTTTGTAATAATTTTTTCTTGTGATATATAGCGAAATTAGCAACTATAACTAGACTAGATGTTAAGTTACAACATCGTTTCATCACCATTAGTCTCATAATAAGTATATCTTCATATTTACATGCATATATGTTACCTCTTAATTTTTTTTTTTAAATCTAAACATTACAAAGCAGTAGTTCATATGCACTAAATTAAGATAAAAAATACTACTTAAATAAATAATTATAAATAATATGAAAATGAAGTTATTTAACTACTTGAAAGACAAACATATAAGATTAAACTATCATTTTGTTTCCAATATAAAGTATTGGAAATTCATATATATTAATATATGATTATTAATATATATAATCATATAATGTGGTAAAATCGAGTCGGAAATTGAGAATCAGGTCGAATGGAGAAAATCGGGCCGGGAAGACATAGAATCCCGACCCCGGATCGCTCCCCGTTTTTTTTTTTGAAAATTGTCCTCGCTTCTAGCCCATATACGAAAAACGAAAACGAAAAAATCCCCAATTTTCTGTCCCATTCAATACGGAGATCGAATCGAAATCGGACGGACGGGGTGAAGGGCCATCCGTAAACCCTAATAAGGTGCAATAGAAATAGAAACCGACACTAAACATGCCACAGGAATAATCGTCCCGTACTCCCGTAAATAATGTACCAATACTTAATGGTAGTAGGTAAATAAACACAAGATACATTTCTAGTCTATCTTTTCAATCTCACACAATTTGACTATAACAAAGACTTTCTGTTTACAAATCAAAAGCAGCCTTTACTCTCTCCTCTCTAAAATGGTTTGATCTTCTTCCTTTTACAATTCAATTATGATTAAACTTTGATTTATTTTTACTTACATGTTTGATCTTATTGAGATATATGTTGTTAATTTAGATTGGATTTGCCATGGAAACCTCCGCTCAAGGATTACTTGATGCTTCGGAGATTCACGGTTTTCGCACTCTTCAAGGTCTCTCTCTCTCTCTCTCTCTCTCTCTCTCTCTCTCTCTCTCTCTCTCTCTCTCCCTCTCTCTCTCTCTGTCTGTGTCTGTCTGTCTCTCTCTCTCCCGCGCTCTCTCTCTCTCTCCCGCTCTCTCTCTCTATCCCTCTCTCCCTCCCTCCTCACACACACACATACTTAGTTTGACTGTTTAGCTTGTGTGTATAGAGATATTTTTTTGAGTGTTCTAATTATCTGCTAGGCTCAGCGAATTGCTTCAAATTACTTCGATTATGTTTGCGTAAAGTATTAATTATTGGAACTGTCTGTTTGTTTATTTTTAGTAGTAGTTTAGAATCAGTTTGTTTATATCGGTCACTGATGGAACTAGGCTCGAAATATTGAGGACATGAAAATTAGTATTTTGCTTATCAACTATCTAATTCAGTGATAAGATATGATGACATGACTGTTAACGCCACCGCCACCGTACGGTGCTTTGATTTGTTAATATTATTTTAGATTCTAGTGCAGTGCTTATGTTACACGATAAGATTGTTCGTTATTATTAGTTAGGTAGAAATATAAAATATCATGTTCAAAACACTGAGCCAAATCAATTTTATTTTTGGCAATATTGCGCTTTACTTCGAATAATTTTGAATGATGCACTTTTGTCAAACAAAGGTCAACCAATTATGTTATACGAAATAGCATAAGCAGTACGAAAAACTCGGTAAACCACCATGTTTGCAGCCTCTTTTGAATTTTCTCTAGTGGATTTTCCTCTTCCCTTGGTAACAAGAGGTGAACGGTAGGGGGTGTGCGTTTTTAAATTTTTGTATATTTTGACCGATACCAATTTCTTTTAGAAACTGAAGAAAAGATCGAAAAAGAAAGTTAGCAATCTATGAATTACACATCAGTAATATGAATGTAAAAAATTTAGAAACAAGGGTGAACTTTGAAAATGGTTTTCTAGTAGAACAGGTTTCTTGGTAAAACCTTTGTAACGGTAGTGGACCATAATCCATAAATCATTATTTGCATAAGCTGGTATTAATACTATGTTATTTTTTAAAGAAAATAATAAAATTGAAATCCAATTTAAAAAATAATACAATTTATTAATACAATAAAAATAATACAATAATCTATAATTATTTTATTAATAAAATTGTTCTATGTTATTTTATTTTTTTATAATTCAATTTTTTTTCATAATTTAGAATCAAAAAATAATACGATCAATTCTCCAAAAGATTTTTCAAGAAGAACAACTAGAACATGTTTTTATACACTACTCTAGAACAATCTTTCCTGCGATTATATGTTATTTTTTTAAAAACATAATAAAATTGAAATCTTATTATTATTATTATTATAATTCTTATATTGTATTAACAATTTTTTTTATTATAACTTAGAATAAAAAAAGATTACAATCAATTATCCCAAATATTTTTTAGTGAAAACAACATGTGTTTCCATGCACTTCTATTAAACAATCTAAGTTTATAGTTTCTTAATCGCATAAATTTTTTATGCAAATAACATAGTTCTTTTTATAATTTTGTAATATAATTTTATAAATATTTAATTAAATAAAAATTAGTAATTAATAAACATAAATTCCCGAGCCTGTGCTTCACACGGGTTATCATCTAGTATCTATTATAACACAAATCAAAATTTGTATGGTTGAAACTTGAAAGTATGCAAAGAAAAGAATGATAAGGTAATGAAGAAGAGAGAGAATTAGTGTTTTTTTTTTAATAATTTAGGGAGAGAAGTAGGAAATGAGAGAGTGACAAGTGTAAAGTTTGGAAGGAAAGAATGGCATGTGGCAAAATTGATTGATATAGTGACAAATGGCACAATTGCTCCTTGTTTTAGTACAAGGTAGAATGGTAGATGTATACTATTACTATGTATGTGTGTCTATTCAGTATGAAACTGAAACACTGACTATGCATATAAGTTAATATTTGGTTAGTAAATTTGGTTAATAATTAGTTAGTTTTTGAATTACATATCTTATATATATATATTTAATTATTTTAAAATTTCCATATCCCCCCGCACATGTATCCCCAAATTTTTGGATTTGCCGAATTATCATATTCCCATACCGCGCATCTGCACTTGTGCTTATTAGGTTGTCATGTTAATTTATCAGTTGTCAAGTAAGCTTTGATTGTGGAAGTCCAAATAGCGTACAACAAATTCAAACTATTGTAAAGTTTTTACTCCACATGCGAGTAAATTATGAGCATCATAGTTGTCAAGGCGTCGCCTAGGCGTCGTCTAGGCGGAAAGGCGGTAAAAAATGAAAAGGCGTCCGAACCGCCTAGATTTTAATTGCCTAGGCGAGGTAGACGGTGACTAGGCGGCGCCTAGGCGACGCCTAGGCGAGTTAGGTGTTCAACTATATATAAAACATTTTTCTAATATATGATTCGACTTTGCTTATTTCTCCTTTTAGTGGTAAAATTCATAAACTTGTACTTTTGAACCATCGTACTCGTGATAAAAGTCTCGAAATTAAACAAGTAAAAGTCTATAAAATCTATTTGATTCAATCAAACAAACTATTCTTCACATTATTGTAATTATTATTAAAACCAATAAAAATATATCTACATAATATCTAAAATATATGCCTATATAGCAAATCGCCTAACTCGCCTAATGTACGCCTAGGCGGGCGCCTTACCGCCTAGGCATCTAGGCGGTTTGCTATCGCCTAGGTTCGCCTTTACGCCTTGACAAGTATGATGAGCATACAAACATCTTCCTAACTCCGTTAGCATTCTTCCTGCAACTATTACCTTTTATTGTAATCAGTAATCACCCTGGTATAATGGCTCCCACTCCCTTCTTTTGCAAACAGAACTGGATATAAGCACCATAATGGAGGAGGCTAAGGGAAGATGGCTCCGACCAAACGAGGTTCATGCAATATTGTGTAACCATAAATTTTTCAATGTCTTTGTTAAGCCGGTGAGCTTTCCATCAGGTATATAATCCTAATATGCTTATGCTTTATTTCCTCCATCTACCCCTCTTTTTCCAGGCTTTGTCAAAATTTTCAGCTAAGTAGTAGTTCATTTATTATTTGTCTGTTGCAATCTATTAGGTGGCACCATTGTTTTGTTTGACCGTAGAAAGCTTAGAAACTTTCGGAAAGATGGCCATAATTGGAAGAAAAAAAAAGATGGGAAGACCGTCAAAGAAGCACATGAACACCTAAAGGTGAGATTTTTTTTGACATGCATGAATGGTGTAGCTGAGAAAGTTCTTTCCGATATCTGCAGACAGTAATCAATTGTTGTTCATTTTATGTATAACATGTTATCTATTTCGTATATGCACCATTAGGCTTGTGGTTTGATAAAAAAATTATGGTATTCGATGGAATTGCTGGTGAATGAATTTTCTACACATATTTGACTGTAATAGAGCTGAAAGTATTTGTTGTTATCTGGAGTTCATTCAGAATCCCTGTGGGCACATATCCCAATCAACCTATTGTGTTTACTGCTTACAGGTTGGTAATGAAGAGCGGATTCACGTATACTATGCGCATGGCCAAGATAACACGACTTTTGTTCGCAGATGTTACTGGCTACTTGATAAGTATGTTTACACTATAATTTTCATTGTTTATAGTTATACTTTACTGCCTGATTAGTTTACCATTATTCTGATGTCAAACTTCATTGTTATAAACGTAGCAAGTAGCAAATGACGGAGTCATTTTTCGTAGACTAACTTGGTTTATTTGATGTTGTTATAGGAAGTTGGAGAACATTGTCCTTGTACACTATCGTGAAACACAAGAGGTACTAACAGTTCTAGTATGCATTCCCTTACCCTTTAGTTTGATCTGTTTGTTATAATTGATATATAAATTTGTGTAGAATTGTATGGACATACTTTCTCTATCTTCTATCATTAGCATGAATTCTTGAGTTTTCCCTTCTTTTTTTTTTTTGAGCTGGTGCTGTGCAGAAAAATAAGTTTTAATTGGCACATCTTGAATGAAGGATATATGGAACCTAGTTGTCAGAAGATTGTGTGTTGTGCCCAAAACTTTTAAACATTTTTTAGTAGGTATCAGTGACGGCACCACACGGGTCAAATTTAAGTTCTAAATTGAATTGTCATAAATTACATATCCCGGATGCAGCAATTTGTTTAATCCTTCCAAAGAATCATTTAGAAGTTAATATATAATAAATATAATGACTCTTGGTACATCGGTTTTCAGACCGGTAACTATTTCTCCAGTTAAATTCCTGTAATCCCTTAAAAAGTGGAAACACATTTTGGTTTTTGTCTTTTTGGCCGTTCATAAGATAAATACGTGGATTTTTACTTGTGCTTTCTCCCTCACTTGCTTTGCAATGGAAAGCTTATATAGTAGCATTCGTTTGTATGTAGCTACTTTATGGAAATTGGGATTAGGGTTTTTGTCTTTTGTTAATATTTGTTAATTTCTTTTCACTTGTTGGGGAATGTAGTCCCTTTATCGGAAACTTAAGTTGCTGCACTTTCTGAAATCGTGAACCATAAATCATTTTACTTGTATAACGACTATCAACTGAGGTACTGGATTATTTTATAAGATGCAGTCACAGGGTTCTCCAATTACATCTATCAATTCCAACTCTTGTTCAGCCCATTCTCAGCCACCTGCCTTGCTTCCACCTGAGGAATCTGATTCCGGTGTTAAAAGGGTATACAGTGCAAACAAGCAAGCACCTATAGGTAAGCAACATCAATTATTGTTTAAGTTTTATAATCTTGCATATGACCTTTTTCTCTTTATATAGTAGAAACCGAACTTAGCCATACAAATGAAGTCATGGTGGATTTTTTAAATCCTAATTTTTTGATTTAGTACTACATGAAATGTGTTCAATATCATTAGCAAAAAAAAGAAATGTGTTCAATATTTATTTCCGTTTACATCTTTTTTTCATGATTACATATTAATGTTCTAGGCATCAGTACAGAGCCTCCTAACAAGACCATCGAGCATCATGAAATAAGACTTCATGAAATAAATACACTTGAATGGGATGAGCTTGTTGTACCGGATGATCCTAACAAGCTGACAGTGTGTGAAGAAGGTAATAAAAGTCCATATAATCTGCTGTAGAGCCAGATGGTCACGTGAAATATATACCATTCATCTGTGCATTTATTTATTTACAAATTTTTATGGCAGGAAACGTTTTATGCTTTGAACAACTGAGTAGTGAATTTGAAACGAATGGCTATAAAAGTTATGTAAGTACAACTAGCTGATTTATATAAAATTTTGCATGGTTCAATTATATCACGCCTTGCATTCTTTTTGAATATATACCTGTTGAAATCTTAACTCGTAAATTTCAATATTCTTTGCTTTCAGTTTATTGTGTCGTATTTTAACTTTTAATTAGGGTTTTACATCTTAAGATTTATGTTAATTTTCATTAACAAACTTCCACCAACTTAATTTTGCCTTAAATGGAAAAGTGGGAGAGGCTTGAATGATAAACTAAAATTTGCAAGCTCTAACACCATTATGTCTTCATATCTATCTACTATGTACACCAGTTGGTTGTAGTTATTTTTCATTATTTGGCTTCATGAAAGACTGAAATGACACGCCTTGTATCTTAATGCTATAATATAAATAACGCATCTATAATTTAGAATCCCCTACAAGCGTAATTATATTATCCGAATTTTATTTTTCCGACCGCAAAAAGCATGTCTGGTCTTTTGAGAAGTTTTCATCCCAACTTCTCCTTGGGTACATGTTATGAGTACATGTGCAGTTGTGCACGATACTTACTAAATACTAGTTTATAGCCCGTGCAAAGCACGGGTTACTTTTATTTTTATTTTTAATTTACTTATAGTTTAGTATATATAATATTATAAATATTATTTTTAATATGTTGAGAGAATTCAAATTATAGACATTTGTATATAAATAATTTTTAATATTAAATCTAAATTAATATGCTGTTGGTGGGAATCGAACCTTCAACCTTTCTATATAACATAATCTAGTATTAATTTTATATTAAAATGTTGTTTACGGGATTCGAACTTTAGATCTCCAACTTTTAGTATTGTTATATCTAACGGTCATGATCTATTTGAGTTGAAGATCTAACGATTGTGAATGTGGATAACCAAAAATAAAGGGGTTAACCAAACTACAAATTATACCCTTTTTCACTTATTATAGTATAGATAGATAGTATATATATATATATATATATATATATATATATATATATATGGTATGATTCAAGTGAGAACATGTATATGTTGGAGAACAAACACCACATTTCAAGCTATTCTAAAGGGTCCCGCCAGGGGCATCCAATACGAAAAAATCTTATAATTCTACCCTCTATCCATTCACAAAAAAAAAATTTAAAAATGATGACATGGTAGTAGTTTTTTTTTTTTTTGTTAATTTTTTTTATTTTTTTATGAATGGATAGAGGGTAGAAATATAAGACTTTTTTTGTGAAGGTGCCCCTAGCGAGGCCCTTTAAAATAGCTTGAAATGTGGTGAATATGTGTGTTCTCACTGTTCTCACACTAACATGTGTTCTCACTGGAGCGTGACCCTCATAGTTATTAACTCGTCATATCGCTCCATTTCGGTCGTGGACCGAGATATAGATATCTCGTCGATATATCGACGAGATATTGATATTTCGTCGATATTTCGCTATATTTTGATATTGCTGCCAGAGCGAGATGACGAAATTTCGTCGATATATCGACGAGATATCGACGATTTAATAACTATGGTGACCCTATATATATATATATTTCCTTCTAAATTTCAATTTTATCATTTAACTATTTTTTGCTTTCATTTTTTGGGCTCTATATTATTCTTTTTATAAAAATTAGTTTGATTATAATATTTACAGATATAATTCATTTGAATAAAACATTATCAATATTTTTTTATATACAAAAGGGCCCAATTTTTTTTTTTCACACTACCCAATTGTTTTCCTTGCCCATGTCTAGTAGTTCATCAGTTTTCTAGCTAAGAGTCTTTGAATTGGAATAGAAAGCTTTTTTTTATTTTTTTTTATTTTTAAATTCAAAAAAGGATAACCAAAAAGAAGGGATAACTAACTACAAATTATACACCTTTTGCTTATTATAGTATAGTATAGTTTTAAATTCTGCATGTTCCTTCTATTTCTCCAAGCAAAGCTCTACGCATCGCGATGCCAATTGTGTCAGCTTGACCTTTCATAAGTGGAGACAGAATAAAGCGTCCATAATAAAGACGCTTATTGTCTGCTTTTGATTCAATATATTTTTTAATTAGTAGGAAAATAAATTATAGAATATAATAAAATATTGTAATACATGTTTGATAGTATTTTTAACGATGGTATTTTAATAATTAATAATATGTTGATGAAAATTGAATCTTAAATTCATGAGATTAGTTTATAAAATAATATATATATATATATATTTAATAGAGATATGTTGTTGGTGAGATTCGAACTTAAAACTTTTCGCTTATAATAGTATAGAATATGATATAATTATACAACAAAAATAATATAATTATTGTTATAATATAAAGTAATATAAAAATTTTGAATAGCAACTAAATAAAGTGATAAATTTTAAAAAAATTCTTAAGGGTCCATGTTTTCTAGTATTGAATAAACAAAAAATTTAGCATATACAAATTCACACAATGACGTGTCCATATAAGAAGGAGATTGTATTATAACTTTGTTGGTCAATTATTCACTTATTCTCGCTTTATATACACTTTTTATTCAATTCTTGTGTCAGCTTGACCTTTCATAAGTGGAGACAAAATAAAGCGTCCATAATAAAGACGCTTATTGTCTGCTTTTGATTCAATATATTTTTTTAATTAGTAGAAAAATAAATTATAGAATATAATAAAATATTGTAATACATGTTTGATAGTATTTTTAACGATGGTATTTTAATAATTAATAATATGTTGTTGATGAAAATTGAATCTTAAATTCATGAGATTAGTTTATAAAATAATATATATATTTAATAGAGATATGTTGTTGGTGAGATTCGAACTTGAAACTTTTCGCTTATAATAGTATAGTATAGTATAGATAGATAGTATAGAATAGGATATAATTATATAACAAAAATAATATAATTATTGTTATAATATAAAGTAATATAAAATTTTTTAATAGCGCAACTAAATAAAGTGATAAATTTTAAAAAAATTCTTAAGGGTCCATGTTTTCTAGTATTGAATAAACAAAAAATTTAGCATATACAAATTCACACAATGACGTGTCCATATAAGAAGGAGATTGTATTATAACTTTGTTGGTCAATTATTCACTTATTCTCGCTTTATATACACTTTTTATTCAATTCTTGTAGAGAGTCCAAGACTCCCGGGAACTCGGGAAGTAAGAGTCCAAGACTCCGTAAGCCGAATAATTAGCTTTTTTAATGAGTTATTTATCTTTTTTAATATATATGTTTAAATTCTTTACCCCCTTTTGCTTATTATAGTATAGTATAGATGAGGACCCTTGAACAATGTTCGTTAGTTTTTAGCATAACACAGAAAATTTTTACATTTTTACAAAAATAAAATGTATTTAAAAATATTTTGAGAACAACATAAAATTTTACTAAAATATAAAATATAAAATAAAATTTTTAAGATTTGTATATGATATGTCGTCGATGAAATGATATCTTGATGCCTAGTATTGAAATCAATATTGATACACTTATTCCAACTTTTTAATTGAAAATTACAACTCTTCTTTTTCTTTTTTAAATGCTAAGTTGAAAATTACAACTTCTATATGTAATATCATATATCTAATAGTATTTTTAGGATTTTAATTTGTTGCTAAATTATTTGTAAGATATGCTGAGAGATATATTTTTTAAAATTATGAGAACTAAGTTGTAACGGCCCGCTCACCGCGACTGTTTTCTTCATAGTCTTCGTCTCTTACTTCTGTTTCCCATTTTGTGTTCAAAACTCCTATGTTTAATTTTTTTTTCCTTCTTTCGGATCAACCCCCGACTTCTTGGATCACCAGAATTTATCAGTGATTTGGGACGAGCAGTCTGTTTCATGGTTCCATTGCTCAACCCGTGAACCATATGCACTGCTCAAAGCAGAGTTTTGTAATGGCCTGGCATTTCCTTAAATCAGGCAGCTATTTTTTTCTTTATGAAATTTATATATCTTACTGAGCTAAGCAGCCAAACTATAACAGTCCACAAATTTTACATATTTTACTGCTTACATTTTGTTGTGTAGTATTCTTAAATTGTCCATCTAAAAGCGTTGTAATTATAAGGACTCGCATTTTAATTGTAAATAATTTTGAACTGTTCCTGTCCTCAGACACTGTTGTTGGTTCCGATTTCCTGTATTTGGCCCTTGGTGCTTGATTTTTTGTTACTTGATATGTGAAGTATGTGATACTGATTTATCTTTAAAATTGTAACCCGGTATCACTCAATATAATACCTGCAAATATACACATTTGACAACTGTTTTTGATATAGTTCCTGGAAATATTTTTGATCAGATCAATGATTCAAACAACGTTCTGTTTGAGTCTATAAATGGTCGAGTGGACCTTCCGTTTATAAATGGCTCCAAAGTGGTGAATACAGACACTGATGACTCTTCGCGAATTATAAACAAAGATGGTCTGCAACATCAGGACAGCATCGGAAGATGGATGACCTATATCATGGCAGATGCTACCAATGCTGTAGTAGCAGATGACCCAAATCCGGAATCTCTTACTACAACTGGTCAAGATTTGTCTACATTTATGGATCACACTAAACCCTCTATGTTAACAGATCACCGAAATTTGACTTGTCCACAGCAAATATTCACCATAACCGACATCTCGCCTGCATCTGCTACATCGGCGGAAGAAACAAAGGTTCTTTTCTTCCTTGTGCTACTTTATGTTTTTGTTTAAATTGACACATAGTATGTTTAATAACTTAGACACATTTCTTTGCAAAAGAAGAAAAGTAGAGGGATGCTACTTAATCCATTTAAACGTGCACAGGGAACACAAGTTGATGAATAAATTAACACATGTAGTATGGATGAACTAAAAACAAAAAATTTAGGCTTCTTCATACTATGCCGGATCACATATCAACCATAAGCGATTTCTTATTTTCATATCTAAAATATGTTTCTCACGTTCATAAGTTGTCCCACTGCATCTACCTTTTTTACAAAATTCTTATATATTAATACAGTATTTTATTCTTTACTTGTTTGTCTTCTTGGGCACGTACAGCCATTAAACTTTGTGTTATCTTCTCTAACATGATTTTGTCTATGTTGGATTAAACACTTAAAACACAGTCTGGCCCGCTGTTTATTGATAAATTTTCAACTTATAATTAGCTAGATTTTTGATTTGTTCAGCTTTAACAATTGCTATTGCAGATCCTAGTTGTTGGATATTTCCATGAAGATCCCTCTCCTCTTGCAAAATCTGATTTACTTTGTGTTTGTGGGGATGAATGCATTTCTGCTGAGCTCGTTCAGTCTGGAGTCTACCGTTGTTTCGTTTCACCACATAAACCTGGCTTAGTCGATCTTTGTTTGAGCTTCGATGGACAGAATCCCATCAGCCAGGTTGTGACCTTCGAATATCACTGTGTTACTGAAAAATTGATGAATTTGTCAGAAAAGAAATCGAAGGAAGAATTTCTATATCAGATGAGGCTTTCTCATTTGCTCTTCTCTGCATCAAAGAGGCTTATCATGTTGTCTAGCAAACCATCAAGAAATGCCCTGAAAGAGGCCAAAGTATTTGTTCATAAAACTTCTCAGATTTCTGATAATTGGACATCCTTGGTGAAGTCTATTGATAACAGCAACTTCTCATATCTAAGTGCTAAAGACAGCTTGTTTGAGATTACTTTG
Source organism: Kitagawia praeruptora (assembly GCA_037693485.1). Taxonomy (NCBI): domain Eukaryota; kingdom Viridiplantae; phylum Streptophyta; class Magnoliopsida; order Apiales; family Apiaceae; genus Kitagawia; species Kitagawia praeruptora. The sequence goes on from CM075353.1 coordinate 17,596,692, forward strand.
CAAAACAAACTACATGAGTGGTTGTTAGATAGGATAGTTGAAGGGTCCGAAGTCTCTGTTCGCGATGATCAAGGCTTAGGAGTTATCCATTATTGTGCAATTTTAGGTTATACATGGGCAGTTTATCCATTTTCTTTGTCCGGATTATCATTGGATTATCGGGATAAACATGGATGGACAGCTCTTCACTGGGCTTCATCTTTTGGAAGGTATAAGGTGATACTGCCCATCGCATATACTGTTTTTCATATTCTTATTTTAACTCACTCTTTTACTTTATAAGGGTTTGACTGTGAACTGTTTTCCATGTTTGTATGCGAGTATATCACTGTCAATTGAATAGTACTGTGGTGAGGTTATTTTGTTATTTATTTTCGGTCCAGCTATACTACTCTTAAATATATTGTCTCTGGTTTGATGGTCAGGAAAAAACTATATGTTGCAAAACAGTCACGAAAACGTGTATAATGCTTTAATTTGTGTGTTCGCGTAGCTCTCAAGACCTGCTCAGAAAATTTAAAATATAGTTTATAATTTTCTGTGCTTGTATTATATCTATGCATGAAGTCTGGAAGGGAGATATAAGGATGACGAGGAAAGTAAATTTCTTTGTAATTCCAGCCTTTGTATGTTGATGTAGGGCTGTAGGCTATTATACATTGGCAGAGGATTCAAAGCGAAACCTAATTACTATTCACTTGTAAAGTTACCCTTATTTTTATTTTACTTTTATGTTTATTTTGGAAACTCAAAATATAATTATTAAACAATTCTAAGGATATGGTCCAATTTCTGTCAAATCAACATGGGGTTTGTGGCTTCTTGGCCCAATCTCGTACACCTCACTTGTGAAAGAGGTGAATACCTTGTGCTTGAAAACTACCATGCTCTCGGCTTCTAATTGATGTGAGATTATAGGGTAACAACATAGTCCCCCGGCTTAGAGGTTCAGGAGATCGTGTGATTCATCGCACAGAATACGTCAAATTTTGCAGGGAAATCTTGATTCGTAACTCTACCAGATTACTCATGCAAGCTAGGAATTAAAAGATTAATTTGTTATTATATATTATAAGTTAGAATTAAAGTTATAGTAATTCATTACTAAGTTTATGTATATTAAATAAGTTAATTATTAGGAATATTATTAGTTATGGTAGTAGAGTTCTAGAGGAATTGTTTCTGTTTTAGAGGCGACTTTAGGCTTTGTCAGTTTGAGGTGGCGTTCCACCATTTTGGTGCAGGTCTTTCCCATTACCTTAATCATCACAAGTCCAATTTGGGTCTTTTCCAAATGTGTATTTAGTTTAATTGTACATCTTGCTAATATGGTGGCATTTAGTTGTTGACTTGTTGCTTACATGTATCTCAATATTTAGGAAGGACATGGTTGCAGCTCTTCTATCTGCAGGTGCAAAGCCAAATTTGGTAACTGACCCCACCTCAGAGAACCCTGGTGGATGCACTGGAGCTGATCTTGCATCAAAGAATGGTTATGATGGTTTGGCTGCGTATCTTGCTGAAAAAGGATTAGTGGAACATTTTAAGGATATGAGCATAGCTGGGAATGTCAGTGGCTCACTACAGACAACCACATCTAATTTTGTTGTCCCTGGGACATTTACCGAGGAAGAGACATGCTTGAAGGATACTTTGGCAGCTTATCGCACTGCTGCTGATGCAGCAGCACGTATACAGGCTGCATTTAGGGAGCAATCGCTTAAGTTGCAGAGAGATGCTATTCAGTTGTCCAATCCAGAGGATGAAGCACGCAATATAATTGCAGCAATGAAAATTCAGCATGCATTCCGCAACCATGAAACACGGAAAAAGATACTAGCAGCTGCCAGAATCCAACACAGGTTCCAGACGTGGAAGATACGAAGAGATTTTCTTAACTTGCGCCGCCAAACCATCAGAATACAAGTAAGAAGATGCTATGACTTGCCAGATTGACTAACTAATTGTAACTTTGTCATGCTTTCACCTAATATTTATAACAATTGTGCATTCCACTTATGTGATTTTACGTCAGAACTTAAATTGCTTGGTGGTATTTTATGACTTTTTCTAGACTTATCATTTACTTTGTGGCTTAAAAGCTATTAAGTTAAAATTTGGGACATGGTTCGTAAATATAAAGATGCTGCAAAAAAAGACATAACAACTTGGCTGAAAAAATGTCAATACCTTTTGCTTTTGAAGTTTATGATACATCTGCATATTAGGATATCATCATTATTTAGTACTTTAAAATGATACTGGTGATACTACTAATTAGTTCCACAGATTCTTTTACGCAATTATTTTGTGTGCATCAAATGCAGGCTATCTTTAGGGGTTTCCAAGTCCGAAAGCAGTACAGGAAGATTATATTTGCTGTGGGAGTGCTTGAAAAGGTAATCTTGCGTTGGCGTTTGAAAAGAAAAGGTTTCCGTGGTCTTCAGGTCTCTCCAGGTGAAGTTGCCGTTGACGTGGAACAAAATAACGTTGCAGAGGAGGACTTCTTTAAAGTCAGCAGAAAACAGGCTGAAGAGCGCGTCGAGCGATCTGTTGTACGGGTTCAAGCCATGTTTCGCTCAAAGCGAGCACAAGAAGACTATCAGAAGATGAAACTAGCACATCACAGAGCTACTGTAAGCAAATGCCATTCATTTCCTTATATGTGCCGGAAAAATATTTACCACACACTAGTTTCTCATATTTGTCATTACTACAGATATAACATGCACTAGCACTACAGTACCATTCCCTTGTATTCACAACCCCAAACTGCCGTGTTGTGGAATCTCTCAACCTTATAGGAAAATCTAGTACTCTTAATGCGTCTCCCAAAAACTTCTATTATAAGTCATGTTTTTGGTAAGGTTGGAAGCCTTCATGTCTGACCTCAATTGTTCATTTTACATTCTCTCTTCTCCATTCTCCTTAGCCCTTGGACCGGTATACTTCTAACCCACTGACCAGTCCTAACGCCTGTTTCCTAGGTATGTGACCAAACTATTGAATTCTCCCCCTCAATTTTACTGAAACAGGGACAACTCGAACTCTGCACGGAATACACTATCCAGATATATGGCAACCACATGTCTGTCACAGCATCCTCATATATGCCACTTGCTGATTTCTGCAGACGCCTTTCTTATTGACATTAACTTGGATGCATATATGACCTCTAATCTAACGGATACTCTATAGATTGTCTTTTAGTTGTCGGGTCTGTCATCTTGTCTTCATATGGTGTGTAACATCGTCCGCACCATATCCTTCCTTGATAGAGCTGAATACTTGAACCTTAAATACGGATTATCACTGTCGAATCTATGAAATATTAAAATAGGGATAGTTATGTTGTGAATTTCTTGCGGAGTACTTGTTCTTATGAACCAACTTGGCTTTTTATGCAGCTGAAATACGAAGGTCTAGTGAATCCTGACACTGACATGGGATAGTAAGGAACTTTTCGGGTACAGATCTTGATCAGCAACATGCAAACAACCTGTGAGTAGACAGTGTTACTTAACGGGTTTGTGTTAACAATATGTACATCTTTGTCTGTGAATTTCTTATTGGTGTTCTTGGATTTATGAACCAACTTGGCCTTTTATGAAGCTGGAATATGAAGATCTGGTGAATCCTGACACTGACATGGGATAGTAAGGAACTTTTTGGGTACAAATCTTGATCTGCAACTTGCGAACAACCTTTGAATAGACGGTGTTACTTAACAGGTTTGTGTTAACAACATGTACATCTTTGTCAATATGTTGATCACGATAGGTAGTTTTGGCTCCTGTTTTCTGGAAATATGAGAGCTTCAAGATTCTAACTCAGTGCACTAGCATTAGTCCTGGTGTAACCCAATCACTAGCATTAGTCCTGGTGTAACCCAATCATATAATTAACTTGCTTACTATCTATTAGCTTTAATTTTGTTGTAATATCACGCCAAGATGTGGGAGTGGTAATAATGATAAAATTGTCGAACTTTTCCCTCCAGGCCTTCATTCTGTACATTTAATAAATCCGTGGCTTGAAGCTTTGTATTGTGACAGTCCAGAAGATGAATGAGTAAAATTTTGCATGTAATTGTCAACATTGATTTTAGTTATTTAATTGATTTTTGGTTTTTCAATGCTCTTTTATAATATCAATTTAATTTCCCAATAATGCTAAATAATTATATTGAAATTCGTGCAAACTTGATGTATTAAGTGCAAAATTAACATTTTAAGCGTATTTATCCTAATGCTTAACCATAGTCCTAAGGAGTCCAAATTCTCTACACCATTTTAGGTGTCACTTTAGGTGGTTGGTTTTGATTGGTTCACCTCACTAATATAAATGGGACCCCCCTGCATTCACATTAATCATCCAATCAAAAACTACCTAAAGTGTAACATGGAGTGGCGCACCTAAAGTGGTGTAGAATATTTGGACTCAGTCCTAAGGGCTATTTTTAGCATTACCCTAATTAATAAAGAAGTATAGTGCCTGTTTGGCAACTCAGATCTGTAACTTATATCGGTGATAAGCCCATATCAACTTATTTGTTGGTGTTTGGGTAATCTATCATATGAACTTATTGCTAACTTATATGGGATAAGTTGAATGTTAAGAAATCCTAACTTTCAACTTTCAACTTATTCTTATTTCTCGATATACGCAATATATAATATCTTTCAAATCTTCAAAATAATATATCTTTTGATTCGTTCATTAAAAAATTAATATGTATATATCAAATTTCTCTACTCATCGAGATCTATCCATTGATATCCACTTATATATATTAAAAAACAAAAAATTTGAAAATATTTTAAAAAATTAACTTATAAGTTCTGATTTACCAAACACTCTACTGACTTATAATTTCTGATTTACCAAACACTCTATTAACTTATAAGGTAATATTTACTTATCACTTATATATCACTTATCACATTTAAGTTAAAAGTAACTTATCTTAAGATTTCCCAAACGGGCTCATAATTTGATCTTAAAATAAGTTACTTATAGCTTAAATGAAATAAGAGACTTATATGAAATAAGCAAGTTTTACTTATAAATTATTATTTTGTGTTTGGATATTTTACTTTTAAGTTAATTGAGGTGTTTGGTAATTATAATTTACTAGTTTATAATTTGTGCAAAATATGAATTATTTTTGAAAATATCATTTTTTATTTGTTAAATTTTAAATTTTTATAATTAAATAAAATGTAATATGATAAAATGTGGTTGATGTTATATTAATATTTTTAGAATTAATATAATTAATGTTATTTATAATATGTTGACGTTTCTATTTTCTATAGAATAACTTTTAGTATTATATTGTAATCAATTTGACTTGCTTACTGGATCTAACTATTATGGTCGAAATGAATAACAAAAATGTGGTGTGAATTGAACTACAAACTTTACCCCAATTTTGTTTTTTTTTTTTGCTAATTGATTTACCCCATTTTGTTTATTATAATTTAATATAGATAAGTTATCTTTTTTGAAAAAAGAAATTACACTTTTTTATTTAAATTTATAAAGTATTTTTTTAATACATAAATATTTATAAGTTAGTAAAATATAATAATAAAATGAAAATAATTACTAAATAAGTCTTGCTCAATCGAAAGAAAACACATACACAGGAAAAAGGAAGGGCACTAGGATTTGTTTTCCGGGACAAAAGATAAGTTGCAAAAAAAGTAAACGTTTCTTTACTTTTTATTTACGGATTTATCTATTGTAAAAAGAGGGTACTTGTAAATATATCATCTTCAACAAATTACGTGATTATATCTCAAAAAAATGGATTAATAAGCTATTGTTTCTATTTATGTATGATTCGATTTGATTATTTTTGTAAATGTCGTATAATTTATCATTAATGAATTAAATTTTATTCAAAAAAAAGATCGTTTAAAAATTTCCCCAAACAATTTATTGTAAATAGATATGTGGCTTAAGCCCAATTAAGTTCACTTTTTCTAGTCTTCCAAACAGGCATGTGTATTAAGCTTATAAGCGAGCTGAAGAGCATCCACAATGCCACAATGGCCACAATGGTAAATGGGGGAGGGACAAGTTCTTTTTTTCTTGACCCATTTACGTGGCAAATAAGTAAACCAAACTAAACATACCCAGTATATTCCGCTCAGAGCAGGGTCCGGGGAGGGTAAGTTGTACGCAGACCATGCCCCCGCTTTTTAAGGCGGGGAGGCTATTTCCGTGAAGACCCTCGGCTACGTGCGCGACAGATACGGTGAGTGCAATATACATAGGAATAATGGTACGAAAATGTTCAAAGCAATACCTGAACCCATGGCATTCTCCACATGGGACCTACCCGCCTGCCTGGGATAATGTTACTGAGGTCCTGATGTGCTCCGCTCTACCAGCTTGTGAGAATAGCTCCGGTCGGGCCCCCTGCATAAAAAACCACAAGTAAACGACAACAGACCAAACCAACCGAGTCACACATACCCAGTAAACCTCACACAGAGAAAAGACCGGTCCAATCTCCCTGTAACTGCAAAACCGGCAAACAGAAGACAATAAAAACGAAAAATGCCAAAAAAGCTGAACTTCTAAGATAAAGCTAACCGAGACAACCCAACTCTGAGACTTTCCACAACCGAGCCGCTCCCTAAAAGAGAATTCACCACTCTGATATGACGCCTCCAAGAGCACCTGTCAGCTGTCATGGTCTCATCCAAGTTCAAGGCCTTCATATCCATCCTAAGCTGCTCTTCCCACGACCTTCTCGGCCTGCCTCTCCTCCTCACCCCAACCACCGAAAGACTCTCGACCCTCCTCACTGGGGCTTGAGCCAACCTCCTACGGACGTGTCCGAACCATCTCAACCTCCCTTCCCTGACTTTCGCAGAAAGAGGCGCCACTTCAAGCTCGCTCCTAAACACCCCATTCGGTATTCTATCTAACATCGTGCGCCCACATGACCACCGCAACATCCTCATTTCAGCCGCTTCCAGCTTTCTTTCGAGGGCCTTCTTCGCCGCCCAACACTCAGAACCGTATAGCATCGCAGGCCGGATTGCCGCTCTATAGAATTTCCCTTTCAACTTTAAAGGGACCTTCTTGTCGCACATCACCCCTGACGCTGCCCTCCACCTTAGCCACCCAGCCTTGATACGATGTTTGACATCGTCTTCAACCTCACCTTCCTTCTGGATGATCGATCCTAGATACTTGAACTTATCCGTACTAGGTACGATCTGATCTTGAATCTTAACCTCCACTCCTCCCTCGCTCTCCTCACCACTGAAGTTACACCATAGATACTCGGTTTTAGATCGGCTCATACGTAGGCCTTGGGACTCCAAAGTAGATCTCCATAGTTCCAGCTTCTCGTTTACCTCCCCCCTCGACTCCGCCACTAACACGATATCATCAGCGAAGAGCATGCACCAAGGGACGGTATCTTGGATCCCTCGCGACATGACATCAAGGACAAAGGCGAAAAGAAGAGGACTAAGGGCCGACCCCTGATGTAGCCCTATCTCAACAGGGAAAAAACGAGAGTCACCCACTGGGGTCCGGACGCAAGAACTAGCTTGGGAGTACATGTCTTGAATCGCCCTAACGTACGACGACGTCACTCTCACTACGCCATAGATGGCCTATCGCAACCTTTTGGCATGGGTGTTACCACTACGGGTGTTACCATAGCTATGAAAATTTTGACATATCGCAACCTTTTGATTGTGGTGTTACCATAGACACAAAAGTATGTTACTTTAGTTATAAAGGTGTTAACAATGGGTAACACCATGAGGTGTGTTACCATATAGTATTCATTAACAAAATTTTTATTTTATTTAAAATTAATGATTTAATAATTATTTGACTTTAAAAATAATTAATTTTAAAAAAATCATTGAAATAATCATTTTAAAACGTAATATTCCATCAAATAATTAAATTATTGATTTTTCATAAATATTAAATTTTGTTTATAAATTTCACATAAAAAGATTTTAAAATAAAGTAATATCCAAACATTATTAAATTTTAACTAAATTCATTAAAAGTTTAATAAAGAAAACTAAGCTATGTATAATTTGTGAATTATTACAAAATTATGAAAATAATAGATTTAATAATTATATTTTAATTTCAAGAAATTAAAATAAATTAATAATATTTAAAAAATAAAAAAAGAAAGTACACCGATTGTGATTAACACTGCTGAGCGGCAAACGAAAATTGAGAGCGGGCAAACGAAAATTTAGAATCGGGGAAAACAAATCAAACCTTTATTTCTGTTTTTGTCATTCATTTCTTGCACCCTCACGTATCTCGCCTCTCTCACATATTCAATTAGGGTTCGAGCAGATCAATCGAAGCTTCGTTCCACGATTCAATTAGGATTCTAGCCGGGTCAATATAGGTTTGGTGTCTCTCTCTGTATCTCTCCCCCGCTCTTTGTATCTCTATGTATCTCTCCCCCTCTCTCCTTCTCTATCTCTCTTTCTCTCTTTAATTCATAACCTTTGTGTGTAAACTCTGTGATGTGTTTATAATTTGTCGATAGGTATGAGCTTAAAACACCAGTGAACTGGGGGATTCGTGTTGTGCCAGAGAAAAAAGCATTTGTGATTGAACGATTCGGAAGATATGTGAAAACTCTCACTCCTGGATTTCACCTCCTGCTCCCTTTTGTTGATCGAATTGCTTATGCTCATTCCTTGAAGGAAGAGGCTATTCAGATTCCAGATCAGAATGCTATCACCAAGGACAATGTTAGCATCTCCATTGATGGAGTTCTCTATGTTAAGGTATAATTGTTACTTTTATATTTGATGGTGTTATAATAAGCTGGGTTGCGCAATACTTCCTGTGGAGAATGATTCAGACGACTACAAGATGATAGTGAAATATCTGGAAAATATTAACTACAATAAGCAATACTTTGCTTATTATAGTTAACTAGCATAATAACCCGTGCGAGGCACGGGTCAATTTCTAGAATTTTTTTTGTGCAACGCGTTGTTATAACATTCTTGATTATTTATTCATGACAAATATTGTACAGTGTTTCAAGTATATTAAATTTAAGTAGATTGATTTTTATGTAATAAGTTACTAATTTGTGTGTTTCTAATTTAACTTAGTGAGTAAATTATACATCTTTTAATTTGTGGCATACATGTGATTTGTACTTACTGAATAAGCACAAGTAGGGTGTAAACGAACCAAACTACTTGTTAAGCTCGACTCGACTCGATAAGAAATTGAGTTCGAGTTCGAACACAAAATTATGTTCGATAAATTGTTCGAGACGATCTAAGTTTATGAGTGTTCGACTCGAACACTCGACTTAAATCGTTAAACGTGACTCGAACTCGACTCGATAAGCTATATACATAAACAAATATTATATTATTAACATAAATAATATATTACAATACAATAATACAAATATATAATAATATGTAGATCACAAATCAACGACTAATCATATAATTTCTCATCATCCACAAAATTAAACATGAAAATTATACACTGAATAGTGAAAAAGAAGCGTTAATCATATAATTGCTCAACTATTATGAACATGTTCAATTTAAAGATATAACATAAGTTTAATTTAGCTTCATAGTTATTTTATATATTTTGAAGTTAGACAAATGTACTACTGTAAAACGACATTCACATATTAAGTGTATGGTTTTGAAACACATGTGATAATGTGGTGCAGTGGTAAGAGAATGCATGATTTACTTGATAGACTCAAGTCCGATTCTCACAAAAATTAGCGCAAGAATGATGTAGTTTGGTACTATGCCTTACACAATCAGAATTTATATTTTATTCAAAATAGTTATTGTAAATTCACTTTCACGAGATGACAATGCATGTCATCATGCAAAACTAAAACAAAGTTTAGGTCTAACAAAATATAAACCCATTCTTAACTTGTGTGAACCAAATAAAATATAGAAATGTTTGGTAGAGTGTTTATGAAAGTTCAATGAAAGTCATGTAACCCCATGACAGTGACTGTTACCTTCGGTTCTTTAATGTCCGACAATTTAAATGGAATGCTCTGACATGCCAAAGGTTTTCATAAAACTCTGCACTATCAACAGCAAGTGCAGGTTGTTCGTTGCATTTTTTGCGTTAAAATTTTTGCAATTCTTTACGCGAATGGTTGGTGTTAATACTTGTAAACTAATTAAATTAGTTCATTATTCTTGATTCGGGATTTGAATGTTAGACATTTATAATTGAACTAACATCTCTAAATGTATGGTGTACAAATATATTAAACATGTTCTTAATTTGAAAATAATATTATTAATTTAGGTAAATTTATATTGTCACTAAAATGTTGGGATAAATTTTTTTATTGAAAATATTAATTTTATCAACTGTTATTAATTTATCGAGATTCTATTGTGGATATATTTCATTCCACTTCAATATAGTTAATTATTTTTTATATCATGGGTACTTAACAACGGATATATCATATTAATTAAGAATATATTATGCACTTCGTTATATTTTCCATACAAATTTATACCTTAATTAGAAATATCCATTAGTCATTTTACAAAATAAATGAATTTAAGTATATTTAAAATTTATAAGTTTATAATAAATATATTACAATTATTAATATGTTTCACAAAATAAATTTATTTAACAAAATAAATGAATCTAACTATATTGAAAATTTATTTTTTCATTCTATTGTAAATATATCATTTCACTAAATTGAATGATTTAAAAATGTATTAGTTGACTACATATCATACATCACTAATTTATACTATAAAATAAGATAATATAAATAAGTAAAAGTTAAAAGAAAAGGATGGTTAAATAGTATTAATATGTCTCAATTATCAAAATATAAAAAAAAAATCATTTAGCGATACACACGTACACATACATGTATGTGTATGATTGTTAACACAAAAGTTTGAGTGGCCAAGTGGTATGTTGGTGTGCAAATGAATGTAAATACTCAGGTTCAACTCCTTTCAACAACAATTTTTTCCAAAAAATAATATGCGCAAGGGTAATTTAGACATTTCAAGTGCGTTAAAAAGTCTCACAATTTTATCTTGTGTTGGTGTATTATATATATAACTAGCGTAAAAGCCCGTGCGAGGCACGGGCACTAAAATAATTCTTCGCTTGAAAATATATATTAATTAAGATAATTTTATAAAAAAAAAACGATAAGTGATAAGATTTCAATTTTGTCTCATATTCTTATAGTTATTTTGTAATAGGGTTTCATGTGCCTGAGGTTGACCTCAGGCCCTGAGGTTAAAACAATTCTCATACAAATTGATGGGTATTTATGTAAATTACTGAATAAAAACATAGATAGTTACAAAAATGCCCCTGCGGGGCCCCTAATTTTATAGTACAAATCTTTTATAATCTCATGAGAGATCCCTGAGGACAACCTCAGGCCCATTTTTCTCTTTTGTAATATTGTATACAAAATTTAAGTACCAAATATTTTATAATTTGATTAAATTTCATAAAATTCAGATAAATATCAATACGATAGTAATCACATATTTACTTTTCTTGCTGAAATATTAACTTAGTGTTTAAAATGACGTGAAATCAGATTTATCAAATTGAATATTTGAGCATAATATAAATAATTATATTAGTAAAATTGTCCATAAATAAGATAAAGGTATGTAATTCATGTGATTTTAACGTAGATAAAAACATATTACAAAATCTTTTGTAAAAGTCATCTTTGTGGTTCATATATGTACATACAAATTTGTACACTTTCAAATTCAAGTTTTGTTTTTAGTCTAATGCTTATTATACAAGGGATGATTCAGGTGAGAAGAATTTATATGTGAAAACAGTGAGAATATTGTTCTATATTCTTTTAAAAAGCGAAGAACAATTTTTTTTTTTGATAATCCAGTACCCGGGCCAAGTTTCACGTAGCTCGACTAATTCGGAGAATTGCTAGCACACTCGTACTCACCAAACATGGCAATCCACTTACTTCCGTGGCTCCCAGTACGATCGAACCTATGACCTTGGGGTGGTAAGCCCCTAAGTCACGGTACCAACCAACTGAGACACCCGTGGTGGGTAAAAGTGCAGAACAATTGTTCTGCTTATTTTTCACATTTTTATTGTTGTGTTATTATGATATAGAATAGAGTTCTCATTGTTCTCATACTTACATGTGTTCTTAGTAGAGCGTGAGCATATTATACAATATCGATTTTTTTTTAAATTTAAGTAATTTGAAAAAAAATTATATTATAATTTTGAATTATTTTTTAACTTTATTTTAGTTTTTTTTTCAAATATTTAAATTGAAATAAAATATGATTAAATGACCTTAATGACTTGTACATCCATATGATATCTGAGATCAACTTTTTTGTTTACATCTAAAGTAATATAAATAAATGTTACAACTTTACCACTATATATTATATTGATGAATTTATTTTATTATATGAAATTTCATATAACCATTCTTTAAATTCGAGTTATAATCTAATCGGTCATTTTTTATAATTATAGCAGTTTTGTACTCCCTCCGTCCCATTGAATAATTAACATTTGCGGACCAATTTTCGACACGGATTTTAAGGTGCATTTTAAGGATAGTTCTATAACTTATTTTTGATATTTTCTTTTTTTGTATAAGAATAGAATAATCCTAATTTTATACCAAAAAAAGAAAAAATCAAAAATAAGTTATAGAATTATCCTTAAAATGCGTGTCAGATACGCAGTTTTTTATGTAAAGATATGGTCGGGACATAGGGAGTAACATTTATGATTCAAAAATCCTATCTTCTTTCATTCAATATTGAGAATGAGTTACATTATTTTTCATATATATAACATAGATTTATTTTTAGAGTTCTCATCTTTTTAACATAAATTCATTTATTTTTCTTATTGTTTTAAATATTCATGTTTTAACACCAATCATATATTTAAATTGTTGAACGCCCAAATAGTAGATCAACCAAAAATCTCTAATATTACTCACATGTTTAAAATTTTATATACCTAAAAAATTTGTGATGCAATTATTTATTATGTTTGATTTGATAAATAAGATTTGCATATTTTTTGAAACCATATTTTATTTTTTATTTTAATAATGCAATATCTACTTGGATACGAATGTAAATAAATACGTTTTTTTCCCAAACTCGATTATATTTTGTATAATCTAAAATTTTATCTTAAAATTTTATTTTTATTTTCAATCATTTAAGATGGCAAAAGAGAATCATAGAATATACTCAATAGATTAAAAAAATTGTAATTACATTGTTAGCAATATTCTAAAAATAAGAAAAACAAATATGTTATTTATTCAAAATAAAAATATAAAAAATGGGATGAAAGGCGAATATATGGTTTATCTATATAATAAGATTTTTAAAACATATTTAAAACTAAGTACAGTATAATGGTTATGACATGAGTTGAGAGTGGAAGGTCAGTGATTCGATCTTCAAGGGTAACATAATTATATCTAATTTTTAAATAAATTTTAAAAGGGTGGCGTTTTTGTTATTTTTCAACAAATAAGGGTAAAACAATATTTTACAACCATTAAAATGGTACTTTTTACCCTTGTGTTGAAAAGTGTGAATATTAGGTCAACCAAAAATCTCTAATATGACTCACATATTTAAAATTTTATATTGCTAAAAATTATGTGATCCAATTATTAATTATATTTGATGTGATAGATAAGGTTTACATATTTTTTTAAATCATATTTTATTTTTTATTTTAATAATTTAATATCTATTTAAAGGCGAATGTAAATAAATATATTTTTTCCCGAACTCGGTTATATTTTTTTATAATCTAAAATTTATCTGAAAATTTTATTTTTAATTTCAATCAATTAAAATGGCAAAAAAGAATGGTGGAGTCTACTCAATAGATTAAAATATTTTTCGTAATTATATTCTTAGTAATATTCTAAAAATAACAAAAACCAATGAGTTATTTAGTCAAAATTAAAATAGAAAAAATGGGACAATAGTAGAAGATGTGACTTATCTAATAACATTTTTAAAACATACTCAAAATTGAATATAGCATAATGGTTATGACATGACTTTGAGAATGTAAGGTCAGGTGTTCGATTCTCAAGAGTAACATAATTATATTCAACTTTTACATAAATTTTGAAAAGGTGGCGTTTTTGTTATTTTTCAATAAATAAGGGTAAAACAGTAATTTCACAGCCATTAAAATGACACTTTTTACCCTTGTGTTGAAGTATAATATATAGTAATAGATAGATATATTCTACAAGTGACAAGATACAGTTTTTGATTTGAATTACTATTTTTGGTTCTGGTACATATATTGCTGTTCTCGCTTATGTGTTAAAAGAGAGAACATGTAACAATTGTTGTATCTCTGTGTCTGTGAAGCAGCAAGCTGTGGAATTGCTTATGTGTTTTATCAATACATTGTTTCAGTTTATTCAAGATTTATCAATTTATATGGTTGTTTGTCATTGCTAATTTCTCGTTATGATACAACTAAGGAAGCTTCGGAAAACAGCCTTGAAACATTTACTAAGGAAACCGAAGGCCCTTGGAAGGAGGATGTCCTCGATCTCAAGCCCTGTTGGACCAAGCCAGTTTTGGGTCTGTATTTTTTTTGTTGCCTCTAACATTATGTTTACCTTAGGTGGTTTACCTAATTATCTATTCAATTCAGTGCCTTTCCAACCATTTTTTATTTGTCCTTTTTTTTCCTAACTATCTAACAGAAGAGACAGAGCAATCACAAGGCTTTGTGACTTTCTCCTTAACTAATGGTCCTGAATACCACGTCTCACAGGTATCCAGATTATCATCTACCTATATTTCCTAATTAATGTTATTATACGAGTTATTGTTTTGACTCATCAAGGCATATTCTACCACTTGAAATTGTGATTCGATTGGAAATTTATATTTATTAAAGTTCTTTGTGATTATGGCTGGTAACCTCTGTAGTTACTACATTTCAAGATTCAGAATTCTTTTACCAATTCACTTAAAACTGTAGCATGTTATCCAGTTTGAGTTAGTTTAATTCATTCTGAAAACATGATCCAATGTTAAATTTTGCATTATCACTATACGAAAGTGTAGCTTCATTTGCAAGCATGACATGTATACCTTTGCTTCTTTTTGTTGATCACTTGGTGTGATAGTACATACGAAAGATGGTCTGTTGTTGAAGTAATTACAATGCGTACTTTGTTCAAGTCTTGACCTTAAGATCTGCAACTAGTGGCATCTAATACAAGTTGATAACTGGTATTAGTCTAGTCACAAATTGTTGTCTTTAGGAGTAAAGACTTTATTTGATACCTGTTGTAGCAGAGACCTTGTACTCATAGAATCTTGTAATGAATTTATTACACGTTATAAGCAAAGCCATTCGTCTGGTGATGATAAAAGTAAATCATTGGTACCCATGATATCCTCTGCATGTCCAGGTATTCATCCATCTTTTTTAGTTCTGTTTGCGACCAAGTCTACTGGAGCTTTTAAGTTTTAGTTTATCATGGTAACTGGATAACAATGTGTTGTATGTTCCTCGTACTGTACCAGGTTGGATATGCTATGCTGAGAAAACACTCGGCTCCTATATTCTGCCTTATATTTCTTCATTTAAGAGCCCTCAACAAACCATAGGAGCAATCATTAAGCAACACTTGAGCCAGAAGATGTCGATCAAGTTTATGTTATACTGGTTTGTAATTTAATACATTTAATATCAAGATTATGATCTGAAAGTGCAATCGAATTAATTGATTTCATAGTTATAGTTGTAGTCTTTTTGCTCGATATAGAAATCTTAGCTGTTATTGTTTTAAATTTTTCTGAAAGCAATTTCCCATGTTACAAAAATGAAAAAACCAAATACACTTTCAGAAAATAGATGTCAAATAGAAAATAGATGGATTCTGCACAAATTACTAGCTTATCACACAAAAATAGTAGCGTTAGTATTCACATTTGATCATGTCCTGTTAAAGAGACTGGATCGGTCACTTGGTATTTTGAGTTTTTATAACGTTTGCCCAAGAGGTTGTGGCAAAGTAATGATATTAGGGTATTTTTAACTTACCATCTATCCCAAAATGTTCTTAAGTGAAGGTTGCTTACTAGGTCTCTGTCATTTCGAAGTTATATCAACTTTACTGTCCAAATTATTAATCTATAGTATTACTGTTTTCTGTAGAATTATGCATTTATAAATGTATTTATTTTCAGGGGTCTTATGTTTTGGTATGTTGTGCAGATTGCAATTTCAGCCTCCAACACGGGTGGTGCTTGAGAAAATGTCACAAAGTATATTGACACAACCTGCAAAGTGGAACCTCCAACTGATTCTCTTAAGCAAGTTATCGGCTGCTGTGCAACCATTAACATATAGTTTAGAGATTTACCATGTTATTAGCTCTAGTACTTGTACGTTTTAAATTTTGTTCATTAGCTAGTGTTGGTAGATATTTTTGGATGACTTGGTTTTGTACTAGATGATGTTAATGAAATGATGTTGGATGATGTTATTGAAATGTAATTAATTTGGTTCTTGAATATTTAAATGTCATAATTTTTTTTGTTATTAAAATTAGTTATAAATGATTTTAATTATGTAACACTCAATGTGTTACAATTGGTAAAAAAGGGTGTTACAATAGATTGTGGACCCCACCTAGATGTGGGCCCCACAATTGACCCTGTGCAAAATTATATAATCTATTGTAACACACAAACTATGTTGCTGTAGAGTGTTTAAGGTGTTGCTATAGAGGTCTTTAGTAACCGCATTTGCCGTGTTACCATAGGTTGTTTTTGATGTTACCTTAGTTACTTGTAGTTACTGCTGAGAACCTAACACGGCTGAAGTGTTATCATAGCCCTATTTTGGCCTATGGTAACTTCAAAATGGGGTCTATGGTAACACAGTTTGGGGGTTGCTATAGGCCATCTATGGCGTAGTGTCTCCTCTCTTCAAGGCTCTTCCAAATAGCTTCATGGGGGATGCTATCATAGGCCTTCTCAAGATCAATGAACACCATATGAAGGTCTTTGCGACGCTCCCTGAACTTCTCCATAAGGCGTCTGACGAGATGGATGGCCTCGGTCGTCGATCTCCCCGGCATAAAACCAAATTGATTCTCTGAGATTTCAACTTCTCTTCTAATCCGACATTCAACCACTCTCTCCCAAAATTTCATAGTATGACTGAGTAATTTAATACCCCGGTAGTTACTACAACTCTGGGCATCGCCTTTGTTCTTGAAGAGATTAGTCTTCAGTGATAATTGGTCATAATGTTAAAAAGATTAGTGAATCTAAGATATGTCTTAGGTAGATTTAATGAGATAGATAAAATTTTTATGTAAATATGGGTGAGCTTTTTTGTAAAATCAAGATTTATTTAAAATTTTACAATATTATTAATTAGTCTTGCGGGTTCAATAAATTTTAAAGCTAATTTTTTAAACTATCATAGGAAACTTTCGTGAAATTAATCTCAGGATCCTTTTTCTCAACGCTAATTGCACGAGACACTTTCATGGGATACTTTTATTTTAGGGGGTGTTTGGGGAAATTTTTTTCCAGAATAAGTCAACTTATTTTAAGACAAATTAGAGATTTCTAACATTCCAACTTATTTTCCAACTTATTTTTACAACTTATTGAATCTCAAACATACATTAAATACTTGTATAAAAAAAGATTATCAAAATATAAAATTTTTACCCGAAAATAAGTCCATAAATCCTTACAAAAAGTTTTGCCAAACGGGCACTTAATCAATTTTATATTCACTTTTAATGTAGTGTATACAGGGCTGTAAATGAGTCGATACGCTCATGAACAGTTCGGTGTCCGGTTCGAAAAAAGTTCGATTCGAGTTCGGTTCGATTTGTAAACGAGTCGAACATGAACACGATTTTGAGGTTCGTCTCGTAAATGAGCTGAACCCGAACACGACATAATTCGATTCGAAAGTTCGCGAACAAGTTCGATTATATAGTTCATGAACAAGTTCATTAATATAGTTCGTGAACCTTG
Organism: Kitagawia praeruptora; assembly: GCA_037693485.1. Lineage (NCBI taxonomy): Eukaryota > Viridiplantae > Streptophyta > Magnoliopsida > Apiales > Apiaceae > Kitagawia > Kitagawia praeruptora. Next base: position 17,614,796 of record CM075353.1, read on the forward strand.
TTCGTAAATATGATTCATGAATAAGTTTGTGCACAAACTTTATATATATACGCCCGTGCATATTTCTTTAACATTTCACGGGAGTTCTTGAATTCACGATATTTTGTAAATAATTGTATAAGTAAGTGTTACGAAGTAGTATGTTAGTTTATTTTATCTATTCATTATATTTTCTTTGTTTAAATTTATAAATTATTTTTATTAATAATAATTAAATTATACATATGTTACATTATAAATTATAACATTAGTTCGTTGTGTTTTAACTAAACTTGATCCAAATTTAATTCCTTGATAAGTCTAAATTCGAAGCATTTCTCGAGTTTTCAATGTTTCATCCCCCAATTTTATTTTTACTTTAATTGCATTAAAAAAAAATTAGAAAAAAAGGTTGAAGTGTTCATGAACACGAAATCATGAAAACTATTTATGAGATGTTCGTGAATAGTAGCTCATTAGACATGTTCGTGAACTGTTCACGAACATGTTCGTGAATTAATTTTTTCTTAACGAGTCGATACATAAACAAAAATATTGACTCGATCAAAGTTCGAGCTCGAGTTCGATGTATTTATAACGAGCTGATACACGAACAGTTAAAAGTTCGGCTCGGTTCGACTCATTTACAGCCCTGAGTGTATATGTGTACATTATTTTGTTATACGACAGGAACATAAAAAATTAATTTAAATTATAACTACGTCAATTTAAAATAATTAATATCCCAATAAGTCCTTCGTGACAGAATTCTTAAAATTATAAAATAACATTGTACTATCCTTTCAAAAAAAAAAAATTGTACTACGAAGAAATTTAATTATTTTAGTTCATACTCTATTTCATACATGTCCGGTATTAGATGTTATTAAAATCAATACAGAAATAATTATCGTACAGCATCCCGTTCCCGTCCAGTTTTTGTGCGAGGCTATGCATGAGGGACAGCCGGACAGGTCAGTTTCGTTTCACGTAATATCACTTGCATTGGATTCACTTTTCCGTAATGCGTATATCAATCCTTTCTTCCGGGGTCAGATAACCTGCATTCCAATAGTCCGCCCCCAGTTGCGACAGAATAAATACAAAGAATTTGTCACAATTGCCTCATCTTGTTATAGAAAAAATTTGTCGCAAATGCTTGCGTCGTAAGTTCTTATTCAGTTATTCCGTCACAAATTTCTTATTCCGTCACAAGTTATAAATGAGTCCCATCAAAAACAAAAATAATAATAAAAGAAGGGAAAAAGCCTCTATAATTTTTAAAAAAAATAAACTTACACTTGCATAAAAAAAAAAGAGTCAGATTCTCTATAATTTTGCCTTGATTGGAAGATATTAACCCTCATGAATGGGTATAAGACGTCTATTAGGTCTTTAAGATGTGTATTGATCAGTATTCATGGATTGTCAAGGTGTTTAAGATTTCTATACGTGTAATATACTTGCGCATAACCCAGTCCATATGCATATGGATTGTATACGTATACGCGGTGACGGAGGCAGAAATGATTTGTAGGGAGGTCTGGTATTATAATTTAACTAGTCGATTAAGCCGCGCTTCGCGGCGGCGTTATAATTATTTTTTTAAAAAAATCAAATATATGTTTATCTTATATTATTGCATCAATATTAAATTTAACCATTTAATACGATACTTTATAATAAGCCGCTCTCTCGTTAAACACGACTTTTCCTATAGAGTTGCTCCCTCATTAAAATTGAAGCTTAACTTTAATATTTATTATGAATACTTGTATTATAATTTTAGTCTATACAAATTGATACCTAAATATAAAATAAAATTTATAACATCAATATAAAATTCTAGTAATTAATACGATTTTTTCTAGTGAGCCGTATACACCTTAAATATGTTTCGAATTGTTCTCTTTTGACACCGAAATCTTAAATTCATTATATATTATTGATACTTATCTTATACAATAACTTTTTTCTTAAAATTAAAACCTGGAAAGAGACTTTCTCTAAATTTTCTCGTACATATGAAATTTTGAAACATGAAAATACATCGTATCTTCATTTTTTTTTTGACAGAATCATCATATCTTCATTATTATAAATAATCATGTATTCATTTTCCTACCGAAAATTTAGAACCTGCAATAGAGAAAAATTTATATTTTATTTAAAACATTGATATAAAAAATTAATAAATTATATATTTAGAAGACACTACCTAAAAATTCTATTACATAAAAACACATATATAATATGATATAAATATATATGAAAAATATTGGTATCATTTTCAATGAATTTGAATTCCTCTTCTAACTTGAATATGTTAAAATAAATATTAGTCATACGTCTGCACTATAAATTTGAATTTCTGCTATAGGTCTGCACTATAAATTTGAATTTTTCCTTTTCTGTAATTTTGTATAGCTTTCAAATTCTCATATTTCTATAAATTAAAATGTATACCAAAAGAGAATTGTTCTTATATTATGATTTCATAATTTTTTTTCTTTTTAAATACGAAGATTATTCGGTAAGGGAATATTAATGGATTTTTGGATACATTTTCCTAATGTTAGTATATTTAATTGTATAAAAAATTATTTAGAAAAACAAATTGTATAAAAAATTAAATTAGATGATTTGTAAGAAAAAAGATAAATAAGTTTAGAAGATTTATTCTACTTCTGGTATAATTTTTAATTACATGTCTTCTCTATAAATACCTCTTCTCATCTATAAATTTAAACACCTATTCTAATTTCAATATAACTTTTAATTATACATTTTTATAAATTTGAACTTTTCTTCTTTATAAATTTAAACACCTATTCTACTTCCAATATTACTTTTAATTATATGTCTTACAAATACCTATTCTAGTTCCAATAAAATTTGTCCTTGTATTTTACTTTCAATGGAACTTTTTTTTATACATGCTCTATAAATTTGAACTTTTCTCCCGTATATATTCAAACACTTATTTTACTTTCAATAGAATTTTTAACTATATGTCATTTCTTTGAACTCTTCTCCTTTATAAATTCGAACTCTTCTCCTTTATAAATTCGAACATCAATTCTACTTCTAATAGAACTTTTAATTATATGTCTTAAAACCATCTATTCTACTTCAAATAAAACATTTAATTTACATGCCTTCATTAAAAATTTGAACTCTTATCCTTTATAAATTCAAACACCTATACTACTTATATTATAACTTTTTATTATATGTATTACTTATAAATTCAAATTATTCTCTTTTAAAAATTCAAACACATATTCTATTCCCAATAAAAATGTTAATTATATGGCTTATCTACAAATTCGAACACAAATTCTACTTCTAATATGTTAAAAAATATATTTTTTTTATTAGTATTTATAATTCTAAAATTCTTAAAAAAATATAAAAACAGATTGAGATAATCTAATAATTGACAAAATCGCGATTTGAGATAACTTTGTAGTATTACTTTTCTAAAATTTAAAAATACACTTATAAATTATATCATCAAAATAAAATTCTTGCTTTAACACATTTTTTACTAATGAGCCGCACGTCTTGTCATCAAACACGTTTCTTTTTAATGAAATACTTTCTGCTTGAGCCTGAAATTCGAATTTTAACATATTATGAATATATAATTTTCAATTCTAAAAGTCGAAACCTAATTTTACATATATCACTTGTATGATAATATTTATCCATAAAAATCAAATCCTAAAAATAAAATAAAATTTAAAACATCATAATGATTATTTAATAGCTAATACAATCTTTTATAGTGAGCCGTCTTCCCGTTAAACATGTTTCGAGTCGCTCTCGTTTGGGTCGAAATTCCAAATTCATTACATATTATTAATGATACTTATCTTACACAACAACTTCTTTCCTTAAAATTAAAACCTAAAAAACAGAGTGAATTCTAAATTATACATTATCTAGACTTCCTAAATTTTTTAGAGTTTTAGAAAATGAAAACACACCTTATTTTCTCTTTATATTATAGATACTCCTATTTTATTTAGGATTCCTGTATGAGAATGTGCTTTTATAATGTTAACACATCAATTCTTTTCTTTTTAAATACATGACTTTTTTATGATAATAGTATTGGATTTATGAATAAATTTTGTTAATAGAAGTATAATTAACTTATATAAAAAATATATAATTTAAGAAGATCGTACTTTCTATAAAATATTTAGTTATATGGATGCTCTATATATTCAAACACCTATTCTACTTCTAATAGAACTTTTATTTATATGTTTTCTATAAATTCGAACTCCTATTATACCTTTCAATAGAACTTTTAATCTTATGCTTTATAAATACTTATTCTACTTCCAATAGAAACTTTTATTTATATGTTTTTTCTATAAATTCAAACTATTATCTCTATAAATTCGAACTCATATTATACTTTCAATAAAACTTTTAATCATATGCTTTATAAATACTTATTCTACTTCCAATAAAACTTCTAATCATATGTCTTCATATAAATTCGAACTCTTCTCCTCTATAAATTCGAACACCTATTCTACTTCTAATATGTTAAATGATATTTTTATATTTATAAGTGTTTAAAATTCTAAAATTCTAGAAAATTAGAAAAATAGATTGAGACGATCTTAGAGCGCCACCTAAACTATAAATTCGAACTCTTATTCCCTATAAATTTGAACTCCTATTCTACTTCCAATAGAACTTTTAATCATATGCTTTATAAATACTTATTCTACTTCCAATAGAAACTTTTATTTATTTGTTTTTTCTATAAATTTGAACTCTTATTCTCTACAAATTCGAACTCCTATTCTACTTTCAATAGAACTTTTAATCATATGCTTTATAAATACTTATTCTACTTCCAATGGAACTTCTAATCATATGTCTTCCTATAAATTCGAACTCTTTTCCTCTATAAATTTGAACACCTATTATACTTTTAATATGTTAAATGATATTTTTATATTTATAAGTGTTTAAAATTCTAAAATTCTAGAAAATTAGAAAAATAGATTGAGACGATCTTAGAGCGCCACCTAAACTCCCGTGTATCCTCCTTTATATATATATACTAGTCGATAAAGCCGCGCTTCGCGGCGGCGTTATAAATTTTTTTTAAAAAAATTAACACATTTACGTTATATTGTAATATTAATTTTAAATTTTAATAATTAAATATCCTTTTCTAATGAATCGATTTCTTGTTAAACACGCTTCTTTCGATTGAGCCGCTCTCTCATTAAAATCAAAATCTCAACTTTAACATATATTGTAAAGACTTATATAATATTTTTTATCCATAAAATCGAACAATAAAAAAAATTATGACATCAATATCAAATTCTAATAGCTAATATAATCTTTTCTAGTGAGTCGTCTTCTCGTTAAATACGTTTTGAGTCGCTCTTATTTGGAACCGAAATTCTAACTAATTATATAAAGAAAGTAAATTCCAATTTTTATATTCTTTAAACTTTCTAATATTTATAGAGTTTTAAAAATGAAAATACATCTTATTTTTTCTGTATATTATAGATATTCATGTACTTATTTACAACTTCTGCATGAGAATGTCTTTCTGTTATGTTAACATATAAAAAAATTAAATTCGAAGACTTTTCGTTACGGGAATAATATTAAATTTATGGATATATTTTTCTAATGCAAGTATAATTAACTTGTATAAAAAAGATAAAATAAAGGATTTCTAGGAAAAAAGATATATAATTTTAAAAATCGTATAAGACGTCTCCACCGTCCTCGTATTCTACTTCTATTAATAAAACATTTTTATTTTATGTATTCCTTATATATTCAAACATTTTTATACGGTCTTCTCTAATGAATCGCTTTCTCGTTAAACACGGTTATTACTATTTATCTGCTCCCTAGTTAAGACCAAAAACCTAACTTTTACATGTATCACTTGTATGATAATGTTTATCCATAAAAATCAAATCCTAAAAATAAAATAAAATTTATAACATCAAAATGATATTTTAATAGCTAATACAATCTTTTATAGTGAGCCGTCTTCCTGTTAAACACGTTTGGAGCCGCTCTCGTTTGGGTCGAAATTCCAAATTCATTACATATAATTATTTTTACTTATCTTACACAACAGCTTTTTTCCTTAAAATTAAAACCTAAAAAATAGAGTGAATTCCAATTTATACTTTATCTAGACTTTCTAAAATTTATGGAGTTTTAGAAAATGAAAGCACATCTTATTTTCTCTTTATATTATAGATACTCCTATTTTTATTTAGGATTCCTGCATGAGAATGTTCTTTTATAATGTTAACACATCAATTCTTTTCTTTTAAATACGATGACTTTTTTATGATAATAGTATTGGATTTATGAATAAATTTTCCTAATAGAAGTATAATTAACTTATATAAAAAATATATAATTTAAGAAGATCGTACTTTCTATAAAATATTTAGTTATATGGATGCTCTATATATTCAAACACATATTCTACTTCTAATAGAACTTTTATTTATATGTTTTTCTATAAATTCGAACTCTTATTCTCTATAAATTCAAACTCCTATTCTACTTCCAATAGAACTTTTAATCGTATGCTTTATAAATACTTATTCTACTTCCAATAGAAACTTTTATTTATATGTTTTTTCTATAAATTTGAACTCTTATCTCTATAAATTCGAACTCCTATATTCTACTTTCAATAGAACTTTTAATCATATGCTTTATAAATACTTATTCTACTTACAATAGAACTTCTAATCATATGTCTTCCTATAAATTCGAACTCTTCACCACTATAAATTCGAACACCTATTCTACTTCTAATATGTTAAATGATATTTTTATATTTATAAGTGTTTAAAATTCTAAAATTCTAGAAAATTAGAAAAATAGATTGAGACGATCTTAGAGCGCCACCTAAACTCCCGCGTACCCTCTTATATATATATATATTGATAGATATTGATGATTTTTACAATGAATAATAATTTAAAATTTTAATTGTAAAATAAATTTATAATATGTTAAAAGTATAAAAGGTGAAATTTTTAATAGAAAAACTATATAAAATAAAGTTAAAAGGTGAAATTTTTAGAAGAAAAACTACAAAAAATAAAGTTAGAAATTGGAAAACAAAAAAGAAACACAAGTGAGAGTCGAACGAACCCTGGTTGATGGACTTGAAAACGAACCCAACTTCCAGCTGAACTACAAAGCATTACCTATAGGACTAGTACTACTGTTATTCATATTGAAAATATAGGAGGGGCCAGGGACCCCGGACCCCCTTCCCTCCGTCACTGCGTATACGCTATATGCCTACTGTTGTTTGACATACATGCATATTGGTAGCGTCCCCGCAATACACAGATTTTAAGATGCTATCCCATAGTAATTTTTTTTTTTTATCAAAATTTTCTTTTTGTGAATTAAAATTTTAATTGTATATTTCTATCTATAAAAAGAAAAGAAAATTTTGAAAAAATTAAATTTTTCTATACGGTCAAATTTTTAGTTTAGTTTGTAAAACTGAAATAATACAAGTAGATAATGACGAGAACCACCTCTAATTAGTCGGTCATTTGAAGAAAATAGAAGGACAGGTGCATGCATGCCATGCCATGCCATGCCATGCCGCCTACGTACAAATATTTCAAAGTGGATAATGACAACAATGGTTATCTTTCTAGGTTCAGGTCCTGGGGGCTACGTAGTCCTGGCTTGAGTCATATAAGATTTAAAATTTAAATATAAAATCTTCGTTTTTATTATGTCATTTTGTTGATGATAAGGATGCATGTACACACAAAAGTCTGTTTGAACATCCAGGTCAAAAACCGCTCACGAAAATTCGATGGCAGCACGTGGTATATATATTTGAGTAATTCTAGGTATTATGAATCGGTACCAAAAAATGGTTTCCGAATGACAATGACGTGATACTGATTATATGATATAATGGAAATTTTTTACTGCAATAATTGATGTGAATGCAGGAATTCACAATATTATTAAATTTATATACTTGACATTCGGGAAAGTTTTTGAAAAACAATTTGAAATACCTAACATTTTTCTATATATTTTGCTTTCAAGATTAGGTTAATATTTCAAAGTACCAACAAGTTTCCAGGCAATTATGTGCTTAAATGTTTTTGATCATTTGTACATGATTGTTAGAATATTCAAAAGAATCTCGAATTGATTTTCGAATTTTTTTTAAATGTATTTGACCGCCTTATCCATTTCTAGACGCCAGTAGTTCCGGGCTTCCGGCGTACTACCGATTCTAAGCTTTTCGTTACTTTTAAAAGCTATTGATACCTAACAAAGATTTAGGTGGTCTAATTAAAGCAGTGATATTCAATTTTCATAATTTATTAATTTTTCCCAAAAAAGGTTTTAGGTAATATTCTTTTACACTTAGAGTTGACAAGGAATGTAAGTATGTAACGAACATATATATACCTGAAACCAAAAACCAGTAAAGCCAGGGGCGGAACCAAGGGCGGGCTACCCCGACGCCAGCTCGGGTTCGGAAAAAAAAAAACAAGTAAAATTTTTTTTTAGCTCGGGGTCAAATTTAAAAATGGTTATATATAATTTTTTAGCCTGGGTTGAAATATTAAATAGAGGTATTAGTTTGGTTTTTAATTGTGTGTATATCCATTTGTTGTATGATTTAGTGAAAAATATCCGATTTTTGTATGATTTAGTGAAAAATATCCAATTTTTGCATGATTTAGTGAAAAAAAAATCCGCGCTTCGCGCGGCTCACCCTGAAATTTTTCCCACCCCGATTAGCCCGGGGTCCAAAAAATTTCTGCTTCCGCCCCTGAGTAAAGCACTATACTTTTTCAAATAATTAAATTTACGATACTTGAGTAGCCATGTCAAAACATGATTACCATTGACGCCAAAATGATTATGAAACTATAAGTTTGTGTTTAGCCGCTTAACACAAGTTAATTACACAATAATAAACAATTTTGGATAAAATCAATTAATTACTTAGAGCATCTCCGACAAATTTTGTAAAATAGATGAATAACTATTAATTATGTAAAAATTACTGAAATGTGTTAAGTTTTTTTTTGTTGCTAAATTTACTTTATTGGAGTTGGCTACACTAGTTAGTTATATTTTAAAAGTAGTATGTTATTATTATTTCAAATTATTATAAATATAATATATTATTTAAATATAATAATGAATGATGTGAAATTTTGCTCAGTAATGGAGTGACAATTTTTTTACAATTCTCTATAATTTTTAATAAAGGCATATGTAATGTGAAATTTTAACTAAGAATTGATCTCCATCCCCTTCTTTCGTGTTCTCTTTGTGTTTCTTGCACTTTTTAATACAAAAAAAATATCCTTGGCGGGACTTATTTTAATAAATAATAAATATTTATTAAAATGAGACCTGGCAGAAGCACCTTTTTGTATTAAAAAAAAACAGGGGACATGGAGGGACAGAGAATCCGGACCCGAATTGATGATGGTTGGAGATCTTCTTAGACATTAGACACAGACGATATTAAAGCATTACTTAAAATAGTAAAGATAAAATTAATTGATTGCTTATAAATTTATCTTTCACGGACAATGGCAGCACCTGTTGAGTGAAATACAGTAAAACCTTTATAAATTAATAGTATACGGATTAGGAAATTTTATTAATTTAACGAGATTATTAATTAATCGAAGTTAAATTTACACTATCGTTATTATATGTAAGGATTAAAAAATTATTTTGAAAATATTTATTTATAGTGAATTTATTAATTTATCGAGTATTAATTTGTCCAAGTTTTACTGTAATCTATACTCTTTATTAAAAGCAGAAACCCCCTTTAAATGATGGTATACCATGTATACCGCAGTATGCACGGTATGTCAATTAATTAATTAATTATTTAATTAATTAATAATAACTTATTTTACTATTTGATCTTACTTTAAAAACTGTTTTTAAGTGTATAGAAGGTCAATAAGAATAAGAACTACTAATGAAACAAGTCCTCTCTGAACTAAAATACGGTATGCCAATTAATTAATTAATTAATGTATACCGCGGTATGCAACTAAATATTAATTAATTTAATTAATTAAAATCATAATATTAAATATTAATTTAATTTAAACTAAAAATTGAAATAAAAGTCGAGAATAAAGGATTTAGGGCTTCATTAATTAATATTTAAAGTATATCTATAATAGATTAATAATAAATACAATTAATAATATAACTATTCTTATATTACCAGAGATAAGTTATATGAATTTAATTAATTAAAATAATAAAATTAAATATTAATTTAATTATTATTGAAATTATATACTAGGAGTCTATTAACTAACAATCGAAATAAAAGTCGAGAATATATTATTATATACAACTTAGTGATTCAAGATTTTATTCATTTAAAAAAGTTAAAACTAAACATTAATTGAATTTATTATTGAAATTATATACTAAGAATCTATTAACTAACAATCGAAATAAAAGTCGAGAATATATTGTTATATACAACTTGGTGATTCAAGATTTTATTCATTTTTAAAAATTAAAAATTAAGAATTTAAGATAATTTATCACAATCCGTGCTTCGCACGGATTATCGGCTAGTACAATATAATACGGTGATGATAAATCTTAAGATAAGTTTGTATTATTTGGTAATCTTCTTTCCCCACCACATTAGGATTTAAAATTGAACTGGCTAAGATTAAACGATGAATCCGAATGTAATGGTACTCTTTTGACATAAAAAAAAATAACATGCGTCACAAACCATTATTAGGCTTATGTCTAGAGGGTGTTTGGCATTGCTTAAAATAAGTTACTTTTGACTTAATGGAGGTGTTTTTAACTTAAAGGAGAAAGTAAAGTTGTTTACTTTAAGTTGAATGAATGTGTTTGGGTAATTTTACTTAAAGTTAAATGGGGGTTTAATAATTTTGACTTAAAGTGAAATTTGACTTTAAAAAATTTTAAATTCATAATATTTACACTTTACAAGAATCATGAAAAAAAAAAAATTTAAAAAAAATTCCATAAGTCATAAGTCATAAGTCAAAAGTACCTAAATGGAACTTATGACTTAAAGCAGTTTTTTAACTTAAAACGGGCTTAAAGCCCATGTTGCCAAACATGACAAAACCGGCTTAAAGCTCAAAACTGCTTTAAGGAGCAATTGCCAAACAGGCTGTTAATCTCATAATTTTTTATGTTTTGAAACAATGTCACGGCTAACTTAGAAAAAAAAATTCCCATAGCCATCCTTATCCAAACCACAGTTTCAAGCTATGCCAAAACTAAAATAGACTATAATCTTCTAGTAGCCAACCTTTGAAAGACAGCACAAGTCAATATCGTGTTGCCATTGCACACAAGGAACTTCTAAAGAACATTCCTTCAACACTTTCAATCATGAAGATAAGCTCTATATAAAGTGTAAATTCTAATGGATACCATCTATAAACCCTTCATCATTTTTCAATCCTTCAGAGTTCTCAACACCTACAATACCAAAACAAACTTACTTATTTCAGTTTTGAAACTCGAGGCACTATACGAGTTCAACCAAAACCATTGCTGATTTTGCAGCTAATGAATTTAGCTACCATTTTACGCGGAATCCAGCTTCTTCAGTCTTTTTCAGTTGTTTTTCTCTATTGGTTTTACGTGATCTCATGAACATACTTTGATTCTAGTTACGAACATTCCCTTGTTTATTTTGCTTTTGGTTTAGATATTTACTTGGAAACGAGAAACATACCTTTGGATTTTTGTATTTGCCTTTAAGTAAATGGATCATCTGAAACGTCCCAGCTCTGGCTCTGAAGAAGATGATCGCTACCCGATGATCACAGATGACAAGAAGCGAAAGCGAATGATTTCTAATCGTGAATCTGCAAGGCGGTCACGGATGAAAAAGCTGCAGCACATGCAAGATCTTAATAACCAGATTATGTTTTACACAAACAGAAGAAACGAGATTACGCAGAACATTAGTAAATTCACACAACAGCTCACAGCAATTGAGAACCAAAACAGGATAATGCAAGCACAAAAAGAAGAGCTGAAGAAAAGATTAGAAGCAGCGGAACTTGTTTCAAGCTATTTAGATGCAGCCAAAGGGTTTTCTATGAATACCGCTGAGGAGCCTTGGTATAACCCATGGCAGCCTTCCCAGGCCATGCCTATCATGACTTCTGCCGAGTTTTTTCAGTTCTAGACTAAATTGAGTTCCATAACGCTATACCAGTAAATCATACTAGCAAGAGAAATCTTGCAATCATATTTCAACCTCTCCAGTTTCTTTTAAGGGTTAGCACTAATTCTATTAGTATTTTGTTTGAATAGGAGATTTAGATGCTCTGCTTAATGTTCTCCAAAGCTACTAAAGCTCTCTCATGTTATGTTATATCCAATCTAATGCTACTGATTGTATGTGAGAACTTGTCTTTTCTTGGCACATATCATCTGTAGTCTTGCAAATGTTATTAACTAGCATCCATGAGTACAGAGTATATGCATTCTTTACGGAAACAACCCCTAGAAGTAGAGTAATGTCAGAATACATCTTACCCTCCCCAAATATTGCTTTCAAGTTACAAGTGGGATGTATTGGGTATATGCATGTACCTAAACAATCATGAGGTGGCGCACGGGGCTAATCCAGGATTATCAGGACAAAGCTTTCAGAAGGCAAGCTTGTCAAGAGACTACGCTTGACTACTAAATCTGGGATCAGCTAATCATTCAGAAGTAAAAATGCTCTTAATTCACTTGACCGCAATGCAACAAACAAAATAATATACTCTTAATACATGGTACATAGCAATTTAGTAGAAAAGATTTATTAGTACAACTCATTAAGTTTTTAGCACATCCAAACAGGAATGAGCACTTATTTTCAACTTGACATCTACCATACAAGTGAAAACAACCATAAAGTTGCAGAAACGTTCACACATTTTAGCTATTTCCATAAACTTCTCATAATCATGCAAGAACTAGATAGCTAGAATGGTGTGTCTTCCCATTGAGCATTCAGAACTCCCTACGGCTCATATTCCAAAGTTCAATTTCATGTTCAAGACCCTTTACCAGATTTACTTCAGCTTTTGAGCGCACATCATTGGGTGCCTTTTCCAGGAGGCGATTAGTTGCGTTGTGAAGAGATTGGCACTGACGATGGAAACCATCACTTCCATATCTTTGGCAAAACTCAGTCAACTCCTCCGGAATTTTAGTCCCATCTTCTAGACAATGAGCAAAACCCTCATAAAAAGCAGTTTCCATGATGCAAAACGCTGTGAGGGCCACTACATATTCCACTTCTGAGCTCATCAAGCTTTCCAAAAATCTGTAAAAGGGAAAGTAACCTAGGTCATTAATTTGTGCCCAGACTTCAGATACTAAACCTGAGTAGTACATAATATCAATTAAAATGTGAAGTGTTTGTGAAGATCTAGTATCAAAGCCAAAGGTCAGGCACCGATGTTTTGGGTAATTTAACTGACTTACATTACATGCATGTTTACTAATAGCTAGAAGTGATTGGTAAGAATGTACCATCAAGAACCAGAGATGAGAACATCGCATCGCATTACCACATATTTAATCAGAACAAGTCCTTCACTAGGCCAATATGATAGTTAGATATATGGTACAACAACTGAGCATGATAGACGAGCAAGATATCAATAAGGTGATACAAGTGATAGTAGGGTATCTAGGATAATTAGCATATTCAATAAAAGACCCACATATCAGAAAAGAGTAATGATGGGTCAGGATGGGAATCCCATCCTTCACGAGGCATTGCAAAACTCGAAAAAATCAAGTACTTTGGAAATAGACTGCAGCTAACAATGCATGTAAATTTATCATTTATTATTACCTGCAGTATTCAAGGGTAGCCTTTTGTGGAACAACGCTAGTTAATGAAACACTCCACTTTGAAGCATCTGCCTTAAAGCACGAGTTCTCATGATTCATGGAAGCCAAAACATTTAGAAACATGTCCACATCTGATTTGTCATCTGATTCCTTCCAAGCTTTCAATAACACACAAGCTACGAAGGGGACAAGTCCTCTAAAAACGATTAAGTTCTGTCCCTGCAGTATCAAACAGGACTTGGTTTTATAATCTTAGTTCATACTTGCCACAACAATTAAGTATAACAAGACTGATCTAAATTCTAATCAAATAAAATCAGCAACTTAAAAAGCTCAAATTATAAAACTTGTATACTTTTGGTGAAAACAATTCTATATGCAATAACTTTAAACATATGTTAAAGGCTATAACACAAGAATGTCTTCAAGTTCAGTATAACGCGAAAACACGACACGAAAACACGACACAATTGGCAGGTCTACAGGGGGATGATACCAGCCATTTCTTGAAGGAGGAGAAATCAAGAGTGCCATCTCTAATGGAGAGAAGAAAAGGGTGTCTGGTAGCTCCAGTGTAAAGAAGAGTATGCTTTCTGACCCAAGTCTCTATCATTCCAGTCTTCTGAATCACTTGCTTTCCTTCCATTTTTTTTGTTAAACTTGCCCTTTGTTTGCAAACAAAGATACTCAACAAAGAAGAGGAGAAGGTCGGTGAGTAACAATAACCAGAAATTGTACACCTGTCCTGCTTGTACACATGTCCTGTTCTTAAGCTGCCACCGGATATTCAATTTTGCATGGCTCCTTGGCATCATTCATACATTAATACTTCACTTCGAAATTAAAATATTTTTCTTTTTTCAAAAGCTAAATTAAAATATCTTGTATTCTATTATAAATATGTAGCAAACTGAAATCCTTGTATTAAAAAATTAAATTAAAGAGAAATGTAAAACAACATAGATAAGACATACTGAAATCCTTTTTTTTTTTTTGCTGGCATAGCTTATACGTTTATAAGAAAATATCTAACATATATTTCGAAAATTTCGGATGAACGAGAATCGAAATGAAACACGGGAGGATCAACCTCACAGGATACTAGAGTTATGTTACTCATGTACTAACAAGAACATGCTAATCTGACAGAAAAAAAAAAAAACAAGAACATGTTAACAAACATCACAAAGATGATAATTTCCTCGAGTGAAAAATTTGATAAAATTGATTTGATGCAATTTTGTACCAACCAGAAACCAGAAACAGGTTGTAAAGAAAACGGTAAGACATAACAGGTAACAGAAAGACTAAATCTGAAATCTCTCAAGGCAATCCTAGTATTTGCTATTTGCAGGTTGCAGGATTGCTGCCGAGATGTATAAATCCCCAAGATAATTGACTCAACCACAACAGGGAAGATTGATCTGAGCTCGTTCAATCAGGGAGGGGGCCCTCTTCCTTGTTCCAGTGGTGTGGTCTCACAATCCTCTGCTTTGGTGAACCCGTGCATGAACTTTTGTGCAATTAGTAAACCAAAAGCAATTAGCCAATTACTTATCCTGGTAGACACTGACAGTAAATAGCATATTAGTGCTATCAAGTATATTTAACATTCTGAAATGATAGGATAGTAGAGAGTTAAGTTGGACATGGTTGGCAAATATTAGACCCAACCTGACAAAACTGAAGGACAACACCACATTTGAATGAAATAGCATATATAATGGTCTTATAACCTAAAGTGAAATTTAAATATTCCAATTCCTTATCAAACTGAACTACATACATGGAATTGACTGGGAGTCGAGAATGCCTTACAACATTAGGGAAATGTTATTAGATGTAACACCTCAGACCTAGTTTGAACTTCTTCATCTGATTCTAATTATAGGAACTTCCAAGTAGTAAGGGAATGAACTGGTGTTCCTTTCCATCCAATAATTAGACCTTTTTCATCTCTAGCAAGTGTACAAGAATTTCCGCAAGCAAAGTTCTTTAGCACCAAATCTGCTTGATACAACGCTGACGTGCTAAGTTCTTTTTCCACCATTCTAAATCGTGCAAAGAAGGCCCTCCAAACAGCGATGCTCACATGGCGAATTGTCCTTTCTTCTTTTTCAGCTGCAACCACAGTCCTTATTCCTTGATTAAGAAACATCGATTCAGTTATTAGTCTATTTGGATTCCCATGACCCATACAATCTTCTACAGCATCGAAAAATACACCATAGTAGAATAGAGCCTCTGTGAAACGGTTCACAAAAGCTGGCGAATTATGTTTTGCCTCAATTTCGGTAATTACCATTATACATGGATTAATTTTTCTGATAACTCCCATAAGGCACTCCAGCTGATTCGGGACTGCAAGAAGGGTCCACAAATAGTATGATGAGACTACAGCAACTACTTCTTTGGGATCCAGCGTAAAATGGTTTTTACTAAGAGCAAGCATGTCCGCTACCATGATTACATTGAAGGAGAAAGGTATGTTCATGGACACAGCAAAACTCATTAGCCTCCTACCCGTCGCTTCAATTTTTTCTTTTGATTTAATTCCAATGGCAGTTACCTTGAAATGCACAAGGGGAGTTCGACGCTGACTGGCAAGAGCTTGCATCAGTACCGTACACTGCATCCCAGTTCTAATCTCAAGGTCAATTATATGGACCCTTTTTGCCTCTCCTACATTTTCTACAATTACTTGCACTCCAACAAATTGATTGACTTGAGAGAAGGGTACCTCTTTGTGAAATGAAATGACAGTCGGGGTTGGACTCATTATTGCCTCTTTGACATCAAAGGAATGTTTAATATCCGGACAATTTGATGGGATTACACCTGTTTCATTAAAAATCTTCTCTCGTAGAGCTTTCAAGAAATAATACACTAATCTTTGAACAGGATTTCCTTCTGCGGAAGACATGCCATCACAAAGATCAAGAAGCTTGCTTGCGCAATCAAATTGTTGCTGGCCTACTTTCTCAGCAGACATTAAAAGAATTTGGACAAGCTCGACATCGTGGAGCTCCTCGTCTGCCAAGCAAGGGAATGAGCCAGATATTGGACCGACAAGCAATGAAAGGTCAACGTTCCTTGGGGAACAGGATCGAATGAACTTTTCTCCAGCCAACCGCAGAATTCCATCAGTTGTTAATTGTCGCACACATACCTGTGTTTGTGCAATGTCATAGGGGGAGGCAATTTCCTTTTCACCATGCGACAGACTAACCCTGCTCCCGTAGTTATTCAGAATCTCAAGGCCGGCCAAAGGGACTGTCCATGTAGTTTCCTTCACGGATTCAGCAAAAGCCTTTCTCTGACCACCGCCAAATTTTCTTATCTTGCGACATGATTCAAGAGGTTGTGTTACATTATCAAGAAAGGAATTATCAAAGCCTTTAAACTCTGAAAACAACTCCGCTGTCTGTTCTCGTAGAGTTTTCTGAAGAAAGAACTCTTCCCCAGCACTGTTATTTTCATACTTAATGTCCTTAGACATTCCCCATTCATGCATCTGAAAATTAGTACAGTGATTGTAAATTTCGGTAAAACTCAGTTCCTCTATTGGCAATATTTCACTCATTTTCTTGAAATTGAACCTACCACACTATGTTTTATAAATTTAACACAACACCACTCTGACTACTATATAAGCAATTAAATCCTACCAAAAAACATGTAGGCACACAGGTATCACAAATATAGAACTCATTTATAAGATTATTTCCCTACATAAAATAAGACAAACTGATATATTTAATCAGTAAAGATAACATATATAATATTGCTTTGACGTGCTTGATATTATCGCCTGCCCCTTGGCAAGTTCAGATGTAATGTTCCTAAAGTCAACTAAATCTGGTATCTTTGTGTATTTTTCTTAACGACTTCATCATAGCTCAGACAAATGGTAGAGTCCAAACTATGTTAAAACAAAGGAGACAGGTTCAAGATTCCGCAAAACTTGTTTAAACGATGACATTACGAAAACCCTTTTATCCCATGCCAATAAAAATTAGATAAAATGTTCTGTTAGATGTATATGAATATGTTAGAAGGATAAATGTGCTTAGATCAGTCATAAGATGTCATCCTGAGTTAAACAGCTTCAAAGAATATGTGCATAAGGAAACAAAGAGTACCACTGTAAACTGTAGAGCCAAGGGAATATCTATGGATGGATTGTTGGATACATGGGGAATAAGTTTTTGGATGAAACAAAAGGGAATTTTTTGTAATCAATATCAGAGCAAACAAGAGAATGAAGACAAACACATAGTAGCATTCATGTGTGAACAAACATTCTAAATTTTTAATGCACACAATTTGATAGTATATTGTGAGGTGGTACTGAACACACAATAGCCGACAAAATGGGACAAAGATATGATGCAGCTTAGTTCTTCTACTTCAAAATAATTTGATAATTTTATGTTCGAAAAAACATAAGACATAACCGCTAAAAGGGGTGTTCCAGCCGATCACTTCTGCAAAAACTGTAAAGTGGTGCTTGACTCGACTTGTCATAGCCTCATAAGCTGTGGACTTGGTTCTGATTTGTCAAGGAAATCTGGAAGCTTTACTCATATATCACCGGAAAAAAAAAACAAGTAATTTTTTTTTTAGCCCGGGTCAAATTTAAAAATGGCTATATATAATTTTTTAGCCTGGGTTGAAATATTAAATAGAGGTATTAGTTTGATTTTTAATTGTGTGTATATCCATTTGTTGTATGATTTAGTGAAAAATATCCGATTTTTGTATGATTTAGTGAAAAATATCCAATTTTTGCATGATTTAGTGAAAAAAAAATCCGCACTTCGCGCGGCTTACCCTGAAATTTCCCACACCCCGGAATATAGAGCTAGATTAGCCCGGGGTCCAAAAAAATCCTGGTTCCGCCACTGCATTTCTTCGACTTATTCTGAACACTTGGTTATTTTTACATGGCAACTTCGAAAACCAGTACTTCTAGTTTCTTTGTTCTTTCAAAGAGTGCTAGTTCATTGCTTGAGGATTATAAGAGTTGTTCAAAGCTAAAGCATGCTCAGGAGAAGAAGGTTGATATTCATGGTTCTCCTAATGCTGATTCTGACAAGGTGAATGCAGATGCAGAATCTGATTTAGTTGGCCTGTTTGCAAAATGTGGTGATGACAAATAAAATGTTCTTGGGACTGCTAATAATCGGATCATTCCTGTCGCTATCCAAAGACCTCAAGGCTGATAAGAAGCTGATTTTGGAGTGATAATCACTTGCAGATTTTAGTGTCAAACAAGGAGCTCCATCAAATTCCTAGCATTGTGATAGATATCTCTGCTAGATATCCCAAAGTTCATTTTATAGATCTGATCGTATATAATTTGCACTTTTATAGATCCAATGTCTAAAGATTACTACAATTTTATAGATCTGATCGTATATATAAATGGATTTTTCTAGTGTGTACAAGGGCACACATGTTAAGAATCCGTGATACCCTTGTCAAATTTTGATTGGTGGAGATTTTATTAATATCAAAATTTGACAATTTATCCAACACGGATTCTTAGCATGTGCACTTGCCCTTGGGCACACACTAGACAAATCTTATATAACTAGCGTAAATGCCCGTGCGAGGCACAGATTTAACTAATTTCTCATTTGAAACTCGTACGGGCACTGAACTAAATTCTCATTTGAAATTGTGTATATTGAAATAATTATGTAATTAAAAATATGATAAACGATAAGATTTCGATTTATCGAATGTTTTTATAGTTATTTTGTAATATTGTATACCAATTTTTTGAACCAAATTTTTATAATTTGATTAGATTTCATAAAATTTGAATAAATGTTCATACAATACTAATCACATGAATACTTATGATTGTTAAATTTTTAATTTAATATTCAATTAAGTGAAATGAATTTTATTAAATTGAACATTTAAGTATAATATAAATAATTATCTTAGTAAAATTGTCCGTGTATAATAGTGGCGTATGTAAACTCATTGATTTTGTTATAAAATATTGATCGTATATGTAAGACTATATTTGAGACATATTACAAAATCTTTTAATATTGAGTAAAAGTCATCATGATGCTTGTCTCAATAATTTTTTCTAAACATATACATTTATAAATTTTTAAACTTAAATGTTTAGTTTTAGTCTAATGTTTATTACACAATGTAGAAGTTCAATAAAAAATTGGGTAAATTGAAAAAACAAATATATTACAATTTTGAATTATTTTTTAACTCTATCCTAAATTTTTTCTAAATATTTCAATCGATGTAAAATTTGACAACCTTAATGACCTGTGCATATGTACATGAAATCTAAAATCAAATTTTTTGATTTTATGGTATATTGATCTAGGTATATATTATAACTCAACTATTATATATTATATTGATCAATATATTATATAAAAATTCATATTTACCATAATTTATAGTCGAGTTATAATATAATTGATCATTTTAAATAATTATTATACTTATGTAATATTTAGCATATCTTTTTTGATTTAATTTGAATGTTAATTATATTACTTTTCATATATCACATAAATCATCATATTTTTAGAGTTTTCATCTTTTTAACATAATTTCAATTAATTTTCGTATATATTTAAATATTTATATGACTCGCATATTTAAATCATTAAAAGTCTAAATAGTTGGTCGACCAAAATCCTCTAATATGACTCACATATTTAAAATTTTATACACCTAAAAGGTTATGTGATACAATTATTAATTATATTATGATCTGATAACTAAAATTTACATATTTCTTAAAATCAACTCCTATTTTTTATTTAAATAATTTAACATCTACATGGAGATGCATGTAAATAAATGTTTTTTCTGTTTGGGCTCGATTTCATTATGAGTATTCAAAATTTTTTTATATCAATTATTTAAAATGGCAAAAGAGAATTGTAATATGCTCAATAGATTAAAATATTTTTATAATTTTATTTATCCAATATTTTAAAAATAATATAAACCAACATTTCATTTACTCAAAAAAAAATGAGAGGATGAGACAAAAAGATAAGAGAGGTGGTTTATCATATAAAATTTTTAGGCAAAACTTAAAATCAATTATAGCACAATTGGTTAATGCATGAGTTTTAGAGTTGAAGGTTAGTGGTTCAAATCCTAATACAAACATAATTTCACTATTTTTTACATAATTATCAAAGCATGGCATTTTTGTGATTTTTTAAAAAATAAGGGTAAAATCGTAACTTCACACCTATTAAAAAAGCAAACTTTGCTCTTGTGTTGAAGTTTAATATATAGTAATAGATAATCAAAAAAATAAATATTAATACCCATTTCACATATGCATATTATTGGTATAATGCACCATTGTTACAATAGAATGTAAACATGGGTCCTTTAATGAGAAAACATGTGTGCAAATCACATGTTAATTATTGTACCTACATATTTTTGTGTTCCTTTTCATCCAGGTCGTCTACAATCAACACACAATACGCATTTCACAGCTAGGTATTAAAAGGGTCATTATTGACCATTGACCAAAAAATGATTATTCATTATTTACCACTGACCAAAAAATGATTATTTTTGTAGAAGAATTTGTAAAATAAGTTACTCTTGCCATTTTTTTTGATACATAAGAAGCCAGGGAAGGGACGGAAACCTTTGCCCTTTTTTGAGATGAAACCCTCAACACAAACCACCCCCCAAGTGAATAATTACATCATACATTTCTTTTTGTTAAGTCTCATTTATTATCATTTTTGCAAAGTAATAAATGTTTAATCAAGTAATAATTTCTAAAAGTTTAAATATATATATATATATATATATATATATTATATTTACACTCAGTTTAAAAGAATAGGCAGAGGAAGTATGGGTATATGTATGTGTACATAATTTAATTGTTTTAATATACTAAGTTATTTCCTCAGTAATTCTTGTCCTTTTAGTAGACGAGTCCTTTGAGAAATAAATATATTATTGCTTGCTAGGTAAATCATGTCCACAACAAAGTAATGAACCGCAGTACTGTGTTAGAGCATCTTTAATGCTATACACCCTTTAGCTAAAATGTTGAGTTGTCATTTAATTTACACAAGGGCTTTCATTTTCTCATCTCCAACCATCTCTCCTCTTGACTATAATTTTACATAATTTGTTTCAAGTTGGCTATATATAGCCAACATCTAATTTTTTTTACAAAAACTCTATAGTGGACACATCATCTTGACATCGTCAATTATTTGTATTTTTAGCATATATCCAATCATTTTACATAATACCACTGGAGTACATTAGCTTACAGGTTCAACAAATTGTACATAATCACTATTTTACCTAACCATTATACATAATGCCATTGGAGATGCTCTTACTGAGTTATAATATAAAAGTAATCTAATCGTATGCATCCTATTATTTAGAGCAACTACATTCTTTGGAAACATGAATTAGAGTCCGGATATGTATCCATTCTATCCATTCCACAAAAGAAATGTTAAACACAAACCCCTTTGTTGTTTTTGCTAGGGTAGTACATCGGCCTATACTGTTATATCCTTCCAGGAACTTGAACTATAAATATCTTAATTTATATGGAGTAGCTGTTGGGAATTTTCTTCCCAGGAAGACCACTATTGTTTTACTGTAGTCTGAGGTGTTAGGGTAAAACAAAGTGTAAGGCACCTTGACAGAACCCCGTCGATTGCCCAGTTTCTCATCATTGTTCCTGCATATTATCATGTTTTCAATCTCCGCCAGCTTTTTTTCAAACTTGGATGCCGGTTCTAGTGGTTCAACTTCTAAAGTTCACTCCGGAGTGCCTGCCTGGGTTGGGCATGAAATGGCAGCTTATAGTGGAGCGATTTTGGAGGAACCCCGCAAAAGGATACCTAAATTTACTGCAGCCTGTGAAACAGACGTGATCCATATAATGATGGGGGAAAATAATAAAAACTTCTTCCTGTGTCTTCATCTCATGTGATAAAACTCTCATTACTTACTCACGCAAGAAGAAGACACCGGATGTCTGAATTGCGCCTTATCTGTTGGTTGAGTTTATCAACTTTATCTATATGTCAAGTATATTACATTTATCTATTTGTTTAGTTTGTCACATGTTATCAGGGTGATGTATTCAGTAGTACTTATACTTTAGTTAGTGTTTCCATTCCATAAAAGATTGTCGCTCACAGATTGTAAATACATACGGGACATGACTGAATTAGTTCTTCGAAAGATTCTCTTATTTGGCTATTAATATTTCTTAAGTGAGATCCTTACTGGGAGAGATATTAGTAGATTATATTTTTGCAGTATCTATCAAATTGGCATCAGAGCTAAGTTGAAAAATGGTAAACACACTCTCCTTTGATCAGCCCACACTCTCCTCTGATCAGCAAAACCCTCAAGCTTTGCCAGAAAATTTTGCTCAACAGCTTTCGGACATAGCTGCGCAATTAAACACTCTGAACACTGATATAGCTACCATCAAAGCCTCTTCCACCAACATCAATGGTGCTGAAGGAAGTAACCAAGGCAGGGGACAAACCACTTTTTGAGGTTCAGAAGAAGAAGATGACTATAACACTTTTCCCTCGAGGTTTAGAAACTGACTTGAATCGAAGTAATGACTTGAATGGAAGGCGTACGTAGGAGAATCTCAATCCACAGATCATCCGAAAATCTACTCATCAACATTTCCCAACTTTTTTTCCTCTTAAAATCTATTCGTCCTGAAGAAATTAGGCCTCATTGTTGCAGACATTGATATTATATTGTCTCCATTAGTAAATATTCCGGTTAGGTTATATGATTTTTTGACATAGAGACAAAAAGGGGTTAAATCTCAAAGTGGTCACTGAAGTGAAGGCCATATCTCATTTTAGTCACTCAAGTTATCGGGGACTCATATGCACCACTCTAGTTGCGAGTAATGACAGCGCCGTTACTTGACCGTGTTGACTTAACGGTAAAAGTTTTGACCTTCACGGGAGTGATAGCTAGTAAGACGTGGCAACAGGTGTAATGTTGCATGGAATCAGATGTTTTGATAGAATCAAATTATCACTTCTATGCACCTGTAAATATTTAATCACATGTAAAACCTTAAAAACTGTAATATATAAAATAAATTCATACTTAATCAAAATATTCTTAATTTTTTTAAGATGTATATTACAATTTTATATAGATTTTGAAACCTTATAATCATTACAGATATAATTTTTGTATCTATTTCAATTTTCTCCTAAAATCTCAATCTTTCTTTTTAAATTTTAAATTTTCTCAATATCTTTTAATGTTAAATATTTTTAACCCCCACTAAAATTTAAAACAACATTTTATAAATTTTAAAATCTATGTTATTAATTTTGATAATTATATTTTCTACATATATATCTCTAATCCTTTAAAAAATTATTTATAATTTTGTAGGTACCTATATCCCCTATTAATTCACTATCGTTACTTATAAGGTAAATTTCGCTGTTAAAAAAATGATTTTTCATATAACATTTTTATTTTGAAATTTAAATTTTAAATTTGCCCACACGACTATATTTTTCTGGCTCCGCCAATGGAGGAAGAAACATATTCTTTGATCTAATTTTTTTTTAAAATTTTAAGTAAGTAGTCCAAAAGCTTTGAAATTCATTTTCTTGTAACTGAAATTTGAAATTCAACTATGAAATTCAAAAATCTGATAACTTAAATTCTTTTTTTAATTTATTAGTTGTTATCATAGTGGTTTTTAGAAAAATTTCATTACTGAAATTTGGATGTTTGTCAAAATTAAAAAGAACTTTTGAGATTTAAATTGGTAGTTATATTATATTTCATACATGTATTGATTTTCGTTGTTTATTGAATTCTGAAAAAAAAATATTTTTATTGTTCTAGTATGCATTTTCTTGTATAATCTCTGATATATTTTATGTTTATTTATTTATCAATTTTTTTTTAAAATTTTAACAAAAAAATAATATTCAATTTGAAAATACAAACGAAAGATTAAGATTTAAGAAAGATTGAGATTTAAAATTAAAATTAAAATTTTCAATAAATACTAAATTTACAATTTTGAAATATACTTTGAAAGTTTCTACAAATACAAATCGAAATATTTAAGTTAAAAAAATCAACTTTAAAAAACATTATTTTGAAAATACAAAACGGAAGATTAAGATTTTAAAATTCAAAAACTTAATTTATTATTCAAATCTATCAATTACCGTTGTAGTTTTCTCTACAAATATATATATTCGTTATAATCATCCACTATGTCTAGCCTGTACTAATCAATATTGACACGTCTAAGTCAAGACTTTTCTCGTTAGGTCAACTGGCTCAAGTAACGGCACGGTGGTGCATATGACTCCCCAATAACTTGAGTAACTAAAATGAGATTTGGCCTTCACTTCACTGACCACTTTGAGATTTAACCAAGACAAAAAGGGAGTAAGACTTCAAACATATGACCACAATACAGGAAACTCTATACTAAGTCCGATGAAGATGTCTTACAATGCCAACCATTAACATACCGTGATTGTTGAAATGCAACTAACAACAGAAAATGCATCTACTAATCCTAGACCATAAATTTGGAATACAAGTATATAACACAAAAACATCAATACTGATATAGTTATTAACATAACCGGGCAAATCATAATGTACACAGTTCATAAGTATTAAAAGTTAAAGCATAACAAAATGTCAACTAATCACCTTCAACATCACTCCCACCTCCCTTGTCTAGTACTTCCCAGTGAAGTAAATGGTGTACAAATACTATTATCAACTTTATCGTCAATCCGGGATACTTCTATTCATCCATTTGCACATCCTAGTCTGATGAATGTTGCAACCTCGGAGATGAAGCAGCCCACTTGATTCGTTTAAATCCTTTGAGTGAAAACAAGCTCTTCGTATACTTGAAAAATTCACCACTTTTAACATAAGGAAGATTAGGGAAATTTGTGATGCCTTTCGTTTTCCAATTATACAAAAATAGGTCACCCCCTTCTTCAATTAGCAAGAAATGAACATTATTGAAGAGGCCCTCAACAGAGCCTAATGACACACCTACGCCAATACTGAACACTTCTGTCCACGACGCCTTACTTCCCCCACTACAAACACATGCTTCATTGTCTAGTTCCACAAGTTAATCTTACCTATGTTTAAATTAGAGATACTAACGGCAATAGTATCATTGAAGTCAATAATGCAAGTTTGAATATCACTCTCAGCATCATCAAAAGAACTAGCAGGGAGTTTCATGCCACAAATAAACACCTCCTTGTTCAAATTGAAAGCCATCATATCACTATTAAGTCCTATGGCAAACAAAAACCCATGAAATACACTGAAACCATTGCTCTGGGGGAAATTAATAGGCTTAGACTGAATCTTTTGCCAAGTATTGTTGTTTGAAGAATAGACCTCAGCAGAAAGAGTGGAGCATACAACTCTAACAACTTTAAAATCAAAATCTATGTGATCAAAACCAAAGCCGATAGTCAAACTTTACTCGTAATCATCAAGTATAGTATGTGGGGGAAGGAGTTTGGAGTGTTTAGTGGCATGTTTCCAAAGATATAAATCAAAATGCTTGTGAACAACATGCCAATTATTCACATAAATAGATACACAAACAATCCCACAATCCAAACCTACAAGTTCAGATGATGTTGGGTCAAAGGGATATTCACCTTGCGAGTATGGAAATTTCAGATTCTCTAAAATGCGACCCGAGTCAAGGTGAAAGAGGGAGAAAGAGCCGTCATCTTCTTCACTATGACCTAAATCATGGTGTGCAATGAAAATTTTATCATCTTTAACAACAAGTGCGAGGTGAGATTTGGTGAAACGATGTCTTGAAATGATAGAAAACCATGATTTAGAAACCGACTTGAATCGAAGTAATAACTCAATTGGAAGGTGTAGGAAAATCTCGATCCACAGATCATCCAAAAATCTACTCATCAACATTTCCCAACTTTTCTTCCTCTTATTACTTTCATCCATCTTCAAAGGCAAAATTAGGGTTTATCTTATACTAAAAGATAAAAGAGAAATGAGAAGAGTGAAGCGGCAGAAATCTACAGGAACAGGCAGACGTGAAAAACCCTTGAGCCTCACGCCCAAATATATGGGAGTGTGCATATATTAAGATAATTTTGTAACTAAAAATATGATAAATGATATGTTAGGCCGAATACACAATGATAATTAAGCTTTGTATGAGAGATTAACAAGAACACACGTTTTAATAATTAAAAACTATTTGGAATTTGATAATTCCTCTTTCAGTGATGTAAATTATCACAGAGAGCTGCTTAGGTTACAACGAATGATAACTTCGTTGTTCGATACTGTAACGCCCCAAATCCGGGGTCAGGGATTTGGTCGTCACGCGGAAATCCTTAACATCAAATTACCTGTTTAACAACATTAAACCATCTGTAATCATTAAAACTGAAATATAACTCTGCGACCCCAACCACCAAGCATCTTTTAGGTCATAGGGCTAGAAACAAGAACTACATTCTTTACATCTTTATTACATCCATTCTATTACATCGCACTATGTCTTAAAAATCTTATACTACTAGTATAGCTTCGTTGGGAAGTACACCAGCAACTAGTACTACTCAGCACAAAGTAATATATATTACACATCAATGTACTTACATATAACTTATTCCAGCTATAACTTTTCTGGATCATATCATCTTCATAAGGGCGTACTGCCTGCTTCTTCTGAGCCATGCAGATAAGCCTCAATCATCTACCTTCCTCTGAAAGGTTAACATTTAAAACAAGCAAGTATGAGCGAAAGAATTGCCCAGCAAGTATTAACAGAGCACAACAATATATATCAATATACACATGGAGTTTTCGAAATATAACGATACTTAATATCAATTTCGAAATATTTACAACAATGAAACCTCAGTAGGGGATATATGACATTTCGGGTAACATCAGATAAATAAAGTAAGTTCATGTCAACAATAGTAATCCTCATACCATACCTCATAGTATTGATAACCTCTTAGGGAGCTTTTCAAAATATGCAGTTCAATATGCTGCTAAGATAGTTTTTACCACCCCTCATGAACCAAACCATTATAAAGTTCCCTTTTTAATACTCCTCAAGTTTGTAAGTATATACACATGAGTATATCATTATCATCAAAACACCTTACAGTTCAAGATTCTGTACAGGATATAAGTTCTTTAACCACTTGATAAGTCTAAACTCAGAAATAACTGATAGGAAGAGAGTCAAAGCTCTTGAAGCAAAACATTTGGGATTTAACATCAATAACCGATGAACCATCTTTCATCTTTTGAATAATTGCAAAAGTGCACAAGCACGTGCCATTATTGTTAGAATAATCTTGCAGTTCTAGATACTGCATGAATTCATCATCTTTCAAAATAGAAAACAACACTATCGGCTACTTGGCACTTAGGCCTAAGAAGCAGTGTTTGAGTATTTTTCCAAAGTGGAGGATGGGACTTAAAGAAAACATAAAAACCTGACAAGGATTGACGATGATCAGTCGCCACATCCAAGTCCAATAATCTGCGGGTCTTCTCTACCGGTAGAAGGATAGAAACTACATCCGTAACTATCCCTGGGTGAAAACTACATCCGTAATCACCCTCGATGAAAACTACATCCGTAATCATCCTTCGGCAACACCTGGGCCGGAATAATAATTGATGGACCGCCTGGCTCACGGCCGCTTACACATCCCGGGAATCGTTCGTCAACGATTCCCACACCTGCCAGAGTCCCCTTTTTCTTTTCTTGTCAAAATCATTTTGATAGAAAACTTGAGTAGTTGAAGTTCGACTTCAGTCGACCGATAATTTCTTGAAAAACGAGCAAGAGAGTAAAACCTGACCGGGGGTTTTCGAAAATGTTTTGAGTTCAAAAGAGTTCAAGTATAGATATACACTTGTACCGATATCAATCTCGACACAGGGTTTTGTGATCACCCAAGGGAAATGGTACGCATAAAGCTTGTAACCACAACAGGGTAATTCCATATATATATATAAGTTCTTGAAAAGTAGCTTACCTAAATAGATTCAAAATATAATATTTTAAATGACTATGAAAGTCCTTAAACAACCTTTAAATAGTGTTTTATAACCTTCAAAACACTTAGAGTATTTAATAAATATTTGACTACTATGTAACAAATAATAAATATTCAATAATCCCTTTTTAAAAGAATACTCAAATTAATATTCATTTATTAAGTAATATTCAAATAATATTTACTATTAATACTGGAATATTTAATAACCTCAAAACACCCAAATACAGCTCTTGGAATGTTTCTAATCAAAATCAAGATACAATCTCTCCAGCAGTCTCCAAACTTTAGCCACTTTATCAAATAACTACTACTGACTCTCGGTCAATAAGAAATAATTAATAATTAATAAGCATGAAAATCCTTCTTCTCTTTTTTTTTTGTTTCTTAATGAATATTATAATTAATATTCATCGAATTAAATAAGCATTCAAATAGCATATATTGATATCAATCTAGCTGTTTTAAGCTGAAAGTAACCAATTATAACCATTGGAATATCTTTAATCCGTATTGAAAATAAACTATCTCCGATAAATAATATACTAGATAGAATCACTCCATTAAATTATTTTATTATTTCTCCGGGACAAAGTGATTTTAAGAAAGCGTTTTGAAAATGATATTCATCTAATTAAATAAATTTAATTAGACGAATGAGGTTTATTTAATTAGTAAATGCTTTCAGGAGCATCTATTAATTAAATAAACACTGGTTTATTGGTGATGTTGCCTTTAGGTTAATTATTGCGAAATTCTTTTTTAAAAGCTTTGCCCGGGTTTTCGAAAACATACAATACAAAATAGCCCCGACACGCGGGCTAAGCTCGATAACTCAATACACGCTCTACCCTCGGAGCCTTTACCACGTAGTTCCATATATACGTATATGTATCTATATATACCTCATAACATATAATCCTCTACCACATTACCAAAGCTTATAAATATACAACATATAAATCGAGATGTAGAACCATAAGAATGTCACCGCCCATCGACAGTATTATAAGTCATGGGTTTTGATTATTGCACGAGAATAATTTAATATCGCTAGCGAAGTCAAGGATAAAATGATTTGGAAGGAGGAGCACAAGATTAAAAACTCGCAATTAGGGATTGAAAACCTTTTTCAGCACATTTTATATAGTTCAAAATAGGTATACTCTGAACGATAGAGTATGTGTAAATAAACTTGCCTCTGGTCCTTAGCAGAAAGCAGAAACCGCGAATAAACCTTTCGCACTCCGTCCAAGCAATACCCCGGGAGGTAGCTTACCTTTCTTCATACGGCGCCTCGATCTTCCCTTTTTGATGCACGTCATTCCAACTCGATTATGCCCTAATGGTACTGAAATAGTTATGAGTGCGTGTCAGTCCTACCTCGTATATCGAGTAGACACAACTCGGAATTACCACTTAGTCACATAAAGTCGAACTATGGATGTCCCCTTATATAAAGTGAACATTTCCTAGTACCAACATATCATAACCCTATACCACCATTTAGTCAACTTCACTTAACCTATACATTTATAATACCATTGACCTTCTACGACAAAACTTGATTAATAGCTAATCCTCAAAACACAATTAATCCTCGAAACACATAAATCCTTGAATTAAATCACTTAGCACATAAATCCTCGAGACAACAATTACCCTCGAATTAATTCACTTAACACATATACACATAAACAGTTAACACCCAAATCATACCTTTAAACCCTTGAAATCAAATAAGTTAAATAAATTAAAATGCAGGGGATTTTTAGAAAATTTCGGCATGTAGTATTCGTTTATCGGACTATGGGCTCAGCCCCTCCATGCCAACAAAACAATTTATAACCCTGCTTTTGATAAAATAAAAGCTGCCTCAACTTGCAGCAACATAAAAGTAAACATATAAGAAAAGTACCCGCCCAGACATGCGGCAACTAGCACATAAGGAAAAGTACCCGCCCAGACATGCGGCAACTAGCACATAAGGAAAATAAACTAAGTTTATCCACATTTAAGCCAACACCACGTAGTTGGCACTTATGACTTCTAACAATTACTACGACCCGACTTATACCATTTAGCACATAGACATTTACCGATAAGCCAACTCTTATAACTATACCTCATATGACAATAACAATTAGCACTTAGCACTTAGCAATTAACAATTTCAATTGGAAACTAACAATTAGCAATTAGCACTTGACAATTACTTGACAACTAACCCAAATATATTATCCGACAATTAATAATTACTCCCTAACAATTAACAATTAGCAATTTAACAATTAACAATCACTAACCCGAACCTTTAATCGACAATTAACAATCACTAATCCGACAATTAACAATTTAACAATTAGCAATTTACTACAAACACTATTGTTTTTAGTAAAATCTCAAATTCTCGATATTATAAATTAATCGAGTAATTTCTGCAAATCCTCAAATAATTAAAATAATCATTTTCTAAGGATTTTAAAATCTCTAAATTATTCAATAACTTAAAATAAAATCTTTACTGAATAATTTCACATTCCAAAATTAAATCTTCGCACAAATAAACTATTGACTCGGGGTATCTACTCAGTCAATAAAATTTTAAAATGGGACCCGGTTCCACTTAACCGAAAATAATTAAATAATTGAATAATAAAATAATAAAAAAAAAATCCTCCTCATTTTAGGAAAACATTATCATTATTGAAATAATAATAAAATCATTTCTTGAAAAAAATCCGGGTTATTACAGATACCCTTCTCCTATAAATGAATGATAACATTTAGCTGTGATATGGGTTAAAAGTAAGCCCTAAAAACACATTTAATGTAGCATTAATTAGACCTAGAATGGTCCAAACGTGGGGCCCACTAGATGGCCCAAAAACCCTAATTAAATATTAATTTCATAATTAATATTCATGGCTAATTAACAGCTGAGAAATATAAGTCAAATAAGGATATTATCTCTCCAAAGAGTAGCCTCTAAGGCACATAGTCGTACAAGGAAACAGACTCCTACAAGGAAGGAGTCTAGATCCTTCCTCAAGGTTGACTTGTCCACCAAGTCACCTAACCCTACCATAATTCTGAGGCTTCTTAGCCTATATAAAGGGTCAGACCCCTCAACCTAGAACTACGTTTTTTGGCTTGATCTTTGATATACATCAAAGTACGTAGGCATCTTGTGAAGGCAGACTTAGCCACAAACACAAGAGCAGCCATTAAAGCACGAAGCTCACGCACCCTAGCATTAAATACACAAACCCTAACCGCAATCTGATAACCTAGTTTTTATTCCACAATATTTGGCGCCGTCTGTGGGAAGAAGATATCAACCATGGTTCAAACACGAAGAACAACACTAAGCACTACGGAGCCAATCGCAACCGAGGCTCTACCTCTTAGCTCTGCTCCACCTGTCACTGAACAGGTACCCCCAGCTATAGGGGCGATCACTCAATCTCAGGTTTCTCAACCTCTAGGGACGAATCCCCACACCGAGGGAACAATACCTTTGGTCACCGAGGGAACATTACCTTTGGTCACCTATCCGAGTCAGGGAACCAACCCCCTTCAAACGTTAGTTTCTCCTCTAGTTGATCCCAGTCGCCCATCGCCGAGAGTTTATATCCATACTACGGATCTCCCTAGGAATACCAACCCGATGTATGGCCTGCCAAACTACCCTCCTGGACCTAGTGGCCATGCCTTGCAGATCCGGGATCGAGAATACTTCGACTACTCTGGCCCCTATACTGACGAATCCTCTACTGATGATGATCGTGATGAAGCACCGATAAGGCGACGTGCTAGCAAAGAGCCAAGAAGGAGAACACAAACTATCCATGATGGACCCCCCTTAACAGCTGCTGAGAGAATCAAGGCTCACGAGGCCGAGATTCTAAGGATAAAGGAAGATATTGCTAGGGAACAGGCTAAGTTGAATCAAAATCAGCCTCCTCCAACCTCAGGACCGATTCCCTTCATAGATCTCGAGAAGTCTTCAAGAAGATAGAGGAGGGCTGACGCCCCAACTGGAAGAACAACAAGGGTGGAAACCCCTAGGGGCAACCCAAAAGATTTGATGCCACTCGGAGATCCTGATGATCCTACACCCCCGTTTACTGAAGAGGTGATGAATGCCCGCATCTCAAAGAAGTTCAAGATGCCCACAATTAAGGCCTATGATGGAACAGGTGATCCTGCGAACCACGTTAGGACATTCTCGAACGCACTGTTGCTACAGCCTGCAAGTGATGCCTTAAAATGTAGGGCGTTCCCTCAAACCCTGTCGAGTATGGCTCAGAGATGGTACAGCCGGTTGCCTGCAAACTCAATTGGATCTTTTAAGGAGCTAAGTGCTGCCTTTGTTAGCCAGTTTATTAGCGGAAAGGTGCATGAGAAAAGTTCTGCGTCTCTTATGTATGTAGTGCAAGGAAAGAATGAGAATCTGCGAGATTACCTTAAGAGGTTCACTAAGGAAACTTTGAACATCACCGATTTGGAGAATAAGGTGGCGATGGTAGCCTTGGAGCATGGTACCACCGACCTATACTTTAAGAGGTCCTTGGCGAAGCATCCTCCCGAGAATATGGCTGAGCTCCAGCGAAGGGCTGATAAATACATCAAAGCTGAGGATAGCACGAAGAAGGAGATCACAGTAGGCAATGGTCGTGGTAACAATGACACGAAGAAGCGAAAGCAAGAGCATGAGTACGATGCTAGGGACAAGTATCCCGAACTAGCAAGGACTCTGATTCTCCGCCAAAAAAGAGTTTGGGACCAAGGTTCTCTGACTATGCAAGGTTGAATGCCCCAAGGAGCCAGATCCTATTGGATATCGAGAAAGATAAGGACTTTCGATGGCCGAAGCCACTAAGGGGAGACCCCGAGAAGAGAAACAAGGATCTATATTGCAGGTTTCACAAAGATGTGGGACACGATACAGATGATTGCAGACAGTTGAAGGATGAGATTGAGTTCTTAATCCGTAAGGGAAAGCTAAATAAATTCACTAAGGGTGAAGATCGTGGATCCCAAAGAAGGGATTATGATAGGAGGGATGATGATAGAAAAGATAATAATCGTGATCGAAGCACTCAGCCCCGTGGGCCAGTTATCAACATGATTTGGGGAGGACCAACGGCAGCCGGCACAACTCGCAACTCACGAAAGGCCTATGCCAGAGAGGTGATGCACATCGTGGGAGAGGCCCCGAAACGAGCTAGAACTGAGACAGTGATTGGTTTTGATGATTCTGATCTTGAAGGGGTAAAATTCCCCCATGACGACCCGTTGGTCATAACCCCTGTGATTGGGAACTCAGAAGTGAAGCGGGTCTTGATTGACAATGGAGCCTCAGTTGATATTCTGTTTCACGATGCATTCGTAAAGATGGGGTATAATGACTCCCAGTTAACCCCAACAAACATGCCAATCTATGGATTTAATGGAGTTGAGTCGAAAGTTGAAGGGACTATCCAGTTGCCCATGACGATCGGGCAAGAACCTAAAGAATCTACTCAGATGTTGAATTTTTTAGTAATCAAGGCAGCCTCCACTTACAACGCAATTTTAGGTAGAACCGGACTTCATGCATTCAAGGCTGTTGCCTCTACTTACCATATGAAGCTCAAGTTTCCAACCAGGAATGGTGTAGGAGAGCAAAGGGGCGACCAGAAGATGGCCAAGAGTTGTTATGTATCTGCATTAAGAGCTGATGGAGTCGGGGGCAGGTACTCCCGATTGAAGACATGGATGTCCGTGGTGATGATGAACATCGAGGGAAGCCAGCAGAGGATTTAATTCCCATCTCTTTAGAACTGGGCGACCCTGAGAAAGTTACGTATATAGGATCGTCTCTGAAGGAACCCCTGAAGAGCGAATTGACAATGTTTTTGCAAGAGAATAGTGATGTGTTTGCTTGGACAGCAGCGGGTATGCCAGGGATTGACCCCCAACTGATAACTCATAAGTTGAATGTTGATCCTGACCGTAAGAAGATAAAACAGAAGAAAAGGAACTTTGCTCCCGAAAGGCAAGAGGCCATTAAGCAAGAGGTTGATAAGCTCTTAGAGGCTGGGTTCATTGAAGAAATACAATTCCCTGAATGGTTGGCTAACCCTGTGATGGTCAAGAAGGTGAATGGGAAGTGGAGGATGTGTATAGATTTTACCGATCTGAATGACGCCTGTCCTAAGGATTTTTTTCCCTTGCCAAGGATAGATATGTTGATAGATGCCACAGCTGGACATGAGATGCTGAGTTTCATGGACGGGTTCAGCGGTTACAACCAGATTAAAATGCACAAGGATGACATCCCAAAGGTATCTTTCATAACTGACTTTGGTGTTTTCTGCTATCTCGTTATGGCTTTTGGACTAAAGAATGCAGGAGCTACTTACCAGCGACTGGTGAATAAGATATTCGCCCATCTGATTGGGAAAACCATGGAGGTCTATGTTGATGACATGCTGGTCAAGAGTCTGTATAAGGCGGACCACATTAAGCACCTCAGAGAGGCATTTGAAGTGCTGAGGCACCACAAGATGATGTTGAATCCAGCCAAGTGTGCCTTTGGAGTTGGATCAGGAAAATTCTTGGGATTGATAGTTTCGAAGAGAGGCATAGAGGCCAACCCCGACAAGATCAAAGCAATTCTGGATATGGAACCACCCCGTTCTATAAGAGATGTGCAAAAGTTAACAGGCAGAGTTGTAGCCCTGGGGAGATTCATCTCCAAATCTGGTGACAAATGCTTGCCTTTCTTTCAGGCATTGAAGAAGGTGAAAAATTTTGAGTGGACTTCTGATAACCAAGAGGCTTTCGAACAGTTGAAGAAGTATATGGCTGAAGCCCCGCTATTGGCCAAGCCTATTCTCGGAGAGGTTCTTTAACTATACCTGGCGGTATCTGAACAAGCACTGAGTGCTGTCCTTATCCGGGAAGAAAAGAAAGTTCAGAAACCTATCTACTATGTGAGCAAAGTATTGCATGGGGCAGAGTTGAATTACTCACCTATTGAAAAGTTTGCTTTAGCGTTAGTAACAGCCTTGAGGAAGCTGCGGCCTTACTTTCAGGCACATAAGATTCAAGTCTTGACAGACCAGCAGCTAAGGAATATACTGCACAGCCCTAAAGCCAGCGGAAGGCTAATCAAGTGGGCGATTGAGTTAGGAGAGTTTGATATCACATATAAACCTTGGACAGCCATTAAAGCTCAGGCATTGGCTGACTTCGTGGTTGAATGCACCATTAACAACCAAGAAGTCGGGGGGCAAGATGTGGTAACTACCCCTGAGAAAGAGGATAAGCATGAGGAACCTTTACCTGATCTGAAAGAATATTGGGTGCTCTATTTTGATGGAGTATCAAAAACAAAATCCAGTGGTGCAGGTATGGTTTTACAAAGCCCCGATGGGTTTACAGTTGAATATGCTTTGAAGTTAGACTTCCCAACGACTAACAACGAAGCTGAATATGAAGCTCTGATAGCTGGCTTGGGCTTAGCTAAAATCATGAGGGTCAAGAACCTCAAAGTTTGTGGAGACTCAAGGCTTGTGGTATCACAAGTAAACGGTGAGTTTGAAGCTAAGGATGAAACTATGGCGAGATACTTGAGAGTCGTGAAAGCTGTTATGACTCAGTTTGAAGAGTGTTATGTTGAGCATATCCCAAGAGAAGAGAATGTTAAGGCCGATGCCCTGTCTAAGTTCGCTTCTTCTGAGATAGAAAATTATGCAGGGAGTGTGTACTTCCAGGTCTTGAAGGCCCCGACTGTCAACTCGAAGTTAGTGTCACCAATCGATGTAGGAGGCTGTTGGATAGATCCTATCAAGGCTCACCTTGAAACCAGGTGGCTCCCTGACAATGCCTTGGAAGCACGAAGACTGTTAGTGAGAGCATTGAGATATGCCCTAATTGAAGGCATCTTTTATAAAAGATCGTTTGTCATCCCATACTTGAAGTGTTTAAGGCCCCAGGAGGCGAAGGAAGCATTGGAGGAAGTTCATGGAGGGATCTGTGGGCAGCACTTGGGGGGCAGAGCCCTAGCTCACAAGATTACCCGTTTGGGATTTTATTGGCCGGAGATGTTGGCTGATGCTCAGGATTATGTTAAAAGGTGTGATAGATGCCAGAAGCATGCTCCAATTGTAAGGCAGCCGCCTGAGAGGTTAACATCAGTTAACTCTCCAATTCCATTTGCGATGTGGGGAATGGACA
The DNA here is from genome assembly GCA_037693485.1 of Kitagawia praeruptora. NCBI lineage: Eukaryota > Viridiplantae > Streptophyta > Magnoliopsida > Apiales > Apiaceae > Kitagawia > Kitagawia praeruptora. Next base: position 17,652,076 of record CM075353.1, read on the forward strand.
TACTCGGTCCTTTCCCTGTAGCTTCAGCACAAAGGAAATTCTTGATAGTGGCCATCGACTACTTCACTAAGTGGATTGAGGCTAAACCTTTAGCCAAGATAACTGATGAGTGGATTTTATATCCACTAATTGACTTCCGTTTGGACTTTAATCGTTTGCAACTTCTCGAGTTTCGGTGTCATTTGATACGATTTTGTGTAATTTGTGTAGGTTGTATTGTTGAGGGCATGATGGTGCTAAAATGATGTTATGGTGGTGTGAATTTAAATTAAAGTTTGTGGAAGAAAATCAGAGCAATTAGCATGTCTCGTAGAAGAAGCTTTTGAGTAGTCCAGGAAGGTTGAGGCGCTCTTGCGCGCCAGTTGGAGCAACAGCGCTCGAAGTACAGGGGTTCAAGGGCGCAGTTGCGCGGTTCAAGGGCGCCATAGCGCGCGAGCAAGGCATTTCCAGGGGTCTTCGAGCGCAGCGGCGCTAGGCAAGGCGCAGCGGCGCTAGGCAAGGCGCAGCGGCGCCCGTGCGCGTCAGAATATTTTCAGCATTGTTCCAGAAATTGTTTCGGTCATAACTTGAGTTCTAGACATCGGAATTGGGCGATTCAAAAAGCCACGCGAAGAGGAGAGAAAGCTCTACAATTCTAGATAGGGAGTTGGAGGCGCTCTTGCACGTTTTCAGGCGCTCTAGCGCTTGTTGGGGCGTTGTTGCCCCGTGTGGTGCATGCCTGTTGGGTCGTTTTCTACCGGGTCAAAACTTGTTGGGCCTATTTATTTTTGGGCAGCTATATATATGTTGAAAACCCTAAAAACACATCTATCTAGCGAGTAGCAATCTCTAGTTTATTTTATGATCAACATTGTAGCCAAGAACAATTTCAAGATACATCTCCAAGCTAGTGACAAGCAAGGAGTAATCTTTGGAACTTTTGTATTCTTCTACTTTGGGGAGTTATTTCTGAACCTTATTTTCTCTCTTCTTTTAATTATTTGTTGTTCTAGAATTATGTTATCAATTGAACCCATGATGGCGATTAGGTCAATTATGGGCTAATTAGTTATCATGGGGTTTTAATGGATTTTTCTATGGAATCTAGTAATTGAGTGTTATTTATGCCTTGGTGTGTGATTGATTGTATTGATTGCCTAGTATGTTTATGCTTATTCGTTATAGGTGAGTCGCGAACACCTGTAATTGTTTGTTTAATCCTGGTGAATGCGAAAGTGGATCTAGGGTTTAGAACAATTCATGCTAGCATAGGTTTTTGCATGTGAAGAACATGTATTAATTTGTGGTGTAATTCTAACCGTCTTGCACTGACTATGTGGTTTTATGGATGCTTGATTTTAAACCGATGTGTGTTCAATTGCTATAGACATATAGGGACTACACATATTTGGTGACTACTTGACTTCTATCAATTGTGGATGATCAGTAGGATGGTATATGCACAACGAAAGTTGGTGTGTATCAGTTTAGTGCATCTAATCAGTAATCAACTCTGTCACATGCTAGGCTAAAGGGCATAAGATTCTAGATGAAGTAGTAAATGAAATTGAAATCCCATGTTTGTTTATTATAAAGTTAATCCTTAAGTTATTTTCTCGTAATTGGATTAGTTGGTAATTAATCATTAGTTAAATCAAAACCAATATTGTGATTGTCTTAGCAGTGAGTGTAAATCATAAGCTGGTGCATAAGTGAACATAACGAACAATTTGAGTCTCTGTGGGAACGAATCCTATTTACTCTATATTACTTGTTGACCACGTTCTCTTGCGTGAATAAGTGCGAACAAGTTTTTGGCGCCGCTGCCGGGGACTCGGTTCATTGTTTGTTTAGTTTATGATCTTGTCATCAATTTGGGTTAAATTCACTGACTCGGACGTTTTTTTTCTTTTTATTTGATGGATTATTGGGAGCAGGAATTCGTAATTGTTTGTGAGCTGTGTGCAGGTGGACATTACACTTATCAATGTGAGTATAACAGAAACCGGCCAAATTTCAGCTGGGACTACAATCAGAGTGGTATGGAGCAATCTCAATATCCATCGTACCCGCTCCAAAATCAGCAGTTTGAAGATGAGCCATACAGTCCAGGGGGAATTCAGCAGCAACAGGGGCAACAATTTCAGCATCAGTATGCCCCAATGCATCAACACTTTCAACCTCCTGAATTTCAGCAGCAGCAATTTCAGACTTGGTCTATCCAACAATCGACCGAAGAAGCTGAATTAGAAGAATTGAGGTTGATGGCTAAAAGCAATGCATTGTCTCTCCAGAGAATAGGAGATCAGATTGGTCAAATTGCAAATGCATTACAAACATTGAATCAAATTGCAAGTGACACAGAAGGCTTAGCTGTAGAGGAGGAGGACAAGAACCTTCCTATCAGTCTTGACTGGCCTTTCTTAGCCATGGGTGAGACCATGATCGAAGTTCAGGAAGGAGAGTCTGAGGGCAAAGATGGGGAAGAAGCAGAACATGAAGCTGATAAGGAAGCAGAGTCGGAGGCATACCAATCAGAAAATTCAGAATGTCCAGAAAATTCGATTCTGAATAATCAGCCGCAACCACTTCCTTTGCAATCTCAAAATTTTGAAGAATCAGCCCAAGATCAAGAAAATTCCAAGGCTCAAGCGGCTATGTTATTTCCTTCGAAGGATGAAGAGTGTCTCAGTATGGAAGATGATGAATTAGAAGAGCATGTTCAGTTGTTGAATGCTGCTCCGTTGCAATCTGACTTCGACCAGCTGGAGGCCGAAGAGGAAAAGAGTATCACTCCTGTTGAAAAATCTACTCCGGAGAAGACTACAGAGATCGTCCAAATCGATTTTCCTCCTCCATATCCACAGAGGCTTCAGAAGCAAACTCTAGCCATGAATTTGACGGCGGAGGATGAGGAGTGTTTTAGCTTGAAATTGGTTGATGCAGGGCAGAGTAAAAAGTATGACACGGAGAAGGAGAAGGCAAAGCATGGCCAACTGAGGATTACAGTGCCTTGGTTAATGGGGCTACGTATTCCACATAAGTTGCTTGGAGTGGAAGATCTCTGGAATTCTCAGGTGCGCCTTAAGCCATCATTTGAAGGAGCTCCCGAACTTGAGCTAAAAACATTGCTAGTTCACCTGGGGTATGTTTCTTGTAATTCAAATCCTTTGCTTGCTATTGTTATTGCTGCTAACTTTTCAGGTAGGCGAGGGAATGTTGTTAAGAGATCTTGTGAGGAGCGAATACGGGTAAAGCTTTTCGTTGAAGATGTCGCTCCAGAAAAGATCATTAAATGGCCTTATAGAGATGCGGTGCAGTAAATTTTCAAGATGAAAATCGTGGCCAAGTCTAGCTAAAGACGTTAAAGAAAGGCGCTTCGTGGGAGGCAACCCATGATTTTTTGCTTTCGAATAAAACAACAGTTGCGCAGGAGCACACCACATCTATCCACCACCAGACACACCACCCGAGGAGGGTGGAGATGCCGACGACTAGGGGAGTATCTCTTGTACCCTTTAATTTTACCTTCAATGAGGACATTGCAATTTTTAAGTTTGGGGGTGATTTTAGGGTATAAAGAGTCAGTCCATTGCATATAGTTGCATATTCATGTTAGTCATATTAGTAATTTTGCATTTAGTTTTGCCATGCCATTTAGATTGCATTTAGGATGCCATGTCATATAGATTTATTTAGGAGTGTAATATCATTTTGTTCATGCATTTCATATGATTCCACTTGAGTGTCTGTTTTTGGCTCGATAGGTCGACGTTAATTTGGGTGTGATGACAATGAATAGAGGGTTGATTTAAGTACTTATGAAATTGACTTGCGTGTGTCGGGAACACAATCTTTTCACGGTCTCACTGTTTGCTCTTGGGCTAGATCGAGTCATACCTTGTTTGGCTGTTGAGATTTAATCACCTATTTATATCTAGAATTTTCGTTATTCCCTTGATGGCGTAGGAGCACTTAAGTATAAGTTTGGGGGAAAACAGGGATTTCATGCTAGTTGTATTAATTGTTAAATAATGGCTAGGTGTCAAATGGCTAGTAGCCGGCTCATATTTATATGAGTAGTCTAGGGTTGGAAATGAGAAAGGCTCATTCCAGATTGCATATAAAAAAAAAGAAAAGAAAAAAAAAAGAAAAAAAAGAAAAAATCATATAAATAATGTAAATGCATAATTAACCACGAGTGAGCTCTTTAATACTCGAGTTATTAAGTCTGAGGGGACTTAGTCCTAGTGACCTAAGGCTTTACAGTCTGGGATCCACTGACCCAACGCTCGCTACATGGGTATTATTGTATAAGCCTTTTGGGGTCTCATTCATTGCACGGTTAAATAAGCATGCGTATTGTATATAGCGTCGTAGTAATTAAGCATGAATCCTTGTCTACCTTGAATGATGATGGCGGTGTCTCTGAGTCATGGAGTGTCTAAAGTCCATTCTGTTTATAAACATGTGATTCTTTTGGCGAAGGATGAGTTATGCCTTTTATCTAGTTTCGAGAGTATACTTAGTGAGAAATGCACACACCACATTTCCGAGCATGTATTGTTAGTATACGGGGCCTTAGTCGAGCTCTGTTTGGAGTTGTTGCATTCTTTGAGGCGTTTGCTTGTTGAGTTGGATTTGGTGACTTTTGTGGGATCATTGCATTAGGACATATTCGTATTATCATGACATTTCATTTTTATTTATATCATGCATCATTTTAGGTTGAGTTTGCATTGCTTGAGGACAAGCAACGGTTTAAGTTTGGGGGTTTGATGAGTGGATTTTATATCCACTAATTGACTTCCGTTTGGACTTTAATCGTTTGCAACTTCTCGAGTTTCGGTGTCATTTGATACGATTTTGTGTAATTTGTGTAGGTTGTATTGTTGAGGGCATGATGGTGCTAAAATGATGTTATGGTGGTGTGAATTTAAATTAAAGTTTGTGGAAGAAAATCAGAGCAATTAGCATGTCTCGTAGAAGAAGCTTTTGAGTAGTCCAGGAAGGTTGAGGCGCTCTTGCGCGCCAGTTGGAGCAACAGCGCTCGAAGTACAGGGGTTCAAGGGCGCAGTTGCGCGGTTCAAGGGCGCCATAGCGCGCGAGCAAGGCATTTCCAGGGGTCTTCGAGCGCAGCGGCGCTAGGCAAGGCGCAGCGGCGCTAGGCAAGGCGCAGCGGCGCCCGTGCGCGTCAGAATATTTTCAGCATTGTTCCAGAAATTGTTTCGGTCATAACTTGAGTTCTAGACATCGGAATTGGGCGATTCAAAAAGCCACGCGAAGAGGAGAGAAAGCTCTACAATTCTAGATAGGGAGTTGGAGGCGCTCTTGCACGTTTTCAGGCGCTCTAGCGCTTGTTGGGGCGTTGTTGCCCCGTGTGGTGCATGCCTGTTGGGTCGTTTTCTACCGGGTCAAAACTTGTTGGGCCTATTTATTTTTGGGCAGCTATATATATGTTGAAAACCCTAAAAACACATCTATCTAGCGAGTAGCAATCTCTAGTTTATTTTATGATCAACATTGTAGCCAAGAACAATTTCAAGATACATCTCCAAGCTAGTGACAAGCAAGGAGTAATCTTTGGAACTTTTGTATTCTTCTACTTTGGGGAGTTATTTCTGAACCTTATTTTCTCTCTTCTTTTAATTATTTGTTGTTCTAGAATTATGTTATCAATTGAACCCATGATGGCGATTAGGTCAATTATGGGCTAATTAGTTATCATGGGGTTTTAATGGATTTTTCTATGGAATCTAGTAATTGAGTGTTATTTATGCCTTGGTGTGTGATTGATTGTATTGATTGCCTAGTATGTTTATGCTTATTCGTTATAGGTGAGTCGCGAACACCTGTAATTGTTTGTTTAATCCTGGTGAATGCGAAAGTGGATCTAGGGTTTAGAACAATTCATGCTAGCATAGGTTTTTGCATGTGAAGAACATGTATTAATTTGTGGTGTAATTCTAACCGTCTTGCACTGACTATGTGGTTTTATGGATGCTTGATTTTAAACCGATGTGTGTTCAATTGCTATAGACATATAGGGACTACACATATTTGGTGACTACTTGACTTCTATCAATTGTGGATGATCAGTAGGATGGTATATGCACAACGAAAGTTGGTGTGTATCAGTTTAGTGCATCTAATCAGTAATCAACTCTGTCACATGCTAGGCTAAAGGGCATAAGATTCTAGATGAAGTAGTAAATGAAATTGAAATCCCATGTTTGTTTATTATAAAGTTAATCCTTAAGTTATTTTCTCGTAATTGGCTTAGTTGGTAATTAATCATTAGTTAAATCAAAACCAATATTGTGATTGTCTTAGCAGTGAGTGTAAATCATAAGCTGGTGCATAAGTGAACATAACGAACAATTTGAGTCTCTGTGGGAACGAATCCTATTTACTCTATATTACTTGTTGACCACGTTCTCTTGCGTGAATAAGTGCGAACAATAACCACAAAACAAGTTGCTCAGTTCTTCTGAGAGAACGTAATCTGTAGGTATGGAATTCCCCGAATCCTTGTGACGGATAATGGGACACAATTCAACAATGAAGAGTTCAGGAAGTACTGTGAGGAAAATGCTATCGAGCTTCGTTTTACTTCAGTAGCTCACCCGCAAGCTAATGGACAGGCTGAGGTAGCCAATCGGATTATTCTTGATGGACTTAAGAAGAGGGTCGAATGATCAAGAAATACTTGGGTGGATGAATTACTGCCTATACTTTGGGCGTATCGTACTACCTGCAAAGTAACAACTGGAGAAACCCCTTTCCTACTGGCTTATGGGGCTGAGGCAGTGGTGCCCTTAGAGATTATGCATGCTTCGCCCCGAGTTGAAGCATATGAACCAGAAAGTAATGAAGAAGGCATGAGATTGGCCCTTGATCTGATTGATGAGGTGAGAGATGAAGCAAATGCCCGGAATGCAGAACATCAGAAGAGAGCATCCTTCCACTACAACCAAAGGGTTAAGGAGAGGTTCTTTCGATAAGGCGATTTGGTTCTAAGAAAAATAGAAGCCTCAGGAGTTGGCCAGAAGGGCAAGCTAGCACCAAACTGGGAAGGACCCTATCAAGTTAGGAAGGTGTTAGGACGAGGATCTTACAAGTTGGAAACCTTGGACGGGGTTGAGGTGCCCCGAACTTGGCATGCAGTGAACCTCAAGACTTATTATGTTTAAAGACTTGGTCTTTTATCTAGTAGGGATAGAAATAAGGTTCGAATGAAACCATAACAGAGCATGCTGCTCCTAGTAGGAAATAGAGTATTTATGTAAGGGATGAGCCCATTTTATCAGAATTCTTTGACAGTCTAAAGAAGTTTGTTTTGATTTTTCTCTGAGTTACTTCCTTTGTTTTGTTATGAACTAATCCATAAGCTTGGTACAAGCCAAGGGGCCAAATACCTAGAGAACTCTAAAGCTTAAACAGATTACAAGCAAAGGGAAGAAATAAAAAGCTAGAAAGAAAGCTAACCATACGAATAGTTAAGTAAAAGAGTTACATAAATAAAAGCCCGAAGGCTATTAAAGTTAAGTTACACAAATTGAGAGTTTAAACAAAAGACATATAAAGTAAGCTAAGTGGCCTTAGGAGCCTCCTTGACAGGAGAACCACTCTCAGAGCTGGTGGCAGTGGTGGAAGCTTCCTCATCCGAGTTAGCATCTCCCTCTCGAACAGGGGGCTGCTCAGGATTCGAAGACCTAGCTGTAGTGTGCTTCCTGACCAAGGCATCATCCTCACCAAATAACTCCTCACTAGAGCCAGCCTCAGCTACAATAGTCATGGTCCTAGGAGGATGAGGGCTAGGAAAGGCAGAAGACTGGAATAGGCCAGGATGGCTCCTTAGAACAGCCTCAAGTGCCTTGTTCCACCCCTCTATGAACTGGCTAGGGTAAAGTATCTCATCGTGCTGGTCCATGAGACTCTTATACTCACCTGAGTCAAGATAGTCATCAATCAGCTTCTCTCTATCATCCTTCAAAGCCACCACCTCTGCATGGGCACTCACCAGCTCCTCATCTTTCTTCTTCAGCTGTTCCTCAAGCTGGTGGATATGTAAGCTTCTTTTCTGGGACTCAGTTTCAAATCCCTTGGCCTTCTCCTTCCAAGCTTTAGATTGATAAATCAGGCTTTGGAAATGAACATTGGCCTGCGTTTAGAAGCAGAGTTTTAGTAATGAAAACAGTGGAGTGTTTGAAATAAGAAACTAGTAGGATTGAAGGCCTACCGCAGCAAGGGCCTGAGAGCCAAGTGCTTCAGACTCACCAATGCCTCCGTTGAGAACTAAGTCCTTGTAATCAGGAGGGGTGATTGAGTTCAACGACCAATCCATAGCATGCTTCGTAGAGCCCACTACAGAATCTCGCTTCCTGAAGCCCCAAGATGGCCTAAACACAGCAGATTGAACATTGACTTGAGAGCTACCCTCCAAGTTAGCTATGTCACCAAACTTAAGGTTCCCTTTCTGAACCTTGTGTGGGCGTAAGAATGAGGGCTCAACTCCTTTTTCTCGAGGATCTGCATTCCTCTTTGCCCGAGCCATCCTGGAAGTCTCGTTATCAGGATCAGGAGAAGCCTCCACAAGCATCTTTGCCACTCCATTAACAAGAATAAAGATACAACTGAATAAGTCAAGTATGAAAATATAAAAAACAAAGAAAGGAAAGAAAGTTACCCTGTTCAGAAACTGATGAGAGGCCTACTGCCCTCAGAGATTCTTCATTTATGAGGCTCTGGCAGGTTATAGACATACCATCACCTTTGGTCAGGGTGTCAAAGGCGGCTTGATCCTCTGTACTAAGGGTGATCCCCTTAGCTTTTCCATCCGAAACTTTGGAAAAAGTCTTTCTAAAAAGGGTGCCCCAGTCACCACCCTCCCACTCAAGATAGGCAAACTCTTTTGTTGGTCCAGGAAAGTATTGCAGAAGGGGGGGTTGAATGCAATACTAATAAATTTCAAAAACTATTTCAACAACTTAAATAGAATTTGTGATTTACTAGTAGAAGAAATGCAAACACAAGTAAAATCAAATACGAGGATTTCACAAAATAAATGTTTTATTTATTTTGCAAAGTTTTGCTACAACCTTGAGAACAAAATAATTCTCAAGCTACAAATACTCAAGAGATTACAGTTGTTGAGCTACCTATTGTATAAATAGAGTGCTCTATTTATAGTGTGATAATCTACTGTACTATCATCATCATCATTGGTTGTTGAGTTGCTGTTATATTCCTTTTGCAGCTCATTCCATGATTTATTCCCATGTGATCATCACAAAGTAATTTAAAGATACTTTCCACATTTGAGCCACCCAGATCTAGCCGTATTCAATTTTATCTGCTCTAGACTTTACAGGTTGTTCCATGTGATCTCTCGAGCTTCAGTTATAGACTTTCCAAGCTTGCTGTAAAGGTTGAATATTACAACACGCCTGCTTCTTTTGAACATGTACTCTGTCGTTTAATTTGACTTAGAAAATTCCTAAATCAGGTTAATTCTATATGACAGTATGTTTGCCACAAAGTTTGCTGTCAATGGATTATACTTTGGTTGACAGTATGAATTTCCCGCAGATATTACTGTCAAGAATTTTGCTTTGGTTGACAGTATGAATTCCCCGCAGATATTACTGTCAAGAATTTTGCTTTGGTTGACAGTATGAATTCCCGCAGAGATTGCTGTCAAGAGTTGTGCTTTGATTGACAGCATGTTTTTCCCGCAGAGATTGCTGTCAGGAATTCCAAACTTACTGTCGCAAACTGTACATCAAAGTTGCTGTCATTAGAATCTCCGCCAATGTTGCTGTCAAGTTGAAACTTGCTGTCGACTTCGTGAAACTTGCTGTCGACCTAGGCAACATGTTGTTTCCTTGTAACCTTACTGTCAGAGTTTGACAGTAACATTTATTCCTTCTGTCGAACTTATGTATTTCTTGAGGCTTGAACATAATCGAACTTCTTCCAAGAATTACACTTATTACTTGACAGTATTTATTTAAATTACAAGAATACATTTCAGGCTATGACAGTATGTTCTACTTAGTAAAAACTAAGTATACCAATAAAACTAGTTAAGTTGTCTATTCCATCACCCATAAATCCCAACAATCTCCCCCAATTTGTTTTTATGGGCAATAAGGACAAATTTACAAATATCATGCTGACAACTTAACTACCATAGATCAGAAAGAATAAACTCTTCATTTCTGACCAATGATTAAACTGAATTGTTTTCAAACAATATATCACAAAAGTTCACAAAAAAAAAACTTTACTTATCTTGATTTGAACTTTTCACTTTGCTCCTTTTCCCTTAGAGATCTTCTGAGATTTTCAATTAACTCTTTTTCTTCAGGGGACTGTGCATCATCTTCATTTTCCACAATGTATTTTCTAATCATTGAGGAAGCAGTGTTTAATGCATCTCTGAGTTCCATCCAGTAAACATTTTGCTTTACAATTGATCTGAATTTTAGCACATCTCCCTCCATCTTGAATCTCCTGCCAGGAAACTGATTTAGAGTTTCCCTTCTTTGTTTGTCCAAGCTGAGATCCTCTCCTCTCCTCTGATCAAGAATCATATCAAGCTCCCAAGAACACAGTGTTTCAAGACTGTTAGTTGATCCAACCACTTGCCAGTATAATTCTTTTAACACACTGGTCTTCAATTTAGAGAAACTATCTACATAAATTTCTTCTTTGCCATACTTGATTCTCAAAGGATTGTCCAGTACGCATGGCTGATAGTTGGATTCTTCACTGTTGATCTTATTGATTTTACTGTAACTTTTCTTCATTTCAGCTTCAATCTCATCTTCTATCTGTTGACGAGATTTTTTTCTTGATGCTAATTCTTCTTTGAACCTTTGCTCTGCTTCATACATCTTCATTTCATGTTCTGAATAAGGTTTTCGCATTTCAATCCAGTTATAATCAGGAATAGGATTGTCTTCTTCATACTCCAAACCAAGAATTTGATAGACATCATCATCATTGTGAAGTGTCCAATCACCAAACTTCTCAATAAATTCAACATGTCTAGCTTCATAGTACTTGAGAACTTGATCCATGATCTTCTTTGAAACATTATCATAGGTTTGCAGTAGCTCAACCATCCTTTCCAGATAGAAGAAATCAATTCTTCGTTTTACTGTTTCAGAAGTTTGAATGAGTTTCTTGGAGATCACCTTTGATTTTGTTATCTGAGTGAAGTCAGATTCCACTGTAATCAACTTTTCATTGTTTTGCCATAGAATGTATCTTGCAACTTCTTCTTTTGGTCCATCAAATTCTATGGATACAGAGGTGATTGTTTCTTTGGCGTTCAGCTGCATCATTTCAAAGCTATTCATTTTTCTCCTCATGATAGGTTTCTTGAGTCCCAACCCTGTAGCTTTTCCTTCTCCTTTGTAGACAGTCTTTCCCTTTGTTGGTCTTTTTGATTTTCTCTTGATTCTTACTGTCTTGAATGATTTGACAGTAGGATCATTGACAGTTTCTTTTATAGGGCTTCTGACAATGTCTTCTTTGACAGTATCTTCAATGACTGTTACTTCATCCTGACTGACAGCATTTTTGTTGACATCCTTGACAGCATCTTTGTTGACAGTATCTTTTTCAAGATGTATACTGTCAATTTTCATTTCTTCTTGATTTCCTTTCAATGCTTCAAGTACTTCTTCCTCTTTCTTTTCATCAACTTTCTTGCTTGAGCTAGAATTTTCAGAAATTTCCTTTGATTCTGCTTCTTTGACTTGAGTTTGCTCTTTTGAAGAGTCTCTCAGTTCTGTTCTCTTAGGTCCTCCAGCTTCACCTCCATCCTGATTGTCATCATCATCTTTTTCCAAGGTGTCATCAAAAGTGCAGTTTCCACCTTGAGCATTTCTGCTTGAATTTGCTTTGGCAATGAGCTTTTTAATTTTTGCACTGTACTCCATGTCTCTCTTTGCCAATATCTTGTGAATATCTTTAACTGCCTGAATCCTTTCCTTGGTGATGGGTGCTTTCAGCAATATCTTAAGTACATCCATGATGACATTGCTTTTTAGAGATGTTTTGCCTTCAAGAGTTAAGAATCCAAGACCTTTAGTTCCTTTGGCTGTTGTCTGTTTAAAGCTTACACCATATGGCTGGAGACTTACTTCTAGAAGTTTGTTGTTGACCATTGTGCCCAATTGCATATAGAGACTTTCATCAAAGATGGTAGAGTTTTTCTTCACTAGAATCCCAAGAATGTATTGCACTCTGGCAGAGAAAGTTTCCAACAGTTGAGTTGTTATGAATATTGAATGTCCACTCTTCAGGTACACTTCAACTGCCCACCTCTTCTCTGAGCTAATCTTCACAGAAAGATTTACAATCTTTTCTTTCAAAGCTTCTGCCAACTTAGCAGGTTTTCCTTTACTCACTGTGATTGCTTCATTCACCAGATTGTTGAATTCCTCATCCTTATTATTCAAGGTGCTCTCCATATGACTTACTGTTATTGAGTCAGCTTCTTCTTGGGAATATGTACTTCCATCAGTCCAAGTGACAACCTCTGAAGAAAACACATATTCAGGCAACTTGCCTTTTCCTTTACCCATCATATTTGATTCCTCCTTTTCTCTCCATAGCCTCTCCAGTGTGGATTCTTTTTTCTCAGGAACTGGTTCACTGATTTTGATTGAGGATGCTTTATTTCCTTGTATTTGTCTTAATACCTCCTTAGATACTAACATTTGTTCCCCATCTACTTCAGCTTCAAAAAGCTCCTCAGTTCCAGAGGCTATTGCAGTTTTTACTCTCTCTTGCTCCCCCTTACTCTTTTGCTCCCCCTGTCTAGCTTCCCCTTGTAACTCCACCTTTCTTCCTGGTTGCTCAGCCTCTTTCTGATCTTTTATTTTCTCCCCCTTAGTTAAGTTTGCAGCATGAATCAATGAAGAGAATGACAGTAGTGTGGCTTGAATTTCAGCAAAACCAGTCTTCACAGTAGATGACAGGTTGTCCAGCTTGCTTTCCATTGTAGCACATCGATTTTCAAGTGCTTGGAGCCTGTCATTTGTGGATTTAGAAGGACCACCAGACCTAAGCCTTTTAGGAGGTAAGGGATAAGTCTGGGGCATGGAGGCTGTTGGGGTTCTCACACTCTCAGTGTTTTTATAGATGATCTCATCATCTCTCACAAAAATTCCCTCAAGGCCTAATGCCTTTTGTTTATTGGCTCCCTCAAGTTCACTCTGGACATGCTCAAGTCCCTCTCCTTTTGCCAGCACATTTGGCTGCCTCTCATTTTTAGTCTCACCTCTCTGTTCTTTTATCTCTCTTTGATTTTTCACTCCCTCACTCATCCTAGATGCAGTAGTATGAGCAGTACTAACATGCAAAAGAGTAGATTTTACCTTGAAGGCCTTTGAAAGGGGCAAGTCATCATCAGAGATATCTTCCACTAATCCTTCTTGTAGTTGTGGTTGAACAGTATCTTTTGTCAGAATGGTACTGTCACTTGATTGTTTGACAGCACCTTCTGTTTTGTCTTTGACAGCATCTTTGGCTGTGACAGCAACTTCCCTAGGGTAAGATGCTTTGAGGGAATCGATCAAGATGCTGGCTGTTTCAATTTCTGGCAAATTTGCATCTTGATCTAATCCAGTGTTTGATGGGGTGGTATCCATTTCACTTTGAGAAATGGGTTCTTGTGGACCACTTGATGGGGGCTCATCCATGATTTGAGATGGATGATCAAAACCTGAGGGGTTGGTACTGTCCCCCTCTCTAGGTTGATTAGAAGAAACAACAGATGTGGGAATGAAAGAAGAAGATTGAATTTCAGATTGATTAATTGGCTGTTCCACAGAAAAAGATTGTGGAACATCAATAGTATGAGTGAATTCCTCACTGTGCTCTATCTCAATGTGTGTATCTTCAAATACAGGTTCTTCAAGAGTGAGTTCTTGAGTTTGTGCAGACTCTTTACAAGGTGCCTTGGGAGACAGGCCAATTTCAATAGATGTCCCTTGTTGAGAAGAGACACCTAGAGGTGAGTTCATTTCCCTATCATCCTCTACAGTCTTTTGGGAAACTGTAGGGTGGCTGACAGTAACCTTGGCCCTTCTAGCTCTCTTCTTCTTAGGCTCAGAAGGGGCTACTGTGGGTTCTATTCTACTACCATCCTTATTTGCTGCACTAGGTGCAGTAACTCCCTCTTGACTCACCACATTGTCACCAGTTTCACTCTCCAGGGATCTTTTCTTGGATTCCTGTTTGGCAATTTTAAGGGCTTTTGGTAGTCTAGAGTCCCTAGGTGGAATGTATGGTGTAGAATGTGGGTTAACTGAATTTGGGTCTAATTCAGCTTCATTCTCTATTGTGAAAACAGTGTAACCTGTTGGAAATGGAAAATCAAGGTTGGGCACTTGATTTACCATGTGTTGTGTGAAACATAGTGGAATATGTGCATTCAAATTTTGTGTGTTAAGAGATGTGTGAGTGTTTTTCTTTAAAACAGGACATTCTTCAAAATCAGAAGTATCCTCAATATTTCCACAAATATTATTAATACACATAGTTAAAAAGCGAGGATAGATAGATACCTTCTTGCCTATTGCGCTTTTCAACTGTGCCATGATCAGTTTTCCAATGTTCACCTTGTATCCATGGACTAATGAATGAGTGAGCTTCTTGATATATGATGGTATTCCATTCCAGCCTGTAGTCTTGGTAGAGAACACCTTCACCATTACATCAAAAATCATACTCCACTCTTTTCTCAGAAATTTCCTGTCCATTTCTCCTGTTTGATACCACTTATCCGAAGTTTCATCAATCTTAGATCCTGAATATCCAATCTTCAGAAAGAACTTCTTCAGAGTATCATCAGTTGCTAGCTCCTTAAAGCTTTCTTCACTTGTCAACACAATACCCAAAGCCTCATTGATATTCTTTACTGAAAGAGAATGACTTGCATCATCTATATTGAACTTAATTTATTCATTCTCTCCAGTTCCTTGAGCACTTGCTGATTTCCAGAATTTTTCAATTCTAACAGCATCAATTTTGGGGGAAGAGGTTATTGCATGACCTAGGTAGGATTTATTTAAGAAGGAAATAAGTCCTTTGAAGTTTTCACCAGCATCATTAGGAGAAAAGATACCGACAAAGTTGGGTTGAGCAACACTTTGTTTAGGTGCCATTGTTGAATGCTTTGAAAAATGAGAGAGAAAATGCGGTTTTTGGATGCAGAAGGTTGAGAGGTTTTTGCAAATGAAAGTGATAGTAGATTAAACGGTAGATTCAGTTTCTAATATGAATCGATTTAACCTCTCTTAAATGAACGTGTGATAATGATATTACCCATTAACTCCACTTGCTATATTACGTGGCAGTTGCTATTAGATCGTGGATTGGTGAAAAGAAATATACGTATATATATATATAAATTAATATATATATATCTTTCCACTATCTTTGACAGCAACTTCTCGTGACAGCATCTTTCATTGACAGTAACCTGTGCGCTTTTCTTTCTCTACCAATTCTGACAGCAATTTCTTGTGACAGCAACTTTCATTGATAGCAACTTGTGCGCTAACAACATTTCTGTCAATCAGCTTCATGAGTGACAGTAAGTTTTATCTGACAGTAAACTTATCATAAGATCATGCTGTCACTGTTCACACATAACTTAAGTTAAGGACACATGATTTCTTAAAATCATTTTAAGACAGACATGTAAAACTATTTTAGCATAGTCATAGCAAGCATGATATCTAAAACTCCTTTTAGCATAGTCATAGCAAACATGATATCTAAAAATCCTTTTAGCATAGTCATTGCAAACATGATATCTAAAAATCCTTTTAGCATAGTCATAGCAAACATGCTGTCTGAACAAGTATCACAATGTACCTTAACTTCTCATGACAGTACCTTCTAGTGACAGTACCTTTAAAAGTTTCTGTCATGAGCTTCGACTTCTTATAATTGATAAACCAGTTAGATGATCATACCTGATTTAGCATTCCTAATTCACTCACCAACCTGGTAAATGTTGCTTCATCCAGTGGCTTGGTGAATATATCTGCAAGTTGCTTATCTGTTGGAACATAAACCAATTTTACATCTCCTTTTTCAACATGCTCCCTGATGAAATGATGCCTTATATCAATGTGCTTTGTTCTGGAGTGTTGAACTGGATTGTCTGATATGGCTATGGCACTAGTGTTGTCACAGTAGATAGGAATATTTGACAACTTTAGTCCATAATCCATTAATTGATTCTTCATCCAAAGAATTTGTGCACAGCAACTTCCAGCTGCAATATATTCAGCTTCTGCAGTTGATGTAGAAACTGAGTGTTGCTTCTTACTGAACCATGACACCAATCTCCCCCCAAGAAATTGACAGCTTCCTGTAGTACTTTTTCTGTCAATTTTGCAGCCAGCATAGTCTGAATCAGAATATCCAATTAGATCAAATCCAGTTTCCTTAGGGTACCAAAGACCTAGATTTGGGGTGCCTTTGAGATATCTAAAGATTCTTTTAATTGCAACTAAGTGTGATTCTTTTGGATCAGCTTGAAATCTTGCACAGAGACATGTAGCAAACATTATATCTGGCCTGCTTGCTGTTAAGTACAGCAATGATCCTACCATGCCTCTGTAGGTACTAGAAACCACTTTCTTGCCTTTAGGATCTAACTCTAATTTGGTGGCTGTTGAGATAGGTGTCTTGGCAGGTGATGAATCTTCTAAGTTAAACTTCTTGAGAAGTTCTTTGACATACTTAGATTGACAGATGAAGATTCCTTCCTTCTTCTGATAGATTTGAAGACCAAGAAAGAATGCTAATTCTCCCATCATGCTCATTTCATACTTGTTTCTCATTAGAGATGAGAACTTTTCACACAATTTTTCATTTGTTGAGCCAAAGATTATGTCATCAACATATATCTGCACAAGAATGATGTCTTTGCCATGGTATTTATAGAATAAAGTTTTATCCACCATACCTCTTATAAATTGATTTTCCAGGAGAAAAGTGGATAAAGTGTCATACCAGGCTCTTGGTGCTTGCTTTAAGCCATATAGAGCCTTGAACAGCTTGTAGACAAAATTATGCAGTTTGTCATTTTCAAATCCAGGAGGCTGTTCAACATACACTTCTTCTTCTAATTCTCCATTTAGAAAGGCACTTTTAACATCCATTTGAAATACCTTGAATTTGCAGTGTGCAGCAAAAGCTAAGAAAATTCTTATGGCTTCAAGTCTGGCAACAGGAGCAAATGTTTCATCATAATCTATCCCTTCCTGTTGACAGTAACCTTTGGCCACTAGCCTCGCCTTATTTCTTGTCACATTTCCACTCTCATCTATCTTGTTTCTGAAAACCCATTTTGTCTCAATGACTGATTTTCCTTTTGGCCTTGGAACTAGTTTCCAAACATTGTTTCTTTCAAATTGATTGAGCTCCTCCTGCATGGCCATCACCCAATCAGAATCCAACAATGCTTCTTCAACTATTTTTGGTTCCATTTGAGATAAGAAACATGAAAACATGCTTTCAGCAGAGATATTCCTCCTTGTCCTTACACCAGTAGTGGGATCTCCAATAATTAGATTACTGGTATGATCTCTGTTCCACTTTGTTGATTGAGGCAAGCTACTTGTTTGATGAGAATGTCTTTCATCAATATGAGGATTTGATTCTCCACCATTTTCATTATTCTGCTCATTTTGCTCAAATTCTCCAGTCTCACATTCTTGTTGATTGATGCCTGAAATTGTCTGTGATTGAGCTGAGGTTTGATTTAGATTATGAGAATTGACAGATTCTTTCTCATATCCCATTGATTGAATGAGACTTGGTTGTTCATCAACAAATTCTTCTTTTTCCAAGTATCCTTGATTCTCAAATCTGAAGGGTTGCATTTGACCATCCTCATGTAGCCCTGGAAACTTGGTTTCATCAAACGTGACATTGACACTTTCTTCAATTGTTTTGTGCTCCATGATATAGACTCTGTAGGCAGTCCTTTCTATCCCATGTCCCATGAAAATGCCTTCATATGCTTTAGTATCAAACTTGCCTTTTCTTTCATGGTTGTCTTTCATCAAAAAGCACTTGCTTCCAAAAATATGAAAGTACTTGACAGTAGGCTTCTTTCCTGTCAAAAGATAGTAAGGAGTATTGCCATGAGCCTTGTTGATTAGTGTTCTGTTCTGTGTGTAACAAGCAGTGTTGATGGCTTCTGCCCAGAAATATGTTGGTAATTTAGCATTACTCAACATAGTCCTTGCAGCTTCAATAAGAGTCCTATTTTTCCTTTTTACAACTCCATTTTGCTGTGGAGTTCTTGCAGCAGAGAATTGTTGAACAATTCCTTGATCTTTGCAGAAGTTTCCAAGTGTAGCATTTCTGAATTCAGTTCCATTGTCACTTCTTAGAAATTGAACTTTTGCTTCAGGGGTCCTGTCAAGTACCCTTATGTGATCAATGATTTCTTGAGCAGCTTCATCCTTTGATTCTAAAAATTTCACCCAAGTGTACCTAGAATAGTCATCTATCGTGACCAGTGCATATCTTTTTCTGGATAGTGATTGAACATTCACTGGTCCAAAAAGATCCATGTGAATCAACTTGAGTGCTTCAGTGTTAGTGTTGACTTGCTTTGATTTATGCATTGCTTTCCTCAATTTTCCCATTTGACAATCTTCACACAGTCCTTCTTGACAGAATTCCTGTTGAGGTAGTCCTCTCACTAATTCCTTCTTCATCAGCATGTTCATTGTTTTGAAATTGAGATGAGAAAATTTCTTGTGCCAAAGCATGCTATCTCCAACACTTGCTTTGCTGTAGAAGCAAAATATTCTTTCCTCATTTGTTGAGTTTAAGTCTGCAACAAATAGGCTTCCTTTCCTTACTCCTTTCAGAGATAGGCTTCTATCCTTCTTGTGGTGAATTGAACATTCCATCATGCCAAAGTTTACTTTGAATCCTTTGTCAGTGAATTGACTGACACTGAGCAGATTATGCTTCAAACCTTCCACAAGAGAGATTTCTTCAATGACAACATTTCCAGCTTTTAAACAGCCATATCCCACAGTGTAACCTTTGCTGTTGTCTCCAAAGGTTATTGTTGGGCCAGCCTTCTCAACATATTGTGATAGCAGGGATATATCACCAGTCATGTGTTTGGAACATCCACTGTCGATTATCCACATGACCTGTTTACCTTTCTTTCCCTGCAAGACAGAATGAGTTTAATTTGCATTTGGTACCCAAGTCTTGTTGGGTCCTGCATACTCAGTATCATCAGAAACTTTATCAATATTTGAAACAATATTATCAGAAGATGGTTCCTTGACTTCTTTTATTATCCACTTAGTTTTTGACTTTGACTTTTTCTTAGTGAGAGCAGACTTCTCACTTTCTTTAGTGGATTCAGAAGTCTTTGCAGTTTGCATATAAGAACATAATTCATTAGATGAAATTTGCAAATTAAAACATGTACTCATGGCAGTAATTTTGCATGGCATACAATCAATGTTATTACAAACTACCAATTTTCTTTGCATAATGGGGGTTCTGTGTAAGTTCCCTTTCAACTCTGTTGCATTAGATATGCTACTAGTTGATTTCTTACAAACATGAGTTAAATGATGTGAGGAGCCACAATTATTGCAAAGTTTCCTTGGTGCCTGCTTAACATATGCATAATTATTCTTTTTATCAATGCCTAGCTTCCCATTTCTGTTTTTGGACTTGGAGACTACTGTCTTGACAATCTGTTCAGAAGATGCTGTCGAACTATTTTTGACAGCATCTTTTGTACTTGCTGTCTTGACAGTAGGTTTGAAAGTTACTGTCTTGGATGACTTCTTGACAGTATCTTTTGAACACTTGGTTGGACTGTTTAAGACTGTTTCTGTCATAGACATTATGACAGAATCTTTTTCTTTCTTAGATTTACTGTCAATCCTCTCATCTTCATCACAGAGTTCTTGATTAATAATTAGGGAGTTTTCATTAACCTCAAACTCTGTACTTTTGAAAATTGGGTTACTCACATTTTTGAGGATGTGAGGTCTTACAGTATTATTATCATCATTTTTCTGTATAACAGCCTCTTTACCAGGTCTCCTGCTATAATCATAGCCTATGCCTATCTTCTTACTTTCAGTATGTTTCTCATGATACTCTTGAACTAATTTAGAGGAATTTCTAAATGCCTTTAGCTTAAATTCATTCTCAGAAATTTCTTTTCTTAGATAATCCTCTATCTCTTTAGCACAGATTAAATCATTTTTTAGTCTTTCATTTTCCTGAGCTAAAGAATCAATAGAACTGGTCTTAAGCAACAACACATCATTGTTAGATCTGAGTACTTCATTTTCTTTAGTTAATCTAGCAATTTCTTCATTTGCAGCAGATAAACTAGTATGAATATTAAACATTTCAGTACTCATTTCCTCAATGGTTTGCTTATAGTCATTTAAAGACATATCTAGTAATACTAGAGATGGTACCTGACTTGACGAGGTTGATGCTTCTTCATCCTCTCTAGCCATCAAGGCTAAATTCACAAATTCCTCTTCTTCTTCATTATCAGATTCATCCCAGCATTTTCCTTCAGCCACATAGGCTTTTCCTTGTCCTTTCTTAAATTGACTCCCAGTTCCTCTCTCCATTCTTTGTATTTGTTTTGGTCTTTTGCATTCAGTAGCAAAGTGACCAAGTTCATTGCAATTGTAGCATCTAAACTTTGACCTATCTACCATTCCTGTTTTGTATCCTCCCTTGGTGCCAGTAGCAGGTTTTGATGAGCTTCCTTGGTTATATTTTGGAAATTGACCTTGAGGCTTATATGGCTTCTTCCTCCTGAACCTTATATTTTTGAATTTTCTTGCCATAAAAGCCATGGTTGGATTATCCATTTTCTCCATTTCTTCTAGAGTGAAGAATTCTTCATCTTCAACATCTTCTAGTTGAAGGACAACCTTTTCTTCAACTTCAACCACCTCTTCTATTTTCACAGATGAAAATTGAGGTTGTTGATCATTTTGAATTTGCTCACTTGCTTGAAAATATGATGGTCCTTGAGCAACTAGAGCACCAGCCATGTTTGCCATCAATCCTTTGGATCCACTTTGTATAGCTTTCTTTTGATAATATTCAAGTTCATAAGATTTTAGAACTCCATACAATGTTTCAAGAGAAACAGAATTTAAGTCTCTCCCTTCTCTTATGGCTGTTACTCTGTGCACAAGATGTTCTGGAAGAGTTAGCAGAAACTTGATATTGACTTCCTTCTTTTCATAAAACTTTCCATGAATTTGAAGCTCAGCTATCAGTTTGCTAAATCTTTCAAACATGTGGGTTAGCTCTTCTCCATGCTTTCCCATAAACGCTTCATATTGTGACACCAGTATTTGTTTTTGATTTTCTCTGACCTCTTCACTTCCTTCACATAACAGTTCTATCTTTTTCCACATATCCCTGGCAGAGTTGCATGCTATTATATTTCCACTCATAGCTTTGTCCAGGGTAAGTGCATCTAGTAGAATGAGTTGCAGATGATCATCCAGTGCTACTTTTTCTTTTTCTGAGTCATTATACTCAGAAGGCTTCTTAGCAACCCAATGAGCTGGGATTACTACATCATTCACTATAGCAGCTGGGATTTCCTTTTGAGGAATGAAGGGGCCATTTTCCAGAATACCTAGGAATAGTGGATTCTGAGCTTTGATAAATAACATAATCTTCTTTTTCCATATGTTGTAGTTTTCTTTATCAAAAGCTGGAATCTTGATATTACTTGACCTTTGAATACTTGCCATTTGGATCTCAGATATGTGTATTAATCTGATAGCTCTGATACCAGTTGTTGGTCCAGGAAAGTATTGCAGAAGGGGGGGTTGAATGCAATACTAATAAATTTCAAAAACTATTTCAACAACTTAAATAGAATTTGTGATTTACTAGTAGAAGAAATGCAAACACAAGTAAAATCAAATACGAGGATTTCACAAAATAAATGTTTTATTTATTTTGCAAAGTTTTGCTACAACCTTGAGAACAAAATAATTCTCAAGCTACAAATACTCAAGAGATTACAGTTGTTGAGCTACCTATTGTATAAATAGAGTGCTCTATTTATAGTGTGATAATCTACTGTACTATCATCATCATCATTGGTTGTTGAGTTGCTGTTATATTCCTTTTGCAGCTCATTCCATGATTTATTCCCATGTGATCATCACAAAGTAATTTAAAGATACTTTCCACATTTGAGCCACCTAGATCTAGCCGTATTCAATTTTATCTGCTCTAGACTTTACAGGTTGTTCCATGTGATCTCTCGAGCTTCAGTTATAGACTTTCCAAGCTTGCTGTAAAGGTTGAATATTACAACACGCCTGCTTCTTTTGAACATGTACTCTGTCGTTTAATTTGACTTAGAAAATTCCTAAATCAGGTTAATTCTATATGACAGTATGTTTGCCACAAAGTTTGCTGTCAATGGATTATACTTTGGTTGACAGTATGAATTTCCCGCAGATATTACTGTCAAGAATTTTGCTTTGGTTGACAGTATGAATTCCCCGCAGATATTACTGTCAAGAATTTTGCTTTGGTTGACAGTATGAATTCCCGCAGAGATTGCTGTCAAGAGTTGTGCTTTGATTGACAGCATGTTTTTCCCGCAGAGATTGCTGTCAGGAATTCCAAACTTACTGTCGCAAACTGTACATCAAAGTTGCTGTCATTAGAATCTCCGCCAATGTTGCTGTCAAGTTGAAACTTGCTGTCGACTTCGTGAAACTTGCTGTCGACCTAGGCAACATGTTGTTTCCTTGTAACCTTACTATCAGAGTTTGACAGTAACATTTATTCCTTCTGTCGAACTTATGTATTTCTTGAGGCTTGAACATAATCGAACTTCTTCCAAGAATTACACTTATTACTTGACAGTATTTATTTAAATTACAAGAATACATTTCAGGCTATGACAGTATGTTCTACTTAGTAAAAACTAAGTATACCAATAAAACTAGTTAAGTTGTCTATTCCATCACCCATAAATCCCAACATCTTTTTTCCAACCAGGGTTGTTATCTGGCACTGATTTACCATTGAAAATAGGGGGGACTTTGGGGCGAAGTTTGATGTATACCCAGCCATTATGCAAAATTGGGCTGTTATAGATTTGAAAAATTTTGCGAAAAAGGGCCACAGATAAAGGCAGATTTTGCCTTAGGCATAAAACCATAAAACAAAGAATTATTCTCCATGCATTTGGAGGTAGTTGGCAAGGGCTGCATTGGATATGTTAGGTCGAATACACAATAAGCAATCAAATACTATATTAGTAACTTAACAAGAACACACTGTTTAACAATTAAAAACTGTTTGGAATTAATAATTCCTCTCTCAGTGATGTAAATATCACAGAGAGCTGCTTAGGTTACAATCAAAAGATTTCTCAAATGTTCGACTACCCTTCTAGGGTTAACCTAACTGTATTTATAGAACATACAGCTTCGTACAATCAGTAACTGATTCTCCTAAAATCAAGCTATACAATTGATATCAATCACGATTGCTCAAGTCTTCCAAGTCAACTCAATCTCTTTGACAGCTTTCCAATCTTCAAAGATATTGCTTCCATATTTATCTCAAATCAATCTTCAAACACTGTTGACTCTTCAGACAATACCGCTACAGAGTTTAACAACCTCTGTTGCGCTTCCAGTCAGTGTTTAACTAAACTCTGACTGCTTCCAGCTAAACTCTGTTTTCTGACTTTAGCTTTCAAACACTGTTTTCATCAATCATTTCTAACAATCTCCCCCAACTTGTCCATTAGCAAAAATGTACAAGTTTACAGTAAATGATGATGTCAAAACAAATACAAAGTTTTATAGTGTTTAACATACAAACAGAGTTTAAGCTATTACTTAACAAATTCTACAGAAAATAAGAAAATTCTTACAGACTTTAATTTCTAATCTCTTGCAGATCAGGCATTGTTCTGAGATAGTCTATAAGCAACCTTCTTTCAGCATTTTCAAGCTCTATCTGCATAGCTTCTTTGATTTCTCTCAACTGAGGATCATTCTCATCAGTTTGATAGATAGCAGCTCTAAGATTGTAGATTTTGTTTCTTCTCATCTCATTTCCCAACCTGATATATTTCACCTCTTCAGATTTTACATTGAAATCCAGAACAGTAATCCCAAGATCTGTTTTCAGCTTTGTAGTCCCTTTCTCCATTTCTATCAGATTGCCATTCCAATCTCTGTATTTAGGAACATACTTATTGTTGATTTTCATTTGTCTTCTTGCAAGGTTCTGAATCATTCTCTGTCTGAGCACATTTGCAACTGACTGAGCTCTTTGATTTCTCACTCTGAAAATATATAGGACATATTCAAGTTCTTCAGCATACTTTAATTCGATATCCTTTTCAGAGACTTTAAATACTGTTCCATCAGCCATGAAATATAGCAAGAAATCCTTTTCTAGACTCTTCTGATATACAAGCTGTACTGACTCCAGTCTGTCTAAACTCTCTTGAGTGACACCTCGACCTGGAACAGACAGTGAAGAAGGATCTCTAGGACCAACATATTGCCTTTTATCTCTGTGTGAGCCTATGCCTCCTTTGTTGTATCCAACTTTACCAGATAAAGCTCTACCATCAGTAAAATCCATTGGAATTGTAGCTTCTAGTCTTGAATCATGAGGAGCACCCCTCTTAAATGTTGATTTCAACTGAGAAGACAATAATGGTGTGGTCACAACTTGTGCAGCAACAGAGGTTGTGTTTTCATTCTTCTGTACAACATGTGTATCAACAGAGGTTGTAACTATACTTTTCAGCTTTTGCTTGGCTTCTGCATCTGTTGGTTTTCTGAATACTTGCATTCTTTGATTTGTACCAACAGGTTCTTTGATTTGAATGCCTTTAAGAACAGGCTTTGCAGCTTTAGCAACTTTCACATTCTTCTTTGCTTTTTCAGACTTTAGAGCTTTCAGATGCTTTTCTTGTAAACTCTTCTCTTCAGCTTTAGCATCTTCTAAAGTAACCCCTTCTGCATTTTCTTCCATAAAAAGCTTAACAGCTAACTCCTCATCAGTCTTTGGATTTGATATTAATTCCAAACTCTTGGTCTTTGAAGTACCTTGAGTTTCAGTGTTTATTCCAACAGACTGTGATTTAAAAGATTTGCCAGATCTCAGAGTTTGCTTTTCAGAGTTTAAGACCTTGCTCTTATCACTTGCCCCTCCATCTCCAGCATCATCCTTTTGAGTCAGAGTTTGAGAAACTTTGCATTTAGACTTAGCCACTCTCTCCCCCTTTTTGACATCATCAGGTATAAGTATTGATGTAATGAGCTCTAAAGAGTGTTACGACCAACTCAACACGCAAGTGCACGTGATCTCAAGTAATACAGATAGCAAATAAGGTTCGTTCCTACAGGGACTCGTTGTATTGTCTAGCTACTCACTCACCAATGTATGATTGTTTTCCGATGCTAAAACTAATAATAAAGTGGATTGTTGTTATCACTAAAATTTATCTAAGAAATATAACTAATTATCAACTACTTGAACTGAGATTTATGTTGAATTACTTATGCAAATAAAACATGGGAATTTAGTTTCTTTAAACAATCCATCTATGGTCTCCAAATCCCTAGCCTTGTTCATGTGATTTATTAACACCTGATCGAACACACAAAACTGATATAAGCCAACTTCCGTTAAACAAATACCATCCTAAACAATATCCACAATAAAGATAGAAATCATTTAGTCTCCCAATTATGCCAAGTCTTCATATGTCTATAAAGAATAAAACATAATGGTTGAGGTGCAAGCATTCAATTGATCACATAGTCGTCATAAAACGATTAGAGTTATGACACTAATTACGAATGATAATTATCACGCATAAACCTACGCTAACATGGCAAGTTCTAAACTCTTATTTCCACTTTCGCTTCAACAAGAATTAACACACAATTACAGGAGTTAGCTACTCTCCTATAACGAATTAAAATCAACCATGATAGGATATCACATCAATCACACTAAAGGCATCGAGAAGATTCAACACATAGAATTCATGATTAAGTCCACTAAACCCCCATGACAACGAATTAGTTCATGATCGAACTAATCATCGTCATGGGTTCCAATGGAAACATGATAGAAAGAAACGAATAAAGACTGAGATAAATATCAAGGGTTTTAAAGAATACACCAAAGTCAAGCATCCACAACTAGGAAGAATACAAGAATAATTGTGAACTATCTTCTTCCTCCTTTGTTGTGCTCCAAAAAAACTACGTACATCAAACAAGCTATCCTCCCTAGGGTTTTCTTTTCTTCCCTTATATGGGCCTCCAGGTGCTAGTAAATAGAAGAATGTTTTTTTTTATTTTTAAATCCCCCAAAACAAATCAGGAATCGGGTCAGACGAGACGGCGACGCGGCGCCGTCCTCAAGCACAAACTCGGCGACGCGGCGCCAGGACCTTCCCTACGGCGATGCGGCGCCGTCCCCCAGTACAAACACGGCGACGCGGCGCCGTACCTACTGTCCAGCAACATCATTTTTCCTTTTCTTGAATTTGACTCCGTTTTGCACTTCGATTGCTACGCTTCGTTCCTCTAACACCTGTGATTGATTTCCCTGCACAATACCCTTAAAAGAGATCAAAAATACCACAACTCAAGTACAAACCATCGTTTTAAGCCAAATGGAAACGTTCTAAGTAGATAAAATACCCACTTATCACACCCCCAAACTTAAACCGATGCTTGTCCTCAAGCATAACAAACAAAATATTTACAACTACCTAGTACCACTTCCGTAGGTGATCACGGTTGCATTTAGCATATGCAACAAGCCCTTTAAACCCCTAGGCAGCCCTAGTGGACGAGTAAGGTCTCGTGAGGGCCTATAGTGAATGTACCCACAAAATCCATCTAATAATGCAACTAACAATGCAACTAACTACATGAATGCAACTATATGAAAATGCAACAATCCCCTTTAAACTGACCAAAACCAACTAGCAACCAGCTGCCTCATAGAATGCAACTAAATCCGAATAGAGCTCGACTAAGCCCCCGTATACTAACAATACATGAACAGAAACGTGTGTGTGTGCAATGCTCATCAGAAATGCTCTCAACACTAGGTCAAAAATCATACCTATCCTTCACCAAGACAATCACAGGTTTATAAACAGAATAGACTGTAGACACTTCATAATCTAGGAACACCACCATCCTTATTCAAGTTAACCAAGAATTCATGCTTTATTACTACGACACTAAATACTATAAATACTACGCATGCTTATTTAACCGTGCAATGAGTGAGACCCCAAAAGGCTTATACAATAATACCCATGTAGCGAGTGTTAGGTCAGCAGGATCCCAGACTATAAAGCCTTAGGTCACTAGGACTAAGTCCCCTCAGACTTAATAACTCGAGTATTAAAGAGCTCACTCTGGTTAATTTTGCATTTAAATTATTTACATGACTCTTTTTTTTTCTTTTTTTTTTTTCATTTTTTCCATTTTTTTTTTTTTTTTTTTTTCATGTATGCAATCTGGAACGAGAATTCTCAATTCCAACCCTAGACTACTCATATAAAAATGAGCCGGCTACTAGCCGTTTGACGCCTAGCCATTATTGACCAAAATTAACACTAGCATGAAATCCTTGGTGTCCCCCAAACTTAGACTTTATTGCTCCTACGTCATCAAGGGAATAACGAAAATTCTAAATATAATCAAGTGATTAAGTCTCAAACATCCAAACAGGCATGACCCTAACCTAGCCCAAAAGCACCTAATGAGACTAGTGAAAAGATTCTGTTTCCGTAACATGCAAGTCAATTCCATGGGAACTATAAATCAACCCTCTATTCATCATTACCACACCCAATTAGACATCTATCCACCAATCAGAATTAGCTCGTTCTAAGGGATTATGAAAAATGCATGCTATGCAAATGCAACTAAATGAAAACTCACATGGTATACGAAAATAAAACAAAATGTCCTATATGAACAAACGTAGATAATACGAACATAACAATCATGCATGAACTATCACTACTATGCAACATGATATCCTATATGACCACAACATACAACAATACATACAACTACTATTCCCCAAATCACCCCCAAACTTAAAAATTGCAATGTACTCATTGAAGGTAAATTAAAAGGGTACAAGAGATACTCCCCTACACGCCGGCATCTCCACCCTCCTCGGGTGGTGTGTCTGGTGGTGGATAAACATGGAGCTCCAACACAACTGTTGTTTTATTCGAAAGTAAGAAATCATGGGTTGCCTCCCACGAAGCGCCTTTCTTTAACGTCTTTAGCTAGACTTGGCCACAATTTTCCTCTTGAAAATTTTCTGCACCGCATCTCTATAAGGCCATTTAATGATCTTTTCTGGAGCGACATCTTCAACGACAAGCTTTACCCGTTTTCGCTCCTCACAAGATCTCTTAACAACATTCTCCCGCCTACCTGAAAAGTTAGCAGCAATAACAATAGCAAGCAAAGGATTTGAATTACAAGAAACATACCCCAGGTGAACTAGCAATGTTTTTAGCTCAAGTTCGGGAGCTCCTTCAAATGATGGCTTAAGGCGCACCTGAGAATTCCAGAGATCTTCCACTCCAAGCAACTTATGTGGAATACGTAGCCCCATTAACCAAGGCACTGTAATCCTCAGTTGGTCATACTTTTCCTTCTCCGTGTCATACTTTTTACTCTGCCTTGCATCAACCAATTTCAAGCTAAAACACTCCTCATCCTCCGCCGTCAATTTCATGGCTAGAGTTTGCTTCTGAAGCCTTTGTGGATATGGAGGAGGAAAATCGATTTGGATGTTTTCTGTAGTCTTCTCCGGAGTAGATTTGTCAACAGGAGTGATGCTCTTTTCCTCTTCGGCCTCCAACTGGTCGAAGTCAGATTGCAACGGAGCGGCATTCAACAACTGAACATGCTCTTCTAATTCATCATCTTCCACACTGAGACACTCTTCATCCTTCGAAGGAAATAACATAGCCGCTTGAGCCTTGGAATTTTCTTGATCTTGGGCTGATTCTTCAAAATTTTCAGATTGCAAAGGAAGTGGTTGCGGCTGATTATTCAGAATCGAGTTTTCTGGACATTCTGAATTTTCTGATTGGTTTGCCCCCGACTCTGCTTCCTTATCAGCTTCATGTTCTGCTTCTTCCCCATCTTTGCCCTCAGACTCTCCTTCATGAACTACGATCATGGTCTCACCCGTGGCTAAGAAAGGCCAGTCAAGACTGATAGTAAGGTTCTTGTCCTCCTCCTCTACATCTAGGCCTTCTGTGTCACTTGCAATTTGATTACATGTTTGTAATGCAATTGCAATTTGACCAATCTGATCTCCTATTCTCTGGAGAGACAATGCATTGCTTTTAGCCATCAACCTCAATTCTTCTAATTCAGCTTCTTCGGTCGACTGTTGGATAGACCAAGTCTGAAATTGCTGCTGCTGAAATTCAGGAGGTTGAAAGTGTTGATGCACTGGGGCATACTGATGCTGAAATTGTTGCCCCTGTTGCTGCTGAATTCCCCATGGATTGTATGGCTCATCTTCAAACTGCTGATTTTGGAGTGGGTAGGATGGATATTGGAATTGCTCCATACCACTCTGATTGTAGTCCCAGCTGAAATTTGGCCGGTTTCTGTTATACTCACATTGATGAGTGTAATGTCCACCTGCACACAGCTCACAAACAATTACGAATTCCTGCTCCCAATAATCCATCAAATAAAAAGAAAAAAAAAACGTCCGAGTCACCGAAATTCAATGACCACTGATGGCAAATATTGAAACTAAACAAAATAAAACCGCGTCCCCGGCAGCGGCGCCAAAAACTTGGTACGACCAACTCAACACGCAAGTGCACGTGATCTCAAGTAATACAGATAGCAAATAAGGTTCGTTCCTACAGGGACTCGTTGTATTGTCTAGCTACTCA
The DNA here is from genome assembly GCA_037693485.1 of Kitagawia praeruptora. NCBI lineage: Eukaryota > Viridiplantae > Streptophyta > Magnoliopsida > Apiales > Apiaceae > Kitagawia > Kitagawia praeruptora. The sequence goes on from CM075353.1 coordinate 17,682,110, forward strand.
CTCACCAATGTATGATTGTTTTCCGATGCTAAAACTAATAATAAAGTGGATTGTTGTTATCACTAAAATTTATCTAAGAAATATAACTAATTATCAACTACTTGAACTGAGATTTATGTTGAATTACTTATGCAAATAAAACATGGGAATTTAGTTTCTTTAAACAATCCATCTATGGTCTCCAAATCCCTAGCCTTGTTCATGTGATTTATTAACACCTGATCGAACACACAAAACTGATATAAGCCAACTTCCGTTAAACAAATACCATCCTAAACAATATCCACAATAAAGATAGAAATCATTTAGTCTCCCAATTATGCCAAGTCTTCATATGTCTATAAAGAATAAAACATAATGGTTGAGGTGCAAGCATTCAATTGATCACATAGTCGTCATAAAACGATTAGAGTTATGACACTAATTACGAATGATAATTATCACGCATAAACCTACGCTAACATGGCAAGTTCTAAACTCTTATTTCCACTTTCGCTTCAACAAGAATTAACACACAATTACAGGAGTTAGCTACTCTCCTATAACGAATTAAAATCAACCATGATAGGATATCACATCAATCACACTAAAGGCATCGAGAAGATTCAACACATAGAATTCATGATTAAGTCCACTAAACCCCCATGACAACGAATTAGTTCATGATCGAACTAATCATCGTCATGGGTTCCAATGGAAACATGATAGAAAGAAACGAATAAAGACTGAGATAAATATCAAGGGTTTTAAAGAATACACCAAAGTCAAGCATCCACAACTAGGAAGAATACAAGAATAATTGTGAACTATCTTCTTCCTCCTTTGTTGTGCTCCAAAAAAACTACGTACATCAAACAAGCTATCCTCCCTAGGGTTTTCTTTTCTTCCCTTATATGGGCCTCCAGGTGCTAGTAAATAGAAGAATGTTTTTTTTTATTTTTAAATCCCCCAAAACAAATCAGGAATCGGGTCAGACGAGACGGCGACGCGGCGCCGTCCTCAAGCACAAACTCGGCGACGCGGCGCCAGGACCTTCCCTACGGCGATGCGGCGCCGTCCCCCAGTACAAACACGGCGACGCGGCGCCGTACCTACTGTCCAGCAACATCATTTTTCCTTTTCTTGAATTTGACTCCGTTTTGCACTTCGATTGCTACGCTTCGTTCCTCTAACACCTGTGATTGATTTCCCTGCACAATACCCTTAAAAGAGATCAAAAATACCACAACTCAAGTACAAACCATCGTTTTAAGCCAAATGGAAACGTTCTAAGTAGATAAAATACCCACTTATCAAAGAGTTAGCAATGGAATCCACCTTAGAAAACAAAGCAGTCTGATTTTCTTCAACTTTTCCTAGCCTGGCAAAGAGAGTGTCTTGAACTTTAGACAGCTGGACAGCTTTTATTTTGGACTCTCTTTCCATCTTCAATTCTCTGGACTGTATCTCAGTCTTTAAAGAAGCAATCTCTTGTTTTGTTTCAGCAAAATTTCCTTCCAGAGTCTTGACTTGTACCACAGTTGCCTTTAAACAGGATAAGATCTCTGGATTTGAAATTTGCTTTGCAGTTTGCTTAACAAACTCAGATGCTCTCCCTTTTGGAAAAATACAGTCTTGTTTATACTAATTTTCAGCAGATTTAGCAAGATGCTCTACTTCAACTGCATGAGATGGGCAAGGCTGATCAAAAGGTGTATGCTTATTATCTGTCTGTGCTGGTGCACTCACAAAGGAATCAGAGTTTGCACTACTGTCAGATTCATCTTCAACACTTGCATCTTTAGCTTGAGCATCCTTTAAAAAATCACTGTGCTGAGCTGTGTCAGCCACAGTTTCTTCAAAAACTTCCGTAACCTTTTCCATAGTCACCTCATGTTGCACAGGCTCTGCAACAGAGTTTACCTTTGTAACTTCAACAGGTATGGATTCAGAAATTATCTTGGTTGTCTGATCAACTTCATCACCTTTGTCTTGAATTGGAGAAGATACCAGCTCTGTGTGTGATGCTGCAGCTTCAGGAACATTTACTGCAGGCTCATCAGCTACACCAGGAGCTTCAGTGTTAGCAATAGGTGAGATAGAATCAAGAATGGATTCAGGAACATCATTCACTGGTGAAAAACCATCTCTGTGATCCTCTTCTACAGGCATTTTATCCTCTGTAGGTATTTCAACATTAACATTATCCTCTGCAGGCATTTCAACCTCTGCAGGTATTTCAACTTTGTCAGTGATAATATCCTCTGCAGGCATTTCAACCTCTGCAGGTATAGCAACATTCACTGTAATCTCAACAGTAGGTGTTTGCTGTGAAACCACCTCTGGAGCTTCAACAAGATTCTCTTCATCTGAATCAGAAAGAATTAATCTCCTTTTCTTGATTGGAGGCACCACATTCTCTTCTTCATCTTCACTTGAGCTCTCTCTTGGTGGTGAAAGTGAAGGTCTGTTTGCTTTCTGTTTCTTCCTTCTTGTATAGACAGCTCCAGGTATTGTTTGTTTAGCCTTTGAGTGTTTAGTGTTTTGGGCAGTGTGTTTCTTTCTTTTTGGCTTGGTTTTGGGTTGTTCAGTAGGTGCTGGCTCAGAGTTTAAGGTTTCAGTGTTTAAGATTTCAGTGTTTGAGGTTTCAGTGTTTAAGGGTGGAGAGTTTATTGTTGGAGAGTTTATTGTTTCTGGTTGTGGTTGATGAGATGTAGTAGGTACAGTGGGTGTGGGTGTTGTAAGTGTTGGTTCAGAGTTTATGGTGTCTATTGGTTCAGGTATTTGTTGTGGTGATTGAGGGTCTTGTGGTTGGTTTACATAGTTTTGTAGAGCTAAAGGCATAAACATATCTGGTATTTGCTGTTTAGTGATATCTTTGTTTGTCAAATCAGAAAACATTCTTTTAGCAACTTGAAAGGGCTGAATCACATCAGCTTCATCAATTGGAATGTTAGGCACACAGGCAGTAAATAGCAGTTGACAAAAACGAGCAAAATAAACACTAGTAGATTCAGACAAACGCTCTCCCAAGTTCATTAGTACTAGTCTACCAAAATCAAAGTTACCTCCATATAGTAGAGCATGACCAATTTGGAGAGTATCCAGAGGAAGTGCATCCCAGTTTGTTGTCTTCTTTCCAAAAGCCCTTGTTATACAATCGAAGAAGAAACTCCATTCCTTTCTCAAACTCGGTCGTCTCAAAGACCCTATCTTATTCAAGTTTCCTGCACATCCAATTTGCTCCAACATTGTCCTCAAACGATCATGACCAACAACACTGTAAGAAGTGTGTGTCTCAAAATCCAGAGCATCCCTAACAGTAGTTGGAGTAATAATATACTCTGATTCATCATGAGTGAAAATGATTGTTGGAGTGCCAGACTTTCCTCCATCATCACATTCAGAGTTTGTCCAGAAAGTAGCAATTTGTGAAGCAGATAGTGTAGGTGGTGCTGTTAGAGCCTTCCCTATTTCAGAGTCTTTCAAGAAATTTTGGAACACATGAAACGCCTCTGGAGCATTTACAGTCTCCAACGGTGCTGCATAGTTACTAGGGAGAAAAACTAACCCTGCTGCATCAAACGCTTTAGTTGCCATCAGTAAAAAGTGATACGAAGATATTCAGAGAAAAGATGTGTATGCACTGTAAGTGTTTATCAAAATGTGAAGGAGAGTATATGAGAAGTGTGAAAGTGAATGAGTATGCAAGTAACTGTGAGTGGGTGAATGTGAATCGATATGGAGTAAGAGACTAAAGACGATTTGAGTAAAATTAAAACTCAATCGTTTATTTAGTAAAAGCGCGCAACTGTTGTAGAGTAGTGTGTGAGTGGGACATTAACATGGGACACGTGTCAAACAGCCAATGGATCACTTAATAATTACCGCTGTCATTCCTATAATCACGACACTGACACTAATTAACAGTTGTCAACTACCCCAATTACTTCAAAATAGTCAAATCATCTCAATGAGACTTTTCCTCAGAGTACTTAACACAACTCAACAGTGTTTATCAATTATCCAACTTTATCACTAAAACCCTCTCAATAATTGCACAGTTGTGAATATGAGTGTGTGTGAAGCAGAGTTTACTGAAATCAATTTTTAGAGCATCTAATATTTCATAAAATCCATAACAAAAATCAATAACCACTGAATGCACAAACTCTCATTTTAAACACTGATTGTTTGATGAATGCTAAACTCTGTAGTTACTGTAATACAGAAATCTGAAAACTTCTATTCCCTTTGATGTCCATGATTATCCAAGTAAGCACACAGTCTTTGAAGACAAAAAGATCAAGAGATAGAAATCAGAGTTTCATTCAGTGAATAACAGTCATGAACTGGATAATCTCACAAACTCTCAAACACACAGGTGGTTAGGTGAAGTGTTTACACTCACATTCAATCAGAAATAGCAGAATCTACCATATGCTTGAATGTCCACCAAATCTGCACTACTTTGAGTACATGTATGCACAAATCAAAAGGACTTTATTCAGGGTTTTAAATGGAGTAAAATCAAACAGATGAAAAGAGATGTTTTATTCATGAGTGACTTCAAGCTGAACATCTTAATAGAACAAAGTGTTCAGTACATATTTGTACAAGATCAGTATATATGCCTTTTTTTTTATTTTATTTTATTTAGCATATATACTGAGTAAACTTTTCTTTTCTTGAGAAACACTCATCTGCTTGAGAAAAAAAATATAACTGCTCTTAACACTTCAGAGTATAAGAAAAATGAGCAGTTAATAAGGCTCAAAGGGGTTTACTAAGGATGAAATTTATGAACAGTGTTTATACAGTGTTTGAACAAAGTTCAAAAGAATTTTTGAACAGTGTTTGAAGAAATGGTGAATCCTATTGCCTTTATCATTTTCATGCACACACATATCATGTAGTCTCAAAATGGTCTAATACAAGTTCTAGAGAAACATACTACCTGATGAATATCACACAACAATAAATACTGATTGATAGAAAATGTATCAATCACTGATTTGGCTCAAACTCTCACAGGTTGTAGACATGAATCTGAACTCACCAAACTAATCAATGACACATCTCAAGTTTTATGGTTTTCACAAGTACAAACAAGGAATCATCATGAACCATTCCTTTGGAAACAGAATGTCACTTATCAGAGTTTAGAGTTCATCAATAACCAAAATTATTTATGAGAGGCAATGCACACAATATTCATAGACTCAGAGTTTATGACTGAATAAACTAAGAGATGCTATAAATATGAAACAGTATCATGCTGTGTTGATTTACTGCACAAAGTCTGATTAGATTACAGTGACTCAGAAAGAATCATGATTTATTTACTGAGAATCATGCTTCATACATTTTTCTTCATTGGTGTTTTCATTCAGACAATAATCAATTCTGAATTCACTGAGTGTATCTAACATGTTAACAGTGTTTAACAGACAGACATGCTGACAGAGTTTAAAAAGTTTTAAACATAAACATGCATAACAGAGTTTAATACTAAGGTTCACATAGCACTTAACAATTTACAGAAAAAAATGAGCAATAAGTTTTTGAGTCTAACCAACATCTCTAGTCAAAACTAGAGACCATTCCTAGTTCATTGACCAGTCTTGTAAATGTAGCTTCACTCAATGGCTTGGTAAAGATATCTGCAAGTTGTTGTTCTGTAGACACAAAGTGAAGCTCAATGTTCCCTTCTTCTACATGCTCTCTGATGAAGTGATACCTTATGCTGATGTGCTTTGTCATTGAATGTTGTACTGGATTACCTGTCATTGCAATAGCACTTTGATTATCACAGTAAATAGGTATCTTGGTATACCTTAATCCATAATCCAGCAGTTGATTCTTCATCCATAAAATCTGTGCACAGCAGCTACCAGCAGCAATATACTCTGCTTCAGCTGTAGATGTAGATATTGACTTCTGTTTCTTGCTGTACCAGGAAACAAGTCTGTCACCCAGAAATTGACAACTTCCACTGGTGCTTTTTCTGTCTATCTTACATCCAGCAAAGTCTGCATCAGAGTAACCAAGAAGTTTAAACTCTGATTCTCTTGGATACCACAGCCCCAAAGTCATAGTGCCCTTGAGGTACTTGAATATCCTCTTTACTGCTGTTAAATGTGGTTCTCTTGGATCTGCCTGGAACCTTGCACACAAACAAGTTGCATACATGATATCAGGTCTGCTAGCTGTAAAATAGAGTAAAGAACCAATCATTCCTCTGTAACTTGTCATATCTACTGATGACCCTGCATCTTTGTCCAATTTTGTTGCAGTTGCCATGGGAGTTGTTGCAGATGAACAATCAAGCATACCAAATTTCTTGAGAAGGTTTCTGGTATATTTTGCTTGATTTATAAAAATTCCATCATCTGTTTGCTTCACCTGTAGGCCTAGAAAATAACTAAGCTCTCCCATCATACTCATTTGATATCTTGACTGCATGAGTTTGGCAAACTTCTTGCAGAGTTTATCATTAGTAGACCCAAAAATAATGTCATCCACATATATCTGAACTAAAAGCAAGTCACTACCATTTTGGAAGTAAAACAGAGTTTTGTCAATAGTACCTTTGTGAAATCCACTTTCTAGTAGAAATTTGGCAAGGGTTTCATACCATGCCCTTGGAGCCTGCTTAAGTCCATAGAGTGCCTTGTCTAACCTGTAGACATAATCTGGATATTTTGGATCTACAAACCCTGGTGGTTGTTCCACAAACACTTCTTCTTCAAGTTTTCCATTCAAAAATGCACTTTTTACATCCATCTGAAACACTTTGAATTTCATGTGAGAGGCATATGCTAGAAAAATTCTGATTGCCTCTAATCTAGCTACTGGAGCAAATGTTTCATCATAGTCTATTCCTTCCTGTTGTGAGTAGCCTTTTGCAACCAGTCTTGCCTTGTTCCTTGTGATAACACCTTCACTGTCAGTTTTATTCCTGAAAACCCATTTAGTACCAACAATTGATCTGTTCTTGGGCCTTGGTACAAGTGTCCACACTTCATTTCTTTCAAATTCATTTAGCTCTTCTTGCATTGCTGTTATCCAGTCAGCATCTTTAAGAGCTTCTTCCACTTTCTTTGGCTCAGTTTGTGACAAGAATGCATGAAACAGACATTCATTTGTTGTTGCACTTCTTGTCCTTACTTTTGCATCTGGATCACCAATAATCAAATCAGGTGTGTGAGATTTAGTCCATTTTCTTGCAGAAGGCAGATTGCTTCTGTCATCATGTGATCCTCCCCCTTGATCCATGCTCTCCTGATTTTCTTGGTGCCTTTCTTCATTTTCTGATGCTCCCCCTGAATGTGACTTCTCAGAATTATCAACAGAGTTTGAATCAACAGAGTTTGAATCAACAGAGTTTGATTCAGAATCATTAACTGAGTCACTTTCAGTGTTTGAATTATCACTTTGATGTGATTCTTCATGCTCCCCCTCAACTGGTTCTTCCCTTGTTTCTGATTGAAGAGTTTCTTCAGTATTTACCAGTAGAGGTTCAGAGTTTAGATCAACAGAGTTTGTCAAATCAGTCTGATCAGAGTTAACTTTTTCAGAGAATAAATCTTCATTTTCAAAGTGCAGTTGATCATGTTCATTGATATCTTCAAGTCCAGTTATTTTCTTGTCATCAAATGACACATGAATTGATTCCATGATCACTCTAGTTCTCAGATTATAAACTCTGAATGCCTTTGTTGACAGTGGATAGCCAACAAAAATTCCTTCATCTGCCTTTAGGTCAAACTTGGTCAACTGTTCAGGATGAGTCTTCAACACAAAGCATTTGCATCCAAAAATATGAAAATATTTTAGATTTGGCTTTTTCTTCTTCACCATTTCATATGGTGTTTTACCATGCTTGTTGATCAGTGTTGCATTTTGAGTAAAACAAGCAGTTTGAACTGCTTCTGCCCAGAAATATGTTGGCAACTTTGCTTCATCTAGCATGGTTCTGGCATCTTCTATCAAGGTTCTGTTCTTCCTCTCCACTACACCATTTTGTTGTGGAGTGCCAGGTGCAGAAAACTCTTGTTTTATCCCTTTACTCTTGCAAAATTCTTCCATTGATGAATTCCTGAACTCAGTTCCATTGTCACTTCTGATTATCTTCACTTGATTTTCTGACCCTTTTTCCAGTTGTAATATATGTTCTGTCAGTGTTAATGCAGTTTCATCCTTCTTTGCAAGAAAATATACCCATGTGTACCTGGTATACTCATCAACAATGACAAGAGCATATTTCTTCTTTCCAAGAGACATCACATTCACTGGACCAAAAAGATCAACATGTAGTAGATGATAAGGATCAACAATTGAAGACTCAGTTTTGCTTTTGAAGGTGGCTTTTCTCTGTTTGGCCTTTTGACAAGAATTACACAGTCCTTCTACATTCAATAAAGACTTTGGTAGACCTCTTACAAGATCATTCTTGATTAGCTCATTGATGTTGTTCAGGTTCAAATGAGAGAGTTTCTTGTGCCATTTCCAACTCTCTTCACTGGACATCCTTGTAGACAGACACACTGCTTTGCCATCAGTGTTTGTTGACAATTTGATTTCATAGATGTTATTGTGTCTGTTTCCAACTAGAGCAACTTTCCCTGTAGATTTACTGATCACTTGACAATATTCAGGCTGAAAATCCACATGATATCCTCTGTCACAGATTTGACTCACAGATAGCAGATCATGCTTGAGTCCTGGAACCAGAGCTACATTTGTGATGATGACATTTCCAAGATTAATATTGCCATATCCCAGTGTATGTCCTATGTTGCCATCTCCATAGGAAACTTCTGGGCCAGCCTTCTCCTCAAACTCTGATAACAGGGCTTTATTTCCTGTCATGTGTCCTGAACATCCACTGTCCACAACTAGGGTACTAACCCTGGTGCCCTGCAATCACAAACAATCACTGATTATTAGTTTTAAGGATCCAGACTTGCTTGGATCCTTTGGCTTTCTTAATTCTGTTAGCTTTTGCAGCGGAATTCACATTATCAGAGTTTAAGCTAACTTTTTCAGAGTTTACATTTGCAGAGTTTACTTTAACCCATTTCAAATTTGGCTTGGGTTCATAGTAATTATAGTAAATAGCATGATAATCTCTGCAAGTGTAAATAGAATGCCAAGTACTTCCACAGTGTTTGCATAAAGTCTGTGGTCTAGTTCTCACATAATCACTCTTTACTGCAGTTTTAGAAGGCAAAGAATTAATGTTCTTATTCTTACTGCAGAAACTAGCAAGATGATTAGTGCTACCACAATTAAAGCATGTTTTTCTAGGAGCTAATGAAGCAAGCATTGGCTTAATTCCTGATGTGATGCCTACTTTTCCATTTTTGTTTTTCTTAGGCAATCTCTGTTTGTTGACAGATTTTATCTCCATAAGCTTATGCTTGAGTTGTTTATCTGTCATTAAACCAATGTTAGCCTCTTTAACAAAAGTTTTAGCATATGACTCTCTAACAGCCTTTTTCTGTGCTTCAGTCTTAGGTCCACCTGTTCCCATGACATTACCTTCAGATGAACAATGTGGTCTAGCTTTTACCTGATTTTCAAATCTAAGTTCATCTCCTACAGAGTAACCTAGACCTACTGTATCTGACTGAAACACTTCTTGAGTGTCTTTACCAGAGTGTGTCCAAGTTTTAATGATGTGTTTAGTATCCTCCAATTCAGTTTCTAGTTGCTTATACTTACCTAGCAACTCCTGTTCAATAAACACTGCATCATCTCTCTCTCTTTGAATTTTATTCATGTTCTCTAGCTGTTCCTCAACAAATTTATTTCTTTCTTTGAGTTGAGAGCACTCAGACTTTATCCTCTCATTTTCTAAAGTCTGATCCCTATAACTGATATGCAATGCCTTAAGATAAATTCTCAATTCAGTTATGTTATCAGTGTTATAAGCATAGGTAGTTGGAGGTACCTTGAGATCATCATTTTCAGTCTGAGTAGTAGCCATGAGAGCATAGTTGACTTCCTCATCTGAATCTGAAGTGTCTGCCCAATCTCTGCCTTTGGTGTAGAGTGCCTTTTCAGTTTTACCCTTCTTGCACTCTGGAGCATAGTGTCCCATCTCCTTACACTTGTAGCATTGAATTTCAGACTTATCTTTCTTACCAGATTTGAAGTCCTTTCCCTCAGATTTCTTGAAATTCTTCTTGTCAGACTTTGAGTAGTCCCTGGAGAATCTCTTTCCCTTCTTGAAGTTCTTGTATCCCATCTTCTTGAAGGTCTTTACCATCAAAGCAGCCATTTGCATCATCTCTTCATCATCTTCAGAATCAGATGATCCATCAGTGTTTGAGTTAACATCAGTGTTTGATGACTCATTCTCTGAATGTATGACTAAGGCTTTCCCTTTTGCTTTTCTCCTTGATGCCTCCTTCTTTGATGGTTTCTCCTCAACCTTAAGAGCAACAGACTTTGACTTTCTACTAGATCTTTTGTTTCTCTGCTCCAATTCCAATTCATGAGTTTTGAGCAACCCATAAATTTCATCAATCTCTATTTCACCAAGTTCATAATTATCTCTTATAGTGGTTGTTTTCACATCCCACTTTTCAGGTAGAGAAAGAAGAAACTTGAGATTTGAGTCTTCTAAATCATACTCTTTGTTAACTAATGACAAATCATTGAGCAATTTACAGAATCTGTCAAATGTTTCTGTCATGGTTTCATCAGACTTTGCCTCAAAGTGCTCATACTCCTGAGTGAGTATGTTTCTTCTGTTTTTCTTGATTGCAGGAGTTCCTTGACACCTAACCTCAAGTGCATCCCATATTTCCTTTGCAGTTGTGCAGTTAATCACTTTATTAGACATAACATTGTCTAATGCACTGTGAAGTAAATGTCTCACTTTTGCATCCTTTGCAATAGATGAAAGATCCTCAGCAGTTAGATCTTTCTTTTCCTTTGGAATGACCTTTGATTCCTCACCAGCAGCAGCAGCAAATAATTTTGTTGGTTTGTGAGGTCCTTCATATATTCTATCAAGGTATTCTGGATCTGTAGCCTCCAGAAACATGGTCATTTTCACCTTCCAAATTGCATACTCTGATGGCCTAAGTATAGGAACCCTTATTGTCTCATACCTACTAACAGTAGTAGGGGCTTTCTCAGATGGTGGAGGTATCTCTGCCATTGATTACTCTTGTGTTTGGATCTTTAACTGTAATAAAATAACAGATTAATCTCTGATACCACTTGTTAGGTCGAATACACAATAAGTGATAAGTGGGTATTTTATCTACTTAGAACGTTTCCATTTAGCTTAAAACGATGGTTTGTACTCGAGTTGTGGTATTTTTGATCTCTTTTAAGGGTATTGTGCAGGGATATCAATCACAGGTGTTAGAGGAACGAAGCATAGCAATCGAAGTGCAAAACGGAGTCAAATTCAAGAAAAGGAAAAATTATGTTGCTGAACAGTAGGTACGGCGCCGCGTCGCCGTGTTTGTACTGGAGGACGGCGCCGCATCGCTGTTGAGAATGTCCTGGCGCCGCATCGCCGTAATTGTGCTTGAAGCCGGCGCCGCATCGCCGTCTCGTCTGACCCGGTTCCTGATTTGTTTTGGGTGAATTAAATAAAATAAAAAAAAACATTTCTTTTATGTACTAGCACCTGGAGGCCCATATAAGGGAAGAAAAGAAAACCCTAGAAGGGAGGATAGCTTGTTTTTTGTACGTAGTTTTTTAGCACAAAGAAAAAAAGGAAGAAGATAGTTCCCAATTTTATTCTTGTATTCTTCCTAGTTTGTGGATGCTTAACCTTGGTGTATTCTTTAAAACCTTTGATATTTATCTCAGTCATTATTCGTTTCTTTCTATCATGTTTTCATTGGAACCCATGATGATGATTAGTTCGATCATGAACTAATTCGTTGTCATGGGGGTTTAGTGGACTTATTCATGAATTCTATGTGTTGAATCTTCTCGATGCCTATAGTGTGATTGATGTGATATCCTATCATGGTTGATTTGATTCATTATAGGAGAGTAGCTAACTCCTGTAATTGTGTGTTAATTCTTGTTGAAGCGAAAGTGGAAATAAGAGTTTAGAACTTGCCATGTTAGCGTAGGTTTATGCGTGATAATATCATTCGTAATTAGTGTCGTAACTCTAATCGTTTTATGACAACTATGTGATCAATTGAATGCTTGCACCTCAACCATTATGTTTTATTCTTTATAGACATATGAAGACTTGGCATAATCGGGAGACTAAATGATTTCTATCTTTATTGTGGATATTGTTTAGGATGGTATTTGTTTAACGGAAGTTGGCTTATATCAGTTTTGTGTGTTCGATCAGGTGTTAATAAATCACATGAACAAGGCTAGGGATTTGGAGACTATAGATGGATTGTTTAAGGAAACTAAATTCCCATGTTTAATTTGCATAAGTAATTCGACATAAATCTCAGTTTAAGCAGTTGATAATTAGTTATAATTTCTTAGATAAATCTTAGTGATAACAACAATCCACTTTATTATTTGTTTTAGCATCGGAAAACAATCATACATTGGTGAGTGAATTAGCTAGACAATACAACGAGTCCCTGTAGGAACGAACCTTATTTGCTATCTGTATTACTTGAGATCACGTGCACTTGCGTGTTGAGTTGGTCGTAACAAGTTTTTGGCGCCGCTGCCGGGGACGCGGTTTTATTTTGTTTAGTTTCAATATTTGCCATCAGTGGTCATTGAATTTCGGTGACTAGGACGTTTTCATAAAATTTCTTGTTGGTGAATTTCAGGTACTTGTTGAGAGTTTATGCGTACACGAGCTCGGGCACGTAGAGACGAACTAGCTAGGAGAAGACTTGATTTCGGGTTAGAAGACAATCTTGAAGCAAAGAAAGTTATGGCAAATCAAGATCAAGCAGCGAAGGCTTTGAGTGAATTCTCTCAGCCGAAAGTGGAGGACATCCATACTAGTATTGTTCGCCCAGCTATAGGGTCTAACAATTTCGAGCTAAGGCCAAACATCATTCAGATGATTCAGAACACAGTCCAGTTTGGGGGTAGTCCTGCTGAAGATCCCAATGCTCATATTAGGGACTTCCTTGAGATCTGTGACACCTTCAAATTCAACGGAGTTACAGATAACGCAATCAGATTGAGGCTATTTCCCTTCTCTCTTAAGGATAAAGCCAAGAGTTGGTTACATTCTATGCCATCAGGCTCTATTACAACATGGGCAGACTGTGCTCAAAAGTTCTTGACCAAGTATTTCTCCATGGCGAAGACAGCAGCTTACAGGAATGCCATTTCTCAGTTTGCTCAGCATTCCCAGGAATCTTTGGGAGAAGCTTGGGAGAGGTACAAGGAGATATTGGCACGTTGTCCTCATCATGGAATGCCGGATTGGATGATAATCAGCAATTTCTATAACGGGTTGGGAGCTCAGTCCCGGCCTATGTTAGATGCAGCTTCTGGAGGTGCGCTATGGGCAAAAAGCTATGAGGATGCTTATAATCTGATTGAAATGATGTCGGCCAACGAGTTTCAGAATCCTACTCAACGCTTGCCACCTGCCAAAGTGGCCGGTGTTCTTGACTTGGATGCAGCTACTGCTATTGCTGCTCAACTCAAAGCGTTGACAATGAAGGTAGATTCCCTTTCTAATCTTGGTACTAACCAGGTTGCTATGGTGTGTGAATTGTGTGCAGGGGCACATGACACAAATATGTGTGCTATCTCAGCTGAATCCGCACAATTTGTTGGTAATTTTCAAAGATCTCAGCAACCAGTGCCACAATTTTATCATCCCAACAATCGGAATCATCCCAACTTCAGTTGGAGCAACAATCAGGGAGGTGCTCAGCAACCACATAATCAGCAGTTCAATGCAAGGCCAAGTAATCAGAACTATCAACTGCCACCTTATGCTCCAAGGCAACCATTCAATCCACCGGGGTTTCAACCATCTCAAGGAACTTCATTGAATCAGTCTGAGAAGTCGGAATTGGAAGAGCTTCGGATGATGTATAAGAGTCAGGCAGTGTCATTGAAAACTTTAGAGAATCAAATTGGCCAGCTAGCCAATGCTTTGTTGAACCGTCAACCAGGAACGCTTCCGAGTGACACAGAGGTGAATCCAGGCAAGAAAGATCAAAAGGAACAGGTTCAGGCAATAACATTACGATCAGGAAGAAGTCTACAAGGTCAGAACGAAGAAAAAGCAACCGAGGAAAAAAATGAAAATCCTGAGCAGGCCCTACGGCGCCGCGGCGCCGCCTCACAGTACAAAAACGGCGACGCGTCGCCGAGCCCTCTGGAGGAAAAATGTGAATTTTCAGTTGAGGTCGATTCTGGTTCTGATTTGCTTCCTAATGCTACTCCTTCAACTCCTATCATTCACAAGAGTGTTAATTCCCAAAAAGAAGTAGAAGATAAGGTGTTTCCACCTCCTCCATTCCCAAAACGAATTCAAAGGCAAAAGTTAGACAAGCAATTCGCTAAGTTCTTGGATGTATTCAAGAAGCTGCAGATTAACATACCATTTGCTGAAGCACTTGAACAAATGCCAAGTTATGCCAGGTTCATGAAGGGCATACTTTCGAGGAAATTGAAACTCGAGGATTTAGAGACCGTCGCTTTGACGGAGGAGTGTAGTGCTGTCTTGCAACAAAAGTTGCCACCTAAGCTGAAGGATCCGGGGAGCTTCACCATACCTTGCACTATTGGCAAACAACTTTTCAGCAAATGCTTATGTGATTTGGGAGCTAGCATTAATCTGATGCCGATGTCTGTTTTTAAGCAACTTGGGTTACCTGATCCGAAACCTGTTAATATGACCTTGCAGTTGGCAGATAGGTCGATCACATATCCTAGGGGTATAGTGGAGGATGTATTGGTGAAGGTGGATAAGCTGATTTTTCCGGTTGATTTTGTTATACTGGACTTTGAGGAGGATAAGAGGATTCCTATCATCTTGGGAAGGCCATTTCTAGCTACGGGCCGAACTCTGATTGATGTGCAAAAAGGAGAGCTTACCATGAGAGTGCATGATCAGAAAGTCACTTTCAATGTGTTCAAGGCAACAAAATATCCGTCAGATTCAGAGGAGTGTTTCAAAGTGGACGTTGTTGATAAGAATGTGAAGAAGGAGATCGAGCAGCTAAAAAAATCAGATCCAGTGGAAAAAGCTTCAAGTGGGATTTCTAGCATTGAGAACGAAGGAAGAAAGGGGCTAATTCAGTTGTTGGATGCAACTCCATGGGAAAGAAGAGTTGACATTCTACATAAGTCTCGTGGGCTAGCTGATTCTAATAATTTTCAGGTGCTTCGTAAGTTGTCAAATGAGGAAGTTTTTGCACTCGGGCTCAAGCCATTACCACCCGAGGAGGGTGACCCTGCTGATGATTGAGGTATTCCTGTGCACTTTCTTTGTTTCTCGCCTTCAATGGGGACATTGAAGAATTTAAGTTTGGGGGTGGGGATTAAAGGTGCATTTGTATTAGTTGTATAATAGATGTGTTGCATGTCATGTTAGGAGCATAATTGCATGTTAGTGTAGAGTGTTTTTGTTTTGTTTTTATGTATGCCATATAGGACATTCTGTTTATTGTGATATTTATGTTCATATAGTTGCATTTGCATTGCATAGCATGCATTTTTCATGATCCCTTAGAACGAGCTAATTCTGATTGGTAGATAGATGTCTAATTGGGTGTGGTAATGATGAATAGAGGGTTGATTTATAGTTTCCATGGAATTGACTTGCATGTTACGGAAACAGAATTTTTTCACTAGTCTCATTAGGTGCTTTTGGGCTAGGTTAGGGTCATGCCTGATTGGATGTTTGAGACTTAATCACTTGATTATAATTAGAATTTTCGTTATTCCCTTGATGGCGTAGGAGCAATAAAATCTAAGTTTGGGGGACACCAAGGATTTCATGCTAGTGTTAATTTTGGTCAATAATGGCTAGGCGTCAAATGGCTAGTAGCCGGCTCATTTTTATATGAGTAGTCTAGGGTTGGAATTGAGAATTCTCGTTCCAGATTGCATACATTAAAAAAAAAAAATGAAAAAAAAAGAAAAAAAAATGAAAAAATGAAAGAAAAGAAAAAAAAAGAGTCATGTAAATAATTTAAATGCAAAATTAACCAGAGTGAGCTCTTTAATACTCGAGTAATTAAGTCTGAGGGGACTTAGTCCTAGTGACCTAAGGCTTTTATAGTCTGGGATCCTGCTGACCTAACACTCGCTACATGGGTATTATTGTATAAGCCTTTTGGGGTCTCACTCATTGCACGGTTAAATAAGCATGCGTAGTGTATATAATATTTATAGTATTTAGTGTCGTAGTAATAAAGCATGAATTCTTGGTTAACTTGAATAAGGATGGTGGTGTTCCTAGATTATGAAGTGTCTACAGTCTATTCTGTTTATAAACCTGTGATTGTCTTGGTGAAGGATAGGTATGATTTTTGACCTAGTGTTGAGAGCATTTCTGATGAGCATTGCACACACACACGTTTCTGTTCATGTACTGTTAGTATACGGGGGCTTAGTCGAGCTCTATTCGGATTTAGTTGCATTCTTTGAGGCAGCTGGTTGCTAGTTGGTTTTGGTCAGTTTAAAGGGGATTGTTGCATTTTCATATAGTTGCATTCATGTAGTTAGTTGCATTGTTAGTTGCATTATTAGATGGATTTTGTGGGTACATTCACTATAGGTCCTCACGAGACCTTACTCGTCCACTAGGGCTGCCTAGGGGTTTAAAGGGCTTGTTGCATATGCTAAATGCAACCGTGATCACCTACGGAAGTGGTACTAGGTAGTTGTAAATATTTTGTTTGTTATGCTTGAGGACAAGCATCGGTTTAAGTTTGGGGGTGTGATAAGTGGGTATTTTATCTACTTAGAACGTTTCCATTTAGCTTAAAACGATGGTTTGTACTCGAGTTGTGGTATTTTTGATCTCTTTTAAGGGTATTGTGCAGGGATATCAATCACAGGTGTTAGAGGAACGAAGCATAGCAATCGAAGTGCAAAACGGAGTCAAATTCAAGAAAAGGAAAAATTATGTTGCTGAACAGTAGGTACGGCGCCGCGTCGCCGTGTTTGTACTGGAGGACGGCGCCGCATCGCTGTTGAGAATGTCCTGGCGCCGCATCGCCGTAATTGTGCTTGAAGCCGGCGCCGCATCGCCGTCTCGTCTGACCCGGTTCCTGATTTGTTTTGGGTGAATTAAATAAAATAAAAAAAAACATTTCTTTTATGTACTAGCACCTGGAGGCCCATATAAGGGAAGAAAAGAAAACCCTAGAAGGGAGGATAGCTTGTTTTTTGTACGTAGTTTTTTAGCACAAAGAAAAAAAGGAAGAAGATAGTTCCCAATTTTATTCTTGTATTCTTCCTAGTTTGTGGATGCTTAACCTTGGTGTATTCTTTAAAACCTTTGATATTTATCTCAGTCATTATTCGTTTCTTTCTATCATGTTTTCATTGGAACCCATGATGATGATTAGTTCGATCATGAACTAATTCGTTGTCATGGGGGTTTAGTGGACTTATTCATGAATTCTATGTGTTGAATCTTCTCGATGCCTATAGTGTGATTGATGTGATATCCTATCATGGTTGATTTGATTCATTATAGGAGAGTAGCTAACTCCTGTAATTGTGTGTTAATTCTTGTTGAAGCGAAAGTGGAAATAAGAGTTTAGAACTTGCCATGTTAGCGTAGGTTTATGCGTGATAATATCATTCGTAATTAGTGTCGTAACTCTAATCGTTTTATGACAACTATGTGATCAATTGAATGCTTGCACCTCAACCATTATGTTTTATTCTTTATAGACATATGAAGACTTGGCATAATCGGGAGACTAAATGATTTCTATCTTTATTGTGGATATTGTTTAGGATGGTATTTGTTTAACGGAAGTTGGCTTATATCAGTTTTGTGTGTTCGATCAGGTGTTAATAAATCACATGAACAAGGCTAGGGATTTGGAGACTATAGATGGATTGTTTAAGGAAACTAAATTCCCATGTTTAATTTGCATAAGTAATTCGACATAAATCTCAGTTTAAGCAGTTGATAATTAGTTATAATTTCTTAGATAAATCTTAGTGATAACAACAATCCACTTTATTATTTGTTTTAGCATCGGAAAACAATCATACATTGGTGAGTGAATTAGCTAGACAATACAACGAGTCCCTGTAGGAACGAACCTTATTTGCTATCTGTATTACTTGAGATCACGTGCACTTGCGTGTTGAGTTGGTCGTAACAATAAGCAATCAAATACTGTATTAGTAACTTAACAAGAACACACTGTTTAACAATTAAAAACTGTTTGGAATTAATAATTCCTCTCTCAGTGATGTAAATATCACAGAGAGCTGCTTAGGTTACAATCAAAAGATTTCTCAAATGTTCGACTACCCTTCTAGGGTTAACCTAACTGTATTTATAGAACATACAGCTTCGTACAATCAGTAACTGATTCTCCTAAAATCAAGCTATACAATTGATATCAATCACGATTGCTCAAGTCTTCCAAGTCAACTCAATCTCTTTGACAGCTTTCCAATCTTCAAAGATATTGCTTCCATATTTATCTCAAATCAATCTTCAAACACTGTTGACTCTTCAGACAATACCGCTACAGAGTTTAACAACCTCTGTTGCGCTTCCAGTCAGTGTTTAACTAAACTCTGACTGCTTCCAGCTAAACTCTGTTTTCTGACTTTAGCTTTCAAACACTGTTTTCATCAATCATTTCTAACAGGATATCAGCTAAAAGACGTGGGATAAACTCATGAAAAGGAAAACGGAGCCCTGCTATTAGGCACTCCCTATAAGTACACAAGGCATTGGGCCTCCAATGACAAGGCCTGTCACCTGGCCCAGTTGGAACGAGTTTATAAGGTTTTCTAATCTTAAATAACTTATTATACCTAGCAATTTCCTCAGCATCATGATACGTATTACAGCAGTCATATGCATCTAACTCGGTTAGGCTAGGGTAGTCATCTGCTCGCTCATTTAACATATCTAATAACGATGTGTAAGGAGAGCGAATGGTGATAGTACCTTTGGAAGAAGCAGAGTTCATCTTCATGAGTCGAGCTTGAGCTTTGTCCGCCATTGAAGAGAGCTTAAAAACTTTGACTGAAAACGGAGAAGACAATCGGAGAAGAAGGCCCGAGGTTGCCTGAAAACTTCAACGGAAACTCGAGAGAAAATTGCTAGCTAAAGTAAGAGCTTACAAATGAAAGTGAAAGTGAGAAGTGAGAAATGAACTCTCAACTCTCACTCTTTTATAGAAATAATTAGCCGGTTGACATGCTTGTAAACGGTAAAAAAAACTTACAGTGACCGGTCAAAATGGAATAATTGACCTGTTGAAGGCCCGTAAAATCGGCCCAATTTATTTAAGCCCAATTCTGGAAGGTTCTACAGAAAATATCTGGGATATTTTACAAAAATATCTGAGATATTTAGTAGAAAAAATCAAAGATATTTTGCAAAGTAAAGATATTCTAAATGGTGGAAAACTCTCTAAGTGGGCTAGGTCAAAATTCGTTTAGGCCCATAAAGCCCAATAAAATAAGAGGCCCGTTAAAGTTGGCCCATAAGCCAAGAAGGCCCTTAATTCGATCAGAATCCTGGTCGAAATGACCAAGAATCCTGATCGAAAATGTGTTCGACCAGAAGAATTTTGAACGCTTAATTCGATCAGAATCCTGGTCGAAATGACCGAGAATCTTGATCGAAAATACCATCGACGAAGAGAAACTTTGATGCTTAATTCGATCAGAATCCTGGTCGAAATGACCAAGAATCCTGATCGAAAATGTGTTCGACCAGAAGAATTTTTGATGCTTAATTCGATCAGAATCCTGGTCGAAATGACCAAGAATCCTGATCGAAAGTACCTTCGACGAGGAGGAACTTGGACCCTTAATTCGACCAAAATCCTGGTCGAAATGACCAGGAATCCTGGTCGAAAAAGGTTTCGAACAGAACACAACTTGGCAAACTACTTCGACTAGAATCCTGGTCGAATCGGTCAGGAGTTCTGGTCGAAAAGTCTGTCGACCAGAAGAGATTGAAGGCCTTATTTCGACCAGAATTCTGGTCGAATTCCTAGTCGAAATTCTGGTCGAAAATGACTAGTTCTGGTCAAAAATTTCTACAAAAATTGATTTTTTAACGACAAATCTTCATAGACATAGAGTTCTGATGAGAAAAATACCTGTGGGTACTATAAAAATCCTAAAATATAGGGTAAATACCAAGATATAAGGAATTTAAAGAGAACTCCTGGAAAAAATATATACAAAAATTCTGTAACTAAAGTTATGGAATATAATCGCTTAACCTCGAACAAGGCCAATCGTTGTAAATGTGTAGGTCGCTCCACACTTTACAAAAGATGATACATGTGAAACACTAGTGTACAAATTTAAACCCTGACCCAAGTCTCGGAGAAGACCGTTTAAACTTCAAGGAAAACCTGATCAGTTTTCATAGAAGTTGGGGGGCAAATGATATGGGTTAAAAGTAAGCCCTAAAAACACATTTAATGTGGCATTAATTAGACCTAGAATGGTCCAAACGTGGGGCCCACTAGATGGCCCAAAAACCCTAATTAAATATTAATTTCGTAATTAATATTCATGGCTAATTAACAGCTGGGAAATATAAGTCAAATAAGGATATTATCTCTCCAAAGAGTAGCCTCCAAGGCACATAGTCGTACAAGGAAACAGACTCCTACAAGGAAGGAGTCTAGATCCTTCCTCAAGGTTGACTTGTCCACCAAGTCACCTAACCCTACCATAATTCTGAGGCTTCTCAGCCTATATAAAGGGTCAGAACCCTCAACCTAGAACTACTTTTTTTGGCTTGATCTTTGATATACATCAAAGTACGTAGGCATCTTGTGAAGGCAGACTTAACCATGAACACGAGAGCAGCCATTAAAGCACGAAGCTCACGCACCCTAGCATTAAATACACAAACCCTAACCGCAATCTGATAACCTAGTTTTTATTCCACAACAAGCTGCTATACAATCGTTAATTGATTCTCCTATAAATTACAATGAATGATAACATACATCTGCTATACAATCGTTATATTACAATGAATGATAACATACAATGAATGATAACTTCGTTGTTCGATACCCTTCTCCTCTCAGTTATATTACAATGAATGATAACATACAGCTGCTATACAATCGTTAATTGATTCTCCTATAAATTAGCTATACAATTGATATCAATTATGATTGCTACATGTCTTCTAAGTCAACTCAATCTCTTTGATAGCTATCCAATCTTTAAAGATATTGCTTCCAAGTTTATCTTCAATTAATCTTCAGATACTGTTGACATGTAGAAGCTTCCGCCAGACAGAGTTTAACAAACTCTGTTGCGCTTCCATTCATCAGCGTTTGCGCTTCCATTCGTCAGCGTTTATCCAAACTCTGACTGCTTCCAGCTAAACTCTGATTATTCACTGTAACACTTAAACACTGATTAATACTTACATCAATTATATCTAACAATCTCCCCCAACTTGTTCATTAGCAAAAATGCACAAATTAACAATAATTGATGATGTCAAAACAAAATAGACAAATGCAGTGTTTAATAACTAATCAGAGTTTAAACTACTTACTTAAACAAAATCTATAGAAACCAAGAAATTCTTACAGGGCATCTTTTATCAAATAGCCTCAACATCTGGTGTTGTCCTGAGATAATCTATCAGTAATCTTCTTTCTGCATTTTCAAGTTCTCTCTTCATTATCTCCTTGATTTCTCTTAACCTGGGATCATCCTCACCAGTTTGATAAATAGCAGCTCTTAGAGAATAAATCTTGTTTCTCCTCATCTCATTTCCTAATTTGATGAATTGTGCTTCCTTCGATTAAGAGTTAAAATCAAGAACAGTTACTCCCAAATCTGTCTTCAGTCTAGCACTGTTTTTCTTCATCTCAACAATCTTGCCATGATAATCTCTGTATTTAGGAACATACTGAGTATTCAACTTGTCTCCTCTAACTGCCAAATTTTGTAGCATCTTTTTCCTCAGTACATCAGTAGCTTTTTGAGTTCTATGGTTTCTCACTTTAAAAATATAAAGAACATACTCTAACTCTTCCCAAGTCTTCAAATCAAGATCGAACTCACCAATCTTGAACACAGTTCCATCTGCCATGAAATAAAAGAGAAAATCCCTTTGTAAACTCTTCTGGTGTATCAACTGAACTGATTCCAGTCTGTCCAAACTTTATTGTGTAACTCCAAGACCTGGAACAGTCAGTGATGATGGATCTATAGGACTGGTATTTGTTCTTTTCTCTCTGTGTGAACCCAAACTAGCTTTATCACCTTCAATCTTTCCATCTTGAGTTCTTCCATGTACAAAAGTACCTCTAGTCTTTTCAATATCCAGAGTTTGTTCAAAAACTGACGTTTTTCCAAAAATGATTGTAATGGAGTAGACAAAGAATTTTGCACAACTTGTGTAAAAACAAAGGTTGTATTTTTCTTCTTCACACTTTTTTCTTCTTCAACTACCTTCCCTTTCATCTTCATTTTAGCTTCCTCTTCTATTGGTTTTCTTCTTGAATATGATAATTTCTGACTAGCACCAACATTCTCTTTGATAGAGATGCCTTTAAGAATAGGCTTAGAAACTTCCACTATTTTCTTCACTTTGCCAGATTTCAAAGCCTTCTGTTATTCTTTTTGTAAGTTCTTCTCTTCAGCTTGAATATCTGCAAGTGTAACTCCTTCCTCATTTTCTTCAAGAAACACTTTCACAGCTAATTCCTCATCATTCTGTGGATTTTCAGAGAATTGTAACTTCTTGATCTTTGAAGTACTCTAACCATCAGTGTTTGTTCCACCAGACTTATCAGTTGCCTGTTTCCCAGAATGAGCAATGGACTTTCCAGATTTTAATCTCCTGCCTTGATCATAAGCTCCTCCATCTCCAGCATCATCCTTTTTAGACAGAGTTTGAGATTGCTTGCAACTGGATTTAGCAACTCTCTCCCCCTTTTTGACATCATCAGGAATCAGAATGGAGGTGATCAATTCCAGTGAAGAAGAAATGGAATCAATTTTAGCAGATAAGACATTATGATTTTCTTCAATTTTGTTTAGTCTGGCAAACATAGTTTCTTAAGTTTAGTGTCTGTCTCCAAAGTCATATCTCGAGACTGAATTTCAGTTCTCAGATCAGTAACTGCTTTATGACAATTATCAAGTCTACCATCCAGAGTTTTAACTTGCACCACAGTGGCCTTTAAACAAGAGGGAAGCTCTGGATTGGAAATTTCTTTAGCAGTTTGTTGCACAAACTTTGCTGCTCTCCCTCTAGGAAAAATACAATCTTCCTTGTACCAATTTGCAGAAAATTTATCAAGAAACTCTGCTTCAACTTCATGTGATTTAGAAGGCTGAGTGAAAGGTGCATGCTTTGCATCAGTTTGCACAGGGGCACTTTGAGAAGAATCAGATTGAGCACTTCCTTCTCCTTCAAGATCAGCATCAGTCTCATTAACAATCTCAACATTTTCTACTATATGTTGATAGAGTATATATTTATATGTATTTTACATGATTTTATTCCTCATATTAATTCTATTTTGCATTTAATTGGATTTTTATTAAATAAATTATAATGTTTTATTGTAGGAAGCAAGGAATCCTAAACTTGGAAGGATTGGAGAATAAAAAGCTGAATTTGGAGATTTTTTAGAAGAAATTCGTAATATTGGGTTATACGGGCTACCTACACTGTTTGGGCCGTATCTTGAGTTCCAGAAGTCAGAATTTAACGATCTTACTGTCCACGCGAAGCTTGAAGAATTTTCTTTAATTCCAAGGTGGTCCAAAGAGCAAAATCGCACTGGAACAGCCCAGAAACAGAGGAGCAAAGTCAGCAGCGAATTTTACAATAAAATCCTATTCAAATATGGATTTCTTTTTGTAAATTTATTAAAACATTAAAAATACTTTTATTAGGGGAAAGAGATCAGATTTTATTAGGAGTTTTTATTATTAGCTTTAGAGGGAGGAAGATAGACACGCGACTTTACATACACTTTATCTAGGGTTTACAGAGAGTTTTTCTTCTACGCATAGCAGAAGAAGGAGATTGACACATCTTTCAGAAGCAAAGCAAGGAGAATAAATCTGTATTCTTATTAGAACAATTGGTTCTAGTATTCGGTTTGGATTTCAATTATTTGTTCCTCTTAATTCAGTTTTTATATATCTATTCCAAGATTTGTTTTAATTATGTTATCAATTGAACCCATGATGGTGCTAAGTTCAAACATGAACTAAACATTATCATGGGGTTCCAATGGATTCGATTTCATAATTATTGTGTTTGACATGTGATCGATGTTGGGTGATTTTATTGTGATAATCTGATATGGTTTGATTTAATTGATAGATGTGTAGCTAGCATCTAGTTTATTAATCCTTGATGATTGCGAAAGTGGATTCTAGGATTGAGAATATGCCATATTAGCATGGGTTCATGAATTAATTGTTTATTCTTGATTAGTAGTATGATTTTACCCAATTCATATTGCCCCATGTAATTACAAAAGATAACTTGTGCTTAAACCAATTGTGTTTCCAGGTTGTATAGACATATATGATTTGAACGTAATGTGGTGTCCTCTTGATTTCTATCTTTTGTGGATATTAAGTGGTATGATATGAGTGTACTGAAAGGTAGTTCGTATTATTGTAGTGTTATCTGATTAATTATCTTGTTTATCACCCGTATCGATTTACTGTGTCAACCTTTAGTGAAGTTTCGATGAAATTGGAATCCCATGCCTTCTCATATTAAGAACTCTTTTCTAATTTACTTGCACTTAGTTAATTAAATTAGTTTAAACAAAAACCCAATTTGATAATTGTTCAAGCAATAAGAAGTAACCATACACTATTGCATACGTACTAAAATTGGCATTACACCTAGTCTCTGCGGAACGAATCTTACTTATCACTTGCTATTTGTGATCGCGTATACTTGCGTGTTTACGAGTCAACAAGTTTTTGGCGCCGCTGCCGGGGACTTCGGTGTTAATTGTAGTTTATGTGCTTGTCAGCAGTGGTCATTATAGATTACTGACTTGAATTTATTTTTGTTTACTTATTATCTCGTGTCTTTTTGCTCTTTGTACTCAGGTACTTGAACGTGCATGCTAACACGATCTAAAGCTAGAGCTCAAGCGGAGTTAGAAAAACCAAGCGAGGTAATCCTACTACCGGAAGAAGTTGCTCTTTTCGGGATGGACGAGGCTAATGCTAATGCTAATGCTAATGCTAATCCACCGGTACAGCCAAAGGCACTCATGGAATACTCTAGACCAAAAATCATTGATATACAGTCTAGTATCATCAGGCCAGCTATCGCAGCGAATACCTTCGAAATTAAGCCTGGTACTATCCAAATGGTGCAGAACACAGTGCAGTTTGGGGGTGGAGCAACAGAGGATCCTAATATGCATATTAGGAATTTCATTGAAATCTGTGACACCTTCAAATTCAATGGTGTTTCTGATGATGCTGTGAAGCTGAGACTCTTCCCTTTCTCTTTAAGGGACAAAGCCAAAGGTTGGTTACATTCTTTACCGGCTGGGTCCATCACTACTTGGGATGAGCTTGCACAAAAATTTCTCTTGAAATTCTTTCCTATGGCGAAAACAGCTGCCATCAGGAATGCTATTGCTCAGTTTGCTCAGACACAGGGTGAGTCATTGTGTGAAGCTTGGGAGCGTTATAAGGAGATGCTCAGGAAATGCCCCCATCATGGAATGCCAGAATGGATGATCATAAATAGCTTCTATAATGGACTTGGAAGTCAATCTAGGCCTATGGTAGATGCTGCTTCTGGTGGAGCGTTGTGGGCTAAAAGCTATGAGGAAGCCTATGATCTTATTGAAATGATGGCTGCGAATGATTACCAAAATCCTTCACAGAGACTGCAACCAAGCAAAGTAGCAGGAGTTCTTCAAGTTGATACCGCTACTGCTCTGTCAGCTCAGTTAGAAGCTCTGAACTTAAAGGTGGATTCTTTGGCTAATCGCGGGATGCAACAGGTAGCTAGCATCTGTGAGCTATGTGCAGGTGGACATGAGACTCGTCAATGTGCCATATCTAATGAGTCGGCTCAGTTCGTTAGCAACTTCCAAAGGACACAACAGCCAGTTCCTAACACATATCATCCGAACAATAGGAATCACCCTAACTTTAACTGGGGTAACAGTCAGAACAATATGCAGCAGTCATCTTATTCTTCTCCTAACCAGCAGTTTGGGGGTAGACAGTCCAATTCTTCGGGAATGCAGTAGCAGTATGTGCCGAGGTAGCCATATCAGCCTCCAGGATTTCAGCAGCAGTCAAGTGAGAAATCTGAACTAGAAGAATTGAGAGCGATGGTCAAGAGTCAAGCAGTATCACTTCAGAGTCAGGCTTCTTCTCTCAAAACTTTGGAAAATCAGATTGGGCAACTTGCAAATGCCCTTCTCCATAGACAGCAAGGAAGTCTGCCGAGCAACACAGAACCTAATCCAGGGAAACAGGATGGCAAGGAACAGGTACAAGCTATTACTCTGCGATCAGGAAAATTCACAGGGGGAACAGAAGTGGAACAGAATTCAAAACATGCAGAGCAAGAGGAAGTTGCAATAAAGGAAAAACAGCCACCCCCTCAATCAGCCAAGCAGTCGGTTCCTTCAGAGGCTAATCCTCCAGTCTATCCGCCTCCACCATTTCCTCAAAGGGTTCAGAAACAGAAGCTGGATCAGCAATTTGGCAAATTTCTGGAGGTATTTAAAAAGTTGCATATCAACATCCCATTTGCTGAGGCTTTAGAACAAATGCCTAGTTATGCCAAATTTATGAAGGGAATTCTCTCGAAGAAGTTAAAGCTAGCTGATTTCGAGACGGTTGCATTGACTGAGGAATGTAGTGCAATCTTGCAACAAAAACTACCTCCAAAGCTGAAGGATCCAGGGAGCTTCACTATTCCCTGCACGATTGGTAATGTGTCGTTTAACAAATGCTTGTGTGATCTTGGTGCAAGTATTAATCTGATGCCTCTCTCAGTCTTCATGACACTTGGACTTCCCGACCCAAAACCAACCAATATCTCCTTGCAGCTAGCTGACAGGTCAGTTACATATCCTCGTGGAATCGTGGAAGATGTCTTAGTCAAAGTGGATAAACTCATTTTTCCTGCCGACTTCGTCATCTTGGACTTTGAGGAAGATAAGAACATCCCTATCATTTTGGGAAGGCCATTCTTGGCCACTGGCAAAATGTTGATTGATGTTCAGAAAGGGGAGCTGACTATGAGAGTGCATGATCAAGACGTTACCTTCAATGTTTTTAAAGCCATGCAACTCCCAACTGAAGAGGAAGAATGTTTCAGACTTGATATGGTTCAATCAGTGCAGCATGAGCAAATGAATCAGTTGTGGAAGTCAGATGCCTTGGTAAGCACTTTACAAGGGGATTCTGATTCTGAAGATGAAGAAATTGCAGAATGTGTTCAATTGTTGAATGCTAGCCCCTACCAAAGGAAATTCAGTGTTCCACCAGAATCACTTGGCTTAGCTGAGCTTCAAAAATCACAGATTCGTCTAAAGCCATCTATTGAAGAAGCTCCTGAACTTGAACTCAAGCCACTACCGGATCATTTAAGGTATGCCTTTCTTGGTGAAGCGTCTACATTACCTGTTATTATTGATTCTAACCTGTCAGGTAGTGAGGAAGAAAAACTCTTGCGGATTCTGAGAGAGTTCAAATCAGCCATAGGGTGGACCATAGCAGACATCAAGGCATCAGTCCCTCTTACTGCATGCACAAAATTCCAATGGAGGAAGGGAGCAAACCTTCTGTGGAACATCAAAGGAGGCTAAATCCGATCATGAAAGAGGTTGTCAAGAAGGAGATTCTTAAATGGCTAGATGCAGGCATCATTTACCCCATCTCTGATAGTTCTTGGGTGAGCCCCGTTCAGTGTGTACCAAAGAAAGGGGGTATGACAGTGGTAACCAATGAGAAGAATGAGCTTATTCCGACTCGGACACTCACAGGTTGGAGAGTGTGTATGGACTACAGGAAACTGAACAAGGCTACTAGGAAGGATCATTTTCCTCTACCGTTCATTGATCAGATGCTGGACAGATTAGCTGGGCACGAGTACTATTGTCTGCTAGATGGGTATTCAGGCTACAATCAGATTGCCATAGCTCCTGAAGATCAGGAGAAGACTACCTTTACATGTCCCTTTGGAACTTTTGCATTCCGCCGAGTTTCTTTCGGACTTTGTGGTGCTCCAGCCACTTTCCAACGATGCATGATGGCTATTTTTTCTGATATGATTGGGATTAATGTGGAAGTCTTCATGGATGATTTCTCTGTGTTTGGGTCTTCGTATGACGAATGTTTGCATAATCTGAGCATGGTGTTGAAACGGTGTGTCGAGACAAATCTAGTGCTCAACTGGGAAAAGTGCCACTTCATGGTACAGGAAGGCATCATTCTAGGACACAAGGTGTCTAGAAAGGGTTTAGAAGTGGACAAGGCCAAGCTGGAGACAATCGAGAAACTTCCTCCGCCTATCTCAGTCAAGGGAATTCGCAGCTTTCTAGGACACGTCGGGTTCTATAGGCATTTTATAAAGGATTTCTCTAAAATCACAAAGCCACTCTGCATTCTACTAGAGAAGGATACTCCTTTTAAATTCACTGATGAATGCTTGAGAGCATTTGAGCATTTGAAAAATGAGTTGACAACTACTCCAATCATTATGGCTCCTAACTGGGATGAGCCGTTCGAGATGATGTGTGACGCAAGTGATTTCGCCGTGGGCGTGGTTCTCGGGCAACGGAAGATGAAGGTGTTTCATGTGGTTTACTATGCTAGTAAGACCCTAAATGATGCCCAACTGAATTACACCACCACTGAAAAAGAGCTTTTGGCAGTTGTCTACGGGTTCGAAAAATTCAGATCCTACTTGCTTGGTGCAAAGGTCACGGTCTACACAGACCACGCAGCCATCAGATATTTACTCTCCAAAAAGGATGCTAAACCCCGATTGATTCGATGGGTACTCTTGCTTCAGGAGTTTGAGGTTGAAATAAAGGACAGAAAGGGGACTGAAAATCAAGTGGCTGACCATCTCTCAAGATTGGAGCGGGGAGAGGAAATTAAGAAGGATGAGACTCTCATCAATGAACACTTTCCGGACGAGCAGTTGTTTCTTGTGCAAGGTGAAATACCTTGGTTTGCTGACTACGTGAATTATCTGGTGAGCAATGTCATCCCTTCTGAGTTTTCTTACGCTCAAAAGAAGAAATTTCTGCACGATGTCAAATGGTACCGTTGGGACGAGCCTTACTTATTCAAGCAAGGACCGGA
The DNA here is from genome assembly GCA_037693485.1 of Kitagawia praeruptora. Lineage (NCBI taxonomy): Eukaryota > Viridiplantae > Streptophyta > Magnoliopsida > Apiales > Apiaceae > Kitagawia > Kitagawia praeruptora. The sequence continues at coordinate 17,711,567 of CM075353.1, forward strand.
TAAGCTTATCAGGCGTTGTATTCCTTATAGCGAAACGGAAGGGATTTTACGAGATTGTCATGACACTATCTATGGTGGACATTATGGTGGAGATAAGACCGCTGCTCGAGTGCTTCAAGCTGGATTTTTCTGGCCAACTCTATTCAAAGATGCTCATCAGTTCGTGATGAGATGTGATCGATGCCAAAGAGTCGGTAATATTTCGAGGAGGAACGAGATGCCTCTAAATAATATGCTTGAAGTGGAGGTTTTTGATGTTTGGGGAATCGACTTCATGGGACCTTTTGTTCCCTCATACAACAACCAGTACATTCTTTTGGCAGAGGATTATGTATCCAAATGGGTTGAGGTGAAAGCTCTACCGACGAATGATGCTAAGGTAGTTCTCAACTTTTTACACAAACAGATCTTCACTCGTTTTGGAACCCCTCGTGCTATTATCAGTGATGAAGGAACTCATTTTTGCAATCGCCAGTTCACGGCTTTATTAGCCAAGTACCGAGTATCTCACCGCGTTGCAACAGCCTATCATCCTCAAACAAATGGGCAAGCCGAGGTTTCGAATCGAGAAATCAAAAGAATCTTGGAAAAGGTAGTGAATCCTTCGAGGAAAGATTGGTCCTTGAAATTAGATGAAGCCGTATGGGCCTACAGGACAGTGTATAAAACTCCTTTGGGAATGTCACCCTTCCAGTTGGTCTACGGGAAAGCGTGTCATTTGCCAGCGGAGCTTGAGAATAAGGCATATTGGGCCTTGCAGAAGTTGAACTTTGACATGAAGTTAGCTGGGGAGAAGCGGTTGTTGCAGTTAAATGAGTTGGAAGAATTCCGTTCTCAAGCCTATGAAAACTCGAAGATGTACAAGGAGAAAGTGAAGAAGTGGCACGATAGAAAATTGGTGCCCAAAACCTTTGAACCAGGCCAACTAGTTCTTCTTTTCAATTCCCGGCTCAAACTCTTTCCGGGAAAGCTTAAATCAAGGTGGTCTGGTCCTTTCAAGGTGAAGACAGTGTTTCCACATGGCGCAGTGGAAATTTATGATAAATCACCTGACCAATCGTTTAAAGTAAACGGCCAGAGGCTTAAGCACTATTTTGGTGGTACGGTGAACCGTGAAGCGGTTACCGCTGTGCTTGCAACTACCTGATTCTCAATGAAAACGTCCGGCTAAATGACGTTAACGACAGCGCTTCTCGGGAGGCAACCCATGATTTTTGTATGGTTAGTAATTTTTATTTTATTTTATTTCATTTCTTTTTGTATTTTTTTTTAGGATAGATTTTTATTTTTATTATTTTATTACTCCCATAAGATGCCTTGATGATTTTTGTGTGAAGTGTTTCAGGAAAAAATTGCTAGTTGATAAAAAAAAAAGGGTGAGTCGTTGGGTGTGAAAAAAAAATGAAAATGAAAAAAATGAAAATGATGGTGTACACACTGCAGTGTAAGAGTCCCTGTTTCTATTTTGGTTTTAGACATGCACAAAACCCACGGTGCAGAAGGCTACCCATGGTGTAAACTTCGCTGTGTAGATTTTTAATTTCCGCACCACGGTGCACAAACTCATTCCGCGGGATGGAATTTCCTGTCTTCAAAGCCTTGCAGTGCGTGGAGTCTACCTGCGGTGCTTAAATCCCTGCTGTTTCGCCTAGTCAACCTGCGGTGCGCATAGTTCAACCCACGGTGCAACATTTTCTGTTGTTCATTCTTTTCTACTTGCACGTAGCAGCAGTAGCTCACTGATTCTGTAGGTCATTACTTGTTCAGGCCCATTACTTGTTCTTGCTGCAGCCCAACTTCTGCTTCTTTGTGGTCCAATCCGGTTACTACTACAATTCAGCCCACACCATATTACCATGGCCCAATCTGTTTTGGCCCATTAATTCTTGCTGGTGCATTTACATGGCGACAATTCATCTGCCACCTCCATGTGTCGCCACATCAGCTCACCCGTCAGCATCCAGTCAGCTCTGAGTCATCAGCCACGTCATCTGCTTGGTGGCAGCTCTTTGCAAAAATGTTTTGAAAATATTGGAAGGCCAAGGGAGTTGAACCCCTAACCTTGGGTTGTTTGTGAATAACTTCTATTTGCCCCTTCCCACCACTTGAGCTGGACAACTTCTTGTGTTCTATTATGGACTCATTTGAATATATAATGGAATGGCAGCTTGGAGTGAAGCATTGCAAATAACATTTTGCAATTAATTTTTCAACGGCACTTCGTGCATATGCACTAGGGGAGTATTTTAACCTTTCTTTGTACAATTTTTACTTACATTTTTTTTTATATTTGTTTTTAGGATCTTTTTAGTAATGTATATATTATATATTTATTCATTGAGGACAATGAACCACTTAAGTGTGGGGATGAGTTCTCAATGATAAAAAAAATCCAAAAAAATTATATATTGTAAAATTCAAAAAAAATAAAAATTCAAAAAAAAAATATTAAAAAAAAATTGAAAAATACCAAAAATAATTCTAGCCATGCAATTTGATTAGTTGTTGTATTTTGCTTGATACACCCATGCATGCGTAGAATTCTTGTGTTCTTGACGCTTTTGTATGAGAAGTGGCGTGCTTTGTTCTTGTGCACACACTTTCACTAGCAAGTTGAAACTGGTAGACTTAATTGAACGTGGTAAGTGATTAGAATGACATGAATATGTGCAAGATGACTTGGTTTCCATGCTTTGAGTACAAGTAGGTGCGTTAGAGAGTCTTGTTATTTGGGATTGATTATGTTTTGTCACACCAAGCGAGTTTTGAACCTATATGCATATCTTTTGCATGATTTTTCGTTTGCTTGAGTGTCCACATGTTGTCTGCATTGCTAGCACTTACTTGAGATCTTTCTTGAAATGCATGACATTACTTGATGATGAGATGATAAAGGCACTTAGGTTTAACCTCGTATTTCCCATATTTCCACACCTTTTAAACATGATCAATTAGTTAACCCTTGAGCTTAATCATATTCTTTTGGTGACACACCACATTACTTGCCATTATCCTTTTTATTCTATTGGCCTTACATTGAATTTGAACCTAAATTGTCAAAGGCTAGTATCGTGCTTAAGGGAGTAATAAGGTGTTCATAAAAGGGGGGGTTATTGATGATCATACCACTAGGGAATATTGATTTTGGTTGATGCTTGTTAGTCGAAATGCATAATAATATCTATGGATCAGTGTGCTTATTCCTTAGCTCTCAGAAAAAAAACAGAAAAAAAAGAAAAAAAATAGAAAGAAAAAAAAGAAAAAAATAAAAAATAAATTTGAGAGCATTCTTATGTTTGTATGATCCTTCTTCATTCGACTAGTCAAGTTATTATGTAAGGGTTATTGAAAAATCCAAGTGTGGGGAAGTATTTGTTTTAATAGAAAGGGAATTGAATAATGATTATTGTTGGGTACTAGCTTTTGACATTTAACCTGTTTTAGCTTTACTTGACATACCTGGTCCCTAGCCCATGCTACAACCCGAATAAAGACCTTTTGATTGTCATCAGTGATGTATGTTGTGTTGAGAGTGAGATTGATTGCGAGTGTCAAGTTGTGTTTATGATTTTGTTGGAATTGAGTGATACACTTAACCTTGTTTTTGAGTGAATATTCGTTTTGGAGCGAAAGGTGAGTTATTACTTGTTTTGGCATAGGAGATCCCAGGTTTAGACTTAAAGATGTATTTCTTGTGGGCTTAGCATGATTTCCAACGATTTTTACACTTGACATGAATTTTTATGACCTTCTACATGTTAGTTGAGTGGACTATGTGAATACTTGCACTTTCGACACCAAGACATTGTATGTTTACTTTGATTCTTAAGTTGATGTGGCATGAGAGGACTTGTGTGTGTGGTGTTGTGTTAGCATTGATCTTTTGCATGGTTAGATGAATTTTGTGGGTATATTCACTATAAACCCTCACGAGACAACACTCGTCCTACTAGGGCTGCCTAGGGGTTTAACGGCTTGTTGCATATGCTCAATGCAATCGTGTCACCTACGAAAATGGTGTTAGTTAGATAGATTAGTTTTATTTCTTTATTTGCCCGAGGACGTGCAAAATGCTAAGTGTGGGGATATTTGATAGAGTATATATTTATATGTATTTTACATGATTTTATTCCTCATATTAATTCTATTTTGCATTTAATTGGATTTTTATTAAATAAATTATAATGTTTTATTGTAGGAAGCAAGGAATCCTAAACTTGGAAGGATTGGAGAATAAAAAGCTGAATTTGGAGATTTTTTAGAAGAAATTCGTAATATTGGGTTATACGGGCTGCCTACACTGTTTGGGCCGTATCTTGAGTTCCAGAAGTCAGAATTTAACGATCTTACTGTCCACGCGAAGCTTGGAGAATTTTCTTTAATTCCAAGGTGGTCCAAAGAGCAAAATCGCACTGGAACAGCCCAGAAACAGAGGAGCAAAGTCAGCAGCGAATTTTACAATAAAATCCTATTCAAATATGGATTTCTTTTTGTAAATTTATTAAAACATTAAAAATACTTTTATTAGGGGAAAGAGATCAGATTTTATTAGGAGTTTTTATTATTAGCTTTAGAGGGAGGAAGATAGACACGCGACTTTACATACACTTTATCTAGGGTTTACAGAGAGTTTTTCTTCTACGCATAGCAGAAGAAGGAGATTGACACATCTTTCAGAAGCAAAGCAAGGAGAATAAATCTGTATTCTTATTAGAACAATTGGTTCTAGTATTCGGTTTGGATTTCAATTATTTGTTCCTCTTAATTCAGTTTTTATATATCTATTCCAAGATTTGTTTTAATTATGTTATCAATTGAACCCATGATGGTGCTAAGTTCAAACATGAACTAAACATTATCATGGGGTTCCAATGGATTCGATTTCATAATTATTGTGTTTGACATGTGATCGATGTTGGGTGATTTTATTGTGATAATCTGATATGGTTTGATTTAATTGATAGATGTGTAGCTAGCATCTAGTTTATTAATCCTTGATGATTGCGAAAGTGGATTCTAGGATTGAGAATATGCCATATTAGCATGGGTTCATGAATTAATTGTTTATTCTTGATTAGTAGTATGATTTTACCCAATTCATATTGCCCCATGTAATTACAAAAGATAACTTGTGCTTAAACCAATTGTGTTTCCAGGTTGTATAGACATATATGATTTGAACGTAATGTGGTGTCCTCTTGATTTCTATCTTTTGTGGATATTAAGTGGTATGATATGAGTGTACTGAAAGGTAGTTCGTATTATTGTAGTGTTATCTGATTAATTATCTTGTTTATCACCCGTATCGATTTACTGTGTCAACCTTTAGTGAAGTTTCGATGAAATTGGAATCCCATGCCTTCTCATATTAAGAACTCTTTTCTAATTTACTTGCACTTAGTTAATTAAATTAGTTTAAACAAAAACCCAATTTGATAATTGTTCAAGCAATAAGAAGTAACCATACACTATTGCATACGTACTAAAATTGGCATTACACCTAGTCTCTGCGGAACGAATCTTACTTATCACTTGCTATTTGTGATCGCGTATACTTGCGTGTTTACGAGTCAACAAGTTTTTGGCGCCGCTGCCGGGGACTTCGGTGTTAATTGTAGTTTATGTGCTTGTCAGCAGTGGTCATTATAGATTACTGACTTGAATTTATTTTTGTTTACTTATTATCTCGTGTCTTTCTGCTCTTTGTACTCAGGTACTTGAACGTGCATGCTAACACGATCTAAAGCTAGAGCTCAAGCGGAGTTAGAAAAACCAAGCGAGGTAATCCTACTACCGGAAGAAGTTGCTCTTTTCGGGATGGACGAGGCTAATGCTAATGCTAATGCTAATGCTAATCCACCGGTACAGCCAAAGGCACTCATGGAATACTCTAGACCAAAAATCATTGATATACAGTCTAGTATCATCAGGCCAGCTATCGCAGCGAATACCTTCGATAATTGTTAATTAAATTAGTTTAAACAAAAACCCAATTTGATAATTGTTCAAGCAATAAGAAGTAACCATACACTATTGCATACGCACTAAAATTGGCATTACACCTAGTCTCTGCGGAACGAATCTTACTTATCACTTGCTATTTGTGATCGCGTATACTTGCGTGTTTACGAGTCAACATATGTACTTCAACATTTTCTGTAGGCTTAGCAATGTACTCAGTGTCTGCAACAATCTCTATATTTGCAGCACCAACAGATTTTTCAATTTGAACATCAGTAGCAACTTTATCAGAGACAGGGTCTGCAGATTGTTCTTGTATAGCAGCCTCTGAAAGATTAACATCTACATCAAAAGGATCAGAGATTACATCCTTAGTTGCCTGCTCAACTTCTTCACCTTGTTCAGAACCCTGATGAGCATCAGAGAATAGCTCAGTGTGAGAAGCTACTGTTTCATCAAGAATTAATGTAGGCTGATCAACTGCACCAGTTTCTTCAAAATTAGCAACAAAAGGTGAAGTAGTAACATCAAAAGGATCAGAGAATGGTTGAACTGTTTCAGCAACATCATCCAATATAGGAAAACCATCTCTATTGTCCTCATCTACTTGCATATTTACTGGTGAGTGAACAACTTCTTCTTCAATATTTTCCTCAACAACAGGTGTCTCTATAGGAATCACCTCTGGAGCTGCAACAGTCATCTCTTCATCAGAGTCAGAGATTACCAACTTTCTTCTCTTATAGGTCTACACCTCAACAGCTACCTCTTCTTCACCAGAAGTTGACTCTTCCTCTACATCAACAATAGAGGGTGATGGAGATCTATTAGCTCTCTCCTTCTTCGCTTTTCTGGCCCTCTTAGCCCTTGCAATGCTATGCCTGGAATTATGAGCAGCATGCTTGGTCCTTCCCCCACGTTTGGGTTTTGATGGTTGAGTAGGAGGCTGAGGTTGTGGTTGTGGTGGTTGAGGTTCAGTGTTTAGTGGTTCAGTATTTAGTGGTTCAGGTTGAGTGGATGAAGGTTTGGGTTGAGTGGGTACAGAGGTTGAAGTGTGATCAGTGTTTGGTAATGTTTGCTCAGGCTGTGGAGGTTCTTGTGGTTGATTGATAAAGTTCTGTAAAGCGAGAGGGAAAACCAAGGCAGGTAACTGCTCTTTGGTAGCATCCTTATTAGTCAAATCAGAAAATACCCTCTTATTGACCTTAAACGGCTGAATCACATCAGCATCAGCAATTTCAACATTTGGCACACAAGAAGTAAATAGCATTTGACAAAATCGAGCAAAATAGACAGTTGTAGTTGCTGACAACCTATCACCTATGTTCATTAACACAAGTCTCCCAAAATCAAAATTACTACCATAGAGAAGAGAATACCCGATTTGAAGATTGTCAGTAGGAATTGCATCCCAGTTGGTCACTTTATTCCCAAAAGCCCTTGTGATACAGTCGAAGAAGAAACTCCATTCTTTCCTCAACTGTGGCCTTTTCACTGACCCAAGCTTAGCCAAAGATCCTGAGTATCCAATCTGATGTAGCATCTCTCGCAGATTTGTGTCAGAAACAACACTATACGAAGTGCGAATGTCAAACCCCATCATTTCTCTGACTGTATCTGGAGTGATAACATAGTCAGTTTCCTGATAAGTGAAAATAATAGATTGAGTCCCATTCTCTCCACCATCATCATAAACAGAGTTTTGCCAGAAGGAAGAAATTTGTGATGTAGACAACGTTTGGGGTTCAACCAAAGCTTTACCAATTTCTGAATCGCGCAAGAAACTCTGCATCAAATGGAACGCATCTGGAGCATTTTCATTGTTTAGTGGAGCTGCATAATTGTTAGAAACAAACAAGAGTCCAAGAGAAGTGAAAGGTTTGGTTGCCATTAGTACGATTTGATAAGAAAATATGGAAGAGAATGATATGAGTGAAAGGTGTTTGATGAAATGTTTAAGTGAAAAATGCGATGTAACTGTGAGTGGTTGTGTAAAATGTTATTGTGAGTGGGTGAAAGTGTATGAGTGAATATGAATCGTGTAGATAAAAATGATTAGATATGTATTGAACAGTTAAACTCAAACGTTTTACCATCAATACACGTAACCAGTTACCATGTGTAGTGGGACACGATCCTTGAAAAATGTGTGAGTGGGACACGTGGCACACAATTAGCGAACCAAATGTACATGCTCAGTAATTACAACCCTAATTACTGCTACTTTCTCTCTCTCATTACTAACACAATTAAATACTTTTACACTCATTAACAGCTGTCAAAAACTCTTTTTACCCCAAATTTGAAATCATCTGAAATAAAATATACCTTAGAGTATTAGACAAAACCCAACAACGTTTGTCAATTTTCCAACTTCATTACTGTAACCCTTTCAAAAACTGCACAGATGTGAATATTTGTGTGTGGATAGCAGAGTTTACCGACTTCAATTTTTAGAGCATTTAATATTTCATAAAATCCATAAAATAAATCAGTAAGTACTGGTTGCACAAACTCTCATAGTAAACACTGATTGTCTGATGAACACTAAATTCTGTAGTTACACGTCATGATACGCAGAAACTGATAAACCCCCTTTTATAACTAATCTAATAATTTATACAATTATATATATATATATATAACTCCAGTAATCAGAGGTTGGACCTAGTCACCAAAAATCCTATAATTTTAGCCTTTATCTTTTTGATAAGTTCCTGGGTCATCCTAGTCTTTGAATAGTCACTAAAAATTAAAGAATTTTAGCCCTTACTGAGTACTAGCAAGTTCCTGGGTCATCCCAATCTTTTGACTAGTCACCAAAAATTAAAAATTTTTTGCCCTTACTACTAGCAAGTTCCTAGGTCGTCCTAGATACAACATAATCTCAAAGGAGTAGTAAATAGCCTATATTTAACTACTGTTGGGAAAAAAACATTATCAGTGTTTAACTTCAGAGTTTAGAGGTCATCAGTCATCAGACATTAGTCATGAGAGGCAATGCACACAATATATACAGACTCAGAGTTTAGGATAAATAAACTAAGAGATGCTATAAATATGAAACAGTATCATGCTTGTGTTGAATTTCTGCACAGTCTAAAGATTAAATCACAGATAACTTAGAAAGATTCATGATTGATAATTGAGAATCATGCTTCATACATTTTCTTCATTGGTGATCATCTCAGACAATAACATTATCAGAATTAATCAGAGTTTATCCAGCATGATAACAGTGTTTGACTGGCAAAACATGCTAACAGAGTTTGACAGTCTACGAACAGAGTTTACATAGGAGAGTTTAAAAACTGAGTTCACATAGCATTTAACACATCACAGAAACATAAGTAATGCATTGCATAAGTGAAATTTGAGTCTAACCAATATTTCTAGTCAAAACCAGAGACCATTCCAAGTTCATTTACCAGCATTGTGAATATAGCTTCACTCAATGGCTTGGTGAAGATATCTGCAAGCTGTTGGTCAGTAGACACAAAATAAAGCTCAATGTTTCCTTCCTCTACATGTTCTCTGATAAAGTGATACCTTATGCTGATGTGCTTGGTCATTGAATGTTGTACTGGATTACCTGTCATAGCAATAGCACTTTGATTATCACAGTAAATAGGAATCTTACTGTACCTTAATCCATAATCCAGCAACTGATTCTTCATCCATAGAATCTGTGCACAACAGCTACCAGCAGCAATATATTCTGCTTTAGCTGTAGATGTAGAAATCGATTTCTGTTTCTTGCTGTACCAAGAAACCAGTCTATCACCTAGAAATTGACAGCTTCCACTGGTGCTTTTTCTATCTATCTTACAGCCTGCAAAGTCTGCATCAGAGTAACCAAGTAGCTTGAAATCTGACTCTCTGGGATACCATAGACCTAAAGTTATGGTGCCCTTGAGATATTTAAAGATTCTTTTCACAGCTGTGAGATGTAGTTCTCTGGGATCAGCTTGAAACCTTGCACAGAGACAGGTTGCATACATGATATCAGGTCTACTTGCTGTCAGATAAAGAAGAGACCCTATCATGCCTTTGTAGTTTGTCATATCTACTGATGCTCTTGTATCCTTATCCAATTTAGTTGATGTTGCCATGGGAGTTGATGCAGATGAGCAATCAAGCATACCAAATTTCTTGAGAAGATTTCTGGTATATTTTGCTTGATTTATAAAGATCACATCATCTGTTTGCTTCACCTGTAGGCCTAGAAAATAACTAAGCTCTCCCATCATACTCATTTGATACCTGGACTGCATTAGCTTGGCAAACTTTGTACAGAGTTTATCATTAATAGACCCAAAAATTATGTCATCAACATATATTTGAACTAGAAGCAAGTCACTACCAGGTTTAAAGTAAAACTGAGTTTTATCAATTGTACCTCTGTGAAACCCACTTTCTATAAGAAATTGAGCTAAAGTTTCATACCATGTTCTTGGTGCTTGCTTAAGTCCATAAAGTGCTTTATCAAGCTTGTAGACATAATCTGGATATTTGGGGTCCACAAATCCTGGTGGTTGTTCAACAAACACTTCTTCTTCAAGTTTCCCATTCAGAAAGGAACTTTTCACATCCATCTGAAATACCTTGAATTTCTTATGAGAGGCATATGCTAGAAACATCCTTATTGCCTCCAACCTTGCAACTGGAGCAAAAGTCTCATTATAATCTATTCTTTCCTGCTGTGAATAACCTTTTGCCACAAGTCTGGCCTTGTTTCTTGTAACAACCCCCTCACTATCAGTTTTATTTCTGAATACCCACTTAGTACCAACAATAGACCTATTCTTTAGTCTTGGTACAAGTGTCAAAACTTCATTTCTCTCACATTCATTCAACTCCTCCTGCATTGTTGTTATCCAGTCAGCATCTTGAAGAGCTTCTTCTACCTTCTTGGGCTCAGTTTGTGACAAGAATGCATGAAACAGACATTCATTTATTATTGCACTTCTTGTCCTTACTCTTGCATCTGGATCACCAATTATCAAATCAGGTGTGTGAGATTTGGTCCATTTCCTAGCTGAAGGCAAATGACTTCTCTCAGTGTTTGATCCTCCCCCTCGATCTATGTTCTCCTGATTTTCTTGATGTCTTTCTTCATTCTCTGAAGCTCCCCCTAAATGTGACTGCCCAGAGTTTGAACTATCAGATTTTGGACTTTCAGAGTTTGAGTCATCAGAGTTTGATCCAGATTTTTCAGCTGACTCATTATCAGAATTTGAGTCATCACTTTGAAGTGATTTTTCATGCTCCCCCTCAACTGGTTCTTCCCTAGTATGTGGCTGAGAAGTTTCTTCAATATTTACCAGTAGAGGTTCAGAGTTTAGCTCATCAGAGTTTGTCAGTTCAGCCTCATCAGAGTTTACTTCATCAGAAAATAATTCTTCATTTTCAAAGTGTAGTTGATCATGTTCATCTACATCTTCAAGTCCAGTTATTTTCTTGTCATCAAATGACACATGGATAGACTCCATGATCACTTTGGTTCTCAGATTATAAACTCTGAATGCCTTAGTTGACAGTGGATAGCCAATAAAAATTCCTTCATCAGCTTTTAATTCAAATTTTGTCAACTGTTCAGGATGAGTTTTCAGCACAAAGCACTTGCACCCAAAAGTATGAAAATATTTTAGGTTTGGCTTCTTTTCCCTCACCATTTCATATGGTGTTTTTCTATGCTTATTGATCAGAGTGGCATTCTGAGTAAAACAGGCAGTTTGAACAGCTTTTGCCCAGAATTAGGTTGGCAACTTTGCTTCATCAAGCATAGTTCTGGCAGCTTATATCAAGATTCTGTTCTTTCTTTCAACTACACCATTTTGCTGTGGTGTACCAGGTGCAGAAAACTCTTGCTTTACACCTCTGTTTTTACAAAATTCTTCCATTGTTGCATTTCTGAATTCAGTTCCATTATCACTTCTTATTATCTTGACTTTGTGTTTTGATCCTTTGTCCAGTTGCTTTACATGCTCCATCAGAGTTAATGTAGTTTCATCCTTCTTTTCTAGAAAATACACCCAAGTATATCTGGTGTGTTCATCAACAATGACCAAAGCATATTTCTTTCTTCCAATAGACATCACATTTACTGGTCCAAAAAGATCAACATGCAGAAGATGATAAGGATCAACAATTGAAGATTCAGTCTTGCTCTTGAAAGATGACTTCCTTTGTTTGGCCCTTTGATAGGAATCACAAAAGCCATCAACATTTAATAATGATTTTGGGTGCCCTCTAACAAGATTCTTTCTAATCAGCTCATTAATGTTGTTCAGATTCAAATGTGAGAGTTTCTTATGCCACTTCCAACTCTCTTCACTGGACATTCTTGTTGATAGACACACAGCTTTGCCATCAGAGTTTGTTGACAACTTTATTTCATAGATGTTATTGTGTCTGTTTCCAACTAGAACAACCTTCCCCGTAGATTTACTGATGATTTCATAGTATTCAGGCTGAAAATCTACGTGATATCCTCTGTCACAGATTTGACTCACAAATAGCAGATCATGCTTGAGTTCTGGAACCAGAGCTACATTTGTGATGATGACACTTCCAAGATTGATATTGCCATATCCCAGAGTATGTCCTATTGTTAACTCGAATAACTTGTAGAAGGGGGGGTTGAATACAAGTTATATAATCGTGTCTGATTTTTGCTTGATTATATGAACAAGAATAAACGAATGAATCAAACTCTTGTTTGTATTAATAAGATCAAATACAAACTCTACCAAAGGTGTACAATACCTTTAGCAGCTGCTGACAATACAAATCTCTCTCTGTTTGTTTCGAACTCTCGAATACAAACCTTATACAGAGCTACGCACATTCACTAGTTTGACTCACAACTTCGTCGCTCTTTACAATGATATTGAGAGAGTATTTATAATGCTACCTATCAACTAATAACAGAAAGATATAATCTATACATGACAATGTTCTGCCTTCTAGTCGATAGTTTCCTTCAATAGAAAACTCTTTCCTTCATAATATCTTCTTGCTTGTTCTTCAAACAATGATCCTGTTTTATAGCACTTGCCAGTTTCTGTAGCATCCATAATAACATCATCAGTAACACGACTGATATCAGGATCTGTACACTGCATCAGTATCTGATCAACCATCAGTATTGGACCGCCATCAGGATTTGCTCTCTATTCCTGACATGTAGTCTCCGATACACTGTTCATTCCTGACTAAACTATACAGATAACTGTCTTATACATAAATCCTAAATACAGTGCTAAATCCTTTATAAGATCAGGATTACAAGAAGTATAATGTGTAAATTCTATTCTTAACATCACAACTTATGAATTATTCCTAACAATCTCCCCTATTTATGCTTTAAAATCTGAAGCATAAATCTAAGTTGTGGATGTCAAAACATATAACAATACAACCAGAATAGAATTTATGAATGTAGAATTATGAAGTTTAAGTACCTCCTTCTCAGATGTAGACGTTTATCTAGTACTTAGAAGAAAGAATTTTAACTATTAATGCTGCTCTTCCTTTACCACTTCCTAGCTGAGATTCACCACTGTCACTCCTGGTTCTTCTTTTTACTACCCTTTGTCTGCTCTTTATCTCCCCCAACTTTATCTTTATCTCCTTTAGTCTGGTAGTGTTGTTGTTGGTAGTGTTGTTGTTGTCTTTGAATTGTCTTTATCTCCCCCTTTTTGACATCAGCAACATTAATTCCAAGAGATTCAGAAACAGAACAAATGAGATTCATAAGAACTGCTTGATTTTCCATAATTGTGACTTGGTTATCTTCAAGTGATTGAAGTCTTGTTTGAATATCAATTTGAGAATTCTGAATATCTTTCAAAACATCAGAATGAACTTCAGTATTGGAAGTGCTTCTAGTATCTCTAGTATCAGAATCAGAAAGAACTGTATCTTCAAGTCTTGTAGAAGAAGTTGCTTGAGTTGTATGATATTCAAGTAATAAAACCTGATTAGAAGTATCAACATCTTCATCTTTCTGATCTGGAACTGAAACATGATCATCATCTCCTTCACCAGTATTCTGTGTACTAAAATCTTCAAATCCTGACTCCTCCTTAGAGTGATCAGAGACTGTAGATGTCTCAATTCGAACTGATATTGGAAGTACATACAAAGGAACACTAGGATCATTAGGATCTTCATCTGGTACATATGTATCAAGAGATTGCTTTATCCTGGCACCTCTTCTGTTAATGATTCCTGCAAGCCTCTCCTTTTGCTTCTGAGCTTTAACTTCTGGCTTTGCATTGTGATGTGCTAGGTCATTCTTCTGATACATTTTGATGAATGAAAAAGTACCAGCATCCATACCCAAATTTTCAGACCAAGATTCAGGAAAAACCTGATCCCAGAAATCAAATGATGGTTTCCTAATTTTCTCTCCCTCACTATGGAGTTGATCATCCATACCCTCACTCTCGCTTTGACTTACTAAAGTCAACACTCTTTCTACCTCACCTTTTGCCTGGTCAGGAGCCAGCCGCTCAAATTGTGGATCTAAGTCCATCTTTTCAAGTGTATCACTCAAATTTAGATAAGTGCTCTCATGACCTACAGAAAAATAGAGTTTAGAAGAAGTTTTTATACCTGAACTCACATGGAGAGAGGGTTCCTCATTTGGCATGTGGCTTGAGGTTTTCTCCAAGGAGTGAGCTGCTATAGTCTCTGAACCCTTACAATCATCTTCTTTCCTTTCAGAAACTACAGGCTCCAGTATACCACTTTCAGGTTCTTTACTAGACTCTGATGTCTTCAGTAATACTTCATTAGACACCATAGTTAGTATATCACCGTCTTTAAGTGTTGTTTGCTGAGACACACCCTCAAGGTGGATAGACTCTGACTGAACAAAATTTGTTTGATCTTCAGAAAAATCAACCAAAGTCATTCCTCCCATATCATAGGGTATCTCACTTGCATTTTCAGTCATCACAGAAGTCCTTTCAACATCAGCTATCACAGCTCCTGAGTCATTCTTCCTCTGACTAGATGGTTCTTGTGTTACAGTGACTGTGATCTGATCTTTCCTACTATTCACCACTGGTGCAATAGTATCTTCTGTTGACTGCATTCCTCTATCTACTTCCTCCAGTTGTTCACCTTGAGCTGAAGCATCTTCAATAATGACATTCTTGTCAAATAAATATGCATGAAGTGATTGAAGTGCACCATGCTTCGAGAGTCCAAATTTTTTGACTAATTGTCTTCTGACAGACACATAGAAATACATCTTCATTAAGTCAAGTCTTTGATGTAGAAGTCCATATTCATCTGGAAATAAAAGTTTTGGTACTCTTTCAACCAGAAAGTCTAGAACAGGCCTTGACAACTTCACTTTGAGAGAAATTAGTCCCATAGCCAGTCTGTATGATAATGTAGTTTCCCATGAAGAATCAATATCCAGATCTCACTTGTCAAATACTGACATAGATGCAGCTTGATTTGTAGAAACCTGCATGATATTAGTTGGACTAGACTCTGTGTGTGTAGGTGACAATTGAATCTTTCTCCTTGTTCTCCTGATATAGTGAGCAAAAGATTTATCCTGAGAAGACTCAAGAGGCGTAGACACAGAAGTGATCTTGGGATGAGATCTTTGTTCAATAGACACAGTCTTTTGAGAGACAGTATCCAGTAACTGTTTTCCCTTTTTAAGAACTACAACCTTTTGAGAGACTGCAGCCTGGCTGTGACTAGGTTTTTCATCTCTTTGTGCTAACAAAGAAAGTTGAATTGCAGCCTTTAATTCTGCTCTCTCAGCAAGAGTTAAATCATCATCATCTTCACTAGAATTACTACTACTTGACACAACAAATCTTCTCTTCCTTACAACTGATGTCTTTTGAGAAACACCAGAGGTTGGTTTCTTTGAAACAATAGGCTGTGGATCAAAATTTGGTTCTTGAATTGTTTCAGAGACTATAATGTTTTGGGCTACTTGGGTAGACACAGGTGGGTTCTCCTCCAATTGAGATTCCTGAGCCATTTCACCACAAAAGAAAGAAGAATTGTAGAAAGTAGGAAGATGAGTTTTAAGAATTACCTGAACATGATATGGATAATGAATTGCAGGTATTTCATCTAGATTCTTTTCATTGTCCTTCTTTGTAATATCAGAGAAAATTCTCTTTTGCTGTTCATAAGAAGAAACACAATGTTCTCTACCAAATCTAGTTTCAACATCAGGAATAAAATGGTTAACAAACATTTGCATAAATCTATGATAATAAACCATTTTCCTGTTTTGATCTCTTAACCCAAGTTTAATACTCATCTGACTTAAGATAATATGACCGATGTTGATTACTCTGTCATAAAGCAAACTATAAGCAATATGTGATGTAACAGAAGTAATTTGCTGAAAAGAACTACATTTGCCAGTAAAACATTTAGCAATTTGATCAAAGTAAAAAGACCATTCCTTTCTAAGAAAAGACCTATTCAACTGGCTCATGTTATCTAGAGGTCCACTATAACCTAATTTAGACAACATAGTTCTTATATTATCATCAGATGGTACATTCTCATAACTATCAGTAACATGTAAGCAAAGTACTGAATTAACAACAGATTCAGTAATGTCAAATGAATCTTGTCCTAAATGTAGAACAATCTTACCTGATTGACTCTGAGTAGAATCAATTACCTCAGCATTCTTCCAAGCTTGTGAAACAGCTACTTGATTAATCTGTGGAGATGCTGTCAATGCATAACTTAATGGTCCATACGCCAGAAAGTCCATGATTGGATGAAAATCAGATGACACTCCTTCCTTGTTGGTGATAGCTGCAACATGATTGTTTGTCATAAAATCAAAGTCACCAAACTTGAAGGCTACTGATTTAGGTAATCTTCTCTGAGCTGCCATTTTTGATCTGAAAAGAAACTTGAAAAATTCTTGAAATGGATTAGTGATTTTGAAAACTCAAGAGTGATTTTTGCTTTAGAGAATGTAAAATTAGAGAAAGCAATTACACGATTAGAGTTTCAAAACAAATATATTTCACAAATCTTTCAGACCACTATCCCACGTTGACACGTAGATTGACAGGTGTCAGTCCCTGAAAAATGCGGTTACCCACGATTTTTGGAAAATAAAATCCAAAATTGATTTTCATGAAATAAATCAGGGTATAAATAATCAATACTGATCAGCTTCCTTTTCCTGATGACCTCTCATCAAAATAATCACAAAATGCAATGTGATTTAAAAATATAATTTTCAAATCCTGATGGTCACACATGAAATCCTGACCAATATCATCAGAGACTTAATATGGAGTTTTCCACGTGGCATTTTTCTTTTATCTGAAAAAGAAAATAAACAATTAATCTGAACAGAAAATCAATTGGTTAGATATTTTCAATATTTCTTGAAAACAAGAAATACAGTCACATGCAATAATTAGCATTTGACTTCATTAAAACTTCCAAGTGACTGCTCAGCTTCTCACGTCTTTCTTTAAAAGAACCAGACGCCTTATGCCATTCTCCATAATTTCTTTTCTTCTCAACAATGCTTCTCAAACCAAAATTCCCTTCAAACCCATTTTTCAGATTTTTCTCAATCGACGAACATCCTGTTCTTGATCATCTCTTTGAACAAATGACTCTTCTCATCGAACTAATCATAAATGGATTGGTTTTCGACAATATCCAGAGATTTCTCCTAGAACATCCATCTGTTGGATACAATCTTCCCCTAACCTCCTCAAAACTTGAGGATGAAAAATTTGGCCAAGAGTCTGAGGTTGATCTTGATGGAGATGCTATTCATTTAAGTTAGCTGCTCTCATTCAAGTCGCCCAGACAAGGAATCCAAGAGTAAACGATGCTTTCATCCCCTGATGGATTTCTTGAGATGCTCCTTGTCCTGTACCTCAGAGTTCATATCAATAGACAAGTATAGAATTATCAATAGAAATTTAGACAGAAAGATGTTGTATTTCATTTCCATGTAATGATTTCTATTAATGAAAATACAGTTTCTTGTTATCTGCTTGTCTTTTGATTTTTGAGTGATGTATAAATTATCAGTATGCAAATATCAAAACTTGCTAGCATAGACTTAACACATCACAGAATTAGATTACTACACAAAGTAAACGTCAGGATTTGAAACAATTTTCATAATCCTGATACTGACACAATACTGATGACGTCAGCATCCTGATAACAAATCTAATCCTGATGATTATTAACAAGTCTATCATACTGAAATTTATCAAGGCAAAGTGTTATAGCTAAAGCATTTAACAATCAAATATAGATCCTGACAAGAATCAAGTCTATAAGCTAAGAACAACATACCTTGCTACTTTAATAGCACTAGTATTATCACAAAACATAGGAATATTACTAAGTGTCATACCATAATCCAGCAACTGATTTCTTATCCAAAGGAGCTGCGCACAACAACTGCCTGCTGCTATGTACTCAGCTTCTGCAGTTGAGGTTGAAACAGATTGTTGCTTCTTGCTTGCCCAAGAAATCAATCTATTTCCCAAGAACTGACATGTACCTGTAGTGCTTTTCCTGTCTATCTTACACCCTCTTGTGAAGCCATTTTCAAGAAGAAATTTAGACAAAGTCTCATACCATGCTCTTGGTGCCTGCTTTAGTCCATAGAGTGCCTTGTCAAGTTTGTAGACATGATTTGGAAACTTTGGATCAACAAATCCAGGTGGCTGTTCTACATACACTTCTTCATCAAGTTTGCCATTTAGAAAAGCACTCTTTACATCCATCTGGTATACCTTGAATTTTGAATGAGCTGCAAATGCAAGAAACATTCTGATTGCTTCCAATCTTGCTACAGGTGCAAAGGTCTCATCATAATCAATGTCTTCTTCCTGAGAATAACCCTTGGCCACCAGTCTTGCTTTGTTTCTTACAATCATACCAGATTCATCTAGCTTGTTTCTGAAAACCCATCTTGCACCAACAATAGATCTATCTTTAGGTCTTGGTACCAGTTTCCAAACTTTGTTTCTCTCAAACTCATTTAACTCCTCCTGCATTGCAATTACCCAATCAGGATCCTGTAAGGCTTCTTCAACCTTCTTAGGTTCATTCTTTGAGAGAAAACAACTATACAAGCATTCATTTTGAATTGATCTTCTAGTTCGATCACCACTATTTGGATCACCAATTATCAAATCTTCAGTATGATCCTTTGTCCATTTTCTAACAGGTGGTAGATTAACTCTGCTAGTCTCTCCCCCTAAGTTAGTGGTATCCCTTGTAGAAGAATTCTCTCTACCTTCGAAAACTCTCCTTTGATCAATAGAATCAGTAGATTCCATATTGCTGCTAGTTACTGATCTTTCCTCAGTAGACTCTGAAAGATCAGTTCCTGATGGAATAGACTCTGAAACGTCAATTCCTGATGGAGTAGACTCTGAAAGGCTAGTCTGCTCCTGATGATCACTGTGTTCTCTCTGATTTATTTGCTCCCCCTCAACAGTAGCACTCCTTTGAGAAGCAATAGAAATTCCTTCTGGAGAACCTTCATCATCACTTGAGAGTATCTCAGAAATCTTCAGATTTTCAAATTCCAATTTGTCATGGCTTTCATCAGTTTGCAAAATTCCAAATTTCTTATCATCAAATGCAACATGAATTGATTCCATAACAATGTGAGTTCTGAGATTATAAACTTTGAAGGCCTTAGATGCTGAATATCCTAGAAAAATTGCTTCATCCGATTTGGCTTCAAATTTTCCAAGTTGTTCTGGATGAACTTTTAGGACATAGCATTTGCATCCAAAGATGTGAAAATATTTCACACTTGGTTTCTTTCCTTTGATCATCTCATAGGGAGTTTTTCCATGACTATTAACCAAGGTACAGTTCTGAGTGAAACATGCAGTGTTAATAGCTTCTGCCCAAAAGTAGGTTGGAAGTTTTGCATCTGCAAGCATGGTTCTTGCTGCCTCTATGAGAGTCCTGTTCTTTCTTTCCACTACACCATTTTGTTGAGGTGTACCAGGTGCAGAAAACTGTTGAGTGATTCCATTGTCTGCACAAAACCCCTCCATTGTAGAATTCTTGAATTCTGTACCATTGTCACTCCTAAGTACTTTGACTTTGTACTCAGAGTTATTACGAATATTCTTGATGAGTTCAATGATTTGCTGAGGAGCTTCATCCTTCTTGTGTAGAAAGAACACCCATGTGAACCTTGTGAAATCATCCACCATAACTAGAGCATATCTTTTCTTGCTGATAGACATAATGTTTACTGGACCAAATAGATCAAGATGTAGCATGTGAAATGGTTCAGTAATTGAATTTTCAGTTTTGCTCTTGAAAGTAATTCTTCTTTGCTTTCCAAGCTGACATGCATCACAAAGTCCATCTTGCACAAAATTTGCCTGTGGTAGGCCTCTCACCAAATTGTGTTTAACAAGTTGATTAAGCTTCTTGAAATTAAGATGTAAGAGCTTCTTGTGCCAATTCCAGCTTTCATCACTTGTTGCTTTGCTGTAGAGACATCTAACAATTCCTTTAGATGTATCACTTAAGCTGGCTTCATATATGTTACCATGTCTTTGACCAGTTAGAACAATGTCTCCATTCTGCATATTCAAGATTTTGCATCCTTCTCTGTCAAAGATTGATTTGTAACCTTTATCACCCAGTTGACTTATGCTTAAAAGAGTATGTTTCAAGCCTTCAACCAGTGCTACATTTTTTATGATGACATTCCCCAAAACAATTGAGCCATATCCCAGAGTTTCTCCTTTGTTGCCATCTCCAAAAGATATTACTGGGCCAGCTTTCCTCTCAAACTTTGTAAGCAGGGACTTCTTTCCAGTCATATGTCCAGAGCATCCACTGTCCAAGATAATTGAATGCTTCTTTCCTGTGCCCTGCAAACAAAAAGTAACTAGTTAGAATTTTTTAGGACCCAACTTTGATTGGATCCTTTCTTACTAGATTTAGAGACAACAGACTTTGAAGATTTTGCTTTTATTTTACCTGTTGCAGAGTCAACTTTAGACTCTGATCTCACAAACTGTTTGTGACTAGGAGTTTCAGATTTCAAAGAATAATAGTCATAATACAGTTCATGATATTCTCTACACATGTAAATGGAATGAAGTAAACTACCACAATGATAACAAGCTTTTTGTGGTTGGTATTGAATTTTCTGAGTCTTGGGGAATCTGGACTCAGTTTTCCAAGAAGGTTTTTGATTGCAGTCTAGGGCCAAATGATTATGATTTCCACACTTATAGCATTTTTTCCTAGGTGCATCAGGTACATTCTTGTAATTATTCTCTTTGTTAATACCTTCTTTTCCATTCCTATTTCTCTTGATCTTGCTAGACTCTGAAAGACCATCTAATCTCTGTTTCAACTGAGACTTAGACAGAAACCCTATGTTTACATTCTTAGGTTTCTCTAACACTTTCTCATCTGAATTACTATTGTTAATCCTTTTGTGTACAACAGGGGTACCTTTTGAATCAACAAATTTAACATGATTAGGTTCAGAAACAATTTTCTTACCTTCAGATTTAGATGTGTTAGCTTCTACCTTACTATCATCATTGACAATAGCTACTTTTTCTTCTTGTCTAGCCTTATCAAAACCTAAACCATTAACCTTACCACGAATTCCACTCTCAAAGATTTCTATTGTCTTCTTACTGGAATTGTTAATGGTCTTAATCACATCTCTCTCTTCTTCTAGTTCTTTTCTGACATAGTCATAAGCCTCAAGAATAACACTATAATCATGCTTAGCTTTATCAGAACTTAACTTGTATTCTTCCATTTGAATTAATTCAGATTCAAGAAAATTATTTCTATCAACTAATTTATCATTCTTAACCTTAAGTTCATCTCTTTCACAAGTAAGAATTCTAAAATTAGTCATAAGATTCTTAAACTCAGCATGGATAGATCTAATTTCATCAGAATTTAAGCTATCAAATGAATCAAGAGAGTGAAGTGATACCTTAACAGAGGATGGAGAAGTTTTCTTTGGAGATCCAGGTTTGTCTGAACTATTGGCCATCAATGCAATGTTGTCATAATCCAATTCATCTTCAGAGTCACTGGAATCAGCCCAATCCTTCTGTGTGACCATAAGTGCATTACCCTTTCCTGAATTCCTAGGCTTCTTACACTCACTAGCAAAATGTCCAAGCTCGCTGCAGTTAAAGCACTTGATCTTGGCCTTATCAAGCTTGACAATTGTACTTTTGCTTTTGTCACTCTTCTTCTCCTCCTTCTTCTGAAAAGGTCCTTTGCTAAATCTTCTCCTGTTGAATCTTCCTTTCTTGAAAGCTTTAGCAAACATAGCGAAGAGTTCCTGCATCTCAGATTCAGAATCATTGTTGTCAGAGTCCATATCAGTAGTCTCTGACTCAGAACTTTCTTTGCTTTTCTTCTTCCTTGAATTCTTTACAGCAATCTCTTCATGCTGTTCTTCAGGAAGCTTCTTAACTTCAGATTGAGCAGTAAGTGCAATAGTCTTCATCTTTCCTTCACTCCTGCTCTTCTTCTGCTGCTTGTCAAGTTCATAAGCTCTCAATTTTCCATATACTGCCTCTAATGAAATCTCATCCAGATCATTAGCTTCCTCGATCGCAGATATCTTCTCATTGTAGAAATCAGGCAAAGGTTTCATGAACTTTGTATTCATATCCTCCAAGTCATAATATTTACCATGCATGGCCATCTCATTGATGAGTTTTGTAAACCTATCAAAGGTATCAGTAAGTGACTCACCAGACTTGGATTCAAAGTACTCATACTGTTGTATAAGTAATGTCCTCATATTCTTCCTGACAGGCTTAGTTCCTTCACAGTGAACCTTAAGATTGTCCCATATATCCTTAGCAGTTTTACAAGAGAGAACATAGTTAGTGAGAACAGAATCAAGACTGTTGAATAATATGTTTCTCACTTTAGCATCTTTGAGAACATTCTCCTTGTCCTTATCTGACCATTCAGATTTTGGCTTCTCTACTGTATGTTCTGGAACAACCACACCATCAACAGTTGCTTGTCCAACGACCTTTGTTGGAACAAAAGGTCCATCTCTGATTCTGTCAAGATAATCAGGATCTGTTGCTTCCAGATGATGCAACATCTTTACTTCCCATAGAGTATATTCGTTTCTCTTGAGCATAGGAATTTTAGTATTCCCATCCTTGTAACCAGACATGATTGCAGATCTTTATGATTACTCGAAATCAACCTGCTCTGATACCAATTGTTAACTCGAATAACTTGTAGAAGGGGGGGGGGGTTGAATACAAGTTATATAATCGTGTCTGATTTTTGCTTGATTATATGAACAAGAATAAACGAATGAATCAAACTCTTGTTTGTATTAATAAGATCAAATACAAACTCTACCAAAGGTGTACAATACCTTTAGCAGCTGCTGACAATACAAATCTCTCTCTGTTTGTTTCGAACTCTCGAATACAAACCTTATACAGAGCTACGCACATTCACTAGTTCGACTCACAACTTCGTCGCTCTTTACAATGATATTGAGAGAGTATTTATAATGCTACCTATCAACTAATAACAGAAAGATATAATCTATACATGACAATGTTCTGCCTTCTAGTTGATAGTTTCCTTCAATAGAAAACTCTTTCCTTCATAATATCTTCTTGCTTGTTCTTCAAACAATGATCCTGTTTTATAGCACTTGCCAGTTTCTGTAGCATCCATAATAACATCATCAGTAACACGACTGATATCAGGATCTGTACACTGCATCAGTATCTGATCAACCATCAGTATTGGACCGCCATCAGGATTTGCTCTCTGTTCCTGACATGTAGTCTCCGTTACACTGTTCATTCCTGACTAAACTATACAGATAACTGTCTTATACATAAATCCTAAATACAGTGCTAAATCCTTTATAAGATCAGGATTACAAGAAGTATAATGTGTAAATTCTATTCTTAACATCACAACTTATGAATTATTCCTAACACCTATGTTGCCATCTCCATATGAAACTTTTGGGCCAGCCTTTACCATATACTCTGATAGCAGGGCTTTATTTCCAGTCATGTGTCCTGAACATCCACTGTCCACGACTAGGGTACTTTTCCTGATGCCCTGCAATCATAAACATTTACTGAGGACTAGTTTTAAGGATCCAAACTTGCTTGGATCCTTTGGCTTTCTTAACTTTGTTAGATTTTGTAGCGGAATTCACATTATCAGAGTTTAAACTAACTTTATTAGAGTTTACACTTGCAGAATTAACCTTAACCCATTTCAAATTTGGCTTGGGTTCATAGTAATTATGATAAATAGCATGATAATTTTTGCAAGTATAAATAGAATGCCAAAAACTTCCACAATGTTTGCATAATGTCTGTGGTCTAGTTCTAACATTAACTTTCTTTACTTCAGACTTAAAAGGTAAAGAATTAATGTTTTTGTTTTTCCTGCAAAAACTAGCAAGATGGTTAGTGCTACCACAGTTATGACATGTTTTTCTTGGAGCAAAAGTAGCAAGCATTGGATAATTACCTTGAGAAATACCTACTTTACCATTCCTATTCTTTCTAGACACTTTCTGTTTCTTAACAGATTTTAACTCCTTAAGCTTATGCTTGAGTTGTTTATCTGTCATTAAACCAATATTAACCTGTTTAACACTAGTTTTTACTGGTTCTTTTTTAACAGTTTGTTTTCCTCCTTCAAACCTAGGTTCACTAACTCCATTAACAAATGTTCCAAATTTCTTAGGTGGGAGTGGTGGTCTAATCTTGATTTTATTCTGAAACCTAAGTTCATCTTCCTCAGAATAAACTAGACCAATAGAGTCAGATTGAAAAACCTCTTGAGTGTCTTTTCCAGAATCAGTCCAAGTCTTAATAATGTGATTTGCTTTTTCCAACTCAGATTCTAGTTGCTTATATTTTCCTAGCAAATCCTGTTCTAGATAGATAGCATCATCTCTTTCCTTCTGAACTTGTTGCATGTTTTCAAGTTTCTGTTCAACAATTTTATTTCTCTCTTTAAGTTCAGAATTCTCAGATTTGATTATCTCATTCTCTAAAGTCTGATCCCTATAACTGATATGCAAAGCCTTAAGATAGATTTTTAATTCAGTTATATTATCAGTATTATAGGCATAGATAGTCAGAGGTACCTTGTTTTCAGAATCAGAAGCAGTCTCATTGGTTGCCATGAGAGCATAGTTAATTTCTTCATCTGAGTCTGAAGTGTCTACCCAATCTCTGCCTTTGGTGATGAGTGCCTTTTCAGTTTTACCCTTCTTGCACTCAGGAGCATAGTGACCCATCTCCTTACACTTATAGCATTGAATTTCAGACTTTTCTTTCTTTCTAGATTTAGAATCCTTTTTCTCAGACTTTCTGAAACTTCTTCTGTCAGAACTTGAATCTTTTGAAAATTTGTTTCCCTTTTTGAACTTTTTGAAACCCATCTTCTTAAAACTTTTCACCATCAAGACATCCATTTTTCTCATTTCTTCTTCATCATCCTCAGAGTCAGAAGATTCATCAGTGTTTGAATCATCATCAGAAATTGATGATTCACTTTCAGACTGTATGACGAAGGCTTTTCCTTTAGTTTTCTTCCTTGATGCTTCCTTCTTCAAAGGTTTCTCCTCAGCCTTTAGAGCAACAGATTTTGCCTTTTTATTTGATCTTTTTCTTCTCTGCTCCATTTCCAATTCATGAGTTTTGAGCAGCCCATAGATTTCATCAATCTCAGTATCAGCAAGATCATAGTTATCTCTTATGGTGGTTGTTTTCACATCCAACTTTTCAGGTAGAGAAAGAAGAAACTTGAGATTTGAGTCTTCTAGATCATACTTTTTGTTTACCAATGACAAATCATTGAGCAGTTTACAGAATCTGTCAAATGTTTCTGTCATGGTCTCTTCAGATTTAGCCTCAAAGTGCTCATACTCCTGTGTGAGTATGTTTCTTCTATTCTTCTTGATAGCAGCAGTTCCTTGACATCTAACCTCAAGGGCATCACAGATCTCTTTTGCAGTGGTGCAATTAATCACTTTGTTAGACATAACATTGTCTAAGGCACTATGAAGTAGATGCCTAACCTTTGCATCCTTTGCAATAGATGAAAGATCTTCAGGAGTCATATCTTTCTTCTCCATTGGAACTGTTTTAGCCTCTTGTCCAGCAGTAGCACAGATAACTTAGTAGGTTTATGAGGACCTTCATAAATCCTGTCAAGATATTCTGGATCTGTAGCCTCCAGAAACATAGTCATCTTAGCATAGTCTGCTGGCCTAAGAATAGGAACCCTAATGGTTTCATAACGACTCACAGTAATAGGAGCCTTCTCAGAACCTGTTGGAGGAGGAATCTTTGCCATTGATTATCTTTGTGTTTGGATCTAAACTGTATTAAAGTAAAAGATTGTCTCTGATACCACTTGTTAGGCCGAATACACAATGATAATCAAGCTTTGTATGAGAGATTAACAAGAACACACGTTTTAATAATTAAAAACTGTTTGGAATTTGATAATTCCTCTCTCAGTGATGTAAATTATCACAGAGAGCTGCTTAGGTTACAATGAATGATAACTTCGTTGTTCGATACCCTTCTAGGGTTAACCTAACTGTATTTATAAAACATACAGCTGCTATACAATCGTTAATTGATTCTCCTATAAATTAGCTATACAATTGATATCAATTACGATTGCTACACGTCTTCTAAGTCAAATTAATCTCTTTGATAACTATCCAATCTTCAAAGATATTGCTTCCAAGTTTATCTTCAATTAATCTTCAAATAACATAGAGGTATGTAAATTCATGTGATTTTAACGTAGAAAGAAACATACTACAAAATCTCTTAATATTATGTAAAAGTCATATTTGTGTTCATGTATACCTACATATTTAAATTCAAAAGTTTTGTTACAGTCTAATGCTTATTGCACAATATCGAAATTCTATTTTAAAATTAGGTACTTTGAAAAAAATATATATTACAATTTTGAATTATTTTTTAAACTCAACTTTAACTTTTTTTCAAATATTTAAATTGAAGTAAAATATAATTAAACGACCTTAATGACTTTAACATCTTTATGATATCCTAGATCAACTTTTTTTTGTTACATTTATTGTAATATAAGTATATGTTACAATTCTACCATTATATATTATAATGATCAATTTATTATATTATATGAAAATTTATATAACCATACTTTATAGTCGAATTATAATCTAGTCGATTATTGTTTATAATTATTACAGTTTTGTAATATTTATGACTCAAGGATCATATCTTCTTTCATTTAGTATTTAAAATTAGTTACGTTATTTTATATATATATATATATATATATATATATATATATAATATAAATTCATTTTTAGAGTTTCATCTCTTTAACATAAATTCAATTATTTTTTATTTTTTTCAAATATTTATGTTTTAACACCAATCATACATTTAAATAGCTGAAAGTCTAAATAGTAGGTCTGTTGAGTATTGAATACAGTAAAAGAATACAGAGGGGGGGTGAATGGATTCTTGAACTTTTCTTGTTCGAGTCTATGTAGCAAATAAGTGTTTGTGTGTGCAAGAGTGAAGGTGCGGATAAAGAACAACACAAGACACAATATCACTTTATCTAATGTATTATTAGATAAAGGTTACTACAATCTGTGAATACAAATGATAGTATTCTCAGCTTCGTTTTTCTCAGGGAGATATAGCTTACAATGTATGAAAAACTTGACTCACAAAGTTCTTGGTTACTAAGGAAGTGAGGCTGTATCCTTATAGAACATGGATACAACCTACTTACTACAAATAAGGTAACTAAACAAATTACTTTCTGGTCTGTCTATCCTTTTTGAGTAATAGTCCAAACGGTTACAGATTTGACTTTACAAAGCCTGTTTAGATCCACTTCTTTAGCTCCTTGTCTCTTCTATATCTCTCCAAGCTTCCTTGTAGGCTTCCCAGAGCACGTTACAGATTGTGGTCCATAAAGTGCATTGGCTTGTTGTAGGTTTCTGACTTGTACAATTTCTTCAGTATTTTGTCTCCAAGAATGTATTCGAGAAGTGACTAAGTAGGTGATTCGAGAACTAGAATTGACTTGATCGATAACTCTGAGTTCTCGAACACTGTTATATTGACATATCGAATCACTTCTCGAATAGCGCTTTTCTTCAGGATTCCTTGAGTTGTCGAATAGAACACTTGACTTGTTGACTCCTTGAGAACTCGAATACTACTTTGACTTGTTGACTTCCTGAGTTCTCGAATATAGTACATAGACATATCGAATCTCTGAGATATTGAATGAGATATCGAACAGTGTATTCAGAGATATCGAATAGTGTCTTGAGATATCAAATCCCTGACTTCTCGAATAGACAAATATACTTCTCGAATTGGTACTTAGGCAAATTCTTCATTTCTTCAAATCCCAACTGTAATTATTTGACAGTCTTTATCTTCTTGCTTGAGGCATGAACCTTGGAACTTCTTTCAAGCATTATTCTAGACTCTAGAAGTACAGTTACACAACTAGGATTTGATGCCTACTACAAGTACAATACAAATAAAAACTCTACAACTAGAGGTTCCCTCAGTTAAGAGGTCATGTAAGTAATGCAGAGCATTACAAACAACTAGGCTTGTTATTAGATGTATACATGCATGTCTCTGTGACTAACAATCTCCCCCAAATTGTGAGTGAGACCCTTAGTCACAATTTCATGTCTGATAACAAGCCTAACATACATAAAGATAAAACTTTAAAAGTACAGGTATGTAGATTGATTGAGCACATGAATGAAATTACAAGATAAACAATCTTACATTATGATGAAATACTAGCCATTCTCATTTGATTCCATCTCCATTGCCTTGGCTTGTAGATCATCATATGCTTTCTGTTTTCTTTCTTTCTCTTTTCTTGCATTCTCATCCATGGCCTTTATGATCTCAGCTAAGGCATCCAACTCTTCAAGCAAAATAGAATTCTTGAAATCTTCAAGTACTGGCTTCAGAATGTTGGCAGGATAGTGATTGAGTAGGTCCATTCTTATATTGACATGCTCCCCATTTCTTCTCCTATACTTCACCAAATAGGGATTGAACTGAACTCCACACAATCCTTTTGCTCTTAGCTTTTCTGCTTCAGCTTCCAGTCTATCAATTTCCTTCTCCCTTTCTATCCATCTCTCAAGGCATCCCTTCATTATCTCTTCATCATGATCTCTTTTCATCTTTACAAAGGCAGCTAGCTCCAGTTTCCAAACCCTTTCCACTTTGTCATTAGCATCCAACAATGCAATCATCCTTTCTATGTCATCCAACTTGGCATACCTTTGACACTACCCTTGTCTGAATTTCTCCTCCCTTCCATCAGTATATTTGACTTCTAGGCAATCATCAATAATAACAACATGATAGATTCTCTGAGCTCTTAGGAATTGCAGTTTGTCTATATCAAAGTCTTCATCAAGTGGTTGGAGTTTCAATCCTGGATAAATTGTCAGCGTCCTTGATTTGGATAGCCTTGGTTTCCTTGAAGCTTGTTTGAATTTGATCCTTTTTACATGGTTGCTTGGCTGAAATCTTTGACCTTTGTTGGTAGACCATAGTAGTGTTCCATTAGCAGTTTGCTTTCTGAAACATACACATGGTTTCTTGGCTTGAATCTTCTTCTCTTCTTGATGTGGCAAAACAGTTGCAGAAGCCATTGAATCAGATTTTGGTAGGTCATTACTAACAGTATTCACCCTAGACTTAGAGTCTTGTGTTGTGGTGAAGTTACTGCTAGCAATGCCTAAGGCTTGCTGTTTTCCAATCTTACTCTCAGAGACTTTACCTTGATCATCATCATTCTTCTTATTCTTGTCACCCTTCTTCTTCTTGTCTTCATCACCCTTATCTCTCCTGTGATGTCTTCTCCTCCCATCACTTTTGTCTTCAGAATCATCATCCTTATTTCTCCTAGGTTGAGCCCTCTCTGGAGTTTCACCAGTTACTATAAAAGATCTGAGAATGTGCAGTGCTTCAATTTCTTCAGCATTTCTGGCTCCAACATTTTTCTGTAGTTGATCAATGATAGCAATGACCAGTCTGTGATTTCGAGAAGTGAGATCATTGGGAATGACCAATTGCTTGATGTCTTCAATTTTGGTGCCAGACTGATAGATGATTGTCCATGTCTTCTTGATCACTTCTGGCAGCCTTGAAGGTTGGCCATTCCTCAAATCATCAAACAGACTTTTGTTGTTCTCATTTCTCTTCTCAATAAGCTCAAGTATGGCATCTATCTCTGAGTGTTTTAGGGCTTGTAGAGTCTTGTATGTTAGATGCCATATCTTTGATTTGGATATCATCACTATCTCCTTGAACCATAGATTATTGACTTTCTTGGGGATGACAGTGATGTAGTCAATCTGCTCATTCAACTCCCTCAGATAGAACTGAGTGTCACCAGCCTGTTCCCTTGTAGCTTTCAGAAACTCCAAGAAGGCTTTATCATGATAAACATTTGAGTTAGCAACTTCTTGTAGCTTGGCACTCTCAGGTATGGAGGATGGAGGTTTGTCAAAAGGCATACTCCCTGCAACCACTGTGGTAGTTATGGATTGCTTTTGACCACCAGGTAGTGATGTGCACTGTTGGTAGAGTAACAACTAGCAGTGAGGTAGGAGGCTCATCAACTTTGGATTGCCTTTGCCTGGCACATTGGTTATAGATTTTGCTCTGCGGTGACCACCCTCATTTATCTGTATGCCCTTCTCCTTAGGTTTCTCCCCCTTTGGATTTTAGTTTCTTGACCTTTTCTCCCCCTTAGGCTTGTTGTCAGGCACATAGGCTGTAGAAATCACCTGTGGGCTTGAAGATTCTTCAGGTAGAGGGAGACCCATGTGCTTCATCATGGCAGCCAATATAGATTGCTGATGTAGAAGGACATTAGCTGTGGTGGTTGCTTGAGTGTCCAACTGATCATTGAGAAGTGCAACCTTGTCTGTAGATGAACATTGGACTTAGTGAGAGTAGCCACCTCCTTTTCAAGAGTATCCACCTTAGTGAATAACTCATGTGCCTTGAAACTAGACAAAGATTGATCCTGCAGTCTCTTCACTTCATACTTAGACAGTTCATGCACAGGGACTTCAGTCACTAGCCTATCTCCATAAAGATTCTTGAACATTGTCCTCAGCATGTCAGTGGATTCTGTAGTCTGATCAGATAGTGTTTCAAACTTATGCCCCAGACCTGTGACAAAATCTGTTAGAAGAGCCAGACTATTGTCCATCTTGGTGCATGTAGACTTGCATTCCAGAATGTCCTTGATTACAATCTCTAATTTAGGAAATTTGGCCTCAAAAGTCCTCTTTATCTCATTCACCTCCTTGGTTGTGGCTTGACATACTGCATTGATTTCTGTTTTGAGCCCCTTTCCAAGGTAGTGTGCAGCCTTGAGAATGCCCTTGTAGCTATCATTCACTGCTTCATACACCTCACTAGGGGAGAGAGATTTGGCATTGGACCCTAGTGTAGTGATGTATTCTTCTCTGATGTACTGGAGACCTTCTGAGATAGGAATGTCATATTTCCCTTGCAGTCAGGCATCTACATTGCCATCTCTCTCAGTGTCCTCCACTATCTTAACCTTTTGCATCTCCACATCATCTCTGTGGCATAAGAGAATAGCTTCATAATCTGGATTTGGCATGTTGGAAGTGAGAAGGTTCTGAGCAATCTTTGTGAACTTAGGGATCTGATCCACAATTAAGCTTTGAAGTGCTTCAACCGTCAATTATTGTGGAACAGACCCTGATCCTGAAGCACCGTCATGTTGCACAGGCTTCAGCCATTGTGACATAAAGTCAGAGCTAGAGCTAGGCAAGCTAGACTCCTCAGTTACAGATGCAACTTCTGTAACCGGATGGATTGACTCTACTACTGGTGTCTCCATAGAAGTGGGATGAGTTACACCAGCAGTTGACACAGGCACAGAGTCTCTAGTAAAAACTAGTGAAGCCTCTGTGTTTGTGATGGTGACATAAGGATATGCCCCAGCATGCATTCCCTCACCATCTAAATGTGGGTCCTGGGTGGTGAGCAAAGTGTCATGCACTAAGTCACTTGAAATTATTGGCTCATCAAGAGAAAAGAATTCTTGATGATCAATGCCTTGCATCTCAGTTGCCTGAGTTGCAGGTTCCAAAGAAATTTCAGTGTTAGATTCTGGAAGAGGAGTGTCTTGTAGAGTAGATTTTGGCAACTCCCCCTGAGAGATAGAGGGAGTTTCAAGTGTGATGTGCTCTCCACTCAGTGT
Source organism: Kitagawia praeruptora (assembly GCA_037693485.1). Taxonomy (NCBI): domain Eukaryota; kingdom Viridiplantae; phylum Streptophyta; class Magnoliopsida; order Apiales; family Apiaceae; genus Kitagawia; species Kitagawia praeruptora. The sequence continues at coordinate 17,743,889 of CM075353.1, forward strand.
AGTGTCAGCCTTATCACTCCCATGTGCTGACTCAATACAAGAAGGTGCATTGGGGAGGATGCTTGATTCTATAGATGCACCCTGTTGAGAGGATACATCTAGTGAGCTGTTTGCCCCTGATTTTATAACTTCAGCCATTTGTGTGACTGAAGAGGTGGTCTTAGTTTTCTTCTTCTTTTTTGTCCTTAGTAAGGGTGACTCTGGTTCCTCACTTTCTAGACCTAGTTCAACAGCTAATGCTGCTTCAGATAGAATATTTAAGGGTGCGGACATTACTTCCTTTCTCTTATTTTTACTAACATCACCCTTTTGAGAGGATGATGCAGTTGGCTCAGTGTTTGGTAGAGTGTTTGGTTTAGAGGGTTGGTTAGCTAGCCCTGGGTTAGTATTTTGTTCTACTTGCTTGGGCTTAGCTAACTCAGACTTAGAGGCAAATGTTGGCATGTTATGGGGGTAAGTTCTAAACAAACTCTCCATATGGGGAGTTATGTTAAGTCTAACATCCACATCATTCCTAGTCTCCAAATTACCAAAAATGAGATTGGTCATGGATTTAGGATAGCCTATTCTATTTTTATTCATCCCATCTAATTCAATCAATTTATCATCTAAGAAATTAAGGACAGATTGAATAAAACGAGGGAAGAAAATTTCATTACCTCTCTTGGCTGAATTCTTACCAAGTCTCCCATACAGCTCCTGCAGAATGATGAGACCAACGTCTATCTTCTTTCCATAAGCTAAGGCATAGCCTATTTGCTGTGCAGGAGTACTGATTTGGTCATAGCTTGATTTTCTTGCAGTGAAGACTTGAAGAAGTGTAGCAAACACATAACTCCATTCCTTCCTCAAATGCTTCCTGTTCAAGTGCCCAATACTGATCCTGTCTGCATATTTGATGAACTCAAAGAAGTCTTCCAATTCAGCATTTGTAGCAAGTGGGTTATACACCTCTCCTTTGGTACCCATCCCAAGTGCCTCATTCATATCCTCTGTGGTGATAGTGATATTTTTGTCTTGAATCTTGCAGTAGATGATGTACGAGGTTATTGCAGAGTCAAGAGCCACCACCTCCACTGTAGCAGACTGCCAAAACTGTTCTAGAATGTCGAGATACAGAGTTGGGTTAACAGACAGAGCATTCTTGATGTACGATTCTGACATCCACTTCACAAAGCACTTGAAATTAGCGTTGGGTGCTTCAACATCACTAGTTAGAGCAATGAAATTGGTGTTGAACTTTACTGTTGCCATTTGTGTGAAAGAGTAGAGTTGCAGGTTGAAGAAGAAATTTGGCTTTTAGCAGTTAGGGTTTTCAGAGGTTTTGAGGGTTTATAAGCTTGAGTAATCGAATGAAATGAATCGAATAGCTGTAGAGTTGTATAAGTATGAAGTACTTGAATTGTCGATTAGATGTATGTTTTGTATCGACAAATCAGGCATTCGAGAAGTAGAAAACAACTATTCGAGAAGTCAAGAAAGGCTTAATCGATAACTCAAGCAGATTGTAACTCACAGCTGGCAGTTATCTAACTTAGAAATAATTCTAAATTAAATAAAATGTATTTTTATGAGTGAATTAATGTTAGGTCGAATACACAATATATATAATCAATTACCGTATGAGTAAATAACAAGAACACACGTTTTAACTCTTAAAACTTTTTGGAATTAATAATTCCTCTCTCAGTGATGTAAAATATCACAGAGAGTTGCTTAGGTTACAAAAATGATATTCGTTCACAATAGATATACCCTTCTAGGGTTAACCTAACTGTATTTATAAGATATACAGCTACGTACAATCGTTAATTGATTCTCCTAAAATTAAGCTATACAATTGATATCAATTACGATTGCTACACGTCTTCTAAGTCAACTCGATCTCTTTGACAGCTATCCAATCTTCAAAGATATCGCTTCCATATTAATATTAAATTAATCTTTAAACTCTGTTGACTTGTAGAAGCTTCCTGTAGACAGACTTTAGCAAACTCTGTTACTCTCCAAGCTAACAGTGTTTGCGCTTCCATATGTTCAGCTAGCAGTGTTTACGCTTTCTTCTGTCAGTGTTTGCGCTTCCAGCTATCAGCGTATACTCAAACTCTGTTACAACTGCTTTCAACCAATAAGTTAAACTCTTCTTACCTGTAACACTTAAACACTGACATTAAACCACATCAATTATATCTAACAATCTCCCCCAACTTGTTCATTTAAAAAAAATGTACAAGTTCACAGTAATTGATGATGTCAAAACGAAAAATAAAAACACAGTGTTTAACATATAATCAGAGTTTAAACTTAACTTAGCAAAATCAACTGAAAAATTCAAATTACTTACAAATTCTGTCTACCTAACCTCCTCAAGATCTGGAGTTGTTCTGAGATAATCAATCAACAATCTCCTCTCAGCATTTTCAAGTTCAATCTGCATAGCTTCCTTGATCTCTCTTAAATCTGGATCATTCTCATCAGTTTGAAAGATAGCAGCTCTGAGATCATAGATCTTGTTTCTTCTCATTTCATTCCCCAATCTGATATACTTCACTTCTTCAGACTTCACATTAAAATCCAGAACAGTAATTCCAAGATCAGTCTTCAGCTTTGTAGTCCCCTTTTCCATTTCTATCAGATTCCCATTCCAATCTCTGTACTTCAGAACATACTTGCTGTTGTACTTCATATTTCTTCTTGCAAGATTCTGAATCATCTTTTGTCTGAGCACATTTGCAACTGACTGAGCTCTTTGATTTCTTACTCTGAAAATATACAGAACATATTCTAGTTCTTCCCAGAATTTTAAATCAATATCATTCTTAGCAATCTTGAACACTGTTCCATCAGCCATGAAATATAGCAGAAAATCCTTCCCTAAACTCTTCTGATAGACAAGCTGTACTAACTCCAGTCTGTCTAAACTCTCTTGAGTGACACCACGACCTGGAACAGACAGTGAAGAAGGATCTCTTGGAGCAACATTTTTTCTTTTATCCCTATGTGAGCCTATGCCTCCTTTGTTGTATCCGATTTTACCAGATAAAGCTCTACCATCAGTGAAATCCATTGGAACTATAGCTGCTAGAATTGAATCATGAAGAACTCCTTTTCCAAATGTTGATTTCAACTGAGAAGACAATAATGGTGTGGTCACAACTTGTGCAGCAACAGAGGTTGTGTCTTCATTCTTCTATACAACATGTGTATCAACAGAGGTTGTAACTATCATCTTACTCTTGCTCTCTTCACCCATCACCCCTTTTAACTTCAGCTTGGCATCAAGAGAAGATTTTCTAATCAGCTTTCCTTTATCTTCTTCTTCTTCTTCTTCTTGAATACCAGATAATTTTTCTTTGATCTCAATTCCTTTCATTACAGGCCTTGAAGACTTTGAAGCTCTAACAGTTTTCTTCACTTTCTTGGACTTTTGAGCTTTTAAATGCTCTTTCTGCAACAGCTTTTCTTCAGCTTGTATGTCCTCAAGTGTAGCTTTAGCATTCTCTTCACGAAAGAGTTTTGCAGCCAATTCTTCATCTGTTTGTGGATTGTCAGTGAATGACAAATCCTTTGGCTTTGAACCAGAAGTACTCTGAATATTTGTATCTATCACCAAATTCGGCTTTGACCTCGTAGACCTTCCATGTCCTTGTCTAGAATTTTCATTTCTTAAGCCCTTATCAGCATTAGCACCTTCATCATCCAGATGATCTTTCTTTGACAGAGTTTGAGTTTGCTTACACTTGGTTTTACCAATTCTCTCCCCCTTTTTGACATCATCACCATCTTGAATCAGAATTGAGGTGATTAACTCAAGAGAGTTTGCAATGGAATCAACCTTCTCAGTCAGTAAAAGCTGATTCTGTTCAACTTTGCTCAGTCTGTCATTAAAATTTGCTTGAGCTCTGGAGAATTGTTGAAAAAGCTTAGCATTAGCTAGTTGAGATTTCTCCTCATGAGTAGCAACCTCTATTCGAAGATCAACAATAGATTTCTGAGTATCATCAAATCTATGATTCAAGGTCTTGATCTGAATCACTATTCCTTGCAAACAAGTGAAAATATCTGGATTTGTAATCTTCGAAGAATTTGCCTGGAGAAACATAGCTGCCCTTCCAGGAGGAAAAATACACTCTGACTTGTACCAATCAGCAGTTTGTTTGGTCAAATAATTGTCATCAATTTCATTGACAGAAGGCCCAGCAAAATCTGGTTTTTCTCCTATTTTCTGACCATCAGCTTGAGCTTGTGCTTTTTCAGCTCCTTTACTCTTGTCTTCAATTGAATCACTCATTGACTCATTAGTAGGGGCAACAGAAGCAATGTCTTCATCTTGAGCAGCAACAGGTTCTTGAGCAACCTGTTTTCCTTTATCAGCTTGAATCTGCTCTGAAGAAATAACCTTCTCTGGTTTATCAATCTCCTCACCATGATCAGAAACATGATGGGCATCAGAGTTTAATTCAGTGTGTGATGCAACCTCAGTGTCTTCAAGAACAACAGTAGGCCCATCAGCAACACCAGTATCAACAGAATGTGTAACCTCCATGAGTGTTGGAGTAGATGCTTCATTATTAAAAGAAATTGGAGTTTCATCAAACTCTTCCATTGTAGGCAAAGCATCTCTAACATCTTCATTTTCTTGAACCTTAGCAGATTCTGGTTCAGCAATCTTTGCTCCTGATTCTGTTATAATAGGTTCTATGATAACCTCTGTCTCACCAGTAGGAATATCAATAGAGATTTTCTCTTGAGCCTCATCAACATGCTCATCATCAGAATCAGTAAGAATGAGCCTTCTCCTCTTAGCTTGAGGCACTGCAATTAGTTCTTCATCTTCACTAGAACTGTCCTCAGCTGGTGGTGTTGAAGGTCTATTTGCTCTTTCTTTGAATCTTCTAGAATAAACAGCCTTTGGAGATGTCTGTTTAGCCTTAGAATGTTTTGTGTTAATTGCAGCATGCTTCTTCCTTTTTGACTTAGATGGTGGTTGTGGGTGAGTAGTAGTGACAGGGTTTGTTTTTTCAGGATTCATTTGTTCAGTATGTGTTTGTGGTGATGTAGGATTAACAGTGGTTGTTGGTGTTGGCTCAGGTGATTGTATAGGTTGAGATGGTATGGTTTCTGTACGATCAGTGTCTAAAGGTTCAGGCATATTTTGTGTTTCTGGTTGTTGTGTTTGTTGTGGGTCATGTTGCGGTGATTGGGGATCTTGTGGTTGATTGACAAAGTTCTGTAAGGCAAGTGGCAATACAAAAGGAGGTATGTCTTTACCAACATCTTTGTTAGTCATATCAGAGAATATTCTCTTAGTGACTCTAAAGGGTTGAATCTCATCAGCTTCATCAACTGTTAACCCAGGTACACATGCATTGAACAAAAGTTGACAAAATCTAGCAAAATGATCTGTAGTAGACTCTGACAACTTATCATCCAAATTCATTAACACATAACGACCAAAATCAAAATTACTGCCATAGAGTAGAGAATACCCAATTTGCAGACTGTCCATTGGAATTGCATCCCAGTTGGTGACCTTCTTCTGGAATGTCCTGGTGATATAGTCAAAGAAAAAGTTCCACTCTTTTCTCAGATTCAGCCTCCTTACACTGCCCAGCTTTGCAAGGGATTCCATATACCCAATCTCTGTTAGCATCTCTCTCAGATTTTGCTCAGAGACAACAGCATACGAAGTATGTGTGTCGAAATCCATGGTATCGCGAACAGTTTGTGGAGTAATCACAAACTCTTGTTCTTCATGAGAGAAGATGATAGACGGAGTTCCATTTTCACCTCCTTCTATATACCTTGAGTTTTGCCAGAAGTTGACAACCTGAGAAGCAGATAGAGTATCCGGTTCAACCAACGCTTGCCCAATCTCAGAGTCGCGAAGAAAGTTTTGCATTAGATGAAACGCTTTAGGAGCACGATCGTTCTCAAGTAGAGCTGCATAATTGTTAGGCACAAAACGTAGACCAAACAAAGTGAAAGGTTTTGTTGCCATTAGATCAAGAAATAAGCAAAAATCGACTGTGGAAATGATATGCAAGAAAGGTGTTTGTGAAAATGCCAAAGTGAAAAACAAGAGAGATCTGTGTTTTGGTAAAGTGAATATGAGTGGGTGAGTAATGATTGTAGCAAAAAGTAATTTGAGTAGTAATTAAAAATTAAACTCAAACGTTTTTACTTGAAAACACGCAACTGTTCCCTTGAGAAGTGCGAAAGTGGTACATAATGATGAGTGAGTGGGTGAAAGTGAGACACGTATCAAACATGCAACGATTCTCTTAATTCACGCGCAGTAAAAGCCATTATTACTGCTGTCGTTCCATTTATCAAGACACTTTACCACTAAATACACTAATTAACAGTTGTCAATCACTCCATTTACTCCAAAATTTTCAAATTATCTTAATGAAAATTTACCTTAGAGTACTTAACACAATCAATCAGTGTTTGTCAAATTTTCAAACTTTGTCACAAAAACCCTTTCAAAAATGCACAGTCATGATTTTTGTGTGTGAGTAGCTGTTAGGTCGAATACACAATAAGAAATCAAATACTGTATGAGTAACTTAACAAGAACACACTGTTTAACAATTAAAAACTGTTTGGAATTAACAATTCCTCTCTCAGTGATGTAAATATCACAGAGAGCTGCTTAGGTTATAATCAATGAATTTCTCAATGTTCGACTACCCTTCTAGGGTTAACCTAACTGTATTTATAGAACATACAGCTTCGTACAATCAGTAATTGATTCTCCTATAATTAAGCTATACAATTGATATCAATCACGATTGCTCCAGTCTTCCAAGTCAACTCAATCTCTTTGACAGCTTTCCAATCTTCAAAGATATTGCTTCCATATTTATCTTGCATCAACCTTTAAACACTGTTGACTCTTCAGACAATACCGCTACAGAGTTTAACAACCTCTGTTGCGCTTCTAGTCAGTGTTTAACTAAACTCTGACTGCTTCCAGCTAAACTCTGTTTTCTGACTTTAGCTTCCAAACACTGTTCTCATCAATCATTTCTAACAATCTCCCCCAACTTGTCCATTAACAAAAATGTACAAGTTTACAGTAAATGATGATGTCAAAACAAATACAAAGTTTACAGTGTTTAATCATACAAACAGAGTTTAAGCTATTACTTAACAAATTCTACAGAAAATAAGAAAATCCTTACAGACTTTAATTTCTAATCTCTTGAAGATCAGGCATCGTTCTGAGATAGTCTATAAGCAACCTTCTTTCAGCATTTTCAAGCTCTATCTGCATAGCTTCCTTGATTTCTCTCAACTGAGGATCATTCTCATCAGTTTGATAGATAGCAGCTCTAAGATCGTAGATTTTGTTTCTTCTCATTTCATTTCCCAGCCTTATGTACTTTACTTCCTCAGATTTCACATTAAAATCCAGAATAGTGATTCCAAGATCAGTCTTCAGTTTTGTAGTCCCTTTCTCCATTTCTATCAGATTTCCATTCCAATCTCTGTATTTAGGAACATACTTGCTGTTGAATTTCATTTGCCTTCTTGCAAGTTTTTGAATCATTCTTTGTTGAAGCACATTTGCAACTGACTGAGCTCTTTGATTTCTCACTCTGAAAATATACAGAACATATTCAAGTTCTTCCCAGTATTTTAATTCGATATCCTTTTCAGAAACTTTAAATACTGTTCCATCAGCCATGAAATATAACAAAAAATCCTTCTCTAGACTCTTCTGATATACAAGCTGTACTGACTCCAGTTTGTCTAAACTCTCTTGAGTGACACCACGACCTGGAACAGACAGTGAAGAAGGATCTCTAGGACCAACATATTGCCTTTTATCTCTGTGTGAGCCTATGCCTTCTTTGTTGTATCCAACTTTACCAGACAAAGCTCTACCATCAGTAAAATCCATTGGAATTGTAGCTTCTAGTCTTGAATCATGAGGAGCACCTCTCTTAAATATTGATTTCAACTGAGAAGACAATAATGGTGTGGTCAAAACTTGTGCAGCAACAGAGGTTGTGTCTTCATTTTTCTGTACAACATGTGTATCAACAGAGGTTGTAACAATACTTTTCAGCTTTTGCTTAGCTTCTGCATCTGTTGGTTTTCTGAATACTTGCATTCTTTGATTTGTACCAACTGGTTCTTTGATTTGAATGCCTTTAAGAACAGGCTTTGCAGCTTTAACAACTTTCACATTCTTCTTTGCTTTTTCAGACTTTAGAGCTTTCAAATGCTTTTCTTGTAAACTCTTCTCTTCAGCTTTAGCATCTTCCAAAGTAACTCCCTCTGCATTCTCTTCCATGAAAAGCTTAACAGCTAACTCCTCATCAGTCTTTGGATTTGATATTAATTCGAAACTCTTGGTCTTTGAAGTACCTTGAGTTTCAGTGTTTATTCCAACAGACTGTGATTTAAAAGATTTGCCAGATCTCAGAGTTTGCCTTTCAGAGTTTAAGACCTTATTCTTTTCACTTGCCCCTCCATCTCCAGCATCATCCTTTTGAGTCAGAGTTTGAGAAACTTTGCATTTAGACTTAGCAACTCTCTCCCCCTTTTTGACATCATCAGGAATGAGTATTGATGTAATGAGCTCCAATGAGTTAGCAATGGAATCCACCTTAGAAAATAAAGCAGTTTGATTTTCTTCAACTTTTCCTAGCCTGGCAAAGAGAGTGTCTTGAACTTTAGACAGCTGTGCAGCTTTTATTTTGGACTCTCTTTCCATCTTCATTTCTCTTGACTGAATCTCAGTCTTCAAGGAAGCAATTTCTTGTTTTGTATCAGAAAAATTTCCCTCCAGAGTTTTGACTTGTACCACTGTTGCTTTTAAGCATGATAAAATCTCTGGATTTGAAATTTGACTAGCAGTCTGCTTAACAAAATCAGCTGCTCTCCCTTTTGGAAAAATACAGTCTTGTTTATACCAATTGGCAGCAGATTTAGCAAGATACTCTTCTTCAATTGCATGAGATGGACAAGGCTGATCAAAAGATTTATGCTTATTATCAGTCTGTGCTGGTGCACTCACAAAAGAGTCAGAGTTTGCACTACTATCAGATTCATCTTCAGCACTTGCATCCTTAGATTGATCATCTTTTAAAGAACCACTGTGCTGAGCAGTGTCAGCCACAGTTTCTTCAACAACTTCTGTAACCTTTTCCATAGTCACCTCATGTTGCACAGGCTCTGCAACAGAGTTTACCTTTGTAGCTTCAACAGGCATAGATTCAGAATTCTCCTTAGTTGCCTGATCAACTTCATCACCTTTGTCTTGAATTGGAGAAGAGACCAGCTCTGTGTGTGATGCTTCAGCTTCAGGAACTTTTACTGCAAGCTCATCAGCTACACCAGGAGCTTCAGTATGAACAATAGGTGAGATAGGATCAGAGAATGGTTCAAATGAGTCAAAAATATTATCCATTGGTGAAAAACCATCTCTCTTATCCTCTTCTACAGGCATTTTATCCTCTGTAGGTATTTCATCATTAACAGTAACCTCTGCAGGCATTTCAACCTCTGCAGGTATTTCAACTTTGTCAGCTACAATATCCTCTGCAGGCATTTCAACCTCTGCAGGTATAGCAACATTTTCTTCATCCTCAACAGTAGGTGTTTGCTGTGAAACCACCTCTGGAGCTTCAACAACAGTCTCTTCATCTGAATCAGAAAGAATTAATCTTCTCTTCTTGATTGGAGGCACTACAACCTCCTCTTCATCTTCACTTGAGCTCTCTCTAGGTGGTGAAAATGAAGGTCTGTTTGCCTTTTGTTTCATTCTTCTAGTATAAACAGCTCCAGGAAATGTCTGTTTTGCCTTAGAGTGTTTGGTGTTTTGGGCAGTGTGTTTCTTTCTTTTTGGCTTGGTTTTGGCTGTTTCAGTAGGTGCTGGCTCAGAGTTTAAAGTTTCAGTGTTTAAGGTTTCAGTGTTTAAGGTTTCAGTGTTTAAGGTTTCAGTGTTTAATGGTGGAGAGTTTATTGTTGGAGAGTTAATTGGTGAAGAGTTTAAGGTTTCTGGTTGTGGTTGATGAGATGTAGTAGGTACAGTGGTTGTGGGTGTTGTGGGTGTTGGTTCAGAGTTTATGGTGTCTATTGGTTCAGACATTTGTTGTGGTGATTGAGGGTCTTGTGGTTGATTTACATAGTTCTGTAAGGCTAAAGGCATAAACATCTCAGGTATTTGCTGTTTAGTGACATCTTTGTTTGTCAAATCAGAAAACATTCTCTTAGCAACTTGAAAAGGCTGAATCACATCAGCTTCATCAATTGGAATGTTAGGCACACAGGCAGTAAATAACAGTTGACAAAAACGAGCAAAATAAACAGTAGTAGACTCAGACAAACGCTCTCCCAAGTTCATTAGCACTAGTCTACCAAAATCAAAATTACCTCCATATAGTAAAGCATGACCAATTTGGAGAGTATCCAGAGGAAGTGCATCCCAGTTTGTTGTCTTCTTTCCAAAAGCCCTTGTTATACAATCGAAAAAGAAACTCCATTCCTTTCTCAAACTTGTCCGTCTCAAAGACCCTATCTTGTTCAAGTTTCCTGCACATCCAATTTGCTCCAACATTGTCCTCAAGCGATCATGACCAACAACACTGTAAGAAGTGTGTGTCTCAAAATCTAGAGCATCCCTAACAGTAGTTGGAGTAATAATATACTCTGATTCATCATGAGTGAAAGTAATTGTGGGAGTGCCAGACTCTTCTCCATCATCATATACAGAGTTTGTCCAGAAGGCGGCAATTTGTGAAGCAGATAGTGTTGGTGGTGCAGTTAAAGCCTTCCCTATTTCAGAATCTTTCAAGAAGTTTTGGAACAAATGAAATGCCTCTGGAGCATTTGCATTCTCCAGTGGTGCCGCATAGTTACTAGGAAGAAAATTTAACCCTGCTGCATCAAATGCTTTAGTTGCCATTAGTAAGATATGATTCGAAGATATTCAGAGAAAAGATGTGTATGCACTGTAAGTGTTTATCAAAAGGTGAATGAGAGTATTTGAGAATTTTGAAAGTGAATGAGTATGCAAGTAACTGTGAGTGGGTGAATGTGAATCGATATGGAGTGAGAGACTAAAGACGATTAGAGTAAAATTAAAACTCAATCGTTTATTTAGTAAAAGCGCGCAACTGTTGTAGAGTAGTGTGTGAGTGGGACACTATAATGGGACACGTGTCAAACAACCAATGGAGCACTTAATAATTACCGCTGTCATTCCTATAATCACGATACTTAGACACATTTACACTAATTAACAGTTGTCAACTACCTCAATTACTCCAAAATAATCAAATCATCTAAATGAAACTGTACCTTAGAGTACTTAACACAACTCAACAGTGTTTATCAATTTTCCAACTTTATCACTAAAACCCTTTCAAAAATTGCACAGTTGTGAATATCAGTGTGTGTGAAGCAGAGTTTACTGAAATCAATTTTTAGAGCATCTAATATTTCATAAAATCCATAACAAAAATCAATAAACACTGAATGCACAAACTCTCATATTAAACACTGATTGTTTGATGAATGCTAAACTCTGTAGTTACTGTAATACAGAAATCTGAAAACTTCTATTCCCTTTGATGTCCATGATTATCCAAGTAAGTACACAGTCTTTGAAGACAAAAAGATCAAGAGATAGAAATCATAGCATCATTCAGTGAATAACAGTCATGAACTGGATAATCTCACAAAACTCTCAAACACTCAAGTGTTTAGGTGAAGTGTTTACACTCACATTCAATCAGAAATAGCAGAATCTACCATATGCTTGAATGTCCACCAATTCTACACTACTTTGAAAACATGTATGCACAAATCAAAAGGACTTTATTCAGGGTTGGAATGAGATAAGATCAATCAGATGAAAAAGATGTTTTATTCATAAGTGAATATCAAGCTGAACATTTTAATAGACCAAAGTGTTCAGTCACACTGTTAGTATATATTTGTACAAGATCAGTATACATGCCTTTTTCTCTTTTTTTTTTTTTTATTTATTTAGCATATATACTGAGTAGACTTTTCTTTTCTTGAAAAATACTCATCTGATTGAGAAGAGAAAAAAAATATAACTGCTCTTAATACTTCAGAGTATAAGAAAAAAATGAGCAGTTAATTATGCTCAAAATGGGTTTACTAAGGAAGGAATTTATGAACAGTGTTTATACAGTGTTTGAAGAGAATTCAAAAGAATTTTGAACAGTGTTTAAAGAAAAATGGTAAATCCTATTGCCTTTATCATTTTCATGCACACACATATCATGTAGTCTCAAAATGGTTTAATACAAGTTCTAGAGAAACATACTTCCTAATGAATATCACACAACAATAAATACTGATTGATAGAAAATATATCAATCACTGATTTGGCTCAAACTCTCACAGGGTGTATACATGAATCTGAACTCACCAAACTAATCAATGACACATCTCAAGTTTTATGGTTTTCACAAGTACAAACAAGGAATCATCATGAACCATACCTTTGGAAACAGAATGTCACTAATCAGAGTTTAGAGTTCATCAATAACCAAAATTATTTATGAGAGACAATGCACACAATATTCATAGACTCAGAGTTTAGGACTGAATAAACTAAGAGATACTATAAATATGAAACAGTATCATGCTGTGTTGATTTACTGCACAAAGTCTGATTAGATTACAGTGACTCAGAAAGAATCATGATTTAATTACTGAGAATCATGCTTCATACATTTTTCTTCATTGGTGTTTTCATTCAGACAAGAATCAATTCTGAATTCACTGAGTGTATCTAACATGTTAACAGTGTTTAACAGACAGACATGCTGACAGAGTTTAACAAGGTTTAAACATAAGCATGCATAACAGAGTTTAATACTAAGGTTCACATAGCACTTAACAATTTACAGAAAACATGAGCAATAAGTTTTTGAGTCTAACCAACATCTCTAGTCAAAACTAGAGACCATTCCTAGTTCATTGACCAGTCTTGTAAATGTAGCTTCACTCAATGGCTTGGTGAAGATATCTGCAAGTTGCTGTTCTGTAGACACAAAGTGAAGCTCAATGTTGCCTTCCTCTACATGCTCTCTGATGAAGTGATACCTTATGCTGATGTGCTTTGTCATTGAATGTTGCACTGGATTACCTGTCATTGCAATAGCACTTTGATTATCACAGTAAATAGGTATCTTGGTATACCTTAATCCATAATCCAGCAGTTGATTCTTCATCCATAAAATCTGTGCACAGCAGCTACCAGCAGCAATATACTCTGCTTCAGCTGTAGATGTAGATATTGACTTTTGTTTCTTGCTGTACCAGGAAACAAGTCTGTCACCCAGAAATTGACAACTTCCACTGGTGCTTTTTCTGTCTATCTTACATCCAGCAAAGTCTGCATCAGAGTAACCAAGAAGTTTAAACTCTGATTCTCTTGGATACCACAGCCCCAAAGTTATGGTGCCCTTGAGATACTTGAATATTCTCTTTACTGCTGTTAAATGTGGTTCTCTTGGATCTGCCTGGAACCTTGCACACAAACAAGTTGCATACATGATATCAGGTCTGCTAGCTGTTAAATAGAGTAAAGAACCAATCATTCCTCTGTAACTTGTCATATCTACTGATGACCCTGTATCTTTGTCCAATTTTGTTGCAGTTGCCATGGGAGTTGTTGCAGATGAACAATCAAGCATACCAAATTTCTTGAGAAGGTTTCTGGTATATTTTGCTTGATTTATAAAGATTCCATCATCTGTTTGCTTCACCTGTAGGCCTAGAAAATAACTAAGCTCTCCCATCATACTCATTTGATATCTTGACTGCATGAGTTTGGCAAACCTCTTACAGAGTTTATCATTAGTAGATCCAAAAATGATGTCATCTACATATATCTGAACTAAAAGCAAGTCACTACCAGTTTGAAAATAAAACAGAGTTTTGTCAATAGTACCTCTGTGAAATCCACTTTCTAGTAGGAATTTGGCAAGGGTTTCATACCATGCCCTTGGTGCCTGCTTAAGTCCATAGAGTGCCTTGTCTAACCTGTAGACATAGTCTGGATATTTTGGATCTACAAACCCTGGTGGTTGTTCCACAAACACTTCTTCTTCAAGTTTTCCATTCAAAAATGCACTTTTTACATCCATCTGAAACACTTTGAATTTCATATGAGAGGCATATGCTAGAAAAATTCTAATTGCCTCCAATCTAGCCACTGGAGCAAATGTTTCATCATAGTCTATTCCTTCTTGTTGTGAATAGCCTTTTGCAACCAGTCTTGCCTTGTTCCTTGTGATAACACCCTCACTGTCAGTTTTATTCCTGAAAACCCATTTAGTACCAACAATGGATCTGTTCACTACGCCATAGATTGCCTATTGCAACCTTTTGGCATGGGTGTTACCACTATGGGTGTTACCATAGGTATGAAATTTTTGAGCTATCGCAACCTTGTGATTGTGGTGTTACCAAATCCTCAAAAGTATGTTACTATAGTTATAAAAGGTGTTAACAGTGGGTAACACCATGTGATGTGTTACCATAGAGTATTCATGAACAAAATTTTTATGTTATTTAAAATTAATGATTTAATAATTATTTGACTTTAGAAAATAATTAATTTTAACTAAATCGTTTAAGTAATCATTTTAAAACGTAATATTCCATCAAATAATCAAATTATTGATTTTTCATAAATATTAAATTTTGTTTATAAATTTTGTTTATAAATTTCAAATAAAAAGGTTTTAAAATAAAGTAACATCCAAACATTATTAAATTTTAACTAAATTCATTAAAAATTTAATAAAGAAAACTAAGTTATGTATAAATTGTGAATTATTACAAAATTATGAAAATAATAGATTTAACAATAGTATTTTAATTTCAAGAAATTAAAACAAATTGATAATATTTACAAAAATAAAAAAAGAAAGTAAATTGTTATATATACTGAGTACTGCTGAGCGGCAAATGAAAACACGAGCGGCAAAATGAAAAATTAGACTGTCAGAGCGAAATTTTGGGCGGAAAGCTTTCCCCCTTTACAAAATTTTCAGACACTACTTTCCCTTCAACAAAACTCTCTCTCTCAAAACTTCTCTCCACGAAGACTTCTCTCTCGACATACTCTCTCTCTCTCTCTCA
Source organism: Kitagawia praeruptora (assembly GCA_037693485.1). Classification (NCBI taxonomy): domain Eukaryota; kingdom Viridiplantae; phylum Streptophyta; class Magnoliopsida; order Apiales; family Apiaceae; genus Kitagawia; species Kitagawia praeruptora. Next base: position 17,759,036 of record CM075353.1, read on the forward strand.
AAACTCTCTCCACGAACTCTCTCCACAAATCGATTTATAAACCCTACACCTCCAATTGGTAATTAAAAATTCACTTCTTCTTTATGATTAATTAGATACTCGACTCACTTCTCTATTTTTTTTTTAAATTGCAGGCAATTAGGGCTTGAGTTTGTGAATCTTGTTCAATTTTGGAAGGTAAATCTGAGATAAGTGGAGTGAGTGATTGAGGAAGGAAAAGAGGTATTTAACATATCAGTAACTCACCAGGACTGAATTTATTTGTAATATATGTACAGTGGACGGATTGTTACCTTGCTGGTGCCTTGGACTATTGAGAATCTTAATCTACAAGGTACAAACTTTTGTCAATATGTTTATCTATCTTTCTGAATAGCTTGCAACTTGGATTACAATAATAATTGTTAGTTTACATTGCAATGGTATGTGGATGGCACCACAACCATGTCAACCCATGAAAGAAAAGCGAGTATTAGAGAGTTCTATGGTGAGATTGTCTTCTTTTACTAATCTAGTTATGTTGCATAATTTTACAAAGTTGTTATTTCTTTCGACGTGGAGTTAATAATTGTGTCATGTGCAGTTATTATTTATACCTCAAAAGATAAATTAATAGCTGTAATTTATCTTTTGACAAACTTTTGTCAATGTGTTTATCTATCTTTCTGAACACTGACTTAATCCAGATGTTGTCACTTACAATACAATGACAAATGGGTTTTGCAAGAATAGAATGGTCGAAGAAGCCTTTGATTTATGTGGGACGATGTCCCAGGAAGGCGTATCTCCAGATGATATATCTTACATTACTTTGGTCAATGACTTCCTGAGAACATCCATATATAATTAAAGATCAGGAATAAGGTAAAATTTAAAAAGTATGTTGTAACACCCCCAAATCCATGGTCAGGGATCTGGTCGTTACGGTCTCAATATCCAACCACAAAACCAACATAACTTAAATTACAACCTTGTGACCCAAAACAACAACATAAAACACACCCGTTATAGTCCCAGAGATGAAATCAGAGTAACCAACAATATTATTAATCACAAGTTTGAGTTCTTACAACCCAAAGAATTACAATTGTACAATTACATACTCTTTGCCATCCATTAATAGGTACCATAATATAAATACATTTGGGGCTCAATTGCTAACAACTAGCCTACCAGTAGTTGCATCCTCAACAAAGGCAGCCAAGACCTTAGCGGTAAACCTCTGACGGTTGACACCTGCTTACGCTGCGTGCGCCTTGCGCGGCCATCTGATCTAGCTGTTGTTGTGATATAAATAAATAAAGCAAGGGTGAGCAATAGCCCACCAGAATATAATCGAACAGTGATAATATATGACAGTCCAAAATATCTTTGAAACCATATGCCATGCGTTAACGATGTAGTACCAATATAAGGTATGAGATGAAGTTACAAGGTAACTCAAAAATATATTTGTTTTGAATAAATATCTGCTATGCAAAAGATAAGCAAGATATTCTCAATTATCATAAAAGAGGAACTTGCAGGAAAAATATTGCAATTCCGGTTTCAACACTTTTTCACCTTGCCAACACTAACAGTGTTGCAGAAATTTCTTACTTTTAGAAGATGAACTAATACGGGAGCATTGCCGCGCCAGATGCCCTGACGTTTACGATGATCAGTCGTATGTCATGCATCTCATCAGTCGTTCTCTACATGTAGAAGGTAGCTCCGACGGATTTACTTATCTACCGCCCTCTGGAACTCCTCAGCCAACGGTTGGGCTATTGCTGGACCGGCGCCACTCGGCCACTTACGCGTCTCCTAGTTCGAATATCATCCATGACTCTGAAACGTAAAGTTCGTTCCCCTTTTTCCCCAAGTGTAACACTTGTTGATAGGACTCCACAAAGTAGTCGTATCTAATTGGAAAGGAAAATTCACCAATATTTCCCAAGCTGATGCTTGTTAATGGATATAAACTTGTTACATCAATCATACCCCTCGAGCGTTGAGGAGGTAACCAAAAGACTCATATCGATGCTTGAAAGAATCAAGATGTGAGTGACAAGATAGTTTTAGCAAGTATAGGACCGGGCAGTCCAATAAATAACATCTCCAAGTGAGGCCCCCTTATATAATTTTTGGAAGTTGAGCGAGTATTTAAATCTTCTTATAAGATAGATTTAAACGAAAATAAAGTTTTGGGTGTCTCCCCTTGATAAAATAGTCATAAAAGACTTTGAAATATTTTACATAATATCTGAAGGTGAAGGATAACCTTTGAATAATATAAATCATTACAAAAAGAATTCAAAAGAATTTTATTAAATATTCCAAGAATATTTATTAAGTCAATAATAATTACGGAATATTATTAAATCATAATATTGCTCGTAAGTAATCCTCGAATGAATATATAGAATTATTTATTAAATAAATCTCTTCTTAAATGAATATTTAAAATAATATTCATTGAATAAATAACTTAAATAAATATTTAAAATAATATTTACTGAATAAATCAAACCTTAAATGAATATTTGAAAATAATATTCATTTAACAAATAACATTCCAAATGAATATCCAAATAATATTCATTAAACAAATAATATTCTAACTGAATATCCCAAAATAATATTCATTTAACAATTAATATTCTAAATGAATATCCGAATAATGTCCATTTAGTAATCAAAACTTTAAAGAAATATTCAAAACAATATTCCATAAGTAATTAGAACTTCAACTGAATATTTTAAAATAATATTCATTAAGTAAATAAAACCTTAAATGAATATTCAAATAATATTCATTTAATAAATACTATTCTAAATGAATATCCAATTAATATTCATTTAGTAATCAATACTTCTCAAGGAATATTTGAAATAATGTTCCTTAAGTAATTAGAATTTCAAAGAAATATCTTAAAGTAATATTCATTGAATAGATAAAACCTTAAATGAATATTCGAAAGTAATATTCATTTAATAAACAATATTCTAAATGAATCTTGAAATAATATTCATGAAATAATTAAACTCTAAATGAATATTCGAAATAATATTCATTTAATATCTCTCGACTGAGATAATACTCAAATAACATTTCTCGAAAGATTTCCAAGTAAATAATACTTTATGGAAATATAATTAATGTTTAATAATAACATTCCTCAAACGGAATACTAATTTGTCGTTGGAATCCCTCCGGGTTTCCAAGACTACATCTATATCTCAAAATACCGACTCCCGGTCTACATTTAAAGAATGAATATCACACGCCCTTCACTAAGGGTCTTAACCAAAAGTCCGGCTTATACTGATATATCGTATCTAGTCTATAAGCCAATATCAATTCAGGGAACAAGTATTGCAATATAACTTGAAAGTAGACATGCATGCTATGGCATATGTATACAACAATCATCATATATATATTATCACAACAACAGTTCCAAGTATTGGAAACTTGCCTGAGAATCGAGTGCGGGTAGGGGTAATGTGTCCCGGGTCAGCTCGACAATCTATAAACAATCAGAATATTTAAGATTAACCACTTAACGCTTATTAAAAGGTTAAGTATAAACTCCACTTAAATCGAAACATGTGTTCGAGTTATCTCGTTACGTCTCTTTTAGTGTAACTCTTTTTATCACCGATACGATCCGACATTCGTTCGTTATCAAGACATGTCATCATGCTTATACTTAGTATATACTTAAGTCGTATAAGTTCTAAGGTTGGTCGTTTACGAATCAAGATTATTCCTCGAGTGTTATCGCCCGTTTTCTAAGTTATAACCAAAGTCATACCTTTAAGGGGTTCGTTCGCGTTTAACCTCGATTCAAACATTTTTATAAAATCGGAAAACGATCCATTCGACATGTGGTTTTCTCCCACACCTTCCTTTTTACCTCTAATATTTAATTAATAAGATTCGCCACTGATTAAACGACATTTAAGGGAATCAATTTCAATTACGAACTCTCGTTTACGATTCCGAACCACTTTTACGAATTTAATCATAACTCCTAAACCGTAAATCCATTTCATGCGATCTTTATATCAAAACGAAGCTTGTAACATCCTCTATCTTGTCATAGCAGAATAAGAACCTGGACCGTGAGTTAAAGCTACTGTCAATCTTGATTTCTTAAGGTTAACGAAAATCGGGCATTATAACGGCTATGAATCGGATGTTCTAAAAATCGTAACAACACAACCAAGCCACACCGGGCATCAACACAATTCATAAACATGATTCTCATGTTCACAAGTCCTAGGACCACTGGTCTTAACCTCAAAATCATCAAGGACTTGAATCATGACTAAATAACTACTAAGAACAACTACATGATCATGTAAACATGCTTATACTACATCATCATCAAATCTCATCTAAAACTCCATTAAAACTCAAAATAAAAACTTGGATTCTTGAAGCTTATACCTTCCTTGGAGTGTGAACTAGTTTTACCAGGCTTGGTATGGTCCTTGGATTGCCTTAAGCTTGCTAGATCAATCATAAGAAACATGAAAACCAAGATTAGTTCTTAAGAAACACTATTCACCCTCATCTTTCTTGATTTATTTGAAAATGGAAAACATGGAGATTGAAGCTAAGATTTCTAGGAGATCAGTTTTATGAAATATAGGACTCACCATAAAAATTTGGAGATCAAATGATGGTTGGAAGTGTGATTTTGGTCCTTGAATTAAGGCAAAAGCCGAATGGAGTTGTTCTTGATGGGGGAAGAGAATTGCTTTGATTTTATTGATATTTTCTCTTCCAATCTCATCCACTTGTAACATAATATCTTGTATAAAGCTACTTTATTAAAGTAGTGAGGTGTTGGATGAGGAAATGGCAAGACATGTGTTGAAAATGTGGTGGTTTAGAGCTTAACTATGTAGTTGCTTGCTAAGTACTTAGTTGCATTCTCTAAGATGCTAGTTGCTCATGTAACTACTTGGTTACTTGCTCTTATCTACTAGCACATGGTTGCCCCTTGGCCCTCTGCTTATTTCTTTGTCCGTTTATTGCTTAATTCGTTGATCGTTCGAGGGAATAACTCATTCGTTTCTAGTTAGGGTTTTACCGAAAACCTTCTTAATATTTCTAATACTATTCTTCATCTTTCTTAATACTTCTCGAATTTAAATTCCTTAATTCCCTTTTATAAATCCTTAAGTCTTGCAGTGTCCAGGGAAATCTCGGAGAAAATAAAAGTGCTCTTTTTCTGAATCCGACAGCTTTTACATACACTTATTTTCCCCCTGGATCACTAATACGAACTCAGAAATCCGTTCCGAATACCGGGTATAACATTATTATAATAATATTCCAAATTCCACCAAAATCACTATTCATCACTTATTTTTATTTAATTCCTATAATTAGGAAAATGAACCTGGTTCACCCTCGAGTGTTCCTTAACCTTTTTACGGAACCGCTGGGCTTATAATAGATATTGATTTGGATGACACAAGAATAATCTTACTTGGAGTAATCTTCTCATATTCTTAGGAGATAGATCATTCTTATCTATGTTGTCAACCAAAGGTATTCTGCATGACATATAATAATTGAATCCAAATCCATTCCATTCATTAAATAGACAGTCGTTACATCGCAGTCATAACCACTATTCATTCCCATATTATTACATAATAAAAAGTTTTAATTCTACCCAAAAATCTGGGTTCTTACAGTCTCCCCTCCTTAAAAGGATTCCATCCCGGAATCAGGTAGAAGACAATTGGGTACTTGTTGGTTATTTCTCTTTCCAATTCTCTGGTCGATCCTTACACATTCCAATCTTTCTAAAGCACATCGTACTGGTGTTACAATACACCCTTTATCCGTTCTACCAATTCTTTGATACTTTTGCATGACACATTATCCGGTATACGCTCTTGTCTGGTCTTATACTATTAACCTTATTGGTACATGCAGTGACTTCGGTATCACTAAGGCGCTACGAATTCGGAGATAACCTCACTCGTAATTTTGCAATTCCTGATCGCTTTAACCTTCACAATCTCGATGTATATAAATTTAGGTGGAAAAATTTATTGAGAGATCACTGTGATCAATGAACATTTGTTACATTGCATAGCTAGTACAGAAGGGGGCCAGCCTTTAGTACTTGACAAGCAATTAAGCAATTAATGGCATTCCACTTAGACTCCTATCACACAGACAGAGAGTCACGTAGTATTACCTCCCCTCCTTAAAGGGTTGTTCTTCTCATTTTTGGAAGAAGATAAATAAGGGAGAAGAAAAGAACGAATTTCAAAGAATCATATATGAATGTTTTCATGATTGTCAAAATATCATACTTAGAATTTACCTCTGAACTATAGAGGTTTATTAGAGAAGAGAAATAATCATATTCGTATCAAATTCCACTTTTTCGTAATCTCACATAACACATGTCCCTGCTATTCTGTCCATCATTCTGTGGACCTATACTCTTGTTCGATATTAGTATCAACTACTTTTGGAAAATCCTTCAACCTCTCAGGTTAAAATCATGGATTTCTCGCTTGACATTATTAATACTGGCATTTCATGCCACAACACTAGCCATTTCATATTCATAATTCTAACGCCATTAGGTTGTCATTCCGATAGCTCATTAGGAAAACCCATTCATCAATCCATTCATAACATTCCTTGCTTTGCTTCCGTAGTTATTCCCCAATCTTTTCCGTATTTCCTCGAATTTTCCAAACTTAAAAGGAGTCAATTTGTATGTCATTCATGCTCCTAATTCCAACTTTCCGCTTTGGCCAATACCCTTACCTTGCCAATTCCATACTCTTCTCGCTTCATTACTGGAGCTTCTCATGAGTCTGCCTATCTGACTCTCTTATTAATTCCCAATTCTATTTCCATCTCTATCAGTCTCTTGTCTTTATTTTTACTATAATCATTCTATGAACCATCATAACCTAATTCTTCATTTCAAATATCCCGTCGTTCCAGAAATTACACCATCCGAAATAAACCTGGATGATCTCTCTAACTTAGATTCAATTCGACATTTCCACAGTCGTTACCACCTAATTTCTCAGAAGGATCACCATCGCTTATCGTTTACGCAGTGATTGAATAACTAAACGTACAGGTTTCATAATTGTCAATTCAAGATCCTCTAGGAAAACAAAATAATCACTATTTCCTATCCATAAGGAACGCTTCCTGAACTTGACGTAGATATTACATGAAGCAGATAAAATTGCAGGAAAGCTTCCAGCATCGCAGCTGGAACAGGCTGGTGAGATTATTAATCATATGTCTCCGGTAGAAGACTAAAAGCTTATCGGTTTGCTTAATCGCTTGCCAACCTCATAATTCTCTATCTTGTTTGCACAGAATTACACCAACCTAAACTTGCTTGTCATTCATCATCGTGCCATTTGGCTTATCAGTATTTGTACCCTCTCTATTTCTGGTCATTTACTACCCATTCATGGTTACTTAACCTCCCCTCTCTCTTTCCAAAGAAAAGGCGAGTCTCTTGGGGAATTTGGTCTGGTCTGTCGTAGAGCCTCCTAATGTCGGTAATGTGCTACTGGCAACATCAGGAATCGAATCTTTACTTAAACTATTCTTATAGTTGATCCTGGCAAAATCATTAGACGGAATGTAACTTTCTCTACCACATTATGACCATCAAGGTCCTTACATTATCATTCTATTTCTTTGGTCTGAGCATTTATACTTACTCCCCCATACTTAAAGTGTCGGCCACCTCGTTGGCCTTTCCTGATTATAATAATTTCTTGGGGTCAATGTTTTCTAGATCTATTCCAACTCAGGGTGGAAGCATTCTCCCTTAAATTCTGCTGAATGAGAGAAAGCATCTATCAGTCTTTTCCAAAAGTCATTGCTTCCACCTTTCTAGTGCGATCTTGACTACAGGTACTCCAAATCATACCTAGGATATTTCCTTACTTAACTCCCTTCTTGTTTTTAGGATAATCTCAACCTTATTGGTTCAATCCATACTTTTACATGGTTTCACACATGTTTCATCTGGCCTTATTGTTACTATGTCATACATTCCTTACCAAACTTCCCGTTTGAAGTTTAGAATATTAGCACTTCCCTTATAAGGTTCCTTAGGCCATCCTCATCATTCCTCCTGCATCTCCTGGTTACAGGGTATATCAAACATCATTAGTCAATTCTATAACATCTCTGTCTATGTACTTTTGGAGACTCCTTTCCACAAATCCTTACAGGTTATTGATACTTTGGTCGATTCAACTTATATCGTCTGAATTCACAATGTCTTTGTTAGGGGTGATGCTATCCTTTGTGCATCCTCCAGGGTTCGTCTTAATATATGGACATTCTATGCTCAATTCTAGTTTCAAGGAATACTTATATCCTGTACTTGGCAATTCAATCATATATCCTTAATAAGGGTCTCTTTCAATCATTTTCATCTTGATAATCTATTGGTAGCTTAACGCTAGCCTCTTCTTTCAAATGAATGTCAGTCTATGTGACTTTCCATAAGACAACACATGTCTATCCGCCCTTCCTTACAGAACTTGGTAATGGTAGCAAGGATGTTCTGGAAGATATTGGTCGTGTTCAACGTGAATCTCTTAATGCCTAATGCTCTTTTTGAGGACACTAAGCTTCAGATAACATTTATGCATCACAGTGCACTAACTTTGGTAATTTTCGTAACTTTTCAGTGGCCACTACCCTCAATCCTGATACGTCCATGGTATATATAAAATCCATCATCCTGTATCTCAATTCAATTTATATCAAAAGCCCTCGCGGTTGGCACTTGATTAGAAGCACCCCGCTTTGTCCTTACGTTGCTGGTTCAGTCACTTGATAATCCTTAGTGACTTGGCCCCCATCTGGCCATGCTAAATACGTGAGCTTAGGGGTCGGCTAATAGCATTACTTTTCTAGCAATTGCTGGCATAGTGCCTTCTACTTTGATACCTTTTGATCTTTTCAAAATTTTACTCCATATAAGTCTCACTTGACTTCTCGGTACCGTCTCCGGTCACCTTTCCTTTATTTTTATCATTTCAACTTCTCTTATCAATTTCACGTACCACGTAAGCTTAACACTTCTAGCATAACAACCTTTTCATTTCAGTCAATCCCGGAATTTCTCAGTCCGGCTTGTTTCTTAATTACATTTCCCTTTTTCCTTCAAATCTCAACTCCATAATTTTATCCCTATAATCAGTCATAATAATCGGGGTCTGTCTACCAGCCTGCATAGCGGCTATCCTACCCAATCCATAGGGTTCGCTCCAGTTTCCATTCTCTTCGGTGACGTATTCAGATAATCAGAAAGACAAGGTTTGCCAGAATTCGTCGAATTCCTTTCCAGGATTAGGGTAATTTCAGTTAATCTATTCACCCACTAGTAACATGCCACATCTTCCCGGTACATTTTCGTCCTATTAGTCGATACTACCAAATACCAGTCTTCTTAACAACTAGTCTCAGAAGGAACACTACCGTCGGGGTTAGTCGTTCCTCAACATTGGCACTACCAAGGCCATCCGAATCCGATGAACTGCGCTGTCTAAATGTATTCGAAATTACGTTGTCGTGCTGCATAAGCGCAGACCTATACCTGTATGAGTTCCATCATAATATCTCCCAAAGTTTCCTTCTTCCATTAGGCAACGCCAACCCTGGTCATCACCAACTTTACCTTTATCTCCAGGAAGATTTTCTCACTTTTATCTTGTCCATTCAAACTTTTATTCTTATAATAAGTCGTGTTACGGGACTACACTTTCTGTAAAGTCCTGAGCAAATCTTTGGTAATACCTTGTGAATTTTATGAAATTTCTCACCTTTGCCAGTGTGGTTGGCCAATCTCTATTTGCAACTGTCTTTAACTTGGTAGGGCCGACCAACACTACTCTTATTGATCATGTGTCCTATTGCTGGACTTCATTTTGCCAAAACTCTTATTTTGAGAACATGTCCTACGCCTGTTCTTTCAGGTTGCATCTAGAAGCATTCTCAATTACATCTCGACCACTGCTCGCCTTGCCTAATCCATTTATGATTCAGTGTCAGAATAAACTTAAGGTAACTACCATAATCCATTCAAGGAAAAGAAAGAATTTAATATTCTTCTGAATCACATGCAACTAATGTTTCTGGTTCATCATTTCACTGAGTTGAACTGAACTTATACTTGGTTTCTTGACGATAGCCTCATTACTAGTTTATCATAGACTCACTGGTCTTTTAGTCTTGTAGGTTCTGAGATCATTGTCTTGCTTACTACTTCCTTATGTAACTTTATTCATTCAGGCCATTGCTTTCCACTATCTTTACTTTCTTAGCTAATCCATTCATAAAATGGACCTCTCACTGGATAACCACTTCATCAATCTCAATTGACTTTATAAATTATAACCTAGGAAATCTGCCTTCTCACGGCGAATTATCATTAATAAGATTCACACTAATCCATTTATCTGAAGATATGGCACTTGCCACCTATGTCTTAACTATTCCTAGGGACTCTGCTCCCCGTCCTATATCAATGTCTTTGATAATTATGCATCATTCTAATTCCTTTCTCATTAATCTGAAAGTCTCCAAGGATTCTTATCTATCCTTACATAAGATCTTGAGTAATTCCTCAAATCCATCTTACTTGCTGGCATTTCATTCGGTAGTCCGGCTATAGATCCAATATACCTCTTTAATTCTCTTCATAATATATCAGTTCTTTACGCTCACTTCTCTGAGCACTATATCTAGATTCTTACAGTCTCTCTGGCTGCAGCCCTCATCTCCTCAAGGTAAACTTCCCTGTCTCTAACAGGATTCTCCCCCTCTGCTGGAACCTCTTCCGGGTCCTCAGTAGGGTACTCTATCGCATTCACCATCCGATCGTCAGCATCAAAACAAGCATCATTATGTTACTGCTCGTAATCCCCAAGGTCTGTCGCCTTTCTAGTCGATACAAGAACGAGCTAAGTTACTATCATGATACTTTAGGGTTCCCATAAGGGTTTTATATGTCAATACTACATTATGTAGTCTGACTATGAACTTGGCAAGAGTTCTTATTATCTTAATGAATTTATTGTTTTAACGTCGCATCATCTCTGGGATATATAACGCTCTCTCTGATACCATTTCTGTAACACCCCCAAATCCAGGGTCAGGGATCTGGTCGTTACGGTCTCAATATCCAACCACAAAACCAACATAACTTAAATTACAACCTTGTGACCCAAAACAACAACATAAAACACACCCGTTATAGTCCCAGAGATGAAATCAGAGTAACCAACAATATTATTAATCACAAGTTTGAGTTCTTACAACCCAAAGAATTACAATTGTACAATTACATACTCTTTGCCATCCATTAATAGGTACCATAATATAAATACATTTGGGGCTCAATTGCTAACAACTAGCCTACCAGTAGTTGCATCCTCAACAAAGGCAGCCAAGACCTTAGCGGTAAACCTCTGACGGTTGACACCTGCTTACGCTGCGTGCGCCTTGCGCGGCCATCTGATCTAGCTGTTGTTGTGATATAAATAAATAAAGCAAGGGTGAGCAATAGCCCACCAGAATATAATCGAACAGTGATAATATATGACAGTCCAAAATATCTTTGAAACCATATGCCATGCGTTAACGATGTAGTACCAATATAAGGTATGAGATGAAGTTACAAGGTAACTCAAAAATATATTTGTTTTGAATAAATATCTGCTATGCAAAAGATAAGCAAGATATTCTCAATTATCATAAAAGAGGAACTTGCAGGAAAAATATTGCAATTCCGGTTTCAACACTTTTTCACCTTGCCAACACTAACAGTGTTGCAGAAATTTCTTACTTTTAGAAGATGAACTAATACGGGAGCATTGCCGCGCCAGATGCCCTGACGTTTACGATGATCAGTCGTATGTCATGCATCTCATCAGTCGTTCTCTACATGTAGAAGGTAGCTCCGACGGATTTACTTATCTACCGCCCTCTGGAACTCCTCAGCCAACGGTTGGGCTATTGCTGGACCGGCGCCACTCGGCCACTTACGCGTCTCCTAGTTCGAATATCATCCATGACTCTGAAACGTAAAGTTCGTTCCCCTTTTTCCCCAAGTGTAACACTTGTTGATAGGACTCCACAAAGTAGTCGTATCTAATTGGAAAGGAAAATTCACCAATATTTCCCAAGCTGATGCTTGTTAATGGATATAAACTTGTTACATCAATCATACCCCTCGAGCGTTGAGGAGGTAACCAAAAGACTCATATCGATGCTTGAAAGAATCAAGATGTGAGTGACAAGATAGTTTTAGCAAGTATAGGACCGGGCAGTCCAATAAATAACATCTCCAAGTGAGGCCCCCTTATATAATTTTTGGAAGTTGAGCGAGTATTTAAATCTTCTTATAAGATAGATTTAAACGAAAATAAAGTTTTGGGTGTCTCCCCTTGATAAAATAGTCATAAAAGACTTTGAAATATTTTACATAATATCTGAAGGTGAAGGATAACCTTTGAATAATATAAATCATTACAAAAAGAATTCAAAAGAATTTTATTAAATATTCCAAGAATATTTATTAAGTCAATAATAATTACGGAATATTATTAAATCATAATATTGCTCGTAAGTAATCCTCGAATGAATATATAGAATTATTTATTAAATAAATCTCTTCTTAAATGAATATTTAAAATAATATTCATTGAATAAATAACTTAAATAAATATTTAAAATAATATTTACTGAATAAATCAAACCTTAAATGAATATTTGAAAATAATATTCATTTAACAAATAACATTCCAAATGAATATCCAAATAATATTCTAACTGAATATCCCAAAATAATATTCATTTAACAATTAATATTCTAAATGAATATCCGAATAATGTCCATTTAGTAATCAAAACTTTAAAGAAATATTCAAAACAATATTCCATAAGTAATTAGAACTTCAACTGAATATTTTAAAATAATATTCATTAAGTAAATAAAACCTTAAATGAATATTCAAATAATATTCATTTAATAAATACTATTCTAAATGAATATCCAATTAATATTCATTTAGTAATCAATACTTCTCAAGGAATATTTGAAATAATGTTCCTTAAGTAATTAGAATTTCAAAGAAATATCTTAAAGTAATATTCATTGAATAGATAAAACCTTAAATGAATATTCGAAAGTAATATTCATTTAATAAACAATATTCTAAATGAATCTTGAAATAATATTCATGAAATAATTAAACTCTAAATGAATATTCGAAATAATATTCATTTAATATCTCTCGACTGAGATAATACTCAAATAACATTTCTCGAAAGATTTCCAAGTAAATAATACTTTATGGAAATATAATTAATGTTTAATAATAACATTCCTCAAACGGAATACTAATTTGTCGTTGGAATCCCTCCGGGTTTCCAAGACTACATCTATATCTCAAAATACCGACTCCCGGTCTACATTTAAAGAATGAATATCACACGCCCTTCACTAAGGGTCTTAACCAAAAGTCCGGCTTATACTGATATATCGTATCTAGTCTATAAGCCAATATCAATTCAGGGAACAAGTATTGCAATATAACTTGAAAGTAGACATGCATGCTATGGCATATGTATACAACAATCATCATATATATATTATCACAACAACAGTTCCAAGTATTGGAAACTTGCCTGAGAATCGAGTGCGGGTAGGGGTAATGTGTCCCGGGTCAGCTCGACAATCTATAAACAATCAGAATATTTAAGATTAACCACTTAACGCTTATTAAAAGGCTAAGTATAAACTCCACTTAAATCGAAACATGTGTTCGAGTTATCTCGTTACGTCTCTTTTAGTGTAACTCTTTTTATCACCGATACGATCCGACATTCGTTCGTTATCAAGACATGTCATCATGCTTATACTTAGTATATACTTAAGTCGTATAAGTTCTAAGGTTGGTCGTTTACGAATCAAGATTATTCCTCGAGTGTTATCGCCCGTTTTCTAAGTTATAACCAAAGTCATACCTTTAAGGGGTTCGTTCGCGTTTAACCTCGATTCAAACATTTTTATAAAATCGGAAAACGATCCATTCGACATGTGGTTTTCTCCCACACCTTCCTTTTTACCTCTAATATTTAATTAATAAGATTCGCCACTGATTAAACGACATTTAAGGGAATCAATTTCAATTACGAACTCTCGTTTACGATTCCGAACCACTTTTACGAATTTAATCATAACTCCTAAACCGTAAATCCATTTCATGCGATCTTTATATCAAAACGAAGCTTGTAACATCCTCTATCTTGTCATAGCAGAATAAGAACCTGGACCGTGAGTTAAAGCTACTGTCAATCTTGATTTATTAAGGTTAACGAAAATCGGGCATTATAACGGCTATGAATCGGATGTTCTAAAAATCGTAACAACACAACCAAGCCACACCGGGCATCAACACAATTCATAAACATGATTCTCATGTTCACAAGTCCTAGGACCACTGGTCTTAACCTCAAAATCATCAAGGACTTGAATCATGACTAAATAACTACTAAGAACAACTACATGATCATGTAAACATGCTTATACTACATCATCATCAAATCTCATCTAAAACTCCATTAAAACTCAAAATAAAAACTTGGATTCTTGAAGCTTATACCTTCCTTGGAGTGTGAACTAGTTTTACCAGGCTTGGTATGGTCCTTGGATTGCCTTAAGCTTGCTAGATCAATCATAAGAAACATGAAAACCAAGATTAGTTCTTAAGAAACACTATTCACCCTCATCTTTCTTGATTTATTTGAAAATGGAAAACATGGAGATTGAAGCTAAGATTTCTAGGAGATCAGTTTTATGAAATATAGGACTCACCATAAAAATTTGGAGATCAAATGATGGTTGGAAGTGTGATTTTGGTCCTTGAATTAAGGCAAAAGCCGAATGGAGTTGTTCTTGATGGGGGAAGAGAATTGCTTTGATTTTATTGATATTTTCTCTTCCAATCTCATCCACTTGTAACATAATATCTTGTATAAAGCTACTTTATTAAAGTAGTGAGGTGTTGGATGAGGAAATGGCAAGACATGTGTTGAAAATGTGGTGGTTTAGAGCTTAACTATGTAGTTGCTTGCTAAGTACTTAGTTGCATTCTCTAAGATGCTAGTTGCTCATGTAACTACTTGGTTACTTGCTCTTATCTACTAGCACATGGTTGCCCCTTGGCCCTCTGCTTGTTTCTTTGTCCGTTTATTGCTTAATTCGTTGATCGTTCGAGGGAATAACTCATTCGTTTCTAGTTAGGGTTTTACCGAAAACCTTCTTAATATTTCTAATACTATTCTTCATCTTTCTTAATACTTCTCGAATTTAAATTCCTTAATTCCCTTTTATAAATCCTTAAGTCTTGCAGTGTCCAGGGAAATCTCGGAGAAAATAAAAGTGCTCTTTTTCTGAATCCGACAGCTTTTACATACACTTATTTTCCCCCTGGATCACTAATACGAACTCAGAAATCCGTTCCGAATACCGGGTATAACATTATTATAATAATATTCCAAATTCCACCAAAATCACTATTCATCACTTATTTTTATTTAATTCCTATAATTAGGAAAATGAACCTGGTTCACCCTCGAGTGTTCCTTAACCTTTTTACGGAACCGCTGGGCTTATAATAGATATTGATTTGGATGACACAAGAATAATCTTACTTGGAGTAATCTTCTCATATTCTTAGGAGATAGATCATTCTTATCTATGTTGTCAACCAAAGGTATTCTGCATGACATATAATAATTGAATCCAAATCCATTCCATTCATTAAATAGACAGTCGTTACATCGCAGTCATAACCACTATTCATTCCCATATTATTACATAATAAAAAGTTTTAATTCTACCCAAAAATCTGGGTTCTTACATATGTCCCAGGATAGATCTACTTGTTATCAACTCATCTCTTTGTAATAAGAGGTTGGTGGTTCGACACTCAGTTGAGGAATGCATGTGATAATCAGGGTAAGGGGCGAATTAAAACTCTGTTTTACTAGAGTACACACTTCAAACAAGTTTGATTTTAACATAGTAAATTAGTATGTTAAGACTTCAAAGCTTCCATGATATATATTGAGATTGTGCAAGTAACTTTGAGATTGACGAGGGGAAGAATTAAATACTTTCCACTTGTGAGTTGTTTTGTTTGATTGGATTATGTTTTCTTAGCTCTGCTCACTTATATTTTGACAGGTCTTTCTCTAAAATCACAGGAATTAACAGCTACCTTTTTAACTACAAGACTATACTGCAGCTTTGTTATGGAATACGACATACATACGATACTTGATCTTGCTACATTAGCAGCAACTGCTTGGGTTATTTATATGATTCGCTATGTGTTGAATTCCAGTTCTATGGTTGAAAATGACGACTTTCCACATCATTATATGGTAAGCTAGCATTGTCCTTTTTGTAGTTGCATTGGTATCATATTTCCTGAAAGCTTACGAATTTTAACTTTTTAAATTAATAGCTACCCTTGCATTCCTAATTACGACAAACGACTATAACCGTTCGTGTTGTCCATCTTACTCATTGTTATGATCTAATTGAAGGTGCTAACATGTGCTGTATTATCTGTTGTTATTCATCCGACGACACCACATCATCTAATTGACAGGATGTGTTGGGCCTTTAATTTCTGTTTACTTGGAAGCTATTTCAGTACTCCCTCAGCTTCATGTCATGCAGAACACTCAGGTTAATTAATAGGAGATACAAATTATCTCCTTCTAAAGGTCTTCATAAAAATCCTTTTGGAATATTTTGGAGGTCTTTTCTATATATCTTATCTTGTCACCTCTGTGCTATTCGTAGGTTGTTGAACCGTTTACATCACATTATGTATTTGCACTGGGAGTTGAATTTCATAAAACGTGTTTAGTATATAAACACATTAATTAACACACTATTATCGATATTTACTAATTAACACATTAATTAACACATTAATTCATAATTATATATATATATTTGTTTATATATATATAATTAGGACTGGCGCGGCGGTAAACAGGGTTTGATGAGCTCGGGCTCAATTACTATCCTCCCTGCCCTTAATGTTGGTCAGCACAAGGACTCTAGCGCCCTAGCTGTTTTGCCTAAGGAGGAGGTTGGAGGACTTGAACTAAAGAGAAAAGCTGATGGAGAGCAGAATAGGGTGAAGCCTACTCCTAATGTATAACGTAGGTGACATGATTCAGGTATTATTCGTAACTTATGTAATATTTTGCATACACATAATTTGACATTTAATGAGAACTAACTTAAATTACTTGGCATTTACGGAGTTAGGGTTTGGTTTGTAAGAACTAGGAAATCTTCAACTTTTGAGCAAACCTGTCAAGTTGGCAGCTGAGAGGGCTAGCTATGGTAGCTGCAGTTCCAAAGCAGTGTTGACAATTTGTATCGTGTACACTTCAACTGATGAGATATTGCATGTTGTTCTAGAATCCTGTGAAGAAAAAAAGGGATGAACAAATTGCAATATTGGAAGCAACTGGTTCAGGTCCTATGGCCTGTTAGGACGTAACAGTTATGAGAAGGAACAGGAAGAGCATTTTATTCAGAAAAAAAAGTACTGAGAAGCATAAGTATGTTACACCTGTTTCAGATATAGTAGTTTGTACTTCAGAAGAGACTCGGTTATGCAATTTCCTTCTGTGCCAGAGTTGATTTTCCCTTTAGGACTCTCCCTTAATGCTCTGGCCAGAGAGAACCAATATTGGTGCTTGGTTTGGGTAGTTCAAGACTTTCAAATTAAGGAACTTATATTCGGAGGGCGAACCAAAGCAGCGATAGATATTCAGGTGCATAACAGGTAAAGCACTTTTTTTTTGTTTCCTGTACTGTCCAGTAACTCATTTTTAATTCATTCTACTCTATTATCGATATTTATTGCAAATCCTGTTGCACCAGAAAAATAGAATAGCACAAGTATTTGATATTTTTTGCGTTGTGATTACCTAGGAAATGACTTCTATTTTCGGTAATTTCAGGTTTAAAGAAGACTCGCACCTAATACACATAGTCCACCAAGAGGAGGGCTGTACAGTTAAGGAGGGCTTTAATGGCTACCATAGCAAAAGATGGATCAAAGACTTTGGAAGCTTAGTTTTATTTATTTTTTGTTTCTTATATCGGTAGAATTGTAAAGATGGATCAAAAGATGTAGTTGGTTGATTTGATGTAGTTGCTGGTGGATTTGAATTGTTGTTGGTTTGTTTATGGGAATTCAATAGTTTGCTAGTGCATTTTTATTTTGTTACATTTATGGTGTTACAATAGGTACAAAGTGTGTTACAATAGGCTATTATTTTTATCATTGTATGTGTTGCAGTAGGTAATATTAGGTGTTACAATAGGTAATATTAGGTGTTACAATAGGCCTTGCACATTGAGCAGGTGGGCCCCACAGTAGGCCAAAAAGTGGGCCCCACATTTGGGCCCCACATGTGGCCCCCACGTGTGGCCCCCACTTGTGGGCCCCACGTGTGACACCTATGCAAAATTGTATTATCTGTTGTAACACACAACCTATGTTACTATAGAGTGTTTAAGATGTTGCTATAGAGGTTTTTGGTAACCACATTCGCTATGTTACCTTAGGCTGTGTTTTGATGTTATCTTAGATACCTGTAGTTACTGCTGAGAACCTAACACAGCTGAGGTGTTACCATAGCCCTATTTTGGCCTATGGTAACTTCAAAATGGGGTCTATGGTAACACAGTTTGGGGGTTGCTATAGGTCATCTATGGCGTAGTGGTTCTTGGGCCTTGGTACAAGTGTCCACACTTCATTTCTTTCAAATTCATTTAGCTCTTCTTGCATTGCTGTTATCCAGTCAGCATCTTTAAGAGCTTCTTCCACTTTCTTTGGCTCACTTTGTGACAAGAATGCATGAAACAGACATTCATTTGTTGTTGCACTTCTTGTCCTTACTTTTGCATCAGGATCACAAATAATCAAATCAGGTGTGTGAGATTTAGTCCATTTTCTTGCAGAAGGCAGATTGCTTCTGTCATCATGTGATCCTCCCCCTTGATCCATGCTCTCCTAATTTTCTTGGTGCCTTTCTTCATTTTCTGATGCTCCCCCTGAATGTGACTTCTCAGAATTATCAACAGAGTTTGAATCAACAGAGTTTGATTCAGAATCATCAACTGAGTCACTTTCAGTGTTTGAATTATCACTTTGATGTGATTCTTCATGCTCCCCCTCAACTGGTTCTTCCCTTGTTTCTGATTGAAGAGTTTCTTCAGTATTTACCAGTAGAGGTTCAGAGTTTAGATCAACAGAGTTTGTCAAATCAGTCTGATCAGAGTTTACTTTTTCAGAGAATAAATCTTCATTTTCAAAGTGGAGTAGATCATGTTCATTGACATCTTCAAGTCCAGTTATTTTCTTGTCATCAAATGACACATGAATTGATTCCATGATCACTCTAGTTCTCAGATTGTAAACTCTGAATGCCTTTGTTGACAGTGGATAGCCAACAAAAATTCCTTCATCTGCCTTTAGATCAAATTTGGTCAACTGTTCAGGATGAGTCTTCAACACAAAGCATTTGCATCCAAAAATATGAAAATATTTTAGATTTGGCTTCTTCTTCTTCACCATTTCATATGGTGTTTTACCATGCTTGTTGATCAGTGTTGCATTTTGAGTAAAACAAGCAGTTTGAACTGCTTCTGCCCAGAAATATGTTGGCAACTTTGCTTCATCTAGCATGGTTCTGGCAGCTTCTATCAAGGTTGTAACACCCCCAGATCCGGGGTCAGGGATCTGGTCGTTACGGTCTCAATTTCAATCCACAAAACCAACATAAATTGAATTACAACCTTGTGACCCAAAACAACAACATAACATACCCGTTATAGTCCCAGAGATGAAATCAGAGTAACCAAATTTTATTAATCACACAATTGAGTTCTTACAACCCAAAGAATTACAATGTAACCATTACTTACTCTTTGCCATCCATTTGTATATGTCATATGATAAATACATTTGATATTTAAATGCTAGCAACTAGCCTACCAATAGCTTACTCTTCAGCAATGGTAGCTAAGATCTCAGCGGTTAATCCTCTGACGGCTGACACCTGCTCGCACCACGTACACCTTGTGCGGCCATCTGATCTAACTGTTGTTGTGATATAAATAGATAAAGCAAGGGTGAGCAATAGCCCACCACAATATAATTGAACAATAATAGTATATAACAGTCCAAAATATCTTTGAAACCATATGCCATGCATTTACGGAGATGATGCCAGTATAACTTAGAAGATGAAGTTACCAGGTAACTCAAAATATATATTTTGTGGACATATCTGCTATACAAAAGATAAGCAAGATATTCTCAATTATCATAAAAGAGGAACTTGCAGGAAAAATATTACAATTCCAGTTTCAACACTTTTTCACCTTGCCAACACCAACAGTGTTGCAGAAATTTCTCACTTTTGGAAGATGAACTAATACGGGAGCATTGCCGCGCCAGATGCCCTGACGTTTACGATGATCAGTCGTATGTCATGCATCTCATCAGTCGTTCTCTACATGTAGAAGGTAGCTCCGACGGATTAACTTGTCTACCACCCTCTGGAACTCCTGAGCCAACGGTTGGGCTATTGCTGGACCGGCGCCACTCGGCCACTTACGCGTCTCCTAGTTCGAATATCATCCATGACTCTGAAACGTAAAGTTCGTTCCCCTTTGCCCAAGTATAACACTTGTTGATAGGACTCCACAAAGTAGTCGTATCTAATTGGAAAGGAAAATTCACCAATATTTCCCAAGCTGATGCTTGTTAATGGATATAAACTTGTTCCATCAATCTTACCCCTCGAGCATTGAGGAGGTAACCAAAAGACTCATATCGATGTTTGAACGAATCAAGATGTGAGTGACAAAATAGTTTAACAAGTATATGACCGGGCAGTCAAATAAATAACAGCTCTCAAGTGAGATCCCCTTATATATTTTTGGAGGTTTGAGCGAGTATTTAAATCTTCTTATAAGATAGATTTAGATGAAAATAGAGTTTTGGGAACCTCCCCTTGTTAAAATAGTCATAAAAGACTCCGAAATATTTTACATAATAACTGAAGGTGAAGGATAATCCTTGAATAATATAAATCATTATAAAAAGAATTTAATTAAATATTCCAAGAATATTTATTAATTCAATAATAATTACGGAATATTATTAAATCATAATATTGCTCGTAAGTAATCCTCGAATGAATATATAGAATTATTTACTAAATAAATCTCTTCTTAAAAGAATATTCAATATAATATTCATTAAATAAATAAAACTTCCAATGAATATTCAAGATGATTTTCGTTAAATAGATAAACTCAAATAAATATTTAAAATAATGATAACTAAGTAAATCAAACCTTAAATGAATATTTGAAAATAATATTAATTAAATAAATAGTATTCTAAATGAATATTCAATTAATGTTCATTTAGTAATCAAAACTTTAAAGAAATATTAAAAATAATATTCCTTAAGTAATTAGAACTTCAATTGAATATTTTAAAATAATATTCATTAAGTAAATAAAACTTTAAAGGAATATCCAAATAATATTCATTTAATAAATACTATTCTAAATGAATATCCAAATAATATTCATTAAGTAATCAATACTCTCAAGGAATATTTGAACTAATGTTCCTTAAGTAATTAGAATTTCAAAGGAATATCTTAAAGTAATATTCATTGAATATATAAAACCTTAAATGAATATTCGAAACTAATATTCATTTAATAAACAATATTCTAAATGAATGTTGAAATAATATTTATGAAATAATCAAACTCTAAATGAATATTCGAAATAATATTCCTTTAATATTTCTCGACTGAGATAAAACTCAAATAACATTTCTCGAAAGATTTCCAAATAATTAATACTTTATGGAAATATAATTAATGTTTATAGGTAACATTCCTCAAAAGGAATAAAATCTGTCACTGGAATCCCTCCGGGTTTCCAGGACTACAACTATATTTCAAATACCGACTCCCGGTCTATATTTAAAGAATGACTATCATATACCCTTCACTAAGGGTCTTACAAAATAATCCGACTTATAACTGATAATCCTTATCTAGTCTATAAGCCAATATCAATTCAGGGAACAAGTATTTCAATAGACTTTGAAAGTAGGCATGCATGCTATGGCATATGTATCAGGAAACAACATATATATATTATCACAACAACAGCCTTTAAAAGGATTTGAAACTTGCCTGGCAATCCTGCTAGGGGTAGAGGTAATGTGTCCTGGGTCTGCTCGGTGATCTATAAACAATCAGAGTATTCATGATTAATCACTTAATACTTTTTAAAAGACTAAGTATAAGCTTTACTTAAGTCGAAACACACTTTCGAGTTATCTCGTTACGCTTCTTCTAGTGTAACTCCTTATATCACCAATGCGATCCGACACTTGTTCGTTATCAAGACACGTCATTACAATATCACTTGGTATACACTTAAGTCGTATAAGTTCTAAGGTCGGTCATTAACGGACCAAGATTTTACCTCGAGTTTTGCCGCCCGTTTTCTTAGTGGTTATTCCAAAGTTATACCAAGTATCCATTTTAGGGGTTCATTCGTATTTAACCTTGACTCGAACATTTTTATATAATCGGAAAACGATCCTTTTAACACAAGGTCTTCTCCTACACCTTCCTTACGATCTATAATATTTAATTACCAAGATTCGTCACTGATTAAACAATGTTAAAGGGGTTCAATTTCAGTTACGAACTTTCGATTACGGTTTCGAACCACTTTTACGAATTTAACCGTAACTCCTAAACCGTAAATCCATTTCACACGATCTTTATATCAAAACGAAGCTTATAACATAATCTAGCTTGTCATGGCAGAATATCAAACTGAACAGTGAGTTCAAGTTACTGTGATGCACAGTTTTCAATGATTAACGAGATTTCGGCATTACGACGGCTATAAATCGGATGTTCTAAAAATTATAACAATCCAACCAAGCCACACCGGGAATCCATACAACTTATACACATGATTCTCATCTTAATAAAACCCAAGAACATCTCACTTCATCATCTTAACATTATATGGTTAAATCAACAAGAAGATCATGCTAATCATGCTTAATATCATACTAACATCATACTAAGCTCAAATCCATCAAGAACATGCATATACCTAAAGTAAGATCTAGGGTTCATGAGGTTTATACCTTCCTTGGAGAGTGTTAAAGCCCTTTATTAACCTTGATCTAGTCCTTAGAACTCCTTACAACCTTAAACTAGCAAGAATCATCAAGAACATAGTTAGTGATTTTCGGATCTGCTATAACTGAGTGGAACGATCATGAAAAACGAGGGCCTTACCGAGGTTTTCTGGACAAGGCTTCTAAAGGAGAGTTGTAGAGAATCCAACCAGATTTCCAACAAGCTAAAGAACACCAAATTCCATTGAGTAATGAAGGAGATATGGCCGTTATAAAATCGTCACAGAAACTGTCATGAATCTGGACAGTTTGCTTCTTCAACTTGGGGAGGTGATTTGCCTAGGCTATACTACTTGGATTGCTATGAAATTTGGAGAGAATATTGCTCATGGAGTGGAGAGGATGTGGTTCATATTTGGTGATTTTATCATGGATAGAAATGGAGATATGAATTTTTCTTTCAAGGTGGTTCTTGCTGGGCAGTTTTAAGAAATGGAGAAAAATGGAGTTTCTTTGCTTTGTTTTGCTCTCATCCTTATCCAACACACTTCATTGTGATAATATCTCATAAAGTGGCTTTTGATAAAGTGATTAGGTCATGGGTGATGTTTTATGCATGGACAAGTGTTGATAACTTGTGGTAAGTTGGTAAAGTGATGCTAAGTACTAGTTAGCTTTCCAATCTTCTAGTTCCTTGTTGTAACTAGCTTGGTTACTAGATATTTCTACTTGCACATGCATGCATCTTGATCCTCTGCTTGATTCTTTATCCGGTTATTGCTCAATTTGATTGATTGTTCGTAGGAACATCTCACGAATTTCTAGTTTGGGTTTTACCGGAAACCTCCTTAATATATGCACTCCCTTTTTCCATCTTTCTTTACAATCCTAAAATTTAAATTCCTCAAATAACTTTTCCAATTGTGCACATAGTCACCATTTACTAATATGAAGCTCTCTCTGAAATTTGAGATTTTTCGGGTTTCGGGATATTTTTCATCATTCACTTGATCGTTTCTACATCGTTAAATCAGTTTTCTCCAATTCGTTTTTTTATGAATTCTGACGAATCCTACTTACGTTTATATATATCCTAGATTGAGAATATTCCTTCAAAATATTTCTTTGGGATAAATAATTATTCCGTCTCAATTTCTGGTATAATCTGGTCCGTTTAGGGGAAAAATAATTTTTGCATTTCTACAATCTGACGAGACGATCTTACGTTTATATATTCCACAGATTGTGAATACATCCTCAATCTTTTTTTTATTAAGTCCTTAAATCTTTCAGTGTCCAGGGAAAACCTCGAAGAAAATAAAAGTGCTGTTTTTCAGAATCCGACAGCCTTTACATACACTCATTTTCCCCTTGGATCACTAATATGAACTCGGAAATCCATTCCGGGTACTCCTATATAGTGTCGTCTCATAATATCCCAAATCCCACCAAAAACACTATTTATCATTTATTTTCTCTTTAATCTTGTCACTTAGGAAATATCCTTGTGCTTCCTCGAGCGTTCTTTAACTCTTTTACGGAACCTCCGGATTTATAACCGATATCGATCTGGATGTCATGAGGGTATCTATTTCTCTCTAAGGAATCTTATCTTAACTTTCTAGAAGATAGATTATTCTAATCTAAGTTGTCACCCCATAGCATTCTTCAGGACATATAACCTTGGAATCTATATCCTTTCAATATTCAATCTTTAGAACCAGTGTTACATTGTAGTTGTAACCACTGTTCACTCTTTCATTAATACATATTAAAAGTTTTAATTCTACCCAAAAATCTTGGTTCTTACAGTCTCCCCTCCTTAAAAGGATTCCGTCCCGGAATCAGGTAGAAGACAATTGGGTACTTGTTGGTTACTTCGCTTTCCAATTCTCTGGTCGATCCTTACACATTCCAATCTTTTCAAAGCACATCATACTGGTGTTACAATACACCATTTATCCATTCTATCAATTCTTTGATACTTTCATACAACACATTATCCGGCATACGCTCTTTTCCGGTCTTATACTATTAACCTTATTGGTACGTGCAGTGACTTCGGTATCACTATCGCGCTACTGTTAGGTCGAATACACAATATATAATCAATTACTGTATGAATAAGTAACAAGAACACACGTTTTAACTCTTAAAACTGTTTGGAATTAATAATTCCTCTCTCGGTGATGTAAAGTATCACAGAGAGCTGCTTAGGTTACAAGAATGATATTCGTTCACGATGGATACCCTTCTAGGGTTAACCTAACTGTATTTATAAGATATACAGCTACGTACAATCGTAAATTGATTCTCCTAAAATTAAGCTATACAATTGATATCAATTACGATTGCTACACGTCTTCTAAGTCAACTCAATCTCTTTGACAGCTATCCAATCTTCAAAGATATCGCTTTCATATTAATATTAAATTAATCTTCAAACTCTGTTGACTTGTAGACGCTCCCAGTAGACAGACTTTAGCAAACTCTGTTCTCTCCACGCTAACAGTGTTTGCGCTTCCATGTATTCAACTATCAGTGTTTACGCTTTCCTCTGTCCGCATTTGCGCTTCCAGCAATCAGCGTATACTCAAACTCTGTTACAACTGCTTTCAATAACAAGTTAAACTCTCTTTACCTGTAACACTTAAACACTGACATTAAATCACATCAATTATATCTAACAATCTCCCCCAACTTGTTCATTAGAAAAATGTACAAGTTCACAATAATTGATGATGTCAAAACTAACAAATAAAAACACAGTGTTTAACATATAATCAGAGTTTAAACTTAACTTAGCAAAATTTACAGAAAATACGAATTACTTACAAATTCTGTCTACCTAACCTCCTCAAGATCTGGAGTTGTTCTGAGATAATCAATCAACAATCTCCTTTCAGCATTTTCAAGCTCAATCTCCATAGCTTGCTTGATCTCTCTTAATTCTGGATCATTCTCATCAGTTTGAAAAATAGCAGCCCTGAGATCATAGATCTTGTTTCTTCTCATTTCATTTCCCAATCTGATGTACTTTAATTCTTCAGACTTTACATTGAAATCCAGAACTGTAATTCCAAGATCAGTCTTCAGCTTTGTAGTTCCCTTCTGCATTTCAATCAGATTCCCATTCCAGTCTCTGTACTTAGGAACATACTTTTCAGCAGACTTTGTTCCTGTAGCAATTTTAGCTTTCTGTATATACTCTCTTATAGAATTAGCAATAAGCTGTGTTCTTTGATTTCTAACTCTGAAGATATGCAAGACATACTAAAGTTCCTCAAATAATTTTAGTTTGATTGCTTCTTCATTCACTCTATACACTGACCCATCTGCCATAAAGTATAGTAGAAAGTGAATATCTAAGCTCCTTTGATGAACTACCTGAACTGACTCCAACTTGTCTAGATTTTCTTGAGTTATACCAGAACCAAGAGATACAAGTGCAGAAGGATCTCTTGGACTGTTACTAACCCTCAAATCTCTTCTTGAACCTAAGCCAGAAGTATTCCTGCCTGGTGGCTTTCCTGAACATGCAACATTATGTTGATATCCACCAGTCACTCCTACTTCTTCTTGCACTGGAATTTTTGGCCTTGAAAAACCAGGTAAGAGTTTACTTTGAGTCTGTACAACTTGTGTAGCAACAGAGGTTGTAACTATCATTTTGCCCTTGCTCTCTTCACCAATTATCCCTTTTAACTTCAACTTAGCATCAAGAGAAGACTTTCTAACCAGCTTTCCAGTATCTTCTTCTTCTTCTTCTTGAATACCAGATAGTTTTTCTTTGATTTCAATTCCTTTCATTATAGGCCTTGCAGACTTTGAAGCTTTAACAACTTTCTTCACTTTCTTGGACTTTTGAGCTTTTAAATACTCTTTCTGCAACAGCTTTTCTTCAGCTTGAATATCCTCAAGTGTAGCTTCAGCATTCTCTTCACGAAATAATTTTGCAGCCAATTCTTCATCTGTTTGTGGATTGTCAGAGAATGACAAATCCTTTGGCTTTGAACCAGAAGTACTCTGAGTATGTGAATCTATCACCAAATTTGGCTTTGACCTTGAAGACCTTCCATGTCCTTGTCTGAGATTTGCATTTCTAAAGCCCTTATCAGCATTGGTGCCTTCATCATCAAGATGATCTTTCTTTGACAGAGTTTGAGTTTGCTTACACTTGGTTTTAGCAATTCTCTCCCCCTTTTTGACATCATCATCACCATCTTGAATCAGAATAGAAGTAATTAACTCAAGAGAGTTTGCAATGGAATCAACCTTCTCAGTTAGTAAAATCTGATTCTGCTCAACTGTGCTCAGTCTGTCATTAATATTTGCTTGAGCTTTAGCAAATTGTTGAAAGAGCTTAGCATTAGCTAGTTGAGCTTTTTCCTCATGAGTAGCAACTTCTGTTCGAAGATCTACAATTGCCTTCTGATTTTCATCAAATCTGTGATTCAAAGTCTTGATCTGAATCACTGTGCCTTGAAGACAAGTAAAGATATCAGGATTTGAAATTTTTGAGGAATGTGACTGTAGAAAATTAGCTGCTCTTCCAGGAGGAAAGATACAATCTGACTTGTACCAATCAGCAGTTTGCTTTTTCAAATAATCATCATCAACCTCATTAGTAGAAGGTCCAGCAAAATCTGGTTTTTCACCTGTTTTCTGACCATCAGTCTGATTTTGTGGTTGTTCAACTCCTGTACTCTCAGCTTCAACTGAATCACTCATCGACTCACTAGTAGAGGCAACAGAAGCAATAGGTTCTTGAGCAGAAATAGGTTCTTGAGCAACCTGTTTTCCTTTATCAACTGGAGTTTGCTCTGAAGAAAGAACCTTTTCTGGTTTATCAACCTCCTCACCATGAGCAGAAACATGATTGGCATCAGAGTTCAACTCAGTGTGTGATGCAACCACAGTGTCTTCAAGAACAACAGTAGGCCCATCAGCAACACCAGTATCAATAGAAAGTGTAACCTCCATGAGTGGTGGAGTAGATGCTTCATGATTAAAAGAAATTGGAGTTTCAGCAAACTCTTCCATTGGAGACAAAACATCTCTAACAGCTTCATTTTCTTGAACCTTAACAACTTCTGGTTCAGAAAGCTTGACTTCAGATTCTGGTATTATAGGTTCTATGATAACCTCTGGCTCACCAGTAGGAATATCAAAAGAGATTTTCTCTTGAGCCTCTTCAACATGCTCATCATCAGAATCAGTTAAAATAAGCCTTCTCCTCTTAGATTGAGGTACTGCAACAAATTCTTCTTCTGCACTAGAACTTTCACTAGAACTTTCCTCAACCGATGGTGTTGAAGGTCTATTTGCCCTTTGTATGAATCTTCTAGAATAAACAGCCTTTGGAGTTGTCTGTTTAGCCCTAGAATGTTTGGTGTTGATTGCAGTATGTTTCTTCCTTTTTGGCTTTGGTGGTGGTTGTGGATGAGTGGTAGTGACAGGGTTTGTTGGTTCAGTAGTCATTTGGTCAGGTTGTGTTTGAGGTTCTATTTGTGTTTGAGGTGATATGGGTTGATCAGTGGTTGTTGGTATTGGCTCAGGTGATTGAGTAGGTTGAGATGGGATGTTTTCTGTACGATCAGTGGCTAAAGGTTCAGGCATAGATTGTGGTTCTGATTGATGTGGTTCATGTGGTTCATGGTTTGGTGATGGAGAATCTTGTGGTTGATTGACAAAGTTCTGTAAAGCAAGTGGCATTATGAAAGGAGGTATGTCCTTACCAACATCTTTGTTAGTCATATCAGAGAATATTCTCTTAGTGACTCGAAAAGGTTGAATCTTATCAGCTTCATCAACAACTAATCCAGGAACACATGCATTGAACAGAAGTTGACAAAATCTAGCAAAGTAAACTGTAGTAGACTCTGACAACTTATCACCCAAATTCATTAAAATATATCTACCAAAATCAAAATTACTGCCATAGAGTAGAGAATACCCAATTTGCAGACTGTCCATTGGAATAGCATCCCAGTTGGTGACCTTCTTCTGGAATGTCCTGGTGATACAATCAAAGAAAAAATTCCACTCTTTTCTCAAATTTGGCCTCTTCACACTGCCCAGCTTGGCAAGTGATTCCATGTACCCAATCTCTGTTAGCATCTCTCTCAGATTTTCCTCAGAGACAACAGCATACGAAGTATGTGTGTCGAAGTCCATGGCATCACGAACAGTTTGTGGAGTAATCACAAACTCTTGTTCTTCATGAGAGAAGATGATAGACGGAGTTCCACTCTCTCCTCCTTCTATATATCTTGAGTTTTGCCAGAAGTTAACAACTTGGGAAGCAGATAGAGTAGCCGGTTCAACCAGCGCTTGCCCAATCTCAGAATCTCGAAGAAAATTTTGCATTAGATGGAACGCCTCTGGAGCCCGGTCGTTCTCAAGTAAAGCTGCATAATTGTTAGGCACAAAGCGTAGACCAAACACAGTGAAAGGTTTAGTTGCCATTGAATCAAGAAATAAGCAAGAATCAACTGTGAAAATGGTTTGCAAGAAAGGTGTTTGTGAAAATGCCAAAGTGAAAAACAAAGATGTTCTCTGTTTTGGTAAAGTGAATACGAGTGGGTAATAGTGATTGTGGCAAAAAGTAATTTGAGTTTTAATTAAAAACTAAACTCAAACGATTTTCCTTGAAAACACGCAACTGTTCCCTTGAAAAGTGTAAAAGTGAGACATAATGATGAGTGAGTGGGACACGTGTCACACATGCAACGGTTCAGTTAATACATGCGCAGTAAAAGCCATTATTACCGCTGTCGTTCCATTTATCAAGACACGTTACCACTTATTACACTAATTAACAGTTGTCAACTACTCCATTTACTCCAAAATTTTCAAATTATCTTAATGAAAATTTACCTTAGAGTACATAACACAATCAATCAGTGTTTGTCATATTTTCAATCTTTATCACAAAAACCCTTTCAAAAATGCACAGTCGTGATTTTCGTGTGTGAGTAGCAGAGTTTACCAAATCAATTTTTATAGCATCTAATATTTCATAAAATCCATAAATCAAAACAATAAACACTGAATGCACAAACTCTCATATTAAACACAGAGTATATGATGAATGCTAAACTCTGTAGTTCCTTAATTACAGAAATCTGAATATCCCTGTTCCAGTTTATGATCATGATTATCCACGTAAGCACACAGTCATTAAAGACAAAAAGATCAGGAGATAAACATCAAAGCATCATTCAGTGAGTTACATGTCAAGGATTGTCTCACAAACTCTCACATCACACAAGTGTTTAGGTGAAGTGTTTACTCTCAGATTCAATCAGTAAAAGCAGATACTACCATAAGCTTGAATGTCCACCATATCTACACCACTTCGATTACATATATGCACAAATCAAAAGGACTTTGTTCAAGGTTTTAATTGAGTGAAATCAAACAGATGAGAAGAGATGTTTTTGAATGAGAATTTCGAACTGAACAATTTATTTGATCAAAATGTTTAGTCAAATGGTTAGTACATTTTTGTACAAGATGATCAGTATATATACCCTTTTTTTTAATTATTTACATATATATATACTGAGTAAGATATCTTTTCTTGAGAAATACTCACCTGCTTGAATTTGATTTAACAAACGAATATAACTGCTCTTAATACGTCAGTATTCAAGAACAATGAGCAGTTAATTTGGCTCAAAGGGTTTACTAAGGGTAGTGTTTTATGAACAGTGTTTATTATCAGTGTTCAAAGATGTTTTGAACAGTGTTTGAAGAAAGATGGTTAATCCTAATGCCTTTATCATCTTTATGCACACATATATCATGTAGTCCCAAAATGGTTTAATGCAAGTTATAGAGCAACATACTTACTGATGAACATCACACAACAATAAAATCTGATTGATATAAAATGTATCAATCACTTATTCAGCTCAAAATCTCACAGGGTTCAGACATGAACTGGTTCTCACCAAACTAAACAATGACACATCTCAAGTTTTAAAATTTTCACAAGTGCAAACACAGAATCATCAAGAATCAAGTATGACTTGGAAACAGAGTGTCACTAATCAGAGTTTAGAGTTCATCAATATCAGAGTTAATCATGAGAGAAAATGCATACAGTATTCATAGATTCAGAGTTTAGGATCAAATAAACTAAGAGATGCTCTAAATATGAAACAGTATCATGCTGTGTTAAATTACTGTGCAATTTCTGATTAGATTACAGTGACTCAAAAAGAATCTTGATTTTTCACTGAAAATCATGCTCTATACATTTTTCTTCATCGGTACTTTCATTCAGACAAAAATCAACTCAGAATTCACAGAGTTTAACAAACGTATTAACAGTGTATGACCAACAATCATGCTGACAGAGTTTAATTAACAATATTCACATAGCACTTTAGCAATTCACAGAAATACGAGCAACGCATTTTATTAGAAAAGTTTGAGTCTAACCAACATGTTTAGTCAAAACCAGATACCATTCCTAGTTCATTGACCAGTCTTGTAAATGTTGCTTCACTTAGAGGCTTTGTGAAAACATCTGCAAGTTGTTGATCTGTAGGCACAAAGTGAAGCTCTATGTTGCCTTCCTCTACATGCTCTCTGATAAAGTGATACCTTATGCTGATGTGCTTGGTCATTGAGTGTTGTACTGGATTACCTGTCATTGCAATAGCACTTTGATTATCACAGAAAATAGGTATTTTACTATACCTCAACCCATAATCCAGTAGTTGATTTTTCATCCATAAAATCTGTGCACAACAGCTACCAGCAGCAATATATTCTGCTTCAGCTGTAGATGTAGATATTGACTTCTGTTTCTTGCTGTACCAAGACACTAGTCTGTCACCAAGAAATTGACAACTTCCACTTGTGCTTTTTCTGTCAATCTTACAGCCAGCAAAATCTGCATCAGAGTAACCAAGTAGCTTAAAATGTGATTCTCTTGGGTACCACAGTCCTATGGTTACAGTGCCCTTGAGATATTTGAAAATCCTCTTCACAGCTGTTAAATGTGGTTCCCTTGGATCTGCCTGAAATCTTGCACACAGACAGGTGGCATACATGATATCAGGTCTACTAGCTGTTAAATAGAGTAGAGAACCAATCATCCCTCTGTAGCTTGTCATATCCACTGATGAACCTGTATCTTTGTCCAGTTTTGTTGCAGTTGCCATGGGAGTTGTTGCAGATGAACAGTCAAGCATGCCAAATTTCTTGAGAAGATTTCTGGTATATTTTGCTTGATTTATGAAAATTCCATCATCTGTTTGCTTCACCTGTAAGCCTAGAAAATAGCTTAACTCTCCCATCATACTCATTTGATATC
Source organism: Kitagawia praeruptora (assembly GCA_037693485.1). Lineage (NCBI taxonomy): Eukaryota > Viridiplantae > Streptophyta > Magnoliopsida > Apiales > Apiaceae > Kitagawia > Kitagawia praeruptora. Next base: position 17,791,695 of record CM075353.1, read on the forward strand.
TAGACTGCATGAGCTTGGCAAACTTCTTACAGAGTTTATCATTAGTAGATCCAAAAATGATATCATCTACATATATCTGTACTAAGAGCAGGTCATTACCAGATTGAAAGTAAAACAGAGTTTTGTCAATAGTACCTCTGTGAAACCCACTTTCTAGCAGAAATTTAGCAAGTGTTTCATACCATGCCCTAGGTGCCTGTTTGAGTCCATAGAGTGCTTTGTCTAACCTGTAGACATGATCTGGATATTTTGGATCTACAAAACCAGGTGGTTGTTCAACAAATACTTCTTCTTCAAGTTTTCCATTCAGAAAAGCACTTTTCACATCCATTTGAAAAACCTTGAATTTCTTGTGAGAAGCATAGGCAAGAAACATCCTTATTGCCTCCAACCTGGCAACTGGTGCAAAAGTCTCATCATAATCTATTCCTTCTTGCTGTGAATAGCCTTTAGCTACCAGTCTTGCTTTGTTCCTTGTGATCACACCATCACTGTCAGTTTTATTTCTGAAAACCCATTTAGTACCAACAATAGATCTATTCTTTGGCCTTGGTACAAGGGTCCACACCTCATTTCTCTCAAATTCATTTAGCTCTTCTTGCATTGCTGTTATCCAGTCAGCATCTTTCAGAGCTTCTTCTACTTTCTTTGGCTCAGATTGTGACAAGAATACATGAAACAGACATTCGTTTGTTGTTGCACTTCTTGTCCTTACTCTTGCATCTGGATCACCAATAATTAAATCAGGTGTATGTGACTTAGTCCATTTTCTTGCAGAAGGCAGATTGCTTCTATCATCATGTGATCCTCCCCCTTGATCCATGCTCTCCTGATTTTCTTGGTGTCTCTCTTCATTTTCAGATGCTCCCCCTGAATGTGACTGCTCAGAATTTGAATGATCAGAGTTTGAATCAACAGTGTTTGATTCAGAGTTATCAATTGAGTCACTATCAGTGTTTGAATTTTCACTTTGATGTGATTCTTCATGCTCCCCCTCAACTGGTTCTTCCCTTGTTTCTGATTGAAAAGTTTCTTCAGTGTTTACCAGTAGGGGTTCAGAATTGTCCTCAACAGTGTTTGTCAGATCTGTATCATCCGAGTTTAATAAATCTTCATTTTTCAAGTGCAGTTGATCATGCTCATTAACATCTTCAAGTCCAGTTATTTTCTTGTCATCAAATGACACATGAATAGACTCCATGATCACTCTGGTTCTCAGATTATAAACTCTGAATGCCTTTGTTGACAGTGGATAGCCAACAAAAATTCCTTCATCTGCCTTTAGGTCAAATTTGGTCAACTGTTCAGGATGAGTCTTCAACACAAAGCACTTGCTTCCAAAAATATGAAAATATTTTAGATTTGGCTTCTTCTTCTTCACCATTTCATATGGTGTTTTACCATGCTTGTTGATCAGTGTTGCATTTTGAGTAAAACAAGCAGTTTGAACTGCTTCTGCCCAGAAATATGTTGGCAACTTTGCTTCATCTAGCATGGTTCTGGCAGCTTCTATCAAAGTTCTGTTCTTCCTCTCCACTACACCATTTTGTTGTGGAGTGCCAGGTGCAGAAAACTCTTGTTTGATCCCTTTAATCTTGCAAAATTCTTCCATAGATGAATTCCTGAACTCAGTTCCATTGTCACTTCTGATTATCTTCACTTGATGCTCTGAACCTTTGTCCAGTTGGATTATATGATCTGTCAGTGTTAAAGCTGTTTCATCCTTCTTTGCAAGAAAATATACCCATGTGAATCTGGTATATTCATCAACAATGACTAATGCATATTTCTTCTTTCCAAGAGACATCACATTTACTGGACCAAAAAGATCAACATGTAGTAGATGATAAGGATCAGCAATTGAAGACTCAGATTTGCTTTTGAAAGAGGTTTTTCTCTGTTTGGCCTTTTGACAAGAATCACACAGGCCTTCTACATTCAACAATGACTTTGGTAGTCCTCTTGCAAGATCATTCTTTATGAGCTCATTAATGTTGTTCAGATTCAAATGAGAGAGTTTCTTGTGCCACTTCCAACTCTCTTCACTGGACATTCTTGTTGACAGACATACTGCTTTGCCATCAGTGTTTGTTGACAATTTTATTTCATAGATGTTGTTGTGTCTGTTTCCAACTAGAGCAACTTTCCCTGTAGATTTACTGATCACTTGGCAGTATTCAGGCTGAAAATCTACATGATATCCTCTGTCACAGATTTGACTCACAGATAGCAAATCATGCTTGAGTCCTGGAACCAGAGCTACATTTGTGATGATGACATTCCCAAGATTAATATTGCCATATCCCAGAGTATGTCCTATGTTGCCATCTCCATAAGAAACTTCTGGGCCAGCCTTCTCCTCATACTCTGATAGCAGGGCTTTATTTCCAGTCATGTGTCCTGAACATCCACTGTCCACGACTAGGGTACTGACCCTTGTGCCCTGCAATCACAAACAATCACTGATTATTAGTTTTAAGGATCCAGACTTGCTTGGATCCTTTGGCTTTCTTAATTCTGTTAGCTTTTGCAGCGGAATTTTCATTAACAGAGTTTAAGCTAACTTTTTCAGAGTTTACATTTGCAGAGTTTACTTTAACCCATTTCAAATTTGGCTTGGGTTCATAGTAATTATAGTAAATAGCATGATAATCTCTGCAAGTATAAATAGAATGCCAAGTACTTCCACAGTGTTTACATAAAGTCTGTGGTCTAGTTTTCACATAATCATTTTTAACTGCAGTTTTAGAGGGCAAAGAATTAATGTTCTTATTCTTACTGCAGAAACTGGCAAGATGATTAGTACTACCACAATTAAAGCATGTTTTCCTGGGAGCTAATGAAGCAAGCATTGGCTTAACTCCTGAGGTTATGCCTACTTTTCCATTTCTGTTTTTCTTAGGCATTCTCTGTTTGTTGACAGACTTTATCTCCTTAAGCTTATGCTTGAGTTGTTTATCTGTCATTAAGCCAATGTTAGCCTCTTTAACAAAAGTTTTAGCATATGACTCTTTAACAGCCTTTTTCTGTGCTTCAGTCTTAGGTCCACCTATTCCCATGACATTACCCTCAGATGAACAATGTGGTCTAACCTTTACCTGATTTTCAAATCTAAGTTCATCTCCTACAGAGTAACCTAGACCTACTGTATCTGACTGAAACACTTCTTGAGTGTCTTTACCAGAGTGTGTCCAAGTCTTAATGATGTGTTTAGTATCCTCCAATTCTGATTCTAGTTGCTTATACTTACCTAGCAACTCCTGTTCAATAAACACTGCATCATCTCTCTCTTTTTGAATTTTATTCATGTTCTCTAGCTGTTCCTCAACAAGTTTATTTCTTTCTTTGAGTTGAGAACACTCAGACTTTATCCTCTCATTTTCTAAAGTCTGATCCCTATAACTGATATGCAATGCTTTAAGATAAATTCTCAATTCAGTTATATTATCAGTGTTATAAGCATAGGTAGTTGGATGTACCTTGAGATCATCATTTTCAGTCTGAGTAGTAGCAATGAGAGCATAGTTGACTTCCTCATCTGAATCTGAAGTGTCTGCCCAATCTCTGCCTTTGGTGTAGAGTGCCTTTTCAGTTTTACCCTTCTTGCACTCAGGAGCATAGTGACCCATCTCCTTACACTTGTAGCATTGAATCTCAGACTTGTCTTTCTTACCAGATTTGAAGTCCTTTCCCTCAGATTTCTTGAAATTCTTCTTATCAAACTTTGAGTAGTCCTTGGAGAATCTCTTTCCCTTCTTGAAGTTCTTGTATCCCATCTTCTTGAAGGTCTTTACCATCAATGCAGCCATTTGCATCATCTCCTCATCATCTTCAGAATCAGATGATTCATCTGTGTTTGAGTCAACATCAGTGTCTGATGACTCATTCTCTGAATGTATGACTAAGGCTTTTCCTTTTGCCTTTTTCCTTGATGCTTCCTTCTTTGATGGTTTCTCCTCAACCTTAAGAGCAACAGACTTTGACTTTCTACTAGATCTTTTGTTTCTCTGCTCCAATTCCAATTCATGGGTTTTGAGCAGTCCATAAATTTCATCAATCTCTGTTTCACCAAGTTCATAATTATCTCTTATAGTGGTTGTTTTCACATCCCACTTTTCAGGTAGAGAGAGAAGAAACTTGAGATTTGAATCTTCTAAATCATACTCTTTGTTCACCAATGACAAATCATTGAGCAGTTTACAGAATCTGTCAAATGTTTCTGTCATGGTTTCATCAGATTTTGCCTCAAAATGTTCATACTCCTGAGTGAGTATGTTCCTTCTGTTCTTCTTAATTGCAGGTGTTCCTTGACATCTAACCTCAAGTGCATCCCATATCTCCTTTGCAGTTGTGCAGTTTATCACTTTATTAGACATAACATTGTCTAATGCACTATGAAGTAAATGCCTTACCTTTGCATCCTTTGCAATAGATGAAAGATCCTCAGCAGTTAGATCTTTCTTCTCTTTTGGAATGACTTTTGATTCCTCACCAGCAGCAGCAGCAGATAACTTTGTAGGTTTGTGAGGACCTTCATAAATTCTGTCCAGATATTCTGGATCTGTGGCCTCCAGAAACATGGTCATCTTCACCTTCCAAATTGCATACTCTAATGGCCTCAGTATAGGAACCCTAATTGTTTCATACCTACTAACAGTAGTAGGTGCTTTCTCAGATGGTGGAGGTATCTCTGCCATTGATTACTATTGTGTTTGGATCTTTAACTGTAATAAAGTAACAGATTTGTCTCTGATACCACTTGTTAGGTCGAATACACAATATATAATCAAGTACTGTATGAATAAGTAACAAGAACACACGTTTTAACTCTTAAAACTGTTTGGAATTAATAATTCCTCTCTCGGTGATGTAAAGTATCACAGAGAGCTGCTTAGGTTACAAGAATGATATTCGTTCACGATGGATACCCTTCTAGGGTTAACCTAACTGTATTTATAAGATATACAGCTACGTACAATCGTAAATTGATTCTCCTAAAATTAAGCTATACAATTGATATCAATTACGATTGCTACACGTCTTCTAAGTCAACTCAATCTCTTTGACAGCTATCCAATCTTCAAAGATATCGCTTTCATATTAATATTAAATTAATCTTCAAACTCTGTTGACTTGTAGACGCTCCCAGTAGACAGACTTTAGCAAACTCTGTTCTCTCCACGCTAACAGTGTTTGCACTTCCATGTATTCAGCTATCAGTGTTTACGCTTTCCTCTGTCAGCATTTGCGCTTCCAGCAATCAGCGTATACTCAAACTCTGTTACAACTGCTTTCAATAACAAGTTAAACTCTCTTTACCTGTAACACTTAAACACTGACATTAAATCACATCAATTATATCTAACAGCTACGAATTCAGAGATAACCTCACTCGTGCTATGAATTCCCCGATTGCTTTTATCTTCGCAATCTCGATCTATATATATATATTGAAGTGGAAAATTTTATTGAGAGATCACTATGATCGTTGAACATTTGTCATATTGCATAGTTAGTACAGAAGGGGGCCAACCTTTAGTACTTGACAAGCAATTAAACAATTAATGGCATTCCACTTAGACGTCTATCACACAGACAGATAGTCACGTAGCACTACCTCCCCTCCTTAAAAGGGTTGTTCTCCTCAATTCAAAAGAATATGAATAAGTGAGAAGAAAAGAAAAGAATTCCAAAGATTTGTAGAAAATTTTCATGATTGCAAAATATCATACTTAGCATTTACCTCTGAACTATAGAGGTTTGTCCAAGAAGAAAATAGTCACAATCGTATTAAATACTACTTTATCATAATCTCGTGTGTCAACGTATTCTCATTGTTCTGTCCATCTTTCTATGGACCATCATATCCTAATCAGTATTTCAAACATCATGTCATTCCAAAAATTTAAACCATCCGAAATAAACCTGAATGATTTCTCTAACTTAGATTCAATTCCGACCCTTCCACAGTCGTTATCATCTAATTTCGCAGAAAGTCGCCACTACATTAATGTGGTCCATGGATAAATCGTCATCGTTTATCATTTACGTAGGGCTTTAATAGCTAACCATACAGGTTTTATGATTTGTCACATCACCACTCTTAAGGAAGACAAAATAATCAATATTCCTTACCCATAAGGAATACTTCCTGAACTTGATGTAGATATTACATGAAGTAGATAAAATTGCAAAAGAGCTTCAAGCATCGCATCTCTGATTGGTTGATGAAATTATTAACCATATATCTTGAGTAGAAGGCTGGAAGCTTAACGGTTCACTTAATCAATTTCGCATCATGGTCCTGGTTTACCTCAAAATAGGACCTCCTAATGCGGGTAATATGCTTAAGACGACATCAGGAATCGAATGTTCACTTAAACTATTCTTACGGTTGATTCTTGCACAATCATCAGAATGAATGTAAATCCTCCATCACATTATGTCCTTCAAGGTTCTCCTCGATATCATCCTGTCTCTTTGGCATAAGCATTCATAATTACTCCTTTATATATACATAAAGTGTCGGCCACCTCATTGGCCTTTCCTGATAATGATAATTCCTCGCAATTAATGTTCTCTGGGTCTATTCCAACTTCAATTTTTCTATCTCATTCCCATCTCTGCTGGTTGAAAGTATTCTTCCTTAGACTCTGCTGAAGGAGAGAAAATATATATCATTCTTTTTCCATAAGTCATTGCTTTCACCTTTCCGTGTGGACTTTATCACAGTTACTCCCAATCATACTTAGGATATTTCACCTCTTAGTTCTTCCTTGTTTTAGGATAATCTCAACCTTTATTGGCTCAATCTATACTTTCTCATGGTTTCACACATGCTTTATCTGACCTTATTGTTACTATGTCATGCATTCGTTACCAACTTTTATTTTGAAGTTTCAAAATATAATACCTTTTCCTTATAAGGTTTTCTTAGGTCATCCTCATCATTCCACCTGTATTTCCTGGGTATCGGGTACATCAAAATATCAAAAATCAATCCTATAATAGTTCTCTCTATGTACTCTTGTAGGCTCCTTTCAACAATTCCTTACAGGTTATTGCTACTTTGGTCAATCCAACTTACATCATCCGAGTTCACAAGGTCTTGATTAGGGGTAATGCCATCCTTTGCGCATTCCCAGGGTTCATCTTAATTTATGGATATTCCATCCCCAATTCTATTTTCAAGGAATACTTACATCCTAAAATTGGCAATCAAATCATATATCCTTAATAAGAGTCTTTCTTCAATCATTCTCATCATAATAATCTATAGGTAGCTTAGTGCTAACTTCTCCTTTCCAAATGAATGCCAGTCTACATGGCCTTCTAAAGACAACATATGTCTACCTATCTCTCTTACAGAACTTGGTAATGGTAGCAAAGATGTTCTGGAAGATATTGGTCGTGTTCAACGTGAATTTCATAGAATTTATTGCTTTCTTGAGGACATTAAGTTTTAGATAACATTTTTGCATCACACTGCATTATCTTTGATAATCTACATAACCTTCATTTGTCATTATCCTTAATCCTAGTACACCCAGGGAATTTATAAAATCCATCATCATGTACCTTAGTTTATTTTATATCAAATTTCTCGCGGTTGGCGCTTGGTTAGAAGCTACCCTGCTTTGTCCTTCCATTGCTGGTCTAGTCACTAGATACTCCTTTGTGACTTGGCCCCAACTGGCCAAACTAAAATATGTGAGTTTAGTTAATAGCATTACTTTTCTAGCAATTGCTGGCATAGTGCCTTCTCCTTTGATACCTTTTTATCTTTTCAAAATTTTACTCCATATAAGTCTCAATCGACTTCTCGGTACCGTCTCCGGTCACCTTTCCTTTATTTTTATCTTTTCAAATCCTCCTATCAGTTCCACGTGCCACATAATCTTAACACTTCTGGCATAACAACCTTTTTATTTAAGTCAATCCCGGAATTTTTCAGTCCGGATCGTTTCTTAATTACATTTTCCTTTTTATCATCCCATCTCAACTTCATCAGTTTATCTCTAGAATCAATCGTAATAATCGGGGTCTGTCTACCAACCCGTATAGCGGCTACTCAACCCAATCCACAGGGTTCGCTCCAGTTTCCACTCTCTTCGATGACGTCTTTTGACAATCAGAAAGACAAGGTTTGCCGAAATTCGTCGAATTCCTTTCCAGAATTTGGAAAATTTTAGTCAATCTATCCACCCACTGGTGACACTGGGAAAGTCGATGTCGATACCCGAAGAATAGTTCTAGGAACATCCAAGCAGGTCGAACCGTAAGCAGTTATAATTATAGAATGATCGACATAAAGTCAGAAGTTTAGCTACTGGAAAGGATCCCAATATATGTACATCCCTTAAAAGCAAAGTCAAAGTTTCAAACTGAAACATGCCACATATTCCTGATACATATTCGTCCTATTAGTCGATACTACCAAATACCAGTCTTCTTAACAACTAGTCTCAAAAGGAACACTACCGTCGGGGTTAGTTATTCCACAAAATTGGCACTTCCAAGGCCATCCGAATCTGGTGAACCGTGCTGTCCGAATACATCCGCAATTACCCTACCGTGTTGCATAAGCACATCACCTAAACCTGTACGAGGTGCATCCTAATAAATTTCCAAAATTTTCCTTCGTCCATTAGATAACGCCAATGCTGGGTCGTTACCAATTTTATCTTTAACTCCAGGGAGATTTTCCCCCCATTTATCTTGTACATTCAAACTTTTAGTCTTATAATTAAGTCGGGTTACGGGACTACACTCTTTGTAAAGTCCTGAGCAAATCTTTGGTAATACCTCGTGAATCTTATGAAATTTCTCACCTTTGCCGGTGTGGTTAGCCTTTCTCCATTTGAAACTGTCTTTAACTTGGCGGGGTCGACCAACACCACTCACTATTGATCATATGTCCTTTTAACTGGACTTCATTTTGCTAGATTCATACTTCGAGAACTTGGCATACACTCGTTCCTTCAGGTTTCATCTGAAAACACTCTCAATTACCTTTTAACCACTGATCGCTTTACTTGATCCATTTACGATTCAGTGTCGGAATAACTTAAGATAACTACATTAATCCATTCAAGGAAAAGAAAGAATTTACTATTCCTCTGAATCACATTCATCTTATGTTTCTGGTTTATCATTCACGGAATTGAACTAAAATTATACTTGGTTTCTGACGATAGCCTCATTACTAGTTTATCATAGACTCACTGGTCTTCTCCTCTTGTAGGTTCTGAGATCATTGTCTCGCTTACTACTTCCTTATATACTTTATTCAATCATACCATCACCTTCCAATGTTTTTATTTTCTAAGTTGATCCATTCATAAAATGAACATTTCCCTAAACCAAACCACCTCATCAATCCCAGTTTGACTTTATAAATTATAACCTATGAAATCTGCCTTCTCATGGCGAATTACCATTAACAATATTCACACTAATCCATTTATCACATGATATGGCACTTGCTGCCTCTATCTCAACTTCTCATGGGGACTCTGCTCCCTGTCCTCTATCTTTGTCTTTGATAATCATGTACCACTCTAACTCTTTTCTCATTAATCTGAAGGTCTCTAATGATCTTTATCTATCCCCATATAAGACCTCAAGTAATCCTTCCAATTCATCTTAATTGCTGGTACTGCATCCGGCAGTCCTGCTATGAATCCAATACGCATCTTTAGTTCTCTTAATAATATCTCAGTTCTTTACGCTCACTTCTTTGAGCACTATACCTTATCTCTTACAGTCTCTCTTGCTGCAACCTTTATTCCCTCAAGGGTAAATTCCTTATTCCTAACAGGATTCTCTTCTTTAGCTGAAACCTCCTTCTGGTTCTCTGTAGGATACCCTATCGAATCTGCCATTCGATCGTCAGCATATAATCAAGCATCATCGCGCTGCTGCTCGTATGCCTCAAGGTGTGCTGCCTTACTAGTCGGAACGAGAACGAGCTTAAGTTACTATCATGATACTTAATAGTTCCCATAAGGGTTTTATATGTCAATACTACATTAAGTAGTCCGACTATGAACTTGGCAAGAGTTCTATTATCTTCGTGAATTTATTGTTTTAACGTCACGTCATCTCTGGGATATATAACGCTCTCTCTGATACCATTTCTGTAACACCCCCAGATCCGGGGTCAGGGATCTGGTCGTTACGGTCTCAATTTCAATCCACAAAACCAACATAAATTGAATTACAACCTTGTGACCCAAAACAACAACATAACATACCCGTTATAGTCCCAGAGATGAAATCAGAGTAACCAAATTTTATTAATCACACAATTGAGTTCTTACAACCCAAAGAATTACAATGTAACCATTACTTACTCTTTGCCATCCATTTGTATATGTCATATGATAAATACATTTGATATTTAAATGCTAGCAACTAGCCTACCAATAGCTTACTCTTCAGCAATGGTAGCTAAGATCTCAGCGGTTAATCCTCTGACGGCTGACACCTGCTCGCACCACGTACACCTTGTGCGGCCATCTGATCTAACTGTTGTTGTGATATAAATAGATAAAGCAAGGGTGAGCAATAGCCCACCACAATATAATTGAACAATAATAGTATATAACAGTCCAAAATATCTTTGAAACCATATGCCATGCATTTACGGAGATGATGCCAGTATAACTTAGAAGATGAAGTTACCAGGTAACTCAAAATATATATTTTGTGGACATATCTGCTATACAAAAGATAAGCAAGATATTCTCAATTATCACAAAAGAGGAACTTGCAGGAAAAATATTACAATTCCAGTTTCAACACTTTTTCACCTTGCCAACACCAACAGTGTTGCAGAAATTTCTCACTTTTGGAAGATGAACTAATACGGGAGCATTGCCGCGCCAGATGCCCTGACGTTTACGATGATCAGTCGTATGTCATGCATCTCATCAGTCGTTCTCTACATGTAGAAGGTAGCTCCGACGGATTAACTTGTCTACCGCCCTCTGGAACTCCTCAGCCAACGGTTGGGCTATTGCTGGACCGGCGCCACTCGGCCACTTACGCGTCTCCTAGTTCGAATATCATCCATGACTCTGAAACGTAAAGTTCGTTCCCCTTTGCCCAAGTATAACACTTGTTGATAGGACTCCACAAAGTAGTCGTATCTAATTGGAAAGGAAAATTCACCAATATTTCCCAAGCTGATGCTTGTTAATGGATATAAACTTGTTCCATCAATCTTACCCCTCGAGCATTGAGGAGGTAACCAAAAGACTCATATCGATGTTTGAACGAATCAAGATGTGAGTGACAAAATAGTTTAACAAGTATATGACCGGGCAGTCAAATAAATAACAGCTCTCAAGTGAGATCCCCTTATATATTTTTGGAGGTTTGAGCGAGTATTTAAATCTTCTTATAAGATAGATTTAGATGAAAATAGAGTTTTGGGAACCTCCCCTTGTTAAAATAGTCATAAAAGACTCCGAAATATTTTACATAATAACTGAAGGTGAAGGATAATCCTTGAATAATATAAATCATTATAAAAAGAATTTAATTAAATATTCCAAGAATATTTATTAATTCAATAATAATTACGGAATATTATTAAATCATAATATTGCTCGTAAGTAATCCTCGAATGAATATATAGAATTATTTACTAAATAAATCTCTTCTTAAAAGAATATTCAATATAATATTCATTAAATAAATAAAACTTCCAATGAATATTCAAGATGATTTTCGTTAAATAGATAAACTCAAATAAATATTTAAAATAATGATAACTAAGTAAATCAAACCTTAAATGAATATTTGAAAATAATATTAATTAAATAAATAGTATTCTAAATGAATATTCAATTAATGTTCATTTAGTAATCAAAACTTTAAAGAAATATTAAAAATAATATTCCTTAAGTAATTAGAACTTCAATTGAATATTTTAAAATAATATTCATTAAGTAAATAAAACTTTAAAGGAATATCCAAATAATATTCATTTAATAAATACTATTCTAAATGAATATCCAAATAATATTCATTAAGTAATCAATACTCTCAAGGAATATTTGAACTAATGTTCCTTAAGTAATTAGAATTTCAAAGGAATATCTTAAAGTAATATTCATTGAATATATAAAACCTTAAATGAATATTCGAAACTAATATTCATTTAATAAACAATATTCTAAATGAATGTTGAAATAATATTTATGAAATAATCAAACTCTAAATGAATATTCGAAATAATATTCCTTTAATATTTCTCGACTGAGATAAAACTCAAATAACATTTCTCGAAAGATTTCCAAATAATTAATACTTTATGGAAATATAATTAATGTTTATAGGTAACATTCCTCAAAAGGAATAAAATCTGTCACTGGAATCCCTCCGGGTTTCCAGGACTACAACTATATTTCAAATACCGACTCCCGGTCTATATTTAAAGAATGACTATCATATACCCTTCACTAAGGGTCTTACAAAACAATCCGACTTATAACTGATAATCCTTATCTAGTCTATAAGCCAATATCAATTCAGGGAACAAGTATTTCAATAGACTTTGAAAGTAGGCATGCATGCTATGGCATATGTATCAGGAAACAACATATATATATTATCACAACAACAGCCTTTAAAAGGATTTGAAACTTGCCTGGCAATCCTGCTAGGGGTAGAGGTAATGTGTCCTGGGTCTGCTCGGTGATCTATAAACAATCAGAGTATTCGTGATTAATCACTTAATACTTTTTAAAAGACTAAGTATAAGCTTTACTTAAGTCGAAACACACTTTCGAGTTATCTCGTTACGCTTCTTCTAGTGTAACTCCTTATATCACCAATGCGATCCGACACTTGTTCGTTATCAAGACACGTCATTACAATATCACTTGGTATACACTTAAGTCGTATAAGTTCTAAGGTCGGTCATTAACGGACCAAGATTTTACCTCGAGTTTTGCCGCCCGTTTTCTAAGTGGTTATTCCAAAGTTATACCAAGTATCCATTTTAGGGGTTCATTCGTATTTAACCTTGACTCGAACATTTTTATATAATCGGAAAACGATCCTTTTAACACAAGGTCTTCTCCTACACCTTCCTTACGATCTATAATATTTAATTACCAAGATTCGTCACTGATTAAACAATGTTAAAGGGGTTCAATTTCAGTTACGAACTTTCGATTACGGTTTCGAACCACTTTTACGAATTTAACCGTAACTCCTAAACCGTAAATCCATTTCACACGATCTTTATATCAAAACGAAGCTTATAACATAATCTAGCTTGTCATGGCAGAATATCAAACTGAACAGTGAGTTCAAGTTACTGTGATGCACGGTTTTCAATGATTAACGAGATTTTGGCATTACGACGGCTATAAATCGGATGTTCTAAAAATTATAACAATCCAACCAAGCCACACCGGGAATCCATACAACTTATACACATGATTCTCATCTTAATAAAACCCAAGAACATCTCACTTCATCATCTTAACATTATATGGTTAAATCAACAAGAAGATCATGCTAATCATGCTTAATATCATACTAACATCATACTAAGCTCAAATCCATCAAGAACATGCATATACCTAAAGTAAGATCTAGGGTTCATGAGGTTTATACCTTCCTTGGAGAGTGTTAAAGCCCTTTATTAACCTTGATCTAGTCCTTAGAACTCCTTACAACCTTAAACTAGCAAGAATCATCAAGAACATAGTTAGTGATTTTTGGATCTGCTATAACTCAGTGGAACGATCATGAAAAACGAGGGCCTTACCGAGGTTTTCTGGACAAGGCTTCTAAAGGAGAGTTGTATAGAATCCAACCAGCTTTCCAACAAGCTAAAGAATTCCAAATTCCATTGAGTAATGAAGGAGATATGGCCGTTATAAAATCGTCACAGAAACTGTCATGAATCTGGACCGTTTGCTTCTTCAACTTGGGGAGGTGATTTGCCTAGGCTATACTACTTGGATTGCTATGAAATTTGGAGCGAATATTACTCATGGAGTGGAGAGGATGTGGTTAAAATTTGGTGATTTTATCATGGATAGAAATGGAGATATGAATTTTTCTTTCAAGGTGGTTCTTGCTGGGCAGTTTTAAGAAATGGAGAAAAATGGAGTTTCTTTTCTTTGTTTTGCTCTCATCCTTATCCAACACACTTCATTGTGATAATATCTCATAAAGTGGCTTTTGATAAAGTGATTAGGTCATGGGTGATGTTTTATGCATGGACAAGTGTTGATAACTTGTGGTAAGTTGGTAAAGTGATGCTAAGTACTAGTTAGCTTTCCAATCTTCTAGTTCCTTGTTGTAACTAGCTTGGTTACTAGATATTTCTACTTGCACATGCATGCATCTTGATCCTCTGCTTGATTCTTTATCCGGTTATTGCTCAATTTGATTGATTGTTCGTAGGAACATCTCACGAATTTCTAGTTTGGGTTTTACCGGAAACCTCCTTAATATATGCACTCCCTTTTTCCATCTTTCTTTACAATCCTAAAATTTAAATTCCTCAAATAACTTTTCCAATTGTGCACATAGTCACCATTTACTAATATGAAGCTCTCTCTGAAATTTGAGATTTTTCGGGTTTCGGGATATTTTTCATCATTCACTTGATCGTTTCTACATCGTTAAATCAGTTTTCTCCAATTCGTTTTTTTATGAATTCTGACGAATCCTACTTACGTTTATATATATCCTAGATTGAGAATATTCCTTCAAAATATTTCTTTGGGATAAATAATTATTCCGTCTCAATTTCTGGTATAATCTGGTCCGTTTAGGGGAAAAATAATTTTTGCATTTCTACAATCTGACGAGACGATCTTACGTTTATATATTCCACAGATTGTGAATACATCCTCAATCTTTTTTTTATTAAGTCCTTAAATCTTTCAGTGTCCAGGGAAAACCTCGAAGAAAATAAAAGTGCTGTTTTTCAGAATCCGACAGCCTTTACATACACTCATTTTACCCTTGGATCACTAATATGAACTCGGAAATCCATTCCGGGTACACCTATATAGTGTCGTCTCATAATATCCCAAATCCCACCAAAAACACTATTTATCATTTATTTTCTCTTTAATCTTGTCACTTAGGAAATATCCTTGTGCTTCCTCGAGCGTTCCTTAACTCTTTTACGGAACCTCCGGATTTATAACCGATATCGATCTGGATGTCATGAGGGTATCTATTTCTCTCTAAGGAATCTTATCTTAACTTTCTAGAAGATAGATTATTCTAATCTAAGTTGTCACCCCATAGCATTCTTCAGGACATATAACCTTGGAATCTATATCCTTTCAATATTCAATCTTTAGAACCAGTGTTACATTGTAGTTGTAACCACTGTTCACTCTTTCATTAATACATATTAAAAGTTTTAATTCTACCCAAAAATCTTGGTTCTTACAAAGGTTCTGTTCTTCCTCTCCACTACACCATTTTGTTGTGGAGTGCCAGGTGCAGAAAACTCTTGTTTTATCCCTTTACTCTTGCAAAATTCTTCCATTGATGAATTCCTGAACTCAGTTCCATTGTCACTTCTGATTATCTTCACTTGATTCTCTGACCCTTTTTCCAGTTGTAATATATGTTCTGTCAGTGTTAATGCGGTTTCATCCTTCTTTGCAAGAAAATATACCCATGTGTACCTGGTATATTCATCAACAATGACGAGAGCATATTTCTTCTTTCCAAGAGACATCACATTCACTGGACCAAAAAGATCAACATGTAGTAGATGATAAGGATCAACAATTGAAGACTCAGATTTGCTTTTGAAGGAGACTTTTCTCTGTTTGGCCTTTTGACAAGAATCACACAGGCCTTCTACATTCAACAAAGATTTTGGTAGACCTCTTACAAGATCATTCTTGATTAGCTCATTGATGTTGTTCAGATTCAAATGAGAGAGTTTCTTGTGCCACTTCCAACTCTCTTCACTGGACATTCTTGTTGACAGACACACTGCTTTGCCATCAGTGTTTGTTGACAATTTAATTTCATAGATGTTATTGTGTCTGTTTCCAACTAGAGCAACTTTCCCTGTAGATTTACTGATCACTTGACAATATTCAGGCTGAAAATCCACATGATATCCTCTGTCACAGATTTGACTCACAGATAGCAGATCATGCTTGAGTCCTGGAACTAGAGCTACATTTGTGATGATGACATTTCCAAGATTAATGTTGCCATATCCCAGTGTATGTCCTATGTTGCCATCTCCATAGGAAACTTCTGGGCCAGCCTTCTCCTCAAACTCTGATAGCAGGGCTTTATTTCCTGTCATGTGTCCTGAACATCCACTGTCCACGACTAGGGTACTAACCCTGTTGCCCTGCAATCACAAACAATCACTGATTATTAGTTTTAAGGATCCAGACTTGCTTGGATCCTTTGGCTTTCTTAATTCTGTTAGCTTTTGTAGCGGAATTCACATTATCATAGTTTAAGCTAACTTTTTCAGAGTTTACATTTGCAGAGTTTACTTTAACCCATTTCAAATTTGGTTTGGGTTCATAGTAATTATAGTAAATAGCATGATAATCTCTGCAAGTGTAAATAGAATGCCATGTACTTCCACAGTGTTTACATAAAGTCTGTGGTCTAGTTCTCACATAATCATTATTTACTACAGTTTTAGAGGGCAAAGAATTAATGTTCTTATTTTTACTGCAGAAACTAGCAAGATGATTAGTGCTTCCACAGTTAAAGCATGTTTTTCTAGGAGCTAATGAAGCAAGCATTGGCTTAATTCCTGAGGTTATGCCTACCTTTCCATTTCTGTTTTTCTTAGGCATTCTCTATTTGTTGACAGACTTTATTTCCTTAAGCTTATGCTTGAGTTGTTTATCTGTCATTAAACCAATGTTAGCCTCTTTAACAAAAGTTTTAGCATATGACTCTTTAACAGCCTTTTTCTGTGCTTCAGTCTTAGGTCCACCTGTTCCCATGACATTACCTTCAGATGAACGATGTGGTCTAACTTTTACCTGATTTTCAAATCTAAGTTCATCTCCCTCAGAGTAACCTAGACCTACTGTATCTGACTGAAACACTTCTTGAGTGTCTTTACCAGAGTGTGTCCAAGTTTTAATGATGTGTTTAGTATCCTCCAATTCTGATTCTAGTTGCTTATACTTTCCTAGCATCTCCTGTTCAATAAACACTGCATCATCTCTCTCTTTATGAATTTTATTCATGTTCTCTAGCTGTTCCTCAACAAGTTTATTTCTCTCTTTAAGTTGAGAACACTCAGACTTTATCCTCTCATTTTCTAAAGTCTGATCCCTATAACTGATATGCAATGCTTTAAGATAAATTCTCGGTTCAGTTATATTATCAGTGTTATAAGCATAGGTAGTTGGGGGTACCTTGAGATCATCATTTTCAGTCTGAGTAGTAGCCATGAGAGCATAGTTGACTTCCTCATCTGAATCTGAAGTGTCTGCCCAATCTCTGCCTTTGGTGTAGAGTGCCTTCTCAGTTTTACCCTTCTTGCACTCAGGAGCATAGTGACCCATCTCCTTACACTTGTAGCATTGAATCTCAGACTTATCTTTCTTACCAGATTTGAAGTCCTTTCCTTCAGATTTCTTGAAATTCTTCTTGTCAAACTTTGAGTAGTCCTTGGAGAATCTCTTTCCCTTCTTGAAGTTCTTGTATCCCATCTTCTTGAAGGTCTTTACCATCAATGCAGCCATTTGCATCATCTCCTCATCATCTTCAGAATCAGATGATTCATCTGTGTGTGAGTCAACATCAGTGTTTGATGACTCATTCTCTGAATGTATGACTAAGGCTTTCCCTTTTGCCTTTCTCCTTGATGCCTCCTTCTTTGATGGTTTCTCCTCAACTTTAAGAGCAACAGACTTTGACTTTCTACTAGATCTTTTGTTTCTCTGCTCCAATTCCAATTCATGAGTTTTGAGCAGCCCATAAATTTCATCAATCTCTGTTTCACCAAGTTCATAATTATCTCTTATAGTGGTTGTTTTCACATCCCACTTTTCAGGTAGAGAAAGAAGAAACTTGAGATTTGAGTCTTCTAAATCATACTCTTTGTTAACCAATGACAAATCATTGAGCAGTTTACAGAATCTGTCAAATGTTTCTGTCATGGTTTCATCAGACTTTGCCTCAAAGTGCTCATACTCCTGAGTGAGTATATTTCTTCTGTTTTTCTTGATTGCAGGAGTTCCTTGACACCTAACCTCAAGTGCATCCCATATTTCCTTTGCAGTTGTGCAATTAATCACTTTATTAGACATAACATTGTCTAATGCATTGTGAAGTAAATGTCTCACTTTTGCATCCTTTGCAATGGATGAAAGATCCTCAGCAGTTAGATCTTTCTTTTCTTTTGGAATAACCTTTGATTCCTCACCAGCAGTAGCAGCAGATAATTTTGTAGGTTTGTGAGGACCTTCATTAATTCTATCAAGATATTCTGGATCTGTGGCTTCCAGAAACATGGTCATCTTTACCTTCCAGATTGCATACTCTGATGGCCTAAGTATAGGAACCCTTATTGTTTCATACCTACTAACAGTAGTAGGGGCTTTCTCTGATGGTGGAGGTATCTCTGCCATTGATTACTATTGTGTTGGGATCTTTAACTGTAATAAAGTAACAGATTTGGCTCTGATACCGCTTGTTAGGTCGAATACACAATAAGCAATCAAATACTGTATGAGTAACTTAACAAGAACACACTGTTTAACAATTAAAAACTGTTTGGAATTAACAATTCCTCTCTCAGTGATGTAAATATCACAGAGAGCTGCTTAGGTTACAATCAATGAATTTCTCAATGTTCGACTACCCTTCTAGGGTTAACCTAACTGTATTTATAGAACATACAGCTTCGTACAATCAGTAATTGATTCTCCTATAATTAAGCTATACAATTGATATCAATCACGATTGCTCCAGTCTTCCAAGTCAACTCAATCTCTTTGACAGCTTTCCAATCTTCAAAGATATTGCTTCCATATTTATCTTGCATCAACCTTTAAACACTGTTGACTCTTCAGACAATACCGCTACAGAGTTTAACAACCTCTGTTGCGCTTCTAGTCAGTGTTTAACTAAACTCTGACTGCTTCCAGCTAAACTCTGTTTTCTGACTTTAGCTTCCAAACACTGTTCTCATCAATCATTTCTAACAGTAGCAGAGTTTACCAAATCAATTTTTATAGCATCTAATATTTCATAAAATCCATAAATCAAATCAATAAACACTGAATGCACAAACTCTCATATTAAACACAGAGTATATGATGAATGCTAAACTCTGTAGTTCCTTAATTACAGAAATCTGAATATCCCTGTTCCCATTGATGTTCATGATTATCCAAGTAAGCACACAGTCATTATAGACAAAAAGATCAGGAGATAAACATCAAAGCATCATTCAGTGAGTTACATGTCAAGGATTTCCTCACAAACTCTCACAGCACACAAGTGTTTAGGTGAAGTGTTTTCGCTCAAATTCAATCAGTAAAAGCAGATACTACCATAAGCTTGAATGTCCACCAAATCTACACTACTTCGATTACATATATGCACAAATCAAAAGGACTTTGTTCAGGGTTGTAATTTAGTAAGATCAAACAGGTGAGAAGAGATGTTTTTAGCATGAGTGAATTTTGAACTGAACAATTTTAACAGACTAAAGTGTTCAGTCAAACTGTTAGTACATATTTGTACAAGATGATCAGTATATATACCCCTTTTTTTTTAATTATATATATATTGAGTAAACTTTTCTTTTCTTGAGAAACACTCACCTGCTTACCTTTTATTTATCAAAAGAATATAACTGCTCTTAATACTTCCGTATTCAAGAAAAATGAGCAGTTAATTAGGCTCAAAGGGGTTTACTAAGGGTAGTGTTTATGAACAGTATTCAAAGAAGTTTTGAACAGTGTTTGAAGAAAGATGGTAAATCCTAGTGCCTTTATCATTTTCATGCACACATATATCATGTAGTTTCAAAATGGTTTAATGCAAGTTCTAGAGCAACATACTTACTGATGAACATCACACAGCAATAAAATCTGATTGATATAAAATGTATCAATCACTTATTCGGCTCAAAATCTCACAGGGTGCAGACATGAACTGTTTCTCACCAAACTAAACAATGACACATCTCAAGTTTTAAAATTTTCACAAGTGCAAACAAGGAATCACCAAAAACTATGTGTCTTGGAAACAAAGTGTTACTAATCAGAGTTTAGAATTCATCAATATCACAAGTTATTCATGAGAGGCAATGCACTCAGTATTCATAGATTCAGAGTTTAAGATCAAATAAACTAGAGATGCTCTAAATATGAAACAGTATCATGCTGTGTTAACTTACTGCACAATTTCTGATTAGATCACAGTGACTCAGAAAGAATCTTGATTTATTCACTGAGAATCATGCTTCATACATTTTTCTTCTTTGGTATTTTCATTCAGACAAAAATCAACTCAGAATTCACAGAGTTTATCAACCATATTAACAGTGTATGACCAACAATCATGTGAACACAACAACATGTGAACAGAGTATGCATAACAGAGTTTAATTAACAAGGTTCACATAGCACTTTAGCAATTTACAGAAATATGAGCAGCACATTTTATTAGAAAAGTTTGAGTCTAACCAACATGTTTAGTCAAAACCGGATACCATCCCTAGTTCATTGACCAATCTTGTAAATGCTGCTTCACTTAGAGGCTTGGTGAAGACATCTGCAAGTTGTTGATCTGTAGGCACAAAGTGAAGCTCAATATTGCCTTCCTCTACATGCTCTCTGATAAAGTGATACCTTATGCTGATGTGCTTGGTCATTGAGTGTTGTACTGGATTCCCTGTCATTGCAATAGCACTTTGATTATCACAGAAAATAGGTATTTTGCTATACCTTAACCCATAATCCAGCAATTGATTCTTCATCCATAGAATCTGTGCACAGCAACTACCAGCAGCA
Organism: Kitagawia praeruptora; assembly: GCA_037693485.1. NCBI lineage: Eukaryota > Viridiplantae > Streptophyta > Magnoliopsida > Apiales > Apiaceae > Kitagawia > Kitagawia praeruptora. Next base: position 17,812,712 of record CM075353.1, read on the forward strand.
ATATACTCTGCTTCAGCTGTAGATGTTGATATTGATTTTTGTTTCTTGCTGTACCAAGACACAAGTCTGTCACCAAGAAATTGACAACTTCCACTTGTGCTTTTTCTGTCAATCTTACAGCCTGCAAAATCTGCATCAGAGTAACTAAGTAGCTTAAAATCTGATTCTCTTGGTACCACAGCCCTAAAGATACAGTTCCCTTGAGATACTTGAAAATCCTCTTCACAGCTGTTAAATGTGGTTCCCTTGGATCTGCCTGAAACCTTGCACACAGACAGGTGGCATACATGATATCAGGTCTACTAGCTGTTAAATAGAGTAGAGAACCAATCATTCCTCTGTAACTTGTCATATCCACTGATGACCCTGTATCTTTGTCCAGTTTTGTTGCAGTTGCCATGGGAGTTGTTGCAGATGAACAGTCAAGCATGCCAAATTTCTTGAGAAGATTTCTGGTATATTTTGCTTGATTAATAAAAATTCCATCATCTGTTTGCTTCACCTGTAAGCCTAGAAAATAGCTTAGCTCTCCCATCATACTCATTTGATATCTAGACTGCATGAGCTTGGCAAACTTCTTACAGAGTTTATCATTAGTAGATCCAAAAATGATGTCATCTACATATATCTGAACTAAGAGCAGGTCACTACCAGATTGAAAGTAAAACAGAGTTTTGTCAATAGTACCTCTGTGAAACCCACTTTCTAGTAGAAATTTAGCAAGAGTTTCATACCATGCCCTTGGTGCCTGTTTAAGTCCATAGAGTGCCTTGTCTAACCTGTAGACATGGTCTGGATATTTTGGATCTACAAAACTAGGTGGTTGTTCAACAAATACTTCTTCTTCAAGTTTTCCATTCAGAAAAGCACTTTTCACATCCATTTGAAAAACCTTGAATTTCTTGTGAGAAGCATAGGCAAGAAACATCCTTATTGCCTCCAATCTGGCAACTGGTGCAAAAGTCTCATCATAATCTATTCCTTCTTGCTGTGAGTAGCCTTTAGCTACCAGTCTTGCTTTGTTCCTTGTGATAACACCATCACTGTCAGTTTTATTTCTGAAAACCCATTTAGTACCAACAATGGATCTGTTCTTTGGCCTTGGTACAAGGGTCCACACTTCATTTCTCTCAAATTCATTTAGCTCTTCTTGCATTGCTGTTATCCAGTCAGCATCTTTAAGAGCTTCTTCTACTTTCTTTGGCTCAGTTTGTGACAAGAATGCATGAAACAGACATTCATTTGTTGTTGCACTTCTTGTCCTTACTCTTGCATCTGGATCACCAATAATCAAATCAGGTGTGTGTGACTTAGTCCATTTTCTTGCAGAAGGCAGATTGCTTCTGTCATCATGTGATCCTCCCCCTTGATCCATGCTCTCCTGATTTTCTTGGTGCCTTTCTTCATTTTCTGATGCTCCCCCTGAATGTGACTGTTCAGAATTTGAACGATCAGAGTTTGAATCAACAGAGTTTGATTCAGAGTTATCAACTGAGTCACTATCAGTATTTGAATTATCACTTTGATGTGATTCTTCATGCTCCCCCTCAACTGGTTCTTCCCTTGTTTCTGATTGAAAAGTCTCTTCAGTGTTTACCAGTAGAGGTTCAGAATTGACCTCAACAGAGTTTATCAGATCTGTTTCATCTGAGTTTAATAAATCTTCATTTTCAAAGTGCAGTTGATCATGTTCATTAACATCTTCAAGTCCAGTTATTTTCTTGTCATCAAATGACACATGTATAGACTCTATGATCACTCTAGTTCTCAGATTATAAACTCTGAATGCTTTAGTTGACATGGATAGCCAACAAAAATTCCTTCATCTGCCTTTAGGTCAAATTTGGTCAACTGTTCCGGATGAGTCTTCAACACAAAGCACTTGCATCCAAAAATATGAAAATATTTTAGATTTGGCTTTTTCTTTTTCACCATTTCATATGGTGTTTTACCATGCTTGTTGATCAGTGTTGCATTTTGAGTAAAACAAGCAGTTTGAACTGCTTCTGCCCAGAAATATGTTGGCAATTTTGCTTCATCTAGCATGGTTCTGGCAGCTTCTATCAAGGTTCTGTTTTTCCTCTCCACTACACCATTTTGTTGTGGAGTACCAGGTGCAGAAAACTCTTGTTTGATTCCTTTACTCTTGCAAAATTCTTCCATTGTTGAATTCCTGAATTCAGTTCCATTGTCACTTCTGATAATCTTCACTTGATTCTCTGACCCTTTGTCCAGTTGTATTATATGTTCTGCCAGTGTTAATGCAGTTTCATCCTTCTTTGCTAGAAAATACACCCATGTGTATCTGGTGTATTCATCAACAATGACTAGAGCATATTTCTTCTTTCCAAGTGACATGACATTCACTGGCCCAAAAAGATCAACATGAAGAAGATGATAAGGATCAACAATTGAAGACTCAGATTTGCTCTTGAAAGAGGCTTTTCTCTGTTTGGCCTTTTCGCAAGAATCACACAGGCCTTCTACATTCAACAATGACTTTGGTAGTCCTCTTGCAAGATCATTCTTTATTAGCTCATTGATGTTGTTCAGATTCAAATGAGAGAGTTTCTTGTGCCACTTCCAACTCTCTTCACTGGACATTCTTGTTGACAGACACACTGCTTTGCCATCCGAGTTTGTTGACAATTTTATTTCATAGATGTTATTGTGTCTGTTTCCAACTAGAGCAACTTTCCCTGTAGATTTACTGATGACTTGACAATATTCAGGCTGAAAATCTACATGATATCCTCTGTCACAGATTTGACTCACAGATAGCAGATCATGCTTGAGTCCTGAAACCAGAGCTACATTTGTGATGATGACACTTCCAAGATTAATATTGCCATATCCCAGAGTATGTCCTATGTTGCCATCTCCATAGGAAACTTTTGGGGCCAGCCTTCTCCTCATACTCTGATAGCAGGGCTTTATTTCCAGTCATATGTCCTGAACATCCACTGTCCACGACTAGGGTACTTACCCTGGTGCCCTGCAATCACAAACAATCACTGATTGTTAGTTTTAAGGATCCAGACTTGCTTGGATCCTTTTGCTTTATTTAATCTGTTAGTTTTTGCAGCGGATTTAGCATTATCAGAGTTTAAACTAACATTTTCATCCTTAGTACTTGCAGAATCAACTTTAACCCATTTCAAATTAGGTTTCAGTTCATAATAATTATGATAAATAGCATGATAATTCTTGCAAGTATAAATTGAGTGCCAACTACTTCCACAATGTTTGCACAGAGTTTGTGGTCTTGGTTTGACATTATCCTTTTTCACTCCAGATTTGGAGGGTAAAGAATTAATGTCTTTGTTCTTCCTGCAAAAGCTAGCAAGATGATTAGTGCTACCACAATTATAACAAGTTTTTCTAGGTGCAAATGTAGCAAGCATTGGTTTAATTCCTGATGTTATGCCTACCTTACCATTTCTGTTTTTCCTAGGCATTCTCTGTTTGTTGACAGATTTTATTTGTTAGAAATGATTGATGAGAACAGTGTTTGGAAGCTAAAGTAACAAAACAGAGTTTAGCTGGAAGCAGTCAGAGTTTAGTTAAACACTGACTGGAAGCGCAACAGAGATTGTTAAACTCTGTAGCGGTAATGTCTGAAGAGTCAACAGTGTTTGAAGATTGATACAAGATAAATATGGAAGCAATATCTTTGAAGATTGGAAAGCTGTCAAAGAGATTGAGTTGACTTGGAAGACTTGAAGCAATCGTGATTGATATCAATTGTATAGCTTAATTATAGGAGAATCAATTACTGATTGTACGAAGCTGTATGTTTTATAAATACAGTTAGGTTAACCCTAGAAGGGTATCGAACATTGAGAAATTCATTGATTGTAACCTAAGCAGCTCTCTGTGATATTTTACATCACTGAGAGAGGAATTGTTAATTCCAAACAGTTTTTAAGTATTAAACAGTGTGTTCTTGTTAAGTTACTCATACAGTATTTGATTACCTATTGTGTATTCGACCTAACAAGTGGTATCAGAGCCAATCTGTTACTTTATTATAGTTAAAGATCCAAACACAATAGTAATCAATGGCAGAGATACCTCCACCATCTGAGAAAGCTCCTACTACTGTTAGTAGGTATGAAACAATTAGGGTTCCTATACTTAGGCCATTAGAGTATGCAATTTGGAAAGTAAAGATGACCATGTTTCTGGAGGCTACAGATCCAGAATATCTTGATAGAATATATGAAGGTCCTCACAAACCTACAAAGTTATCTGCTGCTGCTGCTGGTGAGGAATCAAAGGTCATTCCAAAAGAAAAGAGAGATCTAACTGCTGAGGATCTTTCATCTATTGCAAAGGATGCAAAAGTAAGACATTTACTTCACAGTGCTTTAGACAATGTTATGTCTAATAAAGTGATTAATTGCACAACTGCAAAGGAAATATGGGATGCACTTGAGGTTAGGTGTCAAGGAACTCCTGCAATCAAGAAAAACAGAAGAAACATACTCACTCAGGAGTATGAGCATTTTGAGGCAAAGTCTGAAGAAACCATGATAGAAACATTTGACAGATTCTGTAAATTGCTCAATGATTTGTCATTGGTTAACAAAGTGTATGATTTAGAAGACTCAATCTCAAGTTTCTTCTTTCTCTACCTGAAAAGTGGGATGTGAAAACAACCACCATAAGAGATAACTATGAACTTGGTGAAACAGAGATTAATGAAAATTATGGACTGCTCAAAACCCATGAATTGGAATTGGAGCAGAGAAACAAAAGATCAAGTAGAAAGTCAAAGTCTGTTGCTCTTAAGGTTGAGGAGAAACCATCAAAGAAGGAAGCATCAAGAAGAAAGGCAAAAGGAAAAGCTTTAGTCATACACTCAGAAAGTGAGTCATCAAACACTGATGTTGACTCAAACACAGATGGAACATCTGATTCTGAAGATGATGAAGAGATGATGCAAATGGCTGCATTGATGGTAAAGACCTTCAAGAAGATGGGATTCAAGAACTTCAAGAAGGGAAAGAGATTCTCCAAGGACTACTCTAAGTCTGACAAGAAGAATTTCAAGAAATCTGAGGGAAAGGACTTCAAATCTGGTATGAAAGATAAGTCTGAGATTCAATGCTACAAGTGTAAGGAGATGGGTCACTATGCTCCTGAGTGCAAGAAGGGTAAAACTGAAAAGGCACTCTACACCAAAGGCAGAGATTGGGCAGACACTTCAGATTCAGATGAGGAAGTGAACTATGCACTCATGGCTACTACTCAGAATGAAGATGATGATCTAAAGGTACCCCCAACTACCTATGCTTATAATACTGATAATATAACTGAATTGAGAATTTATCTTAAAGCATTACATATCAGTTATAGGGATCAGACTTTAGAAAATGAGAGGATAAAAAATGAGTGCTCTCAACTCAAAGATAGAAATAAACTTGTTAAGGAACAGCTAGAGAACATGAATAAAGTTCAGAAAGAGAGAGATGATGCAGTGTTTATTGAACAGGAGTTGCTAGGTAAGTATAAGCAACTAGAATCTGAATTGGAGGATGCTAAACACATTATTAAAACTTGGACACACTCTGGTAAAGACACTCAAGAAGTGTTTCAGTCAGATACAGTAGGTCTAGGTTACTCTGAAGGAGATGAACTTAGATTTGAAAATTTGGTAAAAGTTAGACCACATCGTTCATCTGAAGGTAATGTTATGGGAACAGGTGGACCTAAGACTGAAGCTGAGAAAAAGGCTGTTAAAGAATCATATGCTAAGACTTTTGTTAAAGAGGCTAACATTGGTTTAATGACAGATAAACAACTCAAGCATAAGCTTAAAGAGATAAAATCTGTCAACAAACAGAGAATGCCTAAGAAAAACAAAAATGGAAAGGTAGGCATAACATCAGGAATTAAGCCAATGCTTGCTTCATTAGCTCCTAGAAAAACATGCTTTAATTGTGGTAGCACTAATCATCTTGCTAGTTTCTGCAGTAAGAATAAGAACATTAATTCTTTGCCCTCTAAAACAGCAGTTAAAAATGATTATGTGAGGACTAGACCACAGACTTTATGTACACACTGTGGAAGTACATGGCATTCTATTTACACTTGCAGAGATTATCATGCTATTTACTATAATTACTATGAACCCAAGCCAAATTTGAAATGGGTTAAAGTAAACTCTGCAAATGTAAACTCTGAAAAAGTTAGCTTAAACTCTGATAATGTGAATTCCGCTGCAAAAGCTAACAGAATTAAGAAAGCCAAAGGATCCAAGCAAGTCTGGATCCTTAAAACTAATAATCAGTGATTGTTTATGATTGCAGGGCAACAGGGTTAGTACCCTAGTCGTGGACAGTGGATGTTCAGGACACATGACAGGAAATAAAGCCCTGCTATCAGAGTATGAGGAGAAGGCTGGCCCAAAAGTTTCCTATGGAGATGGCAACATAGGACATACTCTGGGATATGGCAATATTAATCTTGGGAGTGTCATCATCACAAATGTAGCTCTGGTTCCAGGACTTAAGCATGATCTGCTATCTGTGAGTCAAATCTGTGACAGAGGATATCACGTAGATTTTCAGCCTGAATATTGTCAAGTGATCAGTAAATCTACAGGGAAAGTTGCTCTAGTTGGAAACAGACACAATAACATCTATGAAATTAAATTGTCAACAAACACTGATGGCAAAGCAGTGTGTCTGTCAACAAGAATGTCCAGTGAAGAGAGTTGGAAGTGGCACAAGAAACTCTCTCATTTAAATCTGAACAACATCAATGAGCTAATAAAGAATGATCTCTTAAGAGGTCTACCAAGGTCTTTGTTGAATGTAGAAGGCCTGTGTGATTCTTGTCAAAAGGCCAAACAGAGAAAAGCCTCCTTCAAAAGCAAATCTGAGTCTTCAATTGTTGATCCTTATCATCTCCTACATGTTGATCTTTTTGGACCAGTGAATGTCATGTCTCTTGGAAAGAAGAAATATGCTCTAGTCATTGTTGATGAGTATACCAGATACACATGGGTATATTTTCTTGCAAAGAAGGATGAAACTGCATTAACACTGACAGAACATATATTACAACTGGACAAAGGGTCAGAAAATCAAGTGAAGATAATCAGAAGTGACAATGGAACTGAATTCAGGAATTCATCAATGGAAGAATTTTGCAAGAGCAAAGGAATCAAATAGGAGTTTTCTGCACCTGGCACTCCACAACAAAATGGTGTAGTGGAGAGGAAGAACAGAACCTTGATAGAAGCTGCAAGAACCATGCTAGATGAAGCAAAATTGCCAACATATTTCTGGGCAGAAGCAGTTCAAACTGCTTGTTTTACTCAAAATGCAACACTGATCAACAAGCATGGTAAAACACCATATGAAATGGTGAAGAAGAAAAAGCCAAATCTAAAATATTTTCATATTTTTGGATGCAAGTGCTTTGTGTTGAAGACTCATCCTGAACAGTTGACCAAATTTGACCTAAAGGCAGATGAAGGAATTTTTGTTGGCTATCCACTGTCAACTAAGGCATTCAGAGTTTATAATCTGAGAACTAGAGTGATCATGGAATCAATTCATGTGTCATTTGATGACAAGAAAATAACTGGACTTGAAGATGTCAATGAACATGATCTACTCCACTTTGAAAATGAAGATTTATTCTCTGAAAAAGTAAACTCTGATCAGACTGATCTGACAAACTCTGTTGATCTAAACTCTGAACCTCTACTGGTAAATACTGAAGAAACTCTTCAATCAGAAACAAGGGAAGAACCAGTTGAGGGGGAGCATGAAGAATCACATCAGAGTGTTAATTCAAACACTGATAGTGACTCAGTTGATAATTCTGAATCAAACTCTGTTGATTCAAACTCTGTTGATAATTCTGAGCAGTCACATTCAGGGGGAGCATCAAAAAATGAAGAGAGGCACCAAGAAAATCAGGAGAGCATGGATCAAGGGGGAGGATCACATGATGACAGAAGCAATTTGCCTTCTGCAAGAAAATGGACTAAGTCACACACACCTGATTTAATTTTTGGTGATCCAGATGCAAAAGTAAGGACAAGAAGTGCAACAACAAATGAATGTCTGTTTCATGCATTCTTGTCACAATCTGAGCCAAAGAAAGTGGAAGAAGCTCTTAAAGATGCTGACTGGATAACAGAAATGCAAGAAGAGCTAAATGAATTTGAAAGAAATGAAGTGTGGACCCTTGTACCAAGGCCCAAGAACAGATCCATTGTTGGTACTAAATGGGTTTTCAGAAATAAAACTGACAGTGAGGGTGTTATCACAAGAAACAAAGCAAGACTGGTTGCAAAAGGCTATTCACAACAGGAAGGAATAGACTATGATGAAACATTTGCTCCAGTTGCTAGATTGGAGGCAATCAGAATCTTTCTAGCATATGCCTCTCATAAGAAATTCAAAGTGTTTCAGATGGATGTAAAAAGTGCATTTTTAAATGGAAAACTTGAAGAAGAAGTGTTTGTGGAACAACCACCAGGTTTTGTAGATCCAAAATATCCAGACTATGTCTACAGGTTAGACAAGGCACTCTATGGACTTAAGCAGGCACCAAGGGCATGGTATGAAACTCTTGCCAAATTTCTACTAGAAAGTGGATTTCACAGAGGTACTATTGACAAAACTCTGTTTTACTTTCAATCTGGTAGTGACTTGCTCTTAGTTCAGATCTATGTAGATGACATCATTTTTGGATCTACTAATGATAAACTCTGTAAGAAGTTTGCCAAACTCATGCAGTCAAGATATCAAATGAGTATGATGGGAGAGCTTAGTTATTTTCTAGGCCTACAGGTAAAGCAAACAGATGATGGAATTTTTATAAATCAAGCAAAATATACCAGAAATCTTCTCAAGAAATTTGGCATGCTTGACTGTTCATCTGCAACAACTCCCCTGGCAACTACAACAAAATTGGACAAAGATGCAGGGTCATCAGTAGATATGACATGTTACAGAGGAATGATTGGTTCTCTACTCTATTTAACAGCTAGTAGACCTGATATCATGTATGCCACTTGTTTGTGTGCAAGGTTCCAGGCAGATCCAAGAGAACCACATTTAACAGCAGTAAAGAGGATTTTTAAGTATCTCAAGGGCACTATAACTTTGGGGCTGTGGTATCCAAGAGAATCAGAGTTTAAACTACTTGGTTATTCAGATGCAGACTTTGCAGGCTGTAAGATAGACAGAAAAAGCACCAGTGGAAGTTGTCAATTTCTGGGAGACAGAATTGTTTCCTGGTACAGCAAGAAACAGAAGTCAATATCTACATCTACAGCTGAAGCAGAGTATATTGCTGCTGGTAGCTGCTGTGCACAGATTTTATGGATGAAGAATCAACTGCTGGATTATGGATTGAGGTATACCAAGATACCTATTTACTGTGATAATCAAAGTGCTATTGCAATGACAGGTAATCCAGTACAACATTCAATGACAAAGCACATCAGCATAAGGTATCACTTCATCAGAGAGCATGTAGAGGAAGGCAACATTGAGCTTCACTTTGTGTCTACAGAACAACAACTTGCAGATATCTTCACCAAGCCATTGAGTGAAGCTACATTTACAAGACTGGTCAATGAACTAGGAATGGTCTCTAGTTTTGACTAGTGATGTTGGTTAGACTCAAAAACTTATTGCTCATGTTATGCAAATTGTTAAGTGCTATGTGAACCTTAGTATTAAACTCTGTTATGCATGCTTATGTTTAAACCTTGTTAAACTCTGTCAGCATGTCTGTCTGTTAAACACTGTTATCATGTTGGATACACTCAGTGAATTCAGAATTGATTATTGTCTGAATGAAAACACCAATGAAGAAAAATGTATGAAGCATGATTCTCAGTAATTAAATCATGATTCTTTCTGAGTCACTGTAATCTAATCAGATTTTGTGCAGTAAATCAACATAGCATGATACTGTTTCATATTTATAGCATCTCTTAGTTTATTCAGTCCTAAACTCTGAGTTTATGAATATTGTGTGCATTGCCTCTCATAAATAATTTTGGTTTTTGATGAACTCTAAACTCTGATTAGTGACATTCTGTTCCCAAAGGTATGGTTCCTGATGATTCCTTGTTTGTACTTGTGAAAACCATAAAACTTGAGATGTGTCATTGATTAGTTTGGTGAGTTCAGATTCATGTTTACACCCTGTGAGAGTTTGAGCCAAATCAGTGATTGATACATTTTCTATCAATCAGTATTTATTGTTGTGTGATGTTCATCAGGAAGTATGTTTCTCTAGAATTTGTATTAAACCACTTTGAGACTACATGATATGTGTGTGCATGAAAATGATAAAGGCAATAGGATTTACCATTCCTTCAAACACTGTTCAAAATTCTTTTGAACACTGTTCAAACACTGTATAAACACTGTTCATAAATACCACCCTTAGTAAACCCCTTTGAGCCTAATTAACTGCTCATTTTTCTTATACTCTGAAGTATTAAGAGCAGTTATATTTTTTTTAAAAAAAAATCAAGTAGATGAGTGTTTCTCAAGAAAAGAAAAGTTTTTCAGTATATATGTTAAATAAAAAAAATAATAAAAAAAGGGGCATATATACTGATCTTGTGCAAATATGTACTAACAGTGTGACTGAACACTTTGGTCTATTAAAATGTTTAGTTTGAAATTCACTCATGAATAAAACATCTCTTCTCATCTGTTTGATCTTACCTCATTACAACCCTGAATAAAGTCCTTTTGATTTGTGCATACATGTACTCCAAGTAGTGTAGATTTGGTGGACATTCAAGCATACGGTAGAATCTGCTTTTCCTGATTGAATGTGAGTGTAAACACTTCACCTAAACACCTGTGTGCTTTGAGAGTTTGTGAGTTTATCAAGTTCATGATTGTTATTCACTGAATGATGCTCTGATTTCTATCTCTTGATCTTTTTGTCTTCAAAGACTGTGTGCTTACTTGGATAATCATGGACATCAATGGGAATAGAAGTTTTCAGATTTCTGTATAACAGTAACTACAGAGTTTAGCATTCATCAAACAATCAGTGTTTACTATGAGAGTTTGTGCATTCAGTGTTTATTGATTTTTTTGTTATGGATTTTATGAAATATTAGATGCTCTAAAAATTGATTTTGGTAAACTCTGCTTCACACACACTCATATTCACAACTGTGCAATTTTTGAAAGGGTTTCAGTGATAAAGTTGGAAAATTGATAAACACTGTTGAGTTGTGTTAAGTACTCTAAGGTAAAGTTTCATTGAGATGATTTGACTATTTTGGAGTAATTGGGGTAGTTGACAACTGTTAATTAGTGTAAATATGTCAAAGTGTCGTGATTATAGGAATGACAGCGGTAATTATTCAGTGATCCATTGGTTGTTTGACACGTGTCCCATGATAGTGTCCCACTTACACATTACTCTACAATCAGTTGCGCGCTTTCATTAAATAAACGATTGAGTTTTGGTTTTACTCTAATCGTTTTTGTTCTCTCACTTCACATCGATTAATATTCACCCACTCACAGTTACTTGCATACTCAATCACTTTCAAAATTCTTATTCACTCTCCTTCACATTTTGGTAAACACTTACCATACATCTTTTCTCTGAATATCTTCGTATCATATCTTACTAATGGCAACCAAAGCGTTTGATGCAGCAGGGTTAATTTTTCTTCCTAGCAACTATGCAGCTCCACTGGAGAATGCAAATGCTCCAGAGGCATTTCATTTGTTTCAAAATTTCTTGAAAGATTCTGAAATTGGGAAGGCTTTAACTGCACCACCAATACTCTCTGCTTCACAAATTGCTACTTTTTGGACAAACTCTGTATATGATGATGGAGAAGAGTCTGGCACTCCAACAATCACTTTCACTCATGCTGAATCAGAGTATATCATTACTCCAACTACGGTTAGGGATGCTTTGGATTTTGAGACTCACACTTCTTACAGTGTTGTTGGTCACGACCACTTGAGGACAATGTTGCAGCAAATTGGATGTGCAGGAAATTTGAATAAGCTGGGGTCTCTGAGAAGGCCACTTTTGAGAAAGGAATGGAGTTTTTTTTTCGATTGCATTACAAGAGCTTTTGGAAAGAAGACAACAAATTGGGATGCACTTCCTCTTGACACTCTTCAAATTGGCTATGCTCTACTGTATGGAGGTAATTTCGATTTTGGTAGACTAGTGCTAATGAATTTGGGAGAGCGTTTGTCTGAGCCTACTTCTGTTTATTTTGCTCGATTTTGTCAAATACTATTTACTGTTTGTGTGCCTAATCTTACAATTGATGAAGCTGATGTCATTCAGCCTTTTCAAGTTGCTAAAAGGATGTTTTCTGATTTGACAAATAAAGATGTTACTAAACAGCAAATACCTGATATGTTTATGCCACTAGCCTTACAAAACTATGTTAACCAACCTCAGGATTCTCAATCACCATAACACATGCCTGAACCATTAGACACCATACATTCTGAACCAACACCCACAACACCTACAACACCCACAACCACTGTACCTACTACATCTCATCAACCACAACCAGAACCAATAAACTCTCCACCAATAAACTCTGAAACCTTAAACTCTGAGACAGCACCTACTGAAAAACCCAAATCCAAACCAAAAAGAAAAATACACACTGCCCAAAACACTAAACACTCAAAGGCTAAACAGACATTACCTGGAGCTGTTTATACCAGAAGAAAGAAACAAAAGGCAAACAGACCTTCACTTTCACCACCTAAGGAGAGCTCTAGTGAAGAAGAAGAGGAGATTGTAGTGTCTCAAGTCAAGAAGAGGAGATTAATTCTTTCAGAATCTGATGATGAGCATGTTGTTGAAGCTCCAGAGGTGGTTTCACAGCAAACACCTACTGTTGAGGTTGCAGAGAATGTTGCTATATATACCTGCAGAGGATGCTGTGCCTGTCAATGTTGAAATACCTGCAGAGGTTGAAATGCCTGCAGAGGATGCTGTTAATGTTGAAGTACCTACATAGGATAACATTCCTGTAGAAGAGGATCACAGAAATGGTTTTTCACCAGTGAATGATATTCTTGATTCATTTCAACCAATTCTTGATTCTATCTCACCTGTTGTTCACACTGAAGCTCCTGGTGTAGCTGATGAGCCTGCAGTTAATTTTCCTGAAGCTGCAGCATCACACACAGAGCTAATATCTAATGCTTCTCCAATTCCAGACAAAGGTGATGAGGTTGATCAAGCAACTAAGAAAAATTCTGAATCTATGCCTGTTGAAGCTACAAATGCAAGCTCTGTTGCAGAGCCTGTGCAACATGAGGAGACTATTGACAAGATTGCAGAAGTTGTTGCAGAAACTGTGGCTGACACAGCTCAGTACAGTGGTTCTTTACAAGATGCTCAAGCAAATGATGCAAGTGTTGAAGATGAATCTGAAAACAGTGCAAACTCTGATTCTTTTCTGAGTGCACCAGCACAGACTGATAATAAACATAAACCTTTTGATCAGCCTTGTCCATCTCATGCAATTGAAGAAGAGCACCTTGCTAAATCTGCTGCTAATTGGTATAAACAAGACTGTATTTTTCCAAAAGGGAGAGCAGCTGATTTTGTTAAGCAGACTGCTAGTCAAATTTCAAATCCAGAGATTTTATCCTGTTTAAAGGCAACTGTGGTACAAGTCAAAACTCAGGATGGAAATTTTGCTGAAACAAAACAACAAATTGCTTCTTTGAAAACTGAGATACAGACTAGAGAAATGACAATGGAAAGAGAGTCAAAAATTAAAGCTGCACAGCTTTCTAAAGTTCAAGATACTCTCTTTGCCAGGCTAGGAAAGGTTGAAGAAAATCAAGCTGCCTTGTTTGCTAAGGTTGATTCCATTGCTAACTCTTTGGAGCTCATTACATCTATACTCATTCCTGATGATGTCAAAAAGGGGGAGAGAGTTGCTAAGTCTAAATGTAAAATTTCTCAAACTCTGCTTGAAAAGAAGGATGATGCTGGAGATGGAGGGGCGAGTGATAAGAGTAAGGCTTTAAACTATGAAACACTAACTTTGAGATCTGGCAAATCTCTTAAGTCACAGTCTGTTGGAATAAACACTGAAACTCAAGGTACTTCAAAAACCAAGAGTTTGGAATTAATATCAAATCCAAAGACTGATGAGGAGTTAGCTGTTAAGCTTTTCATGGAAGAGAATGCAGAAGGAGTTACTATAGAAGATGCTAAAGCTGAAGAGAAGAGTCTGCAAGAAAAGCATTTGAAGGCTTTAAAGTCTGATAAATTAAAGAAGAATGTGAAAGTTGTTAAAGCTGCAAAGCCTGTTCTTAAAGGTATTCAAATCAAAGAACCAGTTGGTACAAATCAAAGGATGCAAGTGTTCAGAAAACCAACAGATGCAGAAGCTAAGCAAAAGCTGAAAAGTATTGTTACAACCTCTGTTGATACACATGTTGTACAGAAGAATGAAGACACAATCTCTGTTACTGCACAAGTTGTGACCACACCATTATTGTCTTCTCAGTTGAAATCAACATTTGGAAAAGGTGTTCTTCATGATTCAAGACTAGAAGCTACAGTTCCAATGGATTTCACTGATGGTAGAGCCTTATCTGGTAAAATCGGATACAACAAAGGAGGCATAGGCTCACACAGAGACACAAGACAATATGTTGGTCCCAGAGATCCTTCTTCATTGGCTGTTCCAGGTCGTGGTGTCACTCAAGAGAGTTTAGACAGACTGGAGTCAGTACAGCTTGTTAATCAGAAGAGTTTAGAGAAGGATTTTATGCTATATTTCATGGCTGATGGAACAGTGTTTAAAGTTGATGAGAAGGATATTGATTTAAAATACTGGGAAGAACTAGAATATGTTCTGTATCTTTTCAGAGTAAGAAATCAAAGAGCTCAGTCAGTTGCAAATGTACTCAGACAAAAGATGATTCAAAATCTTGCCAGAAGAAATATGAAGTACAACAGCAAGTATGTTCCAAAGTACAGAGACTGGAATGGGAATCTGATAGAAATGGAGAAGGGGACTACAAAGCTGAAGACAGATCTTGGAATTACTGTTCTGGATTTTAATGTGAAGTCTAAGGAAGTGAAATATATCAGGTTGGGAAATGAAATGAGGAGAAACAAAATCTACGATTTTAGAGCTGCTATCTATCAGACTGATGAGAATGATCCTCAATTGAGAGAAATCAAGGAAGCTATGCAGATAGAGCTTGAAAATGCTGAAAGAAGATTGCTTATAGACTATCTCAGAACAATGCCAGATCTTCAAGAGATTAGAATTTGAAGTCTGTAAGAATTTTCTTATTTTCTGTAGAATTTGTTAAGTAAAAGCTTAAACTCTGTTTGTTAAACACTGTAGACTTTGTATTTGTTTTGACATCATCATTTACTGTAAACTTGTACATTCTTGCTAATGAACAAGTTGGGGGAGATTGTTAGAAATGATTGATGAGAACAGTGTTTGGAAGCTAAAGTAACAAAACAGAGTTTAGCTGGAAGCAGTCAGAGTTTAGTTAAACACTGACTGGAAGCGCAACAGAGATTGTTAAACTCTGTAGCGGTAATGTCTGAAGAGTCAACAGTTTTTGAAGATTGATACAAGATAAATATGGAAGCAATATCTTTGAAGATTGGAAAGCTGTCAAAGAGATTGAGTTGACTTGGAAGACTTGAAGCAATCGTGATTGATATCAATTGTATAGCTTAATTATAGGAGAATCAATTACTGATTGTACGAAGCTGTATGTTTTATAAATACAGTTAGGTTAACCCTATAAGGGTATCGAACATTGAGAAATTCATTGATTGTAACCTAAGCAGCTCTCTGTGCTATTTTACATCACTGAGAGAGGAATTGTTAATTCCAAACAGTTTTTAAGTATTAAACAGTGTGTTCTTGTTAAGTTACTCATACAGTATTTGATTACCTATTGTGTATTCGACCTAACATTATTTCTCTAAGCTTATGCTTAAGTTGTTTATCTGTCATTGAACCAATATTAACCTGTTTGACACAGGTTTTTACTGGCTCATGGTCAACAATTCCATGTTCAGTTTTAACAGTACCATGAACAAATGTTCCAAATTTCTTAGTAGAAAGAGGTGGTCTAATCTTGACTGTATTCTGAAACCTAAGCACATCATCCTCAGAATAACCTAGACCTACTGTGTCTGATTGAAAGACCTCTTGAGTGACTTTTCCAGAATGTGTCCAAGTTTTAATAATGTGCTTTGCATCCTCCAATTCAGATTCTAGTTGCTTATACTTGCCTAGCAACTCCTGTTCTATAAACCCAGCATCATCTATTTCTTTCTGAATTTTATTCATGTTTTCAAGTTGTTCCTCAACAAGTTTATTTCTTTGTTTGAGTTGAGAACACTCACTTTTGATTCTCTCATTTTCTAAAGTCTGATCCCTATAACTGATGTGTAATGCCTTAAGATAAATTCTCAATTCAGTTATATTATCTGTATTATAAGCATAAGTAGTTGGAGGTACCTTTAGTTCAGAATCTTCACTCTGAGTAGAGGCCATGAGTGCATAGTTCACCTCCTCATCTGAATCTGAGGTGTCTGCCCAATCTCTGCCTTTGGTGTAGAGTGCCTTTTCAGTTTTATTCTTTTTGCACTCAGGAGCATAGTGACCCATCTCCTTACACTTGTAGCATTGAATCTCAGACTTATCTTTCTTACCAGATTTGAAGTCCTTTCCCTCAGATTTCTTGAAATTCTTCTTATCAGACCTTGAGTAATCCTTGGAGAATCTCTTTGCCTTCTTGAAGTTCTTGAATCCCATCTTCTTGAAGGTCTTTACCATCAATGCAGCCATTTGCATCATCTCCTCATCATCTTCAGAATCAGATGTTCCATCTGTGTTTGAGTCAACATCAGTGTTTGATGACTCACTTTCTGAATGAATGACCAAGGCCTTTCCTTTTGCCTTCTTCCTTGATTCTTCTTTCTTTGAAGATTTTTCTTCAACTTTCAGTGCAACAGTCTTTGACTTCCTGCTTGATCTTCTATTTCTCTGCTCTATTTCCAATTCATGAGTCTTGAGCATTCCATAGATTTCATCAATCTCAGTATCATCAAGATCATAGTTGTCTCTTATAGTGGTTGTTTTCACAGCCCACTTTTCAGGAAGAGAAAGAAGAAACTTGAGATTTGAATCTTCCAGATCATATTCTTTGTTAACCAATGATAGATCATTGAGCAGTTTGCAGAATCTATCAAATGTTTCTGTCATGGTTTCTTCAGACTTTGCCTCAAAGTGCTCATACTCCTGTGTGAGTATGTTCCTTCTGTTCTTCTTAATTGCAGCAGTTCCTTGACATCTAACCTCAAGTGCATCCCATATATCCTTTGCAGTTGTGCAGTTGATCACTTTGTTAGACATAACATTGTCAAGAGCACTGTGAAGTAAGTGTTTTACTTTGGCATCCTTAGCAATAGATGAAAGATCTTCAGTAGTTAGATCTTTCTTTTCCTTAGGAACCACCTTTGATTCCTCACCAGCAGCAGCAGCAGTTAACTTTGTAGGTTTATGAGGACCTTAATAAATTCTATCAAGATATTCTGGATCTGTGGCTTCCAGAAACATGGTCATCTTTACCTTCCAGATTGCATATTCTGATGGCTTCAGTATTGGAACCCTAATTGTTTCATACCTACTAACAGTAGTAGGTGCTTTCTCAGAACCTGATGGAGGAGGAATCTCTGCCATTGATTACTATTGTGTTTTGGATCTTTAACTGTAATAAAGTAACAGATTGGCTCTGATACCACTTGTTAGGTCGAATACACAATATATATAATCAAGTACCGTATGAGTAAATAACAAGAACACACGTTTTAACTCTTAAAACTATTTGGAATTAATAATTCCTCTCTCAGTGATGTAAAATATCACAGAGAGCTGCTTAGGTTACAAAAATGATATTCGTTCACAATAGATATATCCTTCTAGGGTTAACCTAACTGTATTTATAAGATATACAGCTACGTACAATCGTTAATTGATTCTCCTAAAATTAAGCTATACAATTGATATCAATTACGATTGCTACACGTCTTTTAAGTCAACTCGATCTCTTTGACAGCTATCCAATCTTCAAAGATATCGCTTCCATATTAATATTAAATTAATCTTTAAACTCTGTTGACTTGTAGACGCTTCCTGTAGACAGACTTTAGCAAACTCTATTACTCTCCAAGCTAACAGTGTTTGCGCTTCCATATGTTCAGCTAGCAGTGTTTACGCTTTCTTCTGTCAGTGTTTGCGCTTCCAGCTATCAGCGTATACTCAAACTCTGTTACAACTGCTTTCAACCAATAAGTTAAACTCTTTTTACCTGTAACACTTAAACACTGACATTAAACCACATCAATTATATCTAACAATTAAACTTTTAGACAAGAGTCCAAAATCGGTTAAAATTCAGCGAGAATTCAGCCTTTTCAAATGATTCGAGAACTCAAATATGATATTCGAGAACTCAGCCATTAGAGAACTCAGTTACCATATTCGAGAAGTCAAGAAAACCTCTATTCGATAACTCTAAAAGACTCTATTCGAGAACTCGAGAGTGCTCTAATGAGACTTGTTAGAGATGTCGAATAGTGAACCATTCGATAAGTCTGACTTATCGAAATATACTCATCACTCACAAAGAAAATTTAATTTTCACTATCTTTTAAAATTTACCAGCCATATTCATTGGAGAATATTTTAGCAAATTAAACAGTGATTTTCTCAAAATTTCATAGAAATTTCAAGTTAACTAAAATATGATTTTCCAACATATGCAACAGATTTTAAATATTTATAAATCATATTTCAGCCAACACTTACTCCAAAAATATTGAGAATTTAGATAAAGTAAGTGTTTACTACTGCAACAATCTAGATGATATATTCACTTAGCCAGAATCTGAAGAATTCAGCATTCCAATCTCACTAACCAACCTTGTGAAGGTGGCTTCATCTAGTGGCTTAGTGAATATGTCAGCTAGTTTTTTATCTGTATAGACATAATGCAACTCAATGGTTCCATTAGTTGCATGTTCTCTAATGAAATGATATCTGATGTCAATGTGCTTTGTCCTAGAATGATTGACATGATTGGCAACTATAGAGATTGCACTTGTGTTGTCACACATGATTGGAATTCTTTCCAACACAAGTCCATAATATCTAATTTGATTTCTAATCCAAAGCACTTGAGCACAGCAACTTCCAGTAGCTATGTATTCAGTCTCAGCTGTAGAAGTTGACACAGATTGTTGCTTCTTGCTATACCAAGAAACTAACCTTTGTCCAAGAAACTGGCAGCTACCTGAGGTGCTTTTCCTATCCACTCTGCATCCAGCATAATCAGCATCAGAATAACCAACCAGATTAAACCCCGTGTCCTTAGGATACCAAAAACCCAAGTTTGGAGTGCCCTTCAGATATCTAAAGATCCTTTTTATCGCAATCAAATGTGATTCCTTTGGATTTGATTGAAATCTAGCACATAAACATGTAGCAAACATGATGTTTGGCCTACTTGCAGTGAGGTAGAGTAGAGAACCAACCATGCCTCTGTAGACTGAGATATCTACTTTCTTGCCTTTATCATCTTCATCCAATTTAGTTGCAGTGGCCATGGGTGTCTTTGCAGGTGAGCAATCTTCCAAGTCAAACTTCTTCAATAGATCCTTGATGTACTTGGTCTGACTGATAAAGATACCATCCTTTCTCTGACTGACTTGAAACCCAATAAAGAATGTCAACTCTCCCATCATACTCATCTCATATCTGCTCTGCATGAGTTTGGAGAATTTCTCACATAGCTTCTCATTTGTAGAGGCAAAAATGATATCATCCACATAAATTTGAACTAGGATAATATCATCACCATGCTTCTTGTAAAACAGTGTCTTGTCCAATGTACCTCTAGTGAATTGATTTTCAAGAAGAAATTGTGATAAGGCATCATACCATGCTCTTGGAGCCTGCTTAAGTCCATACAATGCCTTAAGCAATCTGTAGACAAATTCTGGGAAGTGTGGATCCTCAAAGCCATGTGGTTGTTGCACATAAACCTCTTCTTCCAACTCTCCATTCAGAAATGCACTCTTGACATCCATTTGATAAACTTTAAAGTTTGAATGAGCAGCAAATGCCAAGAATATTATTATGGCTTCCAATCTAGCAACAGGGGCAAATGTCTCATCATAATCAATGCCTTCCTGTTGAGAGTATCCTTTTGCAACCAACCTTGCTTTGTTTCTTACTATTACACCATCTTCATCCATCTTATTCTTCAGAACCCATTTCGTTCCAACAGTGGTTCTACTCTTTGGTGCAGGCATAAGTTCCCATACTTTGTTCCTTTCAAATTGATTCAACTCCTCTTGCATGGCCATAATCCAATCTGGATCCAATAATGCATCATCAAGTTTCTTAGGCTCAACCTGAGATAGAAAGCAGCCATAGAGGCACTCATTCTGAGTTGCTCTCCTAGTCCTTACTCCTGCATTAGGATCTCCAATGATTTGCTCTGCAGTGTGTGATCTATCCCATTTCCTTGAGTGCTCAGCCTGATTTCTCATCCTTGATGTTGCTTCATTATCCACATCATGGTCATTCTCATTTCCTCCCCCTGTGAAGTTGCCACTACTCACAGGTGTGTCTTGGATGCTTTTTTCTTCACTATTGATTGGCACAAATTCTTCTCTTGTGTCATCATTCACTTGAGTTTGTTGAACTTGAGTTTCAACTCCAGTTTCAATCTCTTCATCAGAATCATCTAGATTATCAAACCTTAATGGATCTTTATCTTCATCATTGGCTTCTTCTAGTCCAGGTAGTTTGCTGTCATCAAATGTCACATCTGTGCTTTCCATAATTTTCTTTTGACTGATGACATAAACTTTGTATGCAATTCTTTCCATCGAGTAGCCAAGAAAAATTCCTTCAAATGCCTTTGCATCAAACTTGCCAACATATTCTGAATTGTCCTTTAATACAAAGCATTTGCTTCCAAAAGTATGAACATACTTTAGAGTAGGCTTCTTTCCAGTCATCAAATTGTAAGGTGTCTTTCCAGTGTTTTTGTTGATGAGAGTTCTGTTCTGGATATAGCATGCAGTGCTTACAGCCTCAGCCCAAAAACATGTAGGCATCTTTGCATCAAGTAACATTGTTCTAGCAGCCTCAATTAGAGTTCTATTCTTCCTCTCAACAACTCCATTTTGTTGTGGAGTCCTTGGAGCTGAGAATTGCTGAGAAATGCCATTCTCTTTACAGAATGCTTCAAGTATGGCATTTCTGAACTCTGTTCCATTGTCACTTCTCAATGCAATCATACTTGCATTGTTGGCCTTTGTTTCTTTGTCAACTCCATTTATGTGTTCAATGATTACTTGTGGGGCCTCATCTTTTGATGCTAGAAATTCCACCCATGTATACTTTGTAAAGTCATCAACCATCACCAAGGCATACTTCTTTTTTCCAAGTGACATAATATTGACAGGCCCAAACAAATCCATATGAATGAGTTGTAGGGGCTTGGTTATTGATGTCACTGTCTTTGACTTGTGGCTTGATCTTTTCATTTTTCCTTTTTGACAAGCCTCACACACTCCTTCTTGGAAGAATTCAAGTGTAGGCATGCCTCTTACTAACTCTCTTTTGACTAGAGAATTAATGGCTTTGAAGTTCAGGTGTGATAATTTTTTGTGCCACAACCAACAGTCTTCATTTGATGCTTTTGAATAAAAGCAACAAATTTTGTCCTTGTTAGCAGAGTCCATATTGGCTACAAACAGGCTTCCCTTTCTTACTCCAGATAGAGAAAAATCACCAGTCTTCTTGTGGGTGATCAAACATTCATCTTTGTCAAAATCCACCTTGAATCCCCTATCAGTAAACTGACCAACACTCAGCAGATTATGCTTGAGCCCCTTGACTAGTGCTACATCTTCAATGATGACATTACCAACTTTCAACTTGCCATATCCCAATGTGTTACCCATGCTGTCATCTCCAAAAGCAACCATTGGGCCAGCCTTTTCCTCATACTCTGATAGCAGGGCCATATCACCAGTCATATGATTTGAGCATCCACTGTCCAAAATCCACATGACCTTCTTTTCATTTTCTTTGCCCTGCAAACACAAAGGTATTACTTTTCCTTTGGTACCCAAACAAGTTTGGGTCCATGTGACTTAGAAACAGTTTTATCATAAACAACATGCTTGTCAACTTTCTTAGTGTTAGTCTTCTTATCACTGTTAGAAGTCTTAGAACCTGAAGTTTCAGACTTAGGTGACAGAGGTACCTTCCTAGCTTTAGGAGGACTTGAAGACTTTGACCTTGTGTAGTGTGTGTGAGAATTGTGACTGATACAACCATCAATGAATTGCTTTCTCAAATTAAAACAGCTAGTCATCACATTCATGTTGCATGGCATACAATCAAATTTATCACAAAATGGAGCATCTCTATGTCTTAGAGGCACAGAACAATCATAGAAAGGTTTGGACACACTACCTACAGGTTTCTTGCATGCATGAGTTAAATGATTGGTACTGAAACAGTTCTGACAAGTTTTCCTAGGGGCATTAGGCATATAAGCATAGTTGTTATCCTTGTTAATCCCTAACTTGCCATTTCTGTTCTGTTTCTTCTTAGTCACTTTCTTTTCTGATTCACTATTCCCAGCTGAAACAAACTTAACAAACTTCTTAGGTCTTGGCCTATCAACTACTGGCTCCTTGGCTTTTGACTTGACACTCTCACTCTTGGAGGATGCTTGTTGTTCACTGGCTTGTGCCTCATCCTCATCAATCAACATTTGCTTGATGAGTAAAGCATCCTCATCAATTTCAAATGTTGATTCTTTAAAAATTGGATTTTTAGCGTTTTTCAAAATGTGAGGCACTTCCTCATGAACAACTGTGTCGTCTTCAATGACAGCATGGCCTTTTCTCAGTTTAAGAGTGTCATAGTCAAGTCCAATAGCAGCCTTGGGTTGCACTAGACCAGATGATTTCTTGAATGTTTTCAGTTTGAATTCATTTTCAGCTAATTCATCCCTAAGAGCCTTTTCAACTTGACTAGCACATAAAACCTTGTTCTGCAAATATTCCATTTCTTTCTTAAGGTTTTCTACTTGCATAGCAGTTAGCTCAAGTTCCTCATTCTTTTTGGTTAACATTTCATTTCTAGTAGACAGTTTAGTAATCTCCTCATTAGCAGCAGTCATACTAGTATGAATATTAAACATCTCAACAGATAGTTGTTCAATCATGCATTTATACTCAGAAACAGACATATCTATAGTAGTGAGAGATGGTACCTGAGAATCAGATGGAGATGTGTCATCCTTGGAGTTGGCCATCAAGGCATAATTGCAGAATTATTGTTCCTTTCCATCACTACCAGAATCATCCCAACACTTCCCTTCAGCTATGTAGGCCTTACCTTGTGTCTGCTTTTTTAGAAGGGCCTCATACTTAGCTTCGAGCTCAAGATAATCTCTATCCTTCTTTTTAGGTTTCTTGCATTCACTAGCAAAATGCCCTAGGTCATTGCATCTATAGCACCTTACAGATGACCTATCCACATAGCTGGTTTTGAATTTATTTCTGTTTGGTTTCACAGGTGCCTTGTTCTTGTTGACTGAATGGTTTTGAGTTTTGGGTTTGAAGGGTTGATTTCTTTTAAATCTGATGTTTGGAAATTTTCTGGCCATGAAAGCATATGAAGTATTTTCCATCCCATCAAGTTCTTCAAGAGTGTAAAACTCTTCTTCTTCCTCCTTTTCCTCAACAGGTTCACTTACCTCAGCTTCAGTTTCTTCATCATCTGCTACCTCCTCTATCCTTAGCTGGCTTGTAGATGCTTCTAGGTCTTGAGTAGATTTGTTGACAATCAAGGCACATGATGTGTTTATCATTCTACCTTGGTT
This sequence comes from Kitagawia praeruptora, assembly GCA_037693485.1. Classification (NCBI taxonomy): domain Eukaryota; kingdom Viridiplantae; phylum Streptophyta; class Magnoliopsida; order Apiales; family Apiaceae; genus Kitagawia; species Kitagawia praeruptora. Next base: position 17,836,690 of record CM075353.1, read on the forward strand.
GGCTTGGATAGCCCTTTTCTGAAGCAACTCAAGTTCATGAGTCTTTAAGACTCCATAGAGCACATCATAGGTGACTTTGTTCAAATCTCTTTCCCTTAGAGAAATGACTCTTTGCTCTAGATGATTTGGTGAAGATAGCAGAAATTTCATATTTAACTCCTTGGTGCTGTAAACCTTGCCATTCATCTGCAACTCAGTGACTAGCTTGTGAAACCTTTCAAACATCTCAGTAATGCTTTCCTTGGGCTGTGCCATGAAAGCTTCATACTGTGTGACCAGTATCTATTTCTTGTTTTCCTTAACCTCATCAGTTCCTTCACACAACACCTCAATGTGATCCCACATTTCTTTGGCAGATGTACATGATGCAATGTTTGCAAACATTGACATGTCCATGGAATCAATGATAAGCAACATGAGGTGGCTATCAAGAACAACCTTCTCCCTTTCTGATTCTGTCCATTTTTATGGATCCTTGGCCTCATAAGATCTTGGGATAGTTGTGGTTCCAACAGTCTTCTCTAGTATCTCTTGTTGTGGAACAAAAGGACCAATCTTGATAATCTCAGGATACAAATGATGAGAGGCTTTGATGAACAACATCATCTTTATCTTCCAGAGGTTGAAGTTTTCTTTGTCAAACTTAGGGACCTTCACCGTTCCGGTAGTCTTTGGTGTATTCGAACTCATGATCGTTTTTCTGTTTTTGAATAAACAGCCCGCTCTGATACCACTGATAATTGGATTTTATATCCACTTGGAACATTCTATATCGGCTTAAATTGATTGTTTTGGACTCAAGTTTGTTATATTTTTTATGTGTTTTGCTTAGTTGTGCAGGTTTGCAAGAATATCAATGCTTCTGTCGTTTTTGGAGATTTAATTGATTAAAATTCGGATTTTTCGGGAAGGTTGCGCAGTCTACACTGTTTTGGCCATATCTGGAGTTCTAGAAGTCCGTTTTCAGCGATCTTACTGCCCACACGAAGCTTGAGAGATTTTCTACAACCTGGGATAGATAGCACGTGCAAGGAATATGCTGAATGAAATCGCGCACGTGATCTTGTAAAAGAAGGCTGGGAATTTACTGTTTTGCCCTTTTTTCTAATTCTAATTGTATTCTGGGCAGTTTTGGGTACCTTCTTTAAATCCTAATTGTAATAGAAGGTAATTTCTTGCTGGACAAGACTTGGAGTATCTATATAAACACATATAGGTTATTAATTTAGAGAGGAGATTTATACTATTCTGTAGATACAACTTTGTACGCAGCTTTTAGGGATTTTTCTGGAGAACTATTATTTTCTTCAAAGATTGAAGATTGAAGGTTTTTTCTATATTCTTATAATTATGAGTTCTTCTATTAATCCATGTGTTTTGTTTTCTTCCTTAATTATGTGTAACTAAATCTCTAATCTGAGGATTGGGTAGTATTCCTTGGTATTCATGTGTGTTTAATTATCTGTGATTTTCTTGCTTTGCTGATCTGTTATTGAGGGCTTAACACAATTAGGGGCATCATGAACCTTTGATTGTATTTTAGGGATTGTAATAACTTGGAAGAGGAGTTGCAATTTTAGTACAAGATTTAACAGACATAACTCGAATATTTGATTGAAAGATTAATAGGAGAGTTGTGAGACTTATAATTCTTGGTGCGTAATAGTTTATGATTGTACTTTGATTGTATCATGGAAGTGACAATTAAGGTGTAGTTGTAGACATTATATTGTATCTTGGAAGGGAACATTATAACCTTAGAAGAATTGTTTTCAGCAGAGTAAGAACGTAGACATCACATAGATATTGAATATGCATTGAAACCAAGTGAAGAACCCCAGTTCTTGGATTGTTTTCCTCATATATTTTATTCTCGATTGATAATTAGTTTAATTTAGTTTATAAACAAACCAAACATTCTTCTACACTTCTAAATTGGGAGTATTTCTGTTCATGTACTGTTAGTATACGGGGACTTAGTCGAGCTCCGCTTGGATTTGTTACATTCTTTGAGATATTTGCTTGTTAGTTGGTTTTGGTGAGTTTGAAGGGGATCTTGCATTTTTCAATTAGTTTCATTCATGCATTGCATTGCATTAGGTTAAATGGATTTTGTGGGTACATTCGCTATAGGCCCTCACTGTGACAGCCCCAAAATCCGGGGTCATGAATCTGGGCCATCACGGACCAACTTCCATTCAAAATCAATATCTCTTGGTTTTTTTTTTTTACTTATGCAATTGACCCCACAGTAATACACACACACACCAGTCATATGCTCAGAGAACAACATTCACCATAATAAAAGTTTAGAGTTAAACAGTTATTACAAACCCAGAATCATACTTAAGTACATTGTTGAATAATACTTCGACATGAAGCGTTTCAACAACCAAAAGTTTATTACATGTCTTCATACTTAATTATACATAAGCCCTTAGAACCCGTCTGCCTCATCACTACCTCCGGAATCGATGCTAACGTGCCCTCAGAAGTTCGCCTTTCCCTTACCCTCTTGCGGGGCGTTCTGCGAAGTATTGGCATACCTAGCTGTATATAGATAAGTAGCAAGAGTGAGCTATAATAGCTCAGCAAGATAATATTGTAACTAGAATTTAAAATGTAACCAAGTATACATGTATATACATATGTAAGCGGTAACCAATTATAAACTTTAAGGAAGAATGAAATTCTTATTTAATAATACATCATCCACTTACTATTATAAGAAAGAAATCTAGAATAATACAGTATCATTTTCTCTTCTTAAATAATATAACAATCAATATAATCTTTCAGTGTAATATTTCAGGATAATATGAATATTTACTTAAATCTCTTACTATCATCTTCTCATTTCCTTCTTATGTAACAATTTTTATAAATTAATATAAAATCAGTTTCTCTTCGTCTATAACAATAATTCCATCGTCTCATATCATTTTACCTTTTCAGTATACCAATCTGACTTTATCGTTTATTCTTTATTCAATAATTGTGGGGGTTTCCGCTGTTACCGATTACGTGAGGTACGATGATCAGTCGTCCTCCGTACTCGTCTATTTTTACTACCGGTAGAAGGAACGAAGGCCACCTGCTAACATCATCCCTGGAGGAAGGCCACCTGCTAACATCCTCCTGGAGGAAGGCCACCTGCTAACATCCTCCCTTGGCATCTTCGTGCCGAATCATGAATGCTAGACTATGTCGCACACAGCCCTGACACAGCCTCTTATGCAAGTTTGTTGCTAATCCCCCTTTTTATAAGATCATTATTCAATTTATCAACACCATTTTACATTTCCATTCCCGTATATCACTTCCATTCTCGCACATTATTTCTATAAAATATATGTATATAACATACACTAAAAAGAATGTTTATAATATAGCATTATAAACCATATAACCCTATATAACAACTGATACCATTCTCTTTCATATCTCTTTTACCCTAGAGCATATTCGCTCCATTCGTAATCATCTCTATATTCATATTTCAGAAAACATATCCATCTCTCTTTAACTTCCCACAATCAAGAGAATATATTCTTTGCAATATAGCAACAAAAGCATCACATATACATAAATATATTCCATGATATCATTATTATTCCGAAGATAAATAATTTTTAAAGTAGGGATAGAAGGATCTTGCCTCGGTTTCTGTATCCTGACAGTATGGCTGGTTCCTCCTCCGGAATTTCTATAAACACAAAAGGACCGTCATTAGAATACCACATCTCTTACTCACTACCCTCTCGTATAACAAAACCCTTTACACTTCAATGTATGTTTAACGTATCATTATTACCCCAAAGGTTCAAGAACTTAACCATTTATAAGTTCAATCGAAGTTTCAGTGTTTGTCACCATTTCACCTAACGACCACACTCGACTGTAAAATTTCTTATAAATTTTAAATTTCGAATTTTAATATAAGGTCAACTGTCAAGGGTCCTCTGACCACCCTGCTATACTATTCCAAAATTTCGTGACTTATAAAAATGTCTAAGTATGGTAACTTTAGCCTCAAAGTTGATACAATTACGTTTTCTCGGTTATCGAACGTCTTTCACTAAAACTGACTTTTCTCCTAAACCGTTCATCAGATTTTAACGCACCTTATATCAAAACGATCTACGAACCAAGCTCTACTCTACCATGGTTACTTAGGGGTCCAAACAGTAAGGTACCGTGTGGTTACAGTGGTTAAAAACAGGGTAGTTTCTGTCCTAACGAAAATCGGACATTATAACTGCTGTAATTTCATACTTTCCAAAATTTCACCACTCCAAAACCACCATTCTACACTCCTTTCAAGCCCTACACCATGTGGGCTACCTCCCAACCATGGTTACAAGTTCACAACAAACTTTCCATGTCAATTCCAACCATTTATATCACAAATTCATCATAACTTAACATTTATATCAATTAACCACTAACCAACTCAAAAATCATCACAAATACAAAAGGGGCAAGGATTGTTATACCTTCTTGAAGCCTTAAAGTCACTTAACAAGCCTTGGGTACACCTTAAGTCACCTTGTATTAGCTTAAATCAACTAAAGAGACCATAAAAACAAAGATTAAAACTTGAAAAACACTATTCACTACTATTCATCTTGCACTTGAAGGATTTTATTACCTAGGCAAATGATGATGGTTGGCCTTGAAACTTTGAGAATATCACTTTCTAACCTCCAAGCATCTCCACCATTTTTCCCTTGATTTAATCTTGAAGAGAGCTAGGGTTTTGAAATTTTTTTTCTTTCTTTTTCTTAAAAAGCCGAATGGATGAATGTGGATGGGGGAGAGGAAATTTTGTGTTTTTTCTTTGATCTTATCTCTTAATTACTACTAATCTAGATTGTGTTGGAAGCTTGGTAGATTTTTTTGTGGTTAAAACCTTGTGACATTACTAATCTACCCTTAACTAGTGTTAGTGGAATGTGATGTCATTTTAGTGATCTCATAATTCCTTTTTTCTTGATTTTTCTTAAGTAATTTGCTAACACTCTTGGTGATAATAATGTGGTATATATCCTTGTTATATTATTAATCTTGGTTGCTTAGTCTCCATATTCGTCTGATTGTGATTCGTTTCGAATGTACCTCATTATCTCAGTGGTTTTGAAATCATTTAACAATCCAAATTCCTTTGGTATTCTCTTAACTTAATAATCCCCTGGCTCAAATCTAAATTCACTAATACCTCAATATATAATTCTTATAATGTTTCCATGCTCCTTAATATCTAATAGAAGTTCTTTGGAAGTCCAAATCCTCAAAAATCCATCTTTAGGAATTCCTGGAATCTATCGTCATTTCGAGTCACTTATTTCCTCAGTACATCACTAATACGATTTCTGTTTATTCATTTTATGTTTCCATTATCGAGTACCTATATCCCATTTCTCTAAGACCTCAAAATTTACTATTTATAGGATCACTGTAGCATTGCCAAAGTTAGGGTTATTACATCCTTCCCACCTTAAAAGGATTCCGTCCCGGAATCACGTCAAAAATGTCCATAGATACCTTTTCATCTACACCTTATAACTTATATACCACTTTCTCCATCCTTTTTCCTTCATAATATCTCTATCTTGTTTGCGCAAAATTACACCAACATAAACTTGCTTGTCATTCATCCACATTCCTCTTTTAATTATGGGTATCGGCCACCACATTGGCCTCTCCTGAATGGTAGTGTATCTCACTTATGGTTTATCCCTATGTTGATCTCTATCATGACATAAAATATACATACTTCGCTCTTATTATATCTTGTCTCTGTAAAATCTTCCATAAATCCGACTAGAATAAGATTCTTTGAAACAATTGTAAGAAAATACTACCTATAATATATATTTCCTGTTCGTATATAAACAAGTCTGTGGTTTACCCCCAAAATACTATTATTCTCCTTTTCATAGAATTTCTAACCCCTAACAGATACTGATTTTCCTTATCTAGATTGTCAACCTACCTATACCATTCATTGACCACATTGATTCCTAACCAAACATTTACACTAAAGATTTAAATACTAAAAAAAATGTTCACCTGCATCTGTATCCGTCTTTCTCAATTCCTCTCCTAAAGTCATGTTATACACTCTAGCAGTAGGCCTGTTTGAAGCAGTCACACTCTGTTCTGGCGCGGATAATCCCCCGGAACGGCAATCTCTGGCAATGTGTCCTAGTTTCCCACACTGGTAACACTTGACGTCCCTCTTAGGATTGGTATTAGCCGATGGGCACTGGCTAAGGTAGTGTCCTTTCTGTCCACAGTTAAAGCAATTTATTTCTAACGCTCTACACACTCCCGTATGCTTCCTACCACACGTGTTACAATCTGGAAATGGTGTTCGAGATTGATTAGCCTGTAAGGTTCCTGTGGATCTACCACCCTGATTCACAGTCTCACTGGTAGTCTTATTATTCCCTGACTTTCCTCCAAACTGGGGTTTTTGTCCTTTACCAAATTTGTTAAAGTAACTTCCCTCACTTGAACCTCCCTTCTGACTCTCAAATTTCCTTCTCTTATTCTCTCGTCCTACTTGAGTCTGTTCACTCTCAGCTTCGATAATAGATGCCTTCTGAACTACCGCAGCATACTCCGTCAACTCAAATGGTGCCACTCTTGTCCGTAGCCATGGTTTCAATCCTTGTTGGAACCTTTTTGCTCTTTGTTCTTCAGTACGCACAAATTCAGGAACAAACCTAGACAGTTCTGTAAATTTAGTTTCATACTCTGCCACTGATAGGTTTTCCTGTTTTAACTCTAGAAACTTTATTTCCATTTGGTTCTCCAGGTACCTAGGGGAATACTTTTCTAAGAACACCCTAGTGAAACGCTCCCAGGTTATCACTCCCGCTCCTTCTAGATTCTTTTTAGTTTCCCACCAGTAATTTGCCTCTCCCTTTAAGAGATAGGCTGCAAAAACTGTTTTCTGGTCTTCCTCTATCCTCAGTATCTCAAAAGCTTTTTCCATTTCTTTTAACCAAGCTCTGGCTACTACTGGGTTAACAGTTCCCTCAAACTCTGGGGGTTTTAATGACTTAAAGGCACGAAAAGAGTTAGTTGCCTGGTTGGGAAGAACAGGTGGTTGTGACGGATTCTGTGGATTAGCGAAATTCTGCCTCAATAGTTCCATAAATTGGTTAAAAGGGTCACCACCCTGATTTCCCTGTTGACCAGTTGATTCATCTTCTTCTTCCTCATGATCTTGTTCATTATGAGCGTTTTCACCCTGCCTATTATGACTTCCTTCCTCTCTCTCATTCTCCCTTGCATTCATTCTATTATTACGCTTAGGCGGCATGATTCTGTATATAACAATATTCTTCATTAATCACCCGAATTTAGGGTACAACATACATCATTTCCATATATTCACAACTATATCATTAGTTACCTTATTTATGCATCACAGTTAATATCTAGTTATAATACCACCTCATTAAATAAACTTATCACTTTTAGCATAATAACCTTTTCATTTAAGTCAATTACCTGTCATACATTAATATTTTCAAATCTCAACACTTAGTATCAAATTATGATAAAATTAGGCAAAATACATAAACTTCATTAATTTACATAAATATTTTACAACTTGGGTACAACGTCTTTTACTACTAATATCATACATCATAAAATACAAGGTTCGAAACCCCAAAAGCATAACCGTACATACTAACTCGCTATAACAAAAGCACTACTAGCTGTCCTCTAATCAGACTGGGATTAAGACAGTAAACAACTAACCTAATCCCCAAAATGACATCCACAAGATGACTAGTCTGATTAGTATACAAGACTACTACTCCTAATCATGGTAACGATGCCCTGATAACGTCTCTGATCTGCACTACCATAGTGGTGACTACATCAACTATCTGAGCCCTCCATACTGGATCCCCTCTGTCTCCCAACATCCCCCTAATATCACCGAGTGCCCGTAGCTCGATACTGACTATGCCCAAAGACAACCCATCTGGTATCACACCTCCTCCTCCTCTCGCTCTGTCTAACCTCTGTACAAGTGTATCTATAGTCCGATGGGACTCCTCCAGCTGTCCCTGTAGGGCAAAGTACTCTGACAAGAAAATAGCTGGTAACTGACCAGCTGGAAATATAGGTGCCTCATGAGGTGGCATAGCATCTGGGGGAGGTACATCTACAAGTGGAGGTGCATCTACTGGTGGAGGTGGTGGTGGTGCAAATGGTGGGGATGGAGGAACTGGCTCCGTATCCGCATCCTCGGAAGGGTCCTCCTCCAACTCATCCTCTGACATGATAAAGTGTCCCGGTGGAGTGAACTGCTCAACTGGGTCCTCAAAAGGGTCAGGGCTAGGTAGAGGAGATGGAACTGGTGATGGCACTGGGACAGGTGGGACAGGAGTAGGAGTCACGTGAATGTCCCTCCACTCAATCGGCTCCTCAGGTATAACAGATAACCTAGGCCTCTTACGCAAGGGCATCTCCTCCTCAGGAATATCCGACCGCACCCGAGAAGGTCCGGCCCCATCAGGTCCTACATATGGTCTACCAGAGTATGGCACTATGGCCACAGCATCCCTCTGCCTGCGCTCCTCTGCCTCCTCAAGTCTCACTCTGATCTCGTGTCTCTCCATGGCCTCTGCGCGAACTCTCCTCCTCAGGTCAGTGATAGCATACTCTGGAACCTCTACACCTACCAGCAACAAGTCTCTAAGCTCCTGCTCGGGTAGTCCTAGCCACTGGGGGTCCTGACCCGGCTCACCCATCTCCGCTCCCTATAATAAAACATAAAATTCTATTAGTAACGGTCTATAAAATTATATTATATGCTTAAAATAAATACTACCTGCGATATACCACCCCTGAACTTGATGGAAGTTCACAATTTATGTTATAACTGATACATTATTATTATCAATCTTGTTCTCTGAGCATATGACTGGTGTGTGTGTGTATTACTGTGGGGTCAATTGCATAAGTAAAAAAAAAAACCAAGAGATATTGATTTTGAATGGAAGTTGGTCTGTGATGGCCCAGATTCATGACCCCGGATTTGGGGCTGTCACACTCACGAGACCTTACTCGTCCACTAGGGCTGCCTAGGGGTTTAAAGGGCTTGTTGCATATGCCAAGTGCAACCGTGATCACCTACGGAAGTGGTACTAGTTAGTTAGTTAGTTGTAATTGTTTATGCTTGAGGACAAGCGTCGGTTTAAGTTTGGGGGTGTTTGATAATTGGATTTTATATCCACTTGGAACATTCTATATCGGCTTAAATTGATTGTTTTGGACTCAAGTTTGTTATAGTTTTGATGTGTTTTGCTTAGTTGTGCAGGTTTGCAAGAATATCAATGCTTCTGTCGTTTTTGGAGATTTAATTGATTAAAATTCGGATTTTCCGGGAAGGTTGCGCAGTCTACACTGTTTTGGCCATATCTGGAGTTCTAGAAGTCCGTTTTCAGCGATCTTACTGCTCACGCGAAGCTTGAGACATTTTCTACAACCTGGGATAGATAGCACGTGCAATGAATATGCTGAATGAAATCGCGCACGTGATCTTGTAAAAGAAGGCTGGGAATTTACTGTTTTGCCCTTTTTTCTAATTCTAATTGTATTCTGGGAAGTTTTGGGTACCTTCTTTAAATCCTAATTGTAATAGAAGGTAATTTCTTGCTGGACAAGACTTGGAGTATCTATATAAACACATATAGGTTATTAATTTAGAGAGGAGATTTATACTATTCTATAGATACAACTTTGTACGCAGCTTTTAGGGATTTTTCTGGAGAACTATTATTTTCTTCAAAGATTGAAGATTGAAGGTTTTTTCTATATTCTTATAATTATGAGTTCTTCTATTAATCCATGTGTTTTGTTTTCTTCCTTAATTATGTGTAACTAAATCTCTAATCTGAGGATTGGGTAGTATTCCTTGGTATTCATGTGTGTTTAATTATCTGTGATTTTCTTGCTTTGCTGATCTGTTATTGAGGGCTTAACACAATTAGGGGCGTCATGAACCTTTGATTATATTTTAGGGATTGTAATAACTTGGAAGAGGAGTTGCAATTTTAGTACAAGATTTAACAAACATAACTCGAATATTTGATTGGAAGATTAATAGGAGAGTTGTGAGACTTATAATTCTTGGTGCGTAATAGTTTATGATTGTACTTTGATTGTATCATGGAAGTGACAATTAAGGTGTAGTTGTAGACATTATTATTGTATTTTGGAAGGGAACATTATAACCTTAGAAGAATTGTTTTCAGCAATGTTAGGAATAATTCATAAGTTGTGATGTTAAGAATAGAATTTACACATTATACTTCTTGTAATCCTGATCTTATAAAGGATTTAGCACTGTATATAGGATTTATGTGTAAGACAGTTGTCTGTATAGTTTAGTCAGGAATGAATAGTGTATCGGAGACTACATGTCAGGAACAGAGAGCAAATCCTGATGACGGTCCAATACTGATGGTTGATCAGATACTGATGCAGTGTACAGATCCTGATATCAGTCGTGTTACTGATGATGTCATTATGGATGCTACAGAAACTGGTAAGTGCTATAAAACAGGATCGTTGTTTGAAGAACAAGTAAGAAGATATTATGAAGGAAAGAGTTTTTCTATTGAAGGAAACTATCGACTAGAAGGCAGAACATTGTCATGTATAGATTATATCTTTCTGTTATTAGTTGATAGGTAGCATTATAAATACTCTCTCAATATCATTGTAAAGAGTGTGAGTCGAACAAGTGAATGTGCGTAGCTCTGTATAAGGTTTGTATTCGAGAGTTCGAAACAAACAGAGAGAGATTTGTATTGTCAGCAGCTGCTAAAGGTATTGTACACCTTTGGTAGAGTTTGTATTTGATCTTATTAATACAAACAAGAGTTTGATTCATTCGTTTATTCTTGTTCATATAATCAAGCAAAAATCAGACACGATTATATAACTTGTATTCAACCCCCCCTTTTACAAGTTATTCGAGTTAACAAGCAGAGTAAGAACGTAGACATCACATAGATATTGAATGTGCATTGAAACCAAGTGAAGAACCCCAGTTCTTGGATTGTTTTCCTAATATATTTTATTCTCGATTGATAATTAGTTTAACTTAGTTTATAAACAAACCAAACATTCTTCTACACTTCTAAATTGTGAGAGATAAGAAACTTGAACTTGATATTACATTCAGTCCTTCCCTGCGAACGAACACATAAAAATACTACTAACAACCACTTGTTGAGTATTGAATACAGTAAAAGAATATAGAGGGGGGGTGAATGGATTCTTGAACTTTTCTTGTTCGAGTCTATGTAGCAAATAAGTGTTTGTGTGTACAAGAGTGAAGGTGCGGATAAAGAACAACACAAGACACAATATCACTTTAATCTAATGTATTATTAGATAAAGGTTGCTACAATCTGTGAATACAAATGATAGTATTCTCAGCTTCGTTTTTCTCAGGGAGATATAGCTTACATGTATGAAAAACTTGACTCACAAAGTTCTTGGTTACGAAGGAAGTGAGGCTGTATCCTTATAGAACATGGATACAACCTACTTACTACAAATAAGGTAGCTAAACAAATTACTTTCTGGTCTGTCTATCCTTTTTGAGTAAGAGTCCAAACGGTTACAAATTTGACTTTGCAAAGCCTGTTTAGATCCACTTCTTTAGCTCCTTGTCTCTTCTATATCTCTCCAAGCTTCCTTGTAGGCTTCCCAGAGCACGTTACAGATTGTGGTCCATAAAGTACATTGGCTTGTTGTAGGTTTCTGACTTGTACAATTTCTTCAGTATTTTGTCTCCAAGAATGTATTCGAGAAGTGACTAAGTAGGTGATTCAAGAACTAGAATTGACTTGATCGATAACTCTGAGTTCTCGAACACTGTTATATTGACATATCAAATCACTTCTCGAATAGCTCTTTTCTTCAGGATTCCTTGAGTTGTCGAATAGAACACTTGACTTGTCGAATCCTTGAGATATCGAATAGCTTTTTGAGTCCTTGAGATATCGAATGGAACTTTGACTTGTTGACTCCTTGAGAACTTGAATACTACTTTGACTTGTTGACTTCCTGAGTTCTCGAATAGAGTACATAGACATATCGAATTTCTGAGATATCGAATGAGATATCGAACAGTGTATTCAGAGATATCGAATAGTGTCTTGAGATTTCGAATCCCTGACTTCTCGAATAGACAAATATACTTCTCGAATTGGTATTTAGGCAAATTCTTCATTTCTTCAAATCCCAACTGTGATTATTTGACAGTCTTTATCTTCTTGCTTGAGGCATGAACCTTGGAACTTCTTTCAATCATTATTCTAGACTCTATAAGTACAGTTACACAACTAGGATTTGATGCCTACTACAAGTACAATACAAATAGAAACTCTACAACTAGAGGTTCCCTCAGTTAAGAGGTCATGTAAGTAATGCAGAGCATTACAAACAACTAGGCTTGTTATTAGATGTATACAGGCATGCCTCTGTGACTAACAAGGTCAACCAAAAATCTCTAATATGACTCACATATTTAAAATTTTACTCATACCTAAAAATTATGTGATGCACTAATTAATAATGTCTGATTAGATAAATAAAATTTACATATTTCTTAAAACCAAATTTTATTTTTTTATTTTAATAATTTAATATCTACTTGGAGAATAATGTAAATAAATCCATTTTTTCCCGAACTAGGTTATATTTTTGTATAATCTAAAATTTTATCTTAATTTTTTTTAAATTTCAATCATTTAAAATGGTAAAGGAGAATCGTAGAGTATATTCAATAGATTAAAATGTTTTGCGTAATTATATTCTTAGCAATCTTATAAAAATAATAAAAACTAATATGTTATTTAGTCAAAATAAAAATAGAAAAAAGGGGACAAAAGGAGAAGATGTGGTTTATCCAATGTTCTAAAAATCGCTAGGCGGGTCTAGGCGGTGAGCCTACCTTCTAGCGATTAGGGGTGGGCATCGAGGCACTTCGGGGCCGGGGAGTGCTATCCCCGCCCCCATCCCCGAATTCAAACCTGATCCCCGTCCCCGGCTCGATCCCTTTCGGGGATTATTTTTTATTCCCCGTTCCCGGCCCAAACGGGTAACGGGGATCCCCGCGGGGAATCGGAGAATTTCATTTTAAACAAAAAATAATATTTTAATCAATTTAAACACTGACTAGTGAGTTTGAAACAATTTTTTTAGCACTAAATTAAGATAAAAAAAATATTACTTAAATAAACAATAATAAATAACATGGAAATGAAGTTATTTAACTACTAGAAAGACAAACATATAAGATTAAAACATTATTTTGTTTCCAATATAAAGTATTGAAAATTCGTATATATTAATATATGATTTTCAATATATATATAGGAGAGGGTTCTGTGAGGAACTCAGTAACTTGAGTAACCTAGAAACTGAATATTAACCTTTAGATTACAGAATAAACTAACGGTCTAGATTTTATAGTAAGCCCACGTTCTATCATTTTTATTACAACAAAACTGCTACTTATATTTCTTTCTTTATATCCATGTTCACCTGCCATCTGTATCATCATTCGTTTTTTTTTCTCATTACAAAACAAAAACTGTACATTTTGTATTCTATTCTTTAATTTTTATAAATCAATGTTATATGTCTAGTAATGGGCAACATGCAAATATGTTGTATTCTGTATTTTGTCAAACTAAATATATGTTAACACAAAATCACGCAAGCGTACATGGTCACAAGTAATACAGATATAAGTCGAGTTCGTTCCCACAGAGATCTGGTTATGGTTTCAATTCAGTTCATGCACCTATGCAACAATGTATGGTTTTTATTCACTGCTAAGACAAATAACAATTTTGGGTTTAATAACTAAATTATCTAAGAAATAAACTAACAAACTAAAAATTAACTAACTAACGAGAATTGAAATCGAATTACTTCTGCAAGAGAAAACATGGAATCCTAACTTCATTAAATACTTTGCTTAGATCTGACGCCTTTATTCACTATATGCAATGGTTATGATATCTGATCGGATAACACGAAACAAGTACACGCTACCTGTCAGCATACGTATACCAAACTAAACATACATCCACAAAAGAGATAGAAGATGAATAGACACCAATTATGCTTAGACCCTATATGTCTATAGAATTTGAAAACATAACGGTTGAAGAACAAGTTATCCATAATGATCACATAGGGCAATATAAGTATTCTCATCTCATACTACGAATCATGAACCTATGCTAGCATGGCAAGTTCTAAATCTCAAGATCCACTTTCACTTCACAAGAGATTAACAAATTAGATGTTAGCTACGCATCTAACAATTAAGCATAACCATACAAGGATATCAGATATACATCACCACAGATCTGTAAAGCATCAAGATACTAAAGCTCCATAAATAAATCCGTTAGAATCCCATGACAACGATTAGCTCATAATTGAACCGCTCATCATCATGGGATCTGATGAAACCATGATAAAAACAAAGTATGAAAAGATACAAATAAACCTAAGTAATTGATATGTAATGGTTCTAATGGTAATGATACAAATTACAAGGGTTGGATGTGTTTATATAGGCTCTAGAAGTCTTGTCCACCAAGAAATTGCCTTTTTAGAATTGGAAAAGAAGATTGGCAATTTCCGTTCTTGAATGAAAATAGAATTGCAAATTCCATGTGTAGATCTGATTCTGGAATGTTCTAGCCACCCAAAGCAATTACCATACTTATTAGAAGTAAGAATTATAGCAATTTCCTTGTCAAAGTTGAATTTCTGCAGTTCGGCACATAATACGTTTCCTAAACTGATTCTATTTTTAAGGAAAATTCGTAGCTGACTTTTCTTCAGTATTTCTGGACCGTTACAGTTGTATTTGGACCTCTGGACCACTTTAGAATGATAGAGAATTCCGTTATATTCGCGTGGACTGCTTACGGGCCTCAAACGGAGTTGTAGAACTCAAGATATGGCCAAAATAGTAAAAACTATAATTTTTCAGCACCGCGCACGTGCAACCTGCGCCCATCAGTCTCTTTGTCGCGCAACCTGCGCCCACCACGCGCAACCTGCTCATGCAACACCTGTCCCATATTATAGAAAATCTCCCAAGCTTTGCGTGGGCAGTAAGATCGCTGTAAACGGACTTCTAGAACTCCAGATATGGCCAAAACAGTGTAGACTACGCAACCGTCTCAGAAATCCGAATTTTAATCAATTTATTCTCCAAAAACGATAGAAGCATCAACCTTAATCAACATTCTCGTAAATCTGCACAACTAAACAAAACACATCAAAACTACAAGAAACTTGAGTCCAAGACAATCAATTTAAGCCGATATGGAACGCTCCAAGTGGATATAAACTCCACTTATCAATATCTAAGTTCTGTAATTTTTAAATACAAAACACAAATTTTACATAAATACATAACATAATTTTTGAATATAAAACATGGTGATTTTTGAATACAGAACATGATTTTCGATTTGACTAAAAAGAATAATTTTCAAGTTTATGTAAATGTTAGAGTGTGTGATGTAATTTTGGTGTGTGCTGTATTTTTTATACCGAACACATTTTATAAAATATATGTTCTATATTTTTTTATTTTGATATAATAATAAAAGATAACAATATTTATTTTTAGGTTTGATATTTTTGTGGAATAATTTATATTTAAAGATTTAAAGTTTGGTGCCATAATTTATAGCGTATTGATTTTTTTATATTTTTTGAGAATTAACCTTTTCTTTTGTTTTCAAAAATACAGAACTTTTTTTTAGCACAAAAAAAATACAAAACTTAAAATTTTACATAATCTGAGTCTTTATTCTAATTTAATAAATATAGAATCTTCGTGTTCTGTAATTTGTGGAGTTCTGTATTTCTAACTTTAGGTATTTTTTTTTTGAGTTTTGTATTATTAACCTTGTCCTTTTCTAAATTTTTATATATTATATAATTCTTCATTTGTTAGAAATAGCTCTTGTAATTTTTTTAATTATTTATAATAATTAGTTATTAACACTGAAAAACATAATTGTTCAATAATAGTTGGTGTTGTGTATTTCCTTTTGTGTCCTGTATTATATTAAAGGCATAATATTTTGTAAATAAATTATTATGAAAGAAAAAATATTTTGTAATCAAAAGTAATAGTAAGTGTTGTTTGAAATTAAGAATGCATTGCTAGGTTAAAATAAAACATTCTGCGTTACTACAACTCTGAAAATCATATTGAATAAGGATATTTATAAGAAAAATGCTTGTCAGGTAGTGGGGTTAGTTTATTTCCCATGGTTTACATGTGGTTCCATGCAATTCAACTCATACTGGTTACTTTACATCTGATTCTCATCTAATCTAATGGTCTATATTTAGTTTACTCAAGTTACCAATAGATTGAGTTACCCATTGATAATTCTTATATATATATATATATATATATATATATATATATATATATAAAATAATGTGGTGGAATCGAGTCGAGGATTGAGAATCGGGGCGGGGGTTGGGGATTGGGCCGGGGAGATATAAAATCCCAGCCCCGGCCCATTCCCCGGTTTTTTTTTGAAAATTGTCCCCGCTCCCCGGCCTGTACCCGAAAAAATCCCCGATTCCCCGCCCCGTTCGGTGCGGGGATCAGATCGGGATCGGGCGGGCCGGGGTGAATGCCCATCCCTACTAGCGATTAATCGGCTAAACGGCGATTAATCGGAATGATTAATCGGAACATTAATCGGATGTATTAAAATATTATTTTTTATATAATTAATTTTAATATTTAAAAATATATTTTATATAAATATAAATGTCGTGGAATAAAAACTAGGTTATGATTATGACGGCTAGGGTTCGGGAGCTTCGTGCTCTTATGGCTGCTTCTGCGTTCGAGACTAAACGGTCCTCACAGAATGCCTACGTATCTCTGTATTAGAGAATCAAGCCAAGAAAACGTAGTTCTGAATTGAGGGGTCAGACCCTTTATATAGGCTGAGAAGCCCTAAAATCGTAGTAGGTTAGGTGACTTGGTGGGCAAGTCACAGCCTCAAGGAAGGTTCTAGACCCCTTCCTTGTAGGAGTCAATTTCCATGTTGGAATATGTATCTTGGAGGCTAAGTCAGGCAAGAGTAATATCCTTGTTTGACTCTTATTTGCTGAGTTGTTTATTATCCCTAATATTAATTACGAAATTAATATTATAAATAGGGATTGGGTCCATCTGGTGGGCCCCACGTTTGGACCACTCCGGGTCTAATTAATGTCATATTAAATGTGTCTTTTGGGCTTACTTTTAGCCCATATCATTTGCCCCCCAACTTCTAGGAAAACTGATCAGGTTTTCCTGGAAGTTATAACGGCCTTATTCGAGACTCGGGTCAGGGTTTATTACTCTTGAACGAGCATTTTCAACAATATCATCTTGATGTAAAGCGTGGAGCGACCGACGCATTTACGATGATGTTGAACGACACTAATCAGTGTTAAACGACACTACACAGCGCTAATTAGCCTCAAACAACGTTCAAACAATGTTAGACGATGTTAGATGGCATAAATCGGCACTAATCTGTGCTTAATCGGCACTAATCTGTGCTAATCTGCACTAATCTGTGCTTAATCGGCATTAATCTGTGCTAATCTCGACCTCTTTTTATCATTAACAATCATCCAAGATTCGCTGAAAAAGTCGAGATTTAGGTTTAAAAAGTTCACTGAAAAAGTAGGGATCCAGGACCAAGAACTGAACCTGGACCGGCTGGATCCAGGTTCAGAAGTTGGTCGGCTGAAGCTCCTGAAAATGACCTGGTCGGCCGGGACCTGGTCGGCCGGGACCTGGTCGGCTGGCCCTCCTCCAGGGGAGCTGGTCGGCTGGGACCTGGTCGGCCGGGACCTGGTCGGCTGGTCCTCCTTCGGGGGAGCTGATCGGCTGGGACCTGGTCCTCCGGGACCTGGTTGGCTGAAATCCCTCTTCTAGGGCTGACTAGTCAGTAGTTGGCCTAAAAAACCTGAACTCAGACTCCTTCATGATTTTAAAAGAGAGTGTGGATCTAGGATCAGAAACCATCCGTGGTCCTAAGGATCAAGAATCTTGATCTTGATTACGAATCGTCAGTTTAGTCATTTGTGACTTCATGGCTAGCTTTGGCCTTCAGGATTCATCTTGGCCTTCATGACTAATCTTGGCCTCTCTTTAGCATTGACAATCATTCGAGATTCGCTGAAAAAGTTGAGAACCATGTCCGAAATCATTTGCTGAAAAAGTTGGGATCCAGGACCAAGTACTGAACCTAGACCGGCCGGATCCAGGTTCAGGAGCTGGTCGGCTGGACCTCCTTAAAAGGAGCTGGTCGGCCGGGACCTGGTCGGCCGGGGTCTCCAAGACTATAGAAAACTCAGAGATCTTCGCGTGGACAGTAAGATCGTCCAAATCTGATACCCGGAGCTCAAGATATGGCCCAAACAATGGTCAACAGTCCGTGTAGGAATGAAAATCAGTCTTGGTCGGCTGGACCCCCTTAAAAGGAGCTGGTCGGCCGGGACCTGGTCGGCCGGGGTCTCCAAGACTATATAAAACTCAGAGATCTTCGCGTGGACAGTAAGATCGTCCAAATCTGATACCCGGAGCTAAAGATATGGCCCAAACAACGTCAACAGTCCGTGTAGGACTGAAAATCAGTCTTGGTCGGCTGGACCCCCTTAAAAGGAGCTTGGTCTTGAACCTTGAGTTCATTCATGGTTGTTGGTTATCATCAACCCTTGACTCTCATCCTTGTGATGAAGTTCTTTAGTTCTTACCTCATCTTTGTTTCTCATGGAGGAGGTCTTCCTTCTCGGTTGATCATTCAGGTAGTTCACTTGCTCCTTAGCACTTGACTTTAGGCCTGGTATGCCTTTGTTGGTTTTCAACCCTTTAGCTTGATTCTAGGTTTCCAACCTTATTTTCTTATGCTCATATAACCTTTCTTAGGTCTCAACTTGATTGACAACTCTTGGTTCGAGTCCTTAAACTCAAACGACAAGCTCGATTGGAGGCAGACAGCCTTGTTGGCCATCGAGGCTTAATTAATGTTGTGTTGAGATTTGAAGTTCAAGGATTCAATCCTTAATCTTGGAATGTGTTCATCATCCCAGATTTCCAACCTGTAGAATCCTCGTCCTGGTGTCTTCCTGACTCGATACGACCCTTCCCAATTGGGGGATAGTCTTCCCTTCTGGCCAACTCTGGAGGCCTCTATCTTCCTCAGAGTCAAGTTGTCTTGTCGAAAGAACTTCTCCTTAACCCTTTGGTTGCAGTGAAAAGATGCTCTCTTCTGACGCTCTGCGTTTCTAGCATTCGCTTCATCCCTAACCTCGTCAATCAGATCGGGGGCGAGCCTCACGCCTTTTTCATTGGTCTTGGGATCATATGCTTCCACTCTTGGCGATGCATGTGTAATCTCTAGGGACACAACTGACTCGGCTCTATAAGCCAGCAAAAATGGGGTTGCTTCAGTTATCACTTTGTAGGTGGTGTGGTATACCCAAAGTATAGGCAGCAACTCATCCACCTAAGTGTTTCTTGAGCGTCCGACCCTCTTCTTCAGTCCATCAAGGATAATTCAATTTACTACCTCAGCTTGTCCATTAGCCTCAGGGTGAGCTACTGAAGAAAAGCGAAGTTCAATAACATTCTCCTTGCAGTACTTCTTAAACTCTTCATTGTTGAATTTTGTCCCATTATCCGTCACAAGGATTCGGGGGATTCCCTATCTGCAGATGATGCTCTCCCAAAAGAACTGGGAAATTTGTTTGGTGGTTATCTTGGCTAAGGGATTAGCCTCAATCCACTTAGTGAAGTAGTCGATGGCCACTATCAGAAACTTCCTTTGTGCTGAAGCTACGGGAAAGGGACCAAGCATGTCCATTCCCCACATTGCAAATGGGATAGGAGAGTTAATCGATGTTAACATCTCAGGTGCCTGCCTCGCAACCGGTGCGTGCTCTTGGCATCTACCGCATCTCTTGACATAGCTCTGTACATCAGCCAGCATCTCTGGCCAATAGAATCCCAAGCGGGTGATCTTGGGAGCTAGGGCTCTGCCCCCCAAGTGTTGCCCACAGATCCCTCCATGAACTTCCTCCAGTGCTTCCCTTGCCTCTTGGGGCCTTAGACATTTTAGGTACGGGATGACAACATAGACCTCCTGGGGCATCAGCCTTAACGTTTTCATTTCTTGGAATGTGCTCCACATAGCACTCCTCAAATTGGGTTATAACACCCTTTACAATCTTTAGATACTTTGCCATGGTTTCATCCTTGGCCTCAAACTCGCCATTCACTTGTGATACTACAAGCCTTGAGTCTCCGCAGACCTTGAGGTTCATGACCCTCATTAGATTTCTAATCCTGCACCACTAGATTTTGTTTTTGATGCTCCATCAAAATAGAACACCCAATATCCCTTCTGATCAGCTACAAGTTCTTCATCTTTATCTCCACTTTCAGGGGTGGTTACTATCTCCTGCCCCCCGACTTCTTGGTTGTTAATGGTGCATTCAACCACGAAGTCAGCCAATGCCTGAGCCTTGACGGCTGTCCGAGGCTTATATTTGATATCAAACTCTCCAAGTTCTATGGCCCACTTGATTAGCCTTCCACTGGCCTTAGGGTATGCAATATGTTCCTCAGCTGCTGGTCCGTCCGGACTTCAATTTTGTGCGCCTGGAAGTACGGTCGTAGCTTCCTCGAGGCCGTTATCAATGCCAAGGCAAACTTCTCGATGGTAGAGTAATTTAACTCAGCCCCATGCAACACCTTGCTTTCATAGTAGATGGGTTTCCGAACCTTGCTTTCTTCTCGAACGAGAACGGCACTCAGTGCTTGCTCAGATACTGCCAAGTATAGGTAGAGAGTCTCTCCGGGACTAGTTTATCCAACAAAGGGGCTTCGGCCATGTACTTCTTCAATTGTTCAAAGACCTCCTGGCTCTAAGGTGTCCACTCAAAATTTTTCACTTTCTTCAATGCTTGAAAAAACGGCAAACATTTATCACCAGATTTGGAGTTGAATCTCCCCAAGGCCGCAACTCGGCCTGTCAACTTCTACACATCTCTTATAGAGCGTGGTGGCTTCATGTATAAGATCTCCTTGATCTTGTCAGGGTTGGCCTCAATGCCTCTTTTTGAAACCATCAGTCCTAAAAACTTCCCAGATCCAACGCCAAAGGCACACTTAGCTGGATTCAACATCATCTTGTGGTGCCTCAGCACTTCAAATGCATCTCCGAGGTGCTTAATATGATCTGTCGTGAATAGGCTCTTGACTAACATATCATCAATATAGACCTCCATGGTTTTTCCAATTAGATGGGCAAATATTTTATTCACCAATCGTTGGTAAGTAGCTCCTGTATTCTTTAGCACAAATGCCATAGGAAGATAACAGAAAACACCAAAGTCGGTTATGAAAGATACCTTAGGGATGTCGTCCTTATGTATATTGATCTGGTTATATCCACTGAAACCATCCATGAAACTCAGCATCTCGTGCCCAACTGTGGCATCTATCAACGTATCTATCCTTGGTAGAGGGAAACAATCCTTAGGACATGCATCATGCAAGTCAGTGAAGTCTATACACATCCTCCACTTCCCATTTGCCTTCTTGACCATCACAGGGTTAGCCAACCACTTGAGGAACTGAATCTCTTCAATAAACCCAGCTTATAAGAGCATGCCAACTTCTTGTTTAATGGCCTCTTGCCTTTCTGGAGCGAAATTTCTCTTCTTCTGCTTTAATGTCGTTCGTTTAGGATCGACATTCAATTTGTGAGTTATGAGCTGGGGATCAATCCCTGGCATATCAGCTACTGTCCAAGCAAACACATCACTGTTCTCTTGTAAGAATGCTGTCAACTTGCCCTTCAAGGGGTTCCTTCAATTGGCTTTTGGGCTATGCAATATGTTTCTTCAACGGGTGGTCCATCAGGACTTCAACGTTTGTCTTGGTTCCATCATTTTTTTTTTTTTGTTTTTCTTGATTCTAGGTCAAGGATTCAAGGTTGATTCCTCGATTTAGATTTCCAATTAAACAATCATGTGGGCTTCTCGCCTTTTAAACTCTTTAAAACGAGAGTTTGCTTGAACTTCTTGATCATTGTTTAAGGTTCTCTATTGGTCTTCTACCTTAGATTCTCCATCCAAGTCATTTTTGAAAACATTAAAAAGTGGCTAGTCTTTAGCCTCCACAGCCTTGCATGGCTTTGATTGCCAGATGTCTTTTATCCCGGATCCTTCAAGGACTTGAAACACTTATTTGGTTGTGCTGTAACCTAACTCTCGACCCTTCAGAGTTTTATTTATGCGTTTGTTTGCTTCCATTTGTATATTCTTTTATTTTCGGTACTTGGTCATCTTTGACTTACACACATCAGGTGCTTGGTACATAAATAGAATCATAGAACGAAAAGCAAACTTGCATTAATAACATAAATGGGTTCAACCTTTATATAGAGTACTACTGTCCTACTCAGAGCGACATGCTCTGCATGGTTTCATCGAACCTTATTTCTACTTCTACTAGATAAATATGAAGCTAAGTCCAACTTTGCAAGACTAGGCCTGCATGGCTTGATTTTGTTTTTGATGCTCCATCAAAATAGAGCACCTACTACTCCTTCTCGTCTCCTCATTCTTCTTCTGAAGTTCACTTTCTTCTTGGGGTACTATCTCTTGCCCCCGACTTCTTGGTTGCCAATGTTACTTTCAACCACGAAGTCAGTTGACGCCTTAGCCTTGATGGCTGTTCGAGGCTTATGTGTGATGTCCTCTTCTGGACTTTCTTTGTGTTCCTTATCACTGCGGATGTCCATGTCTTCAATCGGAAGGACCTGCCCCCCGACTCCGTCAGGCCTTAACGCGGCTACATAACAGCTTCGTGCCATCTTTTGATTGCCTTTATGTTCTCCAACACCATTCTGGGTTGGGAACTTGATCTTCATATGATAAGTTGAGGCAACAGCCTTGAATGCATGAAGTCCAGCCCTTCCAAGGATAGCGTTGTACGTTGAAACCGCCTTGATTATCAGGAAGTTCAACATCTGAGTGGCCTTCTTGGGCTCCTGTCCAATAGTCATAGGCAATTGAATAGTCCCTTCAACTTTAGATCCTACTCCATTAAATCCATATATAGGCATGTTATTGGGGGTCAACTGAGAATCATTGTAACCCATCTTCACAAATGCATCATGAAATAGAACGTCAACGGAAGCTCCATTATCTATCAAGACTCGCTTCACTTCTGAGTTTCCAATTACAGGAGTTATGACCAACGGGTCGTCATGGGGGAACTTCACCCCTTCAAGATCAGAATCATCAAAACCAAGTGTGATTTCAGTCCTAGCCCGCTTCGGGGCCTCTCCCACTATGTGTATCACTTCTCTGGCATAAGCCTTCCGAGAATTCCTTGTTGTGCCGGCTGTAGTAGGGCCTCCTGAGATCATGTTGATTATTGGCCCTCGGGGCTGTGGGTTACGATCTTGATCGTCATCCCTTCTGTTATAATCTCTAATTTGATTAACACGATCTTCACCCTTAGTGAAGTTGCTCAATTTCCCTCTACGGATCAAGAACTCGATCTCATCTTTGAGTTGCTTGCAATCATCTGTATCATGCCCCACATCGCGGTGGAATCTACAATACTGATCCTTGTTTCTCTTTGCGGGATCACCCCTAAGTGGCTTCGGCCATCGAAAATCTTTGTCTTTCTCAATATCTAACAAGATCTGACTCCAAGGAGCATTCAGTCTTGCATAGTCGTTGAATCTTGGTCCCAAACTCTTCTTCGGTGATGATTCAGAATCCTTGCTAGTCCGGGAATACTTGTCCCTAGCATCATACTCTTGTTCTTGCTTTCGTTTCTTAAAGTCATTGGAGCCCTTGCCATTGCCTCCAACAGCTTCTTTCTTCATGCTATCCTCAGCCTTGATATACTTGTCAGCCCTTCGCTGGAGCTCAGCCATGTTTTCAGGAGGATGCTTGGCCAATGACCTTTTAAAGAACTCGTCAGTGGTTCCGTGTTCTAGGGCTACCATGGCCACCTTATTCTCCAGATCAGTGATGTTCAACGTCTCCTTGGTGAACCTCTTAAGGTAGTCTCTCAGATTTTCGTTCTTCCCTTGTACCACATACATAAGGGATGCAGAACCTTTCTCATGAACTCTTCCGCTGATAAACTGACTAACGAAAGCAGCACTTAACTCCTTAAAGGAGCCAATTGAGTTTGCAGGCAGCCGGCTATACCATCTTTGAGCCATGCCCGACAAAGTTTGAGGGAACGCCCTACACTTCAAAGCGTCACTTGCAGGCTGCAACAGCAGTGCGTTCGAGAATGTCCTGACGTGGTTTGCGGGATCACCCGTTCCATCATAAACTTTAATCGTTGGCATCTTGAACTTCTTTGAGATACGAGCGTTCATCACCTCCTCAGTAAACGGGGGTGTAGGATCATCAGGATCCCAAAGTGGCATCAGATCCTTGGCATCAGATCGTTGTTCTTCCAGTTGGGGCATCAGCCCTTCTCTGCCTTCTTGAAGACCCCTCCAGATCTATAAAGGGAATCGGTCCTGAGGTTGGGGGAGGCTGAGTTTGATTAAACCTAGCTTGTTCTCGGCAATATCTTCCTTTATCCTTAAAATCTCGGCCTCATGAGCCTTGATTCTTTCATCAGCTGTCAAGGGGGGTCCATCATGGATAGTTTGTGTTCTTCTTCTTCATTCTCTGCTAGCACGTCGCCTTCTCGGGGCTTCATCACGATCATCATCAGTTGATGAATCGTCAGTATAGGGGCCAGAGTAGTCAAGATACACTCGATCTCGGATCTGCAAGGCATGACCACTGGGTCCAGGAGGGTAGTTAGGCAGGCCATACATCGGGTTAGTACTCACGGGGAGATCCGTAGTATGGATCTGTACCCCTGGTGGTGGGTAACTGGGATCAACTAGAGGAGAGACCAGCGTCTGGAGGGAGCTGGTTCCTTGACCTGGGTGAACGACCATAGGTAACGTTCTCTCGACATGGGGATTCGTCCCTGGAGGTTGAGAAACCTGAGTTTGAGTGATCGCCCCTGTGGTTGGGGGTACTTGTTCAGTGACAGGCGGTGCAGAGCTTAGAGGTAGAGCCTCGGTAGCGATTGGCTCGGTAGTGCTTGGTGCTGTTCTTCGTGTTTGAACCATGGTTGATGTCTTTTTCCCACAGACGGCGCCAAATGTTGTGGAATAAAAACTAGGTTATGATTATGACGGCTAGGGTTCGGGAGCTTCGTGCTCTTATGGCTGCTTCTGCGTTCGAGACTAAACGGTCCTCACAGAATGCCTACGTATCTCTGTATTAGAGAATCAAGCCAAGAAAACGTAGTTCTGAATTGAGGGGTCAGACCCTTTATATAGGCTGAGAAGCCCTAAAATCGTAGTAGGGTTAGGTGACTTGGTGGGCAAGTCACAGCCTCAAGGAAGGTTCTAGACCCCTTCCTTGTAGGAGTCAGTTTCCATGTTGGAATATGTATCTTGGAGGCTAAGTCAGGCAAGAGTAATATCCTTGTTTGACTCTTATTTGCTGAGTTGTTTATTATCCCTAATATTAATTACGAAATTAATATTATAAATAGGGATTGGGTCCATCTGGTGGGCCCCACGTTTGGACCACTCCGGGTCTAATTAATGTCATATTAAATGTGTCTTTTGGGCTTACTTTTAGCCCATATCAATAAATATCTTTATTTCATTATTAAATATGATGAGTGAATTTACCCTTTCATGTGTAAAGTATATTTTTTATTTAAAAAATTTAGTTTTTTTAAAGTTTTATTCTTAATTTGACTATTTTTTTTAAAATTTGACCGATTAATCGCGCCTAATACCGCCTAGAGCCGATTAATCACCGCCTAATTGATTATTCCCGCCTAACTAATTAAACCGTCTAATCCTGCCTAATACCGCCTGAACTCGCCTAGGCGCCGCCTAATAAAAAAAAATGCCTAATGACCAATTTTTGTAGAATTTAGGCATTTTCTAGCCGCCTAGCGCCTAGACGACGATTAATCGGCCGCCTAGAACGATTTTTAGAACACTGGGTATAACGACCTAGAAAATTTTGAATTTAAAAAATTATTTATTTATTATAAATTATGAATTATATTATGTGAATATTGTTGTAAAGGTGAAAAATATGTGAAGTTGTGTTTATATGATGATTTGTGTGAGCTGTGAAGGTCGGTGTATTTTTATTTGTATTTTTGAGGATTTAAAAATTTAAATCATGCATTTTTGATCCTCTGTAAATTTTATAAAATTATCGGAGGAATTAAAAATCATGAAATTTTTTGTAATATTATCTTTATAATATTATTTAGTTTTAAAAATGGTTGTGTGAATTAATTTGGATGTATTGGTATTTTAAAATAATTTTAAGAGTTTTATTGTTTTTTTTTAAGATCAAAACTTTGAAAATTCATATTTAATTCATTTTTGATCCGAAAAATATTTTAAAAATATGTGGATGCTCCTAATTTTATATTCCTTGTTTTTAAAAATGAAAAGTTTAATTTTCTGAATATTTTATTTAATTGTGATTCCCAATAAGAGAAGACAGTAGAGAATTCTGGAAATGGGAGAAAGAAAAATAAAAAGAGATGGGAGGAAGAAAAAGGAAGAGGAAGAAGAGAGATTTGGGATTGAATTGAGGATATGTGGGTGTGTATATGTATGTATGTGTGTATATGTAAGAGAGGAGAGTGAAGAGGGCTGTGCAGATAGAGGGAACGGGGAAGCAGGGGGAGGCCGCCACCGCGGTCGTGACTCACCGACGGTGGGGCGGTGGTTCGCCGGAAGGAAGGCTGGCCTGCGGGATGGCAGTGTTGCAAGGAAGAGTCACGCAGCGTGGGGTGGGAGAGAGTGCAGGAGAGAGAGAGAGAGAGAGAGAGAGAGAGAGAGAGAGAGAGAGAGAGAGAGAGAGAAGGGAGAGAGATGGAGGAGATGATTTTTCCGACGAATCGAACCGGAACCCGATGGTATAATTTCGTGCTTACCAATTTTAATTTTTCGTATTTAATTAATTTCGAATTATGCGAATATTGTAGTAATTTAATTGTGACTTAATTATGTGATTATGGTAAATTAATTAGTTTAAATTGCAATATCAATATTGTAATTCCGTGAATAATTCGGAGAATGTAGTTATTTAGTATCGTGGTGGTTAAGTATAATTGTGGGATTTATTTCGAGTTGAAAATATGTTTTTATGATTATTGGTGGTTAAGTATTATGAGTTCGATTAAGTATTTGAATTTAGTAATCATTAATTGTGAATTGTTAGTGTTAAGTGCTAGTTGAAATGGTTGCAATTATATTGTGGTTTTGTTAATATTTGGGTTTAATGATTATTGGTAATGTTAGTATTACCTGTGGAGTTTATGTGAGTTGACTAAACTGTAAATGCTATGTGCTAAATGGTATGAATTGAGTCATAGTAATTGAGGGTTTTATTAGTTATAAATGTTTATGAGCTAAATGTATAAAGTCAAGTTATAGTGATTGTTGGAGATTATACTTGTCGAGTATTTGGTGGTAAATTATATGTGGTCGAGTAATTTTGATTAAGAAATTATATGGATGTACTAGTCGGTAAATGCTTATATGCTAAATGGTATTAAGCGAGTCGTAGTATTTAATGGTTTTACTAAGTATGAATGTTACATGTTAAATGTTAGAATTTTATTATAATTAGAATTGTGCTAGGGATTATGAGAAGATCACAAGTTTTTAAATGTCAATATTTAAAGGACTTGTGTAATTCTTTTCGACTAATCCCTAGGGCTTACGAATATCCATGATTAACTTTCACGAGTATAATTAATATACTTGAGTGATGTGATCATCGATATAGCGTAAGTAATAGTTAGTGCTAGGGGTTGTTCCCTAGGGCTTACGAACATCAATGATTGGTTGTCACGTGTATCAGTAAAATGCGTGAGAAATACGATCATTGGTGTAGCGTAAGTAGTAGTGTAAATTATTATGTGCTAGGTGCCGCATGTCTGGGCGGGTACTTTTCATTATTTGTTTATTTTTATGTTGCTGCAATTGAGGCAGCTTTTATTTTATCAAAAACAGGATTATAAATTGTTTTGTTTGGCATGGAGGGGCTGAGCCCATAGTCCGATAAACGAATAATTCATGCCGAAATTTTCTAAAAATCCCCTGCAAATTTATTTAAAAGTCTATTTTAGTTATTTGATTTCAAGGCTTGAAAGTATGTTATGATTTTTAATCGGTTAAGTATATGTATCAGTGGATTATTTCGAGAATATATATATGGTGGTTTTAAATATTAGGTGGTTGTGTTGTTTTGGAATAGTTATGTGATGTGTTTATATGACTTAGTTGATTATAGTAAGACTATTATGTGAGTATGAATGAATATGTCTATATGTATTGTATCTGTATAAGCGTTATAGGACGCGTATGGGTAGAATAGAGCAAATAAGATTTTGCTTGATTTGACACTGAAACGGTACTTGAATTGGAAAAAGGTACGAGTAAGAGACCTGTCCGAGAGCAGTGCAATGATAAGCGGAAATTGGAACAAAAGGGTAATTAGCGAAGTCGACGGGGGTATGGATGTGAAGTTAGCAAATTACAAAGTAAAGACTGATGTGAACTTGAGTCAAGGATCCATGGTAGGATCGAGGACTTCGTATGACAAGGCAAGTGTTCTTGCTAATCACTTATTGTTCAAGTGATGCAATTCAGTTTATTTATAGTATGTTATGATTTGGCCAAGTATAGATGGCAGATGACACATATACTTTTCTAAATAAGCATGATACTGTTTATCTCCCCTACCCGTAATTCGAATATCCGATTTGCAAGAATTTTTCAATTAACCCTTCTCGCCCATTATCCTATCCCTAGAATGTCATTTCTTCCATTTTCATCAAAATTGTCTAAGAATTTTCTAAATAAAGGAAATCCAAGATTTTAAACTCTTATGAAAGCCTGCTAGCGTAACTCTTGATTCTTGCATATTTTCACCAAAAGACCCCCATTTGGAAAATGTTTTCTTTCAAATTGATCTGAACTTTTCCATATTGGAAACGTTTTACAAACAAATGTTTAAGCCATTTTATTGTTTATGAAAAATCAAACTTTTCAATGTTCCTAGTGGTTAAACATATCATCGCTTTAACTTAGAGTTTTGATGGTTGGAAATCTTATTGAATTGTATATCTTTTATGTGCTCAAGTGAAATCTCTCTCTAGATAAGTTATTAATGTCATAAATTTCAGTTATTCATATTCTTCTTGTTGGTATTTATTTGAATTGTCATCTTTTATATTCCCCACCCTAGGTGGTATCGAACTTGTCGATATCTGTTAAAAATCTTGATTGCTCGTTTGCTATCAAACTCATTGATATTTATTGAAGATCCCGAATATTCAGTTAACACCCTGTACGGTATCGAACTTGTCGATACCTTTAAGATTATTGTTCTTTATTTATCACCCCATTATCGTGTCGAACTCCTTGACACCTATTGATATTATTATTCTTTATTTACCCTTGTTGGGTTGACATTGTTAATGTCGGTTGATGTTGATATTTCATCCGTGATTCTTTATTATTAATTATTGTTCTGGAACGTGAGTTTTCCAGTTAGTTGTTGTGGTAAGGTTGTCGATTGTTCCGACGCCTTGTGAGTTTGAGGTAGAATTGGAATGTTTTGACCGAAAGGTCGGACCCTATCGTGGTCGTGATTAAAAATGTTTTTGGACCGTAAGGTCGGACCAGATTCGTGGTCGGAAGTTAATAAGGCCAATGTGTGCCGTGGATCCATTAAAGGACATTGCTGTGTGCGTTTGTCCGGGGTTAGTGCGTGACTGATCAGTAGCCTAACCTTGATGTTTTTTTTAAAAAATTAAAATAAAAAAAAAATTCCAATTCTAATCTGTACTCTGAGATTGAGATGTTAGTTCTTGAATCCTTGGAAGTCAGCTTTAATAATATCTTGATATCAGAACTATTATCAGTTCTAGTTTCTGTTGCTCCTTATTAATGGTGAATTGTTGGCCCTCGTGGCAATCTAAAAGCTGATATCACTGATTCTTTCAAATGATGAAAGGAAATTCTTTTGCTTATCAAAATTGTCGTTATTGAAATTGTCATCACTATTTACACTTGCTGAGCATTGCTGGCTCACTCTTGCTTTTGTTTGTTTTCTCCAGCTAATAGTGGAGTTAGTAGACTTAGTAGTGGTCAGTGGGTAGTGACCTCCGGGCAGCGAGAAGAGACATTCAAGATATGGATCTCGCCAGATAGTGGATTGAGAATTTTCGAGGTTGGAGATAGAGTAGATAGTGATTTCATTTATTCGCAGAAGTGTATTATATTTTTATTCTGAGATTGAATTGTAATGATGTAGTTCAATATTTTGTTTCATACCATAACCTGTATGCGATCTTGGTTAAGGGGTTTTAATGTTTTATCCGTTTATATAATGTTTATAATCAGAGTTTAGATTATTGTTTATGGTTAGTGGCCCCATATCTGTACCCCGGATTTTGGGATGCTACACTGGGTTTATCTAATAAGATTTTTATAATATGCTCAAAACTAAGTTTAGCATAATGGTTATGGCATGAGTTTGAGAGTTGAAAGTCATGGGTTCGATCCTCGAGGGTAACATAATAATATATAATTTTTACATTAATCTTAAAAGGGTGGCGTTTTTGTTATTTTTCAACAAATAAGGGTAAAGTTATAATTTCTGCCCTTGTGTTGAAGTTTAATATATAGTAATAGAGTATATGATAATGGAAATTTTCCCACTTTGATTTAAAAATTCGGCTGAAAATGGTTAATTTATTAAATTTGACCAGCATCATTCAACTCTATAGTCTAGTTAAATTAAAAATTCGAATGATACCCGGGAATCCTTTTTATTTTTTGTCAGAATACTCGGGACTTCTTGTGTAAAGATTACTTGTACATATATGTTTCAAATTTCCAGTTGTTGAAAAATATGGCATTTTATTTAGTGATGCAAAAATTTGAACTATGTTGTTATCGTAAATTTTCAAATTATATGATTTAACGACGTTAGAGTAGGGCATGCATTTTTTATTTTCTCATGAAAAAAGCTGCTTTAAATTTATATTGAATTCGATGGTTATCAACTGAAATCGGTTAGTTAAAGCAACAAGTCAAAGTATATTCATCCTAGTTATCAAATTTATATAGCTTGATTTATTGATCGGGTACGATTTTTTTATAAATTGTTAAAGTTATACATTTCCACTCACGAACTTGAGTAAAAAGTAATGTATTTTATTTGGTAAAAACTTAACTATAAAAAAAGGTTGGTGAAAAGAATTACAATCACAGTCTCTTACATATAAAATTAGGTTATTAACTGCATTTGAAAATGGAGCAGCTACTTAAGTGATTCTGGAAAATTGTATATTCCATGTTAATAATCACATCTAATTATAACTAAATATCTTTTTTTTAATTTTTTCCACTATCCTAATACAAACTCTCAAAACATACCCATCAAGTAATAAGGAAGCAGGCTTACACAACTCCCGAGGCAAACGAATAGCAACCAAATTCAACTCTACTTGAAACTTGCTCTCATCCAACATCCCGCCGTCGCTGCACCTTAATACTCACCTATGTTTTATTGCTTCCACCCAAGTTTCAATTCCATGTACTCGCAATTGTAAACAAAATTGGTTTCGTACTGTTTGGGAATTTCCAATATGTAAATTACTTTGACACCACCACAATTCCAGAATGATTCCGGAACTTATTCATTTTCTCAAAGTGTAATTTGAATTTTCATTCATAAACCTAATATTTTCAAGGCTCCCGCCGTGAAAGTACACGAGAAAGAGAGGACAGAACTAAGACTGGACGGATTCCCATGGCGGAGAAGCTTTTGAGAGCCCGTATGAACGTCGCCAGATTCAATTTCTCTCATGGATCTCATGATTAAAGATTGGAACATGGAAACGTGGTTTGCTTTTGCTAACCTATATCATATCATATCCTATGTGTTTGTCTGTGTCTTTCAATTTCTGTCATTCTTGCCTTTTATTTTCTTTTTTCTTTTTCTGATTCAGAATATAACTAGTAATATTTACTGCTCATTGTTAAATTTATATCCTCACACCATGTATATCAAATGTGCGGCTGATGAATTGGTCCACAGAAATCTCAACTCACAAGTCCCAAAGTTCTTGTATACGGAGGCCAACAATGTCTTCATTTCTGTTAGAACTAGATAAACAGTTAAGTTTCGTGGTTTCGTGATTTTCCTCTCGTGATGAGTCCGGTACGGTGGTGTATGGGCGGCATGGTCGCCGGAGAAGCAGTGGTGGGGTTGATGTTCATCTGTATCCTTAATTTTAGTGTTTGCATTAATTATTTGTCTTAATTGTAGCTAATTTCGTATTTTAATTATTGTAACTCCTTTTAATTGATTATCTGATTTTCTACTTGATTAAATGTTAATTGAGTAATTGTCTCCCTTATTAATTGTTAATTGATTAAATTGATTTCCATATTAATTGTTAATTATTTTCTTGTTTATCTGATTAATTTGATTCCCTAATTAATTGTTAACGGATTAATTGATTTATGTGGGTATTTGTGTATCGTTAAATGATGAAGTTATGTCATTTTATGTAATATTGACTTTTAATGGTAAAAATGGTATGTAGTTATCTGATAATATTTATTATTTTTATATCTTGTAATGTTTTATTATTTTTCTACTAGTGTAAAAATGAAATGTATTTCTTGGTAGATGAAATAGATATTTTTTAAATGTTTTTCTTGTACCATTTTATATGGTTTTGGTTTTGTACCTTTGAGGGTGTGCCATTTATTTGTGGTTTTGTGGACCAATTTTGGGTTACTGTTGATGTCATTTTTTGACGATTTGGATCATTTATTGATTTGGAATATGTCGTCATGTTAGATGACTTTATAATAGATCTTTTATGAGAAATTGATTTTTATATGTCTAACCATAGGGGATCCCTTTGGTTAGATATATAAAATTGTTCAATGTTATTATTTTCACTGAGTAAAATAATTATTTAATGTATATTCGATTTTGGTTTTTTGACATTATATTATTTGTTTGTATTGATTTATTCAGGTTCCGTGGATGGGTAGAAGTGTAAAGAGAAGATGGATGACGACATAATTTTATGTTTTGGGGTGAGAAGATGGATGAAGGCGGGATTATGCATTACAAGAGTGGTTGAATCAAGCTGAAGATTCAAGAATTTTCTAGTCATTTTGATTTTATTTTGTTAAATGATGTACTCATTTATTTAGTAAGGCACTCTTTTTTCCCCGCTTGAGTTTTTTTCCCATAGGGTTTTGCTCTTGTGGGGTTTTTAACGAGGCCTTTTTGGTGGATATAAAGGTGTAATTATCTAAATTTCCGGAGGAATCTCTTTCCTATGGGTTGTTAGACTCATGGATTGGTTAAGCATACCTTTCGGTTAGATGATGAAGCTTTTATTATCTTTTTGATGTATCATCTTTTCATGAATGAAATTTATCATTCTTGGCAAAAAAAAAAAAAAAATACAAACTCTCAATATTTAATTATTTTATTAAAAATAATTCAACGTTAATAATCACCTAGATGAATACTCCCATCTATTTATACTTATTAATCATACATGTTCAGTTCAATGTAGTGCACTCAAGTTTAATTTTGTTTATCGAAACACACGAATTTCATTATTTAATTTTAGAAATTGGAATGATATGTTGTCACACGAATTTCATTATTTAATTTTAGAGATTGGAATGATATGTTGTCCTACTAATTACTCCATTTACTTGGAATCTGTATTGCGATTAATTTCTTACATGAAACTAAATGGTCGAGATTTTGAGCAATGTATGTAATCAAGAAACACGTTGATCAAAACAAAAATGTAAAAAGGGGGTCCTTTTTACGTTTTTGCCGATCTTCTTGAATACATGAACTGATGAACTTGAACGTTAATTTCGTTTCAATGTTACGTAGTGCTCCTGTAATAACCGTAAATTTATTAATATTCTTTTATCGACGAGCTCTTTTAGAACCATTTAATAAATTTTAATCGTATTAAATTATCGTTACTACGTTGATTTCTATTATTAAATTGTATCTTAATAAATCAATAATGAATAAAATGGCCTATTGAAATTTATGGATAAGTGGGTTGCCTAATTAGAGCCCAACCATTTAGTAGCCCATTTGTAACCCAATTAGCAAAGAAATTAGTATATATGGTAAGGAATCAAGAGAGAAGAGATCATCATCTCTTATTTTCTCTCGGCTAAAAACACACACACACACACCCACACCCACAATATCACCATTAATCCTCTACCTTGCATAGCCTTTACACCTCCAAATATCATCCCGATCTTACATGCATTTGTAGATTTAAAGAGAGAATTAAAGCCTCTTCATTTTGACATACATATTTAGGTGGTTTCAAAGAATTGAGTTTTGATCAAAATTTTCAAAGTTGATTTTCAAGAGGGTATGAGCTATTACCCTTTCTAAAAAAGCTTTCACAAATATTTACATATGTTCTCCCTATTGTAAATGTTAAAATCTTTATGTGAATATTGATTTTGTATTGTTAAATTAGGTTTTCTCACTAAGGGTATGATCTTAAGTTTTGAGAAACTCTCTTTATCCTTTTAAACTATGTTGTGTATTTGAGTTGTATGAATTGAAAATGCACACCTAGAGGGGGGGTGAATAGGTGTAAATGGCTAACTATGTTTAACTAAAACCGATTTTAAAAATTACCAGAAACAGCTTACTGATTTCGTTTTATGCAGAGACAAATGGTATGCTGAATACACAGATAATCAGTACAGTAAAGTGCAGAAATAGTAAGCCAGATGCAAGCAGTAAGTAAAGAGCAGAAAATAAAGAACACAGAGACTTTTAGCCAGGTTCGACCCCTAACCCCTTTGGTCTACGTCCTGGTCCCTTACCAACTTGGTAAGAGAATATATTATTGATCACTGAAATAAAACCAATTACAAGATACAATAATATATCTCCCTTAATTCCCAGCTGTTGACAAATGGCGTGCTGAACTCCTGTTTCTGAACTTGCTCTCTAAGCTATACTTCCCAAGTATACTTCTCTAGCAACGATCACCAAACCCTAGTTCCCAAGCCAACTTGTCCAACAACTAAAACTTACAAATCGAACAATACAATCAATAGATGAATACAACTCAAACTATGAACTCTCTAAGATATAGCACGTATAGAATATATTAAGAGCTCGAGAGTATCAAATGAATATAGCAATGAAAAACCGAGTTGTTTGAAATCTTGTGCTTGAATATTTTTCTCTGAATTCTTAGCAACGAATGAACACAAGAACAGGTTTATAAAGCTTCACACCAACGTTCAGAAAATCAATCACCAATTTATTCGAACTATTAGAATCAATTTCCAACGTTCAATTGGTTAGGGATTTTACAAACGTTCTTGTGAACGTTAGACAGAGGGTTTGGAAGAAAGAAATCGATGAAAACATAACCCTTCTGATTTGTATAGATATAAAACGCGTATAGGAGATTTTGTAGAAATAAATCTTTTAATTAAGGAAACTCCTATAAGTTTTATAAAATAATTTAAAGAAAGATATTTAAAAAGATTTGAGCTCTAGAATATATTGTGTACGTATTATATAATAAATAGTCCTCACAATATATTTCCTGAATTACATCCATGAGAATTTGTCTTGATATAAGTCTTCAGGATTTCTGACAGTTTGCAAATGGCTTGCTGTTTGTGTCTGTCAGTGCAGATGGCTTGCCAAACTGTCTCTGTTGTAACACCAAATGGCTTGCTGTATATATATTCTCTGTAAACTTAATATACCCTACAAAACCAAGTTAGTACAACCATAACACAATGTTTTATATCAAACTACAAGCAAATAGCTTGCTGAATGTGATCATCAAAACCATAGGAGTATCAATCTCCCCCTTTTTGATGATTACACAATATTTAGGAGAAATAAGAACTCCCCCTAAATCCCTGCATATTAGTACATTTTGATATAAAACAGATTCAAGATAAACAAGCATAATAATCATATCTAAACCGAATATCTTGACCAAACAAGCAAATAAATTCTCCTAAATTTCTCCCCCTTAATCCATAAAAAAATTCAACAAAAAAAACATTAGTCCAGGTCTGGAATAAGCATAGAGAAATAAAATTTGAACAGTTAAATCAAGATAGCGACATATAAACAATTCAGATACAAATGGTAAGCCAACGTTACCCATTCTGTGCTTGTCAGCTTGCTGACTACACAGTACACATGCCAAGCTCCATTCGTATGGCTGCAAATCTTTCTTCAACTAATGGCTTTGTGAAAATATCTGCCAGTTGAACTTCAGTTGAGACAAATACCAACTCAATCTTCCCTTTTGCTACATTATCTCTCAAGAAATGATGACGAACGTCGATATGCTTTGTTCTTGAGTGATTCACAGGATTCTTGGAGATATTGATAGCACTCGTGTTGTCACAATATATTGGAATCTGCCACACTTGATATTAAAATCCCTTAGAGTTTGAATCATCCATAAAATTTGAGAGCAACAGCTACCAGCTGCTAAATATTCTTCTTCGGCCGTTGATAGAGCAACAGAAGCTTGCTTTTTGCTTTGCCATGAAACCAAGCTTTGTCCAAGAAATGTACAAACACCACTTGTACTCTTTCTATCAGTTTGAGACCCTGCATAATCTGCATCACTATACCCCACGAGATCAAAAGTATTTGTGATAGGATAAAACAAACCTAGATTGATAGTACCACTTAAGTATTTAAAAATCCTTTTAACTGCATTTAAGTGAGACTCTTTAGGGTTGGATTGAAACCTTGCACAAACACAAACACTATACATGATATCAGGTCTTGAGGCTGTTAAATATAATAGACTTCCAATCATACCTCTATACCTTTTGACATCCACATCCTTACCATTCTCATCTGCAAACAGCTTGCTGTTTTGAGTCATAGGAGTTGTTTTTGCTTTGACATCTTCATAACCAAATCTTTTGAGCAGATTCTTTGTGTACTTTGATTGATGCACATAAATACCATCAATGGTTTGCTTGATTTGAAGACCCAAGAAATAATTGAGTTCCCCCATCATGCTCATGTCAAATTCATTGTACATGCACTTAGAAAACCACTCACACATAGATTCATTAGTAGCACCAAATACAATATCATCCACATATATTTGTACAACAAGAATATCTTTACCATTTTGCTTTGTAAATAATGTTGGATCGATATTACCTCGAGTAAATCCATTTTTGAGAAGAAACTTACTAAGCCTCTCATACCACGCTCTAGGGGCCTGCCTTAAACCATATAATGCCTTCTTGAGCTTGTAAACATAGTCATGAAACTTCTCATGTTCGAATCCAGGAGGCTGTTTGACATAGACTTCCTCATCCAGCACGCCATTTAGGAATGCACTTTTTACGTCCATTTGATATAACTTGAATTTCTTGTAGCATGCATAGGCAAGAAGCATTCTGATTGATTCTAAACGAGCTACAGGTGCATATGTTTCTTCAAAATCAATTCCTTCTTGTTGATTATAGCCTTGAGCCACGAGCCTTGCCTTATTTCGAGTAACGGTTCCAAATTCATCCACTTTGTTCTTGAACACCCATTTGGTTCCTATGATAGAAGCATCTTCTGGTGGCTTTACCAGTTCCCAAACATCACATCTCTCGAATTGGTTGAGTTCCTCTTGCATTGCCATGATCCAATTTTCATCTTCTAGTGCTTCCTTGATATTTTTGGGTTCTTCTTGAGCTAAAAAGGTAGCATAAGCACAAAAGTTTGCTTTTCCTCTCCTTGTTGTGATTCCATCTGAGATATTTCCAATAACAAGTTCTGGAGGATGGTTCTTTACTGTCCTTGTAGCCTTTGGTAGAGAATGTTGAGCAATTTCTTCATGTGAAGTTAATCTGACCACTTCAGCTTGCTGATTTGCATTTCCAGCTTGCTGTTTTCCATTCTCAGTAGAGTTGTTGGCTTGCTGACTTCCAGTTTCAGCAGAATTGTTGGCTTGCTGATTTCCAGTAACTTGATGTTGTATATTATCAACTTCACCTGCAAATTCTTCCTCGTCTCTTGGCAGATCATTGTTAGGTTCTTGAAAAGTAACATCAATAGATTCTTCAACTATATGTTTATTTAAATTATAAACTCTATATGCTCTACTAGTTAAAGAATAGCCAAGAAAAATAGCCTCATAAGATTTAACATCGAATTTACCATCATTATCAATTGTCTTGAGCACAAAACACTTTGAGCCAAAGATTTTGAAGTAACTAATGTTTGGCTTCTTTTTCCTCAACAATTCATATGGAGTTTTGTTCAAAATAGGCCTGATTATGACTCTGTTCAACAAATAGCACGCTGTATTCACTGCTTCTGCCCAAAAACTTCTAGGCAGCTTGCTTTCTTGCAAAAGAGTCCTTGCTGTTTCTTGTAGTGACCTGTTCTTCCTTTCTACCACTCCGTTTTGCTGTGGAGTCCTTGGTGCAGAAAATTCATGTGTAATTCCTCTTTTTTCACAATAATCAACGAAGTCTTTGTTGAGAAATTCACCTCCTCTATCACTCCTTATACCTACAAGTCTTGTATTCAACTTGTTCTCAAGTAATTTGATTAGCTTCTTAAACTCATCAAAAGCACAATCTTTAGTACGAAGAAATAATACCCATGTAAATCTAGAATAATCATCTACAATCACAAAACCATATTGTTTACCTCCAATACTCTTGTAAGCTTCTGGACCAAATAAGTCCAAATGCAGAAGCTCTAAGGGTTTAGAAGTAGATACCATTTTCTTTGATTTGTGAGTACTTCGAAGCTGTTTTCCCAACTGGCAAGCTGAACATACTTCTGTTTTGACATACTTTAGCTTGGGCAGCCCTCTCACTAGTTTCTTGCTTGATAACTTTCTGAGCAAATCCATGTGTGCATGTCCCAATCTTCTATGCCAAATATATGGGTCATTATCCACTGCAGCCAAACAGCATGCTGTTTCCTGCATATCAAAGTCTAATACATATATATT
Organism: Kitagawia praeruptora; assembly: GCA_037693485.1. Taxonomy (NCBI): domain Eukaryota; kingdom Viridiplantae; phylum Streptophyta; class Magnoliopsida; order Apiales; family Apiaceae; genus Kitagawia; species Kitagawia praeruptora. Next base: position 17,875,961 of record CM075353.1, read on the forward strand.
TCCTTCCCTTCTAGCAACTAGGGGGAATTTGTTAGTACCAATAGTAATAATAGCTTTATCAATGCCTAATTCAACATGATGTCCATCATCAAATAATTGAGTAACACTCAACAAATTATAAGAAAGACCTTTGACATATTGAACTTTATCAATTGAAATATTACTATTACCAATAGAACCGGTACCAAGGATTTGAAGAGTTTTGCTATTTCTAATTGTCACTCTTCCACCCTTTTTCATTTTGAGATTCATAAACTGAGATTTGTCTCCACACATATGTCTTGTGCATCCACTGTCCAAGATCCATTGCTTTGACTTGACCTTAGCAGCAAGGCACATCTACAAAACAAACAAAAATACCTCAATGTTTTGGTACCCATATAGGTTTGGGTCCAGGTTGGTTAGTAGCAAGAATATATAAAGCATTTAAATCAGATTTCTTGATCCACATTTGGACCACTTTTGGGGACTGATCATTCTGTTGGTAAGCTGTTTGTCTTCTGCCAGAAGCATTCTGGTATGCTGTTTGCTGTCTGACTGGTCCATTCTGGTATGCTATTTTCTGTCTGACTGATCCATTCTGGTATGCTGTTTTCACTTTATGATTTACTTGAACCACACAATGTTTTTCCAGATGACCTTTTGTACCACATTTGTTGCATGTCTTCCAGGGCATAGCATAGTCATAGGTGTTGGAATTCGAGCATCAAAAACGCAACGGAAACAGTAAAAATAAATCGAATTCCAAGCCCGGGATCCATGTTTAATTCTAGATAATCATGGTAGTAAGAATATGTTTACCTTATTGAAGCTTTAAGTATAAAGAACGATGGAGATGCAAGCCTCCCACGATTACTGAGCGCTCCTCTTCGAAGCCTTCTCTACGGTATCCACACGAACACTCGAAGAACGATTCTTCAATGGAAGGGAGGTACTAGCCTCCAATGAAATTATGAGATGTAGATTTTAGGGTTTTGGTTTTGGGATGCGGCTCTACCGATTTTTCACGTACGTAATCCTTTTCCCATATCTTTATATATATGATAGTATAAAACCAAAAACCCTTATCAAAAACCTATTCCAAATATGATTTATTTAAATAATAAAATCTAATTCTATTATTCAAATAAATAATAATTAAGTCAAACTTAATTATTAAAATCATATCTCATATCTCTTTGTATTTTATTATAGCTTAATTAAGTCCCACTTAATTAATAAAATAAAATCCAACTTATCATTAATTAATTTAAATTCATAATTTAAATTAATTCTTCTTTAAAATGTTCTATGTGTGTGACCCTGTAGGTTATTATTTATTTTGGCAATAATTTTATTCTCCAATAAAATTATAAACAATGAGCGGTATCTAGTAATACATCATTGCTACCCAATTAAATAATAATTAAATCGTGATTCGATAAACCTTTTGTGATTAATGTTCCCGTGTAATATAATCCCTTTAACCAAATATTATAGATTAAACTCGAGGCATGTTTATCGTCATCCTCTTCATAATTTAATCCGGGTTTACTTGATCCATGAGCAGACTATTAATAACAAATCATTATTTGAGCACGGCCATGCATTTTATAGTCTCACTCAATCAAGAGGCCAATAATATCTCTCCTAATTATAGGAGGGTTAAATCCTTTATCTATCATTCATATTTCTCATACGATTCACAATATACCCAATGTCCACTTTTATCATCACCCGGTCAAAGGTAACTTTTAATGTAGTCAAAGTATATTATCCTCGTATAGAAATATAATGATCTCAAGTCAAAGGATCATTACACCATTATCACTGTGAGTCTTTCTTATGACTTAATTAACATGAAGAATCTCACGGTGGGTCTGTCCAGTACCATGTACCCTACATGTACCTATGTATTGACTTTAGTATCTCCATACTTATAACCAATGAGATGTGGTTATCAATCAAAAACATACTAGTCTATTTATGTATTATTATTGTCCTGTATAATAATACTCGACTAGGGACCTTTAAGAATATGATATATATTATATAATCTCAAATTCAAGTTATAAACTTAAACTATATAATGTGTATCATTATTCTAAGGACATTTATTATGCTAACAAATATCGCAGTAATTAAAGTCATAATAAATACATTTATTTAATAATCAAATGACATAAGATTTATTCGAGAAACAATGTATTGCCTCTAGGGCACCTACACTAACAATCTCCCACTTGCACTAGAGCCAATCACCCATGTATCTAATACCCATGGAACTAGTGTGACCGTCGTGCTTCTGCTGCGACAGGCCTTTGGTCAGTGGGTCTGCAATGTTATCATTTGTATGCACTTTACATATATGTATTTCACCCCTTTCATTAATCTCTCGTATGAGGTGATATCTTCTGAGTATATGTTTGGATCGGGAGTGCGATCTAGGCTCTCTAGCCTGTGCAATGGCCCCATTATTATCGCAGTATAGATCAATGGGATCTGCAATCGATGGAACCACTTCCAAATCAGAAATGAATTTTCGAATCCAAACTGCCTCCTTAGCCGCTTCACAAGCTGCAATGTACTCAGCCTCCATTGTAGAATCAGCTACTGTTTCTTGCTTTGAACTCTTCCAGCTTACAGCACCTCCATTTAGACAAAACACAAAACCAGACTGTGATACAGTATCATCCCTGTCTGTTTGGAAACTTGCATCGGTGTAACCCTTTACAACCAGTTTCTCCTCTCCTCCATACACCAAGAATGAATCTTTAGTCCTTTTCAGGTACTTTAGAATATTCTTGACTGCCGTCCAGTGACCTTCACCTGGATTAGACTGGTATCTGCTCGTCATGCTCAAAGCATACGAAACATCTGGACGAGTACATACCATTGCATACATGATAGATCCAATTGCTGAGGCATATGGAACCTTACTCATGTGGTCCTTCTCATCCAATGATTTCGGACACTGGTCTTTAGAAATCGTTATCCCTTGAGACACAGGGACATATCCCCTTTTAGCATTTTGCATACCAAAACGATGCAAAACCTTATCAATGTATGTACTCTGACTTAGACCGATCATCCTTTTAGATCTATCTCTATAGATCCTCATTCCTAGAATGTAGGTTGCCTCTCCCAAGTCTTTCATAGAGAAATTGGTCCCTAACCAAGTCTTAACAGCCTTTAGAGAAGGTATGTCATTCCCCATTAGTAGTATGTCATCAACATACAGTACTATGAATGCCACATGGCTCCCACTAACCTTCTTGTAAACACAAGGTTCATCCTCGTTTTGAATAAAGCCATACTCCTTGACTGTTTCATCAAAACGAATATTCCATCTCCTAGAGGCTTGCTTCAATCCATAAATGGATCGTCGTAATTTACATACCTTGCCAACATTCCTTGGATCGACAAAACCTTCAGGTTGTGTCATGTACACATCCTCTTCAAGGCTCCCATTAAGGAAAGCTGTTTTGACATCCATTTGCCAGATTTCGTAATCATGGAATGCTGCAATTGCAAGCAAAATCCGTATGGACTTGACCATGGCAACTGGTGAGAAAGTTTCATCATAGTCAGTACCATGAATTTGTTTGAACCCTTTCGCAACCAGTCTTGCTTTATAGGTCTGAACATTTCCTTCCATGTCAGTTTTCTTCTTGAAAACCCACTTGCACCCTACGGGTTTTACCCCTTCAGGTGGATCAACCAAATCCCAAACTTGGTTTTCGTACATGGAATCCATCTCGGATTTCATGGCTTCAAGCCATCTCTTAGAGTCTGGACTGTTCATAGCATCTTGGTATGTGAGAGGCTCATCCTCATTTATGAGCATCAAATCCCCACATTGAGTCAAAAGAAATCCATATCTCTCTGGCTCATGGCGAATTCTACCAGATCTACGAACAACCTGTGTTTCTTGAGCATTATCATTATTCTGCTCTTTTTCCACCTCAGGTTCAATGCTATTTTGTGGTTCTCGATCTTCATCGAGATCTATAGTTCTCCCACTGTCTCTTTTGGAAACAAAATCTCTTTCCATGAAGACAGCATCTCGAGCAATGAACACTTTCTGCTCAGAAGGACTATAAAAATAATACGCCTTTGTTTCTTTAGGGTATCCCACAAAATTGCACTCTTCGGATTTAGGTCCAAGCTTGTCAGATACTTGACGTTTTACAAACGCCTTGCATCCCCAAACTTTCATAAAGTTCATGCTTGACCGTTTCTCCTCCCATATCTCATATGGAGTCTTTTGAACCTTCTTGGTTGGAACACGGTTAAGTGTGAAAGCCGCTGTTTCTAGAGCATAACCCCAGAAACTTATTGGAAGATCTGCATGACTCATCATCGATCGTACCATGTCCAACAGAGTACGATTTCTCCTCTCTGAAACTCCATTCCATTGAGGTGTACCTGGCGGAGTGAGTTGTGATACAATACCACACTCCTTTAAATACTCTTTAAATTCGGTGCTTAAGTATTCACCCCCACGATCGGATCGTAAGATTTTAATACTTGCACCTCCGCCTATTTGCTTCTCTACTTCAGCCTTGTATTCTTTGAATTTTTCAAAAGAATCGGATTTATTCTTCATAAGATACACATATCCATATCTACTGAAGTCATCAGTAAATGTTATGAAGTAGTAGTAGCCACCTCTAGCCATCACACACATTGGGCCACATACATCACTATGTATTAGCTCCAAACGTTCAGTGGCCCTTTGACCCTTACCAGTAAAAGGGGCTTTAGTCATCTTACCAAGCAAACAAGATTCGCATTTTTCGTATGATTCAAAATCAAACTTATCCAAGTATCCATCCTTATGTAATTTGGATATGCGTTTCTCATTTATATGACCTAGACGACAATGCCAGAGGTATGTTTGATTTGAGTCATTAACTTTAAGTCGTTTGTTTTCTATGTTACAGACAGAATTATCAAAATCAAGAACATATAAACCATTAAATAAACGTGCAACACCATAGGTTAAATCATTTAAAGCAAAAGAGCAACTATTGTTCTTTATTATAAACGAAAAACCTTTCTTGTCCAAACAAGAAACAGAAATAATGTTTCTGCGAATCGCAGGCACGTAAAAACAGTCTTCGAGTTCTAAAACAAGCCCAGAGGGCAAAGATAGATAATAAGTTCCTACGGCTAAAGCAGCAACTCTTGCTCCATTGCCTACTCGTAGGTCCACTTCTCCCTTAGCCAAAGTCCTACTTCTCTGCAGTTCCTTCACATTTATACAAATGTGAGAAGCACATCCAGTATCCAATACCCAAGATGTAGAAGTAGACAGATTGACTTCTATAACATATATTCCTGAAGTAGAAGCTTGTTGAGCCTTCTTCTTCTTCAGATCCTCCTTCAATCTATCCTTCTCAAGGATTGATCGAACGGATAGAGAGTTTGTGTTGTTTGTCATTATTCAGTATCTACAATGTTAAAAGCACATAATAAACATTAGATTGTCTGAGTTATCATTATTATGTTCAAATGATTATGATATATTCATAATATATCTCCCACTATTTTTATCAAATTAATAGCCCTTACTATTAAATCGGAAAGAATATCCCATAAATCTTTCTAGTGAGCCAAGATCCATATTTCGTCATATCCTAAGTCAACCACTGGTAGTCCTTAAAACATGATTATTTAGGTAGACAACAGTTGTCAATTATATCATATATAATTCTTGGATAGTTTGGTGAACAACAATTGTTCTTGTCTATCTAATAGATTTTGAACCAAACTCTATGCTTCTAAGTTCATAATAATTGAATATAACCATTTATTTTCACCTTATTATGACGACTTAGTTAAGTTAAACCCAATGATACAACGGTCGAATATAACCGCTTATATTCGTCACATCTCACCACGATAGACAGGAGTCCCCTGCCACTGGCAGTCATTCCCCTTATCGATCTAGGATTCAATGAGTGTTCATTCATTGGAAAGCATCCGATTAAAACTTAATATTTTGTTAAGGGGTTTTGAATTAAAACGTTCATGATCCCATCATAAAGAGATTCCCAATTTTTCCTTGAATTAAATACTTCAAATCAATATTCATCAATAGTTTGATTTCCAGGTTGTTGGAGGAGTCACAAGTGGCCTCACTTAATACCCAACTTCCTTACAGGTAAAACCTGTTTTTGACAAAATCTCCCCATATCTAAATAATTGAAAATTCGTATTTAATTCCGTGTTTCATAAACACAGAAATCTCATGATCGTTTGTTCATTTTTAAAATCTCGAATCGTTACAGATTTTATCTTGTTTAGCATGGCAAGCATGGCATGGGTGACGTATCTAATACATGCATACATCATTAATCTAATTAAAATATGCATACATTTGCTACTCTACACATACATTATATGTAAAGTGCATCACCTAAAATAATATGCTATGGTTATGGCCCAATCCTATGCGATTTTTCCAAGCTAATGGAAAAATCATGGTCAATCTATGGTGGTAATAACTAATTATTACATAATCTCTTGCTTCGCTTCCAAAGCTGCCTTGATTGCCTCCAAGCTCCTCTTGAAACATTTTACAAAAGAACTCGAGTTGCATTCGAGATAAAATAATTACAAAAGAAAAAAACGACATGCAAGTCGTATTTAATTATTACAAACCATAAATTAAAATTAATAAAATAAATTGAAAACTAGGTCTTGGGGCCATAACCATGCATCATGCTCACATAGCAATTAAAAGCATCACATATTGTATAAACACAATTTTATACAACATAAATTAAATATGATCAAATCATAAATAATAAAATTAACGCACTTTAATTAAATATTAATCTAGTAATCAAAATTACTAATTAATAAAATTTTGCATACTCCAAGTTAAACATTAACAATTATAATTTAATCTAGCATGCAAAACCTAGCTGAAAAAAAAAAAAAAAATTTTAATATATTTTTTTTTTTTTTTTATTAAAACAGCTGTTGCGCATCTACAGTATGCGCAACAGACCTAATCTGTTAATTCTATTAGACACGCATTCCAGGTATGCGTGTATGGCCAAAACCCTAGCAGATGCGCATACTGAGTATGCGCATCACCTGTACATACGATTTTCTGCAGATTTTTCTGAAACCCAGTTCGTCGTTTGATCATTGTAAGTCGCGATTTTTGATTCCAGACTTCGTATACAGACCCACGATCACACAGCATCACACCACAAACATATATCACCGATTCTAGAATGATTTAAAATCAAAACCTAGCTTTATATATACGTATGAACATGTATATATATATATATACATGCGTATGTATGAACAGAAAAACATGATCAACGACTGGTTTATCAGATGTTAATGTTACGATTTCATCCCATTAACATAACAGATCATCTTAACGTAAGATTACAGAAGAAAACGAATTCATGCAGATAAATAATACTATGCAGTTTACGTAAACATGCATTAGGGTTCTTGGGAGAAAAACAAAAAAATTCAGAACAGGTAATCATGCAAACAGATCGTATACTGCATATTTTAACCAGATTATCCATTAAACACGTAGCTCTGATGCCATTGTTGGAATTCGAGCATCAAAAACGCAACGGAAACAGTAAAAATAAATCGAATTCCAAGCCCGGGATCCATGTTTAATTCTAGATAATCATGGTAGTAAGAATATGTTTACCTTATTGAAGCTTTAAGTATAAAGAACGATGGAGATGCAAGCCTCCCACGATTACTGAGCGCTCCTCTTCGAAGCCTTCTCTACGGTATCCACACGAACACTCGAAGAACGATTCTTCAATGGAAGGGAGGTACTAGCCTCCAATGAAATTATGAGATGTAGATTTTAGGGTTTTGGTTTTGGGATGCGGCTCTACCGATTTTTCACGTACGTAATCCTTTTCCCATATCTTTATATATATGATAGTATAAAACCAAAAACCCTTATCAAAAACCTATTCCAAATATGATTTATTTAAATAATAAAATCTAATTCTATTATTCAAATAAATAATAATTAAGTCAAACTTAATTATTAAAATCATATCTCATATCTCTTTGTATTTTATTATAGCTTAATTAAGTCCCACTTAATTAATAAAATAAAATCCAACTTATCATTAATTAATTTAAATTCATAATTTAAATTAATTCTTCTTTAAAATGTTCTATGTGTGTGACCCTGTAGGTTATTATTTATTTTGGCAATAATTTTATTCTCCAATAAAATTATAAACAATGAGCGGTATCTAGTAATACATCATTGCTACCCAATTAAATAATAATTAAATCGTGATTCGATAAACCTTTTGTGATTAATGTTCCCGTGTAATATAATCCCTTTAACCAAATATTATAGATTAAACTCGAGGCATGTTTATCGTCATCCTCTTCATAATTTAATCCGGGTTTACTTGATCCATGAGCAGACTATTAATAACAAATCATTATTTGAGCACGGCCATGCATTTTATAGTCTCACTCAATCAAGAGGCCAATAATATCTCTCCTAATTATAGGAGGGTTAAATCCTTTATCTATCATTCATATTTCTCATACGATTCACAATATACCCAATGTCCACTTTTATCATCACCCGGTCAAAGGTAACTTTTAATGTAGTCAAAGTATATTATCCTCGTATAGAAATATAATGATCTCAAGTCAAAGGATCATTACACCATTATCACTGTGAGTCTTTCTTATGACTTAATTAACATGAAGAATCTCACGGTGGGTCTGTCCAGTACCATGTACCCTACATGTACCTATGTATTGACTTTAGTATCTCCATACTTATAACCAATGAGATGTGGTTATCAATCAAAAACATACTAGTCTATTTATGTATTATTATTGTCCTGTATAATAATACTCGACTAGGGACCTTTAAGAATATGATATATATTATATAATCTCAAATTCAAGTTATAAACTTAAACTATATAATGTGTATCATTATTCTAAGGACATTTATTATGCTAACAAATATCGCAGTAATTAAAGTCATAATAAATACATTTATTTAATAATCAAATGACATAAGATTTATTCGAGAAACAATGTATTGCCTCTAGGGCACCTACACTAACAATAGGGTATGCCATTCCTTCCATCATATTTGAGCACCTTATCTTTCTTGTTGAAGTTTAGACCAACACCTTCTCTGACCAAAGGTACATTTGCCTTCTTCATCATTGTTTTTAGAGTGTCTTCACCTTGAACAAAAGTTTCCATGCCCTTCTTGAGATCTTTAACTTCTGTTTCTAGGAGGGTGATCACTTCAGCTTGCTGTTTGATGAGTTCAGCTTGCTGGACTCTCTTTTCAGCAGTTTTTGAGGATTCGGCTTGACTAGATTCCTTCATTTTGTATGATTCCAATGCTTTAGCTTTAGTTTTGACATCAGACCTTAGCTCTTTGATTTCTTCAGTCAAGGTCTTGTTTCTCTTTTCAAGTAACTTGACATTAGCCTCTAAATGTCTGTTCTTAGTATTTAGTTCCTTGATCTCTGTAGCTTTACTGAATGAAGTTGAATCCCATTCTTCCATTTTTGGCAACAGATCTTTTACCATTTTGGATAAATAGGCATTCTTATCAGTCAGCTTGCTGATTTCAGCCTTTAGTGCCATGTGTTCTTCAATTGTAACACTATTTTGTTCCTGCATGGTTAGTGAATCTAACAAAGTATCATCTGAAGAAGTATAATCATTAGAAGAGTTTACCTCACTAGAATCCTCTTCAGAATCAGTTTCAGCATACACTTTTTCTGAATTTCCTTGAGTAGATTCATCTTCAATTCCAACAAGTGCTAAGTTCACCATTTCTTCACTTGAGTCATCACTGGAATCTGAATCATCATCACTCCAAGTCAGTAGAGCCTTTGATTTCTTCTTATCCTTGAAAACAGTAGGCTGTTTTGACTTCAGTTTGTAGCAGTTCCTTTTATAATGGCCTGGCTTGCCACATTCGAAACAAGTTTCCTCTTTAGAGTCTTTTGAGCCTTTCTTGTTGTTGTAGTAGCCACCTCTTTCCCTTTTCATCATATTCTTCTTTTCTATCAGCCTCTTGATCTTCTTTGAAATAAGTGCAAGTTCCTCATCTGAATCAGATTCATCATTAGAGTCAATTGGCTTGCTGTTTTTAGAATGGAGAGCCATATTCTTCATCTTTTCTGTTGGAGCTTTAACACTTGAACTTCCCACCTGATTTCCATTTATCTTGCTTTCAAATTGCTCTAGCTCAGCAAATACAGCCAAGTGATCCATAGTATCAATAAGTGGTGAGGATTCCAAGGCAGTAACTTTGGCTTCGTAGATAAATGGTACTGCACTTAAGACCTTCATATTGATTTCATCTTGTGGTATAGATTTTCCAAGCCTCTTCAGTGAGTTAATAGTAACTTGAAACCGTGCTTGACTATCCTTGATAGTTTCACCTTCATTAAGCTTGAAGTTTCCAAAGTCATTAATTAGCTTGCTAAGTTTCACCTTCTTTAGAGATTTCGAACCTTCATGATAAGTCTCCAAAGCATCCCACATTTCTTTTGCTGATTTGAGTGAAGATACTTTATCATATTCAGCCTGGTTCAAACCATTCATAAGAGAACTCCTAGCCTTTCCATTGTAGCCAAATTTGATTAATTCGTCCGGAGTGAGATCATCAACATCCTTTGGCTTGCCATCCTTATCAAGAAAGACATATGGACCTTTTTGCACAACTCTCAGAACTAATGGATCTCTGGATAAGTGAGTTTCCATGCTGCTTTTCCACCAGTGGTAGTTGTGTGTGCCATGAAGAAGAGGAGGCCTAAAATCAGATTTTCCTTCGGGATAGTTTTCAGCCATTATGATCGAATACTTTCCTATTACAGAATTGTTAGTATACCAAAGCTCTGATACCAAATGAAAATGCACACCTAGAGGGGGGGTGAATAGGTGTAAATGGCTAACTATGTTTAACTAAAACTGATAGAGTGTATATTTATATATATTTTATATGATTATATTCCTCATATTTATTATATTTTGCATTTAATTGGATTTTTATTTAATAGATTTTAATGTTTTATTATAGGAAGCAAGGAAATTCTAAACTTGGAAGGATTTGAGAATAAAGAGCTTAATTGGAGATTTATTAGAAGGAAATTCGGATTTGTTGGGCTGCACGCGCGCAATTCACTATTTTGGCCATATCTCGAGTTCTACAAGTCAGAATTGGGTGATTCAACTGCCCACGCGAAGATAATTAAATTTTCTATCATTCTAAGATGGTCCAGATGTCATATTACAATTGGAGCGGCCCAGAATTACTTGGGAAGAGTCAACTACGAATTTTCATGGGAAATCTATTCAGTTTAGGAAACGTACTTGTAAAATATTTTTATTAGAGACATATAAAAACATTAGAGATTATGATAGTAGATAGACAGACGTACGTATAGATACACAGAGAGAGAGAGACAGGAGAACTTTTGTAACTCTTTCTTCTGGAGACTTTTGGGGAGATTAATTATTTTCTTCAAGATCGAAGATTAAAGGTTTTTCTTCTATTCTTATAATTATGTGTTCAATTAATTATTCTTGTTTTGTTAATTCAATTATGAGTGAGTAGATTATTAATCTAGGGTTAAGTTGAACCCTAGTTATGATTGGTGCATGATTTTCCCAATTCCCCCAATTTGGTTATGATAATTGCTCTTGCTTATTGAGTTGTTTTAATTAGCAATTACATGTCAGACGTGATTATGTGTATTGTTTGAGCCAATATCTAATTATCAGCGAGAGTTGGATTTAGATGGTTGTGATTTATCCAATAAGAACATGAAATTCTCCATGAGAATAGGTAGAACGAAGTGTTAGGAAGTTAGGATGCCGTGTTTAATGTCTCTAAATTGCATGATACCATGAGAATAGGTTTGATTGTAAGTTAGAGAAGCCATTAATACTCGAGAGAGGTTATTGGTATTTATAGGGCGCATCTTTCCTCTTGAGTAGTACATGATTAATTGGGACGGGAAATCGTAATTGCATTGATTCACGCTAGTGGGGATACTTAATTCTGGATGTTTTTAATATTTGATTAATACAAACACAATTCTCTTTAGTATAAAATTAGCTTAATAATCTCTCAATATTTATTGTGTTATTTGCTTAGCCGAATTAAATCAGAAACAACTAGTGATTGATACGTTTGTCTCTGTGGGATCGACTCTGACTTACCCTACTACATAGTTAGAAGGATTTGTTAGATTTATTATTTGATAGGCACGCGACGGCCTTGTCAAATTTTTGGCGCCGCTGCCGGGGACAAAGCAGTGTTAGATTAGTTAATTTTGAATTGAATTAGCTAAGTATTTTAGTTGAGTTGCTTCGGCTATTATTCCCTTGTTAATTGATCATCGTTTCTAGTTCTCTTGTTGCATGCACACTCGAAGTTCAGGTACTGAAAACTTAATTGAAATTGATCCTGAAATTGAAGCTACAGCAAGAAGGCAAGCAGGCAAGCGAAGGAAAAACAAGGATAAGGAAATTATGACTGATACAACAGCTAAAGCTCTCAGGGAGCATGGTATGCCAGATGCTACAGGTGTACTCTCCAGTATTGTCAGACCAGCAGTCACAGCTACACACTTTGAGCTCAAGCCTCAGTTCATCCAATTCATCTCCAATGATTCTTTCGCGGGATTGTCCACTGAAAATCCTGTGGATCATCTTGAGAGTTTTCTTGAAAAGTGTGATACAATAAAGCTGACCAATGTTAGTGATGATGCTATAAAGCTGCGCTTATTTCCATTCTCTCTTCGTGATACAGCAAAAGATTGGTTGAAAGATGAAGGACCAAATACATTCACTACTTGGGATAGTCTTGCGAAGGCTTTTTTACTAAAATTCTTCAGTCAGAAGAAGACCTCTAAACTCCGGAATGAGATCTCTAATTTCCGTCAAGATGATGACGAGTCACTTCATGATGCTTGGAGAAAATTTAAGCGACTTCAAAGACAATGCCCTCACCATGGAATTCCTGACTGGTTGTTGATCCAAACATTCTATAATGGGTTGACACAAGAGTTTCAAAACTTTGTTGATGCTTCTTCTGGTGGTTCTATTATGAAGAAGAGTACTGAGGATGCGAAAGTTTTGTTAGACGAGATAGCGTCTAATGATAATTATCCATACAGTGATCGAAATCATCCTAAGAAAGGTGGTAAGTATGATGTTGATGCTCTAACCATGTTGAATACTACTATGCAGGCTATGGTAAAAAAGATTGAGCAATTGGATTCCAGAAGTTCTTCATCTACTGTTGCTTCATGTGAGATATGTGGTGTTGTTGGACACACCAAACTTGCTTGTCAATACAATCCTTCTGGAATGGCAGTTGAGCAAGCTAATGCTCTTTACAATCAGAATCAGAGGCCGCAGTATAATCCTTACTCCAACACGTACAATCCAGGTTGGAGAGATCATCCAAATTTCTCTTACAGGAACAATCAGGGTCAAGGACAATCTTCACAAAATAATTTTACCCAGCCTCCTGGTTTTCAGCAAGCTCAGCCACAAAAATCCAACTTGGAAAGTCTTATGGAAGGATTTATCTCTACTCAATCAAAGAAGAATGAGCACTTCGATTCAAGCATTAATGAGATAAAGGCTCACAACAAAATGATGGAGAACACGATCACTCAAATTTCTCAACAGTTGAGCCAACTTAATAAGTCTTCAGGCCAACTTCCTGGCCAAACTGAGCAACCGTCAAGGGGCCATATCAATGCTATAACTTTGAGAAGTGGTAAAGAATTGAAGGAGCCGGAATTGAAAGTGAGCAAAAATGTTGTGAATGCTAAGGAAGGTGAAGAGGAGATTGCAACTGAGAAACCGATAGAACCAGAGATCGTGGAAAAAGAAAAGAAAGAATCAGAAGTTGTTCCTCTCAAACCATATGTGCCGCCTGTTCCTTTTCCACAAAGGTTGGCACAAGCAAAGCTAGAGAAGAAGTATGGTAAGTTCCTTGAAATTTTGCAGAAGCTACATATCAATATCCCATTCATGGATGCTATCACTGAGATGCCATCTTATGCAAAATTCCTGAAAGATATTTTGTCAAGGAAGAGAAAAATTGAAGAAAGCTCTACCATCTCATTAACGGCAGAGTGCAGTGCCATCTTGCAAAACGATCTTCCAAAGAAGTTAGCGGATCCAGGTAGCTATTCTATTCCTGTTCAGCTTGGGGATGTCGAAATAAAAAGGGCTTTGTGTGATCTTGGAGCAAGTGTCAGTTTGATGCCTTTATCGATTTGTGAACAGCTTCAGATGGGTGAACTAAAACCCACACGTATCTCTCTACAACTGGCAGACAGAAGTGTGAAATTTCCACTTGGAATTCTTGAAGATGTGCCCCTTAAGGTAGGAAAGTTTTATATTCCATGTGATTTTGTTGTCATGGAAATGGAAGAAGATGCAAATATTCCTATCATTCTTGGGAGGCCTTTCTTAGCAACAGCTGGAGCTATCATTGACATGAAAAATGGAAGAATTTCTTTCGAAGTAGGCGAAGAGAAGATGGAATTCAAACTGCAAAGTACAATGGGACATCCTTCTACGGATGAGTTTGTAAATAGGGAGGATGCACTAGAGGAAGTGATCGACATGAAAGCCAAAATTCTTTTATCTGAGGATCCACTTCAAGCTGTTCTTGAGGGTAATGTTGATGAAGAAAATGGAGAGTGTCAGGGTTACGAGAAGCTTTTGGATGCAGCACCTACATATAAGCATGAACATTCTAATGTGCTACATCATGAGGAAGTTAAGGAGAGTTCCACGCCTCCTAAGGTAGAACTGAAACCATTACCTGCATCTTTGAAATATGTGTTTATGGGCCCTAATGAATCATATCCTATTATTGTTAATTCTGAGCTTGATGACATTCAAATTGAGCAATTGCTCACTGTCCTAAGGAAATACAAAAATGTTATTGGGTATTCCATTGATGATATCAAGGGCATTAATCCATCATTCTGCATGCATAAGATTATTCTGGAAGATGAGCAAGCTTCTTCTATTGAGCCTCAACGGAGACTCAATCCTAATATGATGGAGGTGGTCAAAAAGGAGGTTTTAAAACTTCTTGATGCAGGTATAATCTATCCTATCTCTGACAGCAAGTGGGTTAGTCCTGTGCATGTTGTTCCAAAGAAAGGAGGAATGACCGTTGTGAAGAATGATAAGGGTGAGTTGATTTCTACTAGAACTGTGACAGGGTGGCGAATGTGCATTGATTATCGGAAATTGAATAAGGCCACAAGGAAAGATCATTTTCCGCTCCCTTTTATTGATCAAATGCTTGAAAGGTTGGCGAAACATTCTTACTTCTGCTTTTTAGATGGATATTCAGGCTTCTTCCAGATTCCTATCCATCCAAATGATCAAGAAAAGACGACTTTCACATGTCCCTATGGTACATTTGCATACCGCAGAATGCCGTTTGGTCTATGTTGTGCTCCTCCCACTTTTCAGAGATGTATGATGGCAATTTTCTCAGATTTCATTGAAGACATTATGGAGGTTTTTATGAATGACTTCTCAGTTGGTGGAACTTCTTTTGGGGTCTGCTTACATAACTTGGAGAAGGTGCTTCATAGATGTCAAGAAGTTAATCTCATTCTCAATTGGGAAAAATGCCACTTTATGGTACAAGAGGGAGTTGTTCTGGGTCATGTTGTTTCGAAGAGAGGCATTGAAGTTGATAAAGCCAAGGTCGAGGTTGTTGAGCGCTTGCCACCCCCTACTTCAGTCAAGGGGATAAGAAGTTTTCTTGGTCATGCGGGATTCTATCGCCGTTTCATCAAAGATTTTTCGAAGATTGCTCGACCTCTTACTGAGCTTTTGGGTAAGGAGGTACCTTTTGTGTTCACTGATGCTTGTGTTGAGGCCTTTGAAACGTTAAAGAAAGCTCTTATCTCTGCTCCAATTATACAACCACCGGATTGGAATCTACCATTTGAGATCATGTGTGATGCTAGTGATCAAGCTATTGGTGCAGTCCTAGGACAAAGGAAAGATGGAAAGCTTCATGCTATCTACTATACAAGCAAGACCTTGGATGGGGCTCAGATTAATTATGCAACAACGGAGAAAGAATTGCTAGCAGTGGTGTATTCTATGGAAAAATTTCGATCTTATCTCGTTGGTTCGAAAGTTATTGTTCACACTGATCATGCAGCTTTGAGATATTTGATGAGTAAGAAGGATGCTAAACCTCGTCTGATTCGTTGGATTTTGCTTCTCCAAGAATTTGACTTAGAGATTAAAGATAAGAAAGGGGCTGAGAACGTGGTTGCTGATCATCTTTCACGCCTTACTCTTGATGAGGAAGATGGTAAATCTACTCCAATTGATGATTCTTTTCCTGACGATCATCTACTTTCTCTTGCAAGTCTAGAGGTTCCTTGGTATGCAGACATAGCTAATTTCTTAGCTAGTGGAACTGTTCCTCATGGTTACTCATTGCAGCAGAAGAAGAAATTTTTCTATGATGTGAGGAAGCACTTTTGGGATGATCCGTATCTCTATAAATCTTGTGCAGATGGAGTCATTAGAAGATGTGTTCCGTATAATGAGATTGCCTCTATAATCTCACATTGTCACGATTTGCCAAGTGGTGGTCATGCAAGTACTACGAAAACTGCTGCAAAGATTCTTCAGTGCGGTTTTTATTGGCCAACTCTCTTTAAAGATGTCCACCAATATGTTCATTCTTGTGATCGTTGTCAAAGAACTGGAAATATTTCAAGACGCAATGAGATGCCCCTCAATGGCATTCTTGAAGTGGAGCTTTTTGATGTTTGGGGAGTAGATTTCATGGGACCATTCCCTCCATCTTTTAAGAACAGGTATATCTTGGTAGCTGTGGATTACGTCTCAAAATGGGTTGAAGCCATTGCATCACCCACTAATGATGCTCGTGTTGTGAGCAAATTCTTTAAGAAGACGATTTTTCCTAGATTTGGAGTGCCAAGGATTTTAATTAGCGATGGAGGAAAGCATTTTCTTGAAAATCGTTTTGAAGCTATGTTGAAGAAATATGGAGTTTATCATAAGGTGGGACTTTCTTATCATCCCCAAACCAGTGGTCAGGTGGAGATCTCTAACCGTGAAATAAAGAATATCTTGGAAAAGACAGTCGCAAAATCAAGGAAGGATTGGTCTATGAAGCTTGATGATGCACTTTGGGCTTATAGAACTGCGTTTAAGACACCTATTGGGACAACTCCGTATAGATTGGTTTATGGAAAAGCATGTCATCTTCCCGTAGAGTTAGAGCACCGTGCATTTTGGGCTATCAAAGGTCTGAATTTTGATATGTTAGCAGCGGGTGAGAAGAGACTTCTACAACTTAATGAGCTAGATGAGCTTCGTTTTGAGGCTTATGAAAGTTCTAAGCTTTACAAGGAGAAAACAAAGAAGTGGCATGACAAAGGGTTATTACGAAGAGAATTCAAGGAAGGGGATCTAGTTCTTCTGTTTAATTCAAGGTTGAGACTTTTTCCCGGAAAACTTCGTTCTAGGTGGTCGGGTCCGTTCAAGGTACGCAAGGTTTTTCCATATGGTGCAGTTGAATTGATGAATAGCCATGGAGAGTCATTCAAGGTGAATGGGCAAAGAGTAAAGCACTATAGAGCTGGTGAACCAATTAACGAGGAGGTGAATATTCAGCTATCTTCCCCTTCTACAGAATGATTGATGAGACGGTGTCGGGCTAACGACATTAAACAAATGCGCTTCGTGGGAGGCAACCCATGCATTAGTGTAAAAAAAAAAAAAAATAATTGTTGTTGTAAAAAAAAAAAAAAAAATCTGGGCAAATTGCGGGGCTGTAACGCAGGTAGCCCCTGCGTTTCTGGAAGGAAGGCAAGTTGCGCCTCTATAACGCAACTTGCAGTTGCGTTTCTGTCCATGAAGCAGGTTGCGCGCCTGTGGCGCAAGCTGCAGATGCGTTTCTGGAAGCAGGGCAAATTGCTTTTCACGGGAGCAGTTGGCGCGTGGAGTAAAAAAAAAAAAAAAAAATCAGCTTGCTCCTGTGTTTCAGTCCGTGGGTTTGTTGTGTACATATTAAAAATATTTTCAACACCCCATTCTTTTTATACCCCCATTCTAAACCTATTCTTTTCCTATTTCAATTTCAAAAACCCCCATCTTTTCTCCAAAATTCTAAACCAATTTCTTTTCTAATTCTAATTTTTTATTATTATAATTATTATTATTATTATTATTATTATTATTATTATTATTATTATTATTCCTATTTAGTATTTATTTTTATTTTTATTATTATTATTTATTATTATTAATTATTCTTATTATTATTATTATTATTATTTTATTTTTATTTTTATTTTTATTTTTATATACCCACCTATACATACAAATCCAATTCCTCTTCTATTTCTTTTAAATCTCTAAAAATTCAATTCTAAAGAGGAATTAATTGCAAGTTCACCTCTTTGATTCGTATTTGGTACATATTTTTTCTCTAATCTAATTTTTATTACGAATTTGTGTTCTTGTAAATTGGGGTTTTGTAGTATTCAGGCAAGGTGGCCAGTCTATGGAGCTCGTACGCAATACTCTCCACCAGATTCAACCGAGGAGGATGAGGACTCAGACAGTTCGGTTACTTCAATATTTTCAAAAGCCACTTCATGCTTATGCACTAGGGGAGTATTTTTCACCTTTCTTTGTATCTTTATTGTTTTTTTTTTTTTTTTTTTTCCTTTATTATTTTTGTATTTTTATTTAGGAATATTATTTTTGTATATCTTTTTCTTTCTTTTCTTTTATATATTTGCTCATTGAGGACAATGAACCACTTAAGTGTGGGGATGAGTTCTCAATGATTTTTTTTTAAAAAAAAAAATTTATATATTATAAAATTCAAAAAAATTAAAAAATTGAAAAATACCAAAAATAATTCTAGCCATGCAATTTGATTAGTTGTTGTATTTTGCTTGATACACCCATGCATGCGTAGAATTCTGGTGTTTATGGATGCTTTTGATTGAGAAGTGACGTGCTTTGTTCTTGTGCACACACTTACACTAGCAAGTTGAAACTGGTAGACTTAATTGAATGTGGTAAGTGATTAGAATGACATGAATATGTGCAAGATGACTTGGTTTCCATGCTTTGAGTACAAGTAGGTGCGTTAGAGAGTCTTGTTACCTGGGATTGATTATGTTTTGTCACACCAAGTGAGTTTTGAGCCTATATGCATATCTTTTGCATGATTTTTCGTTTGCTTGAGTGTCCACATGTTGTTTACATTGCTAGCACTTACTTGAGATCTTTCTTGAAATGCATGACATTACTTGATGATGAGATGATAAAGGCACTTAGGTATAACCTCGTATTTCCCATATTTCCACACCTTTTATACATGATCAATTAGTTAACCCTTTGAGCTTAATCCTATTCTTTCGGTGACACACTACATTACTTGCCATTATCCTTTTTATTCTATTGGCCTTACATTGAATTTGAACCTAAATTGTCAAAGGCTAGTATCGTGCTTAAGGGAGTAATAAGGTGTTCATAAAAAGGGGGGGTTATTGATGATCATACTTTTGGGGAATATTAATTTTGGGTTGATGCTTGCTAGTCGAAATTCATAAAATATCTATGGATCATTGTGTTTATTCTTTAGCTCTCAAGAAAAAAAAAAAAAAACAGAAAAAAAAAAATTAAAAAAAATATAAATAAATTTGAGAGCATTCTTATGTTTGTATGATCCTTTTTCATTCGACTAGTCAAGTTATTATAAGGGATATTGAAAAATCCAAGTGTGGGGAAGTATTTGTTTTAATAGAAAGGGAATTGAATAATGATTATTGTTGGGTACTAGCTTTTGACATTAACCTGTTTTAGCTTTACTTGACATACCTGGTCCCTAGCCCACGCTACAACCCGAATAAAGACCTTTTGATTGTCATCAGTGATGTATGTTGTGTTGAGAGTGAGATTGATTGCGAGTGTTAAGTTGTGTTTATGATTTTGTTGGAATTGAGTGATACACTTAACCTTGTTCTTGAGTGAATATTTGTTTTTGAGTGAAAGGTGAGTTATTACTTGTTTTGGCATAGGAGATCCCAGGTTTAGACTTAAAGATGTATTTCTTGTGGGCTTAGCATGATTACCAACGATTTTTACACTTGACATGAATTTTTATGACCTTCTGCATGTTGGTTGAGTAGACTACGTGAATACTTGCACTTTCGACACCAAGACATCGTATGTTTGCTTTGATTCTTAAGCTGATGTGGCATGAGAGGACTTGTGTGTGTGGTGTTGTGTTAGCATTGATCTTTTGCATGGTTAGATGAATTTTGTGGGTACATTCACTATAAACCCTCACGAGACAAAACTCGTCCTACTAGGGCTGCCTAGGGGTTTAACGGCTTGTTGCATACGCTCAATGCAATCGTGTCATCTACGAAAGTGATGTTTGTTAGTTAGTTAGGATAGTTTTTATTTCTTTATTTGCCCGAGGACGTGCAAATGCTAAGTGTGGGGATGTTTGATAGAGTGTATATTTATATATATTTTATATGATTATATTCCTCATATTTATTATATTTTGCATTTAATTGGATTTTTATTTAATAGATTTTAATGTTTTATTATAGGAAGCAAGGAAATTCTAAACTTGGAAGGATTTGAGAATAAAGAGCTTAATTGGAGATTTATTAGAAGGAAATTCGGATTTGTTGGGCTGCACGCGCGCAATTCACTATTTTGGCCATATCTCGAGTTCTACAAGTCAGAATTGGGTGATTCAACTGCCCACGCGAAGATAATTAAATTTTCTATCATTCTAAGATGGTCCAGATGTCATATTACAATTGGAGCGGCCCAGAATTACTTGGGAAGAGTCAACTACGAATTTTCATGGGAAATCTATTCAGTTTAGGAAACGTACTTGTAAAATATTTTTATTAGAGACATATAAAAACATTAGAGATTATGATAGTAGATAGACAGACGTACGTATAGATACACAGAGAGAGAGAGAGACAGGAGAACTTTTGTAACTCTTTCTTCTGGAGACTTTTGGGGAGATTAATTATTTTCTTCAAGATCGAAGATTAAAGGTTTTTCTTCTATTCTTACAATTATGTGTTCAATTAATTATTCTTGTTTTGTTAATTCAATTATGAGTGAGTAGATTATTAATCTAGGGTTAAGTTGAACCCTAGTTATGATTGGTGCATGATTTTCCCAATTCCCCCAATTTGGTTATGATAATTGCTCTTGCTTATTGAGTTGTTTTAATTAGCAATTACATGTCAGACGTGATTATGTGTATTGTTTGAGCCAATATCTAATTATCAGCGAGAGTTGGATTTAGATGGTTGTGATTTATCCAATAAGAACATGAAATTCTCCATGAGAATAGGTAGAACGAATTGTTAGGAAGTTAGGATGCCGTGTTTAATGTCTCTAAATTGCATGATACCATGAGAATAGGTTTGATTGTAAGTTAGAGAAGCCATTAATACTCGAGAGAGGTTATTGGTATTTATAGGGCGCATCTTTCCTCTTGAGTAGTACATGATTAATTGGGACGGGAAATCGTAATTGCATTGATTCACGCTAGTGGGGATACTTAATTCTGGATGTTTTTAATATTTGATTAATACAAACACAATTCTCTTTAGTATAAAATTAGCTTAATAATCTCTCAATATTTATTGTGTTATTTGCTTAGCCGAATTAAATCAGAAACAACTAGTGATTGATACGTTTGTCTCTGTGGGATCGACTCTGACTTACCCTACTACATAGTTAGAAGGATTTGTTAGATTTATTATTTGATAGGCACGCGACGGCCTTGTCAAAAACCGATTTTAAAAATTACCAGAAACAGCTTACTGATTTCGTTTTATGCAGAGACAAATGGTATGCTGAATACACAAATAATCAGTACAGTAAAGTGCAGAAATAGTAAGCCAGATGCAAGCAGTAAGTAAAGAGCAAAAAATAAAGAACACAGAGACTTTTAGCTAGGTTCGACCCCTAACCCCTATGGTCTACGTCCTGGTCCCTTACCAACTTGGTAAGAGAATATATCATTGATCACTGAAATAAAACCAATTACAAGATACAATAATATATCTCCCTTAATTCCCAGCTGTTGACAAATGGCGTGCTGAACTCCTGTTTCTGAACTTGCTCTCTAAGCTATACTTCCCAAGTATACTTCTCTAGCAACGATCACCAAACCCTAGTTCCCAAGCCAACTTGTCCAACAACTAAAACTTACAAATCGAACAATACAATCAATAGATGAATACAACTCAAACTATGAACTCTCTAAGATATAGCACGTATAGAATATATTAAGAGCTCGAGAGTATCAAATGAATATAGCAATGAAAAACCGAGTTGTTTGAAATCTTGTGCTTGAATATTTTTCTCTGAATTCTTAGCAACGAATGAACACAAGAACAGGTTTATAAAGCTTCACACCAACGTTCAGAAAATCAATCACCAATTTATTCGAACTATTAGAATCAATTTCCAACGTTCAATTGGTTAGGGATTTTACAAACGTTCTTGTGAACGTTAGACAGAGGGTTTGGAAGAAAGAAATCGATGAAAACATAACCCTTCTGATTTGTATAGATATAAAACGCGTATATGAGATTTTGTAGAAAGAAATCTTTTAATTAAGGAAACTCCTATAAGTTTTATAAAATAATTTAAAGAAAGATATTTAAAAAGATTTGAGCTCTAGAATATATTGTGTACGTATTATATAATAAATAGTCCTCACAATATATTTCCTGAATTACATCCATGAGAATTTGTCTTGATATAAGACTTCAGGATTTCTGACAGTTTGCAAATGGCTTGCTGTTTGTGTCTGTCAGTGCAGATGGCTTGCCAAACTGTCTCTGTTGTAACACCAAATGGCTTGCTGTATATATATTCTCTGTAAACTTAATATACCCTGCAAAACCAAGTTAGTACAACCATAACACAATGTTTTATATCAAACTACAAGCAAATAGCTTGCTGAATGTGATCATCAAAACCATAGGAGTATCATGAATTGTCTTGAAATTTTGGGAGAATTGATCTTTATCATGATGTTAGACTTAGGAGCAATATGTGCAGGTTTTTATTTATTTGTTATAAATTTTTTATTTTTTTATTTAGAGAAATTAGTGTAAAAAGAAAATTGGTTGAGAAAATGGTTTTTGTGAATTATTATTATTAGTTTTAGGGGAGGATTTTGGATTGAGTATTGATTTGGGGATTTTGATTGTGGTCGATGATTGCATGTCGGGAGAGAGGGGCGGAGGTACCCCGTCGGAGTCGTCGGAGACGACGGCGGTGGTGATCGGAGAAGCAGTGAGAGATCGAGAGAAAATAGAGAGATTAGAGGCGGAGAGAAAGAGAGAGGGTGAGAAACAGAGAGAGAGATGAGGAGAGAGTGAGAGATCGAGAGAAAAGAGATAGATTAGAGGCGGAGAGAAAGAGGGGGGGCGGAGAGAGATAGAGATCGCGGGGGAGAGAGGCGACGGAGCGAGGGAGAGATTGAGACCGAGAGAGATTGAGCAGATAGAGAGAGAGAGAGAGAGAGAGAGAGAGAGAGCGCCGGTCGGTGGTGGTCAGGCGAGCTGCCGCCGGTCGATGGTGGTAGTCAACGGGGAGGAAGAAGATGAAGTGGGGGAGGGGTATTTTCCAATTATTTTATAATAATCATGGTGAAAATAATTAGGAAGAAATATTTGATTTGGATTAAATTGTAATAATAATAATATTGAGTATTAAAATTATAAAAAGAGAAAAGAGAGATGGGGACTAAAATGAAGTGTTTGTCTTATTTGATCGGATAAAAATGAGTTCTTGCACTATCTCAATTTAAGATGAATCCCTCGAAGGAAACTATATTAATTTAGAGAATATTGATAGATTACATCTTGTTAAAATAAGAATATTGATTATATGTTTAAATTAAATAAAAAGAATGAATGTTTGACTTGTTTTATTGTGAGAGTAACACTAGGATATTTTGGTGCTAAAATTGTGATAAAATTCGAAGGGCTATTAAATCGATTCCAGGAGTAAGAAAAAAAAATTGATTTGTTTAGCGGAATATTAAAATGGAAAGGAAATTAGCAATTTCGAGATTTAATAAAATAGAATTATTTCGGTAGTAGTACATTTTGCTAAAAGGATAAACAATAAATCATGGATTTAAATTCGGTTAAATATTGGATTCTTGAATTATATAAATTGAGAATAAATAGTGAATCTATTATTGGACTTAAATGAATTAGATATTCTTCGATAGATTGAGAATTCTAGATAATTAAAGAGAATTTTATAAATGCCTTCTATTTGAGATGTGTATTGCGATACCCTAAAATCCGAATAATTAAATTAATAGGAAAATCAATTATTGCCTCTATTTAATTTATTTTATGTTGTGAATAAGGCATTATGAGATTTTAAACTTACGAGATTATTCCCAATTATTTGTTCGAGAAGTACTTGATTATCAAGAGCATGATTACCGAATTATGTGATCCTTCGTGATTTAATTATTACCCGGGTACTAAAATTATTTTTGATAATTAATTATAGAAATTCTTTCTGAGACTTGAGAATCTTGCTCGCGGGTAACGCTTTTATTTACTTGGTAGCTTTTAGCGTCGAGACATAGGCAAGTTCATTCCTACCCTAACTCTCGGAAACTTTGTATTTCTGTTCGTATTATTTTATTTTTTGATTATTTTCGAGCTATCAATTATGAGATTTATTTGCTGCTCCTTATGATGCAATAATTTCTTTTTGAGTATTCCCTATAAGCGTAGAAGCAATTTCGTTGCTATCAGGTCGGTCTCATTAACGTAGTACTACGCTTATAGGGAATGTATTTCGCAAGTAAATTATAGGGAATAATTTCTTTTTGGGCTAGACTTGGTTTAAAATAAGTAAATGCAGGGGGCAAGTAAATTTAAGACTTGGTCGGTCTCATTAAGACTTCTACGCTTATAGGGAATGTATTTCGCAAGTAAATTATTCTATTTAACGTTCATCAATTCGGAGTATTATAATTATTCGAGTAGTACTACTTGTTCAGTACGACTCATTATGTTTCATTTTAAGACTATTCTCATTATTTCGAGATAGTTGCCTTTCTTGTCAAGGGTTGGCACTTTGTTCGTGTCAATCAATTAAAATGTGCTTATTGAGAGTTACATCAGTCCATTGTCCAGATTGGTGGTACATTGAGTAAAACTGGTAGTCCGCTAGATCAATTAAATATTTTCCTGTGAAGTTTATCTCAAAATGTCAGTTCATTAAATGTTCGGGAATTCTGTATTCTACTGGTCAATTTTGGTAAAGAGGCCCATTATAGAGAAAGGGAGACTTGTGTACCTTTATATGGACACGAGAATATTTAGGCACTATGATGCCAGGGTTGATATAATCACCCACTATGATGCTAGCATTCATACTATATATTATATTCGTTGATATCGTATTGTAGCCGTGATCGGGCGAAGTGCGGTGTCATTGGAGGACGGTATTCCCGGTCGGATAGTTGATCGCCCCGCCGAGATACCGAACGGATGGAAGACCAGTTATTCAAATATCTTGAGTCATCAGAGTTTCACCAAATGAGTCTTTTGAGTATCTATTTTCGAGATGAGTCTTTTGAGTATCTTTCGAGATGAGTCTTTTGAGTACTGATATGGGCTAAAAGTAAGTACTAAAGACACATTTAATGTGGCATTAATTAGGCCTAGAATGGTCCAAACGTGGGGCTCACCAGATGGGCCCAAACCCTATTTATAATATTAATTTTGTAATTAATATTAGGGGTAATAAACAGCTCAGCAAATAAGAGTCAAACAAGGATATTACTCTTGCCTGACTTAGCCTCCAAGATATATATTTCAACATGGAAATTGGTTCCTACAAGGAAGGAGTCTAGAACCTTCCTCAAGGCGGTGGCTTGCCCACCAAGTCACCTAATTCTACTACGATTCTAGGGCTTCTCAACCTATATAAAGGGTCTGACCCCTCATTCTTAGAACTACGTTTTTGGCTTGATTCTCAACTCTGAGATATGTAGGCATTCTATGAGGACCGATCAGTCTCGAACACGGAAACAACCATTAAAGCACGAAACTCCCGAACCCTAGCATTAAATACAGATTCGTAACCTAGTTTTTATTCCACAACATTTGGCACCGTCTGTGGGAAGAAGACATCAACCATGGTTCAAACACGAAGAACAGTACCACCCTCCACTGAGGCCTTGCCTCTAAGCTCTGCTCCGCCTGTCACTGAGTAAGTACCCCCAACCACAGGGGCGATCACTCGAACTCAGGTTTCTCAACCCCCAGGGACGAATCCCCATGCTGAGAGAACGTTACCAATGGTCATCCACCAAGGACAAGAAACAAGCTCTCTTCAGACGCTGGTTTCTCCTTTAGTTGATCCCAATCGCCCGTTGCCACCGGGGGTACAGATCCATACTACGGATCTTTCTATGAATACCAACCCGATGTACGGTCTGCTTAATGACCCTCCAATTACTCACAGTCTTGGACCAAGTGGCCACGCCTTGCAGATCCGAGATCGAGAGTACTATGACTACTCCGGCCCTTACACTGATGATTACCACCTACCCTACAATGTGTAATAACACCATAGATACGAGTAAACAGGATTAGATTTGTGGATTTTTCTGGTCCAAAAGCTTATTCAATCTGTTGTACCAAGGAAAAGTTTCTGTTACCCCTATTACGAGAAACCCCTCCCGAGTTAGGTACCATTTGGACAGCTGGTTACAGGGTAAAGGTAATTAGTGATATTAACAACTCTAAGATAATTACTGCTCTTGACTACCTTTGCGCATTTTGACTTTTCTTAACAATAATGCGATCTTAGGCCATTTCTTTCACACAGAAAGATAGAAAATACATCCCAAATTCATGTTGTCGTGTTATATACAAGTGCTAGATATTCATATGTTTTCAGTATCTCCTACTAACATTGAAAAATAAAAATACAATTTACGATGCAAAATACACAATCATAGTTAACTGCTCTATTTCAAAGTTTTCAGTTTTTTGTTTCTATGCAAATTCCATTTTATGAACAATACTCATGATTTAAAAGGCCATGCCTTCACAACGATAGAACGTGCATCAGACATGGTTAAAGAATACTAACTAATTCAACGTTAAATCTCTTGCAGCTACAAGACTTGTGTCATGGTGATTCAGTTCAATTAGTAGTAGATGGGGTCAATTCTTGTCAAGGCATAGTGCCATTGAACGCCTATGTGATAGAGCTATCAATTGATTCTACGGTGATTGCCCGACATTTAAAAGTATAAAGAACTTGTAACATTATTTGCAGAAAGTCATCGATCTATGTAGGTAATGAAGCCCAAGTATCTTAACTTTTGAAAATTAAGTAATATCTTAAATTATGAGATTAAAGTTAAGGTGGTCTTGTAATCTTTCGCTGATACACATTTTTGATAATGGTTTGGGTAATGCTGAGCCAGTATGGCATGGACATATTTATATATACAAAATATTATCTTTCTTATGTAATATACAATGTTCTTATACTAATCAGATTGGTGATAGGAACTATATTAGCAAGTTTCATGTCAGTATCTAAGATCATACTACCACAAAGCTAGAAGATAACCTGTGCCTCGCACGGGTTTTTATGCTAGTTAAGGACTTTAAACCGGGATAAATTGGGGAAATTTCATGTGAAAAGAAGAGACTTGAAATCTGAACATGTTTGCTAAGAATAAAAAATGAATTCGAAAGGTATCATAATAAGCTAGAGATTGATTTTATTCATCTATCATATTTTTACAAAAACCTAAATTAATGATAATTAAGGACTTTAAACCTAGATAAATTGAGGAAACTTCATGTGAAAAGAAAAGACATGGAATTTGAACATTTATGCTAAGAATAAAAAAATGAATTAGAAAGGAGATTGATTTTAGGGAAATGTTAAATTCAGAGCAAAATTTTTATTTTCAGAGCAAATTTCTGTGAAAAGACAAAATTACCCTTATTTTAAACCAAGTCTAGCCCCCTGCATTCACAAAAACAAGGACAATGTGGTTTTTTCACAAAAACCTGCTCTGAAAATAAAAATTTTGCTCTTAATTTAACATTTCCCTTGATTTTATTCACCTATCAAATTTTTACAAAAAACTAAACTAATGGTAATTAAGGACTTTAAACCTGGATAAATTGGGGAAATTTCATGTGAAATGAAGAGACATGAAATTTGAACATGTTTGCTAAGATTAAAAAAATGAATTCAAAAGGTATCATAGTAGGCAAGAGATTGATTTATCAAATTTTTATAAAAATCTAAACTAATGATAATTAAGGACTTTAAACTCGGTTAAATTGAGGAAACTTCATGTGAAAAGAAGAGACATGAAATTTGAACATGTTTGCTAAGAATGAAAAAAATGAATTAGCTAGAAAGGTCTCATAGTAAGCAAGAGATTGATTTTGTTCATATATCAAATTTTTAAAAAAATATAAACCAATAATAATTAAGGACTTTAGACGTGGATACATGGAATTTGAACATGTTTGCTAAGATTAAAAAAAATGAATTAGAAAGATATCGTAGTAGGCAAAAGATTGATTTTATTCATGTATCAAATTTTTACAAAAACCTAAACTAATGATAATTAAGGACTTTTAACCTGGATAAATTGGGGAAACTTATGTGAAAAGAAGAGACATGAAATTTGTACAATATGTTTGCTAAAAATAAAAAAAATGAATAAAAAAGGTATCATAGCATGCAAGAGATTGATTTTTTTCATTTATCAAATTTTTACAAAAACCATCCTGGTCATGAACTTTTATGCAATACATGTCTATCTATCTATATCATTATAGTGGATATTTGGAATATTTTAAATTTTTTAATTTATAACTTAAATGAATAAGCGTCATATAAGTCATAAATAGAAAATATTTATAAATTATACAAATATTTAGATAAATTTATTTATAAACTAGTGAAATATTTATTAAATAAAATTAAAAATATTAATTATTTAATTCAATAATCTCAATATATGCATATGACATTTATAAATACAAATGTAAAAATATTAATTAAGTAAAAAAAATTAAGTAATAAGAAATAAGTTGGAAAAAAGCAAATCGTTACTAATTTTCTAACTTATCAACATATAAATTATATAAGTTATAACTTAAGTTAATAAATTGGATGAACAAATACTCTTCAAAAGTTGAAATTCAAAAGTTGAAATAGGCTTATAAGCCATTAGTTAGCTTATACCGATGTTGCAAACAAGCCTTATATGTTAGTACTTTGTAGGTTTAGAAGTCAAACGTATACGTGTCCCATTCATTTCTATACACTTATTATGTTGGGTGTTCCATCATTTCTATGCATTCCAAAAATTGTAAAATTTTTATGATAAAAAATACTCCATTATTTCAAATCTATAATATAAAACACTAACTTTACTCTATTATTTCAAATCTATAATATAAACCTACAAAGTACTAACATATAAGGCTTACTTTAATAATAGATTTGAGATAATAATAGATTTGAGATAGTGGAGAAAATAGTGGGTGTAATAGTGTTTTATATTAATTTTAACCATTAAAATGTTTACTTTCAAAATATGATCATTAAAATGCAATATAATTATATAATAGATCATTAAACTGTAATTTACTCTATTATGATCTTATGGAGTTACTGAGTTTATTAGGCCCTTTTTTTCAAAATAATATACCTATTTTTTTACACAAATATTAAATAAATTAATTTCAGTTGCAAACAATTATAAATGTAATTTTGAAAAATATTTTTAAACACCAAGTAAAATTACTATTTTCTTTCTACAAAAACAGTACTCCTACTAGTTTCAAAGAAATATTTTAAAAAAGGAAAATTATCGACTTATTAAAATTGTCAACTGCTTGCATATATTTTACCTAAAAAATCAAAAGAACATTAATAAATATCTCCTACAATTAAATAATTTTCACTCAATTTTTTTTTAAAATGAGGCAATTAAATAAGAAAAAATTACAAAAATAACAATTTTTTGAGTAAAAATAACAAAAATAACCGTTCTGAAAAAAGTGACCAATTTTAGCCTTTTGGATACTCCACTTACAGTTGGGTATCCCAATTTGTATAAGATACTCCACTGGTAGTTGGGTATCCCATATACTGGATTCTCCATTGACAGTTGGGTATCTTATATAAAAGTGGATACTCTACTAACAGTTGGGTATCCCACGGATTAAAATTGGCCAAAATTTTGAAAATGATTATTTTTATATATTTTATATTAAAAAAAAGTTTAAAATGGGCCTTTCACCCATTAAATAAAAGGTGTTAAAACTCCAGCCGCGTGAAGTGACAGGTAAGCAGACCTCCCCCCAACGACTCAGTACCACATCCTATGCTGTGTATACATACAAGCTGCCTGTATGTATACATTTATCACTTTCATTTCGAATAAATAATAATTATAATCAGGTGAAATTAGATCTACGCAAGGCATAAAAATGGCGGAGGAGAAATACAATCGAAAAAATCCGTCGGTGAAGCGGATTTTACAGGAGCTTAAAGAGATGCAATCCAATCCTTCTGATGATTTCATGAGCCTTCCTCTTGAGGTTTATTTTTTCTTTGATTTTTTGTGTGTAATTTGGTATAGTTTTGTTTGATTGTGTGTTGTGGAAGTGATTGAAGATCTGTGTGTGTGTGGTTAGGTTTTGTAGTGTGATTGTGTTTTGATGTTTAGTTGATTGTAATTGATCTGATTATTAGCTGTGAAAGTTATTGAATGTGTGTTTGTGTGTGTGAGGGAGAGAGAGAGACAGAGAGAGAGTAAGTTGTGTTTTCTTTTAGGTTATGTAGTATAAATTGTGGTTGGATGTACAGTTAATTGCAATTGATCTGAATATCAGCTGTGAAACAGTGAAACCTGTTGAATGTGTGTGTGTGTGTGTGTGAGAGAGAGAGAGAGAGAGAGAGATAGAGAGAGGGAGATGGAGTATGCTGTATATTTTTTAGGTTTTGTAGTAGAAATTGTGTTTTGATGTCTTGTTAACTGCAATTGATCTGATCATCAGCTGTGAAACTAATTGAATGTGTGTGTGTGTGTGAGGGAGAGAGACAGATAGATAGATAGAGAGAGAGAGAGAGAGAGAGAGAGAGAGAGTGCTGTATTTTTAGGTTTTGTGGTATAGGTTATTAGAGTGAATTAAAATTATGTTTAATGTTAAGTGAATTACAATTGATGCGATTATCAGTTCAGGAGCTTATTGAAGATATATGCTGTATTAGGTTTAAGGTTCTCTACTTCTGATTGTGTTTTATTGATGTTCAGTGAATTGCAATTGATATGGTATACAGGTGTGTGTGTATATGAATATATGATGTTTATGTTTTGTGAAAAAAAATATTTACTCAAATGTAATTTTTAAGTGATGTGGTGATGTCCAGAGT
The DNA here is from genome assembly GCA_037693485.1 of Kitagawia praeruptora. Classification (NCBI taxonomy): domain Eukaryota; kingdom Viridiplantae; phylum Streptophyta; class Magnoliopsida; order Apiales; family Apiaceae; genus Kitagawia; species Kitagawia praeruptora. The sequence continues at coordinate 17,907,542 of CM075353.1, forward strand.
GAGAATTGCTTGAATTATTAATTTTTGGCTCGTGCTCAAGTGACAAGAAGTTTATCGCGAGAAATGTTGTTCTGCATATGTTTTGTACTTTTTGTATGTATTGTTGTGCATATTTTTTGTAAGTGCAGTACAACTACTGTCACTATTCCTCTGTGCTCTCTAGAGTGCAGCTTATATATAAACTTGACATGTTATCATATTCAGTAGACATTCATAATTACTAGACAATGTGTTAGAGCCTCACTTTTTTTCAAACATATGTGTTAGGCAATTAACTATGTGTGGTCGGAACGTGTGCTGGAGGTCTGTTTCTCTGTATATGACTCGATATTATCATTAAGATGATGATTCTCTTGGCCTCTCGGGGGTTTTTCTTTTCCTCATTAAAACATCTACATCTGCTAGATTTGCACACCTTTTTACTTAAACGAAAATTAGACTAGGCCAAACTTGGAAATAGGCAGTTCTAATTGTAATTTTAAACTTGCTGCCTGTATCTAACAGTGGTACTTATTATAGTACCTCTAAACTATAGTATTGTTTTTTACTATACTCTTTTTTGGTATAGAAACTAACTATGCTTTCTAAAATGTTCTTTTTACTAATGCGATAATTGATGCATTCTGTACTGAATTGCTTGAATGTACAAACCAGCTTTATAACCTTTTTATTACATTTTCAGGAAAACATCTTTGAATGGCAGTTCGCAATCAGGGGACCTAGTGAAACAGAATTTGAGGGAGGCATCTATCATGGAAGAATTCAGTTGCCTTCAGAGTACCCTTTTAAGCCTCCTTCGTTTATGCTATTGACTGTAATGTTTCTTTTTAACAAATTCCATAATTTCTATAAACTTTGTATGGTTTCATTATGGTATTCAGCATAACTTGGTATGTTATTTGTTGAGCCTTTGTATAATTTGCTTAGTAGAATTTGTTCCTTGTATCAGCCAAATGGCCGATTTGAAACCCAAACTAAGATATGTTTAAGCATATCAAATCATCACCCTGAGCACTGGCAGCCATCATGGAGTGGTAAGTTCTTTTTACAAGTTGCTTGAAATAATATTTCATGCTAGCATTGTGATTATTATTTCATAGATGACCACATATATTTTGCAACCTTTCTTCTATGCTGGTTAAGAAAGGTGATAAAAGTCGGAGAATCTTCAGATTGACTATTCTGATTATGTCAGTGCAGAGATGTGTATCTAACATATATTACTGTCATATATTTACTTTTAGTTGTGACTCATTATATAGGTTACCTAAAAGAAATAGCTAAAGTTGTGTAGAACAGGTGCTAGTTTACAAACACTTGCCAGTTTGCATGTGCGAATGCCTTATATATGCTATCCTTGTAACTTCTACATTTTTATGGTTTTGGCTATTCGGATAATTTGAATGCGTAAATGCCATCTATATGCTATCTGTGTAACTTCTACATTTTATAGGTTCTTGTTATGGTTTTGCAGTTCGGACAGCTTTAACAGCATTGATCGCATTTATGCCCACCAATCCGAATGGTGCATTGGGTTCTTTAGATTATAAGAAAGAAGAAAGGCGTGTTCTGGCAGTTAAGTCTCGCGAAGCTGCACCAAAGTTTGGGAATCCCGAACGTCAAAAGCTAATTGACGAGGTACTCTATTTACAAATGTTTCTTTTTTTTTTTTTGAAATAATTTACAAATGTTTCTTATTCACACTATTTAATGCAAAGAACTGTGAATAATCATCGGATAAATAAGCAGATTCATGACTATATGCTGAGCAAGGCACCACCAGTTCCTGAACTTGGTTCGGCACAGGATGCTGAAGAAAACTCTACACTTGGAGAGGCAGGTCCTCTACCTGCTGGTGTCCAAGTTGAAAGCGAAGAACTCCAAAATCCTGCAGTAGATGACAGGATTGTCGAACAACAGGATGAAGGCCCTTTTAATGCAAACCCTGTTTCTGAAAGAATGGTGGTGGCAAGGCAGGTTACTACTGGGAACCCAAGCGAGCAGCATCAGCTGCTGCAGACGCCAGTGACTAGAGTTCAGAGGTCAGCAGATGATCGGCTGTTCACGTTAGCTGCTGTAGGACTGACCATTGCTATTGCTTATCTTCTTGTGAAAAAGTTTTTGAAGGCTAGTGAATTCGGTACCTTTTTTATGAATGGGTCGTGAAGAAATTATAGAAGAGGTGAACATGAACTTTGAGCAACTCTTTTGTTCATCAGTAGGAAAGTCTTTCATATGCATAGCTCGTTGATATTATTGTTGAGTAATATAGACCCAACCTAATGTGAACTGTAAATCCTTTTATGTGTGTGTGGCTTGTCAATGGTCATTGCCAAACATTGTGGAACAGCATAAAAATTCGAAGTCAGGTATACCGTATACTTTACTTGTATGTTTCAGGTGAAATAATAGTTCGTACCGGTTGTTTTGGCTTATGTTTATCGAAAATTATGATGCATTACAAGTTTACAACATCATACACATATTAGTAAAAACTGTACATTTAAGTGGAAATAGCGTACTTTTTTTCTTTCTCTGTTATTGGCATGCACAACGCTGCATTTTCAGTCAGCACTTACGAATTATGATACATTCCTATTTATTTTAAAAATGTATATCGAGTTGTAATGTGAAATGGGGATGAATGAATGATCAAAGTCATTAAATATTCAAGATTTTTTTTTCTTCTAGTAACTACTACAGTAATAAATTTACTAAACAAACTATAATATACATCTTAACTATGTAAACTATAAATTTAGTGGAAAGAAACCAGCAAATTATTATAGTATTATAAACAAAAACTTAAACGACCTTACTCTGTCGCTTATTTTGGCAAATAAAAACGCATACGTACAAGGTTGATAGCAATAATCGAACATAAGATTAAAGATTTATTTAGTTAAATCACACTTTCATTAACAAAGTTCCAAATTAAAGGACTTACAAAACAGGAAGCAAGCTTCAATTCATCCACACTTGGTTAAATAGGTGCTGTTACTAAAAAAAAAAAAGAACTAAATAATAATTACTAATGATTTAATTAGAAGAGAAAGGAGAAGAACCCCTAGCAATTCTAGGAAATTAAAGCCTTTGCTTTCCTGCAAAACCTGGCACACTCTTTCAGCATCTTTTCCTGCATCAGAAACCAAAAGGTGTTAAAAAAACGTCTATTGGCTAAACAGAAATTTGTGTACACCTAATGACCACAAAGAAGCTAAAATTTAAGAGCATAATCATATACAAATGACTTTTTGAATGGCATTAGTTAAACATAATAGCAAGACAGAATTTAAGCAAACCAAATCTATCCAGTATATAGTATGTACCCTGCAACTCTTAAAAGAGTTTTATACACTTGCTTTAGTTTCTGGCATATATCATACCTGCTTTCCTGATTTGCCATACTTGTGTATTTGATCACAAAGACCCTTGTAGTAAAATTCTTCAACATCAATCTCCACGTGAATTCTTGTGAAAATTGAAACAATATTTTCTTCCTCCAGACCAGTGAAAATGCGCCTTTGACATAATAATCCGGCATCTTCTTTAGATTGCATAAGGTGTCTGACGAGGTAAACATAAGATGTAACATGCTTTGAGCAATTTTGTTTACAATGCTCCATTGCGATAAAATTCCTCAGTAAGATTTCAGTATGATCATTAAAATTCAAAGGTGGAACTTGGAGCACTCCATCATCAAAATTTATGTTCAGTAATTTATCATTATTAAACTTCTTGATATGAACTCCTAGTGCCTTGACCTTTGTTGCACAGTGCAGATTAGTTTCTGCCTCACTGTGTTGCACCTTAGGAAATGTCGGCAGATAACTCTGGTGGACTAAATCAAGTAAATGGCAGATATCCTGACCAAACCTTTTTTGAAGAATTTGTATATCTCCTGAAACCATAGATCTGAAGAAATGCAAGGCGAGCTCAGTGAGGGATAAACTACATTGTTTGGGAATTGGAACAAGAAAAAAAAGTTCCCGAAGGATGAAGAAGGGAATTTGGTTTTCTAGTAGTATTAGGTCACTTCTTAGACGGATGAACATCTCATGTGTGTTGAAAATAATGTCTCCTCTACGTCTCAAACTCGTGACGAATAACTTGAGAAATAGCTCTATGATGAAAGCACCATCGAGCAACATCATTTCTATAAATTCATTGCTTTCAAGGGGGACATTCTCCCCATAGCATTTCCGTGCTTTTCGTTCTAATTCTCTCAACCTTATTACACACGCGTCTAATTTTGCCTCCATGTGTGGTGTTCGACTTAACAGTGTGTTGAGATAGTACCACTTTTGACCATCCATGAATGCAAACTTTTCTTCACCATGGTGTAAAGGACCTATAGAAACTAGGGCAGGGATATTGTACTTCTCTTCATTATGGTTGAAAAGTTTGTCTGGGATTCTGCAGATGCAATGCGAAAGAGAAACGTTTTCCATCTTTTCTCTTATAGAAAATACAAGATTTTCATGCTCTTGAGCAATTTCAGTTGAGGCATGTCTTCCTGGTCTGCTTTCTGCTTCCATTATATTTTTATTTATTGGCCGAGCTCACTCTGGCTAGTGGCTACTTTTGGTAACTCCTGCATTCAAAAATTTATTAATACTGATTTCTTTACGAGGGGGGAGGGGGATGGATTTCCCATACTCAGGCTCTTTATAATTCTCGCAGAAAAATAATAGAAGAACTGAAGATATAACAATTTCCTGCATATATCTGGATTAACCTTGAAAGAAGCAACGAATGAACTGTAACAATTAAAGCAGACTAAACTTTTTAGCAGCCATGAGAATTCTTTTGGCTTAATTGTCTTAACAGTGTTTCAAGCATGTGATATTACTGAACTTTTTTCGAACAATGAGCAATATTAAGCGATTGTTTTGTCAATATGTAACTATGCCTAATCAAACTAATAGCACCTCATGATGCAGTATTGCACTATCAAGTTTAGTGTGTTTCTTTCTAATTTAAAAAGCTACAGGCGCAAAACGTAGTTCACAAAGCTGTCAAAAATTAGTGGAATAAGATTGTACAGAAATAGTTGAATATCATAATACATACTGTGAGAAGAGTAAGAGTTACCTGCTCAAGAACCAATCATATACATAAGAATTAATAATATGGCTGCTTGCTAACCTGAAACTATTTTTAAGGCACAACAGAAGTTCAGATATATAATTGTATTTAAGTGCATACATAGCATACCTTATATTTTGCCAGTATTGCATCCATAAAAAATATCAAAGCGAGGACCCTCAGAATCCAAGAAAACTTGTTAGTATAATTAATGGACCTTTCTAAAAATTGGTTTTACATTTGCTGTTGAGTGCCAAATAGGATAGGTTGAACAGCCAATACTTACTGTATTTGGTAAATATCGAAATATTGTTATTCACTCATTTCCAATTTTGAGATTCCTTTACCAGATGTAAATAGTGAATTACAAAAGAAAACAGGTGTGTTGCACAATACAGATAGTTTCAGAAAACTGGAAACCATTTGGTTGCTTCTCGAAAAATCTATGAATCAGATAGACATGCATGTAGACCAAGGCAGGCATTACAGTGACTTGTTCAGGTGGTTTATATGTTTTAAGTTTTTATCTTTCTGCACTAAAGTTTAAATGTAAGGGATGAGAGATCCAGGTGTAAACTTTCAAAAATGTACAAAAGCTTGAGGTTTAAGTACATTACAAGACACAAAAATGTTTAAAGGTTAACTTGTTCAGAGCCAGTATCTTATCGGTCAAGTTAGTTTATTATTTAAGAATAATACTTTGATCTCTTTTTCTTCTAAATGCTATTCACATGTATTCTGATCTTCTTGAATGTGTAACTTTTCTTTTTGTTGGAAATGAAGAATACTTGAGCAAATGTTGTATTACTGTATCAAGAATAAATAGAACTAAATCATCATTTCACCACTTCGTCGACTTGACAGGATCACAGAATCAAATTCTTTAACCGACTAAAGGCACAAACTTTCTCGAATCTTTATTAGTCGGTGTTTAATAAGTAAGCATCTGAAATAGTATTCGCTAGAGTGGTTGATAATGTAAGGTTGAAAACTTGGAATCAGATGCTTTGATGACAACCTGGGGTATCTGGTTCAGCTTGGAATATGTTGGGCTCATTTTAACCAAAAACATATGCTGGGAAAGTGATTACTTCTCAAGCACCCAGTCCTTTTCACAACCTATGTAAATATCCCAACAATATTTTGAGGGGATTCCTGGAATAAAAATGGAATCGCGAAACTTGGGGATTCTGATGGCTACTGCAAATAAAGTTGTGAGTTTATTTTGGATTCATGCTGTTTATTTTCAGGAGAAGTGTGGGCTGCACGAGTTAGAACCCTTCTACCCGAATATTCTTTAAACGTGGATATATACCTAAGATCCGTCTAGTGGCTTCTGCCAACAACATAAATTACAAAGTTGGTAATTTAACGTACTGTTCCAGCTATCCTCCCAGAAAACATGTTCATCTATAAGCGCCATTGTTGGAATATATAGTTGGCATATCAACAAGTTTGTCATTTTAGTTCTTAGTCTATATATAGATATATACTTCTCGGTATTCAAGTTAGTTACTCCCTCCGTCCCTTAATGTTTTTCCTGTTTTGACTGGACACGTTTGCCAACGCACACTTTTAAACGTTTATATCTTGAATTTCGTATTAGTATTAAATATAAAAACTTCACTGTATTAAAGTACTCATAAATACGATTCCAACAAGATCACTCATGACTATATTTGATCTTATAGTTTATGCGTGAATTAGTAATTTATCTCATGTTATGAACAATCCCGACATATGAAATAAGAAAAACAATACGGGACGGAGGGAGTAGAAATTAAGTCAAAATGTAATCTCTAAAGTTGTAACTGTTTTTTCTGTTATGTATAATACAAGGGTCAGGGACCGGTTATTTAACAATCGATTTCACAGCCGTTGGATCACAGCTGTTGGATCTGAGATTAAAAAAAAAAAATTACGTTCCTCGGAAAATTTTCGCGGAGGATCGGTCCGCGGAAATTTTCCGCGGATCGGTCCGCGGAAATTTTCCGCGGATAGGAAATTTTTTTTGTAATCCAGGGGGGCCGTTGGATCATTGATCCAACGATTTAAAAACTGATTGTTAGTTAACCGGTCCCTGATAATCGATTGTCAGGGACCAGCTGCCATAAAACAAATAGAGTTCCTTTCTCTTTGTTTTATCTTCTTCCTTATGTTCGTTCTGTTAGTCTTTACTGCTTGTTTACCTCCATCAATGGAGGATCAACAAAGTTAACATGGTATCAGAGCCTCCGATCTTCGAGGCGTCATTTTCCACTGCTTACGATTGTTATTCTGCTGCTGTTTTCAAGCTTTATCTATGCTTGTTAATGGCGGTTGCTGCCTATCGTTTCTTGTCTTAATCTCCACTAGTTGTTCATATCACGAGCTATTTCGGTAATCTCTTTTGTTCATCAACAGTGTTTTGTTATTCTTTCGACAATTAGTCTTTTCACCATTGATGCTTCATTTGCAAGCTTGTTCGATCTTCGTCGATGTTCAATTACTGTGAATATATGTTTGTTACTCTCTTGTCTTGATCACCGTCTTGTGTTCGTTTGTGAATAATTTTGTTCATTTTGTACATACAATTCTCTCATATTCGATCTGTGTTTTTGAGCATCTTGCTTCGATAAACAACTATGATTTTCTCATTTGATCAAGTAAATTCGCATATCTCTCTTGATTTTACTTGTTCCGGATCTCATACGCTCATCTGCACAGAACGTGTTTGATTGTTTATCTCAAAGAGATTTCGTGTTATTTCACAATCAATCTATGTTTGATGGTTGTTTATCACGTGTTGACAATTTGTCGCACTCAATTCTCTCATTATTGTGATGATTTGTTCGTGTTTATCGCTCTCGATTTTTACCAATTGTTTTTCACATATCTCTCATTGTTACTCAATGACTCCAAATCTTCTGTGTTTTTTATTGTCCTCATCGATTGATCGGTAATCTCTTCAGAATTACTATATCTCTGTTTGCGTAATAACATCTCTTGAGTGCTGTGATCTCTCTCGAGTGATTTGTTGTGCCTATGTGTTGTCTCTCATTGTTACTACTGCTGAAATCAATTAACTTCAGCAAATTGCCTAGTGTATTCATATCACTTGTGTTTACTGATGAACACAACATAGTTGTTGCAATGACTTTATGCACTTAGTGTGTAAAATCAATTTGTCTGTTCATCCGCTGCTATCACGATCTATTGCCTTGCTACTTTGTTATGAGCTTTGTTTTTCCGTTGCTATCACGCTTCTTGTGCTATCAAGAGGTTGATTTCTGGTGATTCATACATGATGTGATCTTCATGTATGAATATTACACTACTGCTACACTCTGCTACTCCGTTAAACTCTGATGAAGTACTATGTTCTGATGTTGCCTAAAGGTACCAGTTATGAATTCTGGTGTTGCTGCTCCTACTCTTCGTATAGGTTCTGACAGTTACATATAAGAGGGCAAGCTCTTATCCAGCCTGTCAAGGAGGCCTCTCTACATATATAAATAGACCATTACATTCTGTTATGTGGTACTTGATAATACACAATGTAGTCCATATAGTGCTCAAGTCACACATTGTAAATACATTTTTCTGTTATACAAATTCAATAGGTTACTTCGTCTTCTTCCTTATGTTCAACTTGTATACTCCATTAATGGAGTTTTCTACATTAATAAATCTGTCATGGTATCAGAGCCTACGATCTTCGAGGCTTCATTCTTCCGCGTGTAATCTTGCTACTTTGTTTCTCAAACTTCTGTCCGTACAACAATGGCGGTTGCAGTTTATGCATATTTGTTGCTTGTTACGAATCTATTTGTGATCGTTTAAAGATCATGTTTCATATTCGATCGTTACGTATCTCTCAGTTTCAGTTAAGCTTTCATTTCGACTTGTTTTTACTGCAATTTCAGTATTTTTGCTTATATACCTTCGTGTTCTTGTTGCGTTTCATCAAGCGATGTTGTTAATCCTTGATACTTGTCTTCTATATCGTTGTACAACTCTATGTACGTGACTCTATCGCTTTAGTTGCATCAAATCAGTTGATTTTTTGCTTATATTTTTCTGTGATCTTCACAACTTTGTTGTGCACAAGTTGTGTTTGATTAATTGCCTAATTAAATTATACTCAGTTATCGTCTTCTCTATTCATTTTTCACATCATTATCGGCTTGATTACTCTTTAATTCTTAACATATACTCAATATCTTCTCAATATCTTCTGTGTCTTTGTGTTGTCCTCATCGATTTACCGTATGTTTGGTAATATTTGTTACTCTTGCGTGCTGTGAAATATCTCGAGTGATTTGTTGAGCCTATGTGTGCTCTATCATTGTTAATACTGTTATTGTCATCAATCTCTTGTTTCGGTGTTGGTACGATCATGGCGATCTTGTGCTCATTCTCGAGCGTGTGTTTTCCAATATATCTCGATTTATCGATTGATCGGTAATATCTTCTGCAATTACTCTATCTCTGTGTGCGGTGCTGAGATCTCTTTAAAGTGATTAGTTGTGACTATGTGTGGTCTCTCCTTGTTAACACTGTTGGAACAAATTCGATTCATTTTGTTTAGTTACGCAATTGAAGTACAAGTTTAGATGTGTTTGTGCATTCGCTATAACAAGATTGATACCTCCACTGCCTGTGTTCCATAGTATCTTGGAATCTGATATGTTTTCATGCCGTATTGGCACTTGCCCCTTGACGTAATGGTTTGCCGTATTGGCCCTTACTTTGCTGATGTCATTCATGATGTGATATTCATGATATGAGCCTTGCCTAATGCTACTAGTGTGATCTCTGGTGCAAATAATGTTGTTGCTCCTTGTGAGCTTTGTGTTCCGATCATGTGCTGAATATTGCTGCCTCATATCTTCTAGTAAAAGGAAGACATTGTCTACCCTTGCTGGAGTTTCCAACTGCTACTGATTGCCATGCTGTTATTAGTTGCAATTATTTGTGGCTTCTACCATCGTTACCTACTTGTCGTATCGGCTTTGTTACCTGCTTGCAATCTTGGCTTGCTGCTTTGTTACCTTCATACATGATGTGATCTTCATGTATGAACACTACCAACCTGCTATCTACTTGCATTCTTCTGGATTCATTCTGGAGTTTCAAGACTACCATGTTCTGTTGAAGTTGACTCTGCTGTGTAGTATTCTACCACCTTGATATATTGCTTGTCAAAGTTGCTGTCAAAAGCTTAAGTTGTTGTCAAGTTACTTTGTTCATAATGCTAATGCTAATGTTGAATTCTGGACTACTGTCATGTATTGGCTGTTTCTTGTTATTGCATCAAGTTATCAAGATGTTGCTATCAAGATAGCATTGATGCTGCTTTGTTGCTGATTTGTCATGAGATTGTCACCTGTTACTTGCAAGTGTTGATGCAAATACCTACAAAACCGAAGTCTACCTACAAATACCAGTTTCCTGATGCTTTCAAGTTCAAGTTGAAGGTTTCATTCCCACCTTCAACTTGAGGGGGGATGTTACATATAAGAGGGCAAGCTCTTATCCAGCCTGTCAAGGAGACCTCTCTACATATATAAATAGACCATTACATTCTGTTATGTGGTGCTTGATAACACACAATGTAGTCTATATATTGCTCAAGTCACACATTGTAAATACATTTTTCTGTTATACAAATTCAGTAGGTTACTTCGTCTTCTTCCTTATGTTCAACTTGTATACTCCATTAATGGAGTTTTCTACATTAATAAATCTATCATCCATGCAAGAGGAACAGCTCGTTGGGAAGTAATGGTCAGTACTGGTGTGTGACTGTTGGTGGCTAATCCCGACCAGGTCTCAACGCGGTAGAAGTCGTATTCCATGTGGTCATACGGGAGGCAGGGGCAGAATAAGGTTTCAGCCCTTCTCAAACCAAGTGTGGTTGTAGCTAGGCTTTGGCGCCCGTAGGGTCTAGTGGAAATGAGGAAATGAAATTCGCATATATGTAAATCAAGTCGATATGTTAACATGTGTGCATAATTGCATGTGATATACGAATGCATGCTAATAAAGTCAGTTCAATATTAGTTGATATGTGACTGTAAGGAGTCCTTCTTCTGAGTTTTGACCATCCCTCTGTCTCTGTTGCGCTTGCTTGGCCTTGATACCAAGACCTTTTGTAAGGTCAGTATGAGACTGCTGTTTTTAAATTTGTTTGGTATCGTTCTTTTAATTTGTAAGTGGTGAAAAGTTCAGTTTGAAACTTATTCTTGAAGGCAGCCACTTAATAGGACACAATTCATCTCTTCTTGTCAGTAATCATTCGAGAAAAGGTTCTTTGCACAATTTATAATACACATATGCAAACATACCACAAGCTTGTAATTAAGTTGTAATACCACAAGCTTATATTCTAATTAATAAAAGTAAATATTTCAGCTATACACATTTACAATTTTCTAACTGAACTAATAAGCTTCGAACCTGCAAACATCAAAGGTCAGTGCTGTGTGAACGTGCAAGAAGGAAGCATTTGGGTTACCTCACATCACTGAACTTTGTTCAGTGCTTCACATCACTGAACCTAATGAGGTTATTGTTAGAAAATAATATAAAGATCCATTTGAGCCTTCCTCTAACACCTTAAGATTTTAGATAAGTTGGTTACTTAAGATGGTATCAGAACTGAGGCACGCAGAGGTGTATCAGGGGCGCCCATCTTTGGAGCATAACTTGCGGTAAAAATATTGGGGGTGGCAGGGAGTAGACCCTGCCAAACCAGAGCTATAATTATAAACTTATAATATAGAACCAAAATCAAAAAATTTATTCCAATACATAACTATTCTCATATGAATAAATGCACAAAATGGATAATTAGTTGTATATTTAGAACCAAAAATAAATGCAAGATGGTCCATTTTAAATGAAAGTGAAATAGTTTGATAAAATGTTACGGAGTGTTGAGTATTGAATGCAGTAAAAGAATACAGAGGGGGGGTGAATGGATTCTTGAACTTTTATTTGTTCTTGAATCTGTGTAGCAGATAGGTGTTTGTGTGTGCAAAGTTTAGGTGCGGATAAAAGATAACACAAGACACAATATCACTTTAATCTAATATATTATTAGATAAAGGTTGCTACAATCTGTGAATACAAATGACACTACGCCATAGATGGCCTATAGCAACCCCCAAATTGTGTTACCATAGACCCCTGTTTGAAGTTACCATAGGCCAAAATAGGGCTATGGTAACACTTCAGCTGTGTTAGGTTCTCAGCAGTAACTACAGGTATCTAAGGTAACCTCAAAACACAGCCTAAGGTAACATAGCAAATGTGGTTACTAAAGACCTCTATAGTAACATCTTAAACACTCTACAGCAACATAGTTTGTGTGTTACAATAGAGCATATAATTTTGCACATGGACAACTGTGGGGCCCACATCTAGGTGGGGTCCACAATCTATTGTAACACCCGCTTTTACCAATTGTAACAGATTGAGTGTTACATAATTAAAATCATTTATAACTAATTTTAATAAAAAAATTATGACATTTAAATATTAAATTTTCAAGTAAAAGAAATCAAGAACCAAATTAATTACATTTCAATAACATCATCCAACATCATTTCAATAACATCATCTATTACAAAACCAACCAAATCATCCAAAAATATCTACCAACACTAGCTAATGAACAAAACTTAAAATGTACAAGTACTAAAGCTAATAACATGGTAAATTTCAAAAGATAACCGGTGTCCAAAAAAATACTCAAAAATCAATTTATTGAGCTACAAGAATTGTTTGATAGAAGAGAGAGACTCCTTGTGATTAGACTTCTCTTTCGTAATCCTTCTTCATGTAAAGTAGTTGTAGCAAGTCCCAGCAGCACAAAAAACAGTAGTCCTCTTGCACATTCCAACAAAAAAGTAAGTATGATATTTTAGTTCTAAAAGAATCAGGTCACAGATTGAAAGGAAATACACAAGTGTCAACATCTTACAGAAGGAATGGACAGCAGTCTCACCAACAATATCAATCTCCATATTTAATTTTCAAATGCATTAACTAACAGATTACAAATACAAAGAATTTTAAGAATATTAGTATTATGTAACTACATAAGAAATAAGAGAAAACAATCCAGCTTGTTATAGAATAACTGAAGCACTAACATCAGGAACATCAGCTTATTATGCAAATTCACCTTAGCAACAAGTATACGCAGCGTAAAAAAGGCTTCTACCCGGAGTTTGTGCACTACCTAGCTGTCCATGCCCTGCTTCGGTAACTGTGGCCATCACACACATTATTGAGTAATACAGACTTAATACAAATTATTAAATACGGAATTAATGATTTGGCAGGCAACAATATTGAGTAATTCTGCCATTTGAACATAAAGAATAAGCCTAAAGATAGAACTACTTCTGTGATACCTGAGAATATGCCAAATATTTTATTAGACATCGGAAAATATAGAGGAGAATTCGAATGACAATGTCAAATTTTATATGTCAATAGGACCATAATAATCATTCAAGCATAATAAACCAACCCACCCTCTCCTTGTACTTAAAATTATGCAAACCACCATATATATGAATATGAGTTGATTGTTAGTCTTCTCATAATTATTATCAAGTATATTTATTAATTCACTAGTCAATCTCCTCAGCTTATAACCTAAGTAGAGTGGTGAACAAAAAATGTGTTTGCACAAAGAAGTGTTTCTGAAAAATTGACTCTATACAAACAAATTCTCATACCTTGCAATTTATAAACTGAACTGCGTCCCGAAGCTGAGAGCATGGCATTCAAGATTTCTCATATTTAACTAACAGCAGGACAGAAAAGAAAAAAAACTCGTCAATATCAGCAAGTTGGCATATGAACTCTTTTAAATAAAAGATTGAACCATGACAAATTGTATTATAAGTGGGATGTTGAACACCGAAATAACTTTCGGATAAAAAGTAACAAAGTACATAGAATTCAACAAATGCAGCTTCACAGAGAAATGAATTATTTAATTAATTAGTTCCAGAAATATACGTAATTGACTCTGCACTCCCTGGAATATTACATAAACTTAAACAATGGTATTATTTGATATAGTAATAGTGCTCGACTGCTTGCACTTACAACTGACACTCTAGCACTTAGAAACCTGCTTTTCACACCATATGTATTACTTGGTGCATTTTATTTTCTTAAAATCGAGCAGATACGGAAAATTAAACAACACTTATGTCATGTATTTCCCTATGTTCTACTTCCAAGTAATTCAAATCATCAAACTTCAAAGCTTACCATAACAGCAGTACCAGTTTTGCTAAATCTTGGAATGCTTATGAGTCTTACCACCTGCCCTTCTGAACCTGTATTCAAAAATTCACAGTTAGTTATTCTTGCTAAGAAAAATGTTTAGAGGATATTAATAAATAAAAATTTGATTCTGAAACTACCCTTTATCAAGCGGGTTCCAAAACTATCTTGATTCCCAGCAAAATAAACATGGGGACAACTCTCCACGAAGAAAGGATCCCTATCAGTAAAGGGATAATCTACCTTATTAGATAATATACATTCCTGTATGCTCCTGGACGAATAAGTCGACCAGGCTTCGTAAATTTTCCCTTCCAACCTCTTTCCCTAGCTGCATTCATGTCCCCGTCTTCTTTCCTCCCACCACCATAGACACAACAAGAGAAAGCAACCTTATCCTGCACAAGAAAGATAAGTATTGCTAGTAACTGATAAGTGATAACTGAGCATTATGTTTACCTGACTTCTTGTCAAGCCCGTCTGCCTTGCAAGCATGATCTTATCAGAATCCGTAGGGAAACTATTAACAAACTGCAGACGACATCTAACAACATATTAGGCTACTTTGTCTTTATTGGCCCTGGGAGAAAATTTCTAACCCATGCCAGATTCAAGGTTTTTTTACAAGGCATGTGAAATGATCATTGATATAATTCTATGCATACAACACAACTGAATTTAGTTGGATATAGAAAATTCTTTCAAGAACATTACCTAGTACCTATATTAGTATAGTCAGTCAGGAATAAATCAATGCATCTAACTATATAAAGAAGCTAGCAGATTTTGAGCATACGCAGCAAATAAGAACTTAAAAGGTATGACTTCAATCAATTCAAACCACAATCTCTTGCTCCACATTAGTTTCAGTTGAATGATTAAATGGAAGATAAGTTATCAAAAACCAAAGGTCAATACAGGTCAGCAGTATCAAGAAAAGGCCAACAAAGAAAAGCAACAGGAGTTTAAAAGCTTTTGTCTCTTTCTTAAACAACTTGGATCAATAACATTCTTTTCCGTTTGCCATTCTAATCCTAAATTTAATCAGGGAAAACATATAAGCTTCAAAGTTCAAGCCCATCAGGAATCCTCGATTTCTTATTAAGAAAAAGTAAACAAATTGTCCATTAAATGGTAAGTGAAGAGACTACACATTTTGTAATGAAAAGAATTCTGCCTCAGACTTGCACATACATACATTATATAATATATGAACAATGTAACTTCAATTAATCAATTAAAGTAAAAATTCAATGCAGGGGACCATTTTAAGAAGTGAAGACAGAATGAATGCGCACATAATGCTTTCTATATAATGAAGTGTAGCGTAATGTATCAAAACATAATCATCACATACACAAACTGGAATAAGTATTACCTCAGGTAATATTACCATCTTCCGGTGAACATAGTCTGGAGAGAGATGAATAAGTTAATTTAAAATTAATTATGCATATCATAGAGATGAAGCCACCAAATAGCAATACAAGTAATCCACAGAAAAGGCATATATACAAAAATGGTAAAATATAATTTGAACCTTGTGTACACAAATTAGAGAAACACGACATAGTAAATTAAAAAAAACATACATACATGAGAGAGTAAGGGAGAGATAGATAGGGAGTAAGAGACATAGGGAGAGAGAGACATAGAGATCGAGATAAAGATAGGGGAGAGAGATACAGAGAGAGATAGAGAGAGGGACGGAAAGAGAGGGAAAGAGAGATTTATACCTTCAATTAACCAAACACCTTCGAACACAAACTTCAAATCCAGCTGGAACCCTAATCGAATCCTTGACCCAAACTTCAATTAACCTAATTAGTTCAAACACTAATTGAAACAGAGAAAGGCGAGAGAGAGGCGAGAGAGAACAGAGAAAGGCGAGAGAGAGAGAGGCGAGAGTGTTTTTCCCCAATTTTTTCCCCATTTAATTGAACCTTAAACTTCTTATGACAGAGGCGAAAGAACCCTAATTGAACCTAACTCCTCTAAACGGCTGAGTTCATTTTGAGAGAAAGTGAGAAGTGAAGTTTAGGGTAACGGACTAAGTGACTAATTGAGCGGCTCGTGACTATACATTCCCCTTCTAATTTTTCATTTTGCCGCTCGTGTTTTCATTTTTTTTTTTGTAAGTTGCCGCTCGTGTTTTGCCCGCTCAGCAGAGTATATTTACCTTTTTTTATTTTGGTAACTATTATCAATTTATTTTAATTTCTTGAAATTAAAATATAATTGTTAAATCTATTATTTTCATAATTTTGTAATAATTCACAATTTATACCTACTTAGTTTTCTTTATTAAATTTGTAATGAATTTAGTTAAAATTTAATAATGTTTGGATATTACTTTATTTTAAAACCTTTTTATTTGAAATTTATAAACAAAATTTAGTATTTATGAAAAATCAATCATTTAATTATTTGATGGAATATTACGTTTTAAAATGATTATTTCAATGATTTTGTTAGAATTAATTATTTTTAAAGTCAAATAATTATTAAATCATTAATTTTAAATTAAATAAAAATTTTATTAATGAATACTCTATGGTAACACACCTCAAGGTGTTAGCCACTGTAACACCTTTTATAACTAAAGTAACATACTTTTGTACCAATGGTAACACCACAATCAAAAGGTTGCGATATGTCAAAATTTTCATAGCTATGGTAACACCCATAGTGGTAACACCCATGCCAAAAGTGTTAACTCGAATAACTTGTAGAAGGGGGGTTGAATACAAGTTATATAATCGTGTCTGATTTTTGCTTGATTATATGAACAAGAATAAACGAATGAATCAAACTCTTGTTTGTATTAATAAGATCAAATACAAACTCTACCAAAGGTGTACAATACCTTTAGCAGCTGCTGACAATACAAATATCTCCCTGTTTGTTTCGAACTCTCGAATACAAACCTTATACAGAGCTACGCACTCAAACTTACAACTTTGTCACAAGCTACTCACGACACACGCTCTTTACAATGATATTGAGAGAATATTTATAATGCTACCTATCAACTAATAACAGAAAGATATAATCTATACATAACAATGTTCTGCCTTCTAGTCGATAGTTTCCTTCAATAGAAAAACTCTTTCCTTCATAATATCTTCTTGCTTGTTCTTCAAACAACGATCCTGTTTTATAGCACTTGCCAGTTTCTGTAGCATCTATAATGACATCATCAGTAACATGACTGATATCAGGATCTGTACACTGCATCAGTATCTGATCAACCATCAGTATTGGACCGTCATCAGGATTTGCTCTCTGTTCCTGACATGTAGTCTCCGATACACTGTTCATTCCTGACTAAACTATACAGATAACTGTCTTACACATAAAACCTATATACAGTGCTAAATCCTTTATAAGATCAGGATTACAAGAAGTATAATGTGTAAATTCTATTCTTAACATCACAACTTATGAATTATTCCTAACAATCTCCCCCTATTTATGCTTTAAAATCTTAAGCATAAATCCAAGTTGTGGATGTCAAAACATATAACAATACAACCAGAATAGAATTTATGAATGTAGAATTATGAAGTTTAAGTACCTCCTTCTCAGATGTAGACGCTTATCTAGTACTTAGAAGAAAGAATTTTAACTATTAATGCTGCTCTTCCTTTACCTCTTCCTAGCTGAGATTCACCACTGTCACTTCTGGTTCTTCTTTTTACTTCCCTTTTTCTGATCTTTATCTCCCCCAGCTTTATCTTCAGTCTGGTGGTGGTGTTGTTGTTGTCTTTGAATTGTCTTTATCTCCCCCTTTTTGACATCAGCAACATTAATTCCAAGAGATTCAGAAACAGAACAAATGAGATTCATAAGAACTGCTTGATTTTCCATAATTGTGACTTGGTTATCTTCAAGTGATTGAAGTCTTGTTTGAATAGCAATTTGAGAATTCTGAATATCTTTCAAAACATCAGAATGAACTTCAATATTGGAAGTGCTTCTAGTATCTTCAGTATAAGAATCAGAAAGAACTGTATCTTCAAGTCTTGTAGAAGAAGTTGCTTGAGTTGTATGATATTCAAGTAATAGAACCTGATTAGAAGTATCAACATCTTCCTCTTTCTGTTCTGGAACTGAAACATGATCATCATCTCCTTCACCAGTATTCTGTGTACTAACATCTTCAAATCCTGACTCCTCCTTAGAGTGATCAGAGACTGTTGATGTCTCAATTCTAGCTGATATTGGAAGTACATACAAAGGAACACTAGGATCATTAGGACCTTCATCTGGTACATATGTATCAAGAGATTGCTTTATCCTGGCACCTCTTCTGTTAATGATTCCTGCAAGCCTCTCCTTTTGCTTCTGAGCTTTAACTTCTGGCTTTGCATTGTGATGTGCTAGGTCATTCTTCTGATACATTTTGATGAATGAATAAGTACCAACATCCATACCCAAATTTTCAGACCAAGATTCAGGAAAAACCTGATCCCAGAAATCAAATGATGGTTTCCTAATTTTCTCTCCCTTACTATGGAGTTGATCATCCATACCCTCATTCTCACTTTGACTTTCTAAAGCCAACACTCTTTCTACCTCACCTTTTGCCTGGTCAGGAGCCAGCCGCTCAAATTGTGGATCTAAGTCCATCTTTTCAACTGTATCACTCATATTTAGATAAGTGCTCTCATGACCTACAGAAAAATAGAGTTTAGAAGGAGTTTTTATACCTGAACTCACATGGAGAGAGGGTTCCTCATATGGCATGTGGCTTGAGGTTTTCTCCAAGGAGTGAGCTGCTATAGTCTCTGAACCCATACAATCATCTTCTTTCCTTTCAGAAACTACAGGCTCCAGTATACCACTTTCAGGTTCTTTACTAGACTCTGATGTCTTCAGTAATACTTCATTAGACACCATAGTTAGTACATCACCGTCTTTAAGTGTTGTTTGCTGAGACACACCCTCAAGGTGGAAAGACTCTGACTGAACAAAATTTGTTTGATCTTCAGAAAAATCAACCAAAGTCATTCCTCCCATATCATAGGGTATCTCACTTGCATTCTCAGTCATCACAGAAGACCTTTCAACATCAGTTATCACAGCTCCTGAGTCATCCTTCCTCTGACTGGATGGTTCTTGTGTTACAGTGACTGTGATCTGATCTTTCCTACTATTCACCACTGGTGCAATAGTACCTTCTGTTGACTGCTTTCCTCTATCTACTTCCTCCAGTTTTTCACCTTGAGATGAAGCATCTTCAATAATTACATCCTTGTCAAATAAATATGCATGAAGTGATTGAAGTGCAACATGCTTCGAGAGTCCAAATTTCACTACTAGAAAAACGTCAATAGACATCGGTTAAAAACCGATGTCTATGTAAATCCTGAACCGATGTCTTGGCATGTGTAGAGAAAGGTCGGGGTCTTAGACATCGGTTTTTAACCGATGTCTGTAGTACTTTTAGACATCGTTTTAACTAAAGAACTGATGTCTGTAGTAGTTTTAGACATCATTTCTGCTGTAATATGCCATGACTATAATGTCAATATTACGTTAATACAAGATTTATATCATCTTAAAACATATGACATGTAATATAAATCAAGATATAAACATCGAAATGAATGACAGAACTGATGTCAATGTCAACAATTAACATCAGTTCTTCAAAGTAACCGATGTCAATGTTTATGTTTAACATCAGTGCCTTAGTAGGTAACTGATGTCTATGCTTCTAGTTTACATCGTTTTCATAACTAGAAACCGATGTCCATTGTACATTATTACATCAGTGCCTTAACATGTAACCGATGTCTATGCTTCTAGTTTACATCGTTTTCATAACTAGAAACCGATGTCCATTGTACATTATTACATCAGTGCCTTAGCAGGTAACTGATGTCTATTTTTCGTTATTACACCGGTTTCTTAAATGAAGTTGATGTCTTTCTATTCTTTTTACATCATTGCATTGCTGTTGTTACAAATATAACGAAATCAAAATGGCAAACCAAAACTAATATAACGAAATCAAAATATCAGCAACGTACTACATTTCAATTCACATAATCCAAACCATCCAAAATATCCAAACTACGTACATCTAATTCATCCAAAAACTAATTCATCAAATATGAAAGTTAGAACTACTACACAAAAACTTGCACATTCCTAGGCCCTGCTTATACAAATTTTTCAATAAGACTAAGAGTCTCAACTCGGACCTCATCAAGGTCGTCCTTTGAACAAGCGATCTTACGAGTCTTGGCATTCCACTGAAAAGTGTAAACACAAGAAAAATTACAAGGAATGCTACTATAATTATATACCAATTATGAATCAAAGGAAAAACTTATACCTTTTTTAGAAATGACATTTCACTGTCCATTACAATTTCTTTCATGTAACGCATAACTACATAGCCACATTCAATGCCACCGGGTTGTTTAGGACATCCCTAATTTACAAAAAAAAAATTGGATCAATAACTAAACTACACATACAACACAGATCCACCAATTTGCAACTGTTAAGATCGAGAAATAACTCAAACTGCAGCAATTAAAACTTACAGAAATATATTTGACACTCGGGGGTTTATTTCCCCTTCCAGCCTGAATATTAAAAGCAATTACCGCCCTGTCATGTGTGGCAGTGTTAATATGGCTTTATGGTCGATATCTGAATAAGTAAACAATCGATATCAAATAATTAAAATACCTTGATACTGTTTTTTCCAAGTCTGGAAAAGTAGTTGAACGAGGCAAAGGATTGAGTAGGTAAATTTCGCCACCCCATATTAGGACCAGTATCCAATGGTAACTGATTTTATTTAAAAAAATATGAAAAACAGAATTTAAACAAAATCATATAAATCATCATATAAACAGAATTTAAAAATACGAAAAATATGGACAGACTTAATGTACTTACTTGGAATTATGCGGCATGAGGAAAAGACGATCCGGATTACCCTCTTTCAAACGATTAACCAAGTAAGTTTCAAAGTCGTTGTTTAGGGTAAATGTAGCTCCGGGGTCACAAAAAGCAAACAAATCCAAATTCTGACTCTTACAAAGCTCAGAATGCAAGTACCTATATAATTAAAAACCAATTAAAGTAACATTGAAACGAAATATGCAGAGCACAAGAATACATGACAAAGGACAAGACAGACAAGAATAAAAAAAAGTAATACTCACGCCATGTATGCAGATATTGCAGCTTGGCCAATCATTTTAAACTCCAGCAAATCGATAATATTTTCATGCAATATGAATATCGTCTTATCAGCTCCAAACACCTCGGTATCACATGGAATCTGTACTGAGTCCCCAGTGGTCAACATTAATGTACTTGCATGTTTATACAACACTCGAAAGCGCGATGGAACATTCTTATTAATCTCCATGTTCTTAAACATGGACTGCACTTTTTTCAAATCATTCCTAGGTTCCGAAACTTTTTTCCTTGATTTCTGCAAATATAGAGCAATGTAGCAAAATTTAATTAATAATAACTTGTTAAATTTGTTTAAGTTTCTAAATTAATTTTATTTGATATGACTTAAAAGAATTTGTTGACAACTATACATGCATATATTTATTAATATAAATGACAATTTATTCACTATCTAATAAAACTACATGCATATTACTTACATACCGCGAGAGGTGGGGCATTTGGGACTATGATAAAGTCCCGGGGCCATGAGACGTGGGAGCCTAGAGCTTGGTTGACAGTCTCCATTTCACCTACTACCGGAATGGGAATCAAGGCATCTCCTTTAATTGAGCCATCCACCGAAACACGAGCACATCCAGCCTGCATAGGCACTCCGTGTATAGATTTGTTCATGTCTTCATCATCAAATAACAAGCCGAATGCAACCTTGTTTTCAATAGTGCCTACTGCCAACTCACATTTTCTCGGACCCTACACACATTAATATTGAAGAAATAATTTTTACCTAATTAAACAAGTATTGCACTGTACTCCAGATTGAATATAGAATAATACTAATTTGGAAAAACAAGAAAAGAAATATGCCATTGATAAATTAAAAAACAAACTAGCTATTTTACCTTGTTTTCTGGTGGAATAGGTATAACAGGAACACAATCATCATCATCTGGAACCATCAATGGTTCTAGATGTTTAACAACCGATGGCGAAGTAACTTTTGGTTCACAACTTGCATGTTCGGACAACCTAGGAGATGGATTATTTGATCGAAGCATGGCCTTCAGTTCAGCCATCTCCTGCCTTGTCCTCTCCAACTCCGTGCCCATCTCCTGCTTGGATTTCTCGTACTCCGCGTCCCTCTCCCGATCACGGGCCAATAACTCAGCTTTCGTAATTCTGCATCTTTTTCCAGCAGGTATGTTGAAGAACACTGTTGGGGTGACGAGGCTTCCAACTCCTCGAACCCTTCCTCCATGTTCGGGAGTTTTCAAGGCCTTCGTCAACACATCCTCACTTCCACAAGGAATAAATTCACCCTTACTTTGCTTCTCCAGTAAGGTATCCTGCAGTCACGAAAATATATACATTCGAATTAAAATTTCATTAACATTGCACGTATAATGTGTGTGTACTATTTGCTTGTTAAATACTCACAATTGTATCACATATTTCCGCGAGCTCTGGATCAACCTCCTCATCATCTTTTCCCTTCCGAGCCTTTTTCCACATAATAGCCCGATCAGGTAATTTTCCGGCCTTCAAATTACCTTTCTTTTGCTGATTAAAAATAAAGGGACAATTAAAATACTGAGCTAGCTAAAGTTAAAGTATTCAAGTACACTAGTTAATTGGTTCTCACTTCTTCTTCGAGTAATCCAGTATAACCCTTCCTAGACGTACGGTGAGGATATTTTCGTTTACGCACTCTCTTGCTTTGTTTTACACTAAGTTCCTACATAAAAAATTATAAAAAATATCACTAAAATTCAGAACATTAACAAATTATGTGTTTAACAATTTATCTTGGATATTTGTGAATTTCAATTAGTTCGTGAATATAACGCGTACCTCCCAGTCCTCAGTGATCCTCTGCTTAACAAATTTCTTCCAAGGCCCCTTACCAACAAAAGCATACTGCTTTGGAGGCTTTCTTAAATTCTTCTTCTGTCCAAGATTCGGCTTCACAAATTTTCTATTTAAATATGTCTTAAACTGTCTCCACTTATCAGATGCAGATTTTAGCACGGCCTTCCTAAGCTTCTTGGGAATTTTGAATGTCTCCTACAAACAACATTAATTTTGCAGAAAAGCGGTCAGCACTTCAATTTTCCATTACTTTTTACAATTTAATATAAAGAAAATTATGTTTTATATACCAGAATATCAAGCCATAATTTCTCTTTTAATCCAGCATCTACATCTCGCCAGTCCGGATAGTCGATCGGAATCATCGTCCTAGCCAGCATCCCAGTGTAGGACGCTAGTTTGTGCCTATTATGTCCTATAGGAACTCCAAATTCATTGCATCTGACCTTTAATTTTTTGCCTTGCGCCTTCTTCACCACCAGTTTGTACATAGCGCAAACACCTCGTGCAGATCCATACCTTTTTTTGGTAGACTCGGAAGTAGTAACTGTTGCTTCTGTTGCATTCACGGATTCCGACATTTCAGGTTGAGGAGGTTCCGATGCTACTTGTTTTGTTCCTGCCTCTGCGGGAGCCTCCTCTGGAGCCTCCTCTATCGCTTTATCTGACCTCGTGGCATCTTCTTGGATTTTAACTTTCAATTTCGTCTTTTTAGGTGCCATTTATCTTCAACCTGAAGAATACGACATACAAATAATTAGTAACCTTGATATCGATTAGACAAAAAAAGTGCAGATCAGATATGCAGATTTTAACCTTGATAAAAATAATTCTGTTCGTGCAAGTGCATATATACATAAAAATTGCAGATCAAATATGCACATAAAAATGCTCAGTTAGACAACGATAATATGGTTACCAAAGTGATCTGCATAATTAATTTAATCTAAATTAATTCACAACAGATAATAACTAAAAGCAAACTATTTAGCAAAAAAAAATTAACTAAAAGCAAACTAAAACAAATATGTAACAACATTACAATTTAATGATTAACAAATTAAAATTTACATATTGCAACATTACAGAACTAAGAGATTCCATAAGTGACCAACAAATATATATATATATATATATATATATATATATATATATCAATTTTTAACCCAAGTTCCCTCGATATTTGCTCTAATGCTATGCTCAACATCATCAGATACATCACATGTAGGAATTCTACAGCAGAATGGGGGATTTTCCATGGTGGTGTCTCCTAAATCGTCATCGTTATACACCTCCTCATAGTCTCGAGTCGTAGATGTTAATACAACAGACCACTTGGCATCAACCGGATCTTCAACATAAAAGACTTGCTTAACCTGGTCCATCGACACATATTTATCTTTCTTGTGGCCTTGTCGACTTAGATCGACAAGTGTGAACCCTAGATCATCAACCTTTATACCCTTATCATTGTCTGCCCATTTACACAAAAATAATGGAGCTTTGAATGCACGATAATCTAACTCCCATATTTCTA
This sequence comes from Kitagawia praeruptora, assembly GCA_037693485.1. NCBI lineage: Eukaryota > Viridiplantae > Streptophyta > Magnoliopsida > Apiales > Apiaceae > Kitagawia > Kitagawia praeruptora. The sequence continues at coordinate 17,932,500 of CM075353.1, forward strand.
AGATAACGCCGTAAAACGTCATATCACTCTCCACGGGATTTAAATCCTTGGCACTAGACACCTGGACCGTATTAGCAACTAAAGACACACCACTGTTTTGAACAACCCTCACACCATCTCGCTCATTTGTAAAGTATCGAACCCCGTCAACTAAATAACTTTCATAAGTAAGAACGGAAAATGATGGCTTTCCAGCAAGCCATCTTATTGTCTCTGAAACTCCTTCTTCATTCTCCATTTCACTACTAACCTACACATTGTCACAAAAAAATAGGAGTAAATTTCATACTATGGAGCCGTTAAAATAATCACAAAGGAAACTATAATAAAACTAACTTTTTTTTCAAACCAATCGGCAAAAAGCCGATTGTGCTCTCTCAACAGCCAATGACCACTTTTCTTTTTTCCTTGGTGGATTCCCTCTAGATACTCCTTATGCATTCTGTAAAAATGCATATATTAATTAAACAGCCACACAAATATTTACATGAATAATTAACAGAATTTAAAAGAATAATAATTTCTTACAGAATATATGGATGTACTTCAGGGTTGTTTAGAAGGACATGTAAATGAGCCTCATCTCGCTCTTTTTCTTCAATTGATTTCATCTTCACAGCAGATAATGGACCACTTAGCTTGCCTGCATCTTTCCGAAGGCCAGCAGTGGTGCAACTCTGCTTAACAAACTCTTGGCAGAATTCAATCGATTCTTCTCCAAGATAACTTTCCGCTATACAACCTTCGGGATAATAACGGTTTCGCACGTAACTCTTCAACACCTTATTAAACCGTTCAGATGCATACATCCATCTATAAAAAACTGGCCCACATAACCGTAATTCACGAACCAAGTGGACTATGAGATGTATCATTATATCAAAAAATGATGCAGGAAAGATTTTTTCCAGCTCACACAAAGTTACTACCACATCTGCCTGCATTTTATCGAGTTTCGATACGTCAACAACTTTGCTGCACAAAGCATTAAAAAAGAAACACAATCTTATTATTGTGACCCTGACATTTTTTGGAAGAACCGCACGAATTGCAACAGGAAGTAACTGTTGGAGTAGGATGTGGCAGTCGTGGGACTTCATCCCAAACATCTTTAATTCATCCAAGGCTACACAGTTTTTGATGTTCGATGCATGTCCATATGGAAGCTTCATGTTCATTAATGATGACAACATTTTCTTCTTTTCTGCCTTTGATAAATTAAAAGATGCAGGGGGCAAGTAGGTTTTCTTTTTTCCTACTTGTGGAGCTAAATGAGTTCTAACCCCCATATCAATCATGTCACGACGAGAAGCCTCACTATCTTTGGACTTAAATTTCATATTTAGTAATGTGCCAATCAAACTATCACACACGTTCTTCTCTACGTGCATAACATCAAGACAATGACGAACATGGTGAAACTTCCAATATTCTAACTCGAAAAAAATGGACTGTTTCTTCCATGGACAGTCCACCTTCTTTGACTTTCTTACTTCCTTCCCAAATTCAAATTTAATTTGTTCTTGTTGCGATAACACCTCTTCTCCCGAAAGAGGTGGACGTGCCTGCCTCAATTCTTGCTCTCCATTAAATGCTGCCTTCTGCCTCCTATAAGGATGATTTCTAGGCAAATAACGTCGATGACCTAGGTAACACATCTTCCTACTATGGCTTAAATATTTACCAACGGTATCGTCACCACATATTGGACAACACATATAGCCCTTATTGACGCAACCAGATAAATTCCCGTATGCAGGGAAGTCATTTATGGTCCACAATAAATTTGCTCTTAAAGTGAAATATGATTTACTATACGCATCATACACATTTGGTTCGCCCTCTTCCCAAAGCTTCTTTAAATCATCAATCAACGGCTGTAAATATACATCAATGTCATTACCAGGCTCATGCGGACCGGAAACTAATATAGTTAACATCATAAATTTCCTCTTCATGCATAACCAGGGAGGAATATTATAATTTACTAGTATTACCGGCCAGCAAGAGTATCTATTGGTTGGACCATTGTTATGTGGGTTTATACCATCTGCCGATAAAGCCAAGCGAATATTTCTTGCCTCACTACCAAAGGCAGGCCACCTATAATCGATATTTCTCCAAGAAGGAGAGTCGGCTGGATGTCGCATCTTTCCATCTTGTATTCGATGCTTTGCATGCCAAGTCATAAGTTCGGCGGTAGAAGAAGATTTAAACAACCGTTTAAATCTCGGAATAATCGGAAAATACCACATGACTTTTGCAGGAATATTAACCCTTATTTTACCATCCTTTGCCACCTTCCAGCGAGATAGACGACACTTAGGACACTCAGAAGCATCAGAATATAAACCCCGATATAGTATGCAGTTGTTTGGACACGAGTGATATTTTATATACTCTAGGCCTAAATCAGACATGGTTTTCTTTGCTTCATATGCATTAGGTGGCAGCACATTATCCTTAGGAAGGAGAGAGCCAACAGAAGAGAGCAAATCTGTGAAGGCACTATCACTTATACCAAACCTAGCTTTCCAATTATGTAACTTTAGCATTGACTCTAACTTGGTACATTCGCTACCCTCATACAAAGGTTGTTGAGCATCTGCCAAAAACCTCCTAAACTCATATGAATCATTATCGTGGTCAGCAGAATTATATGCAGCATCACAAACATTATTGGTTTCTGATGCATGTACATGTGCAGGGGTAGGTGCAGGGGTAGGTGCAGCATTCGTCTTTGACGCAGCAGATGTACTACCAACAGATGACTTAATCCTAGAATCCTCTTCGTGCCAAATCCAATTAACATACCCTAAACTAAAACCATTTTCATATAAATGACCCCTAATGATTTTTACCGAGAACTTTTTGAAGTTGACACATCGTGCACAAGGACATGGAATGTTCTTAGGATCAGGACAATTTCCCTCCGCATATATCAAGAACTGTTCAACACCAATTTCATAAGCTAATGAATCCCTATCTTTCGAAATCCACGACTTGTCCATGTTATCAACAAACTACCTGATTGTCACTTCAAATGTCAAATAACAGAGCAGGCATGGACAAGTACTGTCTATATTACTATGGTCATAAATTTGATATTCAAATTATTAACACGTTGCTAAAAGTAATATAATTATCTTAATTGGTTTATAATCTCTACGCACTGAAATACAAAAATCATTCATATATATACTCGATTAATTAGAATAAAAATAGGAGTAAATTATTATATCGATGGTTATACTACACAAACAGACATTAGCAAAAGAACATACTAAATAAACTATGAACATCATATAAATAAATTAAGAACTACACAAACCTAGCCTATATATACATACAATCAAAAAAACTGTGAACATATACTTATACAAATACTATATACATACTTATAAACATACATGCAATTGAACATACACGCAATTACACATACACCATACATGCAATTAAACATACATGCAAATACAGTTACAAAACAACCAAATACAATTAAAACAACCAAATACAATAAAAGCAAAGAAAAGATTCGAGCATAGTACCTAGCTAATCGACCAAATCGAGCAAAAAGCAAATCGAACAGTTACTCCAAGCTTCTTCTTGAACAGGCTCCAAGCTACTTCTTCAACAGTCTCCAAGCTCCAAGATCTGTTAACAAATCGAAAATTAGTTGACCTAATATTGAAAGGGGGTTTAACGGAGTACAAAAAAATTGAATTAATCGAACTAATATTGAAAAGGGGTTTAAAGATTAGAGCAAAGAGTACAAGAATCACCAACAATTTGAGCTGTGGGAGGGTTAATTTGACCTAATTGAAGAAAAGAGGGGCTAGGGTTCTTGGGTCTTAAGTCGCCAGAGGTGTCTGAGCGGGGGGGGGGGGGGGATGTGTTTTGTGTTGTTTTTTTGTGTTTTTTTGTTTTGTTCTGTTTTGTTTTGTTTTTTGCTTTTTTGTTTTTTTGTTTGAGTTTTTTTGTTTGCCTGAGCGGGAGCTTTTTTTGGGTCAAGGGGGGGAAATTTTTCTAAGGGGGGGAAATTTTTCTAAGGGGGGGAAAGGAAAAGGGGAAGCGCGTTTTCTGTTTTTTTTTAACTAAACTATAGACATCGGTTTTAGACTGAAGTGATGTATTAACTACCAGTACACATCGGTTTACAATTTACTGATGTTATAGAGACTTTTAACATCAGTGGCTTTTCTAACCGATGTCTAATGTGTGATGTCTATTCCTGTTTTTCTAGTAGTGTTTCTTGACTAATTGTCTTCTGACAGACACATAGAAATACATCTTCATTAAGTCAAGTCTTTGATGTAGAAGTCCATATTCATCTAGAAATAAAAGTTTTGGTACTCTTTCAACCAGAAAATCTAGAACAGGCCTTGACAACTTCACTTTGAGAGAAATTAGTCCCATAGCCAGTCTGTATAATAATGTAGTTTCCCATGAAGAATCAATATCCAGATCTCTCTTGTCAAATACTGACATAGATGTAGCTTGATTTGTAGAAACCTGCATGATATTAGTTGGACTAGACTCTGTGTGTGTAGGTGACAATTGAATCTTTCTCCTTGTTCTCCTGGTATAGTGAGCAAAAGATTTATCCTGAGAAGACTCAAGAGGTGTAGACACAGAAGTAATCTTGGGATGAGATCTTTGTTCAATAGACACAGTCTTTTGAGAGACAGTATCCAGTAACTGTTTTCCCTTTTTAAGAACTACAGCCTTTTGGGAGACTGCAGCCTGGCTGTGACTAGGTTTTTCATCTCTTTGTGCTAACAAAGAAAGTTGAATTACAGCCTTCAATTCTGCTCTCTCAGCAAGAGTTAAATCATCATCATCTTCACTAGAATTACTACTACTACTTGACACAACAAATCTTCTCTTCCTTACAACTGATGTCTTTTGAGAAACACCAGAGGTTGGTTTCTTTGAAACAGTAGGCTGTGGATCAAAATTTGGTTCTTGAATTGTTTCAGAGACTATGATGTTTTGGGCTACTTGGGTAGACACAGGTGGGTTCTCCTCCAATTGAGATTCCTGAGCCATTTCACCACAAAAGAAAGAAGAATTGTAGAAAGTAGGAAGATGAGTTTTAAGAATTACCTGAACATGATGTGGATAATGAATTGCAGGTATTTCATCTAGATTCTTTTCATTGTCCTTCTTTGTAATGTCAGAGAAAATTATCTTTTGTTGTTCATAAGAAGAAACACAATGTTCTCTACCAAATCTAGTTTCAACATCAGGAATAAAATGGTTAACAAACAATTGCATAAATCTATGATAATAAACCATTTTCCTGTTTTGATCTCTTAACCCAAGTTTAATACTCATCTGACTTAAGATAATATGACCAATGTTGATTACTCTGTCATAAAGCAAACTATAAGCAATATGTGATGTAACAGAAGTAATTTGCTGAAAAGAACTACATTTGCCAGTAAAACATTTAGCAATTTGATCAAAGTAAAAAGACCATTCCTTTATAAGAAAAGACCTATTTAACTGGCTCATGTTATCTAGAGGTCCACTATAACCTAATTCAGACAACATAGTTCTTATATTATCATCAGATGGTACATTCTCATAACTATCAGTAACAGGTAAGCAAAGTACTGAATTAACAACAGATTCAGTAATGTCAAATGAATCTTGTCCTAAATGTAGAACAATCTTACCTGATTGACTCTGAGTAGAATCAATTACCTCAGCATTCTTCCAAGCTTGTGAAACAGCTACTTGATTAATCTGTGGAGATGCTGTCAATGCATAACTTAATGGTCCATACACCAGAAAGTCCATGATTGGATGAAAATCAGATGATACTCCTTCCTTGTTGGTGATAGCTGCAACTTGATTGTTTGTCATAAAATCAAAGTCACCAAACTTGAAGGCTACTGATTTAGGTAATCTTCTCTGAGCTGCCATTTTTTATCTGAAAAGAAACTTGAAAAATTCTTGAAATGGATTAGTGATTTTGAAAACTCAAGAGTGATTTTTGCTTTAGAGAATGTAAGATTAGAGAAAGCAATTACACGATTAGAGTTTCAAAACAAATATATTTCACAAATCTTTCAGACCACTATCCCACGTTGACACGTAGATTGATAGGTGTCAGTCCCTGAAAAATGCAGTTACCCACGATTTTTGGAAAATAAAATCCAAAATTGATTTTCATGAAATAAATCAGGGTATAAATAAGCAATACTGATCAGCTTCCTTTTCCTGATGACCTCTCATCAAAATAATCACAAAATGCAATGTGATTTAAAAATATAATTTTCAAATCCTGATGGTCACACATGAAATCCTGATCAATATTATCAGCGACTTAATATGAAGTTTTTCACGTGGCATTTTTCTTTTATCTGAAAAAGAAATAAACAATTAATCTGAACAGAAAATCAATTGGTTAGATATTTTCAATATTTCTTGAAACAAGAAATATAGTCACACGCAATAATTAGCATTTGACTTCATTAAAACTTCCAAGTGACTGCTCAGCTTCTCACGTCTTCCTTTAAAAGAATCAGACGCCTTATGCCATTCTCCATAACCTTTCAATTTCTTTTCTTCTCAACAATGCTTCTCAAACCAAAAATCCCTTCAAACCCATTTTCCAGATTTTTCTTGATCGATGAACATCCTGTTCTTGATCATCTCTTTGAACAAATGACTCTTCTCATCGAACTAATCATGAATGGATTGGTTTTCGACAATATCCAGAGGTTTCTCCTAGAACATCCATCTGTTGGATACAATCTTCCCCTAACCTCCTCAAAACTTGAGGATGAAGAATTTGGCCGAGAGTCTGAGGTTGATCTTGATGGAGATGCTATTCATTTAAGTTAGCTGCTCTCATTCAAGTCGTCCAGACAAGGAATCCAAGAGCAAACAAGACTTTCATCCCCTAATGGATTTCTTGAGATGCTCCTTGTCCTGTTCCTCAGAGTTCATATCAAAGACAAGTATAGAGTAGAAATTTAGACAAAAAGATGTTGTATTTCATTTCCATGTAATGATTTCTATTAATGAAAATACAGTTTCTTGTTATCTGCTTGTCTTTTGATTTTTGAATGATGTATAAATTATCAGTATGCAAATATCAAAACTTGCTATCATAGACTTAACACATCACAGAATCAGATTACTACACAAAGTAAACGTCAGAATCTGAAACAATTTTCATAATCCTGATACTGACACAATACTGATGACGTCAGCATCCTGATAACAAATCTAATCCTGATGATTATTAACAAGTCTATCATACTGAAATTTATCAAGGCAATGTGTTATAGCTCAAGCATTTAACAATCAAATATAGATCCTGACAGGAATATCAAGTCTATAAGCTAAAAACAATATACCTTGCTACCTTTGCAGATGTTAAAGATCTAAAAATTTAACATTCCTAACTCACTTACTAGTCTACTGAATGTAGTCTCATCAAGTGGTTTAGTTAGAATATCTGCAAGCTGTTTGTCAGTAGGAACAAAATGAAGTTCCACAGTACCATTCTCAATATGTTCTCTAATAAAATGATACCTGACATCAATGTGCTTAGTCCTTGAATGTTGAACTGGATTTTCTGCAATTTTAATAGCACTAGTATTATCACAAAACATAGGAATATTACTAAGTGTCATACCATAATCCATCAACTGATTTCTTATCCAAAGGAGCTGTGCACAACAACTGCCTGCTGCTATGTACTCAGCTTCTACAGTTGAGGTTGAAACAGATTGTTGCTTCTTGCTTGCCCAAGAAATCAATCTATTTCCCAAAAATTGACATGTACCTGTAGTGCTTTTCCTGTCTATCTTACACCCTGCATAATCAGAGTCTGAATAGCCAATTAGAAAGAAATCAGATTCTCTAGGATACCACAAACCAAGATTTGGAGTTCCTTTGAGATATCTAAAAATTCTCTTCACAGCAATTAAATGAGATTCCTTAGGATCACTTTGGAATCTAGCACATAAACAGGTAGAAAACATTATATCTGGCCTACTTGCAGTTAGATATAACAATGAGCCTATCATGCCTCTATAACTAGTATTATCCACACTCTTCCCCTTAGGATCAGAGTCTAGTTTAGTGGCTGTTGCCATGGGTGTTTTTGCAACTGCACAGTCTTGAAAGTCAAATCTTCTTAAAAGATCTTTGATATACTTTGACTGATTAATGAAAATACCAGTCTCAGTCTGTTTGACCTGCAAGCCTAAGAAATAATTTAGTTCACCCATCATGCTCATCTGATACTTAGACTGCATAAGCTTGCTAAACTTAGCACACAACTTTTCATTAGTAGAACCAAAAATAATATCATCAACATAAACTTGAACTAAAAGCAATTCACCTTTTATCTTTCTAAAGAATAAAGTTTTGTCAATTGTACCTCTTGTGAAGCCATTTTCAAGAAGAAATTTAGACAAAGTCTCATACCATGCTCTTGGTGCCTGCTTTAGTCCATAGAGTGCCTTGTCAAGTTTGTAGACATGATTTGGATACTTTGGATCAACAAATCCAGGTGGCTGTTCTACATACACTTCTTCATCAAGTTTTCCATTTAGAAAAGCACTCTTTACATCCATCTGGTATACCTTGAATTTTGAATGAGCTGCAAATGCAAGAAACATTCTGATTGCTTCCAATCTTGCTACAGGTGCAAAGGTCTCATCATAATCAATGCCTTCTTCCTGAGAATAACCCTTGGCCACCAGTCTTGCTTTGTTTCTTACAATCATACCAGATTCATCTAGCTTGTTTCTGAAAACCCATCTTGCACCAACAATAGATCTATCTTTAGGTCTTGGTACCAGTTTCCAAACTTTGTTTCTCTCAAACTCATTTAATTCCTCCTGCATTGCAATTACCCAATCAGGATCCTGTAAGGCTTCTTCAACCTTCTTAGGTTCATTCTTTGAGAGAAAGCAACTATACAAGCATTCATTTTGAATTGATCTTCTAGTTCGAACACCACTATTTGGATCACCAATTATCAAATCTTCAGTATGATCCTTTGTCCATTTTCTAACAGGTGGTAAATCAACTCTGCTAGTCTCTCCCCCTAAGTTAGTGGTATCTCTTGTAGAAGAATTCTCTCTACCTTCAAAAACTCTCCTTTGATCAATAGAATCAGTAGATTCCATATTGCTGCTAGTTACTGATCTTTCCTCAGAAGACTCTGACAGGTCAGTTCCTGATGGAGTAGACTCTGAAACATCAATTCCTGATGGAATAGGCTCTGAAAGACTAGTCTGCTCCTGATGATCACAGTGTTCTCTCTGATTTATTTGCTCCCCCTCAACAGTAGCATTCCTTTGAGAAGCAATAGAAATTCCTTCTGGAGAACCTTCATCATCACTTGAGAGTATCTCAGAAATCTTCAGATTTTCAAATTCCAATTTGTCATGGCTTTCATCAGTTTGCAAAATTCCAAATTTTTTATCATCAAATGCAACATGAATTGATTCCATAACAATGTGAGTTCTGAGATTATAAACTTTGAAGGCCTTAGATGCTGAATATCCTAGAAAAATTGCTTCATCCGATTTGGCTTCAAATTTTCCAAGTTGTTCTGGATGAACTTTTAGGACATAGCATTTGCATCCAAAGATGTGAAAATATTTCACACTTGGTTTCTTTCCTTTGATCATCTCATAGGGAGTTTTTCCATGACTATTTACCAAGGTACAGTTCTGAGTGAAACATGCAGTGTTAATAGCTTCTGCCCAAAAGTAGGTTGGAAGTTTTGCATCTGCAAGCATGGTTCTTGCTGCCTCTATGAGAGTCCTGTTCTTTCTTTCCACTACACCATTTTGCTGAGGTGTACCAGGTGCAGAAAACTGTTGAGTGATTCCATTGTCTGCACAAAACCCCTCCATTGTAGAATTTTTGAATTCTGTACCATTGTCACTCCTAAGTACTTTAACTTTGTACTCAGAATTATTCTGAATATTCTTGATGAGTTCAATGATTTGCTGAGGAGCTTCATCCTTTTTGTGTAGAAAGAACACCCATGTGAACCTTGTGAAATCATCCACCATAACTAGAGCATATCTTTTCTTGCTGATAGACATAATGTTTACTGGACCAAACAGATCAAGATGTAGCATGTGAAATGGTTCAGTAATTGAATTTTCAGTCTTGCTCTTGAAAGTGGTTCTTCTCTGCTTTCCAAGCTGACATGCATCACAAAGTCCATCTTGCACAAAATTTGCCTGAGGTAGGCCTCTCACCAAATTGTGTTTAACAAGTTGATTAAGCTTCTTGAAATTAAGATGTGAGAGCTTCTTGTGCCAATTCCAGCTTTCATCATTTGTTGCTTTGCTGTAGAGACATCTAACAATTCCTTTAGATGTATCACTTAAGCTGGCTTCATATATGTTACCATGTCTTTGACCAGTTAGAACAATGTCTCCATTCTGCATATTCAAGACTTTGCATCCTTCTCTGTCAAAGATTGATTTGTAACCTTTATCACCCAGTTGACTTATGCTTAAAAGAGTATGTTTCAAGCCTTCAACCAGTGCTACATTTTCTATGATGACATTCCCCAAAATAATTGAACCATATCCCAGAGTTTCTCCTTTGTTGCCATCTCCAAAAGATATTACTGGGCCAGCTTTCCTCTCAAACTTTGTAAGCAGGGACTTCTTTCCAGTCATATGTCCAGAGCATCCACTGTCCAAGATAATTGAATGCTTCTTTCCTGTGCCCTGCAAATAAAAAGTAACTAGTTAGAATTTTTTAGGACCCAACTTTGATTGGATCCTTTCTTACTAGATTTCACTACACCATAAATGGTCTTTGCCAACACTCGAAAGTGATGTTGCCACGAGAAATGTTGCCTTAAATGTCTAAAAATCAATTAAAACGATGTATGCCAACATCATAATCAGATGTTGCCATTCATGTTGCCTTAGATACATTTTTTCCTCAATGCCAACACTCATATGGGTGTTGCCTTAGACACCCGAAAAAGTGTTAAGTAAAAGAGCCCGCTTACTGAAAAATTGAAAGCCCGCTTCCAGAAAAATTGAAAGCCCGCTCAAAATAAAATACATTATCTGAAAATACAAACCAAAACACAGTCTCTCTGTCTCTCTCTCTCGCTCAAAACTCTCTATCTCAAAGTCTCTCTCCGTCTATCTCTCTCTCAAAACCCTCTCTCTCTCTCTTTCTCTCTCAAACACACTATCTCTCTCTCTCTCTCTCTCTCTCTCTCTCAAAACCCTCCTGTTAAAGCTCTTGCTCTTTCACTCCGGTTCAAAATTCATCTCCGGCCGAGCTCATCTCGAACCTTCATATATAACTTGTTCAAAATTATACAAGGTTCAAAGTTCGTGGTATGTTTGTTTCTCCGTCTAATTAGTTCATCTAATTACCCTAATTTAATTAGTCCATTCATAATTTGTAGTTTACAAACCCTAGTTTTTGGGGGTTTTTTATTTTGTTAATTTTGGGGGTTTACAAACCCTAGTTTTTGGGGATTTTTTCCTTGTGTTTATCTGTATCAAGTTTGTTGGGAGTAGTTTTCTGATTGCGAGTAAATACATGACCCTTGTAAGGTTAGCTAATTTAATTTTGCAATTTTATTATTGTGGGTGTTTAGGGGGTTCAAGTTCTGATTTTCTTGGTCATCAGTTTAGATTTAAAAGTATACCTAGGAATAGTTATAAGGTTATTGCTGATATTACGTATTCAAGGCTTACTAGTCTTGAAATGTTGGTTCAGTTTAATGATTTTAATGTTAATTAGTGGATTGCTAAGGGTGAAACTTTGAATGTTACGGTGATATGTTCTTGTGGTAGTAGAAGGGTTTCGAAGGATTATGGCTTGTTTCGAATGTGTGAATTTTAGTAGCAGAAGTGGCTTGGTTTTCATTCCTGCAAAAGGTAATTCTTTCATATAATGTATGATATATAAAATTTTGGTAAAAGATCATTTATTCATCCCATAGAGATGAAGATTGGTAAACCTTAATTTTGATAATTTCAAGTGTCAAGATTATAAAATCTTACATACCCAAGATTTTGAATCGATACTCTTACATTACTGATCTTGATTTGTCTTTATGTCCAAGAATTACTGATGAATGTTTAATGGGTATTTCTATAATTTGCAAGAAAATGTTGAGGTCTATTAATCTTTCGAGATCAAAGTTTTTTACTCATCTGGGTTTGGCTAATTTGGTCAAGAATTGTTGTAGTTTGGTTGAGATTGATTTGTCTAATGCTGAGGATTTGAAAGACTCGAGCTTGGCTACTTGCTGTTAAGTGTAAGGAGATACAGAGCATGGATTTATCTTACTTGCTTGTAATTAATGATTTAGGTTCTTTAGCCAATAAATTTTCTTGTTTAGGTTTGAGTTTGCAATCATGCTTAGTAATTAGTCACCTGTTTTAGTCTTAATTCAAGCTTTGGTTAAATAGATGTGTACATTTAGATGCAGTTATCATATTTATGCTTTCTTACTTATTTTCTGAAAAGTACAGTAATATATATTGTACTAATAGTAATTCTCTGTTAATAAATGATCACTGAAATTTCTAGATATGCATAGAAAACATGAGTCTGTAATTAATTAGTAAGAAAAAGTTGAATTAAATGATATAGTACCAGATTACTTGTGTAATTAAACCGTTAGTGTCCTATTGTCATCTTGATAATTAATTTCCAAGGCAGAATGTTTATAATATTAGGTCAATAAATTATTATGTTTGTCTGATCTTGTATCTTGTACTAGAAGTCATTTTTTGTGCTTGTTTCCTTCTGGTGCAGATCACAGAAAAATGCCTACAGCAAGTTGTGAAATTGGAACATCTGGAGCATTTGGTTTTAGAAGGATGCATCGCAATTGATGATGACAGCCTTGCACACCTGAAACTTGGATTCAAAGCAATCAAGGTAAGCTTATTATTAAAAGGGCTTCTTTTCCTTGCACTATTGCCAACATGAACTTATAGCACATATATTAATAAGTTGAAACAGGTGTTATATAGCTATAGCGACAAATTTCTTATACATGTATTGCGATTTTATGTAATTTAAGTACTATGATATTTTTTATATTCATTTTATACACTCTAGATTTGATGTATTTTTAATCAAAGGTAAGTTTCTTTGGTGTTCTTGAATTTACATATCGTTTTCTCATTTCGAATATGAAATTAAATTGTGGTACTTTGTTTGCTGTTTGTGTATTAACAATTCCACCACTTGTTTACTAACATTATGCTGCACATTAACTTCTACAGTGTAAAATGGACGAAAGGTGGACCAAAGGAGCTGGCCTTGGAAGAAAAAATCATCAGACAAGACAAATGCTGATAAAAAAATTGACACTTCTGAATCTGCTGCTGTGCCACAGCCCGTTGGAAACTCAGGGTGATCAATTATGTTCTTTGTCTGCATTTTTTCATTCCTTAACTGATCTTGTCTTCAGTTTTCTTTTTCTTCTCTTATGAATTGTCCATTAATATGACAACCACATTATTTTATCTCAAAGAGTCTAATCCAATACTTTATCTCAAAGAATCTATCATATCTCATCCTGATTTGCCTCATGTTGATATTTTAATTTTTTTCCCAACATTGGTATGTTATGAAGAGTTGCTTTCAGAAGAAAGTCTTTAAACAACTAGTCCTCGTAAGATTCCAACAACAAGGGGTTATTGGATGTTGTTGGTTGTTTTCCCCCTGTATATTACTTGGTTAAATTATTCCTGATTGTGCAGTTATTTAGTGAGAATGTTGTCCAGTTTAGTGAGAATTATTTTCTGATTGGTATCCGTTAAATTCAGGTCTATAAAGCTTGGTCTCATGCCCGGTCCAACTGAATCTTTTGGTTCTTCTCAGACATGTATTTATAGTACGAGAAATCCCACAGACGTATCTGTTTTCTCATGGAATGATAAGAGATCGAGACAGGGGAAAGAATCATGTATTCTCTCACGGTCATGCTTAAGTTCTTTAGGCTCAGACAATGGCGCTCCAGGGTAGTGTTCAATATTTGACCTAACAACGGTGATGCAAGTGCAACCGACAATGATACTTCTTGATGCTTCTGTCTTATTAGTAGTTATAAAATCTTTTGATACATTATGAAGAACTTAGATTCATGGTACTATTAACTATGTTTGACAATATTTGACTCGTTTATGTAATCGTTGGTTTAAGTATTATTGCAAATTTGTGTTGGAAGTGATTTATATATATATTAAAGTTGCATCTGTTATTGGCTTTTCTTGATTTTTGGGATGAATTATGTTTTATATTAGGATGTATCATTTAGGAAGAAAGCTGTTACAAAATTATTACTAAAGATGTTGCCATAGCTTGTAAAAATTAATGTTGATAAAACTTGAACAATGTAAACTAAAAAGTGTTACTATAACTTGTTAGGATGTTGGCAAAAATGTGAACTGTTATATCAATCGATGTTGCTGTAGAGGGACAAAGATGTTGGAATAGGCTATATGGCAACATCGCAAGGATGTTGGTGTTGAGTATACAGTGTTGCCGTAGATTTTATGCCAACACCGAAAAAAATGTTGCTATTTTGCATGAAATGTTGGCATAAGTGCCTAAGGCAACATCATGTTGATGTTGCCATAGTTTTGACAAAATATGTTGGCTTAACCTCTAAGCCCACATGCAAATTCCCAACACCTGCAAAATTGACAAAAGTGTTGCCTTAAATCCTATGGTAACATTTTTCAGCATTTTTAACACTTTTTTTTGGTGTTGCCATAGACCATTTGTGGTGTAGTGTTTAGAGACAACAGGCTTTGAAGATTTTACTTTTATTTTACCTGTTGCAGAGTCAACTTTAGACTCTGATTTCACAAACTGTTTGTGACTAGGAGTTTCAGATTTCAAAGAATAATAGTCATAATACAGTTCATGATATTCTCTACACATGTAAATGGAATGAAGTGAACTACCACAATGATAACAAGCTTTTTGTGGTTGGTATTGAATTTTCTGAGTCTTGGGGAATCTGGGCTCAGTTTTCCAAGAAGGTTTTTGATTGCAGTCTAGGGCCAAATGATTATGATTTCCACACTTATAGCATTTTTTCCTAGGTGCATCAGGTACATTCTTGTAATTATTCTCTTTGTTAATACCTTCTTTTCCATTCCTATTTCTCTTAATCTTGCTAGACTCTGAAAGATCATCTAATCTTTGTTTCAACTGAGACTTAGACAGAAACCCTATGTTTACATTCTTAGGTTTCTCTAACACTTTCTCATCTGAATAACTATTGTTAATCCTTTTGTGTACAACAGGGGTACCTTTTGAATCAACAAATTTAACATGATTAGGTTCAGAAACAATTTTCTTACCTTCAGATTTAGATGTGTTAGCTTCTACCTTACTATCATCATTGACAATAGCTACTTTTTCTTCTTGTCTAGCCTTATCAAAACCTAAACCATTAACCTTACCACGAATTCCACTCTCAAAAATTTCTATTGTCTTCTTACTGGAATTGTTAATGGTCTTAATCACATCTCTCTCTTCTTCTAGTTCTTTTCTGACATAGTCATAAGCCTCAAGAATTACACTATAATCATGCTTAGCTTTATCAGAACTCAACTTGTATTCTTCCATTTGAATTAATTCAGATTCAAGAAAATTATTTCTATCAACTAATTTATCATTCTTAACCTTAAGTTCATCTCTTTCACAAGTAAGAATTCTAAAATTAGTCATAAGATTCTTAAACTCAGCATGGATAGATCTAATTTCATCAGAATTTAAGCTATCAAATGAATCAAGAGAGTGAAGTGATACCTTAACAGAGGATGGAGAAATTTTCTTTGGAGATCCAGGTTTGTCTGAACTATTGGCCATCAATGCAATGTTGTCATAATCCAATTCATCTTCAGAGTCACTGGAATCAGCCCAATCCTTCTGTGTGACCATAAGTGCATTACCCTTTCCTGAATTCCTAGGCTTCTTACACTCACTAGCAAAGTGTCCAAGCTCGCTGCAGTTAAAGCACTTGATCTTGGCTTTATCAAGCTTGACAATTGTACTTTTGCTTTTGTCACTCTTCTTCTCCTCCTTCTTTTGAAAAGGTCCTTTGCTAAATCTTCTCCTGTTGAATTTTCCTTTCTTTAAAGCTTTAGCAAACATAGCAAAGAGTTCTTGCATCTCAGATTCAGAATCATTGTTGTCAGAGTCCATATCAGTAGTCTCTGACTCAGAACTTTCTTTGCTTTTCTTCTTCCTTGAATTCTTTACAGCAATCTCTTCATGCTGTTCTTCAGGAAGCTTCTTAACTTCAGTTTGAGCAGTAAGTGCAATAGTCTTCATCTTTCCTTCACTCCTGCTCTTCTTCTGCTGCTTGTCAAGTTCATAAGCTTTCAATTTTCCATATACTGCCTCTAATGAAATCTCATCCAGATCATTAGCTTCCTCAATTGCAGATATCTTCTCATTGTAGAAATCAGGCAAAGCTTTCATGAACTTTGTATTCATGTCCTCCAAGTCGTAATATTTACCATGCATGACCATCTTATTGATGAGTTTTGTAAACCTATCAAAGGTATCAGTAAGTGACTCACCAGACTTGGATTCAAAGTACTCATACTGTTGTATAAGTAATGTCCTCATATTCTTCCTGACAGGCTTAGTTCCTTCACAGTGAACCTTAAGATTGTCCCATATAACCTTAGCAGTTTTACAAGAGAGAACATAGTTAGTGAGAACAGAATCAAGACTGTTGAATAATATGTTTCTCACTTTAGCATCTTTGAGAGCATTCTCCTTGTCCTTATCTGACCATTCAGATTTTGGCTTCTCTGCTGTATGTTCTGGAACAACCACACCATCAACAGTTGCTTGTGCAACGACCTTTGTTGGAATAAAAGGTCCATCTCTGATTCTGTCAAGATAATCAGGATCTGTTTCTTCCAGATGATGCAACATCTTTACTTCCCATAGAGTATATTCGTTTCTCTTGAGCATAAGAATTTTAGTATTCCCATCCTTGTAACCAGACATGATTGCAGATCTTTATGATTATTCGAAATCAACCTGCTCTGATACCAATTGTTAACTCGAATAACTTGTAGAAGGGGGGTTGAATACAAGTTATATAATCGTGTCTGATTTTTGCTTGATTATATGAACAAGAATAAACGAATGAATCAAACTCTTGTTTGTATTAATAAGATCAAATACAAACTCTACCAAAGGTGTACAATACCTTTAGCAGCTGCTGACAATACAAATATCTCTCTGTTTGTTTCGAACTCTCGAATACAAACCTTATACAGAGCTACGCACTCAAACTTACAACTTTGTCACAAGCTACTCACGACACACGCTCTTTACAATGATATTGAGAGAATATTTATAATGCTACCTATCAACTAATAACAGAAAGATATAATCTATACATAACAATGTTCTGCCTTCTAGTCGATAGTTTCCTTCAATAGAAAAACTCTTTCCTTCATAATATCTTCTTGCTTGTTCTTCAAACAACGATCCTGTTTTATAGCACTTGCCAGTTTCTGTAGCATCTATAATGACATCATCAGTAACATGACTGATATCAGGATCTGTACACTGCATCAGTATCTGATCAACCATCAGTATTGGACCGTCATCAGGATTTGCTCTCTGTTCCTGACATGTAGTCTCCGATACACTGTTCATTCCTGACTAAACTATACAGATAACTGTCTTACACATAAAACCTATATACAGTGCTAAATCCTTTATGAGATCAGGATTACAAGAAGTATAATGTGTAAATTCTATTCTTAACATCACAACTTATGAATTATTCCTAACAAAAAGGTTGCTATAGGCCATCTATGGCGTAGTGTGATAGTATTCTCAGCTTCGTTTTTCTCAGAGAGATATGTCTTAAGTGTGTATGAAAAACTTCTCCTCTAAAAGATAACTACTCAGGAAGTGAGGCTGTATCCTTATAGAACATGAATACAACCTACTTACTACAAATAAGGTAGCTAAAACAAATTACTTTCTGGTCTGTCTATCCTTTTTGAGTAAGTGTCCAAACGGCTACAGATTTGACTTTGCAAAGTTCTGTTCAGATCCACTTCTTTAGCTCTTTGTCTCTTCTATATCTCTCCAAGCTTCCTTGTAGGCTTTCCAGAGCACGTTACAGATTGTGGTCTATAAAGTACATTGGCTTGTTGCAGGTTTCAGACTTGTACAATTTCTTCAGTATTTTGTCTCCAAGAATGTATTCGAGAAGTGGCTAAGTGATTGATTCGAGAACTAGGATTAGATAACTCTGAGTTCTCGAATACTGTATGATTGACATATCGAATCACTTCTCGAATAGTACTTTTCTCCAGGATTCCTTGAGTTGTTGAATAGAACACTTGACTTGTCGAATCCTTGAGATATCGAATTGCTTTCTGAGTCCTTGAGATATCGAATGGAACTTTGACTTGTTGACTCTTTGAGTTCTCGAATACCACTTTGACTTGTTGACTTCTTGAGTTCTCGAATAGAGTATTTAGACATGTCGAATCTCTGAGATATCGAATGAGATATCGAACAGTTCATTTAGAGATATCGAACAGTGTCTTCTCAGATATCGAATCTCTGACTTCTCGAATGCTAGACTTCTCGAATAGACAAATGTACTTCTCGAATTGGTACTTAGGCAAATTCTTCATTTCTTCAAATCCCAACTGTGATTATTTGTCAGTCTTTATCTTCTTGCTTGAGGCATGAACCTTGGAACTTCTTTCAAGCATTATTCTTGACTATATAAGTACAGTTGCATAACTAGGATTTGATGCCTATTACAAGTACAAAACAAATAGAAACTCTACAACTAGAGGTTCCCTCAGTTAAGAGGTCATGTAAGTAATGCAAAGCATTACAGACAATTAGGCTTGTTATTAGATGTAAACAGGCATGCCTTTGTGACTAACAATCTCCCCCAAATTGTGAGTGAGACCCTTAGTCACAATTTCATGTCTGATAACAAGCCTAACATACATAAAGATAAAACTTGAAAAGTACAAGTATGAAATTTGATTGAGCACATGAATGAAATTACAAGATGAATAATCTTACAGTATGATGAAATACTAGCCATTCTCATTTGATTCCATCTCCATTGCTTTGGCTTGTAGATCATCATATGCTTTCTGTTTTCTTTCTTTCTCATTTCTTGCATTCTCATCCATGGCCTTTATGATCTCTACCAAATCATCCAATTCTTCAAGCATGATAGAGTCTTTGAAATCTTCAAGTACTCTTTACAGAATGTTGGCAGGATAGTGACTGAGTAGGTTCATTCTTATATTGACATTATCTCCATTTCTCCTCCTATATTTCACCACATAGGGATTGAATTGAACTCTACACAATCCTTTTGCCCTTAGCTTTTCTGCTTCAACTTCCAGCCTATCAATCTCCTTCTCCCTTTCTAGCCATTTCTCAAAGCACCCCTTTCTTATCTTCTCAGCATAGTCTCTCTTCATCTTCATAAAATCAATCAACTCCAGCTTCCATACTTTCTCCACTTTGTCTTCAGAATCCAATAATGCAATGATTCTTTCTATTTCATATAGCTTGCCCCAATTTTGACACTGTCCTTGTTTGAATTTCTTCTCCCTTCCATCAGTATATTTAATCTCAAGGTAGTTATTCATAATGGCAGCATAGTAGATTCTCTGAGCTCTTAGATATTGCAATTGGTCTTCATCAAAGTCTTCATCAAGAGGTTGGAGTTTCAGTCCTGGATAGATAGTTAGGGTTCTTGATTTGGATAGCTTTGGTTTCCTTGCAGCTTGTTTGAATTTGATCCTTTTTACATGCATGTGACCTTTGTTTGTAGACCATTGTAGTATTCCATTAGCAGTTTGCTTTTTGAAACACACAGATGGTTTCTATTGCCATTATTGGTCAAATTTTAAATTTGTTAATTACTATAAAAATGAACGGTGTAGATTATGGTCTCTAAGTTTTCTTTCTAAAAAGTTTTCCTTAGATCTTTACTATATATATATATATATATATATATATATATATATATATATATAGGGAGGTGCTCAAATGAGACCCCTCTTATAATGAGACCCTCTCTTATAATGAGTCCCCCTCATATTTCTTGTATTCTAGAGGGCCCCGCCAGGGGCACCCAATACGAAAAAGGCTTATAATTCTACCCTCTATTCATTCATAAAAAAAATTAATTTTTTTTTAAAAAAAAATAAAAAAACTGTTGCCACATCATCATTTTTTTAATTTTTTAATTTTCTTCTTTTCATAAATGGATAGAGGGTGGAATTATAAGCTTTTTTCGTATTGGGTTTGATAAGCGTGCATTTAATAATAATATTAACCCTATATTATGTTATTTTGCATTGAATTGGATTTTTATTTAATAAATTCTAATGTTTTATTGTAGGAATCAAGGAGTTATAATAAAAGAAGACTTGGAGTTTAAATAGCAAGAGTTGGAGATTAATTTGATTAAAATTCGGATTTTATGGATAGCTTGCGCAGTCTTCACTGTTTGGGCCATATCTGGAGTTCCAGAAATCCGTTTTAGGCGATTCAACAGCCCACGGAAAGCTTATGAGAAGGGCTTCAGTCTAGAAGTGGTCTTAATATCAGATTCCAACTGCATCAGCCCAGAAACAGAGCCCAAAAAATAATTACGAATTTTCTTTCTTGGAATTCAGTTTTTATTGGGAAATCTCCTTGTAATTATAGTAATAAATAAAAAAAACTTTTATTAGAGATATTATTCGATATAGATCATACCTTATTGAGAGATACATCGGACGACAGAATGTAGCCGCACAAGGGAGGATGAGAAGAAGCCATTAACACGAAGAATTCAGTCATTGAAGACATTCAATTGGCTTTGTTTTCTCTTTATCTTTTTATATATCTTCTTATGATTATGTGTTGGTTAACTTTGAGTTGTTTTGATGCCTTGATTATGAACTAAATTTATTGAGTTGAGATTTTTATGGAATCCTAGTATGGGATTGTTGGTGTTTTGATAAGAAATACTATTTGTAGTTACAATTTATTCATTCAAGTGGATTTCATGTTATATTATTTGCTTTTGTTTGGCCAACTCTAGTAGATAAGTGAGTTAATTATAATACTGAGAGGGTTATGATTAACTAACACAAGACATGAATGGTGATATATCTATTGATATTAATTTTGTGATGGTATAGACATATATTGTTACCTTGCATAGCCGTGTGAAATTGATGCTTAATTGTATTCTGGAAGTTGAATTGGGCATAGACATATGTTAATTTAATTACAGAATCTATAACATAGTGATTTCGAGAGAAACCTATGATCTATGAATTTCTGATTAGTAGACTGTGATTTTGCTATAGTATTACACTGCTTTATTGCCGATATGAACATATTAGGGGGAAGTAATTATCTTGACTTAACTTCTCATATCCAAAACTCATTCAGATCTCTTTGCTAGTATTATATTAGTTAGTTAATTTAGTTGATAATTAATTAGTTTAAGTTAGATAAAACAAAACCCATTTCTTGTGTTCTATAACCGAATTGTTTGATATTAATTGCGATTTATACAATTAGACAGTCCTTGAGGAACGATATCTGGTATTTACTACTGTATTACTTGCTTGCGATTGTGTACACTTGCACATCTGTATTTTACGCAACAGGGTTCCCCTGGCGGGGCCCTCTAGAATATAAGAAATATGAGGGGGACTCATTATAAGAGAGGGTCTCATTATAAGAGGGGTCTCATATGAGCAGCCCCTATATATATATATATATATATATATATATATATATATATATATATATATATATATATATATATATATATAACAAATTTTATTATATACAATTACAATTTTAATAATATAGAGTGTAATACATTTTTTGGGAAAAAAATATAATAACAAAATGTATAATATTATTTAATAATATAATCTATTTATATTAATGTTACAACTTATGGTCTCAAACGTTTACTTTTTAACGAAGATGATGGTTTTAATTGAAATCTATAAAAATTATATGATCATTAAAATGATTTTTGGGTAAACTACTATTGTTTTTTAAGTTTTGGATAATTAGAAAGCGAGACATCGATAACGTATCCAAACATCTATGTACATTAAAAGAATGGAGAATGGTGAATCCATACTTACCAAGGATTGTTTATACAAATTCTATTTTAAATAATTTTCTTTGTAAAAGATTTTTGTTTTGTTCAACATTATTTTAATGCCATTATTAGTATAATTTCATTTTGATTACGTTTGGATTTTGAATTTATGCATTTCGTATAATTTATGAATTTTATTTGACTAATTTTTCCTTTTGCTAAATATCTGACTATTGTTTTGAGATGTTTATGTTAAAATTTTGTAAAGTTAACTTTACGATTACTTCGAAAAATACATATGTCCCGAGAAGTAGTGAAAGAAAATATTAATCTTGTAACATAATTTTTCATCTTTGTTCACGAACTTAAATTATTTTATGTAATCAAATAATATTATGTCACATATATTTGCGGAAAAATTTGGAAATGAGTTTGGTACCCCAAATTATATGTACTCCCTCCGTCCCATAATAGTAGTCTCTTTTGAAAGAATTTTTTTTCCCATAATACATGTCCATTTCAATTTTCAATGTAAATTCATGATCATTTTTCCTAAATTACCCTTTTTTGGAAATTGTATAGCAATTAATGAGGAATGACCAATGTTGAGTATTGAATACAGTAAAAGAATACAGAGGGGGGGGGGGTAAATGGATTCTTGAACTTTTCTTTGTTCTTGAATCTGTGTAGCAGATAAGTGTTTGTGTGTGCAAATGTATAGGTGCGGATAAAGATAACACAATACACAATATCACTTTAATCTAATATATTATTAGATAAAGGTTGCTACAATCTGTGAATACAAATGGTAGTATTCTCAGCTTCGTTTTTCTCAGAGAGATATGTCTTACGATGTGTATGAAAAACCTTCTACCAACTAAAGAAGTGAGATTGTATTCTTATAGAACATGAATACAACTCAGTTACTACAAATAAGGTTACAGGATAAATTACTTTCTTGTATGTCTATCCTTTTTGAGTAAGCATCCAAACGGCTACAAATTTGACTTTGCAAAGTTCTGTTCAGATCCACTTCTTTAGCTCTTTGTCTCTTCTATATCTCTCCAACCTCCTTGTAGGCTTTCTAGAGTACGTTACAGATTGTGGTCCATAAAGTACATTGGCTTGTTGCAGGTTTCAGACTTGTTCAATTTCTTCAGTATTTTGTCTCCAAGAATGTATTCGAGAAGTGGCTAAGTGATTGATTTGAGACTAGGATTAGATAACTTTGAGTTCTCGAATACTGTATGATTGACATATCGAATCACTTCTCGAATAGTACTTTTCTCCAGGATTCCTTGAGTTGTCGAATAGAACACTTGACTTGTCGAATCCTTGAGATATCGAATAGCTTTCTGAGTCCTTGAGATATCGAATGGAACTTTGACTTGTTGACTCTTTGAGAACTCGAATACCACTTTGACTTGTTGACTTCTTGAGTTCTGGAATAAAATATTTAGACATGTCGAATCTCTGAGATATCGAACAGTTTATTTAGAGATATCGAACAGTGTCTTCTCAGATATCGAATCTCTGACTTCTCGAATGCTAGAATTCTTGAATGCTAGACTTCTCGAATAGACAAATGTACTTCTCGAATTGGTACTTAGGCAAATTCTTCATTTCTTCAAATCCCAACTGTGATTATTTGACAGTCTTTATCTTCTTACTTGAGGCATGAACCTTGGAACTTCTTTCAAGCATTATTCTTGACTATATAAGTACAATTACACAACTAGGATTTGATGCCTCTTACAAGTACAAAACAAGTAGAGACTCTACAACTAGAGGTTCCCTCAGTTAAGAGGTCATGTAAGTAATACAAAGCATTACAAACAATTAGGCTTGTTATTAGATGTAAACAGGCTTGCCTCTGTGACTAGCAATCTCCCCCAAATTGTGAGTGAGACCCTTAGTCACAATTTCATGTCTGATAACAAGCCTAATATACATAAAGATAAAACTTGAAAAAGTACAGGTATGTAGATTGATTGAAGAAAATACATAGAAGTATTCTTACAAGTTATGAGGAACTACTAGCCATATCCTTTTGGATTCATCTTTTGAGCTTTGGCTTGCAGATTCTCATTTTTCATCTTCTCTTCAGCTTCTTTAGCTTTCTTCCATTGCAGTGAGTTCTTCAATTAGAGGGGAGCCTGCCAAATCCTTGAGTACTCCATTCAGCTGTTTCTCAGAATAGGAACTGATGTAGTCCATTCTAATCTTTACTTTCTATCATACTTCTTGTACTCAATGATGTAAGGATTAAACTTGACTCTACACAGACCCATAGCCCTCAATTCATCAGCCTTAGCTTCCATTACAGCAAACTCCTCCTCCCTTTTCTTAAGTAGCTCTTCACTGTTCTTTTTCATTTCTGCTTGGTGATCTCTCTTCATTTTGACAAAGTCAATTAACTCCAGCTTCCATACCCATTCCACTCTGTCTTCAGAATCCAACATTGCAATTATCCTTTCTATGTCATATAGCCTGCCCCAGTGCTGACATGTTCCTTATCTGAATTTCTTCTATCTTCCATCAGTATATTTAATTTCAAGAAAATCATCAACAATGGCAACATGATAGATTCTTTGAGCCCATAGGAACTGCAGTTGGTCTTCATCATAGTTTTCATCCAGAGGTGGTAGGTTTAATCTTGGAATTATTGTCAGTGCCTTTGACTTGGATAACTTCACCCTTCTTGTAGCATGCTTGAATTTAATCCTTTTTACATGGTTGCTAGGCAGAAAATTATGACCCTTGCTTGTAGACCATTGTAGTATCCCATTAGCAGTTTGCTTATGGAAACATACAGATGGTTTCTTGACTTGAATCTTCTTCTCTTCTTGAGGTGGCAAAACAATTGCAGAAGCCATAGATGTAGATTTTGCTAGGCCACTACTAACAGTATTCACCCTAGACTTAGAGTCTTGTATTGTGGTGAGGTTACTGCTAGCAATGCCTAAGGCTTGCTGTTTTCCAATCTTCCTCTCATAGACTTTGCCTTGATCATCATCATTTTTCTTATCCTTGATATCCTTTTTCTTCTTCTTATCTTCAGTACCCTTATCACTCCTGTGATGTCTTCTCCTTCCATCACCTTTATCTTCATCTTCATCATCCTTATTTCTCCTAGGTTGAGCCATTTCTGGAATTGCACCAGTTGCTATAAAAGATCTGAGGATATGCAGTGCTTCTATTTCTTTAGCATTTCTGACTCCAACTTTCTTCTGTAGTTGATCAATGATAGCAATGACCAGTCTATGATTTCGAGGAGTGAGATCATTGGGAATGACAAATTGTTTGATGTCTTCAATTTTGGTGCCAGACTGATAGATGATTGTCCATGGCCTCTTGATTACTTCTGGCAGCCTTGAAGGTTGGCCATTCCTCAGGTCATCATACAGACTTTTGTTGTTCTCATTTATCTTCTCAATAAGCTCAAGTAGTGCATCTATCTCTGAGTGTTTTAGAGCTTATAGAGTCCTGTAGGTTAGATGCCAGATCTTTGAGTTGGATACCATCATTATCTCCTTGAACCATGAGTTTTTGATTTTCCTGGGTATGACAGTGAGGTAGTCAATATGCTCCTTCAACTTTCTCAGATAGAACTGAGTGTCACCAGCCTGTTCCCTTGTGGCTTTCAGAAACTCCAAGAAGGCTTTATCATGATAGATATTTGAATTAGCAACTTCTAGTAGCTTGGCCTCAGTAATGACTTCAACTTCATCAGGGTTGGCACTTTCAGATATGGAAGATGGAGGTTTGTCAGATGGCATACTCCCTGCAACCACTGTGGTTGTGATGGATTGCTTCTGGCCACCAGGAGTAATGATATGCACAGTAGGTAGAGTAACAACAGGAAAAGTAGTTGGGGGCTCATCAACTTTGGATTTTCCTTTACCTGGCACATGAGTCATGGGTTTTGGAGCCCTTTGATGTCCACCCTCATTTAGCTTTATGCCTTTCTCCTTAGGTTTCTCCCCCTTTGGATTTGAATTCCTTGATGTCCTCTTCTCCCCCTTAGGCTTGTTGTCAGGCACAGAGGCTGTAGGAATGACCCTTGGGTTTGAAGATTCTTCAGGATGAGGGAGACCCATGTGCTTCATCATAGCAGACAACAATGATTGTTGATGCAGAAGGACATTAGCTGTGGTGGTGGCTTGGGTGTCCAACTGTTCATTGAGAATTGCAACCTTGTCTGTAAGATAAGCATTAGACTTTGTGAGAGAGGCTACCTCCTTTTCAAGAGCATCTACCTTGGTGAATAATTCAATAGATTTGAAGCCAAACAAGGATTGATCCTTAAGTCTCTGCACTTCAAACCTAGTCATATCATGCAATGGGACTTCAGTAATCAGCTTATCTTCATACTGGTTTGCAAAAAGAGTCCTGAGCATGGCATTTGCTTCAGTTGTCTGATCAGCTAGATGTTGAAATTGGTGCCCCAGACCTGTGACAACATCTTTTAGAAGAGCTAAACCATTGTCCATCTTGGTACAAGTTGATTTGCATGCTAGAATGTCCTTGATTATAGTCTCCAATTGAGGAAATTTAGCATCAAAAGTCCTCTTTATCTCATGCATTTCTTTAGTGATGGCTGAACAAACTTCATGAACTTCTGTTTTTAGCCCCTTTCCAAGGTTGTGTGCAGCCTTGAGAATGCCCTTGTAGTTGTCGTTCACTGCTTCATAAACATCACTAGGGGTGAGAGATTTGGCATTGGACCCTAGTGCAGTTATGTATTCTTCTCTGATGTACTGGAGGCCTTTTGAGAGAGAAATATCAAATTTTCCTTGTAGCCAGGCATCTACATTGCCATATCTCTCAGCATCATCTACTATCTTTGCCTTTTGCATCTCCACATCATCTCTGTGGCATAAGAGAATAGCTTCATAGTCTGGATTTGGCATGTCAGCAGTGAGAAGGTTCTGAGCAATCGTTGTGAACTCAGGGATCTGATCCACAATTAAGCTTTGAAGTGCTTCAACCGTCAATTGAGGTGGAACAGACCTTGATCCTGAAGCACTATCATGTTGCACAGGCTTCAGCCATTGAGACATGAAGTTAGAGCTAGAGATAGGCAAGCTAGACTCCTCAGTTACAGATGCAACTTCTGTAACTGGATGGAATGACTCTACTACTGTTGTCTCCACAGGAGTGGGATGAGTTATAACAGTAGTTGACACAGGCACAGAGTCTCTAGTAAAGACTAGTGAATCCTTTGTGTTTGTGATGATGTCATCAGGATATGCCCCAGCTAGCATTCCCTCACCATCTGAATGTGGTTTCTGGGTGGTGAGCAAAGTGTCATGCACTAAGTCATGAGTCCATTGGCTCACCAAGAGGAAAGAATTCTTGGTGATCAATGTCTTGTCCTTCAATTTCTTGAAGTACAGGCTCAAAAGAAATTTGTGATGTAGATTCTGGAAGAGAAGTGTCTTATAGAATAGATTTTGGCAACTCCCCCTGAGAAATAGAGTGAGTTTCAAATGTGATGTGCTCTCCACTCAGTGTTGTGCCAGCCTTATCAACAGCCAGTGCTCTTCTTTGGTCTGATTAAGGGTGACTCAAGTTCCTCACTTTCTAAACCTAATTCAACAGCCAGTGCTGCTTCTGATAGTATTGTCAAAGATGCAGAAGCAACCTGTTTTCTCTTCTTCTTCTTTTTACTAACATCACCATTTTGAGAGGATGATGTAGTTGGCTCAGTGTTTGGTTGAGAGGGTTGGTTAGCAGGCCCTGGGTTAGCATTGTGTTCTACTTTCTTGGGTTGTGCTAACTGTGACTTTGAATCAAATGTTGGCATGTTGTGGGGGTAAGTCCTAAATAAACACTCCATATGGGGAGTTATGTTAAGTCTTACATCCACATCATTCCTAGTCTCCAAATTACCAAAAATGAGTTTGGTCATGGATTTAGGATAACCTATTCTATTTCTATCTATCCCAGGTAATTCAATCAATTTAGCATTGTTAAAATTAAGTACGGATTGTCCAACATCTATCTTCCTCCCATAGGCCAAGGCATAGCCAATCTGCTGCGCAGGTGCACTGATTTGATCAAAACTAGATTTCTTGGTAGTGAAGACTTGAAGAAGAGTTGCAAACATATAGCTCCACTCCTTCCTCAGATTCTTCCTGTTCAACTTTCCAAGATTGATCCCATCTGAGTAGTTGATAAATTCAAAGAATTCTTCTAACTCTGCATTTGTGGCCAGTATGTCATATGTCTCTTGTTGTAGGCCCAGTGCTTGATTCATGTCTGCAGTGGTGATAGTGATTTCCTGGTCCTGAATCTTGCAGTAGATTATATATGACGTTATTGCGCTTTCTAGGGCTACAACTTCCACAATAGCGGTTCCCCAAAACTGTTCCAGAATATCTAGATACAGAGTTGGGTGGCAGAGAGTGCATCCTTGATGTATGACTCAGACATCCACTTCACAAAGCATTTGAAGTTTGCATTGGGTGATTCAATATCACTGGTTAGGGCGATAAAGTTGGTGTTGAATTTCACGGTTGCCATTGATACAGAGAGAAGAGAGAGAAGAGTAAAGGTTGAAGAAGAAATTTAGCTTTTGCAATTAGGGTTTTCAGAGGTTTTGGAGTTTTAAATGTTTGAGTAGTCGAATGAAATGAATCGAATAGGTGTAGGATTGTATAAGTATGAAGTACTTGAATTGTCGATTAGACATATGTTTTGTATCGACAAGTCAAGCATTCGAGAAGTAGAAAACAACTATTCGATAAGTCAAGAAAGGCTTATTCGATAACTCAAGCAGATGGTAACTCACAGCTGACATTTATCTAACTTAGAAATAATTCTAAATAAAATAAAATGTGTTTTTATGAGTGAATTAAAATTTTAGACAAAAATCCAAAATCGGTTGAGATTCAGCGAGAATTCAGTCTTTTCAAATGATTCGAGAACTCAAATATAGTATTCGAGAACTCAGTCATTAGAGAACTCAATTACCATATTCGAGAAGTCAAGAATACCTCTATTCGATATCTCTAAAAGACTCTATTCGAGAACTCGAGAGTGCTCTAATGAGACTTGTTAGAGATGTCGAATAGGGAACCATTCGAGAAGTCTGACTTATCGAAATATACTCATCACTCACAAAAATTAATTTTCACTATCTTTTAAAATTTACCAGTCATATTCAATGAAGAATATTCTAGCAAATTAAACAGTGATTTTCTCAAAATTTAATAGAAATTTCAAGTTAATAAAATATGATTTTCCAACATATGCAACATATTTGAAATATTTATAAATCATATTTCAGCCAACACTTACTCCAAAAATATTGAGAATTTAGATAAAGTAAGTGTTTACTGCTGCAACAATCTAGATGATATATTCACTTAGCCAGAATCCGAAGAATTCAGCATTCCAATCTCACTAACTAACCTTGTGAAGGTGGCTTCATCTAATGACTTAGTGAATATGTCAGCTAGTTGTTTATCTGTAGAAACATAATGCAACTCAATGGTTCCATTAGTTGCATGTTCTCTAATGAAATGATATATGATGTCAATGTGCTTTGTTCTAGAATGATTGACAGGATTGGCAACTATAGAAATTGCACTTGTGTTGTCACACATGATTGGAATTCTTTCCAACACAAGTCCATAATCTCTAAGTTGATTTCTAATCCAAAGCACTTAAGCACAGCAACTTCCAGTAGCTATGTATTCAGCCTTAGCTATAGAAGTTGACACAGATTGTTGTTTCTTGCTGTACCAAGAGACTAACCTTTGTCCAAGAAACTGGCAGCTACCTGAGGTGCTTTTCCTATCCACTCTGCATCCAGCATAATCAGCATCAGAATAACCAACCAGATTGAACCCTGTGTCCTTAGGATACCATAAACCCAAGTTTGGAGTGCCCTTCAGATATCTAAAGATCCTTTTTATAGCAATCAAATGTGATTCTTTTGGATTTGATTGAAACCTTGCACACAAACATGTAGCAAACATGATGTCTGGCCTACTTGTAGTGAGGTAGAGTAAAGAACCAACCATGCCTCTATAGACTGAGATATCTACTTTCTTTCCTTTAGCATCTTCATCCAATTTAGTGGTAGTGGCCATGGGTGTCTTTGCAGGTGAGTAGTCTTCCAAGTCAAACTTCTTCAATAAATCCTTGATGTACTTGGTTTGACTGATAAAGATACCATCCTTTCTTTGACTGACTTGCAACCCAAGAAAGAATGTCAACTCTCCCATCATACTCATCTCATACCTGCTCTGCATGAGTTTAGAGAATTTCTCACACAGCTTCTCATTGGTAGAGCCAAATATGATATCATCCACATAAATCTGAACTAGGATAATATCATCACCATGCTTATTGTAAAAGAGTGTTTTGTCTAATGTGCCTCTAGTGAATTGATTTTCAAGGAGAAATTGTGATAAAGTATCATACCATGCCCTCGGAGCCTGCTTAAATCCATACAATGCCTTAAGCAATCTGTAGACAAATTCTGGGAAATGTGGATCCTCAAAGCCAGGTGGTTGTTGCACATAAACTTCTTCTTCCAACTCTCCATTCAGAAATGCACTCTTGACATCCATTTGATAAACTTTAAAGTTTGAATGAGCAGCAAATGCCAAGAATATTCTGATGGCTTCCAATCTAGCAAAAGGGGCAAATGTCTCATCATAATCAATGCCTTCCTATTGAGAGTATCCTTTTGCAACCAACCTTGCTTTGTTTCTTACTATTACACCATCTTCATCCATCTTATTCTTCAAAACCCATTTTGTTCCAACAATGGTTCTATTCTTTGGTGCAGGCATAAGTTCCCATACTTTGTTTCTTTCAAATTGATTCAGCTCCTCTTGCATGGCAATAATCCAATCTGGGTCCAAAAGTGCATCATCAAGTTTCTTAGGCTCAACCTGAGATAGAAAGCAGCAAAAGAGGCATTTATTCTGAGTTGCTCTCCTAGTCCTTACTCCTGCATTAGGATCTCCAATAATTTGCTCTACAGTGTGTGATCTATCCCATTTCCTTGAATGCTCAGTCTGATTTCTCATTCTTGATGTTGCCTCATCATCCAAGTCATGATCATTCTCATTTCCCCCCTGTGATGTTGCCAATAATCACAAGTGTGTCTTGGATGCTTGTTTCTCCACTATTGATTGGCACAAATTCTTCTCTTGTATCATCATTCACTTGAGTTTGTTGAATTTGAGTTTGAACTCCAGTTTCAATCTCTTCATCAGAATCATCTAGATTATCAAACTTTAATGGATCTTTATCTTCATCATTGGCTTCTTCTAATCCAGGTAGTTTGATGTCATCAAATGTCACATCTGTGCTTTCCATAATTTTCTTTTGACTGATGACATAAACTTTGTATGCAATTCTTTCCATAGAGATAGAGTAGCCAAGAAAAATTCCTTCAAATGCCTTTGTATCAAATTTTCCAACATATTCTGAATTATCCTTCAATACAAAGCATTTGCTTCCAAAAGTATGAACATACTTTAGAGTAGGCTTCTTTCCAGTCATCAAATTGTAAGGTGTCTTTCCAGTGTTTTTGTTGATGAGGGTTCTGTTCTGGATATAGCATGCAGTGCTCACAGCCTCAGCCCAAAAACATGTTGGCATCTTCGCATCAAATAACATTGTTCTAGCAGCCTCAATTAGAGTTCTATTCTTTCTCTCAACAACTCCATTTTGTTGTGGAGTCCTTGGAGCTGAGAATTGCTGAGAAATTCCATTCTCTTTGCAGAATACTTCAAGTATGGCATTTCTGAACTCTGTTCCATTATCACTTCTCAATGCAATCACACTTGCATTGTTGGCCTTTGCTTACTTGTCAACTCTCTTAATGTGCTCAATGATTACTTGTGGAGCCTCATCGTTTGATGCCAGAAATTCCACCCATATATACCTTGTAAAGTCATCAACCATCACCAAGGCATACTTCATTCTTCCTAGTGACATAATATTGACATGCCCAAACAAGTCCATATGAATGAGTTGCAGGGGCTTGGTTATTGATGTCACTGTCTTTGACTTGTGGCTTGATTTTTTCATTTTTCCTCTTTGACAAGCCTCACACACTCCTTCTTGACAGAATTCAAGTGTGGGCATGCCTCTCACTAATTCTCTTTTGACTAGAGAATTAATGTCTTTGAAGTTCAGGTGTGATAATTTCTTGTGCCACAGCCAACAATCTTCATTTGATGCTTTTGAGTGAAAGCAACAAATTTTGTCCTTGTTTGCAGAGTCCATATTGGCTACAAACAGGATTCCTTTCCTTACTCCAGATAGAGCAAAATCACCAGTCTTCTTGTGGGTGATCAAACATTCATCTTTGTCAAAATCCACTTTAAATCCTCTATCAGTAAACTGACCAACACTTAGCATATTATGCTTGAGTCCCTTGACTAGTGCTACATCTTCAATGATGACATTACCAACTTTCAACTTGCCATATCCCAATGTGTTACCCATGCTATCATCTCCAAAAGCAACCATTGGGCCAGCCTTCTCCTCATATTGTGACAGCAAGGCCATATCACCAGTCATATGATTTGAGCATCCACTGTCCAAAATCCACATGACCTTCTTTTCACTTTCTTTGCCCTGCAACCACAAAGGCATTACTTCTCCTTTGGTACCCAAACAAGTTTGGGTCCATGTGACTTAGAAACAGTTTTATCATAAACAACATGCTTTTCAACTTTCTTTGTGTTAGTCTTCTTGTCACTGTTAGAAGTCTTAGAACCTGAGGTTTCAGACTTAGGTGACAGAGGTACCTTCCTAGCTTTAGGAGGACTTGAAGACTTTGGCCTTGTGTAGTGTGTATGAGAATTGTGACTGATACAACCATCAATGAATTGCCTTCTCAAATTGAAACAACTAGTCATAACATTCATGTTGCATGGCATACAGTTTAATTTATCACAAAATGGAGCATCTCTATGTCTTAGAGGCACAGAACAATCATAGAAAGGTTTGGGCACACTACCACTAGGTTTCTTGCATGCATGAGTTAAATTATTGGTACTGAAACAATTCTGACAAGTCTTTCTAGGGGCATTAGGCATATAAGCATAATTGTTATCTTTGTTAATCTCTAACTTGCCATTCCAGTTCTATTTCTTCTTATTCACTTTCTTCTCAGATTCATTCTTCCCAGCTGAAACAAACTTAACAAACTTCTTAGGTCTTGACCTATCACCTACTGGCTCCTTGGCTTTTGACTTGACACTCTCACTCTTAGAGGATGCTTGTTGCTCACTGGATTGTGCCTCATCCTCATCATTCAACATTTGCTTGATGAGTAAGGCATCCTCATCAATTTCAAATGTTGATTCTTTAAAAATTGGAGTCTCAGCCTTTTTCAAAATGTGAGGCACTTCCACCTGAACAACTATGTCATCTTCAATGACAGCATAGCCTTTCCTCTGTTTAAGAATGTCATAGTCAAGTCCAATGGCAGCCTTGGGTTTAGCTTGAATTTTCTCACAGTAGGATTGCACTAGGCCAGATGATTTCTTAAAAGCTTTCAGTTTGAATTCATTTTCAGCTAGTTCATCCCTAAGAGCTTTTTCCACTTGACTAGCACATAGAACCTTATTCTGCAGATATTCAACTTCTTTCTTAAGGTTTTTTACTTGCATAGCAGTTAGCTTAAGTTCCTCATTCTTTTTGATTAACATATCATTTCTAGTAGACAGTTTAGCAATCTCCTCATTAGCAGCAGTCATACTAGTATGAATATTAAACATTTCAATAGATAGTTGTTCAATCAAACATTTGTACTCAGAAACAGACATGTGTATGGTAGTGAGAGATGGTACCTGAGAGTCTGATGAAGATGTGTCATCCTTGGAATTAGCCATCAAGGCATAGTTGCAAAATTCTTGCTCTTCTCCATCACTATCAGAATCATCCCAACACTTCCCTTAAGCTATGTAGGCCTTACTTTGTGGCTGCTTTCTCAGAAGGGCCTCATACTTAGCTTCAAGCTCTAGAAACTCTTTATCTTTCTTTTTAGGCTTTGTGCATTCACTGGCAAAATGCCCTATGTCATTGCATTTATAACACCTTCCAGATGACCTATCCACATGGCTGGTTTTAAATTTATTCTTGTTTGGTTTCACAGGTGCCTTGCTCTTGTTGAATGAATGGTTTTGGGTTTTAGGTTTGAAGGGTTGGTTCCTCTTGAATCTGATGTTTGGAAATTTTCTGGCCATGAAAGCATATGAAGTTTTTTCCATTCCATCAAGTTCTTCAAGAGTGTAGAACTCTTCTTCCTCCTTCTCCTCAACAAGTTCACTTACCTCAGCTTCAGTTTCTTCATCATCCACTATCTCCTCTATCCTTAGCTGACTCGTAGATGCTTCTAGGTCTTGAATAAATTTGTTGACAATCAAGGCACATGATGTGTTTATCATTCTGCCTTGGTTGGCTTGGATAGCCCTTTTCTGAAGCAACTCAAGCTCATGAGTTTTTAAAACCCCATAGAGCACATCATATGTGATTTTGTTCAAATCTCTTTCCCTTAGAGAAATGACCCTCTGCTCTAGGTGGTTTGGTGAAGATAGTAGAAACTTCATGTTCAACTCCTTGGTGCTGTAAACCTTGCCATTCATCTGCAACTCAGTAACTAGCTTGTGAAATCTCTCAAACAATCTCAATGACGCTTTCCTTGGGCTGTGCCATGAAAGCTTCATACTGTGTGACCAGTATCTGTTTCTTGTTTTCCTTGACCTCATCAGTCCCTTCACATAACACCTCAATGTGATCCCACATTTCTTTGGCAGATGTACACGATGCAATGTTTGCAAACATTGACATGTCCATGGAATCAATAATTAGCAACATGAGGTGACTGTCAAGAGCAACCATCTCCTTTTCTGATTCTGTCCATTTGGATGGTTCCTTGGCCACATAAGATCTTGGAACAGTTATGGTTCCAACAGTCTTCTCAGGTATTTCTTGTTGTGGAACAAAGGGACCATTCTTGAAAATCTCAGGATATAAAGGATGAGAGGCTTTGATGAACAACATCATTTTTATCTTCCAGAAGTTGTAATTTTCTTTGTCAACTTATGGACTTTCACCGTTCCTATGGTCTTTGGTGTATTCGAACTCATGATCATTTTTCTGTTTTTGAATAAACAACCCGCTCTGATACCACTTGTTGAGTATTGAATACAGTAAAAGAATACAGAGGGGGGGTAAATGGATTCTTGAACTTTTCTTTGTTCTTGAATCTGTGTAGCAGATAAGTGTTTGTGTGTACAAATGTATAGGTGCGGATAAAGATAACACAAGACACAATATCACTTTAATCTAATATATGATTAGATAAAGGTTGCTACAATCTGTGAATACAAATGGTAGTATTCTCAGCTTCATTTTTCTCAGAGAAATATGTCTTACGATGTGTATGAAAAACCTTCTACCAACTAAAGAAGTGAGATTGTATTCTTATAGAACATGAATACAACTCAGTTACTACAAAAAAGGTTACAGGATAAATTACTTTCTTGTATGTCTATCCTTTTTGAGTAAGCATCCAAACGGCTACAGATTTGACTTTGCAAAGTTCTGTTCAGATCCACTTCTTTAGCTCTTTGTCTCTTCTATATCTCTCCAAGCTTCCTTGTAGGCTTTCCAGAGTACGTTACAGATTGTGGTCCATAAAGTACATTGGCTTGTTGCATGTTTCAGACTTGTTCAATTTTTTCAGTATTTTGTCTCCAAGAATGTATTCGAGAAGTGGCTAAGTGATTGATTCGAGAACTAGGATTAGATAACTCTGAGTTCTTGAATACTGTATGATTGACATATCGAATCACTTCTCGAATAGTACTTTTCTCCAGGATTCCTTGAGTTGTCGAATAGAACACTTGACTTGTCGAATCCTTGAGATATCGAATAGCTTTCTGAGTCCTTGAGATATCGAATGGAACTTTGACTTGTTGACTCTTTGAGAACTCGAATACCACTTTGACTTGTTGACTTCTTGAGTTCTCGAATAGAATATTTAGACATGTCGAATCTTTGAGATATTGAATGAGATATCGAACAGTTCATTTAGAGATATCGAACAGTGTCTTCTCAGATATTGAATCTCTGACTTCTCAAATGCTAGACTTCTCGAATAGACAAATGTACTTCTCGAATTGGTACTTAGGCAAATTCTTCATATCTTCAAATCCCAACTGTGATTATTTGATAGTCTTTATCTTCTTGCTTGAGGCATGTGTTGACTCGTAAACACGCAAGTATACGCGATCACAAATAGCAAGTGATAAGTAAGATTCGTTCCGCAGAGACTAGGTGCAATACCAATTTTAGTGCGTATGCAATAGTGTATGGTTACTTCTTAATGCTTGAACAATTATCAAATTGGGTTTTTGTTTAAACTAATTCAATTAACTAAGTGCAAGTAAATTAGAAAAGAGTTCTTAATATGAGAAGGCATGGGATTCCAATTTCATCGAAACTTCACTAAAGGTTGACACAGTAAATCGATACGGGTGATAAACAAGATAATTAATCAGATAACACTACAATAATACGAGCTACCTTTCAGTACACTCATATCATACCACTTAATATCCACAAAAGATAGAAATCAAGAGGACACCACATTACGTTCAAATCATATATGTCTATATAATCTGGAAACACAATTGGTTTAAGCACAAGTTATCTTTTGTAATTACATGAGGTAATATGAATTGGGTAAAAACATACTACTAATCAAGAA
Source organism: Kitagawia praeruptora (assembly GCA_037693485.1). NCBI lineage: Eukaryota > Viridiplantae > Streptophyta > Magnoliopsida > Apiales > Apiaceae > Kitagawia > Kitagawia praeruptora. The sequence goes on from CM075353.1 coordinate 17,969,399, forward strand.
TAAACAATTAATTCATGAACCCATGCTAATATGGCTTATTCTCAATCCTAGAATCCACTTTCGCAATCATCAAGGATTAATAAACTAGATGCTAGCTACACATCTATCAATTAAACCAAACCATATTAGATTACCACAATAAAATCACCCAACATTGATCACATGTCAAACACAATAATTATGAAATCGAATCCATTGGAACCCCATGATAATGATTAGTTCATATTTGAACCTTTCACCATCATGGGTTCAATTGATAACATAATTAAAACAATTCTTGGAATAGATATATAAAAACTGAATTATGAAAAACAAATAATTGAAATCCAAACCGAATACTAGAACCAATTGTTCTAATAAGAATACAGATTTATTCTCCTTGCTTTGCTTCTGAAAGATGTGTCAATCTCCTTCTTCTGCTATGCGTCGAAAAAACTCTTCTGTAAACCCTAGATAAAGTGTATGTAAAGTCGCGTGTCTATCTTCCTCTCTCAAGCAAATAAAAAATGAAACCTAATAAAATCTGGTCTCTCCCCCCTAATAAAAGTATTTTTAATGTTTTAATAAATTTTACAAAAAGAAGTCCATAATTGAATAGGATTTTAATGTAAAATTCGCTGCTGACTTTGATCCTCTGTTTCTGGGCTGTTCCAGTGCGATTTTGCTCTTTGGACCACCTTGGAATTAAAGAAAATTCTCCAAGCTTCGCGTGGACAGTAAGATCGTCAAATTCTGACTTCTGGAACTCAAGATACGGCCCAAACAGTGTAGGCAGCCCGTATAACCCAATATTACGAATTTCCTCTAAAAAATCTCCAAATTCAGCTCTTTATTCTCCAATCCTTCCAAGTTTAGGATTCCTTGCTTTCTACAATAAAACATTATAATTTATTTAATAAAAATCCAATTAAATGCAAAATAGAATTAATATGAGGAATAAAATCATGTAAAATACATATAAATATATACTCTATCAAATATCCCCACACTTAGCATTTTGCACGTCCTCGGGCAAATAAAGAAATAAAACTAATCTATCTAACTAACACCATTTTCGTAGGTGACACGATTGCATTGAGCATATGCAACAAGCCGTTAAACCCCTAGGTAGCCCTAGTAGGACGAGTGTTGTCTCATGAGGGTTTATAGAAGATATACCCACAAAATCAAATATTTTCAATCACCAAATCTTAAACATACAACAATTCATAGTACTCCACATATGCAAACCTCAATCACACAACAATCTGAGAAGATCTGAAAGTACACCACTTGCACAAAACAATCCAAGTACGCACACGTTGTCTTAACAGACAAAAATATCATGAAATAAACATCAAAGTCTCCTTCAATAAGTAAGCATGCCGTGGATAGAAAATCTCACATTGCTCTCAATTCACACAAGTGTATAGGTGTTTACGTTTCACTCAAGTTCAATCAAAATAGACATGTGCTACCATATGCTTGGTTGTCCACCAAATCTCCACTACTTCGTATATGTGCATGCACAAATCAAAAGGTCTTCATTAAAGGTTGTAATGGGGCTTAGGTATGGGGTGTGATATCAAAGAAATAGGCTCACAAGTGGCTAAGCTTGATAAACCAATAGAGCATAATGTTCACTTTTAATTGAGCACCCAACATGAATAGTAGATCATGTAAAAGATAATTAAACTTTCACAAGCATTAAACCCATAAGTACATCATTACGTACTTTCCACTTTCATATTGTTCAAACCAATGAACACAACTCTACTTCGATCTTCTTCAAATTTTTCTCTCTTTTTTTATTTTTTTTCCTTTTTTTTTCTTTCTTTTTTTTTTTTTTGAAGATCAAGCAACCACATTATATAATTCCCACCAAAATATCAAACCTTAACAAAGAGATCCCCACACTTGAACATTCACCCACCCTTAAGTTGAATCACAATGCTCTACTAGTAAATCAAGATAAAAATAAACAAGTAGGCTCAAAAATTATAGAGTGGTGATAATTGAAAGAAACGGATATAAGCTCAAGGGGGCTTACTAAGGATATAACTCATACGGATAGTGTTTAGGTCAGTGAGGTTAATCCTAGTGCCTTTATCACTTTCATGCACACACACAACATGTAGTCTCAACAAGGTATCAAAACAAGTTCTAGAGCAATGCTAATTGACGAACAACACACAACAAAGAAATTCAATTGATATAAAATGTATCAATCATTAATTAGGCTCAAAATCTCACAAGGTGAAAGCATGCTTGACTCACTAAATTTGACTAAAAAGCATCTCAAGTTTTTAAATTTTCGAAAGCACACACAAGGAATTATCAAGCAACAAATGATTTTTATTCTATGATACAACACTCAGAATTAATCATGCAAAATTAGTCTACAAAATGTGTACTTATCCTTGCTAACATGCTTTTGACATGACAATTATGTACAAAATTTATTTTTATTTTTTCGATTTTTTTTTTATTTTTTATCATATATAATTTTTTTGGATTTTTTTAATACATTAAAAACATATCCCCACACTTAAGCGGTTCATTGTCCTCAATGAATAAATATATAATATATACAACTAAAAGATCCTAAAAACAAATACAAAAATAAAATGAAAATAAAAATAAAAAATGTACAAAGAAAGGTTAAAATACTCCCCTAGTGCGCATGCACGAAGTGCCACCGAAAAATAATTAAGAAATAATTCTTTGGTGCTGAATTTCAGGCGCTGCTTCATTATATATGAATATTATTCCATATGTTAACACCAATTGCAGAGCAGCTCAAGTGGTTGGGAGATGCAAATAGAAGTCATGCACTCACACCCCAAGGTCAGGGGTTCAACTCCTTGGCCTTGCATTATTTCCAAAACATTTTTGCAAAGGGCTGCCACCAAGCAGATGACGTGGCTGACGACTCAGAGCTGACTGGATGCTGAGGTGGCAACCAAAATCCTACTGGACTGATGACGTGGATGTTGACTGTGGTGACATGTGGCGAATGACATGGCGGTGAGTTGGCGAATGACATGGAAGACTGATGCAGACTTGGCTGTAGATGCTAACCAGATTGGGCCCAATTCAATGTTGGGCTGGAATTGAATTGCAGGCCCCAAAGCATGAAGTAGGAGATGTGCATATTTAGCAAAGCATGAGATGGGCCTCCGTTGCATATTGATGTAGTAGAAAAGAAACACACCGAACAACAGAATCCTGCCGCACTGTGGGAAGCTGAACGCGCACCGCAGTAAAAAGATAAACACCCATTGTTTCGTTAGCAGAGACTTCAGCACCGCAGGTAGTCTCCACGCACTGCAGGCGCTTGAAGACAGTGATTTCCATCCTGCGGGGCGAATAAGTGCACCAAGGTGCGCACATTACAGAGGTTTTTGCACGGTGGTTAGGATGCTTGCACCACCGAATTCCTATTCCTGTTCTTTCTTGGCAAAATTTCACAACTTTTTTTTTTAATTATTCTGCATCAGAATTGTGCAAATCAATTTTATTCCTGAAACACTTCACACAAAATCATCAAGGCACCTTGTGGGAGTAAAAAAAAAATAATAAAAAAAAAAATCTATCCTAATAATAAAAAAAAATATTAAAAAAAAAATGAAATAATAAAAAAACATTACTAACCATACAAAAATCATGGGTTGCCTCCCGAGAAGCGCTGTCGTTAACGTCATTTAGCCGGACGTTACTGCTGAGGCTCATGTGGAAGCAAGACTGATGGTGAATGCCTCCTTATTCACCGTGACACCGTAGTAATGCTTTAATCTTTGACCGTTCACTTTGAATGACTTATCTGGGGATTCACTGAAAATTTCTACTGCACCATGTGGAAACACTGTCTTTACCTTGAAAGGACCGGACCACCTTGATTTAAGCTTTCCCGGGAAGAGTTTGAGCCGGGAATTGAAAAGAAGTACTAGTTGGCCTGGTTCAAAGGTTTTGGGCACTAGTTTTCTGTCGTGCCACTTCTTCACTTTCTCCTTGTACATCTTCGAGTTTTCATAGGCTTGAGAACGGAATTCTTCCAACTCATTTAACTGCAACAACCGCTTCTCCCCAGCTAACTTCATGTCAAAGTTCAACTTTTGCAAGGCCCAGTATGCCTTATGCTCAAGCTCCGCTGGCAAATGACACGCTTTCCCATAGACCAACTGGAAGGGTGACATTCCCAAAGGAGTTTTATACGCTGTCCTGTAGGCCCATACGGCTTCATCTAATTTCAAGGACCAATCTTTCCTCGAAGGATTCACTACCTTTTCCAAGATTCTTTTGATTTCTCGATTCGAAACCTCGGCTTGCCCATTTGTTTGAGGATGATAGGCTGTTGCAACACGATGAGATACTCGGTACTTGGCTAATAAAGCCGTGAACTGGCGATTGCAAAAATGAGTTCCTTCATCACTGATAATAGCACGAGGGGTTCCAAAACGAGTAAAGATCTGTTTGTGTAAAAAGTTGAGAACTACCTTAGCATCATTCGTCGGTAGAGATTTCACCTCAACCCATTTGGATACATAATCCACTGCCAAAAGAATGTACTGGTTGTTGCATGAGGGAACAAAAGGTCCCATGAAGTCGATTCCCTAAACATCAAAAACCTCCACTTCAAGCATATTATTTAGAGGCATCTCGTTCCTCCTCGAAATATTACCAACTCTTTGGCATCGATCACATCTCATCACGAACTGATGAGCATCCTTGAATAGAGTCGGCCAGAAAAATCCAGCTTGAAGCACTCGAGCAGCGGTCTTATCTCCACCATAATGTCCACCATAGATAGTGTCATGACAATCTCGCAATATTCCTTCCGTCTCACTATATGGAATACAACGCCTGAGAAGCTTATCCGGTCCTTGCTTGAATAAGTAAGGCTCGTCCCAACGGTACCATTTGACATCATGTAGAAATTTCTTCTTTTGAGCATAAGAGAGCTCAGATGGAATGACATTGCTCACCAAATAATTCACAAAGTCAGCAAACCAAGGTACTTCACCTTGCACAAGAAACAACTGCTCGTCTGGAAAGTGTTCATTGATGAGAGTCTCATCCTTCTTATTTTCCTCGCCCCGCTCCAATCTTGAGAGATGGTCAGCCACTTGATTTTCAGTCCCCTTTCTGTCCTTAATTTCTAGCTCGAACTCCTGAAGCAAGAGTACCCATCGAATCAATCGGGGTTTAGCATCCTTTTTAGAGAGTAAATATCTGATGGCTGCGTGGTCTGTGTAGACCGTGACCTTTGCACCAAGCAAGTAGGATCTGAATTTTTTGAACCCGTAGACAACTGCCAAAAGCTCTTTTTCAGTGGTGGTGTAATTCAGTTGGGCATCATTAAGGGTTTTACTAGCATAGTAAACCACATGAAACACATTCATCTTCCGTTGCCCGAGAACCACGCCCACGGCGAAATCACTTGCGTCACACATCATCTCGAATGGCTCATCCCAGTTAGGAGCCGTAATGATTGGAGTAGTTGTCAGCTTCTCTTTCAAATGCTCGAATGCTCTCAAGCATTCATCAGTGAATTTAAAAGGAGTATCCTTCTCTAGTAGACTGCAGAGTGGCTTTGTGATTTTAGAGAAGTCCTTTATAAAACGCCTATAGAAACCAGCGTGTCCCAGAAAGCTGCGAACTCCCTTAACTGAGTTAGGAGGGGGAAGTTTCTCGATTGTCTCCAATTTGGCCTTGTCCACTTCTAAGCCCTTTTTAGACACCTTGTGACCTAGAATGATGCCTTCCTGTACCATGAAATGACATTTCTCCCAATTGAGCACTAGATTTGTCTCGACACACCGTTTCAACACCATGCTCAGATTATGCAAACATTCGTCATACGAAGACCCAAACACAGAGAAATCATCCATGAAGACTTCCACATTAATCCCAATCATATCAGAAAAAATAGCCATCATGCATCGTTGAAAAGTGGCTGGAGCACCACAAAGTCCGAAAGAAACTCGGCGGAATGCAAAAGTTCCAAAGGGACATGTAAAAGTAGTCTTCTCCTGATCTTCAGGAGCTATGGCAATCTGATTGTAGCCTGAATACCCATCTAGCAGACAATAGTACTCGTGCCCAGCTAATCTGTCCAGCATCTGATCAATGAACGGTAGAGGAAAATGATCCTTCCTAGTAGCCTTGTTCAGTTTCCTGTAGTCCATACACACTCTCCAACCTGTGACTGTCCGAGTCGGAATAAGCTCATTCTTCTCATTGGTTACCACTGTCATACCCCCTTTCTTGGGTACACACTGAACGGGGCTCACCCAAGAACTATCCGAGATGGGATAGATAATGCCTGCATCTAGCCATTTAAGAATCTCCTTCTTGACAACTTCCTTCATGATGGGGTTTAGCCTCCTCTGATGTTCCACGGAGGGTTTGCTTCCTTCATCCATTGGAATTTTGTGCATGCAGTAAGAGGGGCTGATGCCCTTGATGTCTGCTACGGTCCACCCTATGGCTGATTTGAACTCTCTCAGAATTCGTAAGAGTTTTTCTTCCTCACTACCTGACAGGTTAGAATCAATAATAACAGGTAATGTAGACGCTTCACCAAGAAAGGCATACCTTAAATGATCCGGTAGTGGCTTGAGTTCAAGTTCAGGAGCTTCTTCAATAGATGGCTTTAGACGAATCTGTGATTTTTGAAGCTCAGCTAAGCCAAGTGATTCTGGTGGAAGACTGAATTTCCTTTGGTAGGGGCTAGCATTCAACAATTGAACACATTCTGCAATTTCTTCATCTTCAGAATCAGAATCCCCTTGTAAAGTGCTTACCAAGGCATCTGCCTTCCACAACTGATTCAATTCCTCATGCTGCACTGATTGAACCATATCAAGTCTGAAACATTCTTCCTCTTCAGTTGGGAGTTGCATGGCTTTAAAAACATTGAAGGTAACGTCTTGATCATGCACTCTCATAGTCAGCTCCCCTTTCTGAACATCAATCAACGTTTTACCAGTGGCCAAGAAGGGCCTTCCCAAGATGATAGGGATGTTCTTATCTTCCTCAAAGTCCAAGATGACGAAGTCAACGGGAAAAATGAGTTTATCCACTTTGACTAAGACATCTTCCACGATTCCACGAGGATATGTAACTGACCTATCAGCTAGCTGCAAGGAGATATTGGTTGGTTTTGGGTCGGGAAGTCCAAGTGTCATGAAGACTGAGTGAGGCATCAGATTAATACTTGCACCAAGATCACACAAGCATTTGTTAAACGACACATTACCAATCGTGCAGGGAATAGTGAAGCTCCCTGGATCCTTCAGCTTTGGAGGTAGTTTTTGTTGCAAGATTGCACTACATTCCTCAGTCAATGCAACCGTCTCGAAATCAGCTAGCTTTAACTTCTTCGAGAGAATTCCCTTCATAAATTTGGCATAACTAGGCATTTGTTCTAAAGCCTCAGCAAATGGGATGTTGATATGCAACTTTTTAAATACCTCCAGAAATTTGCCAAATTGCTGATCCAGCTTCTGTTTCTGAACCCTTTGAGGAAATGGTGGAGGCGGATAGACTGGAGGATTAGCCTCTGAAGGAACCGACTGCTTGGCTGATTGAGTGAGTGGCTGTTTTTCCTTTATTGCAACTTCCTCTTGCTCTGCATGTTCTGAATTCTGTTCCACTTTTGTTCCCCCTGTGACTTTTCCTGATCGCAGAGTAATAGCTTGTACCTGTTCCTTGCCATCCTGTTTCCCTGGATTAGGTTCTGTCTTGCTCGGCAGACTTCCTTGTTGTCTATGGAGAAGGGCATTTGCAAGTTGCCCAATCTGATTTTCCAAAGTTTTGAGAGAAGAAGCCTGACTCTGAAGTGATACTGCTTGACTCTTGACCATCGCTCTCAATTCTTCTAGTTCAGATTTCTCACTTGACTGCTGCTGAAATCCTGGAGGCTGATATTGCTGCCTCGGCACATATTGCTGCTGCATTCCCGAAGGATTGGACTGTCTACCCCCAAACTGCTGGTTAGGAGAAGAATAAGATGACTGCTGCATATTGTTCTGACTGTTACCCCAGCTAAAGTTAGGGTGATTCCTATTGTTCGGATGATATGTGTTAGGAACTGGCTGTTGTGGCCTTTGGAAGTTGCTAACGAACTGAGCTGACTCATTAGATATGGCACATTGACGAGTGTCATGTCCACCTGCACATAGCTCACAGATGCTAGCTACCTGTTGCATCCCGCGATTAGCCAAAGAATCCACCTTTAAGTTCAGAGCTTCTAACTGAGCTGACAGAGCAGTAGCGGTATCAACTTGAAGAACTCCTGCTACTTTGCTTGGTTGTAGTCTCTGTGAAAGATTTTGGTACTCATTCGCAGCCATCATTTCAATCAGATCATAGGCTTCCTCATAGCTTTTAGCCCACAACGCTCCACCAGAAGCAGCATCTACCATAGGCCTAGATTAACTTCCAAGTCCATTATAGAAGCTATTTATGATCATCCATTCTGGCATTCCATGATGGGGGCATTTCCTGAGCATCTCCTTATAACGCTCCCAAGCTTCACACAATGACTCACCCTGTGTCTGAGCAAACTGAGCAATAGCATTCCTGATGGCAGCTGTTTTCGCCATAGGGAAGAATTTCGAGAGAAATTTTTGTGCAAGCTCATCCCAAGTAGTGATGGATCCAGCCGGTAAAGAATGTAACCAACCTTTGGCTTTGTCCCTTAAAGAGAAGGGAAAGAGTCTCAGCTTCACAGCATCATCAGAAACACCATTGAATTTGAAGGTGTCACAGATTTCAATGAAATTCCTAATATGCATATTAGGATCCTCTGTTGCTCCACCCCCAAACTGCACTGTGTTCTGCACCATTTGGATAGTACCAGGCTTAATTTCGAAGGTATTAGCTGCGATAGCTGGCCTGATGATACTAGACTGTATATCATTGATTTTTGGTCTAGAATATTCCATGAGTGCCTTTGGCTGTACCGGTGGATTAGCATTAGCATTAGCATTAGCATTAGCCTCGTCCATCCCGAAAAGAGCAACTTCTTCCGGTAGTAGGATTACCTCGCTTGGTTTTTCTAACTCCGCTTGAGCTCTAGCTTTAGATCGTGTTAGCATGCACGTTCAAGTACCTGAGTACAAAGAGTAGAAAGACACGAGATAATAAGTAAACAAAAATAAATTCAAGTCAATAATCTATAACGACCACTGCTGACAAGCACATAAACTACAATTAACACCGAAGTCCCCAAGAGTGTAGAACTCTTCTTCCTCCTTCTCCTCAACAAGTTCACTTACCTCAGCTTCAGTTTCTTCATCATCCACTATCTCCTCTATCCTTAGCTGACTCGTAGATGCTTCTAGGTCTTGAATAAATTTGTTGACAATCAAGGCACATGATGTGTTTATCATTCTGCCTTGGTTGGCTTGGATAGCCCTTTTCTGAAGCAACTCAAGCTCATGAGTTTTTAAAACCCCATAGAGCACATCATATGTGATTTTGTTCAAATCTCTTTCCCTTAGAGAAATGACCCTCTGCTCTAGGTGGTTTGGTGAAGATAGTAGAAACTTCATGTTCAACTCCTTGGTGCTGTAAACCTTGCCATTCATCTGCAACTCAGTAACTAGCTTGTGAAATCTCTCAAACAATCTCAATGACGCTTTCCTTGGGCTGTGCCATGAAAGCTTCATACTGTGTGACCAGTATCTGTTTCTTGTTTTCCTTGACCTCATCAGTCCCTTCACATAACACCTCAATGTGATCCCACATTTCTTTGGCAGATGTACACGATGCAATGTTTGCAAACATTGACATGTCCATGGAATCAATAATTAGCAACATGAGGTGACTGTCAAGAGCAACCATCTCCTTTTCTGATTCTGTCCATTTGGATGGTTCCTTGGCCACATAAGATCTTGGAACAGTTATGGTTCCAACAGTCTTCTCAGGTATTTCTTGTTGTGGAACAAAGGGACCATTCTTGAAAATCTCAGGATATAAAGGATGAGAGGCTTTGATGAACAACATCATTTTTATCTTCCAGAAGTTGTAATTTTCTTTGTCAACTTATGGACTTTCACCGTTCCTATGGTCTTTGGTGTATTCGAACTCATGATCATTTTTCTGTTTTTGAATAAACAACCCGCTCTGATACCACTTGTTGAGTATTGAATACAGTAAAAGAATACAGAGGGGGGGTAAATGGATTCTTGAACTTTTCTTTGTTCTTGAATCTGTGTAGCAGATAAGTGTTTGTGTGTACAAATGTATAGGTGCGGATAAAGATAACACAAGACACAATATCACTTTAATCTAATATATGATTAGATAAAGGTTGCTACAATCTGTGAATACAAATGGTAGTATTCTCAGCTTCATTTTTCTCAGAGAAATATGTCTTACGATGTGTATGAAAAACCTTCTACCAACTAAAGAAGTGAGATTGTATTCTTATAGAACATGAATACAACTCAGTTACTACAAAAAAGGTTACAGGATAAATTACTTTCTTGTATGTCTATCCTTTTTGAGTAAGCATCCAAACGGCTACAGATTTGACTTTGCAAAGTTCTGTTCAGATCCACTTCTTTAGCTCTTTGTCTCTTCTATATCTCTCCAAGCTTCCTTGTAGGCTTTCCAGAGTACGTTACAGATTGTGGTCCATAAAGTACATTGGCTTGTTGCATGTTTCAGACTTGTTCAATTTTTTCAGTATTTTGTCTCCAAGAATGTATTCGAGAAGTGGCTAAGTGATTGATTCGAGAACTAGGATTAGATAACTCTGAGTTCTTGAATACTGTATGATTGACATATCGAATCACTTCTCGAATAGTACTTTTCTCCAGGATTCCTTGAGTTGTCGAATAGAACACTTTACTTGTCGAATCCTTGAGATATCGAATAGCTTTCTGAGTCCTTGAGATATCGAATGGAACTTTGACTTGTTGACTCTTTGAGAACTCGAATACCACTTTGACTTGTTGACTTCTTGAGTTCTCGAATAGAATATTTAGACATGTCGAATCTTTGAGATATTGAATGAGATATCGAACAGTTCATTTAGAGATATCGAACAGTGTCTTCTCAGATATTGAATCTCTGACTTCTCGAATGCTAGACTTCTCGAATAGACAAATGTACTTCTCGAATTGGTACTTAGGCAAATTCTTCATATCTTCAAATCCCAACTGTGATTATTTGATAGTCTTTATCTTCTTGCTTGAGGCATGTGTTGACTCGTAAACACGCAAGTATACGCGATCACAAATAGCAAGTGATAAGTAAGATTCGTTCCGCAGAGACTAGGTGCAATACCAATTTTAGTGCGTATGCAATAGTGTATGGTTACTTCTTAATGCTTGAACAATTATCAAATTGGGTTTTTGTTTAAACTAATTCAATTAACTAAGTGCAAGTAAATTAGAAAAGAGTTCTTAATATGAGAAGGCATGGGATTCCAATTTCATCGAAACTTCACTAAAGGTTGACACAGTAAATCGATACGGGTGATAAACAAGATAATTAATCAGATAACACTACAATAATACGAGCTACCTTTCAGTACACTCATATCATACCACTTAATATCCACAAAAGATAGAAATCAAGAGGACACCACATTACGTTCAAATCATATATGTCTATATAATCTGGAAACACAATTGGTTTAAGCACAAGTTATCTTTTGTAATTACATGAGGTAATATGAATTGGGTAAAAACATACTACTAATCAAGAATAAACAATTAATTCATGAACCCATGCTAATATGGCTTATTCTCAATCCTAGAATCCACTTTCGCAATCATCAAGGATTAATAAACTAGATGCTAGCTACACATCTATCAATTAAACCAAACCATATTAGATTACCACAATAAAATCACCCAACATTGATCACATGTCAAACACAATAATTATGAAATCGAATCCATTGGAACCCCATGATAATGATTAGTTCATATTTGAACCTTTCACCATCATGGGTTCAATTGATAACATAATTAAAACAATTCTTGGAATAGATATATAAAAACTGAATTATGAAAAACAAATAATTGAAATCCAAACCGAATACTAGAACCAATTGTTCTAATAAGAATACAGATTTATTCTCCTTGCTTTGCTTCTGAAAGATGTGTCAATCTCCTTCTTCTGCTATGCGTCGAAAAAACTCTTCTGTAAACCCTAGATAAAGTGTATGTAAAGTCGCGTGTCTATCTTCCTCTCTCAAGAAAATAAAAAATAAAACCTAATAAAATCTGGTCTCTCCCCCCTAATAAAAGTATTTTTAATGTTTTAATAAATTTTACAAAAAGAAGTCCATAATTGAATAGGATTTTAATGTAAAATTCGCTGCTGACTTTGCTCCTCTGTTTCTGGGCTGTTCCAGTGCGATTTTGCTCTTTGGACCACCTTGGAATTAAAGAAAATTCTCCAAGCTTCGCGTGGACAGTAAGATCGTCAAATTCTGACTTCTGGAACTCAAGATACGGCCCAAACAGTGTAGGCAGCCCGTATAACCCAATATTACGAATTTCCTCTAAAAAATCTCCAAATTCAGCTCTTTATTCTCCAATCCTTCCAAGTTTAGGATTCCTTGCTTTCTACAATAAAACATTATAATTTATTTAATAAAAATCCAATTAAATGCAAAATAGAATTAATATGAGGAATAAAATCATGTAAAATACATATAAATATATACTCTATCAGCATGAACCTTGGAACTTCTTTCAAGCATTATTCTTGACAATATAAGTATAGTTACACAACTAGGATTTGATGCCTATTACAAGTACAAAATAAGTAGAGACTCTACAACTAGAGGTTCCCTCAGTTAAGAGGTCATGTAAGTAATGCAAAGCATTACAAACAATTAGGCTTGTTATTATATGTAATCAGGCATGCCTCTGTGACTAACAACCAAGAGTATAAAATAGCTCATATTTTTAAAAGGCAATGCATTTATAATGGGCATAAGAGGAAATGTATCATCTAATTAATGTTTTCTTAAGATGCATAATTTTTTCAAAAGAGACTTGCATTGTGGGATAGAGGAAGTAATTAATTAAGAATCTAGGTACGCACATTGCTTAGTTGGATATTCATGAGGTTGACGGTATTCTGGGGTATAGTAAAATATAGAAGAAACGAATAACATACTCCTATATATGTGGATGTGGGTGTGTTGGTAGCATGTAGAAAGTGGCTGGCATGTTTGTAGATACTGTATTAAATAGCAAGGGAGTTGTGGGTTTCTGTCGTCTAGTTATAGAATGTGTTCGTTTTCCACAAATAGATGCGGAAGGTAACACATACATGCATGGAATTTCGCGGACAAAGTTTCATAATTCATAAATTGCGATACGACTACAATGACTGATAAATCAGCTAGGGGACCCACGTAATAACGGAAATCGAAAACAAATAAAAAAAGACAAACATGCACCACCACCTTGCATGTACGAAAACGTACGAAAAACAAATTTACTGTGAATCACGTACTCCTACCCTCTTAATTATGACCCCCAAGCCCCTGGTCCACACCCTACTCCCCCTCAATCCCATCTGAGCTCGGTGTTGAGCCCCGCCCTGAGCCGCCGGAGCTTGATGATGATATTGCTTCCTGTATTGCAGCCGCAATTTACCTGTCAACCCTTTCTTTCATCTTTTTCAACTCTTCTTCCACCATTTTCTTCATGGATGTCTTCAACTCCTCCAACGCTTCCTTCGCTTCCTTGAGCTCTTTTGAAATCATTTCGACCTCAACCTTCATGTTCTCCTCATCAATCTGCTGCCTGAAGTGTTGTATTTGACTTAATTTGTCAAATAAGAGAAAATTGAAATAAAAGAATAAAATGCATAATTAATGTATTTGAGGGTTACAAATATTAGTTGTGTGAATATTGATTATATGAGTTACAATTTTATCTATATAAATTGCATTAAATGATATTAAAAGGGCAGTTATGTTTTTGGGATGGAAAAATTATGGGGGGGTCTCCATTAGAAAAAGCCACTCACAATGGAAAAGTAGCTTGTTCAACATAGTTTTGGAATCCTAAAAATATTTTTCACTTTTTATCACTCTCTTAGAATTATAAAATAATACATAAATATTTTACAATTTCTTTCATTGGCATCAGAGCTAATTTATTCTTTTTTGTCAAATCATTTTTGTGTACTGCTTCCGCGTGATATGGTTTGTTTTCCTCCAGGACTACATCATCCTTGTTCCAGACTGTATGAGTATTGTTTTATCTCCTGGGTTATTTATGTGTTGTAGACTTGTAGTATCATTTTTATTTGTTAGCCTTGTTGACTTTTTATCTTGTGGGTGTAGGCATGTAGCTATGTGTTTTGCTTTATCTTAAAATTTCTTTTATGCATGTGTGATTTGTTGGTCTATTCATGTGGCTAGTTTTTAGATGGACTTGATTATTTGTTTGAGTCTCACATTACTTTGCATTTCTTTTTCTCTGAGTTGTTTCTTGACATAATTTTTTATTGGTACAAATCATAGTTTTTATCTCTCTTTTTTTGCCTTTGTTTATACGTGGTTGTTTTATTGTTAATATAAAAATTGTTATTAATTTGTGTTGGGTCTCGATTTTTTTTATCTACCCTGGAAATATTGTTTCTGTTATCAATTTGTCATATTTTCATTTATTTATTTTTCCACGACGTCGTTATATTTTTTTGGGCATGTGATATTTTTTTTATGCTTTTCTTGTTTGCTTTAGGGAGCTGCTTGTTTTGAGTTCATTCAGTCTGTTGCGCTTATTATATAATATATATTTTGTTTTTGTGATCCTGATCTTTGTTATCAGTATTTGTTGACATTGGATTTTTTTTATAACATCAGATATAGCGTGTTGTTGGATAATAATAAGATTTTTTTCTGATCTAGAATTTTATCGATAAAAAAAGACGATATTATAAATGAAATTGGACTAGAGGATATTTCTATTTGGCTTAAAAAAGGGACACGAAAAAGGTGAAAATATTTTAAGTGGTGGACAAGTTGATTGTATTGAAATTGGAATATCGATTGTTTCCAATATTATTTTCGAAAATTGAGAAGGCTCGAATTATATTGAGTGGAGCAAGAGAATAAGAAATGAATTGTTTATGTACAATTTGAAATTTATCGTTGAAATAAACGTTGTTGTTTGAGAAAATTTTTGTGGCTCTCAGAATATATAGCAGAGGAGATAAGAAAATTGGGACAAGTGTCCGGAATCAAATAAACAAGATAATTTTGAATTTGTCATCGAAAAATATTGAGTTTTTTTTATTCGAACAGAATTGCTCAGAATATAGAGCACGTAAAAAAATAGTTGTTTTTGTCGCTCGTAATGGAGAACACGAAAATTAAATTTTTTTAAACGAGTACTTTATGACGTGTTCAGCAAGATCGATCATGAATAATGAATCAGATCTGAATATTGATGATGAAGCATTTTATTGAATATAAAATGTTTAAAAATCCAATTGAGTGGATGAACAACTATAATATATATAATGGTGAAATATATTTTATTTTGTAGCGAGGGAACGAATCGTTCTCACGCATTGAAGTGACTCTACCACTGATAAGTTATTTTTGAGAATCGAGAAATCGAAATAATTTTATTTCATGGAAAAGAAATAAAAGTGGGAGTTGAGTGAACCACCGTAATATAGAAATTCATTGGTTGTAAATGAATTTTGAAAAGGAAAATAAAGTTGGTAGTGACCAGTGAATTTTTTTTAATGAAAGATTTGGAATTTTATATCAATAAAAAATTAGACAACTGTGTCTGTATTTTTTTTGGAGTTCGTTTACGATTATATCGTATATTTGGATGATAAGTTGTTAGCGAAAAATGAGAAGGAAATGTTAAATTGTGGGATCTCATTTAGAAATCTGGGATGAAAAATATTGGAGAAATTTCATATGTTCCAAGAATCCGGTTTGTAAGGGATAAAAAGGAACATTGAGTTTGAATTGAAAATTTGGGGTTGCAACTGTGAATATTTATAAATTCGAGAAATGTGTGTGAAATTTGAGAAGTTCAAAAAACTTCAAATTTAAGGAAAATAATTTGAATATTGAATATGAGCCAAAAGAAGGTATTTGAGTAAAATGTTTAATTGTTTTGGATGCAGAATTGCATTCCGGCGCTAACCCTATTGGTAATGGGAAAATGATTATTCAGAAAAGGAACCACTGATTGTATTATATGCAAGTAGTCAGAAGTTCGATATATTTTATTTTGTGTAATCGATTGACTTGACATTTTTAGTTAGTTTTGTAAGTGGATTGTGAAGCAATTGTGCTTGAGTCTAGTGAGAGGCTGTAATGAGGATCATGATGATCATGTACTTGAAGAGTACGTTGTGTAACAAATTGGTGAATCAAGTAGACGTGCTTGGAGTTATTGTTTATTGCCATATAAGTATCGATAGTGATATTGGTAATAAGAATTCAACTTCAGGATGTTTATTTAATTATGGTGGAGTTGAAGTTAAAAAAATAAGAAACTTAATTAAATGTGTTGGAAAAGGTAAAAGTGACAACATAGATTGATTGAAAGTGATGGTCACTAGAAATATTTGGTAAAAACGTCAAATGGAAGATGTTGGTTTGATTGGATATAAGTTGTGGCAATTATAAGTGCACTATGACCAATAATAAGAGTGCGTATTTGAGATAGATTTAATAGTTATAGATACTACGAAAAGTGGGAGTTTGGAAAGGTATTTGACAAATGCGTCAAGTGGGAGATGTTGTATTTGACTTAATTTGTCAAATAAGAGAAAATTGAAATAAAAGAATAAAATACATAATTAATGTATTTGAGAGTTACAAATATTAGTTGTGTGAATATTGATTATATGAGTTACAATTTTATCTATATAAATTGCATTAAATGATATTAAAAGGGCAGTTATGTTTTTGGGATGGAAAAATTATGTAGAATGCCTATATATTGTGGGGGGTCTCCATTAGAAAAAGCCACTCACAATGGAAGAGTAGCTTGTTCAACATAGTTTTGGAATCCTAAAAACATTTTTCATTTTTTATCACTCTCTTAGAATTATAAAATAATATATAAATATTTTACAATTTCTTTCATGAAGTAGTAAAAAACAGAGAAGCCCGCTAGCCCCTGACCCAGCTAAAGAGAGGTCCGAGCGCCTGTGTCCTGTAAATGTTTAAACGTTAAAAATGAGAGAGGAGAGAGGGAGAGAGAGATGCGATGAGAGAGTGAAAAAGGAGAGAGAAAGAGAGAGAGAGAAAAGATGAGAGAAGATGAGAGAAAGAAGGGACCTTTATTATCTTCCTCGCACCAGGGTCAGTAGCAGCTTTCCAAGCAACAGTCGGAATTTTTACTGCCAGAGATTTTACTATATTAATAAACGCGGCCGCCATGACTATTAATGCGAATATTAAGGGGGCTTAGGGCAGGGTCTTAAACAGAGATGTTAGGTTTATTAACCGTCTAGATTGTTTTAGACCAACGGTTCAGATTGAAGATCCGGGTGCCATTAAAGTATCAAATCATGTCGGGCCACCTGGCACGGAATGATGCAGGAATACTCAAAAATTAAATCATGTGGCAAATAATGTTAATACAAGATTATGCCTTTCTGATACAAATATTTTATTCGGTCAATACAAGATTGTACAATAATTTCTTACGGATTCCATCTATGTAATGTGGACGTTAGAAGTTCAATCACTAATAAAATCACCAGTCGAAAAAACATGAAACGATAGGATGATAATATTAATTAAATTATAATATGACCTTCGATGGTTAAAATGTCCCTCGTTTAAAAATAATTTTTTAAAGAATTAACAACAAATACCTAGTGCCATGAATTAAGAATGATGGACAAAATTAATTTGTCATTATTCTTTTTGTTGCTTTCTTAGTGTGCTTTCTGTTAATTTTCTTTATAAGTATATATATATATATATAGGTAATAGCTACTAAGCAGTATTTTTTTAAAAAAAATTTTTGACATGAGTTAAAGTCGGATTCAGAACTCGAAAATATATATTCTTCCTATTCTTAATCATTTCAACTATCCAATTAATCGTGCTCAATATACTTTAGAACATATGTGTTTTCTATTTAATTAATACAGTTCAATCATAACAAATTACAGTTCACCGAAATAAGTTATAGCATATATAACTATAGAAAACTAATACCTGATTTTCAAATTTCATTTTGTCTAGGTCCATTATTGGATAGTTTTGAAAGATTGAGTAGTACATATAACTAAACAAATTCTAGTTGACCATAAATTTCATGCATGGCTAGCTCATGGTGGGATATATACAATAAAGGATCCTATATTGGGGCCTTATTCTACATCTACGGAAAATTTGGTTATTCAATATGATATAGTCTAAGTATGCAGAAGTCCAAAACTTCGACTCCCTACCATCATTAATCATGTTTTCATAATTTATATATCGTAAACACGAAAGTACATTATTACTCCAAAAATGAATGCATATGATCCACTTTTCGAACGGAAAATAAACTTTCAAATGAGAAATATAGAAATATAATATATGACCATGTTGAGATTTTAATATTTAAAAAATACATAATAAATATTAAGAAAATTAAACCGAGTTTAACGAGTTCGAGGAAAATTTGAACTGATCCCGAATTAAATGAATCAAGTTCGAGCCAAATGAATGTAAAGTTCCGATCAAATTTGTTTACTAACCGAACACATTTTCATTTTTAAGTTCGGAACACATTTAATAAATAAACCAAACTGGATCCATTTAAACGAATTGAACTTAAATTTTGTTCATGATTGGTTTTGCTCATTTAGAACCCTAATGACATGTGATCAGTTAAAGATGATTCAGATCTAAAATTATCGTAAAAAAACATAACACAAAAATTGTATGCTTTACAATGTCATAAAGAATATTGATGTCGCCTTAATATGTAATTATGCCACTTTTTTAGGATTATATTTATCAAATTTAGATTGAAATTTAAATTACATTTTTTTAATATATAATGATAAAATACATTAGGTTTCTATAAATTCAACCTTACAACAAACAGAAATGCCTATTATCATGAAACATGATGAACAGAATTTGTGTATAAATGAGCGGGTAATAGGACAGTGAAAGAATGATTAATTAGTAGACTTGCTTTTTTGTGTGCTTACTGTTTAATTAAGACAATTTAACCTAATTAAAAAGTACGGTATGGATATATATATATATATGGTAATTAACTAAAGAATAATGCTATTTATCCCGAACGGAATCTCATATTTGTTCTTGAATGACATATGATTTATTTTCATTTGTGGAATAATATATATATACACGATATACCCATCTCATTAATATAAGTAACAACTAATAATATAGTGATAACTCATCATTTGTAAATGATTTAATTTAAGACATTTTTGGAGATTCTAACATTTCTCGTAAGTAGCTATTACCTGATTTTGTCATTTCATTTTGTACAGCTCCTTTGGATTACTTAAGATATATCGAGTAAAACACATAAACAAACTAAATACCAATTGATTAAAACATCTACGAATATTGTCGATTAAAGAAAAACTAAATCCACATTATGAAGATTTCGTAACTTGGGAATAGAATTTTCAAGAAAAGCTAGGCCCTAAGCTTATTTGTACCACAATGTTATAGGTAGGGGAGAATCTAGTAAGGCATACAAAGGGACACGTGTCTTATCTAATTTTTTTTTTATATTTTCTTATCATTGGAAAATTTGAAATAGTATAATATGTTTCCAAAAAGTTAAAGAATACTCCCTCCGTCCCAAAAAGATCGACACATTTTCCTTTTTGGGACGTCCCAAAATTAATGAACCTACTATACTTACTATTTTTGAACACTACTTTTCACTATTACACCCACTACTTCTCCATTTTATACTCTCATTTACACTATTACACCCACTACTTTCCCCCACCATCTCAAATCTATTATTAAATATTAATAAGTCCCACCACTTTATCCACTTTTCAACTAACTTTACTCTTTCTCTACTACATTTTCTTAATCTCCGTGAAAGTCAAAGAGTATCAAACAATTTGGGACGGAGGAAGTAGTATGGTACCTCCCAAATTTTTCTCGGCGCCCGTCTAACCAAAAACTTTGGGAAATATCATGAGAATTGTCCCATATTTTATAATACCCATTATTTTAGTAATTTTTTTGCGAAGAAAATGGACAGAAATCCCTATTGTCATCAAACATGATTAGGCTTGACAATTTGACACGTGACACGTAAACAAGATCCAAAACGACACAAAAAATACGGTTTTGGATTTTGATTTTTGGTACATGAAACGCGAAAGTATACGAACACGAAATTACACGAAATATTTAGTATCAAATATGGATTTTCATTTTGGGTACATGAAAGTACACGAAATAAAGATGTTTATAATTTAGTAGTTATAGATTTTATGTAAATATTAATATTATTTTATAAAGATATGTATTTTACACAAAAATGTACATATTTACAAGTTTTTATTGAGTTGTATTTAAATTTATATATGAAAATGTAAAATATTTTATGTATATTTCATATTAATATAATATCTACTAATAAATTTGAATTAAATTTTATTTTTAATTTTATATTACACGAATATAATATCATGCAAGATATGTATTGATAGTCGTATGTAATTGATAGTGCAACTGTGTACGCTATATAAACACAATTTAGGTTTTACATGATAGTAATCGCCTGCACGAGTAATCTTGTAACCTAGTAGCTCTTAAGAACATAAGGATTTCTTGAGAGAGTTTGTAAAGTTTTATATCAGAGTTAATAAAGCTGTTATTTATTCATACTTGTGTTATTTTTACTAGTAAGTCGAAAATCTTATACAATTGTATTCAACCCCCTTTTACAATTGTTAATTACTGGACAACAATAAGGTTTTTGCACTAGAATCAGAATCAGTTATCATATATATTCTATCATTGAATCAAATTTAATTTTCATTGAATATATGTTTGGTTCATTTGAATTTATTATCGATGAAGCACTAACAACATAACAATATAGATTCGAGCATGAATTTGACAAGTAGAAGTGGTTAAAATGGTCTTGTCCTGTTTGATTGGGTGAAATGTGGAAGAGTTGATGAAATTAGTGTTTTGTGTTAAGCTGGCCTATTACATTTTTAGTACTTTTATAGTTTTGTGGAAGTCGCCATAGCTGATAAGTGGATTTTATATCCACTTGGAGCGTTCCATATCGGCTTAAATTGATTAACTTAGCCTCAAGTTTGTGGTAGTTTTGATGTGTTTTTGTTTAGTTGAGCAGATTCGTGATTCGTCGTTTAGGGTTGATTGTTTTCATCATTGTTGGAGTGGAATTTAAGTATAGGAATGATGAATGGAGATTTGTGTGGAGCTACCATAATGATTTGAAGACTAGAGAATTGATGACAGAAGTTGGTACAAAAAGAACGGAAGGAAAAGACGAAGACACGAAGAAACGGAGAAGAAAATGGCGAACCGATAGCAACTGGCGCGCAGGCAGTGCCTGCTGCGTCTCCTGCCCATCGCGCAGGCAGCGCGTGTGGCGCGCAGGCTGCACGCGCGCCGTGTTGAAAAATTACAGTTTTGCCCTTTTTACTATTTTGGCCATATCTTGAGTTCTACAAGTCCGTTTTGGACGATCTTACTGTCCACGCGAAGCTAACGAGATTCTCTATCATTCTAAAGTGGTCCAAATGTCCAAACACAACTGGAACGGCCCAGAAATAATGAAGAAAAGTCAGTTACAAATTTTCCTTTAAAACAGAATCAGTTTAGGAAACGTATTCTATTTTAATTCTAATTTGGTAGTTTCCTTGCTGGGCAAGACTTCTAGAGCCTATTTAAGCACATCCTACCATTGTAATTATCACCATTACATATCAATTACTTAGGTTTATTTGTATCTTTTCATACTTTGATTTTATCATGGTTTCATCAGATCCCATGATGACGAGCAGTTCGATTATGAACTAATCGTTGTCATGGGATTCTAACGGAGTTATCTATGTAGCTTAGTAGTTTGATTGCTTTAAAGATTTATGTGTGGTGAATTCTTGATATCCTTGTATGGTTGTGATTCATGTGTTTAGATGCATAGCTAACATCTAATTTGTTAATCTCTTGTGAAACGAGAGTGGATCTTGAGATTTAGAACTTGCCATGCTAGCATAGGATAGGTTGATGTTTTAACATCATGATTTGTAGCGTAAATAGAGATATTATGCTGCCCTATGTGATCTTAATAGACAACTTGATCTTCAACCGTTATGTTTTCAAATCTTATAGAGATATAGGGTCTAAGCATATTTGGTGTCTATTCATCTTCTATCTCTTTTGTGGATGTATGTTTAGTTTGGTATTCGTATACTGAGAGGTAGCGTTTACTTGTTTCGTGTTGTCTGATCAGATATCATAACCATCACATGTAATGATTAAAGGCATCAACTCTAAGCAAAGTATTTAATGAAGTTAGGATCCCATGTTTACTCTTGTAGAAGTAATTCGATTTTAATATTCATTAGATAATTAATTATTAGTTGTTAATTTATTTCTTAGTTAATTTAGATAATCAAAACCCAAATTTGTTAATTGTCTTAGCAGTGAATATTAATCATACATTGTTGCATAGGTACATCTACTGAATTAAAACCATTACCAGATCTCTGTGGGAACCAACTTGACTTATTCATATATTACTTGTGACCACGTACGCTTACGTGATTTAGTGCAAACAAGTTTTTGGCGCCGCTGTCGGGGATCATCGGTGTTTTATTTTTAGTTTATGTGCTTGTCATCAGTGGTCGTTAGAGTTCACTGACTCGGATGTGTGTGTGTGTGTGTTGGTAGCATGAAGAAAGTGGCTGGCATGTTTGTAGATACTGTATTAAATAGCAAGGGAGTTGTGGGTTTCTGTCGTCTAGTTATAGAATGTGTTCGTTTTCCTCAAATAGATGCGGAAGGTAACACATACATGCATGGAATTTCGTGGACAAAGTTTTTTAATTCATAAATTGCAATACGACTACAATGACTGATAAATCAGCTAGGGGACCCACGTAATAACGGAAACCGAAAACAAATAAGAAAAGACAAACACGCACCACCACCTTGCATGTACGAAAACGTATGAAAAACAAATTTACTGTGAATCAATCACGTACTCCTACCCTCTTAATTATGCCCCCCCAGCCCCTGGTCCACACCCTACTCCCCCTCAATCCCATCTGAGCTCGGTGTTGAGCCCCGCCCTGAGCCGCCGGAGCTTGATGATGATATTGCTTCCTATATTGCAGTCGTAATTGACCTGTCAACCCCTTCTTTCAACTTTTTCAACTCTTCTTCCACCATTTTCTTCATGGATGTCTTCAGCTCCTCCAACGCTTCCTTGAGCTCTTTTGAAATCATTTCGACCTCAACCTTCCTGTTCTCCTCATCAATCTGCTGCCTGAAGTAGTAAAAACAGAGAAGCCCGCTAACCCCTGACCCAGCCAAAGAAAGGTCTGAGCGCCTGTGTCCTGTAAATGTTTAAACGTTAAAAATGAGAGAGGAGAGATGGAGAGAGAGAGAGATGCGATGAGAGAGTGAAAAAGGAGAGAGAGAGAGATAGAGAGAGAGAGAGAGAAAATGAGAGAAGATGAGAGAAAGAGGGGACCTTTATTGTCTTCCTCGCACCAGGGTCAGTAGCAGCTTTCCAAGCAACATCCGTAATTTTTACTGCCAGAGACTTTACTATATTAATAAACGCGGCCGCCATGACTATTAATGCGAATATTAAGGGGGCTTAGGGCAGGGTCTTAAATAGAGATGTTGAAGGTTTATTAACGGTCTAGATTGTTTTAGACCAACGGTTCAGATTGAAGATCCGGGTGCCATTAAAGTATCAAATCATGTCGTGCCACCTGGCACGGAATGATGCAGGAATACTCAAAAATTAAATCATGTGGCAAATAATGTTAATACAAGATTTTGCCTTTCTGAGACAAATATTTTATTCGGTCAATACAAGATTGTGCAATAATTTCTTACGGATTCCATCTATGTAATGTGGACGTTAGAAGTTCAATCACTAATAAAATCACCAAACGAAAAAACATGAAACGATAAGATGATAATATTAATTAAATTATAATATGACCTTCGATGGTTAAAATGTCCCTCGTCTAAAAATAATTTTTTTAAAAGAATTAACAACAAATACCTAGTGCCATGAATTAAGAATGATGGACAAAATTAATTTGTCATTATTCTTTTTGTTGCTTTCTTAGTGTGCTTTCTGTTAATTTTCTTTATGAGTATATATATATAGGTCATAGCTACTAAGCAATATTTTTTTAAAAATTTTTTTTACATGAGTTAAAGTCGAATTCAGAACTCGAAAATATATATTCTTCCTATTCTTAATCATTTCAACTATCTAATCGTGCTCAATATACTTTAGAACATATGTGTTTTCTATTTAATTAATACAGTTCAATCATAACAAATTACAGTTCACCGAAATAAGTTATAGCATATATAACTATAGAAAACTAATACCTGATTTTCACATTTCATTTTGTCTAGGTCCATTATTGGATAGTTTTGAAAGATTGAGTAGTACATATAACTAAACAAATTCCAGTTGACCATAAATTTCATGCATGGTTGGCTCATGGTGGGATATATACAATAAAGGATCCTATATTGGGGCCTTATTCTACATCTACGGAAAATTTGGTTATTCAATATGATATAGTCTATGTATGCAGAAGTCCAAAACTTCGACTCCCTACCATCATTAATCATGTTTTCATAATTTATATATCGTAAACACGAATGTACATCACGAAAGTACATTATTACTCCAAAAATGAATGCATATGATCCACTTTTTGAACGGAAAATAAGCTTTCAAATGAGAAATATAGAAATATAATATATGACCATGTTAAGATTTTATTATTTAAAAAATACATAATAAATATTAAGCAAATCAAACCAAGTTTAACGAGTTCGAGTCAAATTTGAACTGATCCCGAATTAAATGAATCAAGTTCGAGCCAAATGAATGTAAAGTTCCGCTCAAATTTGTTTACTAACCGAACACATTTTCATGTTTAAGTTCGTAACACATTTAATAAATAAACCAAACTGAATCCATTTAAACGAATCGAACTTAAATTTTGTTCATGATTGGTTTTGCTCATTTGGAATCCTAATTACATGTGATCAGTTAAATGATTTAGAACTAAAATTATCGTAAAAGAACATAACACAAAAATTGTATGCCTTACAATGTCATAAAGAATATTGATGTCGCCTCAATATGTAATTATGCCATTTTTTTAGGATTATATTTATCATATTTTGATTGAAATTTAAATTACATTTTTTTTAATATATAATGATAAAATACATTAGGTTTCTATAAATTCCACCTTACAACAAACAGAAATGTTAACATATAATATTAGATCCATATAAGGCCTCCCTCTAACACCTTAAGGTTTTAGATGAGTTTACTTAATATGGTATCAGAGTTCAGGCACACAGAGGTCACGGGTTCGACTCTCTGCGTTCCCCAATATTCTCACAATTTATTATGGACACGAAATGCAAATTATGCTCCAAAGATGGGAGTCCGTGATCCACTCTTAACCCAAAAATGGGTTTTATAGTAAAGGAGAGTGTTAACATATAATATAAGATCCATATAAGACCTCACTCTAACACCTTAAAATTTTAGATGAGTTGGTTAATTAACAATACCTATTATCATGAAACATGATGAACAGAATTTGTGTATAGATGAGCGGGTAATAGGACAGTGAAAGAATGATTAATTAGTAAACTTGCTTTTTTGTGTGCTTACTGTTTAATTAATACAATTTAACCCTAATTAAAAAAGTACAGTATGGATAGATATAGTAATTAACTAAAGAACAATGCTATTTAAATGAATCTCATATTTGTTCCTGAATGACATATGATTTATTTTTATTTGTGGATTAATATATATACACGATGGACCCATCTCATTTATAAATGGTTTTGGAACCTTTTTGAAGATTCTAGCATTTCTCGTAACTAAACAAGCTATTACCTGATTTTGTCATTTCATTTTGTACAGCTCTTTTGGATTACTTAAGATATACGTATTGAGTAAAACTCATAAACAAACTAAATACCAATTGATTAAAACATCTACGAATATTGTCGATTAAAGAAAAACTAAATCCATATGATGTAAATTTCGTAACTTGGGAATAGAATTTTCAAGAAAAGCTAGGCCCTAAATTTATTGGTACCACAATGTTATAGGTAAGGGAGAATCGAGTAAGGGATACAAAGGGACACATGTCTTATCTAAATAATTTTTTTATATTTTCTTATCATTGGAAAATTTGAAATAGTATAATATGTTTCCAAAAAGTTAAAGAATAGTATGGTACCTCCCAAATTTTACTCGGCGCCCGTCTAACCAAATTAAACTTTGGGAAATGTCATGAGAATTGTCCCATATTTTATTATACCCATTATTTTAGTAATTTTTTGTGAAGAAAATGGACAGAAATCCCCCTATTGTCGGCCTGACATTTGACACGTGACACGTGAATAAGATACGAAATGACACAAAAAATTTGATTTTGGATTTTGAATTTTGATATACGAAACACGAAAATATACGAACATGAAATTTTACGAAATATTTAGTATCGGATATGGATTTTCATTTTGGGTACACGAAAGTACATGAAATATAAAGTTGTTTATAATTTACTAGTTATAGATTTTATGTATATATTAATATTATTTTTATAAAGATATATATATTTTACATAAAAATATAAATATTTACAAGTTTTTATAGAAGTGTATTTAAATTTATATATGGAAATGTAAAATATTTTATGTATATTTCATATGAATAAAATATTTACTGATAAATTTGAAATAAATTTTATTTTAAATTTTATATAATTTATACACGACACTCGACACGAAAGTACACGAATTCATTTCGGGTGGATACTGGTTTCACAACATGAATTCATTTAGGATGGATACATGTTTTACCTTCAAGTACACCATTGCCAGGTCTAAGCACGATGGACACAAAGTCTATAAATGCGCGGGTAATATTAAATGCGCGAGTAACCATAGCAAACTAATACTACCTGATTTTCACATTTCATTTTGTCTATGTCCATTATTGGATTAGTTTTGAAAGATTGTGTAGTACATACTGCCTCTGTCCCTCTAGGTAGTTTACATTGGGAATGGGCACGGAGACCAAGAAAATGTATAAAAAATGAGTAAAGTTAGATGAAAAGTGGGTAAAGTTGTGGGACCCATCAATATTTAATAATAGATTTGAGATAGTGGAGAAAAATAGTGGGTGTAATAGTGTTTTTTATTATTAAATATGAGATAGTGGGGAAAGTAGTGGGTGTAATAGTGGAAGAAACTTACTATTTATGGTATGTAAAGAAATGAGAGGGACACCCCAAAATAGTAACCGTAAAGAAATGAGAGGGACGGAGGGAGTATAACTAAACAAAATTCCAGTTGACCATAAATTGCATGCATGGCTGGCTCATGATGGGATATATATAATAAAGGATCCTATTGGGGCCTTATTCTACATCTACGGACAAATTCGACTCCCTACCATCACTAATCATGTTTTCCAAATTTAAATATCATAAACACGAAGGTACATCACGAAAGTACATTATTACTCCAAAAATGAATGCATATGATCCACTTTTCGAACGGAAAATAAACTTTCAAATGAGAAATATAGAAATATAATATAAGACCATATTGAGATTTTAATATTTATAAAATACATAATTAAATATTAAGTTAAGCAAATCAAACCGAGTTTATCGAGTTTGAGGTAAATTTGAACTGATTTCAAATTAAATGAATCAAGTTCGAGTCAAATGAATGTAAAGTTCGTTCAAACTCGTTTACTAACCAAACACATTTTCATGTTTAAGTTCGGTGTTTAAGTTCGAACACATTTAATAAATAAACCAAACTGAATCCATTTAAACGAATCGAACTTAAATTCATGATTGGTTCTGCTCATTTAGAACCCTAATAACACATGATCAGTTAAAGATGATTCAAATCTAAAATTATCGTAAAAGAACCTAACACAAAATTTGTATGTCTCACAATGTCATAAAAAGTATTGATGTCACCTCAATATGTAATTATTTCATTTTTTAGGATTATATTTATCATTTTGATTGAAATTTAAATTACATTTTTTAATAACATCATGTTTCTATAAAATTCCACCTTACAACAAACAAAAATTCCTATTATCATGAAACATGATGAACAGAATTTGTGTATAAATGAGCGGGTAATAGGACAGTGAAAGAATGATTAATTAGTAGACTTGCTTTTTTGTGTGCTTACTGTTTAATTAATACAATTTAACCCTAATTAAAAAAGTACGGTATGGACATATATATATATATATTAACTAAAGAGCAACACTTTTATCCCGAAATGAATTCCTTATTTGTTTTGTTCCTGAATGACATATGACTTACTTTTATTTGTGAATTAATATGTATACACAATCGACGACCCATCTCACTAATATAAGTAACAATCAATAATATAATGAAAATTTATCATTTGTAAATGGTTTTGGGACCTTTTTAGAGACTCTAGCAATTCTCGTAACTAAACAAGTTATTACCTTATTTTGTCATTTCATTTTGTACAGCTCCTTTGGATTACTTAAGATATATTGAGTAAAACACGTAAACAAACTAAATACCAATTGATTAAAACATCTACGGATATTGTCGATTAAAGAAAAACTAAATCCACATGATGTAGATTAATTTCGTAACTTGGGAATAGAATTTTCAAGAAAAGCTAGGCCCTAAATTTATTGGTACCACAATATTATAGGTAGGGGAGAATCCACTAAGGTTATAAAGGGACACGTGTCTTATCTAAATAATTTTTTTTATATTTTCTTATCCTTGGAAAATTTGAAATAGTATAATATGTTTCTAAAAAGTTAAAAAATAGTATGGTACCTCCCAAATTTTACTCGGCGCCCGTCTAACCAAAAACTTTGGGAAATGTCAAAAAGTTGAAAAATAGTATGGTACCTCAATTTTATATAATAATCGTTTAAGCAAATATATTAAGGAGACTATTTTTACCCCTAACTTGTACTCCCTTTGTCTCATATTGTGTTACCTGTTTTGACTTTTTATACTACTCTCTCTGTTTTTTTATATTAGTCTTTTGACTTTTCTGCACACATTTTTAGGTGCATTGACCACATAGTTTTTTTTTTGACGAAAGACCACATAGTTAAAATTATTATTTTTGAAATTTTCTTTTTTTGAATAAAAATATATTATCAAAATTTTAATTCACAAAAAAAATTAATTGAAAAAAATAATTTTAACTATGCAGTCAAAACACTTAAAAGTACGTGCAAAAAAGTCAAGAGACTAACATAAAAAAACAGAGGGAGTATTCATTATAAACGGTTGACTACTAATTTACGTGTAATTTATAATACAAATTATAGTCATGAGTGATCTTGTTGGATTCGTATTTATGAGTACTTTAATACAGTAAAGTTTTTATATTTAATACTAATACGAAATTGAAGATATTAACAATTAAAAGTATATGTTGATAAACGTGTCCAAAAAAAAATAGGAAACATATTTAGAAATTGAGGGAGTAATTAATATGGGCTACAATTCCATTTGTGCATTAATAAGAACCTGAAGCTTTAAAGAAGGGTAACAAAGGAAAGAACTCATCTTTATTGTCTTGTAAAAATGACTATTAATTAAAGGGAAATGCTAACAATAGCCCTAAGGGCTATGGTTAAGCATTAAATATTCTCATCTTTTTAACATTGATTTTAGTTATTTAATTGTTTTAAAGTTTTTCAATGCACTTTTACAACATCAATTCAATTTTCCAAGTAATAATAGTGGACCCCCCTGCATTTACATTAATTTCCACTAATAAAAAAAATCCCAAATTGCTAAATAATTATATTGAAATTCGTGCAATTGACATTTTAAATGCATTTATCCACTTATATTAATGCTTAACCATAGCCCTAAGGGCAATGTTTAGCATTACCCTAATTATTAACATATTTATGAAAACTTAACAAATTTGACACATAATTTGCTTTGTTAAGGAAATGTGGATAATAGTTTTGAGACAAGAAAATATGAAATTGTGTCCAATATTAGCGGGACGGAGGGAGTACTATCTCAGGGAACTTACGTGAGATGTATCCCAGGCTCCTACTCTCTATACTACAATCTATTGATATTTTTATATGTGCTTTTTTGTTAAACCAAAACAAAAAAAAAAAGAATTATGCCCCTAATTTTTTTTACTTCTGTGTTATTTGAGCCTTAAATTTTTTTTAGGTACTATTTTAAAATAAAAATTTAGAAAGTGTGCTCTTAACTTTTTTTGTGTTTATATTTTAAATTTTTTTTAAAATGTGTCCCTAAAAATTTAAATATTTTGGTACCCATTCATGTGCATAAGCGGCTTGGCCTTAGGAACGGCTCTGACCGCCATTGTTTTCTACAAATTTTTAGAAATGTAATGCCTCAGGGTAGTAAGACGATCCTACACACATTTGAGGAAAGGTTCTTTGCACAATTTATACTACACACATGCTTAGCTTTTAATACTACACAAGCTTATTTTCTAATTATTAGAAGTCTATAGTTTCTGGTATTGACATTAACAATTTTCTGAATGATCGAACTTATGAGCTTTGAACCAGTAAACGTACAAAGTCCCGTGCTATGTGTTAATGTTTTAAAGTATTGATTCAAGTATTACGTTTGTATGTAATGTGCAGAACACAAATAGAACTATATTTCTTGTGTTTCTTGTGTTTCATTTGATCTAAAATCATTCTCCTTAAATACATATTTCTTTGTAAATCACAAGGAGAATATCAACCAATATACATGAATCTAAAACAGATACATTTTCAAGTTCAATGAATGTAAATGGAGTTAAGTTTATCCAACATATTCCTCCTTTAAACTAACTCTTTTCGATCTTTCATTCCCATCAACCTTTTGTATGTATCAAACCAATTTTTGGACAACGGTTTGGTCAGCACATCCGCAATCTAATCACGACTAACAACATGACGCAAATGCACGTTCTTCTCCTTCACATGCTCACGAATAAAATGAAATCTAACATCAATGTGTTTGCTCCTTTCATGGTGTACGGGATTTTTGGCAAGCTCAATCGCTGACTTATTATCAATTCGTATTACAGTAGATTTTTGCTGTGGAGAACTTAGTTCACTAAGCAACCTTCTTAACCAAATAGCATGACAAACACAGCAGGAAGCCGCCACATATTCTGCCTCGGACGTTGATAATGAAACTATAGGTTGCTTCTTAGAATACCATGTAAACGCCGTGTCTCCCATAAAAAACATATATCCTGTAGTACTTTTACGATCATCCACATCACCACACCAATCACTATCTGAGTATCCCAGTAACTTATAGTCCGCAGTACTTGAATAAAATAATCCTAGTGACTTTGTTCCTTGAATATATCTCGGAATCCTTTTAACTGCTTTCCAATGTGATTGTTTTGGATCTTCCATAAATCTGCTTATAACACCAACACTATATGCAATGTCAGCCTTGTGCAGGTAAGATATCTCAGGCTCCCAACCAAACTCTGATATAAATTTGCTTCTACTGACTTTCCTCCCTCAAATTTAGAGAGTTTGACTCCCTGTTCCATCGGAGTTGCTACTGGATTGCAGTGCTCCACTCTGAATTTCTTCAAAATGTTGTTTGCATATGCTTCTTGAGAAATAAAAATACCTGACTTTTCTTGCTTCACCTCAATGCCAAGAAAGTATCTCATCAAGCCCAAATCAGTCATCTCGAATTCTTGAGTCATCTCCTTTTTAAAATCTTTAATCATCGCTTCATTGTTCCCCATAAAAATGAGATCATCCACATAAAGTGCAATGAGTAGTAAATTCCCTTGCCGTTCTTTAACATATAAAGCAGCTTCATAAGGACATTGCACAAATCCATTCTTTTTGAAGTAGGCATCAATGCGAGTGTTCCAAGCTCGTGGCGCCTGTTTTAAACCAAACAATGCCTTGTATAATTTTAACACCATTTCTTCTTTTCCTGCTTTTTCATATCCGGGTGGCTGGTTTACGTACACCACTTCTTCAAGCAATCCATTTAAGAACGCAGATTTCACGTCCATCTGGTAAATAGGCCACTTGCATTGAGCTGCTTGTGAGATTAAAAGTCGTATTGCCTCCATTCTTGCAACAGGTGCTAACACCTCATCGTAATCTATTCCAGCTTTTTGTCGATAACCCTTTGCAACCAAGCGCGCCTTATATCTTTCTACTACTCCTTGAGCATTCATTTTCTTCTTATAAACCCATTTAACATCGATGGGTTTACATCCTTCTGGAGGTTCAACAAGTTCCCAGGTTTTGTTCTTTTCAATAGCTTTGATTTCTTCATCCATTGCAGCCTTCCACTTCTTGTCTTTCACAGCTTCTTCATAGTCTACATTTTCTGCATCAGCCACCAAACATACTAGGTGCACCTCACCATGTTAATATATATCTTGTAAACTTCTCGTTCTAGGATTCCTGGGCTCATCCTCATCTGATTCTTCTTCTTCAGATGCATTAGAACTTGTTGCTGAGATTTTAGAATTTTGAATACCGTCTTCTTTTGCTTCTTCTCCATGTGCTTCATTCCAATTCCATGCATCATCTTCTTGGATCTTCACATCTCGACTCACAACAACCTTCATAGCAACCGGGTCAAGAAGTCTGTAGGCTTTTGTTTTCTCATCATACCCAATGAAAATATATTTCTTGCTTTTGTCGTCCAGCTTTGTTCTTTTCTGGTCTGGTACGTGAGAGTATGTTGTACTTCCAAAGACTTTTAAATGTGATACAGTAGGTTTCTTTCCATTCCACAATTCTTGAGGTGTTTTATCTCCCAAATTTGAGTGTACACACCGGTTCCGAATATAAACTGCACACTGAATAGCTTCTTCCCATAGTTCCTTTGGTAGTTCTTTGCTCTTTAACATTGATCTTACCATGTCTAAAATTGTTCAATTTTTTCTTTCAGCCACGCCATTCTGCTGTGGTGAATATGGGGCTGTCAAGAACCTCCTAATGCCCTGTTCTTCACAATATTCAATGAAAGAATTTGATATGTATTTTCCCTTCTATCTGACCGCAATGCCATAATATACATTCCTATCTTTTTTTCAACAAGCACTTTGAATTTCTTGAATGCTTTTAAGGCTTCAGATTTTTCTTTTAAAAAATAAACCCATGTTCTTCGGGAGTAGTCATCAATAAATGTAAGAAAATACCTCTTGGAGCTATATGATTCAGGTGTAATAGGACCACATATGTCTGTATGCACTAGTTCGAGAAGCTTTGTAACACGATAAGTTGCCTTTTTCTGGAATGAGCTCCTTGTTTGTTTTGCCAGCACACAATCTTCACAAAAGCTTCATGTATGATCCATGCTTGGTATTCCATGAACCATTCCTTTATTTGTCATCTCCTTCAAACCACCATAATGTAAGTGTCCAAATCTCTTATGCCATAAAGTTGCCTCATCCTCTGACTTTGCTTGCAAACACTTCTCCTGTATGTTCTTCAAATTCAACTTGAACATCCGATTTTGAGACATTTCAGTTTTAGCAATTGTCCTGCCATATTTGTCCTTCAAGCACATGACTTTGTCTCCCATGAAAATTGAATACCCTTTTTCCATTAGCTGTCCAAGACTAAGAATGTTGTTTTTCAGGGCCGGAACAAAATAAACATCTTCTATTTTTCCTTGTCTGCCATCTGTCCTGGAAAAACTAACTTCACCTTTTCCTTTGACTCCAACCTTTGATGCATCACCAAAAGACACAGAACCAGAATTTATTTCTCTTAACTCAGTAAAGAGATGTTTGAACCCACTCATGTGATTGCTGGCACCACTGTCAAGGTACCAAATTACATCATTTTCTTGAATAATCTCTTTGTTAGCCATTAGCAAAACTCCATCTTGTTGCTCTCCTGTTTCAGCTATGTTTGCTTTTTCTTCAACCTTCTTGTTAAACCAACATTCTTTGGCAAAATGCCCGAACTTTCCACAATTGTAACATTCTGCTGATCCTCTTCCTCTTCCATATGTTGATCTGCCACGACTATGTCCTTGTCCGCGCCAATTTTGTTGATTTGTCTGCACCTTTTCTTCAAATCTGTTACTTTCAAATCTGTTGCTTACATGCCCACGTCCTCTGCCTCGATTGAAACTCTGATTTGCTCATCCATGTCCTCTTCCTCTAGTATGTTGTGAGTACAGCAGCTTGTCATTGTCTTCGATAGAGGCATTAGTTTTTAACACCTGGGATTCCGTTTCTTCCTTTTTAAACAATCTTTCTTAGTATGATTGTAATGATCCCATGAGTTGATCAGTGGTCACGGTTTTCGTATCATTTGGTTCCTCAATGGATATGCCAACAAGTTGCAATTTTGTATTCAACGATCTTAGTATTTTTTTCATTGACACGAGCATCTTCTAACTTTTCTCCATAATTCTTCATTTGATTTACAATAGAAGAAACCCTTGTGAAATAATCTGGGACAGATTCTGTTTCCTTCATATGTAATGATTCAAATTCACCACGTAAGGTTTGTAATCGTACCTTTTTTACTTTGTCAACGCCTTTAAAATTGTTCTATAGAATCTCTCAGGCTTCCTTTGCTTTTGCTGCTGATGCCACCTTTTCAAACATGGCTTCATCTAAGCCCATATGTATAATCGATAAAGCTTGTTGATCTTGTTTCCGTGCCTTTGCTAGAACATTTTTCTGAGCCTGACTCAAGGCTCCTTCATTCTCTGGTTCCTCGTATCCTTTGTCAACAATTTCCCATGCCTCCTGCGAGCCCAGCAGTGCTTTCATGCGTATACACCAGTGTCCATAATTTTCTTTGGTAAGTTTTGGAACAGCAAAAGAGTTATTCATGATTGTATAGCTCTGATACCAATTTGTTAGTGTTTTAAAGTATGGATTCAAGTATTACGTTTGTATGTAATGTGCAGAACACAAATAGAACTATATTTCTTGTGTTTCTTGTGTTACATTTGATCTAAAATCATTCTCCTTAAATACATATTTCTTTGTAAATCACAAGGAGAATATCAACCAACATACATGAATCTAAAACAGATACATTTTCAAGTTCAATGAATGTAAATGGAGCTAAGTTTATCCAACGCTGTGAACCTGGAAGGACGTATTTGGGTTACCTCATCACTGGACCTAATGAGTTTATAAATAATTTTGTTATATGTATGTAAGGGTCGTCTTAATTGATGTATATTAGTCGTCACCAGAGTAATCCAATATTCAGTAAAATTTTCACTATTTTTGCAGTAATTAGTACTATGTTAAACTTTACTTGGGTTAAAAAACGTTGGAGCTAATTTTCATAGAGATCAACAGAGACAGAGGATTAGTGTCTGTCGCGGTATGGCTGATAGTCTCTACTCCATGCAAAAAAATAAATATGTGAGCACTCGTATGTGCAAGAGTAACTTGAAGATGGAAAGTACAAACTACCTCAGAATCGCAACTCTAACAACAACAGTTTCATTCATTGGCCATATTGGATGTCTTGTTTTCATTGTGACCACAAAGGATGTGTGATTTGTCGTAGCTACAAGATGAATCTGATCCTGCCAAATCCAACAAATAATACACCAACTACTACATTAAAAGGATAACTAGGTTTTAGAGGACTAAAAATGAATACTGAGGTATATGTTGTCGTTGTACCATACCCCCGTATTAGCAGAGCTTTGCCCTTAAATTTCATGAGTGGCTGTCTTTTATAGTAACTTGTTTTATGTTTTTTTCACGAAGTAAAACTTGCTCTGTTACATGCACATTAATTTGCGTGCGTGTGCCATTTTCTGTTGATGTCAAAATTGCTTGATACAACTTAAATATACATCCAGAAGATGATATATGCTGATCTTTTTTGGGCTATTACTGTGATTATTCAGTTTCAGGATAGGTCTAGAGACTCTAAACTTGGCAACTGTTAAATGGTCCTATCGAGGGTAATTAAACACTTAATGGATGATACATCTTAAATGCTTGCACCTTTAAAGGATTCAATAATGAGTCTATCAATCATATAGGTAAGCACAGTAATTTGTTAACTAGAAAAATAAAATCAGATATGTTTTCTGTACTTGACAGTTAGAGAAACTAGAATAGTCATACTCATACCCTGGGTTGTCACTAAAATGATTCATGTCCTAAAAGAGTCCCTAGTTCAACCGGCTTCCAACTCCACTAATTATGTACATGTATATGGACTGTGTTCCCTTAAACCATCTAAGGATAGAAGCTCTTAATCTTTGATTCAAGTTTATGATTGTGAAGTCCAAAGTTCATGAAGCTTGTATCTTCTTGTGTTGCTGCTATTTAATGTTTCAGGGATAATACATCAAAGAATTTGTTTTTATAAATGTTATAAAGATGGCATAGCTCAAAAGGATAAGGCACCTTCTTGAGGCATTAGAGTTCCTGAGCACCAGCTATCTTCCAATTATCATATGAGAATAAAGAATTCTCAACTGTTGGCTATCTTAGACAATGACCATCTGTACTCAGCCATTTTGCATCACAAATTTCCTCAGTAACTATCACTGGAACAACTTTTTCAAGCATTCAGTATATTAAAATGCGCGGTTTTCTCTGATATGAATTACAAACATATATGTTGTACTGTACAGGCCTAAATTCCTTTTCTTAATTTCCATCATAAATCTACGTCTAATATTTCTACTTCATACGAGGAAATAGTTTTTACCTTATAAATTGCTTCTCCAATTCATTTTTCACATTTGATCAACTCTATTGTTTCAGTAACCAATCACATGTCATTATCGCAATGTGGATGGTCTTCTCTCAAAATTTGCTCTGTTGAAGTGAAATTTGATCGAGAAGCTATTGCCGTTCGACTTTACCTATCGACTGTATTCCCGTGGACCCATTATACTTGCATTTCAAGCCTCATCATCTGCTATCATTGTACTTAAAGGCTGCTCCCTAGCAGTCTACAGATCCCAAGAGACGTAAGGCAATGGTTGATGCATCAAAGGACTTGGTATATAAAAAATTGGTTGGTTATAAGGTTCAATTACATCCAACTACTGCAGATAAAGGTACAATTAAAGCAACATTCTAAGCAGAGTAATCAAAGGCCTTGGTTTATAATCTCCCCAACTACGAGCCTAAAACTATAAGCAATCACAATATCGCATTTTCCTCAGATGAAAACAATCCTTGTTCGAGCACATTCAATTCTATTGATCCATATAATGATAAGACTAGTAGTGAAGTGCAGGATAATAAAGGTGCAGCTGAGCATAGAGGAGCAAAGCTCATATAACTAACTTTGACAGCTCACACATGACACATCAGCTCATCCAGTTTCGGATATAAAAACAAGACAAAGAATAGTAGCAGGAGTTAGTTAGAGATGACAAAATAATATCTCTCTTTCTTTACTCTCGTCTCTCTCGATCAATCTCTCTCTAGTTGTTCATCTAGTTGATCTCTCTCTGTTCTTGTAATCAAGAAATGTATTCGATACAGTAGATCATTGTGTAAAAAGTAGATTGTTGTTGATATTCATACAGTAATTCTGTAACGGAGAATGTACATTTCTATATGAAGATTGAAGTTTATTATGAATTGTAAGATGGTATCAGAGCACCGAGTTATGATTCTGCTTCAAATCTTGATTCTGTTTTTGCGTAAGTTCTCGATTCCGCTGTGATTGTGTTGAATTTTGATGAAATGAAGTCTGTTTTTGTTGATGATGAAGTTGTGTTTTGATAATATCTGATTGATTCTTTCCAGAAATCAAATTTCTTGGATCTTTTACTTCATTCTATTTTTTTGATCTTTCAACATCTCTTTTATCATCATATCTTGTTTCTGTGATTGATTGTTCCATTTTCAATCATCTTTAATCATGAATGCTAATCAAAATACTGCGCAAACTATTGATCCTTCTCAAGATTCTAGTTCACCGTATTATCTTCATCCGTCGGATAATCCTGGAATGAAACTTGTGTCTATGAAATTTGATGGAAATGGTTATGCTGATTGGAAACAATCAATGCTTATAAGTCTATCTGCTAAGAACAAAATAGGTTTTGTTGATGGATCTATAACAAAACCTACTACAATTGATTCTACACTGAAGGCTTGGGAAAGATGTAATTCTATGATGATATCTTGGTTATTGGGAGTTTTGGATCAAAATATTGCTAGGAGTGTTCTTTACTTCAAGACAGTAAGAGAAATTTGGGTAAATTTAGAAGAGAGATATGGACAGGCTTCAGGCACTTCATTGTTTGCTTTACAACAGTCATTGTTTGAGATTAGACAAGGTGTAGATAATATCTCAGGATATTACACAAAAATGAAAATGCTTTGGGATCAGTTGGATGCTGTAGATCCAATTCCAACTTGTGCTTGTGAAAATTGTACTTGTGAAATCACTAAGAAGTTACTGAAATCTCAAGAAGACAGAAGGTTAATAGAGTTTTTGATGAAGTTGAATGAGGGATTTGAGATGTTGAGAGGAAATATCCTAGTCATGAATCCATTACCCTCAATTTCACAAGCTTACAGGTTGTTGTTGCAAGAAGAAAATCATAAGAAGTTATATCAGAATGTGGGTGGTAATCATGGTGTTACAGAAGATGCAATGGCATTTGGTGCTAAAAGGAGTTTTCAGGACAGATTTCGCCCACAGATTGCACAGAACAAACATAATTTTGTTGACACAAGGAGACTTAATTCATTTTTCTGTGATCGTTGTAAGATGGCAGGACATACAATTCAAAGATGCTATAAACTACATGGTTATCCATTGGCTGGAAGAGTTAATGATAGGAGGCAAGCTGCTGCTGTTCAGTTTGATAAAGAAGAATCAACAAAAACTAAAAACACATCTTTTACAGCAGCTCAGTATCAGCAAATTCTCAAACTAATTGGAAAGGAAAATCTCAATGTTGATAGTCTTGATATCAATGATGGTAACAAATCAGCCCACATGGCAGGTAAATTCTGTTTTGTCTCATCTTCTGGAACCAGTTGGATAGTTGATAGTGGAGCAACAGATCACATGTGTTGTGATCTGTCACTTTTTAATTCTTTTGAAGATTTACAAGGAACAAATAATTTCATTACAATTCCAAATGGAAAACAGGTCAATGTTGAAAAGACTGGAATTGTACAACTTAATACTGATGTGGTCTTAACAGATGTTCTTTATGTACCTGATTTTAAATTCAATCTGGTTTCTATCCCTAAGATTTGCAAAGATTTGAACTGTCAAGTGACATTCACTGATAGTGGTTGCTTCTTACAGGGCCCTTTAATGAGGCCACAGCATCTTGGTAATTTCAAGAATGGACTTTATTACTTTGAAGATCAGTCTAGCAGTTCAGTGAATACTCCAGATTTGGCTTGCAATGTTTCTTCTTCTCTTCATACTGTGAATAAGACCAAACTGTGGCATCTCAGACTTGGTCATCTGCCAGTTCCTATGCTTACTCATGTGAAGACAGTATTTGAACAAAAACCTTGTGAATTAGGTAGTATTTGTCAGATTTGTCCTCTCTCAAGGCAAACTAGAAATTCTTTTTCTCCAAGTGTAAGTAAAAGTACTGTTGCCTTTCAATTGATTCATGTAGACACATGGGGACCAAATAAGATCAGTACTCAAAATGGTTGTAAATATTTTATGACAATTGTGGATGATTTTACAAGAATGACTTGGGTATTCTTGATGACTACTAAATCTGAGGTTGCTCAATTGCTCATGAATTTTACTGCTTATGTTAAAAAGCAATTTCAGAAAGATATTCAGATTATAAGAACTGATAATGCATTGGAGTTATGTGAAGGTGAATTAAAGTTGTTTTATCAAAAGCAGGGCATTCTACATCAAAAGACTTGTGTTTATACTCCACAACAAAATGGTGTTGTGGAGAGAAAACATAGGCATCTACTGGAAATTTCAAGGGCTTTATTTTTCCAATCTAGATTGCCTCAACAGTATTGGGGAGAATGTGTTCTTTGTGCTACTCATTTGCTTAATAGGATTCCTTTATCTGTTTTGAAAAATGTCAGTCCTTATGAAAAATTGTTTAAAAAGCCTCCAGATATTGATTACTTGAGAGTTTTTGGCTGCTTATGCTTTGTTACTACATCAAAGGCACATAGATCAAAATTTGATGCTAGATCACAGCCTCATGTGTTCATTGGTTATCCACCTCAGCAGAAAGGTTATAAGGTACTTAATTTGACTACACTAGCCATTTCAGTTTCAAGAGATGTTATTTTTCATGAGCAGCATTTTCCTTATCATCTGCAGAAAAATAATTCTCCATCTGCAATATTCTTACCTATTCAGACTGAGTTTGTTCCTTATCCTCATGATGATATTCCTACTATTTTTACTGATACATCTGATCATCATTTCTCTCATGATCATTCTTCTGATACATTTGATCATTCTTCTTCTTCTAATTCTGATAATACAGTTCATTCTGATAATTCTTCACCTTTAAGAAGAAGTACTAGAATGACTAAAATACCTGCTCATTACACTGACTATGTTTGCAACTACAGTACTACTGATCACTGGTGCAATTTAGTTGCTTATAGTCACATGTCTAGTACAGTTCATCACTTTGTTGATAAATCTGATTCTTTAGTTGAACCTACTACATACCTAGAAGCTTCTAAGGATCCTAGGTGGGTTGAGGCTATGAATAAGGAACTAGAAGCCTTACATAAAAACCATACTTGGAACCTTGTACCATTGCCACCTGACAAGAAAGCAATAGGCTGCAAATGGGTTTTTAAAATCAAACTAAAGTTAGATGGTTCCATAGAAAGGTTTAAAGCTAGATTAGTGGCAAAGGGTTACAATCAGAAATGGGGAGTTGATTTCTTGGAAACTTTTTCACCAGTTGTCAAAATGGCTACAATAAGGTGTCTTATAGCTGTTGCTGCACATCATAATTGGTCTCTTTTTCAACTGGATGTGAACAATGCATTCTTGCATGGAGATTTATGTGAAGAAGTTTATATGATAGTTCCAGATGGTCTTCCAAATCCTCACCATCTTGTCTGCAAACTTGTCAAATCATTATATGGTTTAAAACAAGCCTCCAGACAATGGTTTGCCAAGTTGGTTGGGGCACTTAAACATAAAGGATTTCTGCAGTCAAAGAATGATTATTCCTTGTTCTTAAGGCATAATACTAAAGGTCAAGTCATAATTGTTGCTGTTTATGTGGATGACATCATTCTCAAAGGGGATGATGTATCTGGAATTCAAGATTTAAAGCAACATTTGGATGACATTTTCAGTATCAAAGATTTGGGTTTACTTCATTATTTCCTTGGTATTGAGGTAGGCTATATGCCTGATGGGATCACATTGACTCAGAAGAAATTTTCCAAAGAATTACTTCTTGATGCTGGAATTACTGAGGGTAAATCTGTTGTTACACCATTGCCTCTGAACCTAAAGTTAGAAGCTGATGAAGGTGTTCTGTTTGATAATCCAAGCTTATACAGATGTCTAGTAGGCAAATTAAATTTTTTAACACACACTAGACCTGATTTAGCCTTTACTGTCCAACACTTAAGTCAATTTTTGCAAGCACCCAGGGATGCACATTTTAAAGCTTTACAACATGTGTTGAAATATGTTGCCTCTACTGTTGGTCAAGGTATTTTATTAAAGGCTGGAGATAAGCTTACATTACATGCTTATTCTGATTCTGACTGGGGAGCATGTGTCAATACCAGAAGATCAATCACAGGATATGTTCTCTTACTTGGCAAATCTCCTATCAGTTGGAAGTCTAAAAAGCAAAGTACAGTATCTTGAAGTTCTTCTGAGGCTGAATATAGAGCCATGTCTACTGCAGCAGCTGAGATCACATGGATGGTACGTTTACTTGATAAACTAGGGGTTAAAAATCTTCAGCCAGTGACATTACATTGTGATAATCAGAGTGCAATACACATAGCCAAGAATCCTGTTCAACATGAACGAACTAAACACATTGAGATAGATGTGCATTTTACTCGAGATAAAGTGATGGAAGGCTTATTGCAGATTGCTTACATTCCTACTGAGTTACAAATCGCAGACACTCTTACTAAGATTCTTCCCTCTGTCCAGTTTAACAATTTGCTTACCAAACTTGGCATGACTGAGAGCCAGCCTCGTTTGAGGGGGGATGATAAGACTAGTAGTGAAGTGCAGGATAATAAAGGTGCAGCTGAGCATAGAGGAGCAAAGCTCATATAACTAACTTTGACAGCTCACACATGACACATCAGCTCATCCAGTTTCGGATATAAAAACAAGACAAAGAATAGTAGCAGGAGTTAGTTAGAGATGACAAAATAATATCTCTCTTTCTTTACTCTCGTCTCTCTCGATCAATCTCTCTCTAGTTGTTCATCTAGTTGATCTCTCTCTGTTCTTGTAATCAAGAAATGTATTCGATACAGTAGATCATTGTGTAAACAGTAGATTGTTGTTGATATTCATACAGTAATTCTGTAACGGAGAATGTACATTTCTATATGAAGATTGAAGTTTATTGTGAATTGTAAGATATAAAACGCATACTTAGATCATTTCCTTCTATTTTATCTTTTGTGGAACCATTTGCCTCAATGAAGATATACAGTAGATCAAAGGTGATGGACTGATGGAGCTCAAGAAATCCCCAGCCTAGAACTAATATACGTTTGTCCCCAAGAAAAAATCGCAGAACATTAATAAATGCAAGAAGTTTCAAGGTTTTAATGATCGAGAACTATGAATCCCATAGTTAATTGCAAGAAGTATTATCATCCGTAATTTTCATATCCAATGTATTAAGAAAAAAATTTACGAATCAAAACTGTGTTCTAGCTCTCCAACATATAAAATTTTAAACACATAGACTACTTAAATTTGTGTGACCTGAGAGAGATTATTACAGTATATAGTAGAATCTCAGTGGCAACTAATTCCATATCCACAGTAGAAACCTGGTAATATGCGATTTCGTATGCACTGGCAGATAAGATACGTCTATTACAATGTTCAAACTCAAACCCCGCTTGTCAACTAATAAATTTGGCGGGAACCCTAATACAAGGAAACATTAAATTACACTATCATCAGGAAATTTATATGGTGCCCTTTCAGCAGCAACTAGTTACTTATCAAAATGGCCAAGCAATAATTCAAGGACAAGACATGTGAAAATAAGTTTGACAATCTATGAGGTTTTACTTTAGCAGATATTACTTTGGAGTAGCTAGTGAAATGACATTTGAAGTAATGGTACCGGTTATACAAAATATCAAAGGACAAGTATTTTCGATTTAGCTCAAAATAACTTTAGATTGACATCGCTTCAAGACAATAAGGATACTAAGGTAGATCTACGTTTAGCTGAAATAATTTTGAAGTTAAAAGAATTGTCATAGACAACGACTAATGTTGTGAAAATTGGTGAACTAAGAACAACAAGACTTGAAAAGTAAGTAAAAGTTAAAGAACAATCAAATCGAATTTAGCTGAGTATTTGAAGGAGTGCCGGAAATTTGAGAATCAATATCAATTAAGTGAAACGAAAAACATTCGAGTTTAAGCACTACCACCACCTAAAACTAACTTCACGAGTTCGATTCCCTGGGCGTTCCGGGATTAAGTGGGCTACCATGCTCGGGGGTATGAGTGTGCTAGTATGCTCTCCGGATTAGTCGAGGTGCGCGCAAACTGGCCCGGACACCAGATTATCAAAAAAAAA
The DNA here is from genome assembly GCA_037693485.1 of Kitagawia praeruptora. Lineage (NCBI taxonomy): Eukaryota > Viridiplantae > Streptophyta > Magnoliopsida > Apiales > Apiaceae > Kitagawia > Kitagawia praeruptora. Next base: position 18,013,418 of record CM075353.1, read on the forward strand.
AAAAAAATCCGAATCTTACAAATCTTCCAACTTTGCTATCGGCTAGTACTACACTAATGACTGAAATTTACATTATGAATTCACTATTCTGATAAAATAAAGTGGAGGGTGGTCAGAAGATGCCGAAGTGAGGTAGTGGTCGGGTACAATTTGTCACATGGTCTAGCAGGGTGTAGCCTTTTGCAACTAGTAAAAGTCATTTAAATGATGATAATATGATTAGAAAGAAGGACATGAGATCTTGGAACCACCATAAGATCCAAAACATATATGCACCACATAAATCACTCCTAGCCACAACTTTGAGCAAATTCATTTCAAGTCCTTGTGCAAGCTGTGGCGTTCAAAAACAAATTGTGTAGGTTGTGTCAAATGTCCAATCTTGCAAATCATCTAGTTCATTTGTTGTTCCCGTAAGAGCCAACCGTTCTTCAATGTCAGCATTTCAGATCAGAATCCGACAATCTCATTCTTGGGTCCAACTTTGGATTATTGTTAACAACCCCCCAGGCGCCATCGTTAGAAGAAAAAAGGCAAAAACTTAACACAACCGAACAATTAAGGGGATTCACTGGTAATGGGAAATTTTCTATCGGTCAAATTCGTTCAAGTCGGAATTGTTAATCCGTAAGTTTTATGAGATCAAAGTTATGAGTTATCGGATCCCATACACATATCTCTAAGTTAAACCGCAGTACCACGTCAATTGTCATGTCATATATATCACATAAGATTGTAACCATTTTCTACCGACTAAATTTTAACAAAAGAATTTTCACTTGGGTGGATATTTTTATAGTTCGAGGTGGGAAGAATATAATAAAAATTCTATAAAAGATTTGAGTTCGATAAAAAAATAAAATTCAATAAATTTTGATGTTGAAACAGAGCAGCGGAGGACATGGCCCTATGAATGAGTATTGATATATCTTTTTTGAAGGAAGTGAGCGTTGCTTTATAATTTACAGTTCGAGATGGGAAGACTTGGAGCCATGGGAAGACTTGGAGCCAAGAGCAAAACTCTACAATATGTTAATCATTGATCAATTATATTAAAAAATCTTAAGTTGATAATAATAATAACCTAGTTTTATTCCCTCTTGTTTTTAAAAAATGTGGCGTGATATTTTTTTGTCCCGCTACTTTACTGTGATTTCCATATATGTGGCAGATCCCATGTCTGTCCTATTAAAACTTTGTCCATGTATAAAAGTCCAAGAAGGCGTTTGTTTTGAGTTCAGTCCATCTGTTTCCCTTTTCTTTCTTTCTTCTGTTCGGGCTAACTTGGTCTATCTGAAAACAAATGTATGTATATGTATCTAATGTCCTGCCGGGTAAATTTTACTTACTCTGGTACCAAAGTTTTTGTAGACATTCCAATCACTCTATTGCGTTACATATTCTGGGGTATATAGTAGTACAATTAATACTTCATTAATAAAAAGTAGAGTAAAATACTAAATTGTAGCTGAACTTAATCCTTCAGCATTCTGATGGTTAGAATTTTTAAAAAAGTAGTAGTTTTTAACTACCTTCTATAGAAAAATGAAAGTAACATCTAAACATGGTATTATAAACGAATTTTTTAGCGTGTGCCCAAGGGCACATGCTAAGAATCCGTACTATTTTAGTTGTCAAATTTTGATTGGTTGAAAATTCATTAATAATGATGAACTACTGCATTCACATAAATATCCACCCATCAAAATTCGACAACTCATCACGCACGGATTTTTAGCATGTACCCTTGAGCACACACCGAACCAACCCTATTATAAATTTGAAATTATGACTACTAATGTGCTTTCGGTTACCCAAGTTAAAGTAGGTAAAGTTAAACCATCACTTTATAATTTACTTTAAAGAGTATTCCGTAGAACTTTTGCCTGCATACTCAACTTAGAATTCAGATTAAGAGAAAGTCAAACAAAATTAGTGTGTATGGTAGGGATGTGTACAAAGAGCAAAGTTATGCCGAAGACAGCATAGTATGGTACCAAAAAAGTAAGGACGAAAACGATAAACTCATGCATATACATTCAGTTATTCACTATTCTATGCATGAGACCATGCATGATATGAGTAATTAAGTTAACGACTAATCTTTGCCGACCGTACTACATTCATTCTCTTTACATTCTTCCTTCTAATCTTATCTAATTCTCTAATTAGTTTTTTCGAAATTCATGAAATCAAGATAAAGAGGGGGTTGCATGCACGGAACAGTGAATACTGCCAGGGGAACATGCAGTGCCTGTTTATTTTGATGCAATCTAGCTATAGATCCACACATGAATAAGCAAAGATATATCAGGTAAAAGTTTTAGCCAAAATTAAGAACATTTGATACAGAATTTCTCTTATTAATTTTTTTGTAGGACTTTCGTATCTCGTATATAAAGGTGAAAAGAAAAATCCAAGGTTATGAACGATCCACACATATCGACACATTGCCAACCAATCATGAAGGTACACAAAAAATAGATGAATGAGTTCATTGCAGACTTGCTGCAGAGATCCGTGACACTATCATTCATGTTTGTGGTGCACCACATGTAAATAATGACTAGATACATATATATAAGCTGTGTCCATTTCTGATTTGTACCAAAAAAGCTGAAGAAAAATTGGATGCATTTGCTTAGCAAATTAAGTTCTCAGCTTATTGGATATCGACCTGGGAAATGCTCGATTGTAAGTGATCGATCTGTAACGAAGAGTGTCGTTATCGAATACTATGATTTTGACACAAGGAGCTTTCACCTTTTTGTGGACAGAAAGATGCCTGCACTGGGGAAAACAATGCAGTCCTGACTCCTGCATGAATCTATCATTACATTTTTTGTGAAATCTAGCTACATATATATGAATGCATCTATCGCGTTCATATGGTGTCCCCTGGCTTCTCTTGTGTTGTCATTTGGCCATAGTCTCCTCAATCTACGAAAACTGAAATATTACCAGGAAGTATGCTGTTTTATTTTATTTTGGCTCTAATGCAGAAAAAATTGAACTTTTTAATTTAGAATAAAAGGTCAGATATCATGTCTCAATCATTTATTTTATTATATGTATGGTTTAAAAAAATATTTAGAGATCTAAACTTTAAATTTTATAGGTCCGTTTAGAATTTGTTATTTAATCGTTTGTGTTTTCGTAATTGTGATCATGCATCTAGCAATTACTTCAAACTAATTACCAATTCTTATAACAACGTACCAGATTACTGAATGCCAAATTTGAGATCATTTTATGATCAGCATTACGTTTTGTTTACAATTGATGATGTGCTAGCTACAAGTTACTAGCTAGCTAGCGACTAGCAGCTTCTCTTGGACTCCGGTGTTGTATCTGTAATCTCAAACAATGTTTTGGATATTACAGGTGTTTCGTTGACAGTTCGAGTGGCTATAGTTCAAGACTTGGGCATGCTATTTTCAAGGAGGTTGTTAAGTAGTTATTTGAATAAGTAGTGCTGTAGTAGTAGAGATTGTTTAGGATCGTAGCTATGGTTTATCCCTAGTTTCTAGCTTTGTTTGTTACTCTGTTTTTTCCTTCTATATGTACTAGTTATTATCATCAATAAAATATCCAACGTCTTTTGTTTTTTTCCAAATGCTCTTAGTATATCATTACACTATCAATAGTCATAGATTATTTACAGCACTTGGTATCAGAGCTTGAGGGCTGTGGAATTTCAACGATGTTAGATATGGATACGAACAAGATGAATGGAGGATCGTTTGGCCTTACTTATCCAATGTTGGCCAGAAGTAATTACACAGCCTGGTCTGTTAAGATGAAGGTCTTCATGCAGGCCCAAGGGGTGTGGACTACTGTGGAACCAACTGATGAAAAGGCTGTGACTGAGGAGAAAACAGATAAAATCGCGTTGGCCATGATATATCAGGATATACCTGAAGAGATCCTACACTCAATTGTAGAGAAGAAATCAGCTAAAGAAGCATGGGATGCGATCAAAACTCTTTGTCAAGGTGCAAAAAAAGTAAAGAAAACACGAGTTGAAACTCTTAAGGCCGAGTTCGAGGCATTGAGTATGAAGGACTCTGAACATCTCGATGATTTCTATATGAAGATAAATGCACTCGTGTCGAATATACGAGCATTGGGTGAAACTATGGGGGAAACCTACGTAGTGAAGAAACTATTGCGAGAAGTACCAGGAAGGTTCTTGCATATTACGTCTGCAATCGAACAATTCAGTAACTTGGAGACCATGACTATTGAAGAAGCCATGGGTGCCCTGAAGGCTCATGAGGAGAGAACCAGAGGCAAGGTCGAAACAAATGAAACTCAGTTGTTACTCACAGAAGAAGAGTGGCAAAAGCGAGAAATCAACAAAGAGAAGCTGCTCTTCACACGAGAGGAATGGCTGAAGCGTAAAGGAGTTGCAGAAGGTCAGTCATCACAGTCCAAAGGTCGAATGGCTCGTGATAAAACCAGGGTAAAGTGCTTTAATTGTTATTTGTATGGACATTTTGATTCCGAATGTCGAAAGCCTAAGAGAAATAAGGAGAAGAGGCAGGAGGCAAATCAGACAAGAATTGAAGACGATGAACCAGCTCTATTGCATGCTAAGCATGAAAAGGAAGATTCGAAGCTGATGTTGAATGAAACGGACGTGAGGCCTGACATCGGGTGTTGAGAACACGAAGTATGACTCTAATGTTTGGTAACTCGATAATGGCGCCAGTAATCACATGACTGGGCAAAAATCGAAGTTCAATGTGCTTGATGAAGGAATAACTGGCTGTGTCAAATTTGGAGACGGAACAACAGTGGAGATCAAAGGTAGAGGATCCATCATTCATAAATGCAAGGACAGACAGAATCGTGTACTGAATGAGGTATATTTCATTCCTAGTCTACGTAATAATATTATAAGTATTGGGCAGCTTTCAGAAGATGGGAATAAAGTCGTTATTATAGGGGAGTACATGTGGGTGTTTGATAAAGATGAGAAACTGCTCATGAAAGTCAAGAGATCGCCAAATCGTTTTTATAAGATTCTGATTGAGTCTGAAAGTTCTGAATGTTTATTGTCTAAAACTGACGAGGTGTCAAGATTGTGGCATGCCCGTTTAGGCCATGTGACTTACCAGGCATTGTCCTTGATGTTTAAGGATATAATTGTAAAGGGGTTACCTCGAGTCGTACAGCCAAAAGGTGTGTGCACTGGGTGTCTCATGTCAAAGCAAGCACGCAAACACGTTCCAACTAGTTCGAATTTTGTTGCAAGCAAGGTTCTAGAACTTGTTCATGGTGATTTGTGGTAGATGATTATAGTCGTGTTATGTGGGTGTATTTTCTCAAAACAAAAGGGGAATCTTTTGCTGCATTCAAGAATTTTCGAGCACTGGTTGAGAATGGAGCTGAACGAAGGGTGAAAACTTTCAGAACTGATCGAGGTGGTGAGTTCATGTCCAATGAGTTCAAGAACTATTGTGAAGAAGCAGGAATAATAAGGCACTATACGGCTCCATATACTCCTCAACAAAACGGAGTTGTGGAACGTAGAAACAGAACTGTGATGGAGATGGCCAGGAGCTACTTAAAGGAGATGAAATTACCTGCAATGTTTTGGGGAGAAGCACTGAGGCATTCTGTTTATGTTCTGAACAGATTGCCAACTCGAGCTTTGACCGGTGTGACGCCTTATGAAGCTTGGTCTGAGAAAGGAAGAAAGCCCGACGTTGGTCACATCAAGGTTTTTGACTGTGCAGCCCACATGAATGTGCCAAGTAAAGGGATGGATAAACTGGTTGATCATAGTATATGTGTTGTTAACCTTGGGAAGGAACCTGGATCAAAGGCGTATCGTCTGTACGATCCAAAGAAAAATCAGATTTATGTGAGCAAAGATGTTGTGTTTGAAGAAAGTAAATCGTGGGCTTGGGATGATTTGAATAAAGGTGCTGAGTTCCAGGAAACTACGTTCTATATTCCTACTGAGACGGTGGGGAGACAAGACAGCAGTGAACAGTTTGGAAATGACACTAGTGTGATTGACAGTGATGAAGAACAATCTGGTACTCCACAAGAATCAGATGGCAATAGTACTCCATATGAACTTGACTCGGACAACTATATATGATGACAGTGTTGAGCCCAGAAAAATCAGAGCAATTGCTGATATATACAACGATACGGAGGAAGTAATCACAGATGATGAATTGTATTTAATGGGGGTAGAAGAACCAGCAAATTGTTATGAGGCCTCGAAGGACAGAAACTGGAACAAAGCAATGGTTGCAGAAATTCAATCAATCGAATCAAATAACACCTGGACTCTCACAGAATTGCCATCAGATCAGAAGGTACTTGCGTTGAAGTGGATTTTTGAATTAAAGAAAGATGCAGCAGGTAATATAATTAAGCATAAGGCGAGGCTTGTGGCAAAGAGATATTCTCAAGAACATGGGGTTGACTACGATGAAGTATATGCACCTGTGACTCGTCTGGAAACGGTGCGATTGTTACTAGCACTAGCTGCAAAGAGGAGTTGGCAGGTTCATCATTTGGACGTCAAGACAACATTTTTGAATGGTGATATAGAAGAGGACGTATATGTTACCCAGTCGGTTGGTTTTGAGAAAAATGGACAAGAGCATTTGGTGTACAAATTAAGGAAAGCACTTTATGGGCTTCGACAAGCACCTCATGCTTGGTACGCCGAACTAAATCAGTGCTTGGGAAAGCTTGCTTTCAAAAGGTGCCCATATGAAAATGCAGTCTATACGAAGGGTGAAGGAAAGGATTGCATAATAATTGCAGTTTATATATGTTGACGATATACTAATAACTGGAGCAAGTGTCGAAGCTATTGAAGTATTTAAGCAACAGATGGGAAAGTTTTTTGAGATGACAGATCTTGGAAAGATGAGTTATTACTTAGGAATCGAAGTGGATCAAGGGAATGGCTACATCGAACTTAAGCAGTCGAGTTATGCTAAAAAAAATCTCGAGAAGGCTGGACTAGGAGATTGTAATCCCTCGAAGTATCCAATGGATCCTAAGGAGCAAATTTCGAAAGACGAAAAGGAAAAACTTGTTGATTCTACAATGTACAAGAGCTTGGTTGGAGGTCTTCGATATTTAGTAAATACTCGACCTGATATCGCGTTTTCAGTTGGGGTTGTAAGTCGTTACATGGAGTGTCCCACGACTTTGCATTTGACTGCAGTGAAGAGAATACTGCGTTATGAAGGAACAATATATTACGGCTTGGTTTATTCGAGCAACAGTGGGAACAACATGATCAATGGGTTCTCAGACAGTGACTTGGGAGGTATTATCGACGATCGCAAAAGTACTGGAGGAATGGCATATTATCTTAATGAGAGTCTGATTTCCTGGGTATCACAGAAGCAGAGGTGTGTTGCCTTGTCGACATGTGAAGCTGAATTCATGGTTGTTACAGCAGCAGCTTGCCAAGTCATCTGGTTACGTAACGTTTTAAGTCAGATTTCTGGTCATTCTATTGGTCTAGTTGTATTATATATTGATAATAAATCAGCGATTGATTAGCTAAAAATCCTGTTTTCCATGGGAGAAGTAAGCATATCGATATACGATATCACTTCATTAGATAATGTGTTGAACGCGGTGAAATTACAGTCAAGCACATAAGCAGTGACAAGCAACGTGTAGATTGTCTGACCAAAGCTTTGGCTACTACTAAGTTTGAAAAGATGTGTGGATTTCTGGGGGTGAAAGAGCTGAAAGATCGTGTTTGAGATTAAGGGGGGCAATGTTGTATCTGTAATCTCAAACAATGTTTTGGATATTACCGGTGTTTCGTTGACCGTTCGAGTGGCTATAGTTCAAGACTTGGTCATGGTATTTTCAAGGAGGTTGTTCAGTAGTTATTTGAATAAGTAGTAGTAGAGATTGTTTAGAATTGTAGCTATGGTTTATCCCTAGTTTCTAGCTTTGTTTGTTACTCTGTTTTTTCCTTCTATATGTACTAGTTATTATCATCAATAAAATATCCAACGTCTATTGTTTTTCCAAATACTCTGAGTATATCATTACACTGTCAATAGTCATAGATTATTTACAACACCCGGCGCCAGAGACTGAGTGTGCTTTCTCGAAAATGTTCTCGGAGAGGTCGATAAGCGAATTGAGCTAGATTGATGGAATGTGGGTTATGATTATATAAGAATCCGTTTCGATAAAATTAAATTAATTTATACATAACTGGAAAGTATTTTGTTTAAATTTTAATAAATAGTAGAAATTTCACTTTTAACTTATTTTCGTATTTGGATAAGTTGCTTTCAGTTCCTACTTTAAACTTCAACTTATAACTCAGGAGAAAGGTGAAAATGAAGGAAAACAAACTCTTTTGCGGTTCTTCTTTTTCACTCCTTCAACCTTTCATCATGTAATTAGATAATTAAATTGTTGAAGAGTATAAGATCCTATTGAAATGTTCATCTAAATCTAAAAATTTTAAATGAGTCAGTTACTTAATACAGTATTTAAACTCGGTTTAGCGAGAGATCAGGTTTGAGTCCTTTCACTATTAATGGGATTAAAATTGAATGATCCAAACCGATATCTACATGAACAACCGTACAATTAAGAACCGTGCGCACATGCAAAAAGTGTAAACTAGCACCCTGACCTTCGAATAAGCCTAGTCACTGGAAAGTTTTAAAAAACACCTAATTTGGGATAATAAATTCAGTCAAAGAGACCCTACAAAAAACAGACATACATATTCCAGATGGTTTAATTAGAATCCAACACACTGGGGAACACTTGTCGTGCGATCTACCAGGTAAATGTGCTGCTGCTGCTTTAAATGTACTGTGTGTATATATATGTATACATTTATGCATGCGTACATGATACATCACTTTCATCTATATAGAAAAAAACACTTTCAAGTAGAAGGTATTTGTGTAGTTCTAATAAATGGAGGAAGAGAAAGGTAAGCATGTTTTAATACGAGAATATGATGAGGAAAGTGATTTTAAAATGGTGATGGAGCTTGAGAAGAGCTGTAAAACAATAGCATCTCCTAGTAATGAAGGGAACTCTATACTTTCAAGTATGATGGGAGATGATCCTTTGTGTAGAATCAGGCTCTATCCTCTTCATATTTTGCTGGTGCGTCTGTCTTTTTTGTTACATTCAGTAAGCTTTTCTTTTGTTTCTCTCGATATATATTAATTTTCCAATACGTGTATGGTCCGAGTTACAGGTTGCTGAGCTACTAGATGGTGGAGAAATCGTTGGCATTGTTCGAGGATGCATCAAGTATGTGGAGGTTGGACTTGATCAAGGGCGTACGCGAGTCACATTGGGTTCAGTACTAGGCCTCAGAGTATCTCCTACTCATAGGTAAGCACATAAGATTTATATTGTGGTGCACGCATTTATTGAAGTAATACATACACACAAGTCTGCAGTTATACTACGAAAATTAGGAAATGAGATGAGCATGATTGCTTTAAATTTACAATTGTTATTATTAGGGGCCGGGGTAGAATGTATTCGGCATGGGATTGTTAAGCCTCCTAGTGTTCTATCCCCAGTTCTTGGTGCAACTGAAATGAAACTGATCATTTGAAATAATAATTGGTGAAATTACAGCAACTCACCATTTCTACAGAATTTCTGCAGCAATTTGCATAGTTAGAATTATGCGAATCGATAAATAGGTCTGTTAGATTAATATTCACCGGATAGCCACACATAGGCCCGATAATTAAGTAATATGATATCAGTTAAGACTTAAAAATAAATATTAACATGTCAATTCAATATATATCGTACTCTAGCTATTATATACAGAGTAAATGTGTATGAATTGCCCAAGAAAAAGCTGTAAAAAGCTGTGAGTTGTGAACGGCATATGCATAGAATAGTGTTTTACTATGTGGTGTTTAATAGCTTGTTCTCTCACTCTCTCTATAACCTTATAAAGACTTTGAGTCTCTCTTTAAAGAACTGTATGAGCCCGCTTTTAATTAATTGAACAGGCGAAAGGGTGTGGGACTAAAGCTTGTCGAATCAGTGGAAGAATGGATGAAGAAAAATGGGGCAAGTTACACATTTGCTGCCACTGAGGAGAACAATGCAGCTTCAATAAATCTCTTCACCCTTAAACGCAATTACATAAAATTAAGCTCCCTTTCCATACTCGTTCAACGCTTAAATCCACCAGTTAAGGATCTACCAGATGGCATAAATTTCGAGAAGTTGACTAGTGATCAAGCCATTTCTTTCTACCAGACACATGTTGGGGCCAAAGATATGTATCCTACAGATATCGACATGATTTTGAAGGAAAAACTTAGCCTCGGCACATGGTTATGCTACTTCAAAGAGGATAATGTGAAGATCAATAATAACAACAGCAGAATTACCGGAGAGTACTCGTGGGCGATATTCAGTATTTGGAACACTTGTGAAGCTTATAAGCTTCAAGTGAAAAGGTCTAATTATCATTCATCTCCAATTAGCCATGCAATCAAAGACGAGGATGAAAACCCTAAGAAGATGGCATGTGACTCAATCGAAGAAAAACCCTTTGGCTTTCTCTTCCTCTTCGGGCTACTCGGGGAGGGAGATAGACTCGGGGAGCTTGTGAAATCTTTGTGGAGGTTTGCATTGAAGATGGCTGAAAATGTGAAGGATTGTAAGGCAATAATGACGGAATTAGGTTTTTTGGATCCTCTCCTGCAGCATGTTCCGAAAGAAGTCTCTACTGCAAGCATCGACGACTTATGGTATGCGAAAAAGATCAAAAAGTTCAGCAGTGAAGAAGATGATCCAGATGCTTTGTTTGTGAAAGGAGAGGTGGGGAATGTGTTTGTTGATCCAAGAGACTTCTAAGTTCTAATATTAGACCTGCATGCGCGTGCATGTAAATATTCTTAATCTAGACTAGCCAGTAATATTAGTTTATAATTCTTGTTAGTTAAGTTTAGTTATTAAAACTATGTGATCGTATTTATGATTTTATGTCTATAAAGCTAATAAGACATTTTATTTCTAGTGTTGGGATATGCATAAATTTCAAATGAAGCCATTTGTGTCATGACAAGAAAAGGATAGAAATGTGAATACTAAAATAATTCACAAAAAATAATAATTCCCAAAATAATTTTGATACATAATAAAAATAATTCTCAAATGATACATGCATTTTACATTACACATTTTAATTTGTGATTCATATGTATGCAAGATCCCATTTTATAATTAGAAAAGTTAACACATATAACGGAAGAGTAGTGCTAGGGACCCCAAATTTAGTCCCCAAAAAAGTCCCCAAATGACATGCCATGAGTGATTTGGCAAATTGTAATATTTTAATTGGATGGTCCTGGCGGGCCCATTTTAATTATAACCAATCACATTCATTTGGTAACAATTTTTGGTACCCAATTTGGTACCTCTAGCATTTTTCATAACGGAAAAGTTTTGAAAATGTTTTTTTGTTATTTAGCATTTTCCTATATTTATGTGAAGAGTAATGCTAGGTACACCAAATTGGGTACCAAAAAAAGTTACAAAATGACATGGCAGGAGTGATTTGGCAGTTTGGAAAGATTTAATTGGTGAAGTTAATCCTGTATACAGGGGCCCCAATTAATTATAACCAATTAACTTAAGACACATGACATTTTGTAATTTTTTTTTTTAAACCCAATTTGGGATCTCTAGTATTTTCCTTATGTGAATATAACCCATTAAAATATGATAACTCATTTTTTTGGATTTTTTTTGGAGATCTCTAGAATTACTCATACCGTTAAGTGCCATTTAAAACCAACTGAAAAATATCATGTTACCAAATTTTATTTTAAATTTGTTCCTAATTGTTTGGTGTGAGTTAGTGTCAGCAAATATTAAATAAAATATATGTCAATTAATTTTTTTTAATTGAAAAATCATCATCATTTGGAGATAAGTATTCAAATAGTTTCCTTTAGCTAGCTTAGTACTTATTTTTAGAATAAAAAGTTATACCTATAATAAAAAAAATTCAAAATAAATATTTATATACAACTAAATTGGCTTAGATGGTAGTTGTCTCGGCCGTAAATATCCACCTCCCAAAATATTTGGTTCGAAATACCCACTTATAGAAGGGATGGTCATATTTATTCACGTGATATGCGGAGATACGTGTTCGGATACGCATGTGTTACATGAACATCCTTCACAAAATTGTATTCTGTGAACAGTGCTTGGGACACGCATATTGAACATGCGTATCTTCAGATGCGCCTGTCCAACATGCATGTTCGAAGTTATTGTGCATCGTCTTCAAGCTCGCGCTGAAGACGAATTTTGCTCTTTTTTTCAACCATTTCGTTCACCCCAGCAATCGTCCACTACCATTCTATATACCAAATTGATCGTATTTTCACCGATTACAATCCTATACCATTCATTTTTCGTTTGTTTTGCCAGATTGAAAACCCCCAAATTCGAGCTCTTTTTTCGATTTGTTCGTAGGCAAAATGGAAAGGGAGTTGTGGACATCGTTTGATGTCATATGACGTCATCACGCATTTGGGAGATGCGTGACCCAGATGCACATTCAGAGATGCGTATCACATAACATGCAATCGTGAGATACGTAACCCGTGAGTAAATAAGGCCAGTGCTTCCGCATTTAGGTATTTCGGATCATGGAGCTCCAAAGGCATTTTGGGCAATTTCTCTAGTTAACTTTGAAAAAAAAAATTGTAAAAAATTGAAAAGTGACTAAAAAATAGTTTTAGTTAAGGATTTTAACAATAAAAAATGAACAATTGTTTTAATTTTGTAGCTTTATTTTAAAAAAGTAAATAATAATATACATTTTATTTAAGACAAATAATAATACAACTAAATTTAAGTTGAACTTACCTAAATTAATTTTAAATTATAAAAAAGTATAATTTACCGAAACATGAACCTAGCAAGATGCACATTTTTCTATTACGAAATCTAATAAAATAGAAATTTACACTTTACTAAAAACAATACTCCCTCTTTCTAGTGGGATTCTTATCATTTTGCATTTGCACGGAGACCAAGGCAATGGCAATGGGATAGAAGGAATAAATTAATTAAGGATAGTGGGTGTAATATTGTTAAAATAAATGAAGTAGTGGATGTAAATGTAATAGTGATTTTATTATTAAAATAAGTGGAGTAGTGGGTGTAATAGTATAAAATGTTGAAAAAGTGGAATGAAATAGTGAATGTAATAATATATTTTATTATTAAAAATTATTATTTATACTTTATAGTAATGTAAAGAAATGGATTGGACAATGCACATCCCAAAAAGGAAAGTGTAAAGAAATGAAATGACGGAGAGAGTACAATCCATCATTCCATCCTTCTAGTTTTCTCTACGTACATATAGGGCCTTAAACTGGGCCTTAAATAGACACACTAGCCCAAATTTTATCTTGTCCCTAACAATAAAATAATCCAAGCCAATAATAATTCCAAAAACGGCGTCGTTCTAACATTTTTAAAACCCCCAATTGCTAAACCCTAAATTCACAACTTTCTTGAAGCCCTCTCCTTTGCTTTTCAATCTGTAAGTCACTCTTTCCAATATTTATATAATTAATTGTATTTCTATGTATTTATTAGTTTTAATTGTTTTTTTGATTTAATTTAATTATTGCAAAATTGGTTGAATTAGGGTTTTGATTTAGAGTAGAGGATGAGATTGGAGAAGTGCTGGTTCTGTTCTTCAACTGTTTATCCTGGCCACGGTATTCAGTTTGTCAGAAACGATGCAAAGGTACTATCTTTTTTCGTGTTTTCGTGTCGTGTATGAAATTGTCGGGTTTAATTTTAAATTATTTAAATGTGTATGTTTATTGGTTCTTCTGAATAAAGGAATGAAATTTATAATTTTGGTACGTACTAGTTAGTGAAACACGTGTAGTGATGTTATACGTAGTAGTTTTATCGATTTTGTTGGAGGAGCTAAAAGAATTTTCGCTAGGTTTAGATGATAAAAGGGTATGGAGGCAAAGGGGTTAATATCTTATCCGGGGTTTAAGTTTTGATACTTAGGTAATGGTTGAAAAACAAGATTATTGTTATCGGTTCTTAATTGGGTTGGGAGAATTTCGGGTTTTGTGATTAATTTAGACTTGTGGCATGTCTAATGTTAACAAAATTTTAGGGGTGATGGTGGAATTGGGGAGCTTAGATTGTATCGCGTAGGGTTGCAATTTTGAGGGCTTTTTTTGTGTTGAGATTATGGGATCCTTTTTATGATCTAGACATATTTTTAATACTTTCATGCATCATTCAAGTTTTGTAAGGGTGACTTAACTTAGCTCACTTCTCTTGTTTTATTCTCACCAACCTTTAACCTATGCTTCATGGGAAAAGGTCGAACTGCATTGAAAGGGAACTCTGAAACTTAATAAGGTTGTTCTGTTGAGATGCAAGTGATCAGCTGTTTTTCTGATTTTTTTTGTCAAAAATGGGGTAAAAGCTGAGAAGATGCACACGCTTCATTAAATTTAATGTTATGCAGATATGATTCTGTTAAAAGGATATTGGATGGAAAACCTGCAAATTTATTTTGTTATTTCTTTTGTAGATTTTCCGATTTTGTAGGTCTAAATGCCACAAGAATTTCAAGATGAAGAGGAACCCTCGGAAAGTTAAATGGACTAAGGCTTATAGGCGATTACATGGGAAGGACATGACTCAGGTGAAGAAATCTTATATTGTGTAATTATATGGCTTTCCAATTGTTTGTTACTGTTGAGGCTGATGGTTACTGATGTAGTGATGTACATGTAAATCTTACTCTTCTAGGATTCAACATTCGAATTTGAGAGGAAGCGTAATAGGCCAGAGAGGTATGACAGGAATCTTGCGGAGACTACGCTGAAGGCAATTAAGAAGATTGAAAAAGTTAGAGTTGCTAGGGCGGAAGCACACCATAAGAATAGGTTATATTTCTATCAATTTTTGTTTAATCATAGTAATTATCTATAAAGTCTTTTAATTTCTTTTAATTACCTTCTGAACTTTTCCCCTTTAGGATGAAGGGAAAGAAATCTGTTGAGCTCAAGCAAGCTGCAAAGGAGCTGGAGCAGGGCATTGACATGGTTAGAGCTCCTGGTGCCCTCCGAGAAGACCCATCCCTTATATTACCAACCAAGATCAAGGTCAAGGTTTCCCAGCAGTCTGAGGAAAATCGCATGGAAGAGTAATTTGTTTTTTACAAAATGCTGCTGCTGTGTATTTCATTGCTGTGGCATTAGAATTTTGATGGGATGAAAATACTTAATTGTTAATGTATTTTTTGTTTCCTTTGCCTAATGGAACACCCTTATACATTCTTCATTGTAATCGTTTAACGCAGACATTGAGTTTTTATAGTAAGTTTAGGCCCAATTTGTCACCGGAAAATAACTTAAATTTTGCGAAAAATACATTTTTCAGGAAAATTTATTCTTGAGAAAATATTTGTTTGGAAATTATTTTCTGGTAAAATATTTTTTCAAAAAAAAAAATTTCCGGAAATTTTTTTATGCGAAAAATTATTCTATGTGAAAATTATTTTCACAGAAATTCTTAACATTTTTCAAGTCAATTTTCCTCGAGAAAGTATTATATTTACCAGACACCAAACAAATGCATGAAAATATTTTCCAGAATTTTTTATTTCCCTACGTTTGTTTGAATTCAGAAAATTGTTTCCAGAAATTGAGCAAAGGCTGGAAATAGAACACTTTCGGGAGGTCTGAATTGCCGTTTAGTACAATAGAACCTCGATAAATGAATATTCGATTAACGAATAAACTCATAAAATGAATAATTTTTTCTGGTCCCAACATAATAAAGACAGTGTATATTTTACCTCGATTAATGAATAATCTCGATTAATGAATAAAAATTTTCAGTTTATATCTCCATCATATCATCAGGTACAGGACCTGTTTCTGCCTGCTCTAAAAATGTTTTAACATTATCGGAGTACAATGGTTGTAGTACTGTTCTGTTCATTAAAAATCTTGTATCATGCGAGGGTTACTGAAAATAATAACAGATACTAATTGATGACAAATTAATGAAAAATGGAGCGACTTATCTTATGTTATGGATTTAGTGAAAACAAGAACTTATCTCAGGCAACACAAAAGAATAGTTTTCATCTGCCATATCTTTAAGGGGTTTTGGTCCCTAACAATCGTTTGTCAGGGACCGGTTATATAACAATCGGTTTCTGAACCGTTGGATCAACGATTTAACGGCCCCCCTGGATTACAAAAAAAAATTACTGTCCGCTATAATTTTCCTATTGTCTGTCTGCGGAAAATTTCCGCAATAATTTTTTTTTTTTAATCTCAGTCGTCGATCCAACGACTGTGTAACCGATTGTTAAATAACCGATTCCTGACAAACGATTGTCTGGGACCAGGACCCATCTTTAAGATACGTACAAGAGTTGTGAGCTATTCGATGAGCAGTTTAATCTGTTATTAAGTTCAGCCTTTTGAGAATCAGAAGCTCCCTTAAAATCTACTCCACTATATATGTTTTACTTTTAAATGCACGTAGCGAAGTGCGAACTAAGTAGACAGATGTAGGTTTCTTGGAGAATAATTCCTCGAAGGATAACTATCTAGTATTTACACAATCTCGAATAGATATAGTCATTTCCATTGTTACAATTAGCTGAAAAAGCTCAAGTCAAGAATGACTATTTCATGCCTAATTACAGTCTTACAGTAATGTTGAAATTGGCACTGTTCCTTGGGAAAAACATTGAGTTTTTTATCCGTGTAATGTATTTCTTGTAAATGTACATTCAGGATAGCAACTTACATTTCCTATATCTGTTTCTTTCTTGAGAAATAAAGCAATGGTCTTCAATTCCAATGGCGCTATAATTACATTTAATCTGTCCCAACTTCTAAAGGAATAGAAAAAGTTATGCAGGCCTTTTAATCACTACTAGATATTCTATCATGGTGAAGCTCAGGAACTCTCTAGGATTTACAGAGAAAGAATATGCTGCAAAACTGATGTCGACCTCGACCATTACCTGTTTCTGCATAGCTGAGTTTATATACTCCTTGTTGTAATTTCTTGTCTTGGATCACTGGCAAGTGTTTTAGAAGACCTTCTCCATATCCTTGAAGAGTTGGCATTTCCTGAGACTGGGTTCTGAAATGACCTTTCCAATATAAGGTCCAACCTAGATGGGTCAAGTGATAGCTTACCTCGTATAAAACTATCCAAGTTGAAACCACTCCCATTGACGAGATCAGTGGAAGAGCTAACTAGTTCTTCTCTTATGCTACTAATATCATTAAAGTTAGTTGCCTTGTAATATGAGTTCTGATCAATGTTTAGTAGTCTCTTAATGCTATCAATTGCAGGATCTATGATATCGAAGACCCCCATAACCCATGAAGCATCATCCACAATTTCTGTACGCTGTTTCACAAGAAAAAAGCCAGTAGTATGTCGTATTGTTAGTCACAACTACAAAGCTTTTGATAGTAAAACCAAGATATGCAGGCCTAAAACTTGACAAAACCAAATATGGCCCTAGTCAGTAGTCTCGAGGATACTGCAAAACACATTGTTTGATACAATTAAGTAGCATCGAAGTCCTTTAGCGTTGATACCCAATTGAATTGTAATATATATACATATATATTTCAGGGGAGAACCAAAGGTTCCGCACAACATAAACCAAACGCTCGTTGCTCTGCACTTTTTTATGTAGTTCTGCAAATTTGTTGCGCAGAACATTCAGTTCTCACTTGAATCAAATCGTATATGTGTATCTGTAGGAAATAAAACCTTTTGTTGGAACTTAGGTACAAGCAACAAGAGGAATTCCAAGCGTTCATGGGGCAAACGGCAATATATGATGACCGATAAGCTTAAGGTCTAATCTCTAATAACATTGTTGACAACAAAATTATGACGGCTTGTACCTGCTGGAAATAGAGGTCACGGATTTCCTCAGCACGTATGGCATTCCCCTGGTCTTCCTCCAGTGATGCCCATGTCATCCATGTTACATAGCTCTGAGAATTTATATTAAGTGAAGATCTAAATAGTCTTCTAGCTGCAGATAGATTGCCAGCTCTCTGCTCTAAGACACCCCAGGCCTGTAAATTCAATAAATATCTTTTCATGTCAGAGAAGGTATAATTGCTTGAAGACTAGCGCCACCCTAAATTCATATTCTAAAAACCAAAAAAAAATATAAGTTGCCCTTGCCTGGAGACAGCGAGCAGCACTTTCGCTGGCTGAATTTATTGACAATGCTTTTTGGTATAGTTCCCTGGCTGTATCTATGTTTCCCTCCTTCCACTCCATCCATCCCCAAGCCTGTATTAAAACAAGTTGAGCATCTATGATACGACTTACGCATTCTAAGAAGCAAAATATTTGTTCCACGGATCTACATAGTTATGTAGCAAGAGCTAAAAAGATCGCAATGAAAAATTTGTGAACAATGTACTAAAGGAGCTCTTACAATCCACACAGGTTGGTGTCGTGGATCCAATTCAGACGCTTTTCTGAATAAGACTCGAGCAAGGTTTGCAGTTGAGTTATTGTATTCCAGTAAAGCAAGAGTCTGAAGAAGCACAGGATCTCTTGGATTAAGTGCATGACCTATCTTTAGAAGTTTCCTTCCTTGATCAATATTTCCCTGATTAGTTTCAAAAACTCCCCACATGTGCCATGCAAACCTATTCTTGGGACTCGCCTGGACTGCTTTCTGCTTGAGAAGACGAACGTATCATATGTATGACTGCTATTTGATATCGGAGTTCATTGAGATATAAGAAAGCACAGCTAACCTCAAAAATCTGCCTGGCGACAAGATTGTTGCCTTGCTGAGCTTCAACCTGTGCCCAGGCCTACAGAAATAAAAGGACATGGGATAAGATAAGGATTAAGTGGATACATGTCAATCCTCAACCAATAATATCCTGTTAAAAAAACACTTACAAGCCAACTAGCACAACTTTTAGGATTACATTTTGTAGCCTGCCTGAACAAATAACGCGCTTGCTCAAATCGATTTGCTTTAGCTTCAAGCATTGCAAGTGTTTGGTATATATACTCATTTTTACCACAGTATTTGAGACCTTTTCCAAGTAAATTCCTAGCTTTCTTAATATTTCCGGCTTTCAGTTCTAAGACAGCCCATCCATGCCAAGCAGCAACATGTTTCTTGTCAGCAACTGTGGCAGCATCAAATAAATCTCTAGCTTTCCTAATATTTCCCATCTTGTTTTCTAGAACCGCCCAGCACTGTTTCAAAGGAATGCGGTCACCAATATAGAGGCATTAAAGGACAGTAAGAAACTTGCCTAATATAATTTTCATCTAAATCAGTTGAATATGTGTAAAGGTCCACGTTACTAGGTGTACATCGCAAGTAAAAGTGGAAGAAACAATATTCCAAAATTGCACCTAGCAGTTCTCTGTAAGTTTTGAAGTCCTGCGGGTATCTGGTTATATGAATTACAACAACATATAAAAGAAATTTCATCTTTACTACATTTCTAGTAGAATTGAGGTAAATAGTTTGTCCTAGCAATCAGCATAATGTTTTAGATCTGTACTATAAATTTCACTGTGCAACCATTTGTGTTCAGCTAAATTAACTCGTTTAATTTGACAGTCGGAATCATTATCATGTCAAATTAGGAACACAAAGCACATTACGCAGACAGATAAGTCACACTGGAATCTAGAATCAGAATGAATTAATAGACATGTACAAGGGCAAGTGAATCACTTGTAAAAAAATACCAACTTACTATATTTCAACAAGTATGTCCTGTAAAAAATTAACAAAAAAAAAAATAGTATGAAAGAAATAACCTGCCAAATGTAGGCATTTTCTCCTTGAGTTGCCTGGCAACCTTTCTCATATACCCTTCTAGCTTCATCTGGTTTCGATTGTTTGTTGTATACCTTCCCAAGTGCCACATAACACCTCCCATCTTCTGGCCAATAATATATACACTGCAAAGTACACAAATCATCAATAACATTCATATAATCACAAAATGACCCTTTTACATAAACATTTTCGATATTCTTTTTTCGAAAGGCTTAGTACTTTTTGTACACACACATTCAAAACTCGACTCGAACCCTCAACATCTTGTACACATTGATCATTAATATAATTTCACCTTTTGAAGAATTTCCTCTGCTTCTTGATATCGAAAATTCCGGGTTAAAACCTTTGCTTTATAAAGAGCCAAGTCCAAGTTCACAACCAAAGGACTTTCTCTTGACTCAACTCTTCCAGGCTCAAAAAAAGGCATTTTCTTGGCAAATTTCGAAAGACTTGCATCAACAGAAGACAAGTTCTCCTCTTCATCTTCAACTAATGAATCCAAAACTGGCCTTCTAACAACAAGAAGCTCCTCTAAAGACTGTCTAGTAGCTCTGATCTCTTCATTAAGTTTATCTTTGTCTTCACTGAATGGTTCAGCTGAAGCTTGGTTTTCTTGAAGTGATGATGACAGTGTGTGTAAATGAGGTTTTGTGTGTGTAAGTTTGAAGGGTATAGGGGTGTGGAATTTTGGTGGAGTTGGGGTTTGTTTTGGTGAGAAAATGGTTAAGTTTGAGGGGTTTGAAGAGGTTGAAGAATAGAAGAGCTTCATTTTGTTAGCTTAACTGTGTGTTTTTAGTTTGTGTTCTTTTAACAGATAAAACTGTTTGTGTAGTAGAGAGCTTTTGAGGTGGGACTTCCCATTCCATACAAGTGTAAATCTTTTTTTTAAAAAAAATATTTCATTTTACTTATAAATTATTGGCAACTATATTAAGTATATTTTATTTTATTTTTGTTTAAACAAAGGTAAAAAAAATTATATTTTATTAAATATATTTATAGATTTATTTTTGGGAAAAATTTTAAAAAATTGTAGTTAATTTAGTTGAGGTAAGTTGTACAGTATGGTGGTACTCAAACTGAGGCAGAGTTATGGTTGGAGACCTGACACGTAGCACACTTTCTATTCTAGATAGCTCAGTTAAATCTAAATTTCAGATTTCCTAGTGACGTGGAAGCATTTTATTGGCCACAAATATGGGATAAAATGAGCTATGTTTTTTTTTTTTTTAAATGAACTATGTTGTGATACGGGTAGATACAGAAATAATGCCACAATTACAAAATCACCCTGGAGGCTAGAGCTGGTCAACATATTACTATACTGTTGCAGATTTCGGAAATCGGAACTATTCGGTTAAGGTATCGATTTACGATTTATTGGGTGATTTGGTTGAAAAATCGACAATTTATCGGCGAAATTTTTGTAAAATCGATCGAATCGATTCCAAAATTTTGTCCAATTTATTAGGAAATCGACCGATTTTTATAACAGAGCTACACCAAAATAGGTAAAAATTTTAACTTTTTACAGTTACAGATATAGTGTAGAACATCGATAAATGAATATTTGATAAGCGAATAACTTCATCAAATAAATAATTTATTTCGATCCCGACATAATAGAGATAATGTATTTTTTACCTCGATAAATGAATAAAATTTTCCAGTCCCAAGTGCATTCATTTATCGAGGTTTAACTTTATATTATTCTGAAAGACTGTTGTGAAAAATCGATATCAAAAAATCAATACTTGAACTTTATTACATACGAGTAAGAATTACGAGTCCCACATCCATACGTAGTGTAAATGAACATTTTGAAAATTTTAATTTGAATACTTGAAATTTTTGTTGTGCAAAACGTAATTTTCCATTATATGAAAGAACCAAGAAGTGCATGAAAGTTTTGGCTGGTCAATTTTCCATTATGAACTTCATCAAGTCGAAGGAACCAAAAATCTCGTTTAGTAAAGTTTTATATATACCTCCTTCGGAGTCTCGAACCAAGTTCGATGTACTGGATGTATATTATGGACTGGCCCAAGTTAAAAATAGGTCCAATGAGAGGCCCAGCCCAAGAGGGGTTAGAATGTGCAGAATAAAAGAGGGAAAGAAGGGGAAATTAGGATTATCGATTATGAACTTTGTGTAAATGCTATCTAGTTTGGGAGAGTACGGACCTCTCGAATGTCCGATATCTTTATGTAATCAGTTTTCTGTGAGTCAGTTCATTACAATTGGTATCAGAGCATTCGATCTAATGGGAGAGGAGATGACAGATTTCGGAGAGGAGATGAAGGAATTGATTAAGAAAGGGGTGGAGGAGGCATTTGAGAAAGCAATGGATGCGATGCGTCAATCGTTGGCAAATTGGTTTAGGGAGAGGCAAATCGCGGCAGAGAAGAAGATGGGAAGGAACTATGCAGCTCCATCCAAGCTTGCTGCAGAGAACGACGAAGGAGGAAGAGAAATCGAAGTTGGTTCCTTAAATTTGGTAAATCAATCAACCAAAACTCCTACGCCTGTGTCATTTGTTGCTAATCAGGATTATTTAAGTAATGAGGAAAAAGTAATTGATGTTAAGGCTGTGGGTTTGAAATTGTTACAAGATCTTAAACCTGCAAATTATGCCCCTCAGGTGTTTGATATAATTCCTGAGATTGATTTGATTGCTTCTCCTATGAAAATAGATTTTGTTTATCCTACTAACAGGTTTGACAATATTCTAATATATAAGTTACATGAAAATGAATATGGTAAAACTCATGGTACACTCTATGTCACTTTTAAGAATATGGTCAACGCAACTCAAGTGTTTGATCTTAGTTCTCCAGTGGTTTCCCAAATGAGTAATATGTGCAACTCAAATAAGTTTGTCAAATTGCTTGGTGGCCGGGAACGAGGCTGCAAAAGCAAAACACTGAAGGCCCCTGCTGATCAAACAGGTTTATGCAGTCCATGGTCCTTATTTGAAGACCATGCCCTTCTTGTCCTGATGAATGATATGGGTCCAAATTGGGAGTTTGTTAAGGATGCTATTGGCAGCACTTCGCAATTCAAGTGCATCATCCGCAAACCTAAAGATTGCAAGGAGCGTCATAAGATCTTAATAGATAGCCCCGCTGTTGATGGAGCAGATAGTGCTGAAGATTTAGGGTCATCACAACCATACCGGTCAACTTTACCTGGCATACCAAAGGGTAGTGCTATACAGTTATTTCAACTGTGGCAAGGGAAGTTAGAGATCTTCATGACTCCAAGAAGCGACATGACTGTTAGTCCTGTGATCAATGCTGGGGAAGGTTCTACTGAGGCACAAGTTAGTGGATTGCAGTTTTCTGCAAGACTGATGCTTGGGCTTTGTGTAGTTGACGAACAGGCAAAATGTGAGAATTGGATCCGAGACGATGAAAATATTATAGAATGGGAAAGTACCACCTGGTGGCTAAATAGGCTGATGGGCCGACCAAAGAAGGGTGCCATAACAAAGAGAATGACAGCTATTGAGGAGATGGCTGGGATGGATGTCTTGTGCAGTGATAAAACAGGGACCTTAACTCTCAACAAGCTTATAGTTGACAAAAATCTAATTGAGGTTTTTGCCAAAGGTGTTGAAAAAGACATAGTAGTCTTGATGGCTGCAAGAGCCTCTCGATTGGAGAACCAAGATGCCATAGACGCAGCAATCGTGTCCATGCTGGGTGACCCTAAGGAGGCACGGGCTGGAATTACCGAAGTTCACTTTCTTCCATTTAATCCAACTGACAAACGAACAGCTCTTACATACCTAGATGGTGCTAGAAACATGCACAGAGTGAGAAAAGGTGCACCAGAGCAGATTCTCAGTCTAGCATGGAACAAATCAAAAATTGAGAAAAGAATGAATGCTATGATAGACAAATTTGCTGAGCGTGGACTTCGATCTCTGGCAGTTGCTCGCCAGCAAGTACCTGAGAACACCAAGGACAGTGCTGGTGGGCCTTGGGAATTGGTCGGCCTTATGCCTCTCTTTGATCCACCTCGCCATGATAGTGCTGAAACAATTAAAAGAGCTTTAGAACTTGGAGTGAGCGTCAAGATGATCACAGGTGATCAACTTGCAATCGGAAAAGAAACTAGAAGACGCCTAGGCATGGGAACAAACATGTACCCATCATCGTCTCTGCTTGGAGAACACAAGGATTCTTCCCTTGCAACTCTTTCAGTCGAGGAACTTATTGAGAATGCTGATGGTTTTGCTGGAGTGTTCCCTGAGCACAAATACGAGATAGTAAAAATATTGCAAGGTAGAAAGCACATATGTGGAATGACTGGTGATGGAGTTAATGATGCACCTGCACTAAAGATAGCAGACATAGGAATTGATGTAGCAGATGCAACAGATGCTGCCCGGGGTGCCTCTGATATAGTTCTAACTGAGCCAGGGCTAAGTGTTATCATCAGTGCTGTTTTAACAAGCCGTGCCATCGTCCATAGGATGAAGAACTACACGATATACGCGGTGTCCATCACAATACGTATTGTGTTGGGATTCTTGTTAATCAGTGTCTTTTGGAAGTTCAATTTCCCTCCTTTGATGGTTCTAATCATTGCAATTCTTAATGATGGTACTATCATGACAATATCTAAAGACAGAGTCAAACCATCGCCACTTCCAGACAGTTGGAAACTCACTGAAATTTTTACAACTGGAGTTGTCATAGGGACTTACCTTGCCTTGATGACGGTCTTATTTTACTATGGAATAGCTGAGACTAGTTTTTTTGCGAAACATTTCCATCTACATGATTTCAACAAGCACCAATACGATGCAGTTCTTAAAACTCTCGGGAAAGAAGAAACCAAGAAACTTAACAAATTTATAAATGGGCGTCTATCTTCAGTTGTGTACGGTGTACCTTCAAGTCAGTACCATAAGCCATGCCCTGATTTTTGTGACGCGTTCCAGGGGATGGTCATTTACTGAAAGACCTGGCTCTCTTCTAGTTTGTGCCTTCATCATTGCTCAGTTGATCGCGACTGTCATATCTGTTGTAGTCACTTGGGATGTTGCTGAAATTGTCAAGATTGGATGGAAATGGACAACAGTTATTTGGATATACAACATTCTAATGTACCTCCTGCTTGATCCAATCAAATTTGGTGTCCGATATGCTCTCAGTGGAAGAGCTTGGGGTCTGATACTGGACCAAAAAACGGCATTCACCACACAAAAGGACTTTGGCAAGGAAGCTCGGGAAGCAAAATGGCCATTCCCATTTGCATTCCCATTTGCAGAGGACATATTGTTTATTCTTACTTTATATGCTGGCTTAGAGGGTTTTCATGTCAATGTTGAGGGAAGACATGTTTCTTCTTTTCCCTATCGTCCTGGTTTTACTCTTGAGGACGCCACAGGTCTATTCGTAAAAAGGGATGTTGGCGTGCATTATGTATTTGCTGCTGCATTACCCACAACTCATTCAAGTTTTGATCCAAAGAAGCATCTGGATATAATTCCCAAGTGGAAGGCCCCACCTCTCCCTGATTCAACTGTCGAAATTTTTATAGGCATTCTTTCAGCAGGCAATCATTTTGCAGAGAGGATGACTGTGTACAATAGGGGATGCTGAATATCCTTTGTCAGGATTGATGGGCAAGTGTACAATAGGGGATGCTCGCAATATGGTCATGGAAGAATCTAAGAGACAGTTCGACCTTGAGGACAAGGTCGTTTTTTTTTTTGAGCGGGGTATTGTTATGGACTGGCCCAAGTTAGAAATAGGCCCAATGAGAGGCCCAGCCCAAGAGGGGTTAGAATGTGCAGAATAAAAGAGGGAAAGAAGGGGGAATTAGGATTATCGATTATGAACTTTGTGTAAACGCTATCTAGTTTGGGAGAGTACGGACCTCTCGAATGTCCGATATCTTTATGTAATCAGTTTTCTGTGAGTCAATTCATTACAACGTATGAATTTTTATCAGTGGATGAATGCAATCAACTGGCGAGTTTACTAGTAATTAGCTGTTGTATCTTGGCGCTAAGTCTACAAAGAAGAAAGATTGATATGCAGAAAGGTAAAGAGTGAACCTGGTGTGACATTGTTGATGAATGTAGCTAGGGACGGATCCAGTGTAGAATGTAGAAGATCAGCCAGGGGACTTAAGTAAAAGAATTGAAAATTAAGTAAGAGCATCTCCAACAGTATCCTAGCTTATTTAGGGATTTTCCCTGAGATTAAAAGATTTGAAATATAATTTTAAGGCTAAATATGTAAATTACTATAAAAAAATTATATTTACAAAATTGCTCCTGCGGGGCCACTTTATTTATAGGAAGAAAATCTTTTAACCTCAGGAAGATTGCCCGAGGATAACCTCAGGCCCAATTTTCTCTATAAAAAATTAGATCTTAGTAACTTTTAGGACATAGATAAGTAATTTCATCTCCAACAATGTTAGTTATACTCATTCCTTATTTGATAGTATTTTATTCTTATAACTAATTTGTATCATTAAAAGTACAACATTTATACTCATTCCTTATTTGATAGTATATATTTTATTCTTGTAAGTAATTTGTATCATTTAAAGTACAACATACAGAGAGAAAAAGAGTGTTTATAATTTTTTATAATAAAATATAAATTAGGGGAAGCTTAAAAATAGGAGAGCGATTCCTTATTTTTAAGGAATAAGGGGAGTGTTCTACTAATTTAAGGAATCACTAGGACATTATTTGAACACTATTTTACACTCATTATATCTTATCTATACTATCTTATCTATATATTATAAATTGCTGGATAACCCTTTCCTCAGGTTCGGGATCCATATTCAGGTTTGATAGATATCCATGACCCAGTATAGTAGTAAATTATATGATTAGGATTAGGTTCGGGATCCGTTTATATTACCCATCCAGTTATATAATATGATCCATATTTTAAAATATATTGACCCGATATTATATAAAATCATGACAAACCACAAATTATTTTCTTTCCAAAAATTATTTCCTTGATAATACCAAAAATTGTTAACAAATGATTTTGATTGGTTATAATTATAATGGGCCCGCCAAGACAATCCAATTAAAATATTCCAAAATGCCAAATAATTATTTCCTTCACAAAACACAAATTATTTTCTTGCCAAACAGTATTTCCTTTCTAACAATTGTCAATTTTTCTTGGCAGTTGTTATTATTAATGCCAAATAATTGGTTATAATTATAATCCATATTTTAAAATATATTGACCCGATATTATATAAAATACACATCATGACAAATCACAAATTATTTTCTTACCAAAAATTATTTCCTTGATAAGGTTCGGGATCTGTTTATATTACCCATCCAGTTATATGATATGATCCATATTTTAAAATATATTGACCCGATATTATATAAAATACACATCATGACAAACCACAAATTATTTTCTTGCCAAAAATTATTTCCTTGATAATACCAGCCAAAAATTATTTCCTTGATAATACAAAAAATTGTTAACAAATGATTTTGATTTGTTATAATTATAATGGGCCCGCCAGGCCCATCCAATTAAAATATTCCAAAATGCTAAATAATTATTTCCTTCACAAAACACAAATTATTTTCTTGCCAAACATTATTTCCTTTCTAACAATTGTCAATTTTTCTTGGCAGTTGTTATTATTAATGCCAAATAATTGGTTATAGTTATAATGGGCCCGCCAGGGCCATCCAATTAAAACATTCTTGCCAAAAAAAAAATTCCTTCACAAAACACGAATTATTTTGTTTCCAAAAATTATTTCTTTTCTAACAATTATCAATTATAATTATAATGAGCTTGCCAGGGCCATCCAATTAAAACATTCTTGGCAAAAATTATTTCCTTCCACAA
Organism: Kitagawia praeruptora; assembly: GCA_037693485.1. Lineage (NCBI taxonomy): Eukaryota > Viridiplantae > Streptophyta > Magnoliopsida > Apiales > Apiaceae > Kitagawia > Kitagawia praeruptora. The sequence continues at coordinate 18,041,201 of CM075353.1, forward strand.
ATTTTAAATTATTTTAAATTTTGTTTAATGATAACAAATTATTTAAATAAATTATTTTATTTTATTTAAAATAAATTAATAATTTTATTTTAATGATTTTGTTTAATTTTGTGAAAAATTATTTTGTTTAATGATGTGTGTCATTTTTCTTGGCAGTTCAATAGTTCACTACTAATTTCATTATCCAAATTCTTTTTTTAATTTTTAAAATTTTGGTAATATCACTAAATTAGAAATATATTGACATCCGTACCATTGGATCGTCGATAATTATTAATTAATTTTTAATTACTCCATAGATGACAAAATTGGCATATTCCTTCAAAGATTTGGCAGAGAGTAATCGAAAAAAAAAAGGAAGAAGAAGAGTTAAAATCTATCCACATGTCTCTGTGGTGTGGTGTTTGTGACTTTAATGTATTTACTTAAAATTATAATTATAATGGGCCCGCCAGGGCCATCCAATTAAAACATTCTTGCCAAAAATTATTTTCTTCCACAAATTATAAATTATTTTAAATTTTGTTTAATGATAACAAATTACTTAAATAAATTATTTTAATTTATTTAAAATAAATAAGCAGTTTATTTTAATGAATTTGTTTAATTTTGTGAAAAAATATTTTGTTTAATGATGTGTGTCATTTTTCTTGGGAGTTCAATAGTTGACTACTGATTTCATTATCCAAATTGTTTTTTTAATTTTTAAAATTTTGGTAATATCACTAAATTAGAAATATATTGACATCCGTACTGTTGGATCGTCGATAATTATTAATTAATTTTTAATTACTCCATAGATGACAAAATTGGCATATTCCTTCAAAGATTTGGTAGAGAGCAATCGGAAAAAAAAGGAAGAAGAAGAGTTCCTTGGTCCCCATTCTGTGATGTCTTAAAATCTATTCACGTGTCTCTGTGTTGTGTGTCTGTGACTTTAATGTATTTACTTAAAATAATTTAATTGTTTTCCGTATTATGATTTAATTGTTTTAATTTATTCTTTTTATCTACTACAGTTATAAAACATGATATAGTTGACACTAATAAAATAATGTTACAATGTTCAATTTTTTTATCTTTCTAAAATTGATTGTTGTATTAATAATTTGTTATACTAATTGTAATTTAAAATATCAAAACACCTCATGTTCTTCAAGAAATTAACATATTTAACTATTAAAGTAGGCAACTTTTTAGTACTACTATCATTTTTCATTTCTACATTATAAAACTACACATAATTTATTAAAATTTAAAATAAAATTTATTTAAAATATGAACTCCCGTGTGCGAAGCACGGGCATTAAACTAGTAATAAGCAAAAGGGGGTATAATTTGTAGTTGGTTACCCCCTATTTTTGGTTATCCTCATTTTTGGTTATCCCTCACTTATCACCGTTAGATCAGCAACTCAAATAGATCATGACCGTTTGATTTAACAATACTAAAATACTAAAAATTATTATATACAAATATGTAAGGTTCAAATTCTTTCAATAACATATTAAAATTAATATTTATAATATTATATTATAAATAAATTATAAAATATTAAAAGTAACCCGTGCTTTGCACGGACTATAAGCTAGTATTATATAATAAGAATAAGAGTGATAATGTATAAGTACTATCATAAGTTTAGGGATCGAATCCCAACTACTACAAAATATAATAAATATAAATATGATTCAAAGTTGAGTTATAAAGGCATGAATTTTTAACTTCAAAACTAATCCCTGCATCGACGGACATTGTTACAAAACCAAGATTTTTTTTTTTTTTTTTTTTTGAACGGCAACCATATTATAATAAAGAGAAGAGTTACAATCACTTGACAGTATTCTTGGACATGCCCATGAACACCAATCCTACTGAAACTTCAGATTGATGAAGTCCTACGTACTTACTAATAGAACTTAATTTTGATGGATAAGATTATTACAGCCCTGAATGGGAAAATTTGGCCTTCCTAGCCACTGGAACTTTCTCAGCTTTACCTCTTCCTCATTTGACATTCATCAAGTAAGGCAAATTTCAGAAGCACATGAACCAATTGCATTAGTTGTTCTACTCCAACCTTTTGATCAAATAGGTTACGGACTGATTCTCTCAAGTACATTATAGCATCTTGATTCGAGGCTGAGCCCCTTGAGACCGTACTATTGACCTCTCTAAAAGACATTAGACCCTTATCCTTGGGAGTTGCCTCTTCATACATTTTTGCTTTACCCTTGTCTTTTGATGAGGAACCTGCTTGTTCTTTAGTTGATGTCTTTCTGGGATCTTTAAGAACCCCCTCTTTGATTGTGATGCCTTGTGCGCTTAGCCTAGCACGATCATCGAATGATGGGTCCGATTTGATCGAAAATGCATGCTCTTTAGTTTCCATGAGGAGTTGAGCTTCCAGTAGATTCTCTAGTTCTTTTAGTTTTAGTGAAGCCGCACATTCCATTTCTTCTACAACTATTTCTTTCTGCCTTTTAGGTTTCGGGCCTTGGATGACTTCTCCTAAGCCCATGTTGGGTTGAAATTGGAGAGCAGGTAGATGAGGTCCCCATCCGATATCTATATCAAGACAATCCCTTAAAGGAGGAAAACTATAATCCACTTCCACAATTTCTGAAAGGTTGTGCAATCCATAGAATGCTCCAAAACGCGCTGCTTGGTTTCTTTCTGCAAAGATTGGGTAGATTCTGCACATCGGCTCGGGATCCGATGAGAGTAAAGAGTTACAAGCATTGATCGCCTGAATTGGTTCCACCAGCCCTTCTCTAGAAGCTTCATCAAAATCTTGTCGACGGAGAATCCGAAATGATTCGACATGTTCAGTTTCTATGAGCATATTATCAAAACCCCTGGAGAAAGCCTCTTTCATCCCATATGGATCGCCCAAAGTTGAGCCTGCATGTGATTCAGGTCTTTGAAAGGACCCATTACGCACCAGATGAGTAGACCATTGTGGTCTCTAATTATGATACACACACCATTTGTGTTACCATTTTCAAGAGGGATTTCTTGACCCGTCTCAAAAACATTTATTTTGATAAAACCGAACGGAGGAGGATTCCAAACTCGGTTCATGCTCGGAGAGAAGGTTTGATATGAGAAAGGTTTGAAACAAAACTTAGAAGATTTATGCTGGTGTGAGTCTCATGCAAGGAGATGCTATTGTTTTAAAGCACCTAGAATGGGCGCTCAAACGGTAAAATTTGAAATTTTGCATGGGGGGGGGGGGTAGTCAATGGAATGTTAGCATGCCTCTTGAGAAATGCAACTACATCTGCTTTCGTATGGCTTTTGCGTTTTTCTGTATAGTGGTTTCTTATACTATTCGTTCATCATCCACTGTATCCTGTGACCCCTAATAAAATAATAACAATATAGACCATTGTTAAAGGTATGATTAGGGGAAAAGAGGAATTAATTTAAGTCACTCCCTTCCAAACACCACGAACTACCCAGAGGTTGAAGCTGTTGGTTTGGGCTTGAGATTCTATGTTGCATCCCAGGTCCATCTCACGGAACGGAGTTCCCTCCCCTTATTTGCTAAATCATGGGCTTCTGTATTATAATCTCTTTTGACATGCTTTAAACAAATGCTCAGTGGATTAATGTCAAGTTCTGTTAACATTGTCCCTGTCCTGGAATTTCTTTTTTGGAGAGTAAAGAATTCTTCAAACTCATCCACTAAATTTTTTGAGTCTGAATAAATTGAAATACTGTATGACGCCAAGCATGAAAAAGACCAGGTCAATATAACCATTCTTAGAGCTTCCAATTCTGTTGAGAATATGTCCGAAGTGCTGGCCGGCCCTGAGAATAAAACTTTGAGCTTTTTGTTCCTATCTTTGATGATCCCCCCTATACCTCCCCTCTTCCTTTGATGTGACCATGATCCATCTATGGTTGCCACTAGATCAGAATCTCTGTATTTATCCTCCCAGAATTTTTTGTAAACTTGATGATGATACTTTAGGATTGAGCCTTGAGGATTTCTCTCCCATTCTTTGTCTTGGGAAGGGTCTAGCCAGTTATTTATAACTGCCCATTTAAAAGATCTCGCCAATATTAAGTTGATAAGCACCTTGTTTGTTGTATTAGTGTTACCAAATACCTTTTCGTTTCTAGCCAACCAGATTGACCACAAGACTGCTGATAAGGTTACTTGCCATGCTTTCTTGTATTGAGTTCCTTTGTGAAGTCTGAATGTATTCGACCAAATTGAAGTTGACTCAAATTTGACCCCTCTCAATTTCCACCATCTGCTAACAAACTCCCATGCCCACTTTGCTATAACACATTCAAAGAAAATATGCTCTTGATTCTCTCTAGCTCCAGTACACCAGCTACACTCATTTGCTATATTAGAGTTGCGGATTCTTGATGTCAGGAATTCCCTTGTAGGTAAGACACCATGTTGGGTTTTCCACAAAAAGATTAGTATTTTTGGGGGGGCTTTGATTCCCCAAATTTTCTCCCATATAGCATCTGATTGTGGAATGATGTTGGACATGGTTGACCTTTGATAGCATTCAGATGTTGTGTATTCAGAATTTGATGGTACCCAACGTAGCAAATCATTTCCCCTTGCTAATTTAATGCTTCTAACCATGTCAAAAAATTGCATTTTCTCCCCTAATTCACCTTCATGCGGGATACGAAACCACCATACATCATCAAGTTCTCCCATGTTTTGCATCAGAAGTGAAACAAAGCAGATCGATTCTTCTTTGAGTTTGGAAATTGCAAACATCCTTGGGAATAATTCCTTTACACGTCCATGCTCATTCCAATGATCATGCCAAAACAAGATTTTAGTTCCTTGTTTGACCGACCATACAAAATTTTTTGGCATTAGTAGATGTCTTAAAGATAATCTATCTCTCAAGCAGACTATGTCTTTGAAAACCTTTGACATCCGAGCATTAGTTTTTATCTGAAACAAGTCGTAGTTTACCTCAAACCCATATAGGGTCACCATCAACTTGTGCCAAAATTTATCTCTTTCTGCATACATTTTCCACCACCACTTGCCCATCATTGCACCATTTCTAGCTTGTAATGAGGCTATATTCAAACCACCTGCATACTTTGGCAAGCACAGAGTATGCCAACTTAATGTGTGCAATTTACGAGTTTGACCATCACCCCAGAAGAAGCCTCTTCTGATTTTATCAATCTCAATTTGGACTTGATTTGGCATGACAAAAAGGTTAAACCAGTAGTTTGGAAGACTATCTAGTGCTGACTTTAACAAGATCAGTTTGCCTGCTGGATTGAGTGATTCACTTTTCCACCTAGACAAGCATTTTTCCATCCTCAAAATGATAGGATGTCAGAAGTCTTTCCGTCTAGGATTCGCACCTAATTTCATCCCCAAATAAGAAATTGGCTCGATGCCAATGTTGCACCCCAATTTGGAGGCCCAATACTCAATATCAATATGATCCCGCTTGAAACCATATAGTGAGCTCTTTTGGTAATTAATCTTTAAACCACTTAGGAGTTCAAAGCATTGTAAAACTCGTTTAACTCCTAGAATGGATTGGAGGTCATCTTTGATAAAAAGGATCGTGTCGTCTGCGTATTGGAGGTGAGAGATAGATTGATCACCATTGTTCAAACTCACTCCTGAAAATACCCCTTGCTTCGTGGCTTCCTCTAACATGCAGTGTAAGATTTCCCCTACAATTAGATAAAGCAGTGGTGACAGAGGGTCCCCCTGACGTAGGCCCCGATGCGGAGAGAATTCCTTTGTTGGGGAACCATTTACGAGAACAGAAATCCTAATAGACTGGAATAGATTTTCCATCCAGCTCACCCACCTCTGCCCAAAATGCATACTCTTTAAACACTGAAAAAGAAAAGGCCAACTTATGGAGTCAAAGGCCTTTTCAAAATCAAGTTTTAACATAACTCCTGTCATTCTTCCTGCTTTTAAACCATGGACAATCTCATTTGCCATAAGCACACTATCTGAAATCTGCCTGCCTTTAATAAATGCCGACTGAATATCCGAAATTATAGTATGGAGGACTCTTTTAAGTCTGTTTGCAAGTACTTTGGTGAGGAGTTTAACCGAGCAATTGATTAAACTGATCGGGCGAAAGTCTTTTACTCCTTTAGGATGTTGAACTTTAGGAATAAGTGCGAAGAAGGAGGAGTTCATACCACTAGGAAGCTCTGACCCTGAGTAGAATTCCCCAAAGAGATGTAACACGTCTAGTTTGATTAACGACCAGTTTGATTTAAGAAAACCTGCGTTAAGACCATCAGGTCCTGGTGCCTTTTTTGAGTCCATTTCCTTCAAAGCCAATTCTATCTCTCGTAATGTGAACTTTGATTCTAACATACATGCATCATCTTGAGTAATACTCGGTATGGGAAGTCTACCTAGTTTGAACAGAGGGTCCTTGCTTGTGTTTTGGAAGAAAACCCGAAAATAGTCAAAGAAAATATCCTTGACCTGTGCAGGTTTAGAAACCCAGCAGTTTTGATGTGAAATCCCTTGGATTTGATTTCGCTTTCTTCTGCTAGAAACACACCCATGAAAAAACTTTGTGTTTTTATCTCCATAAAGTCCCCAATTAATACGAGCTTTCTGTTTTAAACTTTTTGAACGACAGTCGTATAATGCTGTTAATTCTTTTCTAATTCCTTCCTTCAATCTGTCATCCCAATTTTCCTCATCTGTTTTCTCTTGAGCCAGTTCTTGTTTCTTTATTCTGCCCTCAATGTCCCCGTTTGTCTCCTTGTTCCATTTACGAATAACCGTTTTAACCTCCCACAGCTTAGTCCCTAGATCTCTACTAGGAGAAGAGTGCCATCTTTCTTGAATAAGTTTGATTAGAGATGCATCCTCCAACCACCAGTCAAACAGTTTGAAAGGTTTCGGTCCCCAATCAAAATTGGACCTGTAGATAACCAACGGTTTGTGGTCCGAATTTTTTCTTGCTAGAAGCCTCCCTTCCCAATCACCTGAGTCTAACCATCTGTGATTTACTAGAGCCCTATCCAGTCTACTCTTTTTGTTGCTGGGTCCAAACCAGGAGAAGATCAGGGAACCCGTACTTAATTCTTCAAGACCCAAGTTATGAATTAGCATATTAAAATGCTTAGAGTCTCTAGAAGCATAAGTACAGTTCGCCCTATCACTGTCCTTCCGAACACAATTAAAGTCTCCTATAATGATTATTGGAGATTCTACATGTGGCCAATATGCTTGAGACAAATCATGCCATAATTCCAACTTCCTAAGTTGGTCATTTGGGGCATAAACATTAAAGCATGTAAAAACTTGGTTTGTGCTGCTCATTTTACCAGTAAATCTAATCCAATTCCTGTAACTCTGATGTGAAATGTATTCGATTAGATCAGTATCCCAAGAAGTAAGTAATCCACCTGATAATCCTACCGCCGGGGAATCAATCCAACCATGGTTATCCTCCTTCCAAATTGATGCTTTTTTCCATTTGTCCCATTCTCTGCATTTAGTTTCCTGTAGACAAATGATGTTAGGCTTGATTTTTTGAATATAGGTTTTGAGATTAACTCTATGAGCGTGATCCACTGCACCCCTCAAGTTCCAGCTGAGAATCACCAGTGTGTCCATCTCAAAATTTATGCAAATTTTCTCGAACTAGTCTAACTCAACAGTCTCTCTTTGATAGCTGTTAACGTCGAATTTCGGTCCTTTGCTAGGGTCAGACCTAGATTTTCCCCTGTTTCCAGGATTAGGACTGCCTCTAGATCTTTTCCTTCCAAACCTCTGTGATCTATTGGTGGGTGCTGATATCTCTCAGGAATTTGAAAGTGGCGATTGATCTTTGCCTTTTCTGCTTTCTTCCTTGGTCGACCTCTTTTCGTAGTTAATTTAATCTTTCTTATTTTCTTCATTAACACAGAGCTCTTTTTCTGCACCTGAAGAACCTCTTGAACCATTGGGGATGGAGTATTGTCAAGATTTCGAAGTTCTGACCCTTTGCGTGAGCTAGCCGTGGAGATAGAGCTATCAACCTCATTTGAACGCCAATTCCATTTAAGCTTCTGATCTGAATCACTTTTATGACTATTACACTGATCCTCGCTCTTCTGTTTAGACTTTCCCTCCTTTGTGTTTTCAAAAATCTGAGTTACGTCCTCAAAAAGAGGATAATCACCTTCAGGTCTGGGTGATTTTGGTTCTGATAAAGGATCATTAAGGTTTTCCAAACCTGGATCAGAGAGTCCTTTTTCTTCTAGTTTTTCGTTACCCACTACATGGTGAGAGCTACTAGAATTTGTGCTAATGTCATTCTCTTTATTCTCCACTTCCTCTTTTTCATTATCGTCTTCCTCCTGGTCTTCTTCGAAAGTTGTCGGACTATTTTTGTTTTCCCAGCCTTTGCATTCATCACAGATAATCACATAATTTTTTCCATCCAAACATATTGTTTGTTCCCAGTACAAAGCCTTCTGTTCTTCCGTTTCCAGAAAAATTCTTGGGTTCCTCAAAATATGGTCATCTATGATTACCGGAGCAATCTCAATTATCGTGGCTCTATCCCCAATAATTTTCAAGAAATTATCCTTGCTCCATGTTGTGATTGGAAGACCTCTAATTTCCACCCATGTACCTCTTGGAAGGATTAGATTTTCTGCCGTGGCTTTCTTGGTATTCAAAAAACCCAAACCCACAAATTCAAGGTCAATCTTGTCTAAATCAGTTCCTTCTGGAAATGTGACCAAGAAGCTCTTAGATGACATTGATTTAACTTCTACATCTCCAAAACCTAACAGATCCATTGTGTTTCTTATGGCCAAGAAACTGTCCTCTTTCCAAGTTTCCACAACTATACTTCTATTTAGCACTTCTATGAAATTTTTGTTAGGGGAGATTTCAATCGGTGTTACCTTTGAGAACTGATTTGAGGTATCAAATAAGCCATCTGGGGTCTTGCTCTTCTCTTTCTTTAGCGCTTCATATGACTCAGATTTCTTTTCATTTTGATTATATGTCGCACTCCTTGTCCTTAAGCTTGTAGAATTCCTCAATGGAGTCTTAATATTTTGTCTATGAGAGACTCTCTTCCTTGCCCAGCTAATGTAGATCCTTTTATCATTGATGAGGAACCCATTGACCTTGTTGATTAAACTTTGTAATGTTTTATCATCCACTACCTTGATAAAACCATAGCGGTTATTATTCTTGTCTCTTTTTTTCGGTAGTATAATATCGATTATTCTTCCTTCCTTCTTGAATAATATCCATAGATCCTTGAGCTGAACTGAGTCCGGAAGATTAGAAATGAAACCTGTGTTTTTTTCTCTGTCCTCCATGTTTAGCTCGACCCTATCCTTCCTTATTTCCTTTGGGGGGAAAGTCCGTCCTTGTTCTTTAGTTGAAATATTTTGTTTCAACAGAGCTTCTTTGTAGTTTAACTTTTGGTTCCCTAAGCTCTTGAGGTGAATTTGATGAAGTGCCTCTGTGATTGCACGATCATCCCCCTTACTCGCTCTAATTGCTACTTCTTCCTCCACCCAAGACCTGTTATCTTTGATAAAGCTAAGAATCTCTTCCTCCCTAAACTTGGCTTTATGTTCCTCCTTGTTTAATTCTTTGTTCATCAAGAGAATATTCCTCAGCAATTTCTCTTCTTTGTAATCATTCCAAGGAGAATCTTCTTTCAGTCTCATTCTAACTTCCCCTTTTGAATTGTAGTCAATTACCGTTTCTTTCAATTGATTTTCCCAGTGTTGATCGCCAGCACCATAGTTGTTGATCTGTTTATTTCCCCAATTTTTGAATTTTTTCTTCCAAATCCTTTTGCTATCCTCCACTGACCTAAACCTGTTATTCAACCAGTTTTCATCTATGTAGAAAGCATCTGTACCACTTTTGTGATCTTCCCCAGCATCTTCATTACCTCCCAACTGGTGTTGATCTGAAGATTGTGACCGTTGGTGTTTTCTCTCTCCTACTTTGCCCTTTCTCTCTCTATTTTCTCTCTCCATGTGTTGATCAAGCACCAACTCTCACGTTCGACTCTTCAATTACTTATATTCCATCATTAAAACCACGTACATGGCCATTAATTGAGAATGTGACTTAAATTAAGTAATTAACACATGTGTTAATTACTTAATTTAAGTCACATTCTCAATTAATGGCCATGTACGTGGTTTTAATGATGGAATATATGTGATTTTATGGATTACTAGCTCATAATCGTGTAACTCACTATGTTATTTTATTTATATCTATAATTATATTACTCCCTTCGTCCGGTGGAATTCTTATCATTTACTTTTTGCACGGATACCAAGATAGTGGATGTAATATTGTTAAAATAAATGAAGTAATGGGTGTAATAATGATTTTATTGTTAAAATAAGTGAAGTAGTGGGTGTAATAGTGTAAAGTGTTGAAAAAGTGGAATGAAGTAGTGGATGTAATAATGTATTTTATTGTTAAAAGTTATTATTTTTAGTAATGTAAAGAAATGGAAGGGACGATCCAAAATAGAAAGTGTAAAAAAATGAAAAGGACGGAGGGAGTAATATATAAATATAATTTCAATAACAATCAAATACATATTTTAATATTAGATTTATCAATTTTCCATCTAGATTAAAATCTAACCGTCCTTAACATTTTAGTGGGATTTACTTCAAATTCAAATATGCTTTATGGGGTTTTGAAGGATGAGACTAATGGGCTCAAACTAGAAGAACGGAAAAGAAGGAGAGGTGACCCAAATAGTTCTGGTACTATGGACGTTGATGGGGGATTACAACTTATTGGCTCGCAGGTTACACAAATAAACAAAGAAGCTGTTATTTACCGATCCGATGTATACCCGATTCAAAATCCGAAATTTTGTATAACCCGAACCCGATTTTTTGGATTTGGATATGATTTTTAGACCTGAAAATTTTTGGATATGGATTTGGATATTACGTATATCGATCCGAAAACCGATCCAAAACCCGAAAACCGATCCAAACCCGACCCGAACCTGAAACCAGGAAAAAAAACCCGAATATATATATATATATAGGCATATGCGCAAGGGAAAACCTTTTTTTTAAAGAAAACTGAGGTACTCTTCTAGTCCATCGATCTTTCATCAATCCAACGGCTGATATCAATCTCTTATATTTACTTAAAATTAACTAGAGGGGTAATACAGACTTTTTAACTTATACATATCTTTATACAATCAATTTATGATTCAATCAATATACATATATATATATATAAATATATATATATAAATATAGGGTCTTGTTCTAATAGAAACTAACTTAGAATAGAAATTAGAAACTAAACCTAAATTAAATATTTCAAGCTAATCTAATGACCAAATTAGGGGTACCCCAATACAAAAAACGTTTAAAATTATTGGCTCTTTTCAACAAAAAAATAAAAAAAGTTACTGTTCACGTGATGACGTGGCACGTGAATAGTACTCCCTCCGGTCCATTATATAAGGCATTTGACTTTTCTACACGTAACTTTAGGTGCTTTGAATACATAGTTAAAATTATTATTTTTTAAAATTTCTTTTTCTAAATAAAAATTAAAATACTATATTTTTAATCAAAAAAAGAAAAATTAAAAAATAATTATTTTAGCTATGTAGTCAAAGCACCTAAAGTTACGTGTAGAAAAGTCAAATGCCTTATATAATGGACCGGAGGGAGTATTTTTTTAAAAAATATTTTTGTTGAATAGAGCCAAGAATTTTATAAGTTTTTTGTGAAGGTGCCCCTAGCGGGGCCATTAAAATAAATGAAATATAATTTATTTAGTGCATGTTTCTAGTTTCTATTCTAAGGTTGGTTTATATTTGAACGCTAGCATATATATATATATATATTTTTTTAATTTAATTTAAAATTTATACACATCCAAGTATAATTTAATTATATATATATATATATACACATTATTTTATATATATACATTTTAATAAAAATATTATACATGTAATTCAAATTCAATTTTAATAAAATATTTTAATAATTATATAATATGATAATTTGTAATTATTATATATAATATTTCAGATTTTAGATGATTATCATATTAGAAATAATTAATAATAATCTAGTGATTAATCGTCTCTTTCTCAAAATCAAATTTTATTAATATATTTAGGATGTAAATTCCTTTATTTTACATAAAATTTTCATTTGTGTTGGTATATTAGAATTTATTAATTTAACACATTTCAGATTTTACTTAATATATCAATCTGTATAATACGTTATATTTAACTACTTAATCATATTTTATTTAATTTTTATATAAACATTATTAACGTAATTTGCATGTAGCGGTGTTTTTAAATTTACTTACACTATTTTTTATTTTTTGTTTGTTAAGCAACTTACTTGTACTATTTTTAATTTTGAATACCCGAAAAAAAAACCCGATCCGATCCGAAACCCGACGGATTTGGATTTGGATATTGAGTTTTGGATTTGGATATGGTTATGGATTTATTTTAAAAACCCGAAAATATTTGGATATGGATTTGGATTTTGCAAAACCCGAGCCGAACCCGACCCGTTGCCATCCCTAGTTATTTCTAATGATGATTTTTCAGCATCTAATCAAACTTTATCGGCTAAGCTTGCAATGCAAGCTAGCCGTCAACAATGAGTCTACTTCGCTGGAACTGTCGAGGATTGGGTAATACTCGTACAGTTCGTGTTTTCAGGGATTTAGTAAAATCTCATTAGCCCAATTTAATTTTTTTGTCTGAAACTCTTGCAGTAGGTAATAAAGTCGAGGAGTTATCTTCGAAACTTGGTTTTTGTAATTTTTTCTCAGTTGATAGGCAGGGAAGAGGAAGTGGACTTGCAGTTTTATGGAAGCATAATATGAAGTGTAGAGTTTTCGACTCTTCTCAAAACCATATTGATATTATGGTAGATGAGGGTATGTCTTACCCTTGGAGGTTGTCCTGTTTTTATGGTTTCCCAGAACGTGAAAGGAGACAAGATTCTTGGAATTTCTTACGAACTTTAGCGGCTAGTTCCCAGACTCCGTGGTGCATTTTTGGGGACTTCAATGACCTGCTTTACAGCTCAGACAAGGAAGGTATTCATCCTCATCCGCAGAGCCTTATGGATGGGTTTAGAAATGCTATAGAGGACTGTCCGTTATCAGAATTAGAGTTAAAGGGAGGAGGGTTTACTTTGGAAAAGAGTAAGGGTAGTCAAGATTGGGTTAGAGAGAGGTTAGACAGGGCTTTTGCAACTGATTCTTGGTGGCATTTGTTTCTGTTATGCACGTTATCTGTCTCTCATGTGATAGTTTCAGATCATGATCCTATAAAGCTTGTTCTGATTGATGCTGTTGTAGAGAAAAAATCTTTCGTTTTAAGTTTGAAAACACTTGGTTGAAGGAGGAAGAGTTTCATTCTGAAGTTACTAAGTACTGGAAGAGTCTTCCCTCGTCTCACTTACTTCCCAAGCTTATATCTGTATCATCGTTTATGTCAAGGTGGGGACGGAATTTCCTTCACAAATTCAGGGAGAAGGTGGTAAAGCAGAAGGCGATTATAGATGCTTTGAAGGATGGAGTTGACGATGATGGAGTGCAGATGTATTTTGACGAGAAGGAAAAGCTCAATGACTTACTTTTACACAAGGAATTATATTGGAAACAGCAATCAAAGGCTTTCTGGTTGGAGGAAGGGGATTCAAACTCAAAAAAATTTCATGCTACAGACTCTAGTAGAAAGAAGTTGAACCATATAGATTTCTTGAAAACTGAGGATGGGAGAATTGTGTCAAATCATGACGAGCTGTGTGCTATGTTGAAGAGTTATTATAGTAATGTTTTTGCAGCAGATGATAATGTTAGTTGTTAGGCTTGCCAGGCTCCACATTAGTATGATATTGTCCGCTTTGGGTTGGGTCAGGCCCGCACGGATTTGTTTTTGGGCACATCCCAAAAGGCCTCATACTAATGGAGTTAACTGGCTGCTTATATTCTAGCAATCTGCTTCTCCCACAAACGATGTGGGACAACTCCTAACAATCTCCCCCTTCACACATCGGGTTCGACACCTGTCGAATCTACCTCCTTTCTGTGTGATCTTCTCCCCTTGACCCATACTGGAAGTTCCTGGCCATCTGGCCCCCCTTAGGCCCATACTGGAAAGCCCACCTGCTCCCCCTTAAGCCCAACCTGGGATAGCCCCATCTGCCTCTTCCTGGATCCATTCTGGAGCCCATTGAGATTGTTCTGGACCGTTTATAACCATAGCTCTGATACCACTTGTTAGGCTTCCCAGGCTCCACATTAGTATGATATTGTCCGCTTTGGGTTGGGTCAGGCCCGCACGGATTTGTTTTTGGGCACATCCCAAAAGGCCTCATACTAATGGAGTTAACTGGCTGCTTATATTCTAGCAATCTTCTTCTCCCACAAACGATGTGGGACAACTCCTAACATTAGTAGCTATCCTGATCATGAGAACGAAGCAAGGGTATTGATTGATCAAAATGAGATGTTGACAGCGACCTTAACGTTAGAGAAGTTTATTGATGCTATGAAGAGTATGCATCCTGACAAGGCTAGTGGCCCAGACGGTCTGAACCCAACATTTTCCAACAATTTTGGAAATTGCTAGGTAGAGAAGTTTTTAAATGTTGTCAAGATTGGCTCTTAGAAGATAGTTTTGCAGCTGGAACGAATGAAACAACTCTAGTTCTTATCCCGAAGAAAGAGAATGTTGAAGAAATAAAAGACTTGAGACCCATTGCTTTATGCAACGTTTTGTATAAGATCGTTGCTAAGGTTCTCGGAAATAGACTTCAAAAAATTCTGCCAGTGATGATTTCTGAGGAGCAATCGACTTTTTGTAGCAGGTCGTAGCATTACGGACAATGTTCTTGTTGCTTTTGAGTTGATTCATTACATGAAAAGAAAATCGTCTGGTCAAGAAGGAGAAGTTCTTCTTAAGCTCGACATTAGCAAGGCATATGATCGAGTATGTTGGGATTATTTGAGGAATAGAATGGTGGCTATGGGCTTCTCTCAAAGGTGGATTAAGTGGATGATTGATGTGGTATATTTTTGTGTTCGTTCTCAGGGAGGCAGATTTTATCAATTTTAATTCAATTGTTTCCGGGACAAAAATGATAGTTATGAAAATATTTACTAACTAATTATTTATATAAATTTAACTAATTAATTGAAAGATAAACAATGAATTTTAAATCTAGGACAATTAGGTCCACCATGTTTACATAATATCCGGCTTTTAAGGCAAAGCGATCAAAATGGTCGTGCAATTACAGTTTGTTAATCTCTATCAAGCATCAACATGGCCGAAACATGCTTAAACATATAATCACTTTTAGTAATTTAATTAATCGGGTAATTAGAGCATGTGTTAATCTCTCTCAAGAATCAACGCTCTCGAAAATCCAATTATGCTGTCGCACTAAAATTCAATTTCGCTAACCGTATGTGTGCCTCTAGTGAGTAAAAATCTCTCGATCTATTACTCCTATTCGCATATAATTAATCCGTGATATTGGCCGATAACACAAATTAAATATCAAAACATAATCGATTAGAATTACCATAATCAATCAAACCACTATGAAAATCATGCCAGAATTATCATGCAAACATGGCTTCCCTTTATGCCCTAAAACAAACTACTCACTAATATAAAATTAAGAACAACTAAAATTATATAAAAATCCATCTAAAATATACATTTAATAAACAGGTTAAAATAAGAAATACCTTACATTAACGGAGAATTAATCTGAAGAAAGTGTACATAAAAGAGAAGAAAACCAAGCCCCTAGCTCCTCCAAAAATACTTGCCGAATGAATGTAGAAATGTAGTAAATGAAAAGATGTATATATGTGCAGTGTCTTGGTCTAATCTAATCTAATCTCCCCCAAGATGCCCATTCTCCCTGCACAAGCCCTTCTATTTGTAGCTTCAAACTTTCCTCAAAAATCATTATTTTGCCTCCATTATTCACCTTCATCGTTAGCTCTCATAATTAGCCCACTTTGATACATCCTTTTTCTTTTCAAAGCCAACCAACTCATCCACTTTCGGCTGAGTTTATTGTACAAAAGCTAAACACACTAAACATGCTTTTTATTTTAAATAAATTACAAGAATATTCCAAACCCATTAAAATTCGGAACTGAATTTGCTCCTCAGATTTCGAGCTGCTCCAATAGCGGGTGTAGCTCAATAAATCCGAATTTCTTCCATTTTTAGCTCCAAATTAGCTCTTTAAGCCCAAATTCTTCCAAAATTAGGAATTCTTGTCTTCTACAATAAAACATTAATATTTATTAAATAAATATCCAAATAAATGCAAAATGCAATTAAATATGGGAATAAAATTATCTAAAATATATAAAAATATATCCTATCAAACATCCCCACACTAAGCATTTGCACGTCCTCGGGCAAATAAATGAAATAAAAACTAAATCCTATTATCACTTTCGTAGATGACACGATTGCATTGAGCACATGCAACAAGCCGTTAAACCCCTAGGCAGCCCTAGTAGGACGAGTTTTGTCTCGTGAGGGTTTATAGTGAATTTACCCACAAAATCCATTTTTTTTCTGCCAAGTCTCAAGTATGCAACATATCATAGTACTCCACACATGCAAAACTTAATTACACAATATAGAAAAGACAAGTCTTTCAATTTACGCATCATTTGTACAAGACTATCCAAGTAAGCACACAGTCTAGATAGACAAAAAGATCATGAAATATATATCAATGCCGCATTCAGTGAGCAACATGCTATGGATATAAATGAAGCTCACAAAACTCTCAAATCACACATGTGTATAGGTGAAGTGTATTCGCTCAAGTTCAATCAATTAAGTCATGTGCTACCATATGCTTGGTTGTCCACCAAATCTCCACTACTTTGTATACATGCATGCACAAATCAAAAGGTCTTTGTTAAGGGTTGTAACGTGGCTAAGGTGAAGGGTAGGGAATCAAGAAAAAGGCTAACAAGTGGCTCGCTTGACAAACTAATAGAGCACAGTGTTCATTTCTAATTAAAGCACTCAACATGAAATTTCGATCATGTAAAAGCTGATCAGACTCTCACAAGCATTAAACTCCAAGCACATATTACCATGTACTTTTTCACTTTCATATTGCACAAACCAATGAACACAACTCTACTTAATCCTTAATTCTTTCTTTTTCTTTTTCTTTTTTTTTATTTCCCACCAAATTTTCACACTTTAACAAAGAAATCCCCACACTATGCACTCACCAACCTCTAAATGAATCAAAATGCTCTACTAGTAAATCAAGAGAAGAATAAACAAGTAGGCTCAAGAATTTAGATTGGTGATATACGAAAAGAACGGATAAAAGGCTCAAAGGGGTTCACTTAGGATATATGATTCAAGGGTACTGTTTGGATAAATATGGTTAATCCTAGTGCCTTTTATTATTTTCATGCATACAAATATCATGTAATCTCAAAATGGTTTAAAGCAACTTCTAGAGCAACATGCCAAATGATGAACAACACATAACAATAAAATTCGATTGATACAAAATGTACGAATCACAAATTAGGCTCAAGATCCCACAAGGTGAAAGCATGCTTCAGTACTCACTAAAATTGACAACGATGTATCTCAAGTTTTAAAATTTTCGCAAATACGTACAAGGAATCATCAAGTAACAAATGATTTTCTAGAGATATGACATGTCAAATAATCATGCAAAATAAGCTCACAGGATGTGTACCTATCCTTGTTAACACACTATGAGACGGGGCAATTAATTTTCTAATTTTTTTTTGATTTTTTTGGAATTTTTAATCATCGAGAACTCATCCCCACACTTAAGTGGTTCATTGTCCTCAATGAACAATTATATAAAAGAGGAAAATTAAAAAAAACAAAAAAAATCCTAAAAATTACAGAATAAAAATAAAAAAATTTGGAAAAACTCCCCTAATGCATAAGCATGAAGTATCGAGGCACTGAATGTCGAAGCATGGTGTGCAACTCCAAAAAGACCGAAAACATGTTGCGCGGGACCACCATGAGCATCTACAGTTGTTTTAATCCTGCACAAAATTTCCAAACAAGCATTAGCAAAATAAAATATGGCATCAATAAGCAATAATTGATTAAGTGCTTTTGCAGTTTTGGAAAACTTTGTGATAAGACAACGATAAAATTCGACACCACGAAAATATCGAACTCCTTTGACATAAAGTGGAGGCTCTGGTGGTGGCTTTTCTTCACTCATCACTTCCACAGGAGCCATTCGAACATCTGGGCTTGCCGCATCATTGATTAAGTAGACACTTCCATTTTCTCTCTCTTCCTGAGCTTGACATTTAGGAGCCGCTTTGTCTGGACCATCAACCAAAATTTGAGAAAGATCATCTTGGACAATTTTTGACATCACGTCAACTTTGAAGCACATATTCTCGTCCCTACCCACAACATCCTCAACAATAACAAAATCATTGATCTTAACATCGGTGGAAATCTCCTCTTTAATTTTAATAAGTACATCATCAACATACCCCGAGAAACTATTTTCCTCCTGATCACTTGTAAGAATGATCAAATCCATTTCATCTTCTGGTGGTATAGATGGCGGCAGTGTAGAGTCAGGTTGTCATGCAGTAGAAGAGCTAGCCATTTGAACAATCTGAGTTTCTAGCATCTTTTATGAATCTCCATCTGGTTCATCTTCCTATTGGTATCCTCCATATTCTTTTGCATTTGAATTAGAATTTTCATCATATCGCTCATTTGATCAGGTTGTGCATTTTCATTGGTTTGAAGAACCTGGAAATTTTGCGGTGGAGGATATTCATATTGCTGCCATGATGATTGCTCAAATTGTTGTTGATCATGATATTGCTCTTCATATTGTTGTTGCTGAAATTGTTGTTGATCATGATATGAGAAATTCTGAAAATTGTTGTCTGTGTCAGAAAAATTTGGTTGACCCGTCCAATCTTGATCATATGCATTAGAGTATGGATTGGACTCGTATATTTCTCGATAATCATTCACTTGTCCGAATTGAGCATTTTGAGAATTGTAAATATTGTAAGATCATTCATAACCAAAGTGACCCTGGACACCACAAATATTACAGAAATTGTAAGTTTCAGGGGCCACTTGTGACATCTCATTTATACTCATCGGACATGTAGTGGGCTCCGTATTTTTCCACGAGGCAATTTCTCGAGTATATGCCTCTACTAAGAAAGAAAGTTGTGCAAAAGTATCAACGTCACCCATTGCAGACCTGTAAACACACTACAAAACCAAGAAAACGTAGTAAAATCTGTCTCAATTGGAACTAAAGTTCCAATGAGACAAAAGAAACATAGATGAACTAAAAATTTAACACAAAATTTAACAAATTAAACAAAATAAAAAATATGTATTTTTTTTATTTTTATTTTTCATATTTTTATTTTTTTAAGAAAATGTATTTACAGGAAGTTTTCAAAAAAATTGGACATGATATGCTTGTAACCGTAGCTAGCCAAAAACAAACCAATACAAATTTTTTTTTGATTCAACTAAAAACTAAACATTGAAACTCAATTCAAACGAGCCAAAACTCCATAATAAGATCAAAAGAAAATGAAAACACAAATTTACTCGACAGACTCAAAAACGCAGAAAACAATTCAGACTCAACTCGCAAATAAACTAAAAAAATAACTACAACAGCAATAAATACTAAACCAAGTCTCAAAAAGAACTCAGCTATACCCAAAAGTAAAATCAACAATGACACTACAAACCCCACTAACACAATCACAGAACTCGAAACAGCAAAACTCGAATTTCGTTACAATAGAATTCAACCCAGTTCACAAACTCAGAAAACCAGAACTCAACAAATCGGAACTGAACAGGACAACAAAACTCGTTACAGTCTAATTCTCACTCGGATGAACTCATCAAAAACACCCAACTCGCGACTCAAAAACAAAGCAGGAAACTCCGCTACGAACTCTAAACTCGAACACAACACGGCAGACTCGGCATTTTACTCAGCAACGAAAGCGAACAAGAAGAAAAACGAAGCCAAGAACAAAGGAAATCGAAACTCATTACATTCTAAAAATCACACAAAAATGAAAATTAATTCTAAAACTAAAGGGTAAGGAGAAGGGGGTGAGAGAGGAGATGTGGTGACTGGTGGCGGAAATTGAGGAGTTGGTGTTTGGCGTTGGTGAACTGCTGGGTGGGTTAGTCACAGATGGGGGCTTGCAGTGGTGGAAAGAACGGTCGTTGAAGGCGACGGGTGATGGGCTGCTGGTCGGAAGCGTGAATGGGGTGAAGAACGGAGGTGGGTGTGATGTTGGTGAATGCTGAGGTTGAAGGATGGGGGAGGATTGAAAGGGTAATGGTGGCGTTGGTGAGTGTGATGTGGTGGTGGAGAGGATGCGGTGAAGTGGGTGGAGTGTAGAGAATGGCGTAGTGGGAAGGAAAAGGGGTGAGGCTGTGCGAATTGATGAAGGAGGAGGGAATGGAGGACGCAGCGGTTGTGGGCGTGGAGTGAGTCGTAGTGAAGGAGGAGGGTAGAGTGAAGGAGGTCCGGTGAGTGCGAGGTGGGTGTGACTGAATGGCGGAGAATGGTGGCAGGGGTGTTGCAGCGAGAGGGATTGATGGTGGCGCGTACGAGAGATGAAGAGTGGCGCGATGGAGCTGTTGGAAAAACTTAGTATTTTAGACTAAGCTGTGGATCATTTCGAGACTCAGTTTGAGTGATAAACACTATATGTTAGTGTTGTGTATTGGCTGGATTTTATTCTACTCTGCGAGAGGAATCCAACGCATATTTACACGCTCAAAATGGATAACGGGTGAATGAGAATTGATATTCCAAAGTATGACCCTTTAAAGTGATATTTAGAAGTGTACCACATCGAGAGTAGTACAAACCTATTCCTTGTGTTTTATTATAAATACCTTGTCCCATATCGAAAAGAAGAATAAGTCCTTTCAAGTCTCTCCTTATAAATAGAGTCTTAGGGCATCAGTTTTATTAAGTCGTGAAAATTATAGCCACCTCTATAATTTTACTCTCCTCAGTTTTAAACTTTCAAAATATTCCGGTGATAGTTTCGGGATCGATTCAAGTTCGCTGAAAGTATTTTCGATTTATCGATTATACTGGTATCTCGTTTTATCCTGGGAGGTAGGTAGCTAAGCACAGACGGTGAGGGGCGAAACTGCTTTAAGGAGACAGGTTTTCTGGACTCGAGATTAAATTCAATCTCTGTTTGTTTTCTCAAACCCTTCTCCTTTAATTATAATTAATTCTGTAATTATGTATTCATATATATATCGTTACATGAATTAATTGTTTTCTTGCAATTTATAATTATATATATGATATATATATTTTGTCTATATCGTACAAGATTGTCTAACAATCTTAAAGCAGTTTCCTTGATTTTTCTTGTACAATGTGATTTATAAATCGAGTAATGATTTACGTGGTTTAGTGGTTCTATATAGTATAAACCCGATAGTTAATACATGTGAACAGGTAACCGGGGTGTACCATGTTTAAGATCAGGTTTATTATTATGATTTTAGATCGTTATATTTAAATTGCAAATACGTGTTATTGATTGAGGGACTTGGGTTTAATTATTTGTTTAACCTGTATAAACTCATGTCTGTGATGATATTAGTTAAAGTTTGGCATGACAAATCATGTAAATGGAATTTTTTATATTATGTGATTCATGCACTTTATTTATAAAGCTATTATTCTATTGGCGTTCACATTGCAAAGTACTGTGCAGACTTATGTCCTGGTAATATGGCTTTGTTATGTTAGACTTAGTTCATAGCATTGGTGATGATATTAATCTTTGTTATAGTTAATTAATGGGCTTTCCTTGATGGTGTTGATTTATGTTAACTCATGCTATTACGGTTTAATATAATAATGCCCAGGAGAATTGATATCTTACTTTATCATGGTTTATACATGTGCTGTTATATAAGAATGTGTGCATTCTTGTTTAGGTGTCAAACAATTCCAGGAGATGTATATGGAATTATACAATTTAGTGTGTGATAATAATGATTGTCAGAGTATAAAATTGTGGAATTTTGATTATACATCTGGTCATCCTTCTTAAATGTCCCGTGTGGTGCAAATGTTTAATGATTTGCTAAATTGCTTTGATCATAATTTAATTTGGCAATGTTTGACAATATCCGTGTATAATAATTGCAATAATTAAGGATTTGTGTATTTGATAAATAACTTTAAATTAAATTGTTATTTAATTTTAATGGTTATTTATTTAACTTTGTCGAGTTGTGTAGATGTCATGACATTGTTTGAATATTTTTAAGTGGCATCTTTGACTTGTCGTGGAAGTGTACCGAGATATGTAGAGTTAAATAATTTTGGTTATTAATTATTTAAATTATTAGTACGGTTGCTTAATTATTGTTTAATTGTTTGTTGATTGTTTGCAAGGAAATATCTCTTGAAATATCAATCTCAGTTGAATGCTTCGCGACGTTAAAAACCTAACGAACTTGGTATCTTATGGGTACAGGTTTTGGGTCGGCATGAGATTTATATTTTCAGTTGGACTTGTTCCTTTGGATATATAATATAATCTCGTGTTGGTGTCGGTCTGTTGTGGCAGTGACACACGAGCCTATTATGGTGATCCATGTGATACCTAATACGGTGAATATTGATGTCAGCTTTCTATGCTGAAAATTCGGAGAAATCCGAGACGTTGTTAACCTTAACGCATCAATTGATCAAGGATCACGAAATGTGGGTTATTGGAGGTTTATATCCCTCAATGGGTACCAGTTCGTCTGGTTGTGCCATAAATTTTGGTTCTCTTTTGAACCATGCTGAAATTTTTGGAGAAAATTCAATAATTGAATTTTAGTGATAAGAATGTAAAAGTTCTTTAATCTGATGCTAAAACTAGTGAGGTTTTAAATGATGATGAAACCTGCTCTAATGAGAGGTGGTAACAAGAAATGTGATTACTATCTGAAGATAATAATACATTTGTTATGTGTACTCGGTAATGAGTAAGAGTGAAGCTAAATAGAGAAATTAGCGCTCTATAAGCTCAAGATAGATAACCAACTTAATACGAAATTAAGAGGGTAAGGAATGACTTTGATACTGAATAACCACTAGGTGATGTTTGTTCACAATGTGGATATATTCATGAGGTTACTGCACATTACTCGCATTAATCAAATGGAGTAGCTGCAGGCTGAGTTGCACTCTAATGGAGATGCAAAAGCGATGTTGATCAGTTCAGACTATCACTGAATATGAGGATATTAGTCACGTAGAGACTAATCATTCCTTAAACAATATACCTTGAAAGGAAATAATAGAATTTCCTATTAATTCTGGAATGGTTTCGACATTCTTAGAAATATTAAAATGTGGGGGTATCTTGAAGCGAAAATAATAAAATTTTCTGAGAATTCTAGAATGTAGAGAAACATTCTTAGATGTGGGGGTATCTTGAAGATGTCTTGATACCTATACCTATAAGGTTAAGGAGTTCCAAAACCAATTGAGATTTTTTGGATGGATATATAGACAACGATGGAGTCTAACGATATCATGTGGTCTATAGATGAATCTAATTTGTGAGATTCATAAGAATGTAATTACGGAATCTAGGAATGCTTCTATGATGAGTTAGTAGTTCCTTGTAAATCTGTAATTAAAATTTATCCGAATAAATTTTTGAGTTATTCGATGAATGCGAGATTGAACCTAGACATAGCAAAAGACTTGGAAAATCTGAAATTTTGCTTGAAGGTAAACCTCAAAGCTTGAAAGAAGCTACGAGAATTCACTGATGATCCTACGAGAAAGAGGATATCAGTAGAGAAATTGACTAGATTAAGAAGTCAATAAATCAAGATTTCTAACACGTATGTTAGAAAATGAACTGTGACACATTTCAAATTAATATGATCCCTCTATGTCCTTTGTGGGGGAAAGGATGTTAAGAAATAGAGAGAAGTGATTCTATGTGACGGAATCGTGTTAAACAACATATGGATCTTCTTGCGAGATACATGCCATTTGAGAAGAATTTTCAAATTAGAAAATAAATATATGGGTTAAAGAAAAGTAAAAGGTTAGACTGATAATTAAAAGATTACAGTCAAAAGTGAAGACCTCACTTACTTTATGATATATTCTTGAGTTACAAGAATATGGTTCATTAAGATGATACTTAAATTGTCGGCATTGTGAAATATAAAAGTACATCGATGAACTTTGAAACAGTCTTTCTTGGTTTCTCTGGCTAAGGCAAGAGTGGAAAGTCTGTATTTTGGTGATTATGTTGACTGAAACAACATAGATACGAAAATTGGCGTATAAAATTTGATATTATTGCGATATGCTATGACTTCATAATAAACGGTATAGTTGCCACTTTGAGGACGCTGAAATTTGGTAACTAAGTGAATAGTATTGCCAGTTTAGGGACGCTTAAACTTGGTAATGAGATAAACTGAAATTACTAATTTTTGGGACGCTAAAAATTGATAATGTCAATGATGTATTGAAGCCTTGGCTGATGACTGGTAAAATACTTACCAAAATGTGACATATGCCAATTTTGAGATATCAAATTGATAGAAAATCAGTGAATTGACAAGTGTGTATATGGTCTTTACACATGAGATGATAAAATTATTGTAATTGCACGTGAGTGATCTGATCATTACGAGAAGTAGTGACTAGAAGATCATCTCTAGCAATTTGGATGAGGCTTAAAGTTTTGATTTTGGAGATTAAAATCTTAATAACTTTAAAAGTCGTAAAGGATACATGTGACATGTTTGGTGATGTGAATCTTGAAGAGATCAATGTAACTAAATCTAGTATAGCTAGAATGAATATGTATGATGTATCTATCACTACTAGAAAAACTGGATTAGACATCGCCCCTTTAACATCGGTTTGAAAAGCCACCGATGTTAAAAAGGTTTTAGACATCGGTTTTTTTAAAAGCGATGTTAGACTGTTTTTCAGACATCAGTAGTTAAAATAACCGATGTCTTTTATGTTGTTTTAAAAAATAAAAAAAACGCGGCTGATATACATTCCCCCCATTTATATTAAAACATTTCCCCCTTAGATTATTTCCCCCCATTTCCCTTAAAACATTTCCCCCCCCCCTAAAACATTTCTTTACCCCGCCTTAGTCAAATTTCCAAGCCCGCTCTGAACATTCCCCCAAATTAAACCCTATCTTTCATCTCTCTGTCTCTCATCTCTCTCTTTCACTCTCATCACTACACCACGACCATCTCTCTCTCACTCATCTCTTGCTTTCATCTCTCTCTCTCTCTCCATCCTCTCTCTATATCTCTCCCCCATTAATCTCTTAGCTAGTAAATACACATGAACCCTAAATTTTCTCTTAAACAATAATGAAACCCTAGAATTTCAATTATTTACAATCGCGCATGAAAAATCACAGATCCAAGCTAATTAAGCTCAAAATTGAAGCTGTTATCGTGCTAATGAAGCTTGAATTGGCTCTATTTCTTTGGATTTACCTTTCATTCTTCGAGTTTATTGTCGATTTTTGAATTTTAATATTTGAATTTGTCTCTTTCAACAGATTTGTTGCAAGCGAATCTATATTCTTGAGAAAGTGGATCTATATTACAACAATTAGTAAGTAACATTCATTTATTTGGATTTACCTTTCATTCTTCGAGTTTATGTTCGATTTTTGAATTTTAATATTTGAATTTGTCTCTTTCAACAGATTTGTTGCAAGCGAATCTATATTCTTGACAAAGTGGATCTATATTACAACAATTAGTAAGTAACATTCATTTCTTTTTCCAATTTAGAACTCGTTCCATATGTGTTTGTACATATGTATATATTTCAACTTTATTTTATTTTTTAATCTATGTTATTTTCAATTTTGATTTTACAGGAGCATTTATTTGTGTGGGTTACCACTTTACTGGAGCAAGAACAATTTTTAAGCTAGTTGAGGTTAATCTCTTCTCTGTTTTAGTCCCTGCTCTGTATTATGCATGTGTATCCATGAAGTTAGACAAAATATTGTAAGAATTAGAAAGACATGGAATTTTCCAGGTGTATTATTGTAATATCTGTTTTTACAGTCGTGGTTTTTGATTCAGCTAAAATGTGTATCCAAGAAGTTTCTAGTTTGTGACGCCACCTAAGGTTGGCCCTGATGTTCCATACACATTTGGTCTCATAGGTATTGCTATTAATTTTGAAATGCAGTGCAAATTTTCTTATCTACATCTGCGTTTGTTTTTGTAATGTTTTGAACTAGAACAAGAAATTATAAATGTAATGAGTAATTTGTGCAGGAGATCTTGAACAGACCAAATTCTTGCAGTGGTGTAACTCGCCTTATATGGACTCCAATTCTTGCAATTTTAATGTGATAGCCGTGTTTTGATATTCAGGAACTTGTAGACGACCTCAAGATATATCTTTTGTCATTTGATAGAGCTGGTTATGGAGAGAGTGATCCACATCCAAAGCGCTCAGTGAAGAGCGAGGCATTTGATATACAAGAACTGGCAGATATATTACAGATCGGTAATAAGTTCTATGTTATTGGATTATCAATGGGAGGATACCATGCTTGTAGTTGCCTAAAATACATACCACACAGGTACATGATTACTTTTATCTTGTACATATTAGCTTCATATAATTGCTTACTTTCAGATATTTGCTTCTTTTTCTTCTTAGATTGTTAAGAGCTACACTAGTTGTTCCAGTTGCTAACTTCTGATGGCCTAGTGTTCCTGCTTGCCTATCTAAGGAAACCTTGAGTTCTCTACCCTTGCAAGACCAGTGGGCAGTTTGAGTTACACATTACACCCTTTGGCTTTTTAACTGGTGGCTAACTCAAAAATGGTGCCCTTCTTTTTCCATCCTGGAACCTAACAGCCCCCTTTTCAGCAACTCTGATGTTAAGATATTTCAGAAACTGCTCAACATCGTAAGTTCATTGCAGGTAAATAATCTTCAAGACATTGATACTAATTTTGTACTAATTTAGTATGATACATAATGTGTATCCATAGTCTTTAATCCTAGTGGATACTTCTGATTTTCTTTTGTAAAATAGGATGAGAGTTCAAGACACAGTGCAAGGCACACTGTGTGCCGCACACAGTACATATTTATTAAAATTTCTGCAGTTACTATTTCATTGAATTTGAAATAATTATAGAGCGCGTTAATATCTGTTTGTTGGAGATCTTTCTTATGCAGATGATTATCCATTTCATGACAATGAGAGATGGGATACATGGGAAGATTCATTGAGAGAAGTGCTGCTTATCAATTTTTGATAAAAGTGTCCTGCCATATGTATATTTGCCATCTAACTGTATAATTTAGAATAATTTTTATGCCATCTAACTATTTTCAAGTGCTGATAGTATGGTGTTCTTATTAAATTGACCTTGCTATTGTTCATTTATTAACTATCTTATTCAAGTGAGCACTGAAGTTTTTCTCCTAAAATTGCAGTCTAGTAAGTTTTGTACACTGTTGTGCATCTTTTTTCCTTGGCTTACACCTTACTATTGAAGAGGTTGCTTTTCGTGAAATTAAGGTGATTTCATATTATATACCATATTAAAGGTTTATGTCTCTTGAACTGCTAAACGTTGTTCAGAGTTATCATTATTGATTGTAAGATATTCGTAAGAGCAAGTTAAATTGTATTAAATGTTGTATCGAATTATTGGATTACACAATAGAGGTATTCTTTTTTGTGTCTGTTGTATCGCCTATTCTGACCAATATTTGACTCTCAACTAATGTGCCTGCATTGAGAATTGTCTTTCGACCCCTTTGGTTTCTCTTACAACGCGAGTTCTGCATTTTAATTTCATCTTCCATTGATGGTCCATGCAGGAGAGAAAGATGGAATATAATCAGGCTATAATTGAAATGCAACAAGGTGGTAGCGCAGATGGTATCCTTCAGGTGAATAGAAAATGTTCCCCTGAAGCCTAGAGATCTGCAAATCGCCAATAGCCTGATCTCCTCTGACATCCTGCAGGTAGGATTGATGAAGGAAAGATAAAAGAAAATCTCCATGTATTGTTCTATGTAAATATTTGTCAATGTAAAGAGTGTAGACTGATAACTCAACCTTAACTAATATTTCAACAGGATAATTACAAAGAAGAACGGGCTATAATTATGGTTCAGAGCGGTCGAAGAACTGACTATAATCTTTGCCTAACATCTAGCTTTTGTCTAAGAATTGGTTTGCACTTATGGAACAAATGGTTTGTTTGCCGAAGTACTGATTTGTGTAATTAAGCTAGTTGATAGTTGGACATGTAGAATTTTGGTACCAATTATGGTTATTGTAAACATTGGGATGTTTGGTAAATGGCAAGTACTTGGTTTTTGTATTTTAGCGTTTTGGTTTGATTTCAGTTTTGGGGTGCATATAAACGATCACTACATGCTAAAACCTCAACAAGATACATCAGTGTTATCATATAAAACTGATGTCTTTAACAATGATTCACATCACTTTTTCTAAAAAAACGATGTATAATAGGAAAATATAACATTGGAGTATGGTTAAAAAACGATGTCTGTTATAACATATAACATCGGTTTTGCTATTGAAAACGATGTCTGTTAGAACATGTCACATCGGTTTTGTTAAAGAAACCGATGTCTAATATAGCATATAACATCGGTTTTTACCAAGAAATCGATGTCTATGTCATTATTTACCTTGTCAGTGCTATGTTTATGTTGATATAATGAACATAATATATCATAATTTAAAAAGAACTACTGCACATTATGTACTTAGACATCAGAAATATTTAAGAAACCAATGTCTAAGTCGATAATAGACAACGGCTAAAAACCGATGTCTAAAGCTTTTTACCTTTCTCTACACACGCATAGACATCGGTCAGTTTTTTTTTAACAACGGCCAGAAACCGATGTCTATTGACCTTTTTCTAGTAGTTTATCCAAGTATAGATGAACAAGGATCTCTCAAGAATGATTGAAAGTCTGTTGTACATTTCAAAATGGTACAAAATCAGACATAGGCTACACAGTTGGTGAACTGAGTAGATGTACGAGTCAAATCGAAATTGGTCTCTTGAAAGTGATTGCAATGAGACTAAGGTGTTTGAGATATACTCGTGAACTTGGGTTGCATTGTAAACGATATCTAATTGTATTGTATGGTTATAGTATGGATGTTAGATGTTTGACTTTAAGAATTTAAAAGTCATTAGTGAATTTATTTCACATTAACGTAAGCAGCCATGTCATGGAAATTCTATATAAACGATTAAACATAGCTCGATTCATGATGGAATACGAGTCTTTTGCATAATGTATGTGCATGTAAGAGGGTGAAGTAGTAGTCACTTTGTAAAGGATATTCCTAAATGACAAGAAAATGTGTCTTCAATATGCATATTTTATGTGAATAATTTACAAATTGGGAGATTACATTGTTGTGTGTGTAATGGTATGTCTCGCCTCTATGACGAAGACATAATATCATTAAACAACTACTCTCAATGAGAATTATCAGGATTGACTCTGTAAAGTCAAATGATAATGTTGTGGATCCACTAACCAGATGGTTAAACTTAGATAATCTGGTTAAACCAAGAGAATCTGGTTATATCGAGAGATAGTTGTAAAATCATCGAAAGGGATAGGCCTTAAGCCTATTGCTTAACGGCGTCATGGTGGACACCCAACCATTGCTGACTGGAGATCCCAAGAACTTGGTTCAATGGGCCAACTAAATCATGATGACCAAATCACTGTGGGGGTAATCCCTGGCCTGTTCCTATGATGAGAAAACAGTGAGACCCGTGAGGTACGAGATTAAGCTCTACGCTTTTAATGATCTTTGACGAATACATAGAATTCAAGTTTGAATGCATCAAATTCGGTTGAGTAAATGCGGGTTACTCTATAAGATAAAGATCACCTATGTGGGAGAGAAGTGGGGCTGCTTCAAAGGAGAATTGCGAGGCACAATTCTTTAGAAACTCCTGCAGAACCAGGATGATGTTCCATGGCCAAAATGGACATAATCATGAGAACTGAATGAGTCAGGAAGGGTATAGTGATAAGTATATCATCGCTTAAACAAACGGTCGAACAGTTCAAGGACACTCGCGTCTACTGTCTACCAGTAAGGTCGGTATATTTACTCGAGCGGAGGTTCAAGGAGCATACCTCTACGTACCGTATGCTATATCTGACCATAGAAACTATCACCAAGTCAAGCTCTGTGTCTGTCTGTCTGTATGGTGTGTACTACTAGACCATCAATCTCATTTGTGGGGGATTGTTGGAAAAACTTAGTATTTTAGACTAAGTTGTGGATCATTTTGAGACTCAGTTTGAGTGATAAACACTATATGTTAGTGTTGTGTATTGGCTGGATTTTATTCTACTCTGCGAGAGGAATCCAACGCATATTTACACGCTCAAAATGGATAACGGGTGAATGAGAATTGATATTCCAAAGTATGACCCTTTAAAGTGGTATTTAGAAGTGTACCACATCGAGAGTAGTACAAACCTATTCCTTGTGTTTTATTATAAATACCTTGTCCCACATCGAAATGAAGAATAAGTCCTTTCAAGTCTCTCCTTATAAATAGAGTCTTAGGGCATCAGTTTTATTAAGTCGTGAAAATTATAGCCACCTCTATAATTTTACTCTCCTCAGTTTTAAACTTTCAAAATATTCCGGTGATAGTTTCGGGCTCGATTCAAGTTCGCTGAAAGTATTTTCGATTTATCGATTATACTGGTATCTCGTTTTATCCTGGGAGGCAGGTCGCTAAGCACAGACGGTGAGGGGCGAAACTGCTTTAAGGAGACAGGTTTTCTGGACTCGAGATTAAATCCAATCTCTGTTTGTTTTCTCAAACCCTTCTTCTTTAATTATAATTAATTCTGTAATTATGTATTCATATATATATCGTTACATGAATTAATTGTTTTCTTGCAATTTATAATTATATATATGATATATATATTTTGTCTATATCGTACAAGATTGTCTAACAGGAACAGGTGTAGTGGGTAATCGGGAGATGTACGGAGGCAGTGGGTGAACTGGATGCGATGGAGGCTGGAATGTCAGATGTTTTCTGCGAGAAGATGGACTAGAAGCAGTCGGGGGTCGTGAGAATGTGAGGATAGAAAGGGGAGATGGCTTTATTCAACTGATAAAACAGGGGAGATGGGTTTATTCAACTGATAAAACAGGGGAGACACTCGTATTCGAATTAACACTAAGTAAGCAGAAAATTAATTACTGAATATGAAACTAATATTTTTGTGAAATTTTTTTTATTCTAACACATAAAACAAAAAAAAATACGAATAAATACGTACTGAAATCTAACACTAATATTTTTGTTAATTTTTTTTTTACACTTGAACAAAATTAAATCTAAATTATAAGAAACAATTAATTTAAAATCGATAATTTTTGCCTCCCCGGCAGCGGCGCCAAATTTGATGTGGTATATTTTTGTGTTCGTTCTGAGGGAGGCAGGTTTTATCAATTTTAATTCAATTGTTTCCGGGACAAAAATGATAGTTATGAAAATATTTACTAACTAATTATTTTTATAAATTTAACTAATTAATTGAAAGATAAACAATGAATTTTAAATCTAGGACAATTAGGTCCACCATGTTTACATAATATCCGGCTTTTAAGGCAAAGCGATCAAAATGGTCGTGCAATTACGGTTTGTTAATCTCTATCAAGCATCAACATGGCCGAAACATGCTTAAACATATAATCACTTTTAGTAATTTAATTAATCGGGTAATTAGAGCATGTGTTAATCTTTCTCAAGAATCAACGCTCTCGGAAATCCAATTATGCTGTCGCACTAAAATTCAATTTCGCTAACCGTATGTGTGCCTCTAGTGAGTAAAAATCTCTCGATCTATTACTCCTATTCGCATATAATTAATCCGTGATATTGGCCGATAACACAAATTAAATATCAAAACATAATCGATTAGAATTACCATAATCAATCAAACCACTATGAAAATCATGCCAGAATTATCATGCAAACATGGCTTCCCTTTATGCCCTAAAACAAACTACTCACTAATATAAAAATTAAGAACAACTAAAATTATATAACAATCCATCTAAAATATATATTTAATAAACAGGTTAAAATAAGAAATACCTTACATTAACGGAGAATTAATCTGAAGAAAGTGTACATAAAAGAGAAGAAAACCAAGCCCCTAGCTCCTTCAAAAATACTTGACGAATGAATGTAGAAATGTAGTAAATGAAAAGATGTATATATGTGCAGTGTCTTGGTCTAATCTAATCTAATCTCCCCCTAGATGCCCATTCTCCCTGCACAAGCCCTTCTATTTGTAGCTTCAAACTTTCCTCAAAAATCATTATTTTGCCTCCATTATTCACCTTCATCATTAGCTCTCATAATTAGCCCACTTTGATACATCCTTTTTCTTTTCAAAGCCAACCAACTCATCCACTTTCGGCTGAGTTTATTGTACAAAAGCTAAACACACTAAACATGCCTTTTATTTTAAATAAATTACAAGAATATTCCAAACCCATTAAAATTCGGAACTGAATTTGCTCCTCAGATTTCGAGCTGCTCCAATAGCGGGTGTAGCTCAATAAATCCGAATTTCTTCCATTTTTAGCTCCAAATTAGCTCTTTAAGCCCAAATTCTTCCAAAATTAGGAATTCTTGTCTTCTACAATAAAACATTAATATTTATTAAATAAATATCCAAATAAATGCAAAATGCAATTAAATATGGGAATAAAATTATCTAAAAAATATATATAAAAATATATCCTATCAATGATGCTTTGTGTTACCTCTGTATCTTATTCTATCTCTTTTCAAGGCTCTTTAATTGGTCCGATTGTTCCTAAAAGGGGACTTAGACAGGGCGACCATTATCCCCCTATTTGTTCTTACTATGTGTGGAAGGCTTGTCATTGTCTCTAAAGAATGCTGCAGAAAGGGGGAGTATTCATGGTTGTCGTATTAGTACTACAGCACCAGCAGTCACACACCTCCTCTTTGCGGACGATAGTTTCCTGTTCTTTAAAGCAACTAATGAAGAAACAAATCACACACTACGCCACAAATGGGCTTCAACAACGCTTTTTTCAGTGTTACGAGCAAAAATGTTGGCATAAATGACTTAAAATTGATCTACGGTAACAATTTTTTTTAATGTTACAACTGATAGTAACCTGTGTTACCATAGCCATAAATCGGTATCTATGGTAACACTAAAATCGATGTTACCGTTGATCTTTAAAAAAAGTGTTACCAAAAGTGGAAAAAAATAGGCGAACTTGTATTTGGGCGGCATCTTAATTTTTTGTACAAAAAATTGAGCGGTTAATTCCAAATAATTCACTAACTCGCCTCTGAAATAACCCACCACTCTCAAAGTAACCCGATTCTCTCACTCAATTAATTAGGTTAGGCGAGCCATACATGATATGTTACCTTAGATCATTAATAAACTCAAATTTTAATTTTTTAACAATTTTTTTTAATTATTTAAAAATCATATTTACCTTCAAAATATTTCATTTTTATAAAAAGTAAGAGTTTATCAATCGAATGAGTTTTTATTTTTAAATATCAAGGTATTTAATTGTTACTATTTTTTAAGTTCTATATATTTTTTAAATGTAAAATGTTTTTTAATTGTTGCTAGATTATATTTAAGAATATTTGTTTATTATTTTTTCAAGTTTTATTAATTTATTAAATTTAAAATAAAAAATTCTAAAAAACAAAAATTAATAAATGTATTTATAATAATATTGAATGCACGCTTTTGTCAAACAAATAAAAAAAATTGAATGCACATAGTTTGGTGAAATTTGTAAGCGGCAAAAACCAGCCGCCTTAACTAAAAATAAAATTTCAGTCTTAACATTCTTACTCTCTTACTCTCCCTCTCTCTGCTCTACCCTCTCTCGTAAATCTCTCTCCTAAAACTCTCTCCCCTAATTTCTCTGTAATTTTCTTCATATTATTACGTATTTAGGTTCAATTTAGGGTTTCTCAATTGATTGGGGCTTCAATTTGAGGCTTAAACTTCTTCAAATTGGCCCTTTTTCAAATTAGGGTTCTTTGTTTTGAGTTCAATTAATTCGATTTCTTCACTAATTAGGCTTAAACTTTGACTAATTGATCTCTCTTTTCGATTTCAGGAATTCTTCGGTTGGGGCTTCGAATTTGGGGCTTTGGTTTAGTGGATTCTCAAAATATTCACTATCTTCTACGGTGTTGTGAGGTCAAGTTCATTGTTTATCCCTCTTTATCCTATTGTTTTTCAAGGATAAATATACACTATCTTCTACGGATGGTAGAAACGTGTACCCCATGTATATTTTGAACTCAGCTCATTGTGAATCAAGGCAATTCTCACAAAAGAGACTAGTTTTGTTTGGTCGATAACCCAGGGCCTGATAGGCCATGTATAAGTTCGCATTGTACGCAACTTTCTCACCTAGTCTTGTTTTCACCCTTGTCTCTCTATGTCTCTTTAAGTGGATAATATAATATGGTGGATACTGAAATCATCCGTACGGTCTTCGGTATAATCGGTTAGTATTGTACTCTAAACAAACCTGTATATATACTGCTGATATGAACCCGTGTGTTTACAATTTGATACAAGTTTAATTGTAGAGTTTTGAACTCGTGTGTTTAATTTACAATTTGATACAAACATAATTGTAGAGTTTTGTCTCTGTTGTCCCTTATAATTTAAAGTATTTTGTCACAA
The DNA here is from genome assembly GCA_037693485.1 of Kitagawia praeruptora. Taxonomy (NCBI): domain Eukaryota; kingdom Viridiplantae; phylum Streptophyta; class Magnoliopsida; order Apiales; family Apiaceae; genus Kitagawia; species Kitagawia praeruptora. Next base: position 18,076,127 of record CM075353.1, read on the forward strand.
TTCCAGATAGTTTGAAGCATGATAACCTTGACTGGACTTTGTGTATATAGACGATGGACTAGACTTGTGTTATGTTGATGCTTGATAACTCATTCTATTTGTGCAATGAACAAGTAGCTGGGTCATATGTTCCTAATTTCTCTCTTGATAGCAAACCCTAGATTCACACCCTATATATAATTAATTCCTTTATTCCTCAGGCAACATATTTAGTAAAAATGTGGAACCAAGTGGATTATGAGTAAAATGTCTTTCATTAATAATGAGCTTAGTATTCATAATCATCTGCGATCTCTGATATTTAATGTTTTCTTATGGTTTTAACATTTAATCAGATTTATTTGTTCTAGTTTATGTGTGTGTGTGTACTTGTTCAATTTTATTTTTAATTGTTGTTTATATTCATACCTTAACCTAATCAGAAGAAATGGTAATTGGGTCACTACCAACCTGAAAAAGTATTTACATTATGCAATTAGGATCTTTAAGATACTGTTTGATGTTAATTTTCTTTTCCTTTTTTTTTTATTTCATTGAGGATCGCACCTGTTTGTTAATATGAATTGATAACTAGTTTTCTTGTGTTCCGTCAAGTATGGACTTCTTTTGAAACAAATTTAGGAGTAAATTTAAGTCATAATTACTATGTTTATGACTAATTTATACTACTTCTTTTGTTCTTAGTACTATCAATTATCTGTAGTTTGTATTGATAGAGAATAAAAATGTTGATCAGAACTTATACGATTACATTGTATGCGAGCAGTTTAACATATATATGCTGCTTGTTTAATATTTTATTTAATGCCCTCTCTTTTTCTTTCATTCTTTTTGGACAGGGAATGTCATCTCCTTTGGCCTGTTTGTTTTGTCGGTGTAATCACTCACTCTCTCTCTCTCTCTCTCTCTCTCTCTCTCAGTGTGTTCGCGGGCACATGCGTTTGTTTGTGATTTTTCTAATTCAGTTTTGTGTTTACTTGGGTAGGCCAACATTCTGCAAAATATTAAAGAGTAAGTCGGTGAAGGGGGTCAAACCTCGATATCATCTTGCTGCAATGATGAACTGTCTCTTCTGGGTGTTCTGTGGTATGCCGTTTATTTCTCCTAGAAACATCCTTGTGCTAACGGCCTATGGCATTGGCCTTGCTATACAGCTTCCTTATCTCATCATTATCCTTCTCTATGCCAATAATAATGAACAAAGGGTACGTACCTTATTCATACCTTAATCACTACTTTTATTACTTTCATGTTGGGTGAAATATATATATATGTTGTAAATTGGAGGTGTGCCCTTCTAAACAGCCCTTCGAAATTTGGGGACTGGGACCTAAAAGGGCAGGTACCAGACTACTTTATGGATTTCTCAAATATTAGAGAAATGAGGAAATAGAATAAGAGGGATGTATCAAGAGCCAGTCTTGGGAATGAAGAAGAACTTATCTCCTCAACCACCAAACCGAGCACAGGGCACCAAACTATTCATCATAATTACAATCAGGACCACTCTCCAACTGTAAGATTTCTTCGTTTTATCTCCTTTTTTGTTAATTTGTTATGCTTGTTCGTAGTAGTAGTCGTAGTTTGCTGGATTACTAACAAAACTTTAATTTAGTTATATTTCTACTAAGATTAAAGAGTAAATAATTATGATTGTAGTAGTTTTTAGTCAGGACAATGGATGTTAAATTGGTAAAAATATGTAAGGAAAGCTTGTTAGGAATATGTTGTAGTTGATGATAACTTAACATTCAAGCAAAATTGTATAAGTCAAGTTTTGTAACTGTCAACGGATGAGACATTATAACTCTATTCGTTGACAGGTAGCTCATCAATGGATGAGGTTTTGTAGCATACTGCAATATCTCTATTTATCAGTTGATAGTGTTCTTATTCAGAGTCATGTTGACCATCAATGGATAGGCAGAATAGGGTAGCCAATTGTAAATAAGCTATGCTATGTAATTCTGTCTAAGTGAAAGTGTATCAACGGATGAGAAGAGGGCTCTATCAACGGATACAACTCAAATCTACTCTATCAACGGATACAGCTCAAACTACCATCAACGAATAACTGTGCACAACATCAACGGATAATCATTAACACTTTATCCTATGCTAACTGGGAATTAACAGTTGATAAGGACAGGTTTGACTGACAGATCACATGGGTTGATAGTAGGTATAAAAAGTAGTATGGCAGCCATACTTTGGAAACACAGAAGAAAGAAGCATTCCATTTACACAGTACATACAAGAAAGGTGCAGGGGACATATCTGTTCACAAGGACAACCTTTCGGCTACATGTGGATTTGGAGTGGAGTAGCAAGGCAACTTGAATTAGATTAATATTATCTTATTCCTGTAGTACTTGTAAACTTGGGATATATGACCAAGTGTAGCAACTCTTTAGAGATTAAGAAAACAGACATATTTGCTTAGGGTTTCTTGAATATCCTTAGAAGCAAAGAGTTGTAAAAACAGAAGCTGTGTACATTTGTATCACAGAGTTTTCTTCAAATAAAAGTCTCAGGTGGTACATTTAACCACCTGATTTTTTATGTGTTTGTGAACCATTTCTTATTCAGCAATTATTTCCTTATAGATTTCTGTGGTTTTTATCAGAAATTTATAATTATCAAGAATTGTATTCAACCCCCCCTTCTACAATTATACAAGTGTGTAATCTGGGAATAATAATTGGTATCAGAGCAAGCTTCTAATGTATTTGAAGTTTAAAGATCAACACACTTCCAACATTTCTAAGAAGGATTATGGAGTGAAGATACCGGTTCTTGATAGAGAAAATTACTTTCACTGGAAAGTAAAAATGCGTCTACATCTCATGTCTATTGATGTAGGCTTTGTAGATTGCATTGAGAAGGGTCCTCATGTTCCAATGAAGGCTGCTTCAAGAGTTGGCCTTGTTGCATATGCACCAGACACTTACATTCCAAAACCTATTTCTGAGTGGAGTACTGAGGATGTTGCAGAAGTCCACAAAGATAAAAAGACCATGAATATTCTGTTTAATGGTTTAGAAACAGGCATGGTTGACAATGTTATCAACTGTACTACCGCCAAGGAAGTATGGGACATTGTTCAAACCCTTTGTGAAGGTACAGAACATGTAAGGGAAAACAAGATGCAGCTACTGATCCAACAGTATGAGCACTTCCATTTCAAGAATGGAGAGACATTGAATGACACATTTAGTAGATTTCAAAAGCTACTGAATGGCTTGAAACTGTATGGAAGAATCTACCAAGTGAAAGATTCTAATCTCAAATTTCTGAGATCACTGCCCAAAGAGTGGAAGCCTATGACTGTTTCTCTAAGAAACACTCAAGAGTACAAGTCATTTACTCTTGAAAGGCTCTATGGAACTTTAAAGACATATGAACTAGAAATGGAGCAGGATGAAGAAATTGAGAAGGCCCAAAAGAAAAGTGGGTCAGTTGCACTTGTTGCCAACTTGGAGCAGAAGGAGGAGAAGAGGACTGAAGCTGCTAAATCTACACCAAACAGGGAGGTTTGTGAAGGTAGAACAGAATCAAGCAAAAGCAAGGAAAAGGTGTCTGAAGAAATGAGTGTCCTTCAGCAGGATGAATTAGATGAGATAGATGAGCATTTAGCCTTTCTATCTAGGAGATTCTCTAAGCTAAAATTCAGAAGACACTCTGGGGTGGCCAAGCCATTTAACAAGGATTTTTCTACAAGCAACTATGTGGATAAATCCAAAATTAAATGCTACAATTGTGGAATTGCTGGTCACATGATAAGTGAATGTAGGAAGCCTAGATCAGAGAACAAGGGAAAGCCAACTGAAACTGTTGACTACAAGAAAAAATATTTTGATCTTCTGAGACAGAAAGGAAAGGCATTCATGACCCAAGAGTATGACTGGGCTGCTGATGGAAATCATTCTGATGATGATGCTGAGTTTGTCAACCTTGCATTAATGGCTGATTCTGAGCAGGAAGCAAGTTCAGCTAGCAATCAGGTATTTTCTACTAATCTCTCTGAGCTCACCAAAGAGGAATGCAATAGTGTTATAGATGAAATGTCTACTGAACTATATCACTTGAGTGTTACTCTTAAATCACTTATTAAAGAGAACAATAGGATTAAAGAAACTAATCAGTTCTTAAGTGATAGAAATGCAGTTCTAGAAATTCAATTTCTAGAATTTGAGAAAATGAGAGTTGATTGCAATAATGCTAAAAGTGAACTTGAAGCTGTGTTAAAAAGAGAACTGATTTTAAGAGACCAGCTTGAAAAAGAACAAGGGATAATTGCTAAATTTCAAAGTTGTAGGAATATTTCTCAAAACATAAAAGAAGTCCAGGGAATAGAATCATTTGTGAGGGATACCTGGACTCAAAAGAAAAAGGAGCTAGAACCTTGCATTGAGGATCTAGAGACTATTTTTGAATCAACGGATAGTGATCATCCGTTGACAGATGAACCATCAACGGATGAGAGGTATCCGTCGACTAGCAAAAAGTCTGTTAGTAAGAAGGAACTCAAGAAACTGAATAATCAGAATGGTCCAGTAGCCAAGAACTTTGTTTCTGGTGAAAGTAGCCAAGCCAAATCAAGTGAGAAGGCTAAGGCAGGTGATTTACTTAACAAAAAGGCTGTTGGTAAATCAGTTAATGAAAAGGTAGAGACTGAGGGTAAAAAGAAAAAGAACAGGAATGGTAAGATAGGCATTAACAAGAAAAACAATTATTCTCCTGACAAGTTTGCACCTAGGAAAACTTGTGGTAATTGCAATAGTGTCAATCACCTATCTTCTAATTGCAAGTCTGTTAAAAGGACTCCTGTTCATGTACCTCAATCTATGCCAAGTATGCCTGCAATGCCTGGTTTGTATCAGAATGCTAGTTTTTCAAATCCATATGTGAACATGCCATATGTGCCTAATCCTTATTTTCAATCTGTGAATATGCCACAAATGTCATGGAGCATTCCTAGCATGGATAATATGTATGCCAATTTTCCACAAATGCATGCATCAAATATTTATGCAAATGAGCATCTGTCAAAACCTATCATTCAAGCATCTACACCCAAAGTGAAGATTGCTAAGAGTTTAAAACCAAAGGCTAACAAGAAAGGACCCAAGGAAACTTGGGTACCAAAATCAACTTGATTTGTATTTTGGAATGTGTGCAGGGAAATAAGAGGAATCTATGGTACCTAGACAGTGGATGTTCTAGGCATATGACAGGAGATTCAACCCTGCTCACAGAGTTCAAGGAGGAAGCTGGCCCTAGAATTACCTTTGGAGATGACAGCAAAGGATATACTAAGGGATATGGCTTGATTACAAAGGACAATGTCATCATTGAAGAAGTGGCTTTAGTTGAAGGTTTGAAGCATAATTTGCCGAGTGTCAGTCAGATTTGTGACAAAGACTATGAAGTAAAGTTCACTAAAGAAGCCTGTGTTGTTTCTACCAAGGAAAACAACAATGTGGTTCTGACAGGCTCTAGAAAAGGAAATGTTTACATAGCTGATTTCAACTCAGTATGCTCAGAATCCATTACTTGTCTCTTCAGCAAAGCAAGCAAGGATGAGAGTTGGCTATGGCAAAAAAAGCTGTCTCATTTGAATTTTAAAGTTATGAATGATTTGGTAAGAAAGGATCTTGCTAGAGGAATCCCTCAATTGGAGTTCATCAAGGATGGATTGTGTGATGCCTGCTGATAAGTGGATTTTATATCCACTTGGAGCATTCTAAATCGGCTTAAATTGATTGTCTTGGACTCAAATTTCTTATAGTTTTGATGTGTTTTGCTTAGTTGTGCAGATTTACGAGAATGTTGACTAAGGTGGATGCTTCTATAATTTTTTTTGGAATTAATTGATTAAAATTCGGATTTTTAAGAAGGGTTGCGCAGTCTACACTGTTTTGGCCATATCTTGAGTTCTATAAGTCCGTTTTCAGCCCGTAAGCAGTCCACGCGAAGATAACGAGATTCTCTATCATTCTAAGGTGGTCCAGAGGTCCAATTACGTTTGGGACGTTCCAGAAAATCTGAAGAAAAGTCAGCTACGAATTTTCCTTAAAAAAACAGAATCAGTTTAGGAAACGTATTTTGCAGAAATTCTATTATAATTCTGTTTTTGTATTTTCTTACTGGGGAAGACTTTTAGAGCCTATTTAAACACATCATACCATTGTAATAGAGATATACACATTATCAATAGTTTTATTTTTGTAACCTAGCTTAGATCTGCAAGGGAGAAAAGGAAAGAAGGATTCAACGCTCGTGACAAGCAACAGATCTAGATCTACTTCATCTTTTGTGTTACTTTGGATTATAGATTTGTTTTCTCAACTTTTGTTTTATTAATATTATTGCTTCTTTTATTCATATCTTGTTTATTATTATGTTTTCATCAAATCCCATGACAATGAACGGTTCAATTATGGGCTAATCGTTGTCATGGGATTCTAACGGAGTTATCTATGTAGCTTAGTAGTTTGATTGCTTTAAAGATTACGTGTGGTGAATTCTTGATATCCTCGTATGGTTAATCTTAATGCTTTTAGATGCGTAGCTAACATCTAAATTGAATTGTTAATCTCTTGTGAAGCGAGAGTGGATCTTGAGATTTAGAACTTGCCATGCTAGCATAGGATAGGTTGATGTTTTAGCATCATGATTTGTGGCATGAATAGAGATATTATGCTGACCTATGTGATCTATGTGGATAACTTGTGCTTAAACCTTTATGTTTTCAAATTCTATAGAGATATAGGGTCTAAACATAATTGGTGTCTACCCATCTTCTATCTCTTTTGTGGATGCATGCGTAGTTTGGTACTAGTATACCGAGAGGTAACTTTTACTTGTTTCGTGTTTTCCAATCAGATATCAAATCCTGCATGTATATTGATTAAAGGCATCAACTCTAAGTGAAGTAGATAATGAAGTTAGAATCCCATGTTTTTATTCTCATAAGTAATTTGATTTCTATTCTTATTAGTAATTTAATTCTTAGTTTTATAATTTGCATCTTAGTTTAATTTAGTTAATCAAACCCCAATTTGTTAATTGTCTTAGCAGTGAATTAAAACCATACATTGTTGCATAGGTACTAAATTGAAGTAAAAACCTGATCTCTGTGGGAACGAACTTGACTTATATCTATATTACTTGTGACCACGTACGCTTGCGTGATTTTGTGCTAACAAGTTTTTGGCGCCGCTGCCGGGGATCATCGGTATTTTATTTTTAGTTTATGTGCTTGTCAATAGTGGTCGTTAGCGTTCACTGACTCGGATTTCTTATTTAGTTTGTTTGTTTCGTGGTGTTTCAGGTACTTAAGTTTGTATGCAAACACGTTTGCAAGCTCGTTTACAAAAACTGGCAAAAGACGATCGTGTAGAGAATTTAGAGAATAAGAACGAGGAAGCTGAAACTACAGTCAAAATGGTAGATGCAGCAGCAGCTAAGGCTTTGAAGGAGTATTCTCAGCCGAAGATCAATGATTTCCAGTCTAGCATTATCAGGCCAGCTATTGCAGCTAACACTTTCGAGATCAAGCCAGGCACTATTCAGATGCTACAGAATTTGGTCCAGTTTGGGGGTGCTTCTACGGAGGATCCTAACATGCATATTCGGGACTTTATCGAGATCTGTGATACTTTCAAGTTCAATGGTGTTTCGGATGATGCTATCAAGTTGAGACTTTTCCCATTCTCTCTGAGGGATAAGGCTAAGGGCTGGTTACACTCTTTACCACCTGGTTCTATTACTACATGGGAGGATCTTGCTCAGAAGTTTCTTATTAAATTCTTCCCTATGGCGAAAACTACAGCATTGAGGAACCAGCTAACTCAGTTTCAGCAGCAGTCTGGAGAGTCTTTGTGTGAGGCTTGGGAACGATACAAGGAGATGCTTCGTAGGTGTCCACATCATGGCATGCCTGACTGGATGGTTATTAATGGGTTCTACAATGGGTTGGGAGCACAATCTAGGCCCTTGCTAGATGCAGCATCAGGAGGAGCTCTATGGGCTAAGAGCTACGAGGAAGCTTATGATCTAATTGAGATGATGGCTACTAAAGAATATCAAAATCCAACTCAAAGACTACCACAAGGCAAGGTTGCAGGAATTCTGGGAGTTGACACAGTTACAGCTCTAGCAGCCCAGCTAGAGGCACTTAATATGAAATTAGATTTTATGACAAAGCATGGGGTGCCTCAGGTTGCGAGAGTGTGTGAACTATGTGCTGGCGCACATGAGACGAGTCAATGTGCCATCTCCAGTGAATCGGTGCAATTTGTGAGCAATTTTCAAAGGCAACAGCAACCAGATCCAAATTATCAATATCCACATCAGTCTTATCACCAGTTTCAGGGTCATCAGTACAAAGTTGAGCCATTTAATTCTTCAGGTTTTCAGCAACTGTATGCTCCAAGGCAATAGTTTCAACCTCCTAGATTTCAGCAGCAACATCCCCAGGCTCATATGGGGCAATCATCTAATGATAAATCAGATGATGTGTGAATAGCGGTAAAGAACCTACAAGCTGGCCAGAAAGTCTTGGAAACCCAGATAGGACAGATTGCAAGTGCCTTACTTAGTAGGCCTCAAGGAACTCTTCCTAGTGATACGGAAGCAAATCCAGGTAGGAGGGAAAGCAAAGAACAGGTCAATGCAGTTACTTTGAGACCTGGAAAAGTCACAAGTGATCCTAAATCAGCAACTAAAGAAGATGAAGATGTTCAGAATCAGCAAGTCGAAAAATCTGCAGTGCCAGTAATTGAGAAATCTGATTTAGTGGCTGATCAGCTTGATGGTGAGAAGAGCAAGAAACCTGTTGAAAAGTCTACTCCGGAGCAATCTTCAAAGAATAATCAGATCTATCCACCTCCTCCATTTCCTGGACGTTTGCAGAAAAGTCAAGAGAAACAGTTTCAGAAATTTATGGATGTCTTCAAGAAACTGTCCATTAACATTCCTTTTGTTGAAGCATTGGAGCAGATGCCAAGATATGCTAAGTTCATGAAGGATATTTTGTCACGGAAGAGAAGGTTGGAAGAATTCGAAACAGTGGCATTGACGGAGGAGTGTAGTACCGTTCTGCAGCAGAAGTTGCCACCTAAACTTAAAGATCCAGGGAGTTTCACTATTCCATGCACTATTGGCAATCTTTCTTTCAGCAAGTGTTTGTGTAATTTGGGAGCTAGCATTAATCTTATGCCTTTGTCTGTTTTCAAGCAACTTGGTTTACCGGAGCCAAAGCCAACTAATATCTCTTTGCAGTTGGCTGATCGATCTATCACGTATCCAAGGGGTATAGTGGAGGATGTCTTGGTTAAGGTTGATAAGCTCATATTTCCTGCTGATTTTGTGATTCTAGATTTTGAAGAAGACAAGAAGATTCCCATAATCTTGGGAAGGCCTTTTCTAGCTACGGGTCGTACTTTGATTGATGTGCAAAAAGGAGAGCTTACAATGAGGGTGCAAGATCAGAATGTCACCTTTAATGTGTTCAAGGCCATGAAATTTCCGACAGAGGATGAAGAGTGTTGCAGTGTGGAAATGGTTGATACGGGTCAGAGGAAGAAGGTTGATCAGTTATTGAGTGAAAAGTCGGATACACTCATGCTAAAGCATCCCATCAGTGATTCCATTGACAATTCTTCGGTTCGAGATCTTTCGAGTGTAAAGCTTGGAAAACTTGCACCACATTTGAGGTATGTCCTTTTGAATAATGAGCTAGTGATTTTTGAGGAGGGACATGATAACGTGTTGCGAAGGTGGAAGACCGATGATAAGGAAGAAGAAATTTTTGTTCAGCCGGTTGAGTCGGAGAAGCACATTAGAGGTGTGAAGAAGAAAAAGAAAAAGATTAGGCCGTTGGGTAGTAAAATCAGGTGGAAGTCTGATGAAAGAGATTTGTGGAAACCAAGCAACCAAGATGTCAACGTTCGTATGAATGGTCTTTCTGTTGAGAACGGTTCAGTTATTCTTTTGAAACCGCCATGATTTGAGGTAGTAACGTCAAGCTATTGACGTTAAAGAAGCGCTTCGTGGGAGGCAACCCATGCATTAGTGTAGGGAAAAAAAATTGAGTGTTTTTCAAAAAAAAAAAAAAACACAAAATTTTTTTAGTCAACAGAAACTGTCCCAGGCGAGTTTGGAAGCCGCAGCGCCAGTTGTCTTCTGGCCATGAATTGTGTTGGCGTGTGATTAGAAAAAAAAAAAAAAAATATATATATATATATATATATATATATATATATATATATATATATATATATATATATAGGGAGGTGCTCAAATGAGACCCCTCTTATAATGAGACTCTCTCTTATAATGAGTCCCCCTCATATTTCATCTATTTTAAAGGGCCCCGCCAGGGGCACCCAATACAAAAAAGTCTTATAATTCTACCCTCTACTCATTCATCAAAAACAATTTAAAAAAAATAATTTTTTTTTCAAAAAAAAATAATTTTTTTTTCAAAAAAAAATGATGACGTGGTAGCAGTTTTTTTTTTTTTTTTTTAAATTTAGAATTTTTTTTTTTATGAATGGATAGAGAATATAATTATAAGACTTTTTTGTATTGAATGCCCCTGGCGGGGCCCTTTAGAATAAAAGAAATATGAGGGGGTCTCATTATAAGAGGGGTCTCATTTGAGCAGCCCCTATATATATATAGGCCTTTGCTCCATAAAGAACACTCTTATATAAAGAACAATAAAGAACACTATAAAATCATTTATTCCAATAGATCCATTGGCCCCGTCAGGGGCACCCAATACAAAAAGTTCTTATTTTTTTTAGGCTCTATCCATCCAGCAAAAAAAAAAAAAAATTGAAAATTTTACTGTTCATGATGACGTCACTGATGACGTCATCGATGAACAGTAAAATTTTCAATTTTTTTTTTTTTTTTTGCTGGATGGATAGAGCCTAAAAAAATAAGAACTTTTTGTATTGGGTGGCCCCGCCAGGGGCAATGGATCTATTAGATATGAGGTGTTCTTTGTTGTTCTTTATTTAAAGTGTTCTTTATGGAGTCCAACCCTATATATATATAGAGTCCCACTCTATGGAGAACCATCTTACGTGGAGAACCATTTAAAATGCATTAAAATTGTCCTTTATATAAGGCCCATGGAGGGGCCCCTTTACAAAAAAGTCTTATAATTCTACCCTCTATCCATTTGTCAAAGAAAAAAAAAAAGAAAAAAAAAATTCACTGTTCACGTGATGATGTGGCAGTGGATTTCACTGGTTAACGGTGCTTCGCACCTTCTTGTACGGCGCTTCGCGCCTTTATCATTCTAAAGTTGTAAGGAATGGCAATCAATGGTAAAGGCAATAGACGATTGACGGGTGTGTCGAGAGCCTTCGGCCCTCATGACTAACTAACTCATCCGTTTACTGTCTTAAATGCTTCGCATTTCCACGACAAGTTTTTTTTTTTTTTTTTTTTTTTATGGATAGAGCCAATTATTTTAAGCATTTTTTGTGAAGGTACCCTTGGCGGGGTCCTTATATATAAAGCACTTTTAATGCATTTTAAGTGATTCTCCACGGTTCTCCACGTAACATGGTTCTCCATGGAACAATGGCCTATATATATATATATGAGTCCCACTCTATGGAGAACCATCTTACGTGGAGAACCGTGGAGAACCACTTAAAATGCATTAAAATTGTCCTTTATATAAGGCCCATGGCGGGGCCCCTTTACAAAAAAATCTTATAATTCTACCCTCTATCCATTTGTCAAAGAAAAAAAAAGAAAAAAAAATTCACTGTTCACGTGATGACGTGGCAGTGGATTTCACTGGTTAACGGTGCTTCGCACCTTCTTGTACGGCGCGAAGCGCCTTTATCATTCTAAAGTTGTAAGGAATGGCAATCAATGGTAAAGGCAATAGACGATTGACGGGTGTGTCGAGAGCCTTCGGCCCTCATGACTAACTAACTCATCCGTTTACTGTCTTAAATGCTTCGCATTTCCACGACAAGTTTTTTTTTTTTTTTTTTTTTTTTATGGATAGAGCCAATTATTTTAAGCATTTTTTGTGAAGGTACCCTTGGTGGGGTCCTTATATATAAAGCAATTTTAATGCATTTTAAATGGTTCTCCACGGTTCTCCATGGAACAATGTATATATATATATATGCGCACAAAATAAACGGTTGCCGACAGAATTGTAAATTGTTTTAGGCCATGGCCTTGTTTTGGCGTAATTGTTTTTGATGCAGTTCAATTCCATCAACTGCCAGGCGCGTGTAGTACTCCCAGGCAAGGTTTTGTGGCCACAAATGTAAAAAAAACAAAAATTAAGAGTGTGATCAGCAGAGGCAGGTTGAGGCCGCGGCGTGGAAATCAAGGCGGCAGCGCGAGAGATTTCTGTCCGGGTTCAATATTTTACACGCATATTTGTGTAATTAAAACACAAATTCTTACACCTCTCTTCTATTATTATAATCCCAATCCCTAATTCCTAATTCTAACCCAATATCAATTCTAAACCTCTCCCAAAATCCATCTCCTATTTTATTTTATTTTAACTTTTTTTATTTTTTTTATTTTTATTTTTTTTTTCCCAAATATATATACCCACCTATACATACAAATCCAATTCCTTTTCTACTTTTTTAAATCTCTAAAAATTCAATTCTAAAAAGGAATTAATTGCAAGTTCACTTCTCCGATTCGTATTGGGTAAATCTTTTTCTCTATTCTTATTTTTATTACGAATTTGTGTTCTTGTAAATTGGGAATTTTGTATTATTCTTGGAATTTGGGCTATTTGTGGTGTGATATTGCTTGGTAATTATTGGTGGAGCTTCTTGTGAGTTGGGTATTGATTCTTATGGATCCTAGCGTGGATGAGGTGGTGTAAGGCGCATTGCTGGTATGTTTCTACTATCCATTGTATTTACTTCCACTCAATGCGGACATTGAATATTTTAAGTTTGGGGGTGGTTTGGGAGATTAGTAGTTGTTGTTGTATTATTTGTTCATGTAGGATTTCATGCTTTGCATATTAGTAGTATTAAATTATGCATTTATGTTCGTGTTATCTACGTTTGTTTCATATAGGACATTCTGTTTTTTTATTCGTATATCATGTGAGTTCATTTTAGTTGCATTTTCATGGCATGCATAATTCATGATTCCTTAGGATGAGCTGATTCTGATTGATAAGTAGATGTTTAATTGAGTGTGGTGATGATAAGTAGAGGGCTGATTTATAGTTCCTAGGAATTGACTTGCATGTTACGGGAACAAAATTTTTACACAACTCATCGTTTGCTTTTGGGCTAGGTTGAGGTTATGCTTGTTTCGAGTTTTGAGATTTAATCACTTGATTATATTTAGAATTTTCGTTATTCCCTTGATGGCGTAGGAGCACTAAAGTCTAAGTTTGGGGGAAACCAGGGATTTCATGCTAGTTGTTATTATTTGTTAAATAATGGCTAGGTGTCAATTGGCTAGTAGCCAGCTCATATTTATATGAGTAGTCTAGGGTTGGAAATGAGAAAGGCTCATTCCAGATTGCATGAAAAAAAAATTCAAAAAAAAAAAAAAGAAAAAAAAAAGAAAATGGGAAAAAAAAGAAGTCAAAAGTCCAATTGTTAAATGCAGAATTAACCAGAGTGAGCTCTTTAATACTCGAGTAATTAAGTCTGATGGGACTTAGTCCTAGTAACCTAAAGCCTTGTGGTTTGGGATTGCTGACCTAACACTCGCTACATGGGTATTATTGTATAAGCCTTTTGGGGTCTCATTCATTGCACGGTTAAATAAGTATGCGTATTGTTTATGGTATTATGTGTCGTAGTGTAGTAATAAAGCATGAATTCCTGGCTAACTTGAATGAGGATGGAGGTGTTTCTAAGTTATGAAGTGTCTACAGTCTATTCTTTTTATAAACCTGTGATTGTCTTGGTGAAGGGCATGTATGATTTTTGACCTAGTTTTGGGAGTATTTCTGATGAGCATGCACACACTCACGTTTCTGTCATGTATTGTTAGTATACGGGGACTTAGTCGAGCTCTGCTTGGATTTATTTACATTCTTTGAGATATTTGCTTGTTAGTTGGTTTTGGTGAGTTTGAAGGGGATCTTTGCATTTTTCATATTAGTTGCATTCATGCATTGCATTGTATTATGTTAAATGGATTTTGTGGGTACATTCGCTATAGGCCCTCACGAGACCTTACTCGTCCACTAGGGCTGCCTAGGGGTTTAAAGGGCTTGTTGCATATGCCAAATGCAACCGTGATCACCTACGGAAGTGGTACTAGTTAGTTAGATAGTGTAATTGTTTATGCTTGAGGACAAGCATCGGTTTAAGTTTGGGGGTGTGATAAGTGGATTTTATATCCACTTGGAGCATTCTAAATCGGCTTAAATTGATTGTCTTGGACTCAAGTTTCTTGTAGTTTTGATGTGTTTTGCTTAGTTGTGCAGATTTACGAGAATGTTGACTAAGGTGGATGCTTCTATAATTTTTTGGGAATTAATTGATTAAAATTCGGATTTTTAAGAAGGGTTGCGCAGTCTACACTGTTTTGGCCATATCTTGAGTTCTATAAGTCCGTTTTCAGCCCGTAAGCAGTCCACGCGAAGATAACGAGATTCTCTATCATTCTAAGGTGATCCAGAGGTCCAATTACGTTTGGGACATTCCAGAAAATCTGAAGAAAAGTCAGCTACGAATTTTCCTTAAAAAAAACAGAATCAGTTTAGGAAACGTATTTTGCAAAAATTCTATTATAATTCTGTTTTTATATTTTCTTGCTGGGGAAGACTTTTAGAGCCTATTTAAACACATCATACCATTGTAATAGAGATATACACATTATCAATAGTTTTATTTTTGTAACCTAGCTTAGATCTGCAAGGGAGAAAAGGAGAGAAGGATTCAACGCTCGTGACAAGCAACGGATTTAGATCCACTTCATCTTTTGTGTTACTTTGGATTATAGATTTGTTTTCTCAACTTTTGTTTTATTAATATTATTGCTTCTTTTATTCATATCTTGTTTATTATTATGTTTTCATCAAATCCCATGACGATGAACGGTTCAATTATGGGCTAATCGTTGTCATGGGATTCTAACGGAGTTATCTTTGTAGCTTAGTAGTTTGATTGCTTTAAAGATTACATGTGGTGAATTCTTGATATCCTCGTATGGTTAATCTTAATGCTTTTAGATGCGTAGCTAACATCTAAATTGAATTGTTAATCTCTTGTGAAGCGAGAGTGGATCTTGAGATTTAGAACTTGCCATGCTAGCATAGGATAGGTTGATGTTTTAGCATCATGATTTGTGGCATGAATAGAGATATTATGCTGCCCTATGTGATCTATGTGGATAACTTGTGCTTAAACCTTTATGTTTTCAAATTCTATAGAGATATAGGGTCTAAACATAATTGGTGTCTACCCATCTTCTATCTCTTTTGTGGATGCATGCGTAGTTTGGTACTAGTATACCGAGAGGTAATTTTTACTTGTTTCGTGTTTTCCAATCAGATATCAAATCCCGCATGTGTATTGATTAAAGCCATCAACTCTAAGTGAAGTAGATAATGAAGTTAGAGTCCCATGTTTTTATTCTCATAAGTAATTTGATTTCTATTCTTATTAGTAATTTAATTCTTAGTTTTATAATTTGCATCTTAGTTTAATTTACTTAATCAAACCCCAATTTGTTAATTGTCTTAGCAGTGAATTAAAACCATACATTGTTGCATAGGTACTAAATTGAAGTAAAAACCTGATCTCTGTGGGAATGAACTTGACTTATATCTATATTACTTGTGACCACGTACGCTTGCGTGATTTTGTGCTAACACCTGCCAATTAGGGTAGCAAAAGAAATCATCCTTCAAGAGCAAGACAGAGTCATCCATTGTTAAGCCCCTTCAATTGCTGCATATGGACTTATTTGGTCCAGTAAATGTCATGTCCATTTCAAAGAAGAAATACTGCCTGGTGATTGTGGATGATTTTTCTAAGTTTACATGGACCTTCTTTCTGCACTCCAAAGATTGTGCAAGTGAAATCATTATCAATCATCTCAGACTAGTAAACAATGGTTCTGAAGTAAAAGTACAAAGAATCAGGAGTGACAATGGCACTGAATTCAAAAATTCCACAATGAAGATTTTCTGTGAAGAGAATGGAATTGTCCATGAGTTTTCTTCTGCTAGAACACCTCAACAAAATGGGGTTGTTGAAAGGAAAAACAGAACTTTCATTGAAGCAGCTAGAACAATGCTAAGTGAATCAAGATTGCCAACATATTTCTGGGCTGAAGCTGTCAACACTGCCTGTTTTACTCAGAATATTTCCTTGATCAATCAAGCTAGAGGAATGACTCTTTATCAGTTATTCACCAACAAGAAACCAACGTTAGCTTTTCTTCATGTCTTTGGATGTAAGTGTTTTGTGCTAAGAAATCATGGAGATAACTTGGGCAAATTTGAAGCAAAGGCAGATGAAGCTATCTTTGTTGGATATGCAGCAGGGAAAGCCTATAGAGTCTACAATCTAAGAACCAACATTGTTATGGAATCTATAGATGTTGTGTTTGATGATCAAAAGATTCTAGGTCTAAATGATGAAGGCTTCCATGAAAAGTTGAGATTTGAAAATGAGGTAGAAGGAAGAATGTACATTGATGATGATGAGGAAAATGAAGATCATGGCCTTGGAAATTCACCTAGAGTTGTTGGTCCAACTAGAAGTGATGCTAACACTGGAAATGAAGCATCCGTTGACAGTCATACTAGATCATTAGATGCATCCGTTGACAGGCATTCTCATGTATCCGTCGATAGGCAAAATGGAGCATCCGTTGATAGACAAAATGATGCATCTGTTGATAGTCAACCTCATAACTCCTCAAGGACAACAAACTCAGGGGGAGTTTCTCAAAGTCAAAACTCAATGATCAATCAACAAGATCATGCTCACTTAGATGAAGCAACCTCGTCTAGATCAAACCTTCCACCTTCAAGAAAATGGACCAGAGATCATCCTTTTGAATTAATCATTGGTGACTCAAACTCAAGAGTCCAAACTAGGAGGGCCACACAAGAAGAATGCCTATACAGTAGTTTCCTGTCTCAAGAGGAACCTAAGAAAGTGAAAGATGCCCTTCTAGATCCAGATTGGGTCTTAGCAATGCAAGAAGAGCTAAACCAATTTGAAAGAAATAAAGTATGGAAGCTTGTGCCCAAACCTGATGATAGAGGTATCATAGGTACCAAATGGGTTCTCAAGAATAAGACTGATGAAAATGGCATAATTGTGAGGAATAAAGCTAGATTAGTGGCAAAGGGCTATTCTCAAGAAGAAGGAATAGATTTTGATGAAACTTTTGCTCTAGAGGCAAGACTTGAGGCAATTAGAATTTTCCTAGCCTATGCAGCACATGCCAATTTCAAAGTCTATCAGATGGATGTCAAAAGTGCCTTTCTAAATGGGGAACTGGAAGAAGAGGTATATGTCCATCAACCTCCTGGCTTTGAAGATCCAGAATTTCCAGAATATGTATATCTTCTCTTGAAAGCACTTTATGGTTTGAAGCAAGCACCAAGAGCCTGGTATGACACTTTATCTCAATTTCTTTTGGAGAATCACTTCACTAGAGGTACAGTAGATAAAACCTTATTTTATAGAAATGTCAATGGTTCTTCAATACTTGTTCAAATCTATGTAGATGATATTATTTTTGGGTCTACAGATGAGAAGCTTTGCAAAAGGTTTGCCAAACTTATGCGAAGTAGGTATGAAATGAGCATGATGGGTGAATTAACTTACTTTCTTGGTTTACAAGTAAAGCAAGTTAATGAGGGAATTTTCATAAGTCAAACAAAATATATTTATGATCTCTTAAAGAAATTTGACTTAATGGATTGTGCCTCTGCAAAAACACCTATGGCCACTGCAACTAAGCTTGAGTTGAATACTAAGGAAAAATCTGTGGACATCTCAAGCTATAGAGGCATGGTAGGCTCACTTTTATATCTAACAGCTAGTAGACCTGATATAATGTTTTCCACTTGTCTGTGTGCTAGATTTCAAGCTGACCCTAGAGAGTCTCACTTAATTGCTATTAAGAGAATTTTCAGGTATCTCAAGGGAACACCAAACCTTGGCATTTGGTACCCAAGAGATTCTGGTTTTGATCTAATTGGCTATTCAGATGCAGACTATGCAGGTTGCAGAATTGATAGGAAAAGTACTACAGGCTCCTGTCAATTTCTAGGGAACAGGCTTGTGTCTTGGTTCAGTAAGAAACAGAACTCAGTCTCCACTTTTACAGCTGAAGCTGAGTACATTGCTGCTGGAAGTTGTTGTGCACAGATTCTTTGGATGAAGAATCAACTTATTGACTATGGTCTAAAAATTGAGAAGATTCCAATTTTCTGTGACAACACTAGTGCTATTGCCATCACAGAGAATCCAGTGCAACATTCGAGAGCCAAGCATATTGACATCAAATACCACTTCATTAGAGAGCATGTGATGAATGGTACAGTAGAAATGCACTTTGTGCCAAGTGAAATGCAGCTTGCAGATATCTTCACCAAGCCTCTTGATGAATCTTCATTCACAAGGTTGGTAGGTGAACTAGGTATGCTTAATTTTTCATAATTCCTAGTGGTATCTAATCATATTGTATTGCAGCTAGAAATGTGTTTTGGTTTACTTAAGAATTAAAAACTCTCAGAAAAACTCTTAGCAGAAATTTTGTTTAAGGCAAAATTTGCTTATCAACGGATATCCTTTTATCCGTTGGTAGTATAAACACATTACTAGATTTTCGTATGTCAACGGATAACAGGTTGTCCACGTCATCGATGGATAAACTATTTTTCTCAACCGTCCAATCTTTATCCGTTGATATACATATTTCTTTTTATAGCCGTTGGTAAATGTGTATAATTAGTCACGACTGTACTTCTTTTCTTTTCATTTATTATCTGACAGTTACTTTTGTCCAATGGGGTAATTACTTTTAATTATTTCATTTTTAATTCTTGAAAAATATAAAAGGCTGTCTTGTGTTCTCACATCTCACCTTTATTCATTTTCAAGAATCTCACAAGTTAACTGCATATTCTTCACTAAAACTCTCTCTGCAACAAAAGTTCAAACACTTCAATGGCGCCTATTGTCAAGATGATGTCTTCCACTGGGTTTACCTATGAGAAGAACAATTTCGCAGCCTTTGTTGATACAGCGAACGCTCCAGAGGTATATCACACCATGATGAATTTCGTGAAGAAATGCAAACTGTCATATGCTATGACTGCCACCACTCCTCTAATCCATGAGGTAATTGAAGAGGTGTGGGCATCTGCTGAGTACAATGTCACAGACGGTACACTTGCTTTTTCTTTGAAGGGTAAAAACTATGTAGTTAATTCTGATGTGATAACTGCTTATTTAAAATTGCCTGAGAATAACTGTCTGAAAGTACCCAGTAATGCTGAAATTGTTACCATACTTAATTCCATAAATTATACCCTTAGTACTGAGAACTTAGGGAAAATTGTTAGGAAAGGTATGGTTAAAGAATGGAGTTATTTTTGTGATGCCTTCATTAAAACTTTTTCTGGCAAGATTAGTAACTTTGATGCTGTTACAAATTCCATGCTAGTTATGCTATGTATGCTTTTGACTGATAAATTCTATAATTTTGGCACACTAGTCATGTATGAGATAGCAGCTAAATTAGGTAAAAAGGAAACTAGGAGCAAGAATGTTTATTTTGCTAGATTTTTTATGCTCCTAGCACTGCATGTATCTGAGAATGAGCTATCCATTGCTAACCCGGATAGCAAGTTCAATTTTTTTGTTCAGGAGAAGAGAGTCTTAAGTGATTTGATTCGAATGAACCTAAATGCAGAAGTACAATTGGTATATCTACCAATTGTTCAGGTAACTGTTTCCAACCCTGAAACCCCTATCTCCAACCCCCAAATTTCTTTGCCTTCTAGTGTCACAATGGAGTCTGTGGCTGTGACCAAACAGGCTCCTACCAAAGTGACCAAATCCAGAGTTCCAAAACCACAATCTAAAAGACAAACCTTAGGTGTCTCTCAAAAGGCACCTGTTGCAAAAACTACTAAAACTCTTGAGGGGAGTGTGAAGGTGGTAGTGAGTGGTGAGGGACAGGGTGAACATCAAAGAAGCCCTAAGGATAAGGAAGGTGAGGCAGGTGCAACCAACATTTCAGTCTCTCAAAAGACTGTTAATGAACCCTCAAGCCAAATTCTAGTTACATCCTCTCAACAGGGTGTGACTACTGATTTAAGTTCCACTCCAGGAACACTGCACAAAAGGGGAAGAGACACAGATAACTCTCACTCAAAAACCTATGGTAGAAGAGTAAAATCCAAAACCATTGGGGAATCACAGGGTACACACACAGTACAGCAAACTGTACCTTCTCAAATTCAGTTTTATGTGACTTCAATAAATGTGGAGTCACAGCCCCTTGATCTTAACCTTCAAATCGATACACATTTTAATCCACCATCACCAACTCCATCTCTGGATGTGGATATGATATCTACATCAATTCCTGATTCTCCATCTTTAAAATTCTTGGAGAAGCCCCACTCAACAATTGGTGGTCATCATCTTTTAGATGATTTGTTGGGCCATCAATCTTCCATTCCTGAATTCACAACACTATCTGTGGCCTCTTCCTTAAAATCAATCACCACAGATTCAGTGTTGGTTTTCACTTCAACGGATACTCTTTTTCCTTCATCAACGGATATCCTTCATCCGTTGACAAGTGTTTCTCCATCAACGGATGTGTCTACAACTAATCATCCGTTGGCAGCAATAACTACTACATCAACGGATACACTTTATCCGTTGATAACTCTCTCTACCACTGCAAAATGTGACATTCCCATGTCAACTGTGGAGGAGTTTGTAGTAGTTGAAACACTTTTAGGAATGAGGGAAGGGAGTGAGAGGCTGCCTTGTGAGCAGGCAAAAGGAGAGAAAAATAATGAGAGGCTGACCACTTCTTCCGATCAGGCAAAAGGAGAGCAAGAGAGTTCCACCTTAGTAGGTGAAGGTGAGGGTGTGAGAGGTGTGAGCCAGGGGGAGCCCCTGATGCAAGAAAAGAGAGATGAGAGGAGAGAAGGGACTACAGGAGAAATAAGGCAGGATGATTCAGCCATTGCAAGTGAGTTAATGGAGGTTAGTGAAGCTTCCAAAGAGATGGAATTTCGACAAGAATATCAGTCAATTATTGACTCCATCTCTTTGGATCCTGAAACCTTTACTCATCCTGTTTCTGCCTATCAAGTCATGGCACAACAGGGCAATGTGGAGGCAGAGGAGGCAATGAAACTAGTGCACACCTCAGAATCTCTACAAAGAGCAAAATAAGCTTTAACAGATCTGCCTTCAGAAGCTGACAGTGAAGAATTTGGCAGTGATGACAGTCAAAGTTCAGATGGTGAAGAAATCAATGAGGAGGAGACTCCAGAATGGATGTTTTCCAATGCCACTGAACTTGGGGATCTCAATGTGGAAATCATGAAGCAATATCAATCTGCTAAGGCTGAGCACCAAACTGCAGAACCACAGAGAAAGACTGTTCTTGAGCAGGTTATGGCCTCATTGAAATTACAAAAGATGCAATATGTTATTCAAAGAACACAACAGGAGGAGGTCAAATCTGCAATTAGAGATATGAAGATAGCACTAGATGCTAGGATTGAGGCACTAGCTCCTACTACCACTCAGAAGGTGCTTACTAGCAAACTTCTCAAAGAAGATAGCCTGGCTAAGTCTGTTCAGCTTCTTTCCTCCAGAGTGGATAGTATGGAATCTCAAATGCAAACTATCATTGCCAATCAATCAAAACAAACTCAACTACTGGAAATGCTACTTGCAGCTTCACCCCCAACCCTTGATGCTAAAAAAAAGGGGGAGAAAATGGGAACAAGCAAAGAAGAGGCTGCAACATCTTCTGGTCAAATTAAAGCTACCAGTAGTAAGATAGCACAGATTGAGGGGGAGCAACAGCCAATTGTAGTGGTCAATCCAACAGAGTTTGAAATAAAGGCTTCCCCTGTGAAGAAACAAGTGGCTTTGCCTGAGATTCAAAGTTTAGAAGAAATCTCAGATGGTGAAAGGCAAGCCAGAATAGAAGCTTTGGAAAAGATCAACAAGGAGACTAGTGAAAGAATTCTAAAGACATAGAGGATGATCAATGAATCAATTGCATCATCTCTGTTTCTTAATGCTCAATCTTCTGCTCCAATAATATCAACCACAATAATGAAGGTGCTCACTCCAAAGATTGTGGCTCCTACATTCTATGATGCTGAGCCATCATATGTCAAAGAATTTGAACTAGTCATCAAAACCAGAGCCTACTCACCACCAAAGAAAAATGGGAAGAACAAGCTTCAATTGGACTACCCATTTCCCAAGAATGATGAAGAAAAGCTAATGGGAAAAACAATCATAGAGTTAAAAGAGCAGACAAATAAGAGTGTAAGAGATTGGATGGCTGTAATTATAAGGAATGGAAAAGTATTAAATATATCCAACAGCCATCCTAGATTTGTGGAAGCTAAAAGATAAGAAGTCTCCAGAATCCAAAGGGAAGCTCATCCAAGTACAGAAAATCAACATGAAAACTCAGATGAGAAGCAAGCCAGGCTGGCTCAAGAGTTAATGGATGAGGTAGAGGTTAAAATGAAGGAACCTGAGGAAGTTCCCAAAACCAAACCTAAAAGAAGGAAAGCTAAAACCAAAAGGGTTCTTTCTCCAGAACCCTCTCCAGAAAAAGAAACCACTGGCTCATCAGTATCTATATCTGCAACAGTAATCGACCCAACTGTGAACTTTCATGGTGACCCCATAATGCCTAAAGAAGAACCAATGAATTTTGATTCAATTGAAGTTCCTTCATTCTTGCTGAATCCAAAACAGAAGAAAAGGGCTCCAAAGAAGGAACTTTCAAAGGGACCAGTTCAAGTTGCTAGGGTACCTGCTATTGTCAAACAACCAATCTTGGAAAAAAAAGAAGACTTTATCTATCAGGCAGAAATTGAAGAATACTCTGGCATGAATCTATATTTGGATGAATTGTCAGAAGTAAGAGGAATTGACAAGTACAAGAATCAGCCTGAGAGATTAGTGTTTGTCTACAAGGGAGGAAGTCAGAGGACATGGCCATTACAGAAGGTTCTTGGAGAGAATTATCATACATTGACCAAAGTGTTCTCAGCATTCAAGAGACACACAGGGTTCTCTGAGACAGCTAGAAGGGAGATAATTAGCAGAATAGAAGAAATAAGGAGAGAATGGAACTCACCCTCAAGTCTACCAAAGAAAATGAAGATCCCATATAATGGACAGAAAATCCACATTCAACCCTTTTGGATGATGGAGTTCAGGGATGAAGAGGGCACTAGGAGATTCTTCAGGTTAGAAGACCAACTGTCAAAGGCTAGTTCTGAATACCTAAGATGGTTACAACTAAAGCTAAATCCAAAAGTTGTTGAAGAAGATACCTTCTATAGGCAACTTCAAGTACAAATTGAGTCCAACTTTGCCAAGGAAGGAAAGTCAAGGGTGCAGCCAACCAGAGAGAGGAAACATCATTAATTTGCTCAATCTAAAGGAGCACATCTCTGATAAGTTTCTTAAAGCTTTCTGTTTTTAATTTTTGTAGCTTAATACAATTTTTGCATACTGAAGTGTATAAATCTTTAGGAATGTTTTGTTATCATCAAGGTTCTGAATTTATGCTTTATTGCCATCAAGTATAAATTGGAGGAGATTGTTAGGAATATGTTGTAGTTGATGATAACTTAACATTCAAGCAAAATTGTATAAGTCAAGTTTTGTAACTGTCAACGGTTTTGAAAAAGACTTTTCATGTCATTCCCATTTAGGTCCGATTCGGATCCCTCCGCTGTTTCCTTTTCCTTCCGCACCTTTTCCTCGAAATGATAAAGAAGATGGTACACTTGAATTGTATTATTTAAGTACAAGAATGACATTCTATCCAATATTAGGCATTTAAACATAACGTTACTTTCAAAATAAACTTTTACTCTGATACAATGTATCTACCTGGGACGAAACCGTTTATCATCACAAAGAAAACCAAATGGGACCCATCCCATCGATGGATTATAAATAGAATATTGCTTATAAGCAATGCAATAACGCGCAAACAGATAACTCTATTCGTTGACAGGTAGCTCATCAATGGATGAGGTTTTGTAGCATACTGCAATATCTCTATTTATCAGTTGATAGTGTTCTTATTCAGAGTCATGTTGACCATCAATGGTTAGGCAGAATAGGGTAGCCAATTTTAAATAAGCTATGCTATGTAATTCTGTCTAAGTGAAAGTGTATCAACGGATGAGAAGAGGGCTCTATCAACGGATACAACTCAAATCTACTCAATCAACGGATACAGCTCAAACTACCATCAACGGATAACTGTGCACAACATCAACGGATAATCATTAACACTTTATCCTATGCTAGTTGGGAATTAGCAGTTGATAAGGACAGGTTTGACTGACAGATCACATGGGTTGATAGTAGGTATAAAAAGCAGTATGGCAGCCATACTTTGGAAACACAGAAGAAAGAAGCATTCCATTTACACAATACATACAAGAAAGGTGCAGGGGACATATCTGTTCACAAGGACAACCTTTCGGCTACATGTGGATTTGGAGTGGAGTAGCAAGTCAACTTGAATTAGATTAATATTATCTTATTCCTGTAGTACTTGTAAACTTGGGATATATAACCAAGTGTAGCAACTCTTTAGAGATTAAGAAAACAGACATATTTGCTTAGGGTTTCTTGAATATCCTTAGAAGCAAAGAGTTGTAAAAACAGAAGCTGTGTACATTTGTATCACAGAGTTTTCTTCAAATAAAAGTCTCAAGTGGTACATTTAACCACCTGATTTTTTATGTGTTTGTGAACCATTTTTTATTCAGCAATTATTTCCTTATAGATTTCTGTGGTTTTTATCAGAAATTTATAATTATCAAGAATTGTATTCAACCCCCCCTTCTACAATTATACAAGTGTGTAATCTGGGAATAACAAAGCTAAACTGGATACATGTTGTGGACAGACCTGTGGTTTGTGGGGAACAACCACAAGCTCCTAGTTGTTAACTTCTTATACCATATTACATGTGGAATTTAATCTTCTCAGTTCCTGATACAATATTATACCATACATGTGCTAAACCCAATGATAACTGCACTTAAGATAAGACTAATTCAATATTTAGGTAACCATTGGCGGTTCTTGCTAGTAGATTCCGAATTATGTGCTTTTAATTGTTTTATCAAATTTATTCGGGTTTGGGAATAACATGAAATTATTTTCGTGGGGATTACTACTAATTTATCTAGGTACTGATAGAATATTTTTTTTCGTGCTAATTTCCATGATGAAAGTCTCACAAGTAGAGGAGGCTCAGGCACATACTTTGCTAATTCACTAATTGTTGTGTATAACAAAAAAAGTAAATAATTAAGAATTGACTGCAATGTGATCTAACCATCAAAATTTCAGTCTCCATCGCATTTTACTTTACTGGTTTCATTAGAAAGGGTTTATGAAGAATAGACTTGCGAATGAATCTAATTTGTTTCTGTGTGCTACTATCAAGGTAATGCAATGTGGAACTCTTGTGTTGGTGTCTATGAATTTACAACAGGTCTTATAAGTAGATCGATTAATTAGCATTATATAATTTGATTGATAACAGACTGCAAGGCTTTTGCACTTTTGTTATTATAATGGCATCTTGTCGTTCATGGATATAATGAATTCATTATTTTGGAGTGATATTTATCATCTGCACTTGTTATGTTTCTGCAGAAATTGGAAGCCACTATACAGTGGAAAATGGAATTTACGTGTCATCATTTGTTGCTGCAATCTTTTTTGCGTCACTTGCAACAGTTGGGGTTACAAGACTGTGAAAGTAAGAGTGCTGGGATTGTTGAATTATGGAAATATAGTGATGATTAATATCAATGTAAGATGTCTGCTCTGCATGCGGAGCTCAACAGCTTGGATTGGATTTTATGTATTGTAATGCCTTTTGGACAGCCTTTATGTATTGGAATATTTGATAATATTTTGAATGAGAATCTCTATTTTTCAATTTAATATGTTGCCTTTCTTTATTTAAAATGTTGGTATAGAACCTGCAAAAATGTAGCCATTGGCTCTAAAGTATTAATCATTATATGTTGGCAAAAGAATATCAAAATGTTGGCAAAAAGTATAAAGAGGTGTTGGCATAGGTCTACACCAACACTTTTAATAGTGTTACTACAAAGATAATGGTGTAGCCATAGATCTATAGTAACATCTTATAAGGTGTAGTCACATATCAGAAAGGTGTTGGCATAGGGGTCTAAGCCTACACTTTTCTCCGGTGTTACCAAAAATCGAAAAAGTGTTAGCGTAGGGGTCTACGGTAGCGGTCGATTTTGTAACACTTCCATTTTTGGTTAAAGTGTAGCCGTAGTTGGTTTTAGGCACTTTCAGCAACACTTTCGGTCCTATAAGCACACTTTTTTGGGCGTAGCTGTAGGCCATTTGTGGCGTAGTGACATCAAGGAGATTCTGCACTCGTATGAGATGTTTTCTGGCCAGGCAGTTAATTTTCAGAAGTCGGCTATTTTCTTTAGTTCCAATGTGCGTACAGATAAGCAAGAGGAAATTAAAAGATTACTGAATGTTTCTAATGATATTGGCAGTAGCAAGTACTTGGGTCTACCTTCTTTAATTGGTCGATCTAAGAAGACTTTGTTTCGATACTTAAAGGACAAGATCTGGAAAAGAATTCAAGGGTGGAGTACGAAGTTATTGTCTCGAGCAGGAAAAGCAGTATTTATAAGAAGTGTAGCTCAATCTATTCCCTCTTACACAATGTCGTGTTTTTTAATTCCGAAATCTTTATGCAAGGAAATTGAAAGAATCACTACGCCATAGATGGCCTGCAGCAACGCTTTTTTTCGGTGTTGCAATGAAAAACGTTACAATAGCTCTAAACTTGATCGCCTGCAGCAACGCTTTGTTTTTGTGTTGCTGTATACAAAACATGGTGTTGCCGTAGCTATAAGAAACGTAGCAAGTTGCAACACTTGTGAAGTGTTGCCGTTAATATGATTTAAACACAATCTTTTTAACAAAAATTGAAATAAATAATTATTGTGAATTAAAATTAATTAATTTAAAAAACAAATAATTTAAATTTTCAAAGTTTGTTATCAGAGTCAATATTATAATTTTTATAAAATAGAACATTTTTTATAATTTGAATATAGACCAAATTATTAAAAAAAACGTAATAAATATACCAAATTTTTTAATTTTCTAATTTTTTAATTTTTAAAAATTAAATTTTACACAAAATGAATAAAGTTTGATAATAAATATTAATATTGACGTTGAAAAAAATTCTATATTCATTATTGAAGTGAAACATGACATTTTTATAAAAGTGACACATTTTCTTATAAAATTTTTAATTGATGAAATTTTAAATAAAAAATTTTTAAAAAAATGAAAAAAATAATGCAGCTGGGCCTCAAACTGTGGCGCGGTCCGAATTATTGGAATTTCATAGAAGCGACAATTTTGCCGCCTTGTCAAAACACTAGACTAACAACAAAAAAGAGCTATAGATTAAACACACCCCCTCCCTCTACCGCCTCTCTCTACCACCCACTCAAATCTCACTCAGAAATTAGGGTTCACCGCTGACTCACTCCATAATTTTCAAGGTTTGGGGTTGCTTCAAGCTTGCACGGTTTCGATTTGGGGCTTCAATAAGGGTTTTGATTGGGCTTTGTTTGAATTGGGGATTTTGAGGTCGAATTGAATTAAGGGATTTTGAGGTCCAATTGAATTTGGAATTTTGAATTGCTTAGTTGATCTAATTATTAATTTTGGTATCTTCTTTCTTATCAATTTCTATCACGTTCTGTACTCTTCTTCTTTATATTCTTAACTTGTTTGTCCAATATATTCTTATCTCTGTTGCACGGCATAAAGGTATATATTCTGAATTGCCTCATAAAGGTATTAATACAAGAACCAGGAGAGATGTAGATGATGAAAGAAAGAATCCAGATCAACTTCGTGGGATAGGGACTACTGGTTCCGAAGTCGGTCCTCAAGGTACTGGTTCCGAAGTCGATCCTCAAGGTCCTTATATTCGAGCTCATCCGTCCCATGCTCAAGTCAAAACTGTAGATCCAGCTTGTAGAGGTATGACTAAGTTCCTGACTCTACATACGGGTGATTAATTTGTTGTTCTGTATTGCTGAATGTTATTACTCTAAAGTCCATGCTTATTACCATTTTTAGATGTTTAGAGGTCATCCTTCTACATATATACTGGGGTTAATTTACAGACTAGATCATAAGACAATTTAAATTCTCAAGACGTACGATAGATTTTGAGTTCATGCAAACTAAAATAAATAAATAAACAATATTAATCATAATAAAACAAATTTCAGTAGCTTCCATGACATTAAAACTTGCCTTAATATTTATGAGTCTATGACTGAATGATTACAAACAAGCACATCACTAACCTCTCACTGTATTTCTAACAATGTCTTCTCTTTTGCATATAGTTGAATGATCTAAAGCCTATTAAGTCTCAATCCCTGTCAAACTTCTGCCGAACCTGTAAATAATTTTATGGGTGATTAATTTTCTGTTCTGTATTGCTGAAATTTTGTAATTGCTAAATCCGGACTCCTTGCTAGATGTCCAAACTACTGGGATTGATTAGTTGAGCTCTTGATATATACAAGTTGACTGGTCATGACTTGCAGTTGGTCGCAGGCACTAGGCAATATGCATCGATCTATCTGTTTCATCATCTAAAAGTAGTGAGATTTAGTCTAGTTAATTGTTTCATTACTAGTTGGGAAATTCCTGTATTTAATACCATATTCAAATGTGTTGCAGGTAGTGGAGAAGCGGAGGGAATTGCTCATGTTATTAAATCGTTCAACAAATTGGGAATTTCTGAAGGAAAACCAAAAATAGAGCAAGTGGTGGGACTTCGGGGCTTGGTGAGCATATCACCCTTGTTCTACTTTTTTCTGCATCCTACTAGTAATTGTTATTACTTGATAATTATTTTAATTAGTTCAATCAAACAGGAAGGAGAGAAGCCTTGCCAGATTATTACTCGCTGGTTGTTGGCAATCCCATCATGGGAAATGCGAGAAATAGAAACACAAGTATCTTGGTCAATGATCAGGAGATAACTAGACCAGAACTCTGGGTGATGTAGATTTCTACTCCGACTTAAAAAATATATATCTTGTCTATGTTTTATTTTATTTTGTTTCTGATGTAAATTTTCCGTTAGCGTATATATTATGTTTGACCATTCTGTTAAATGCTTAAATTTGTAGTTAGTAGGAATCCATTGTGAAGGACAACCACACTTTTGGTGTAGTGCTGATGGTTCTTTCCAGGAACTGGGACAGAAAAATGTGATTGAGAGAATATGGTTTAAGGTACTTATCATTGATTGTTTATCACTGTATTAAAACTTCTATGTTCTGTCCTGTCATTGCCTACCCCTTTGAAATCTGTAAGTTCTGGTCAAGAGAAGCTCATAAAGTTGCTAATGAAGGTGTTCCCAGCAAACTCGAGAAAAAAACATCCTATAAATTGCTTATAGTTGTCAACCATGTACTCCTACCTGATGATGTAGGAATGTGTCAATATTTCTTTGTTTTTATGTGGATACTACAGTTTATGTGTTGGTTGCGTAGTGCTTAACTTGTCTCTTTTTAGTATCCAATACCGTTTGCAAGCTAGAAGTCAGAGCTGGGAGCACTGGTACTGAATGATCACTGGGATTACTACTCTTTCAAGCATATGCGCAGAAATAAATATGAACAGAGTCTATTTAGATGTGATTTTATTTGTTTTCTTGTAGTATTGGATTGTAATTTTTTTTTTTTTTGGGTTAAGGGTTATGAAGCCCATTAACTTGTATTGATGAATTTTGGTATTGGTGTAATAAGAAAGGTTTTCAATTTTTGGGAAATGAATATATACAAATTGTTCGTCTTAAATTGTTATTATAAAAGTCTTGTAGGTATTATATATTGTTGTCATCAATTGCTCAAAATTTGTTTATGTGTGGCCCCACTAGTGGGACCCAAATTTACCAAATTTTAACATCTACTACAACACTAGTTTATTGTTGCTGTACATTACGTGTAACGTTGCCATAGAAGTTTCTGGTAATAAAAGTAGTAGCGTTGCCGTAGTGAACAAAAGCATTGTCGTAGACCCCTACGGCAGCTGTGCCAAATGCAATGTTGAAAAAGCGTTGCCGTTTCGTTTTTTTGCTCTACAACAACGTTTTTTTGGCTTGCTGCAACATTTTGAAAACGTTGCTACAGGCCATCTATGGCGTAGTGAATGATGAATGCTTTTTGGTGGAAATCTAACTCTTCTTCAACGAAAGGTATAAGGTGGTTGGCTTAGGAGAGGATGAGCATGTCGAAGAGCAGAGGTGGGTTGGGTTTTCGCGACCTCCATTATTTTAATCTAGCTTTGCTGGGGAAACAATGCTGGAATCTTATAAACAATCCTGGGACGTTAGCGTCAAGGGT
This sequence comes from Kitagawia praeruptora, assembly GCA_037693485.1. Classification (NCBI taxonomy): domain Eukaryota; kingdom Viridiplantae; phylum Streptophyta; class Magnoliopsida; order Apiales; family Apiaceae; genus Kitagawia; species Kitagawia praeruptora. The sequence continues at coordinate 18,106,854 of CM075353.1, forward strand.
GTTAAAGGCTCGATATTATCTAGATTGTCATTTGTTGCAAGCTAGCAGGACGGGTAGATCTAGTTACACTTGGTCAGGTATTTGGGAAGCTATGGAGGTGATAAAAGATGGTTTAAGGTGGGTTTTAGGTGACGGGAAAATGATCAATATTTATACTGATAGGTGGTTAAGGGGAAAGGATGATTTTCGTGTCGACCAGATGGGTAGTCGGTTGTCAGAAGAGAATTGTAAAGGTTAGTGATTTCTTTTTGCCTGATAGCAAATCCTGGGATGAAAGGAAAATTCGAAATACTTTAAACAACACGGATGTTGAAGCCATTTTAACAACTCGAATTTCACAAGGTAGTACAGAAGACAGGTTGGCGTGGGTTCACTCGAGTAGTGGACAGTACACAGTGAGATCGGGGTATCAAAGGTGGCATTTGAATCATTTTGGAAGTGGAGGGATTCAATAATCAAATGGTTGGGACATGATCTGGCATCTAAATGTACCTCACAAGATTAAAATCTTTCTATGGAGATTCTACCGTAACACTATCCCTGTTAGAAACTTACTGCGTGGCAAAGGAATTCGTGCTCCTGTTGCTTGTGCAATGTGTGTAGGAGACGTAGAGCACATGTTGCATTTGTTTCTTGATTGTAGGTTTGCAGTTGCTTGTTGGCAACATATAGGCCTGGTGTATGATTTTAAAGAAGTTGAAAATGCACCAGAGTGGCTGTTAGATAAAATGGCCAATGAAACTTCGGAGAATAAGATCAAAATAGCAACAGTTTTATGGGGGATATGGTATGCTAGGAATAAACGGGTGTGGGAGGACAAACATATGCCACAGACGTGACCATAACCTGGAGCTCGAAGCAAATCTCAGAATGGAGGGAAGCTCAGAGGAAGAAGGTTTTGAACTCTGCAGGGAGGAGTAACAGTAATGTGCAATGGGAGAGAAAGTGGAAACCTCCTAGCTTGGGAAAGGTCAAAGTGAATGTTGATGCTTCAGTTTATGAGGGGGCAAATTTGTTCTTGGTTGAAATGATTATGAGGGATCATCAGGGGTCGTTTCTTGGTGCGAAGACTATGAGGTTTGTAGGCCATGTCTCTGTTTTGGAGGCAGAACTGGTGGGTATATTGGAAGCTTTGAGGTGGGTTCAGGAGCTAGCATCTCAAGAGGTTATCATCGAGAGTGACTCAATGCTCAGTGTTGCAGCGATCAACAAGAATGTGCAGAACCTGTTGGAGCTGGGAAATCTCATAAACCAGTGTCGTGCTATTATTGATAGTAGGGTAGGGATTATGGTAGATTTTGTTAAAAAGCAGGCAAAAGGTAGCCCATAAATTGGCTAGAGAATCTTGTGCGCTTAATAGCTTTGTTGTTTTCTCATCTCCTCCAATATCTTTGTTGGGGACACTCATGTCGGATGTTTCAATGCTTTAATGGAATCTTTCTATATTTCAAAAAAAAAAAATTTTGATAGTAAATAACCAAAGTTATGGATAGGATTTTTGTTATATTTATTATATATAAAAATATAATAGCATTTGTAGTTATTCGTAGATATATTCTAATGTATATCAAATTTTAACAATAATTTAATGTATAAATATTAAAAAAATATAAATTGATATGATTATAGATATTAATAAAGAAACCAAGCAATATTGCACGTGTTAATAACTCTTATATCCTTATCTATACTAATCTATTAAAACTGAAAGATTGAAAATTTGGTCGGTTTGATTTTCGTTTTGATTATCCTAATTATTAAAATAAATAATGACATAATATATAAGTAATGGTAATTAGCCATTACCATTTTCACAATTAATTTTAGTCGAAGATATTATCTTTTATTAAAACATCAATCGTACCTTATCTTCAGATCATTAATATTTCCTTTCTAACTAAAATACGTTATCGTTATTTTTAAACTAATCTTACAATCATTAATATATACCCAAAAATATCAAACCATATTTTCAATTATTATTAAAATATATTAAAAATCCCTATACATTGTTTATAATAAGAAAATATTAGTATAACACGTAAATATAAGTATATTAAATTATATTAAATTAAAATTTAAAATTTTATTAAATTAATAATTATATAAAAACATAATTGTACTATTAACTAAAATTTAATAAATACCTAAACTATCTTATCTTTCAATCAATTTAAAAGACGTTTACTTTTAATTGAACATATTACCCTTTATACACACCTAAAATATTGTATCTTCCAATCATTAACATTTCTTTTTTTAATTAAAACACGTTACCTTTTAATTTAAAACATAATTTTGCAATCATAATCTTCCAATCATTAGTATTTCTTGTCTAATTAAATACACTACCTTTTAATTTAAAACATAAATTTACAATCATTAATGTACACCCAAAAATATGACACCATATTACCGTTAGATTTTTAGTAATTAATAAGAACCGTTAGATATAATTATAAGGTATATTTAATGATTAAATTACTTTACTAAATATTCAAGGTTCGAATCCCGTCAACGACATATTTAATTTAAAATTTTATTATATAAAATTTAAATCATGCAAATCATTTATTAAATTTACTTTAAATTTTATTAAATTAATATTAAAATAATTTTTAAAATTAATGATTATATAAAAATATAATTATAGAATAAAAAAGAGCTTTTTTCATAAATAAATAAGAAAAAGTAAATTTTTGCACATTTACTTTTGTTAAGAATAGCTATTTGCAATTTTACTAAACTATTTGCAATTTTACTATACTAAGTTTCAAAATTGCAAAAATACTAACCCTAACCCTACCCCCTCCTTCCCTCCTCTTTCACAACCGCCTGTTTCACCAGTTTGTGTACTTTTTTTTTTTTTTTTTTTTTAAGATGGGATGCTATTTTGGTGGATTTGGCTTTGGGTTGCATGGCCCCGCAGGGGCAACCACTTTCAACTGAACATGCAACTAAATTACTGATTTCATGTTCCATTTTTCAATTTCCATTTTCGATCTCATTTTTGGACTCTAATATATATATATATATATGAGTCTAAAAATGAGGTCGAAAATCACTTTTGAAAAATGGAACATGAAATCAGAAATTTAGTTGCATGTTCAGTTGAAAGTGGTTGCCCCTGGCGGGGCCTTGCAACCCAAATCAGCAACTGAATGCAACCCAAATCAGCAACTGAATGCAACTTTTATTTTAAGGTGGGATTCTATTTTGGTGGATTTGGGTTGCATGGCCCCGCAGGGGCAACCACTTTCAACAAGTTGAATATGGTTGCATTTGGTTGAATATTGCCCCTGGCGGGGCCTTGCAACCCAAATCAGCAACTGAATGCAACCCAAATCAGCAACTGAATGCAACTTTTTTTTTAAGGTGGGATTCTATTTTGGTGGATTTGGGTTGCATGGCCCCGCAGGGGCAACCACTTTCAACAAGTTGAATATGGTTGCATTTGGTTGAATATTGCCCCTGGCGGGGCCTTGCAACCCAAATCAGCAACTGAATGCAACTTTTTTTTTAGGTGGGATTCTATTTTGGTGGATTTGGGTTGCATGGCCCCGCAGGGGCAACCATTTTCAACAAGTTGAATATGGTTGCATTTGGTTGAATATTGCCCCTGGCGGGGCCTTGCAACCCAAATCAGCAACTGAATGCAACCCAAATCAGCAACTGAATGCAACTTTTTTTTTAAGGTGGGATTCTATTTTGGTGGATTTGGGTTGCATGGCCCCGCAGGGGCAACCACTTTCAACAAGTTGAATATGGTTGCAATTGGTTGAATATTGCCCCTGGCGGGGCCTTGCAACCCAAATCAACAATTGAATGCAACTTTTTTTTTTTAAGGTGGGATTCTATTTTGGTGGATTTTGGTTGCATGGCCCCGCAGGGGCAACCGCTTTCAACTGAATGCAACCACTTTCAACAAGTTGAATGTGGCATTTGGTTGAATATTGCCCCTGGCGGGGCCTTGCAACCCAAATCCACCAAAATCACCCACCTTAAAAAAAGTTGAATGTGGTTGCATTTGGTTGAATATTGCCCCTGGCGGGGCCTTGCAACCCAAATCAGCAACTGAATGCAACTTTTTTTTAAGATGGGATTCTATTTGGGTTGCATGGCCCCGCAGGGGCAACCACTTTCAACAAGTTGATTGTGGTTTCATTTGGTTGAATATTGCCCCTGGCGGGGCCTTGCAACCCAAATCCACCAAAATCATCCCACCTTTAAAAAAAGTTGCTTGTGGGGTTGCATTTGGTTGAATGTGGTTGCATTCATTTGAATATGGCCCCTGGCGGGGCCTTGCAACCCAAATCCACCAAAATCATCCCACCTTAAAAAAAAAAGTTGCATGTAGTTGCATTCGATTGAATGTGGTTGCATTCAGTTGCTGATTTGGGTTGCACGGCCCCGCAGGGGCAACCACTTTCAACTAAACATGCAACTAAATTTCTGATTTCATGTTCCATTTTTCAAAAGTGATTTTCGACCTCATTTTTGGACTCTAATATTAGAGTCCAAAAATGAGGTCGAAAATGGAAATTGAAAAATGGAACATGAAATCAGTAATTTAGTTGCATGTTCAGTTGAAAGTGGTTGCCCCTGCGGGGCCATGCAACCCAAATCCAAATCCACCAAAATAGCATCCCATCTTAAAAAAAAAAAAAAAAAAAAGTACACAGGCGTGTGAATTAGTTGGCACGTGGAGGTTTGGCACATGGAGGGCACATGGGGGGAGGGGTGTAGTATTTTTGCAATTTTGAAACTTAGTATAGTAAAATTGCAATTAATTCAAAGAGATAGTATATTTGCAAATAGAAACTTTAAACGTAGTATTTTTGGTAAATATCCAATAAAAAAAAGTTATAACATATCAAAAGAAACTAAGCTAGTTGCTTAAAATTCAAGTTAGAGCATGAATAAGTAATCTGACCATGAATAAGTAATCTGGTAGATGCTCTAATTATAGTATAGAACAAAAACTTTTTAAACATGTTGATTCATGTTGGGATCTTGATACTATAACTTGTTCATAACTTCTTATAGAACATTGATGATTCATGTCGGGATCACGATATTTAACACTTTGATCATATTTTATGTGTTTGGCCAACTGGCCAACGCTTACGACAAAAACTGTATACAGCTTATTCATGTTCGAATTTAGTTAATCGCAATTCTATACTCTTTTGCTAAACATGGTTCCAGTATATATTACAGTATATATTACTGATCGCTTTCTTTCAAATTTTTCCTTACTAATTCCTACCAGGCGTTTAATGAACATCTAGCGCCTAGGCGCCGATTAATCGACCGGCCTATTTTTAACAGAGATTCCTATCGCATGTAAATCAGGATCAACCTCTGAACGTTACTAAAGTTGTCTGTCCATTAATCGGCCGACTAGGCCTATTTTTAGAACAGAAATTCCTACCGCATGTAAATCAGGATCAAACTCTGAACGTTAATCATGCTTTTATATCATAAAAAGATTAAGGCAACACCTAACGTAGATAATTATTATAACATGTCTTGTTAATATGAGCCCACATAGATTCACACCAAAAATTATACTTTACGCATACTACTATTATAGATTCATACCAAAAATCGTACTTTACACATACTGCTATAGATTACGGGTAACGTAGATGATTATTATAACATGCCTTGTTATAAAACCCCCAGGTAGGGGTGAGCAAAATAAAACCGAAAAACCGAAACCGAGCCGAAAAACCGAAAAACCGCACCGAAAAAAACCGTAACCGACAAAAACCGAAAAAACCCGTAACCGAACCGAACCGACGGAACGGTTTGGTAACGGTTACGGTTTTATTCCAATAACCGAACCGAAAAACCGAACCGAAAATATATTATTTTAATAATTTATAATTTTATATTATATACTTATATAAATATAGGAATTTATATAGAAAGCTAGCAAAAGCTAGTAGAACTTGTTGAGGACCCAGATGTTGATGTGCGTTACTTTGCAAACGAAGCACTCCAGGCAATCGATCATGTCATGATGTCAAGTTAGAGGTTCATTCCCATATGGAATTCGCTTAAACCTCTGGTCTGATTAAACGTGCTATCACAGATTATTGTCTTTTAGACATGTAAATGTACTCCCCAAGTATTATGTTGTTAACATATGGTGACACCAAACTGCTAAATATGTGTTTCGTTTTGGTGTTCTCGATATTAAAAAATTTGTTTTTCCTGCCAAAGCAGCAGTGTAGTAATTAAATTTTAAACTTTTTTATTATTAAAAATATTATCACAAATGTTAATATGTCATTTATAAATTTTTATTAGCATGATATTAAGGTATTAAGTATTAACAATAAAAAACCGAAAAAAAACCGAAACCGACAAACGGTTAACCAAACCGAAAAAAACCGTTCCGAACGGTTCGGTTACGGTTAATAGGTAAAAACCGAACCGAACCAACATGTACGATTTGGTAACGTTTTCGGTAAAAACCGAGCCGAACCGACCCGTGCACACCCCTACCCCCAGGAAAGGTTTAGATCTACAACAGATGTAAAATCTGCTTTACAGTAAATCTTAATCAGTGTTACATGTATGTATGTGAGTGTTAACTGTTTCATTAATAATACACAAACTTAAGCATTGTACTAGACAGAGTCGCTCCTTAGTTGGGAAAGAAATGGTAAGAACATAACTAAAGAATGAGATACATATATGGAAAGCTAGCTTTTTGTACAGCATATAAGTAGCTAGCTGTTCCTGTTGATTTTTGTAGACCTTAGCCCTTATAAAGAGACTGCCTCTGCAGTGCATGCTGGTCTGAGTCTTATCGATCTGGACTTATAATCTTATATCATACGTGAGACTTGATTTGAGGTGATTGTGTAGTATTGATACGAAATATCAGCTTTTTTGACCTATCATATATTCAAATATATGCATAAATTTTCAACCTCTACTAATCCTACTACTACTACTAGTCTAGTACTTTAGCTCCAGCTTCATAGGATGAAATTGTATTTAGCTGTGAACTTCATATCACATGCAGTACCTATTTTTCTTGTGTACTCGTTTTTACTGAGGCTTCTCTTCTATAATATTTACACACAAAAACTCTGGTTTGAACTTTGAACCACCATATTGTTCTTCAGTTATTTAGCCATTGCACCAACTTTGTATGTCATTTGTATCCTAGGGTCCAACAGGATTTATAAAACTCAACTTCCTCTGTTTTTCTCACATGAGCATTCTTGTGACAGTTGACTCCAAAATGAGCTTACTTATAATGATTTTCTACCTGTTTATAGTCATTTTCATAGTATGCAACTTTGAATTTCATTCAGGTACACTACGATTTAGTTACCTCTATCTTTCTTCAGCCTAAACAACTCATCCTGCAGTTTATAGTTTTTCATCCTTTTCATTTGTTTTTTGTTGTCATCATTTCTCCTTATTGCAGCTTCTTACAAAGAATCTTCGAATTCAGCCTCTGGAAATGACATCCGAAACACTACAACAACTACGAAAGCCGAACCTGCTACATACCTGAACCACAGAAAACTTCTGCAGCATGGTAAAAGAAAATTTTGCTACATGTAGTCCAATTATTTTTGTTACATGTAGCCCAATTATGATCTGTATTTGATATCCTCAAACGGGGTAAACTTGTTTTGCTAAACCGTGTTTGTGTATGTTTTCATTAGGGAGTTGCACAAACAGAGATTTGAGTATTTCACAAAGCAAAGGATCATCAAGTGGGATACCTCAATACATTGTTGAGATAGTAAATACTTGTGTTCATGGATGTGCAACTTCGAATATTCATCTGCATTGCGGTTGGTTTGCTTCCGCGAAAATGGTTAATCCGAAAACTTTCAGGAGGCTCTCTTATGATGATTGTTTGGTAAATGAAGGAAAACCATTGAAGACCAGCCAGATAATCAGATTTACTTATTCAAATTCCTTCATGTATCCAATCACATTCAAGTTTGCAGATTTTTGTTGATGCATGTCACATACAAACAATGCCTTGTATTTTCACTTTTTCAATCTTGTGAAATCTGAAAGAAACCAATACGTGAAATCCCAAAATCATACTTTTAGGTAAAGCAGAGTACTGCAATGCATGGTGAATGCTAGGGGCTGGGAGCCTAGTTCACTTTATCTTGCCTACAAGATTCCTCTGTAAAAGTATATATACTCTGTACTAGTATTATTTTTGTTTGCTACTTTCACCAGAGGATGTTTCATGTTTTATGGAAGCATCATTGCATTATCATCAGGGATAAATTGAACCATGCAATTTAAAGCATAATTTACGAAAGAAATTTTAAAAATGAACGAAAAATACATGTAGAGGTTACTTTCATCTCTTACTTACCATATGTTCAACTGAATCTTTGGATTAATAAATAAGACTTTATCAATTAATTAACACCTTGATGAAGTAATTATATATCCCAACAATATTATTTCATATAAGTTTAAATGAACAAGACAATTTCTTTCCTCCCAGTATGTGATGTATATTTTTGGTGCACTGCAGAAATGTCCTTACAGATATTAGATTGCTTTTGATCCTGATTCCCAAATGATTAAAACGTGTATTGAATTTGATGATTCGACATTCATGATATACCCTTCTTTTTGAAGCAATAATATGATTTATGTTGAGGAGATTACACGTATGCAAGGGGGGCTGCTCAGACCGCAAAATTTCTTCAAATGATGATGTCGATGTTGTGGAGATAGATACTACTAGCTGGAAGGTCCTTGAGCCATCACTTAAGCTTCTAGGACGAAAACAAAGTTAAAATAACATACATATGTGCATTCCATATGTTCCTGTAAGCTAATACTGTCTAGTTCTTATTGGCTTAATGAGTTGCAGCATCTAGAAAAAAATAACTTTTGAACTATCTATCAAGTAGATTGTGCCCTCCAGTAAAATGCTATTATTGATCACCACTCATTATTCACAGGTTATACTCGGCTTCCTATAGCAGATTATACTTGGCTGAATTTATTTCGTTTATCTGTAGAGGCATATAGCTAGATTTCTTTAAAGAATTATGGGATGTATTGGGATGTTTTAAGTACTCTAAAGCAGAATTATTGTTCAACTTTTTTTTTTTCGTGTGCTAAATAATCAACTTAGATTTATATGTTCCGAGTTATTTCATAAATTAATGTGCAAAATATTGATCAAGTACCTGATCTGAAGTTCAGAAAAGCGCTATCTTTGGACTAGCTCAACTGAGGTATCTGCTCTGCCTAGACCATGTATTTCCTGGATTTTCTGTTCATCTCAGAAATCGGTGAGCAACTATATAGTTAACATGAAAATGGAGGAAGGCAAGTGAGAAGTTGAGTATTCACGGTCGACCTAACTTCCAACAAAATTGTACCAGTTGGTTGTGAATGATGCAACTACTTTGTAATTTGCAAAAAAAATCACGATACAGATATACAGGGAAAAAGTTGAGTATTCATGCTCCACCAAACTCGTAACACAATAGTTCAATGCATTATAGCAACTTACTAAAATTCTTGTAGAGAAATAGCTGCACAGGTTTACTAATAATCATAATCATCATGTATATATACAGGTAGAGAGGCACCCTGACACCCTCAGAGTTTCCCAAGTGAACCCATTGTCTCTTCAATTCTTTTTGCAATATTATACTCCATGATGTATCTTAACTAGTGTGTAAATGTATATAAATGTATTTGCGTACATGGATGTTATTATGTTAATGTTTATTTTGCAATAGCATTGTATGTGAAGATGCAACATTTCTTCTCACAGTTCTTTACAGGTGGTAATCTTAAGGTCTCAGCACATGATTGTTTGTGTTTTATGTTGAGGTCTAATTGCCTAAAATTTCAAATTGAAAAGAAGGTGTTGATGCTTGGTTCTAAGAGTAAAATGACATCCACTCACCTCATCTTACTATCGATGAGTCCTTGGCTCTGCTTAACCAGGGTGGAGTTGCCTTCAGAAGTTGATAATGCCAAGAGAAAGGCTTGTTTGAATCGCATGTAATGCTGCAGTACATTCTTGTAAAATCTGAATATATATCTGGCAAAGAAACATCTGAATACCTCCTTGGCTCCTTGAATGAAAAGAAATCTCGGTCCCAACTTAATCTTTACTATCGATAAGTTGGGACAAAGATTTCTTTTCCTTCGGGAGGTATTCATATGTATACATTCAGATTTTACAAGAATGTACTGCAGTAACATGTGATTCAAACAAACTTTTCTTTTGTCGGTATCAACTTCTAAAGACAACTCCACCCAGGCTGAGCAGAGATAGTAACATGAGGGGAGTGTATGTCATTTTACTCTTAGAACCCAAGCATCAACACCTTCTTTTCAATTTAAAATTTTAGGCAATCGGACCTCAACACAAAACACAAACAATCACGCGTTGAGACTAGGGGCCTTAAGATTACTACCTGTAAAGAAACTGTTATCATGAGCGCTAGAAATTTATGATGCTACAATCAATTTTTGGGTTGAAATGAATTCCAGAATTTTTTTTGGAGGTTCCAAACGAGCTACCTTTTGTATCAGAAACATGTCCACAATGGTGAAGATACTTGGTTACCAGCCGGCTCAGGCAACAAAAATGATTTATGAATTCTCTTTTACCGGATACACAGAGTAGAGGAGACCCTCTACAATACACAAGGGAAAGTTTAGGTGAAGGTTTTTTTTTTGTTCTTTTGAAACTTGGTGAAGTATTTAATTTGCATTTATATTCTAATTAAATAATGTACTTTGCATTTATATTCTAATTAAATAATAAATAATTGTTTTGAGTCCCACAAACAACACATTCCACACCTGAGTATCACATGAAATCACCACATGTTAATTGCAACATCCAATATGCATGAGGGAAAATATAACTAAAGAATTAATTTAATTGTTGTAATATGCATGAGCCCAATCTATAACATCTATTAATAAGCAAACTTCCATTAATTGGTATTTTTGTACCAAATTTGAGTGCACCTTATTTTGGTTACATCACTATATTATTATTTCTCTTAAAATTTTATATTAACTTTTAATGAAATTGTTAGAATCCTATTATAATTATAAATCTTTTTTTATAACTATATCGAGTTTACTTTATTAGAATCATATATTTTTGTTTTCTTGATTTTATTAAAAAATAATTTTAAATAATTAAATTTGATTCCATCATATTTTAGTTTCACCCCTATATTTCTATTTTTGATAAAATTCTATATTATTTTTAAAAAATTGTTAAAATCCTATTATAATTGTAATTTTATTTTTGTTTTAAGTATACTGAGTTGACTTTATCAAAATCATGTATTTTTTTATTTTTAGTAAAATTTAATTTCAAATGAATAATAAAATAAATAACATTATTAAGTGACATGCGGTTTTAAAGGTAATTTATGATTCTATTGAGTTTTCTCTCTATAAGAACCAATATCTTATGTTTTCTTGATTATCTCAAAATAACCTTTAATAGATAAAAAAAAAATGAACTAATATTTACTAATAAATAAAAATTCATATTAATGATATTTCAGTACCAAATTTTATTTCAATTTTATTAAAATTTCATTACTAAATTCTCTCAGCTCGTACTTTGCATTACAATTAAAAAAGGGTTTGGCAAGTTATAGATGTGTGCTGTTTTGGCTAGAATTAATTGTCCTAATATATTATGTCATAAGCATACACTTAATTACTTGATATCATTATTGTCACTATAGTTAGCTAACATGCATGAATTTTTAACATTGATCATCTAAATTAATGCCTAAATATATCTGTACTTAAATGTACATACAAATGAATCATGTTTATATGCATGTATGTATAAATCATGTACTCGATTTTGTTATAGCCTCAATGATGAGCATGCTGAAAAGTTCACAAGGCACACAACAAACTGCTCCCCCTCAGCAGCATGACTCCTATGGCAAACGCAAGTACAAAATAGAATAACATTTATTATAATTACAATTCACATTACTACCATTAAGTGTATAGAAATTACTTAGATCAATTTATAAGGATAGTTAAAAAAAATTATTGATCAGTGTCTCGAAAATTGTTTAATACTAAATTTTAATTTTAAGTGCTTGTTTAATACTAAATTTTAATTTTAAGTGCAGGTACATCCACATGAATACTTATCTGCTTATCCATGTTATTATACACATGTAATAAAAATTCAAACTCATATGCTCCAAGGAAGGATAGTAATAAAAATGTACTATAATTATATGTATTTATATGTATTTTAGTTAATAATTCAACCACATCTTAGTAATTTTTTTTTGTTATTGTTTTAGTTAAATGTTTGGTGGTCAGCATAAAGTGGATGGTAGTTCATTTGACCCAAAAAGTTTACACATTCAATTTTTGGGTTGAAATACAAGCCCAAAACTATCTTTAGTGGTGTCAAACAAAACACCTCTTTACTAGTCATAGTCCAATCGATAGTATTGCTGAAACAGTGAAACTATTTTGTAGACTCATTAGCAAGAGTAAACATCTCTCTACTCTTGCATGTAGGTATATGAGTATAGTAGAAATGTATGAGAAAAGTCTAAAATCTGGGGAGTTGAATTGTTTTAAGCCCCACATGCATCGTCATAGTTGTCCCTAGTGTTGATTATTTGAATTCTCTCTGAATCCAAGAAGAAGAGCTGCAAGACCTCTGCAACCATGTCAGGAGGTTTTTCATTTAATAGTCAAACTTTGTAAGATAAGTATGAAGATTTCTTGTAGGTTCACGAAATAAACAATAGTTACATTGCTGTTAACGAATATGTACGACCAGAGGATGAAAATCGACAAGAAGAGTATGGGGAGCTGCATGTTTTGGGCCCACATGCAAAACATTATCAACCTGAGAGGGTGAGAGTCATATGAAGTCACACCTCCACCCATGGTTGTCTTATCGTATACTCTCTGTTAATCTCTAAACGTAGATGAGATGAGTTTTGTTATTTACTTACAAACCCTTTTTTTTTGTTAATTTATGTGTTTACATCATCATTGTCATAAAAAATGATAATTAATATGAATCTGTAATATGCAAATATAAGCATCCTAAAGTTTTTGATACTCTCTAAAAATGACTCACTTGGAGATATATGCTAGTACTCCATCTACAATTAAACAATCACAGTTCAATTAATGGCAAAAATTTTAACTTTTAACTTGTGGCAATTGTAATACCGAAATTTGTTAGAATATATACTTATAATCTTAATTATTTACCAAAAAACGTATATTATATGTAGAAATCAATAAAGAAAGTTTGTGTTTGCATGGAAGTGCCCAAGTGGGCACACAGGCAAGGCATTACTAGCCCGTGGTGGTGAACACAGACCGTCGTGTGTTCCAGTTTATACTTTTTTTTTAATGAAATTCCGGTTTATATTTGGACTCCCAAACCTAGACCATTTTTCAAATTAACTATTTAATGCAGTATGGTAAACTTAATTTTTTCAATTAATTTTTTGTTTTATATAATATATGATATGAATCTCTATTTAGTAATAAAACAAATTATTTATTATTAAAATTAGATTTAAAAATAATAAGTTAAAATTATATATGGTTGAAAATTGAAAATTGTTTAATTAACTATGTTAATTATATTCACCAACAGTTAAAATTTAATCATCACATTTACATGTGTCAATTATGTCAATTATCTTCAAGGATCACATTCACTTGTGTTTAGTGTGTTATTGCGTGTCAGCTATCTTCACGGATTATTAAAACGTGAACACATGTACTCATGTACTCTTATGTGTTAGTTGTGTTAATTATCTTTACCGATTATTAAAATTTAATCAATCATATTCACCTGTACATGTATACATGTATCGGTTGCTTTCACATTCACAGTAGCTATCTCCTCCAGGTATGTATTGGAAATTGTTTTAACAGATACATATATGTTGATTATACGTTCACAGACAATTAAAACCTAGCTTAGTCATCACACTCGACTCTGACTATCTATTTTAGGTTTGTCTACAGATTTCTATTAGTACAATTTTATGTTGAAATTAAGTTACACCTCAAAACAGTAAATAACGTAATATTTCCTTCTTTTTGTCCTGAAAAATTCAATGGAAGACACCACTACATCAAAGTTCTCTTCTATACAAACATAATAACTAGTATTAATGTTTCAGGATGTTTCATCATACTCACTAGGGTTATGTTTTCTTGCTGTCTTGAGCTGACACCAGTACTTTGACAATACTATAAACCAGTTGAATAAATTCACGAAATGGCCTATTCAACAAATTTACAAGGTAGCAGAAATGAAGGGTCTACTCTAAATCCAGCTCAAGGGTCTCAACCTCAAGTTCAAGGTCAGTCTTCAGGTACGAATAAAACAGATAACACAGCGATTGCTGCTCAACACCATGTAGATGCTTGCCTTCATACTGTGTTCAATCAGTATCAAGAGGCTGGCAATTCTTCTAATTATTTGCCTTACATTAATACCACTCCTGGTTCCCTCACTGAATCACAAGTAAATGATTATATTAATGAACTTCAACGAGGTGGTCGTACTCAACCTTTTGGTTGTCTTGTTTGCGTCAAAGAATCTGATTTCAGTGTAATTGCTTTTAGTCGTAACGCACCAGAAATGTTAGGGTTCACTCCAAGAAATGAAATACCGCAGACCTCATTCATGGGTGTTGATGTGAGAACACTCTTTGTTCCTTCGGAATCTCTCGTGCTAGCCAGCACTATTAGGTCGAGCCAAGTTTGCATGTCCAACCCACTTCCTCTTCATTCTAAGGTTTCTTCAAGACCCTTCTATGCAATTTTGCACCAAATTGATGAGGGAATTGTTATTGACTTGGAGCCTCGAGAATCAGAAAATCCTTCCATGTTTGTTGCAGGGGCTCTGCAATCGCAGAAGCTTGCCATGCGGGCAATTTCGCAATTGCAATCGGTCCCACAGGGGGATATTGGGCTTCTGTGTGATAATGTTGTTAGGTGTGTGAGGGAATTTACTGGTTATGACCAAGTTATGGCTTATAAGTTTCATGAAGATGAACACGGTGAGGTTGTGGCAGAGAGTAAGGAACCAGCTGGTTTAGACTCTTATTTGGGTTTGCATTATCCAGCCACTGACATTCCTCAAGCAGCGAGATTTATGTTTCAACGAAGTCGAACTAGGCTGATTGTGGATTGTCGTGCTACATCTGTCCCTGTGATCCAGGATGAATCTCTTAAAGAACCTCTGTCTTTAGTTAGATCAACCCTACGGGCTCCTCATGGCTGCCATGCTCAGTTCATGACCAACATGGGGTCAGTTGGCACATTGGTGATGGCTGTAATCATCCGTGATAATGATGAAGACACTGGTAGGGTAAAAGAAAATGAGAAACTTTGGGGTCTGGTGGTTTGTCATCACAAATCTCCTCGATACATTACATTCCCACTTCGTCAGGCTTGTGAATATATAATGCAAGCTTTTGGACTCCAAATAAATATGGAACTGCAGTTATCATCAAGACTTAGAGAAAAACATATTTTGAGGACTCAAACACTATTATGTGGTATGCTTGTTCGTAATTCCATTACTGCTATTGTAACTCAACGCCCAAATATCATGGATCTTGTAAAATGTGATGGGGCTGCACTGTATTTTGGAGGGCGTTCCTATCCATTAGGAATAACCCCCACGGAAGCCCAGATCAAAGATATAGTGGAATGGTTATTTACTTGCCATAAGGAGATAGCAGGCTTTAGTACTGACAGTTTGGTTTGGGCAAAGTATCCAGGGGCAAATTTCCTTGGTGATGAAGTTTGTGGCATGGCTGTTGCTCGTATCAATTCAAACGATTTTGTTTTCTGGTTTAGATCCAATGGTTCTAAGGAAATCAATTGGGGTGGTGAGAAACATCATCCAGATAACAAAGACGAGGAGCAGGGGATGCATCCGCATTTCTCCTTTAAAGTGTTTATGGAAAAGGTTAAGATCAGGAGTTTACCTTGGGATGATGCTGAATTGGATGCAATTCATTCTTTGCAGCTTATTCTACGAGACCTGTTAAAAAATGTTGCATACAACAATTTTAATGACATTATGCATGCTCGCGTGGAAGATGAGGAGTTGCAAGGAAACAATGAGCCCAGCCATATTGCTACTGAAATGATTAGGCTTATTGAGACTGCAAATGCTCCAATATTTGCCGTAAATGCTGAGGATCACATCAATGGTTGGAACGCAAAGATTGCTGAGTTGGCTGGCTTACCGACTGATCAAGCATTAGGAATGTCCTTGGTTCATGAACTTGTATGTGAAGAATCAAAAGAGATGGTTTCAAATCTTGTTTCTCAATCACTCAGAGGTACTCTTCTTATGTATCCTATATATTTCTATTAAAATAATCAGTAACTTGTAAACAATTATAAATCTCTAGGTTTTTATCCATATACTTGTTTAGAAACTAGCAGATGCTCAGCTTATCATCTTTGCTGACGATATAAATCAATTTTGACGGTTACCATGATTAAATGATATTCAAAATCTTTATTTGAATAATGCAGGTGAAGAAGAGAAGAATGCAGAAATAAAAATGAGGAAATTTGGTTTCGACGATGATAAGATGGCTGTTAATCTTGTGGTTAATACTTGTTGTAGCAAGGATGACACAGGTAAAATTATTGGGGTATGTTTTGTTGGCCAGGATGTTACTCTTCAGAAAAAGATCACGGGAAAATATATCAAGTTCGAAGGTGATTACAAGACCATCATACATAGTCCTAACCCTCTCATCCCCCCAATATTTGGGTCGGATCTAAATACATGTTGTTTTGAATGGAACTATGCTATGGAGAAAGTGACCGGGTGGAGCAGGGATAGTGTCATGGGAATGTTGCTGGTGGGAGAGGTTTTCGGCTACTGTTGCAAGTTAAAAGACCAAGATGCTATGACAAAATTGATGATTATCCTCCATAATGCTATTGCAGGACAGGATACAAACTCATTCCCATTTCTCTTCTTTGACCGGAATGGACAGTCTGTTCATGCTCTATTAAGTGCACATAAGAGAGTTAATATGAATGGCCAGATCACTGGAACATTCTGTTTCTTGCAGATTCCGAGTCCTGATTTGCAAAAAGCTCTAGAATTGGAAAGGCAACAAGCTCTTGAATTGGAAAGGCAACAAGCTCTCGAATTGGAAAGTATGCAGAAACTGACTTACACATGCGAAGAACTAAAATGTCCGTTGAGTGGTATGCATTTCACTAATTTAAACTTGCAAGGTAGTGAACTAACTGATGTTCAAAAACAATTGCTCCAAACAAGGGGAGCTTATGTGAAACAGATTTCACAGATTATAAGCGATGTTGATCAGGAGATCCTTGATCAAGGGTGAGTTTCTAATACTAGTTTCGTGGTAAATGGTCACCATCACACTTTGGATTAAATTCATGCTAGATATTGAAACACTATATGATAAATGTCAGCATAATTTTATGTCAATGTTTGCAAAATTATGCATACATACTTAGCAAAAATTTATTCAAACATAAGATGGAGACACATTTTTTATCTTTTGATATATACTGTACATAACATTTTTTAACTTACTATGAGACTATTTTACAAATTATACATCTATCAAATATTTGATTGTTTTTTTGTCGTGCTAGTTTATTCAAGTTCGACAAGGCAGAATTCTTGCTCGGAAATATGATAAATGTTGTTATCGACCAAGTCATGTTATTGCTCAAGGAAAGAGATGTGCAGCTTATACATGAGATTCCTGAAGAAATTAAAAGGCTTACTGTTTATGGTGACCAAGCAAGAATTCAGCAGGTGTTAACAACATTTTTGTCAAGTATGGCAAATTATGCCAAAGAAGGGTGGGTCACTTTTCGACTTCAACCAATTATGCAGCAGATTTCTGATGATACTTCTAACTTCCCTATTGAGTTCAGGTATGCTTCCACAATTCCACATCTTTTCCTACTTTGAATTTGTGGCAAGAATGTCTAGTTTTTCTTGTTTTAAATAATAATTACAGTATAAGTTTACTATTTGAAATACGCCTGCTGTCAGGTGAAGCTAGAGGACATACATGAGAATCAAAAAGTAGTTCCAACATTAAAGAAAATTGTATGAAAGAACACTGTGATTTTTGATTTAAGTAGCAGTTTCATTTATCCACAGTTACATCTATCTATATATCTTTTCGATTTGTTTTGGGCTAAGCTGACATAGCACAAGTCGCCCATTTCCTCAAGCAGCGAGTATTATCCTACTAGCACTAGATTTAGAGAGCACAATTATTTGGTTGGAGACTTGTCTATCATAACTGTTACTTCTATGAAGCTGGTGTTCTCATATTAAGTTAGCATTGATGATTGAACTTACTGAGAAAGTGATGACCAAAAGAAGTTATTTTAAGTTTTTCTTCATTATATGAAACCATTACATTCCTCAAATTTCTGTTGATGTATGTTTAATATATGAAGGATTGGATGCTCTGGGGAAGGCTTCCCTCCGGAAGTGGTCCAAGAGATGTTTCATATGAGTGGATGGGTGACTCCGGAAGGTTTGGGATTGAGTACTTGCAGGAAAATGTTAAGTCAGATGAATGGTCACGTCGAATACATAAAAGAGTCCAAATTTTGCTATTTTACAATTAACCTTGATCTTCCCATGACTACGAAATGAAATTCAAAGTTATCTCACCGGTTAAAGATGTCAACATACTAAGTTGCCACTCCCAGCTTGACCCTGACTCAAAGTTATCTCACCGGTTAAAGATGTCATGAACAAGTACCTAAGATGCTGTCTTTATCAGATCATGGCTGTGTGCTTAGACTTCCAACTTGTTAAGTCTATGTGTTGTGTAATAAGGCTACCCAAGTTCTGTGTTGTGTGTATGTCATATATTTATTTCCTAGCGCATGTAAACACATAACATGAGTATGTTCACTACCTGACATAAATAAGTTTGTATATTATGAATCCTTCGTTGTGTGTTCTGCAACCTGCAACCTACCTGACTAAACCTGCAACTTTCTAAACAGAAAAGGGAATTACTTATTTTTCCTTCGTTTGCCCATAAAAAGAACTTTTGGGTGAATCTAGTTTGATCAGAGATCCTTTTGCTTTATTTAGGATGTACTTGATTAGTTTTGTGGAAAAATTAGGGTAGCGCATATTTTTGTTTCTCTGCAAAAAGATGAGTTAAAATTACAACTTCTTTTAGCTATAAAAAATGCTAACATTCCGAGAATTGCTTGAAGGACTTGAGGCTCTGTAGTGGCAGTACCGCCATGCAATTTAAGCAGAATACACCAACAATGCATGGGATACCACCCTGGGAGAATTATGCAGACCAATTGTCCATGATTGATATATCATGTACCAAAGGGCATCTACATGCCAGCTTAAAAAATCTTTGCTTTGCATGAAATTTGTCGCTGTCGGCTGACTTGGATTGTCACAACACATCAGTTAGTTTGTAGAGTTCTTGAAGAATGAATCACTTTTATCTATGAGAGTGTTCCGACATATCGTGTGTTCTACAATTTAACCTCTGCTGCTAGGCATGGCAACTGCCCCGGGTCTTAGTGTGTAGTTGAAATCAGACTTTCAGGGTTTTATTTGTATTTCTTACAATTACCTCTTCAGTAATTTAAACTAGATTCACATAGACCTCATTATCACATAGATTCGAGATTTCGAAATTTCAACCATATATAGAACAGTAAAATTCTCAAACCTTAAGATATATTGATGTTTCAGTACAATAGTACATGAGTTTCTGAGTTATGATGACATACATTTTTAAAATTGTGTAGACCTGCAAATCAAATCACCCCGGGTCTTCGTGATTTCTGAATGCTATTTTGCTGATGCAGGATCATCAGTACTGGTAGCAGCAACAGCAGCATGCAAGATAATGCAAATTTATTACCAAGCAGGCAACCAGTCCTTTCCATTAATGTAATCTATTGAGAGGAAGGATTCGGCTTCTTTGTCACTTAGTTGTTTAGACCATTTAGCCCTCTTATTTGTTGTTGCACCTGGTCCATGACACTTGTACTCTGCCTGGAATAAGTTTCTGCGTTCATTTCACAAATATATTTCCCATCAGAAATTGCGATAATCGAGAAAGTACAAGTGATATACAGTGTTCTTAAAATCGGCCTAAGTGTGGATCAAATGCATGGATTTTGTAAATTCAGATTGGCCTAAGTCTAGCAATTTTCAGGGTAGCATCAATAAATGGCAAAATGTGAAACAATTAAGCCTTAAATGAAACCAGCTTGGACTCAAGCTAGCCCAGATGGATTACGCGTTAGATAGGAAATAATAGTACTTACTTAGTGCTACCATCGTCATATCTCCACAAGCTCCAGCCCTCAGGAACAATGGTTTGAGAAATATAAGTTTTTGCAAACACAACTCTAGAATATGCTCCTTTAGCTCTACCCAAGTATACTTGCCCTATTCCATAGACTTTTCCTTTCTGAAACACAAATCCACTGTTTTCATCTGCTGATTCCCTGCTTTGCGCTGTTATTGACCCATGTATATCTACCCTTTTGTCTTCAATCACAAATATCTCACAGGCCTGCATCCACAAATATTTGTTGTTTTTATGAATGAGCTTAAATCAGAATCCAAATTATCGGAAGAAATCAAAATTTAATAATTTTAGTATCAAGAATATAACAAAGAATTCTAATGCACTCACACGAAAAATGGACCTGGCACGCCCAAAAATGAAGTCAATTGAACCTTGAATGTAACAAGTATCATAGTAATGCCTCCCTTTGCTGTCGAAAAGTGTGTTATGGGTGCTATAAAATGCACAGTGGTAGAATGCAACCATGTCTCCTGCCGCAAGTACTGCGACTGACTGATTTTGCGACGAAAATGGAACACCGGTGGGTGCCTCATTCTTCAAAACCATATAATCATTATTACAAACATGCCTCGACGTTAAACTAATAACATGAAATTTCAATGAAAATGTGAATTTAAAAATTAAGAAATGATGGATATAAGACCTTGATACTGAGACCGAACACAACAACATGTGGAGCTTCAACTTTGAAAGTGGCGGATTCGGTGTTATTAGTAGAGCTTTCGGACCAAGTAATGGATGTCCTTCCTTTTCCATTTCCTCTTATAAATATGAAAGGTTTGTTCTCTGGTATCGTCACCTTTTCCCTGAACACATTATTCACTTGCTTTACAAAGATTCTTAATGAAAATACTTCGCTTGTTTTTAAGGATCAGGGGACAGCCTGATATAGTCGTATCCCCTAGTGTTGCAACCAAGGACGGATCTAGTAAGGGGCGCCATTAAAATACAATTTAGCGTTTTTTTACCACTAAAATTTTTGAAAATATACGAAAGTGCTCCTACAAAAATTTAAAAATATGAGGGTGTCTCCCCAAAATTTACTCGGTGCCCCCTTAAAGAAAATTTCTGGATCCGTCCCTGGTTGTAACTAACACATTTTCATACACAAATCCTCTGCCACTTTGAAGAAAAAAAACAAGAAGAATAATAATACTCCTCTATTCCTGATTACATAAAAAAAAAAAACTGTTTAATACCTGTAAACACCTCTCCTGACATGAATTGTCACCCATTTAGAATTTCCACTAGGGATGGAATCAATTGCAGCTTGAAGTGAAGAAAAATCCCCTCCTTCTTGGGCAACCTTAATTGTTTCGTTCGAGGCAATTTTCATTGTCAAGAGAGGAGCATCAACAACGCCAGGTTTCGCCTTACACGAGCCACATAGGACGACATCTAATGACGAGATAAATGTTAATGCAAGAAGTACATATAGTGTTCTACCATCTATCGGTTTAGAGGTATCAGAAGATGAAGGCATTTTGTTATGAGGGTTGAGATGAAATTGGTTAGTGCTGTATGAGAAAATGGAATGACAAGGCCATCAAAGGAATATGAGGTTGAAAAGTTGGTTTTATATTTTCTTCTTTTCTTAGATGTTACAAAATTAGAGCGGGAAATTCAGTCAGGAGAGGCAGTTTCAGAGAAACAAGGACTTCCAATAATTATTATGTGGCTGTTAACATGGTTTTAGACAAATTGAGGTGTTTTTTAGATTGAATTTTTATTTTTTTTCAATAATCGTTACATTACAAAATTAGTTCATAGCTTCCGGTCCCATGATACTAGATGAAACCCCAACGAATGTGGTACAAGCTAAACCCAATCAGAACCTAGGAAAACTAATACCAGAATGTGGTACAAGCTAAACTCAATCAGAACCTAGAAAAACTAATACCAATACAACGAATGTGGTACAAACTCGGTTTGTTTCTCGATAAGATTTATCGAGACAAAACCTGAAAATGCACTGATTATCCAAATTAATCCGAAATGACTTCTTTTACAAATTTTTACTGCTCAAAGGCCGAAGCTGATATGTTCATTTTTGTTCGAATTTCAATGACCGACTCAAAATTAACTGATTTGGAAATACGAATACGGTCAGAAATCAAAATTGTTACCAATAAAAAGGAGAAGACCATATTCTAGACCCAACTCACTCAGTTATCCCCTAAAGGCTGAAGCCCACTTCTCATGCAACCCATCAACACAGACAAAATTTAAGACTAAAGAGTGCAGAGTTTTTAAGTACATGTCTGCAGGCATGTGTATCCTGTATAGCTTTTATTTGGTTTTAAAAAAAAAGATCGATAAAAAAAATACATAGACAGATACTTATCAACTTTGAAGAATAATAGGAATTATTATCATTTAAATTTAAACATGTTTATTTTAATATTAACATCATTATTATTTAATATTATTTCGATAAATAATTACAAGACTTTCAAATACTCACGCATACATTTGACTCGGTCGACACTCTAGAACATTAGACTTCTTGTTTAGAAGAGTGATGATACATTCACTGAGTTACTATACTATGGATTAAATTTTTCTTATTGATTTATTAAAATTGGAGTTTTTATTTAGTAGCTAGTTGTATAGGCGGGAATAAATAATGAGGAAGATATGGTCTACAACCTAACAAAATTGATCCAGTATGTGCTATCTCCTGCCCATCTCTAAATCTCCTTTTATTGGTCTGCAATTCCTTCTTGTTGGTATCTTCTTCTCTCCAGCACACATCTGTTTACTAATTTATTGGAGCCAGCATGCATTCTGTTTTAACAAATTTTCAACTTTCCACTTTTTTCAACACTACATTTCACAAGGTATGGTTGGTTAATTGTACATCTACAGCTTCCTTTTCTGAAATTTACACAACAGTCGGATTCAGGTTTCTAAAGGACTTGGATTCGATTATTTGCGGAAAAGATTTTTCGAAGATTATGTTAGTTAAATAATCAGTCCATCTAAAACCTTAAAGTGTTAGAGTAACACACTAATGGTTATGCTATTATGTTCTAACAAATGCTAATCTTTAAAATTCGAATCCGGGCTCAAATTTTTTTTATTAATTTTTAAAGAGGGCTGGAGTCTAGACAGCACCCCAGTTCGGCCGTTGTTTACACTTTACACCGAAATATTAATGAGGTTACACTGCCAGTTTAGCAGATGGACTGACTAGTAAGCTAGTAGCAAACAGAACGATTTGCTACTTGCTAGAATAGTAGAATCTGCAAGGCTGAGGGCCATCTGTTCATAATTTATCATCAGTAACATGTTACTATTGCTAGAGTGCTACTGCTAGTCTACAACATTTGTAAGTCAACAGTAATTTATGTACACATGCATGCATGTCGAATACTAGCTAAATAGGAGTAGGATTGTTTGGGCATTAAATTACAGAGATTCGACAATCCCATTGCCTATTTTGATACTATTAAATATAGGGAAATGCTATGTTTCCCAAATTCTTTTCCCAAATGACATGGCAAGTAATTATTGGTTATAATTATAATGGGCCCGTCAGGGCCATCCAATTAAAATATCCCAACATGCCACATCATTAGTGCCACATCATTTTGGAACAATATTTGGGTACCATTTTTGGGTACCTAGCATTACCCTTAAATATATGTTAAATGCTAGACATTAAGTTCGTTGGAAGTTGAAAATACTCGATCGTTTATATACACTCAATTCAGAGGCTGCTTTCTGCTGGCTGCTAGTACTATATTTTCTTCTGTATAATGCATTATTGTTTCGGTACTTGATATTGATCTGTGTTAAACTCAGTTTGCTTGCTACTCCGTAAAACATTATTTCATTAGTATGTCATCTTGAAAGATATACCAACCATAAAATTTCATCTTGATGATAAATACATATATCCTAATCAAAACAGTTGAATCTTTGATTATGGTTCCACTTGCAAGACAGTTCACAAACGCGTATAGTTTTAAGATCTAATATAATTGGTTTATGTCAATACACCTCATACAAATACTCAAATCACGCAAAAAAACAATTGTCAATACACCTCATACAAATGCTCAAATCGAGCTCGGATCCTCTGTCCCCTTCCTCCGTGTCTCCTTTGTGTCCCTGTTGTTTTTAATACAAAAAAAATGTTCTTGTGGAGCCCATTTTTATTATTTATTAAAATGGGCCCCGCAGGGACACTCTTTTTGTATTAAAAAGAGTAGGGGACACAAAGGGGACACGGAGGAAGGGGACAGAGGATCCGGACCCGCTCAAATCAAGCAAAAAATATGAAAATTTAATACTCTAAGACCATGTTTGTTTTATAGAATTAAATAGGGGATAAGATTATAATCCATTACAAAATATAATCTCATATTTATTTTGTAAAAAAATAATCTTTTAAAATATAATTTCATGTTTGTTTGTTTGGTTGGGATAAGTGATAGGATTATAATTATAATCCTCTCTAATAATAATACTTGGGTGGGTTAGAGGAGGTATTATTTAATCCTCTTCCATAAATCATTTTTTTAAAAGATTTTATTTCTTTACTATAATTCCTTGTAAAATAAACGTAAAATTAATAATTTAAAAAGAAATTTAAAAAATTATAATCCAATCCCAAATTTAACACTCCAAAACAAACATGAGGTAAATTAAAGGATTCTTATTCAAAGGTGTAGAGCATCTCCAATGGGAGAAACCTCTTAGCTAAATTTTAAAATTAATTACCATAAATAAGAATTATAAAGAATGTGTAAAAAAAATTGCACTCCAATGGGACAAAACTGTTATCTATAATTATAGATAATATCTTGATGTTGGCTATATTTGTCGAACCTCTAGAGACCTGTAGTGAATTGCCACATCACTTATTTCTATATTAAAATTATATATTCCATTAATAACAACTTGAAATATTAATAACATACCATTTTTAAAATATAGCCAATCATTATAGCTAATACCCTCGGAACACAATGTGTTACAGGTTCGACAAATTTTACATAATCAATATTTTATGTAATTTAGCCAATAATTTTTAGCTAATGCCATTGGAGATGCTCTTATAAATGATTGATGGAAATATTATACGAATTATTATCCCGAAATTTTAGTTTAAAACAAACTATGACATAAGTGTCAAATTGAATTGTTTTCCTTCTCTTTTACGAACAACATTACTTTTAGTTCCAGTCAATCTCCTGGATACCCTCTTTTTTTCTCTACCGCCCCTCATCTTCCTCTCTTTCTCGCTAGTAGCCGCCGGGACTTCCATCGAATCTCCACCGGTGGAGAGCCCCATAACCTTTTATTTTCTTTGTATTTTCTTCCTTTCTTTCAATAAACTTTGTTTTGAAGTTTCGATTTTAGTTTGTATCTTCGGATCTAAGGCTTCAAAGCCTTTTTCGATTTGGTTTTCAATTTCTTAGATCTCAATTTCACGGAGTTTCGGATTTCTCGTTCTTCCCAGTGATTTTGTTCTCGAAAGTGGTCCGAGTTATCTTGTTCTTGTGGTTTTGTTCCCCAGATCTAAGAATTGTTTTGATTTTAGCTAGTATTTAAGTTTGTAATTGTAAGTTTGGTTTTTTGGATTTCTCACCGTTTGTGTGAGTCTTGTGATTTTCTCACCGTTTGTGTGAGTTTTGTTTTCTCACCGATTGTGTGTGAGTAAGGTGATTGATTTAGTAATGAAAGTTTTTAGGGGTTTGCATTCTCGGTCGATAGCTCAAACTGGTTATGAAGGAAGCGGAGGTGGAAGTGGCGAAATTTGTGTAAATACCATTTTCAACAAATCACATGATGCCGGATGGCTTAAAATCAGTGATTGTTTCTGTATTTTGTTTGTTCGACTTGACTGTTTATGTAGATGCCGTATGGCTTTTTATTATTGAATAATCTCTTTATTCAAAAAAAATTACTCCCTCCGTCCAAAATAGATGTCCCTTTGCAAAAAAAAAAGTTGTCCCAAATTACATGTCCCCTCTTCTTTTCATACAAATATCTCTTCTTTCTATACGAATTTAAGTTTAATTTTCCAAAATTACCCCTATATTTATATTTTCAATGCTTGATTTTTTTAAAACTTAACTCTATTCTCATTTTTCAATGCATTTATTAAGTTTATTCTTATTCAACTAACCTTTTTCTTAATATGCGTATTTTTTTCAAAAGGGGCATATAAATTGAAACGGACAGAGTATATCGTTTCACCGTATAGATACAAGTTCATTTTCAGTCCAATAATCTTGGAAATCTGACTTTCCTCATGGTTTCATAAAGGCTTAATGACCTTTTGGCCCTGCAAGTTTCCACAGATATACCCATAAAGCCCTAAGTTTTAAAGTCGTTCCTTTTTGCCCCTCCAACTTCAGAAATATACCTTTTAGCCACTTTACCGTCGCCTTTTCGACACAAAACCGTCGCCTTTTAAAGGCCAAAGACGACGGTTTGTGGCTAAAAGGTATATTTTTGAAGTTTGTGGGATGAAAAGGAACGTCTTTAAACCTTAGGGCTTTATGGGTATAATTGCGCAAACTTGAAGGGCCAAAAGGTCATTAAGCCTTTCATAAAATACAAATTTTATAGGAATAAGCGCGACAAATTATTAATTGAGAAAAATGGCCCCGAGGACAGGGACCTTATACGAGATTAAACTGATTTCAGTATAAATATTGGATGGCAATTTTGTAATAATAAAAGTCACCCTCCTGAATTTACAAAAATAACCTCCACTTATAATCTATTTTATCTTAACCTCGGGGTTTTTACCTGAGGGTGACCTCAGAGCCAGTAAACTCTAATTTTATCTGAAAATATTACTATTCAAAATTACTACTCCCTCCGTCCCTCATGGTTGTTTACATGAGGGATGGACACGGAGACCAAGAAACTGTGTAAAAAATGAATAAAGTTAGATGAAAAGTGGGTAAAGTGGTGGGACCTATTAATATTTAATTATAGATTTCAGATAGTGGAGGAAAGTAGTGGGTGTAACAATGTGTTTTATTGTTAAATATATGAGATAGTGGGTGTAATAGTGGGAGAAACTTATTATTTTTGAAATGTAAAGAAATGAGAGGGACACCCCAAAATAATACTCCCTCTATCCCGTGTGTTTGTTTACATTTACGGACCAATTTTCGGCACGGATTTTAAGGTGCATTTTAAGGATATTTCTATAACTTATTTTTGATATTTTCTTTTTTTGTATAAAAATAGAACAATCCTATTTTTATACAAAAAAAAGAAAATATCAGAAATAAGTTATAGAATTATCCTTAAAATGCACCTTAAAATGCGTATCAGATACGCAGTTTTTTATGTAAAGAAATGGGTGGGACGAAGAGAGTAATTGTAAAGAAATGAGAGGGACAAAGAGAGTATTTAAAAATGTTGGTCCAACTCAAAGAATGGGAAAACCACATGTTATGAGTATTCTTTGGCACAAAAAAGTACAGGGAGCTTGAGGGGAAATAAATACTCCTATGTCCTTTTATCAATTTTAAATGGCTTAATGGCCTTTTAGCCCTTAAAGTTTCTTACGAAATACCCACCAGCCCTTAATGTTTCAAAACGTATCTTTTAGTCCCTCAAGTATTCGTAAAGGTCCTATTAGCCCTTATACCGGTACAAAAATTGTAATGGTACATATTGGATGAGCAAAATAGACATTACATGTGTCTGTTATAATTATTTTTTTAAATTTGTACCGGTATAAGGGTTAATAAAACCTTTTCGGATACTTCAGGGGCTAAAAGGTACAACGTATTAAACTTGAGGGTTTGATGGGTACAACACATAAGTGAAATCATCTACAAGTGATCATAAGTCATAACAAGAAATACAAACTGGGTTCTATTAAACCTAGGGTTGTCAAACGGATATTTCGGATACGGATCTGCCTATATCCGAATCCGAATCCGGGAATTCAAAATCGTATCCGAATCCGTATCCGAATCCGGAAATATCCGGGAAAAAAATCCGTATCCGAATCCGCTGGATATTATCCGGATACGAATAATATCCGGATCCGAATTTATTTCCCAAAAATTGATTAATTTTTATGAAATTTGCAAATTACCAGGAAAAAAACAAATTAAAGTGATACATTCATAATAGTCAAAATCAAACAGAGAATCAAAATCAAACAGAGAGTCAAATCAATTACAAAAAACAATGAATAGTTCTTTGATGCAATTCATCAATTACTTTAAAACAACATAATTTATAATTCTACTCTTCCTTTTCTTTTTCTTCTTTTTCTGCAGGTGCTTGAACTGGTACAGTTAGTAACATAAGAACTGCAAAATCTTTAACTCCACCAGCAAAAAAAGAGAGCTACAAAATCATTCTGAACATATGATATTCCCTGCAAAAAAAAATCAAATCAGAAATAATAGCTTATAAAATGCAGAACAAATTCTATCATGATAAGACAATTCAACCTGTAACCATAATGTGAGATCATCTTTAAAATTCCCCAGAATAGAACAGCCTCTTATAACTTTAAAAGATTAATAGCTCAGTGGCAATGTACAGATGCCACAAAAGGCTAATTGGGCCATATTACAAGTCAACGAAAAACAAAGAACACCTCATCTTCCGTCTAAAAAAAATAGCACAAAAAAGCAGTCATTAACTACAATTTAAAGAGGAGGAAAAGAGTCAAGACTAAAGCATACATCACAGAAAGATAAGTCAAAATTATACAGAAGATGGAAGAAAATTACGGTATGTCATATTAATTGTATGTAAGTTCACCATTCTAGCAACCATTGACAGGTTTTTAAACATAATATATATATATATATATATATATATATATATATATATATATATATAATGGTAAAACTCAAAAAAAAAACTAAATATCTCAAAACGTAAATGATTAGCAAGTGAAAAGAAATATTCATCTACGTATATTGGCAAGTTACCCAGAACTACCGGGCATGGAAACAGGACTCTCATTTGAAATAGAACAATAAGTGGCCATGACTCTTATTTGAACTATTGCACAGGTTTTCACAGAAGCCAAGCATCAAGTCCAATTATATGCATTCTTGGTGCTTGAAAACAAGATCACAGGAAGACAAAAAGCAGATTGCGGAAACAATAAATAGAAATTAAGAACATAGCAGAAAATGCTTATTGCCTAGAAGTCCAGATCCCAGTCAGTAGAGCTGAAATCACATGCCTTAGTGCAACATCCTCGGAAGCTTTATGCATTCAACATCAGTGCTCTTAGAAACATTTTCTGGACACTTTGTTGATATCATGCCAACTGAACTTGATGATGCACATGGAGTTGAACTTGCAGAATTGCCTACAATTTTATACAAATACACAAAAGTATTAATTTTAATCTACATAAAAAAGTAACACAACTACACAAGTATATATCTGTATACCTTGTTCCATGACTTCCATCAATGGAAAGCCACAAACTCTTTAGATCTGCAAAATAATAATCAAAGCCTACATTAATTTAAGAATCTACAAACAATCGTATATATAGTTAAAAAATACATACCATATCTAACATTAGTTACTAAATTAGATATATCTTGACATCTGTACGATTGAATCGTCGAGAAATATTTTTTAAGAAAATAGAAACAACAATACGTTAATTAATAAATATAAATTAAAATATTGTTTGATAATATAACTTATGTAATTGTAAATATTAAAAAAGAATCCTATATTGCACGGGTTATATGCTTGTATATTTAAAACTGAATAAAATGCATAACTGTATAGTTATATATCATATATACTTAATTTCGGATTCGGATATTTTCGGATACGGATGCAGATAATATCCGTCGGATATTGAAAGATTCGGATCCGAATACGGATAATATCCGATTTAAATCGGATACGGATAATATCCGTTTTTTCCGGATACGAATACAGATATTTCGAACGGATATCGGATTTTTTGAATTTTTTTGACAGCCCTAATTAAACTAACACAAACTGGATTGCATCATACGAACAAGCTTGAAAACACACAATCAGGAGAGACATAGATAGAAACATAGATAAAGATAATTGTAGATCAAACGGGCTGTCAGGGCACAGGTTAATGTGTATTTATTACACATCGTTTTTTGTTTACAGCTGTTGTGAAGTAGAATCTTTATTACTTTTTCACATTTAACCAAGTTTGGTATTTACTCTTCTCTTTTTTATCACCTTCAATTTTTTTTTATTTTTTTACTCTTGTTTATTTCACCCAACTAAGTATACTTTAAAAAAAATTTAACAACATATCATACAAAATAAAAATATTATTTTGAAATAAAAAAGCAATTATTTTAAAAAAAATATTTAACTATTTTTATCAAACATAATAAATTTTATTTTAATGTCTTTTATAATATTATTACAAAATGACGTGACAAAAAGAAATCTTTTTATTAATTGATAATGATGTAAATGCAGAGGGCATTGTATATAAAATAATTTATACATGTAAAATTTATTATGACTAATATTAATAATGAAAAAAAGTAGAAAGATTAGTAAATAGTAAGTAGTAACAATAAAGTGCACCAACAATAAGACAGGAAGTAAATAATCAAGGCAATAAATACTTCTTAACAACATCCTTATCAAGCCACGTGCTGGCATAGGAACACACGCCACCACAAATATCACCTGGACGCGTGGAAATTATCAGCAGCGGACAAGTGTCCCACCTACCTCGGATCCAACGCTCATGATTGCAGGTACCTACTCCTAAACCCTAATCCTAGGTCTATAAATAGGCCAGGAGAAAAAAGTCAAGGGGTTACATTCTCTTTTACACACACTCATATACACACACCCTCCATAATTAGATACTCTAGTTCTTATCTTTTATCCTCCAACGCCGTTGCTTATTCTCACGCCGGAGGTACCGCGGGTCTAAACCCACCTTCCGACATTGTTTTGCAGAGTCCCAACCACCAGCTACACCGCTTTCCAGGTGTGGGGACGGCGGAGGAGACACCGGATCGAAATCTAGAGTTACATGTTAGCCATTCCGTAGATAAAACTCTAATTCAACTAGAGTGATCACATCCCATATGCAGCAAGGATGGGTTGGAGGAAAGCAGAGACCACATGCAGGTCCACCAGTCCACTATCACCATTGAGGTAGTGTTCTACCAAAGTTGTTATTGCTGCATTGCTGGTATTGGGCACATGAACCACCACACAAGAGACCCAATCCTCATTCATGATGTTATTGATCATGACAACCAGATCAGCCAACCAAAAACCAGGGTCTGGATTGTTGACCTCACGCACAGCCTCCTCACAGTCACTTTCGATGAATACAGACTTCACATCCCCTTCTCCCAAGCCATTTTGAGCGCATAGAATATGGACCATAACTCGGCAGCCTCTGGCACACCCATCATCCCCATAATTCCAGCATTCCCCCTAACTCATCGGCCTCTATGGTTTCTCATGACACACGCAATAGAACCATTCAGCAGCCCCTTGCAGTTCACCTTGAAGACATTTGATGAAGAAGGCTTGCTCCACCCGGCCATGATCAAAAGAAGAAGAATATTTAGACTAAAATTACTAAAGAATAAGATTGATTTGTGAAGAAACTAGCATCCAATGGTGATGTTTACATAGTAGATTATGCATTAAATTCAAGTTCAGAACCCTCAACATGCATTGGCCATAACAGTCAATAGTAAATTTTCAAGGTATTCAAAGTTGTAACTACCAAGATAGTTTCAAAGATCTATAAAGATAAGACAATGCTAAAATGAAAAATAGTTAGACCTTAATTGAATAAAAGGTATTCAAACTGATTACATGGAAATTATACTAATATGCACCAAGCATGTATACTCAAAAGATTTCTCAGTTTCTACTACATAATTTTTAATTTAATTTTCACAGCCTCCATGGAGGCCTAATAACCATTCATGCCTTCCTTGCATTGGCCTGATCTGCTTCGATCTGCTTATAGGATGTAGCATTATGAATTCCCTATATTTATATTGGTAGTGGTAAGGAAAGAGAGAAGAGTGTATGTAAGTCTTACTCAAGGGGTATGGAGACAGTGGTGGCTGAGTTAAACTAGCAGATATAATACTGACCTTCTGTACCCATCAAACCCTCAAGTTTAATACGTTGTACCTTTTAGTCCCTGAGGTATCCGGAAAGGTCCTATTAACCCTTATACCGGTACAAATTTAAAAAAAATTGTAACGACCACATGTAATATCTATTTTGCTCATCCGATATGTATCGTTACAATTTTTGTATCACTATGAGGGCTAATAGGACCTTTACGGATACTTCAGGGGCTAAAAGGTACGTTTTGAAACATTAAGGGCTGGTGGGTATTTTGTAGAAAACTTTAAAGGCTAAAAGATCATTAAGCCATTTTAAATATATTGGTAAACGTGTATCTTTGCATGGATTATTACTAGAGTAATCCTAGGTGTACATAATTAGCTACATAATTTTTTTATAAAATGAGTTGGATTCTATTAATATGAATTTTTATTGGTTAATATTAATATGAATGCAGGGGATCTATTAAGTTATAACCAATGAAATTGAGATATTTATCATTTTGTGAAATTTTATGTAACTACAGTTAAACCTCGATTAAGTAATATTCGATAAAGTAATAACCTCGCTTAAGCAATAAATTTCGTCGGTCCCAACTTGGGCCCATGTTGTAAAGTAATATTCTCGCTAAAATCATAAGATAATAAAAAATTAGAAAGTCATTGAGGGTCCAAGTAATATGTAAAGTAATAATTTCAGAATTATATATATATATATATATATATATATATATATATATATATATAAAATGTATATGAGTTACAAAATTTAATTCTTTTTAAAATATGAATCTATAGTAGCTTGTTTTTTCTTTCCACCAAAGCCAAAATTAACCTCATCCTTGAATTTATGTAAAACATAAATAATTCCTAGTATGTTTTGCTCGTGTTGTAACAAGTAATTGTTCAAAGTGCTAATGAAATTCTATCATATTTGTTAGTCACAGAGGCATGCCTATACACATCTAATAACAAGCCTAATTGTTTGTAATGCTTTGCATTACTTACATGACCTCTTAACTGAGGGAACCTCTAGTTGTAGAGTTTCTGTTTGTATTGTACTTGTAGTAGGCATCAAATCCTAGTTGTGTAATTGTACAAATAGAGTCTAGAATAATGCTTGAAAGAAGTTCCAAGGTTCATGCCTCAAGCAAGGAGTCAAAGACTGTCAAATAATCACAGTTGGGATTTGAAGAAATGAAGAATTTGCCTAAGTACCAATTCGAGAAGTATATTTGTCTATTCGAGAAGTCCAGCATTCGAGAAGTCAGAGATTCGATATCTCAAGACACTATTCGATATCTCTGAATACACTGTTCGATATCTCATTCGATATCTCAGGGATTCGATATGTCTACTACTCTATTCGAGAACTCAAGAAGTCAACAAGTCAAGATGGTATTCGAGTTCTCAAAGAGTCAACAAGTCAAAGTTCCATTCGATATCTCAAGGACTCAGAAAGCTATTCGATATCTCGAGGATTTGATAAGTCAAATGTTCTATTCGACATCTCAAGGAATCCTGATGGAAAAGAGCTATTCGAGAAGTGGTTCGATATGTCAATATAACAGTATTCGAGAACTCAGAGTTATCGATCAAGTCAATCCTAGTTCTCGAATCACTTACTTAGTCACTTCTCGAATACATTCTTGGAGACAAAATACTGAAGAAATTGTACAAGTCAGAAACCTGCAACAAGCCAATGCACTTTATGGACCACAATCTGTAACGTGCTCTGGAAAGCCTACAAGGAAGCTTGGAGAGATATAGAAGAGACAAGGAGCTAAAGAAGTGGATCTAAACAGGCTTTGCAAAGTCAAATCTGTAATCGTTTGGACGCTTACTCAAAAAGGATAGACAGACTAGAAAGTAATTTGTTTAGCTACCTTATTTGTAGTAAGTAGGCTGTATCCATGTTCTATAAGGACACAGCCTCACTTCATAACTTAGTAACTTTTGTGAGTCAAGTTTTTCATACACTGTAAGCTATATCTCTCCGAGAAAAATGAAGCTGAGAATACTACCATTTGTATTCACAGATTGTAGCAACCTTTATCTAATAATACATTAGATTAAAGTGATACTGTGTCTTGTGTTGTTTCTTTATCCTCACCTTCA
This sequence comes from Kitagawia praeruptora, assembly GCA_037693485.1. Lineage (NCBI taxonomy): Eukaryota > Viridiplantae > Streptophyta > Magnoliopsida > Apiales > Apiaceae > Kitagawia > Kitagawia praeruptora. The sequence continues at coordinate 18,141,487 of CM075353.1, forward strand.
CTTCTACACACACAGGCACTTATCTGCTACATTGACTCAATCCAAGAAAAGTTCAAGAATCCATTCACCCCCCCTCTGTATTCTTTTACCGTATTCAATACTCAACAAGTGGTATCAGAGCGGGCTGTTTATTCAAAAACAGAGAAACGATCATGAGTTCGAATACACCAAAGACTACATGAACGGTGAAGGTCCCTAAGTTTGACAAAGAAAACTTCAACCTCTGGAAGATAAAGATGATGTTGTTCATTAAAGCCTCTCATCCCTTGTATCCTGAGATTCTCAAGAATGGTCCTTTTGTTCCACAACAAGAGATACCAGAGAAGACTGTTGGAACCATAACTATCCCAAGAACTTATGAGGCCAATGATCCATCAAAGTGGACAGAGTCAGAAAGGGAGAAGGTTGCTCTTGACAGCCACCTCATGTTGCTTATCATTGATTCCATGGACATGTCAATGTTTGCAAACATTGCATCATGCACGTCTGCTAAAGAGATGTGGGATCACATTGAGGTGTTGTGTGAAGGGACTGATGAGGTTAAGGAAAACAGGAAACAGATACTGGTCACACAGTATGAAGCTTTCATGGCACAGCCCAAGGAAAGCATCACTGAAATGTTTGAAAGGTTTCACAAGCTAGTTACTGAGTTGCAGATGAATGGAAAGGTTTACAGCACCAAGGAGTTAAATATAAAATTTCTGTTGTCTTCACCAAATCATCTGGAGCAAAGAGTCATTTCTCTAAGAGAGAGAGATTTGAACAAAGTCACCTATGATGTGCTCTATGGAGTCCTAAAGACTCATGAACTTGAGTTGCTTCAGAAAAGGGCTATCCAAGCCAACCAAGGTAGGATGATAAACACATCATGTGCCTTGATTGTCAACAAATCCATTCTGGACCTAGAAGCATCTACAAGCCAACTAAGGATAGAGGAGGTGGCAGATGATGAAGAAACTGAAGCTGGGGTGAGTGAACCTGTTGAGGAAAAGGAGGAAGAAGAAGAAGAGTTTTACACTCTGGAAGAACTTGATGGGATGGAAAATACTTCATATGCTTTCATGGCCAGAAAATTTCTAAACATCAGATTTAAAAGAAATAAACCCTTCAAACCAAAAACTCAAAACCATTCAGCCAACAAGAACAAGGCACCTGTGAAACCAAACAGAAATAAGTTCAAAACCAGTTATGTGGATAGGTCATCTGTAAGGTGCTATAGATGCAATGACCTAGGGCATTTTGCCAGTGAATGCAAGAAGCCTAAAAAGAAGGATAGAGATTATCTTGAGCTCGAAGCTAAGTATGAGGCCCTTCTGAAAAAGCAGACACATGGTAAGGCCTACATAGCTGAAGGGAAGTGTTGGGATGATTCTGAGAGCGATGAAGAGGAACAAGAATTCTGCAATTATGCCTTGATGGCCAACTCCAAGGATGACTCATCTTCATCTGATTCTCAGGTACCATCTCTTACTACTATAGACATGTCTGTTTCTGAGTACAAATGCATGATTGAACAATTATCTGTTGAAATGTTTAATATTCATACTAGTATGACTGCTGCTAATGAGGAGATTGCTAAACTGTCTACTAGAAATGAAATATTAACCAAGAAGAATGAGGAACTTGAGCTAACTACTATGCAAGTAGAAAACCTTAAGAAAGAAGTTGAATATTTGAAGAACAAGGTTTTATGTGCTAGTCAAGTAGAAAAGGCTCTTAGGGATGAATTAGCTGAGAATGAATTCAAACTAAAAACTTTTAAGAAATCATCTGGTTTAGTGCAATCCTACTGTGAGAAAATTGAAGCTAAACCCAAAGCAGCTATTGGACTTGACTATGACTCTCTCAAACAAAGGAAAGGCTATGCTGTCATTGAAGATGACATAGCTGTTCATGAGAAAGTGCCTCACATTTTGAGAAAAACTGAAAATCCAATTTTTAAGGAATCAACATTTGAAATTGATGAGGATGCCTTACTCATCAAGCAAATGTTGAATGATGAGGATGAAGCACAATCTAGTGAACATCAAGCATCTTCTAAGGGTGAGAGTGTCAAGTCAAAGACCAAGAAACCAGTAGTTGATAGGCCAAGACCTAAGAAGTTTGTTAAGTTTGTCTCAGCTGGGATGAGTGAATCAGAAAAGAAAGTGACTAAGAAGAAACAGAACAGAAATGGCAAGTTAGGGATTAACAAGGATAACAACTATGCTTATATGCCTAATGCCCCTAGGAAAACTTGTCAGAACTGTTTCAGTACCAATCATTTAACTCATGCATGCAAGAAACCTGTTGGTAGTGTGTCTAAACCTTTCTATGATTGTTCTGTGCCTCTAAGTCATAGAGATGCACCTTTTTGTGATAAATTTGACTGTATGCCATGCAATATGAATGTTATGACTAGTTGTTTTAATTTAAGAAGGTAGTTCATTGATGGTTGTATCAGTCACAATTCTCACACACACTACACAAGGTCAAAGTCTTCAAGTCCTCCTAAAGCTAGGAAGGTACCTTTGTCACCTAAGTCTGAAACCTCAGGTTCTAAGACTTCCAACAGTGACAAGAAGACTAACACTAAGAAAGTTGACAAGCATGTTGTTTATGATAAAACTATCTCTAAGTCACATAGACCCAAACTTGTTTGGGTACCAAAGGAAAAGTAATACCTTTGTGTTTGCAGGGCAAAGAAAGTGAAAAGAATGTCATGTGGATTTTGGACAGTGGATGCTCAAATCATATGACTGGTGATATGGCCCTGCTATCACAGTATGAGGAAAAGGCTGGCCCAATGGTTGCTTTTGGAGATGATAGCATGGGTAACACATTGGGATATGGCAAGCTGAAAGTTGGTAATGTCATCATTGAAGATGTAGCACTAGTCAAGGGGCTCAAGCATAATCTGTTAAGTGTTGGTCAGTTTACTGATAGAGGTTTCAAAGTGAATTTTGACAAAGATGAATGTTTGATCACCCACAAGAAGACTGGTGATTTTGCTCTATCTGGAGTAAGGAAGGGAAGCCTGTTTGTAGCCAATATGGACTCTGCAAACAAGGACAAAATTTGTTGCTTTTACTCAAAAGCATCAAATGAAGATTGTTGGCTGTGGCACAAGAAACTATCACACCTGAACTTCAAGGCCATTAATTCTCTAGTCAAAAGAGAGTTAGTGAGAGGCATGCCCACACTCGAATTCTGTCAAGAAGGAGTGTGTGAGGCTTGTCAAAAAGGAAAAATGAAAAGATCAAGCCACAAGTCAAAGATAGTGACATCAATATCCAAACCATTACAACTCATCCATATGGATTTGTTTGGGCCTGTCAACATAATGTCACTTGGAAGAAAGAAGTATGCCCTGGTAATGGTTGATGATTTTTCAAGGTATACATGGGTGGAATTTCTGGCATCAAAAGATGAGGCTCCACAAGTAATTATTGAGCACATAAAGAAAGTTGACAAGGAAGCAAAGGCAAACGATGCAAGTGTGATTGCATTGAGGAGTGATAATGGAACAGAGTTCAGAAATGCCACACTTGAAGCATTCTGCAAAGAGAATGGCATTTCTCAGCAATTCTCAGCTCCAAGGACTCCACAACAAAATGGAGTTGTTGAGAGAAAGAATAGAACTCTAATTGAGGCTGCTAGAACAATGTTACTTGATGCAAAAATGCCTACATGTTTTTGGGCTGAGGCTGTGAGCACTGCATGCTACATTCAGAACAGGACCCTCATCAACAAAAACACTGGAAAGACACCTTACAACTTGATGACTGGAAAGAAGCCTACTCTAAAGTATGTTCATACTTTTGGAAGCAAATGCTTTGTACTAAAGGATAATTCTGAATATGTTGGAAAGTTTGATGCAAAAGCATTTGAAGGAATTTTTCTTGGCTATTCTATGGAAAGAATTGCATACAAGGTTTATGTCATCAGTCAAAAGAAAGTTATGGAAAGCACAGATGTAACATTTGATGACAGCAAACTACCTGGACTAGAAGAAGCCAATGATGAAGACAAAGATCCATTGAGATTTGATAATCTAGATGATTCTGATGAAGAGATTGAAACTGGAGTTGAAACTCAAGTTCAACAAACTCAAGTGATTGATGATACAAGAGAAGAATTTGTGCCAATCGATAGTGGAGAAACAAGCATCCAAGACACACCTGTGAGTAATGGCAACTTCACAGGGGGAGGAAATGAGGATGACCATGATGTGGATGATGAAGCAACATCAAGAATGAGAAGTCAGGCTGAACACTCGAGGAAATGGGATAGATCACACACTGCAAAGCAAATCATTGGAGATCCTAATGCAGGAGTAAGGACTAGGAGAGCAACTCAAAATGAGTGCCTCTATGGATGTTTTCTATCACAAGTTGAGCCTAAGAAACTTGATGATGCACTGTTGGATCCAGATTGGATTATTGCCATGCAAGAGGAGCTGAATCAATTTGAAAGGAACAAAGTATGGGAACTTGTGCCTGCACCAAAGAATAGAACCATTGTTGGAACAAAATGGGTTCTGAAGAATAAGATGGATGAAGATGGTGTAATAATAAGAAACAAAGCAAGGCTGGTTGCAAAAGGATACTCTCAACAGGAAGGCATTGATTATGATGAGACATTTGCCCCTGTTGCTAGATTGGAAGCCATTAGAATATTCTTGGCATTTGCTGCTCATTCAAACTTTAAAGTTTATCAAATGGATGTCAAGAGTGCATTTCTAAATGGAGAGTTGGAAGAAGAGGTTTATGTGCAACAACCACCTGGCTTTGAGGATCCACATTTCCCAGAATTTGTCTACAGATTGCTTAAGGCACTGTATGGACTTAAGCAAGCTCCAAGAGCATGGTATGATACCTTATCACAATTTCTTCTTGAGAATCAATTCACTAGAGGAACATTGGACAAGACACTGTTTTACAAGAAGCATGGTGATGATATTATCCTAGTCCAAATCTATGTGGATGATATCATTTTTGGTTCTACAAATGAGAAGCTGTGTGAGAAGTTCTCTAAACTCATGCAGAGCAGATATGAGATGAGTATGATGGGAGAGTTGACATTCTTTCTAGGGTTGCAAGTCAGTCAAAGGAAGGATGGTATCTTTATCAGTCAAACCAAGTACATCAAGGATCTATTGAAGAAGTTTGACTTGGAAGATTGTTCACCTGCCAAGACACCCATGGCCACTGCCACTAAACTGGATGAAGATGCTAAAGGCAAGAAAGTAGATATCTCAGTCTACAGAGGCATGGTTGGTTCTCTACTCTACCTCACTGCAAGTAGGCCAGACATCATGTTTGCTACATGCTTGTGTGCAAGGTTTCAATCAAATCCAAAGGAATCACATTTGATTGCAATAAAAAGGATCTTTAGATATCTGAAGGGCACTCCTAACTTGGGATTATGGTATCCTAAGGACACAGGGTTCAATCTGGTTGGTTATTCTGATGCTGATTATGCTGGATGCAGAGTGGATAGGAAAAGCACCTCAGGAAGCTGCCAGTTTCTTGGACAAAGGTTAGTTTCTTGGTATAGCAAGAAGCAACAATCTGTGTCAACTTCTACAGCTGAGGCTGAATACATAGCTGCTGGAAGTTGCTGTGCTCAAGTGCTTTGGATTAGAAATCAACTTAGAGATTATGGACTTGTGTTGGAAAGAATTCCAATCATGTGTGACAACACAAGTGCAATCTCTATAGTTGCCAATCCTGTCAATCATTCTAGAACAAAGCACATTGACATCAGATATCATTTCATAAGAGAACATGCAACTAATGGAACCATTGAGTTGCATTATGTCTCTACAGATAAACAACTAGCTGATATATTCACTAAGCCATTAGATGAAGCCACCTTCACAAGGTTGGTAAGTGAGATTGGAATGCTAAATTCTTCAGATTCTGGCTAAGTGAATACACCATCTAGATTGTTGCAGCAGTAAACACTTACTTTATCTAAATTCTCAATATTTTTGGGGTAAGTGTTGGCTGAAATATGATTTATAAATATTTCAAATCTGTTGCATATGTTGAAAATCATATTTCTATTAACTTAAGATTTCTATGAAATTTTGAGAAAATCACTATTTAATTTGCTAGGATATTTTTCAATGAATATGTCTGGTAAATTTTAAAAGATAGTGAAAATCAAATTTTTATGAGTGATGGGTATAGTTCGATAAGTCAGACTTCTCGAATGATTCACTATTCGACATCTCTAATAAGTCTCATTAGAGTACTCTTGAGTTCTCGAATAGAGTCTTTCTGAGATATCGAATAGAGGTATTCTTGACTTCTCGAATATAGTAACTGAGTTCTCGAATGATTGAGTTCTCGAACACTATATTTGAGTTCTCGAATCATTTGAAAAGGCTGAATTCTCGCTGAATTTTAACCGATTTTGGACTTTTGTCTAAAAGTTTAATTCACTCATAAAAACATATTTTATTTAATTTAGAATTATTTCTAAGTTAGATAACAGCCAGCTGTGAGTTTCTATCTGCTTGAGTTATCGATTAAGCCATTCTTGACTTCTCGAATAGTTGTTTTCTACTTCTCGAATGCTTGACTTGTCGATACAAAACTTTCTGCTAATCGACAATTCAAGTACTTCATACTTATACAATTTCACATCTATTCGATTCATTTCATTCGATTTCTCAAGCATCTACACTCTCTAAACCCCTGAAACCCTAGCTACGAAAAGCCAAATTTCTTCTTCAACCTTCAATTTCTTTCCTCTCTTCTACACAAATGGCAACAGTAAAGTTCAACACCAACTTCATCGCTCTCACTAGTGATGTTGAAGCACCCAATGCCAATTTCAAGTGCTTTGTGAAATGGATGGCGGAGTCATATATCAAGGATGCACTCTCTACCAACCCAACTCTGTATCTAGATATCCTGGAACAGTTTTGGGGTTCTGCTATTGTGGAGGTTGTAGCCCTGGAAAACGCAATCACTTCATATATCATCTACTGCAAGATTCAAGATAAGGAAATCACTATCACTACTGCAGACATGAACCAAGCACTGGGCCTACAATAAGAGTCATTTGACAGAATGGCCACTAATGCAGAGTTAGAGGAATTCTTTGAGTTCATCAACTACTCAGATGGGATCAATCTTGGAAAGCTAAACAGAAAGAATCTGAGAAAGGAGTGGAGCTATGTGTTTGCAACTCTTCTCCAAGTCTTCACTGCCAGGAAATCAAGCTTTGATCAAATCAGTGCACCTGTGCAGCAAATTGGATATGCTTTGGCCTATGGAAAAAAGATTGATGTTGGCCAAATCATCCTCCAAGAATTATATGGGAGACTTGGTAAGAACACAACCAAGAGAGGTACTGATATTTTCTTCCCTCGCTTTATTCAATCTGTACTTAATTATAAAAATGCTTCATTGATTGAATTGCCTGGGATTGATAAAAATAAAATAGGCTATCCTAAGTCCATGACCAAACTCATTTTTGGTAATTTGGAGACTAGGAATGATGTGGATGTAAGACTGAACATAACTCCCCATATGGATAGTTTGTTTAGGACTTATCCCCACAACATGCCAACATTTGATGCAAAATCTAAGTTAGCACAGCCCAAGCAAGTAGAACAAAATGCTAACCCAGGGCCTGCTAACCAACCCTCTCAACCAAACACTCTACCACATACTGAGCCAACTTCATCATCCTCTCAAAAGGGTGATGTTAGTAAAAAGAAGAGAAAGGAAGTAATGTCTGCACCATTAAATATCTTATCTGAAGCAGCATTAGCTGTTGAATTAGGTCTAGGAAGTGAGGAACCTGAGTCACCCTTACACAGGACAAAGAAGAAGAAAACTAAGACCACCTCTTCAGTCACACAAATGGCTGAAGTTGTAAAATCAGGGGCACACAGCTCACTAGGTGTATCCTCTCAACAGGGTGCACCTATAGAATCTAGCATCCTCCCCAATGCACCTTCTTGTATAGAGTCAGCACATGGGAGTGATAAGGCTGGCACAACACTGAGTGGAGAGCACATCACATTTGAAACTCCCTCTATCTCTCAGGGGGAGTTGCCAAAATCTACTCTTAAACACACTTCTCTTCCAGAATCTAACTCTGAAATTTCTTTGGAACCTGCAACTCAGGCAACTGAGATGCAAGGTATTGATCATCAAGAATTCTTTTCTCTTGATGAGCCAATAATTTCAAGTGACTTAGTGCATGACACTTTGTTCACCACTCAGATCCCACATTTAGATGGTGAGGGAATGCATGCTGAGGCATCTCCTGATGACACCATCACAAACACAGAGGTTCCACTAGTTTTTACTAGAGACTCTGTGCCTGTGTCAACTGCTGGTGTAATTCATCCCACTTCTGTGGTGACACCAGTAGTGGAGTCAATCCATCCGGTTACAGAAGTTGCATCTGTAACTGAGGAGTCTAGCTTGCCTAGCTCTAGCTCTGACTTTATGTCACAATGGCTGAAGCCTGTGCAACATGATAGTGCTTCAGGATCAGGGTCTGCTCCACAACAATTGACGGTTGAAGCACTTCAAAGCTTAATTGTGGATCAGATTCCTGAGTTCACAAAGATTGCTCAGAACCTTCTCACTGCAGACATGCCTAATCCAGACTATGAGGCTATTCTGTTATGCCATAGGGATGATGTGGAGTTGCAGAAAAGATCATTGATGATGCTGAGAGAGATGGCAACATAGATGCCTGGTTGCAAGGAAAATATGATATTACTCTTGATGAAGCACTTCAGTATCTCAGGGAGGAATACCTCACTTCACTGGGCTCCAATGCCAAATCTCTGACCCCTGGTGAAGTGTATGAGGCTATGAATGATACACACAAGGGATTCCTCAAGGCTGCTCACTATCTGGGAAAAGGTGTCAAAACTGAGGTCAATAGAGTGTGTGATAAGACCACTACCACAGTAGAAGTAATCAAGAGGACATTTGATGTCAAATTCCCTCAGCTAGACAGTGTGTTCAAAGACATCAAACACTGCAACACCACCTGCACCAAGATGGATAATGGGCTAGCTCTGCTAAAGGATACTGTCACAGGTCTGGGGCATCAATTTCAAATTCTATCTGATCAGACCACAGATGCCAATGCCATGCTGAGGACCATGTTCAAAAATCTATATGAAGACAGACTGATCACTGAAGTCCCAGTACATGACATGACTAGATTTGAAGTGCAGAGACTCAAAGAACAATCCCTATCTGGCTTCAAATCTACTGAGTTGTTCAGCAAAGTGAATGCACTTGAAAAGGAGGTGGCTACTCTCACCAAGTCCAATGCTCATCTTATAGACAAGGTGGCACTACTAAATGATCAGTTGGACACTCAAGCATCCACCACAGCTGATGTCCTTCTGCATCAACAATCCATGTTAGCTGCTATGATGAAGCATATGGGTCTCCCTCTCCCTGATGAATCTTCAATCCCAAAGGACATTTCTACAGCCTCAGTGCCTGACAACAAGCCTAAGGGGGAGAAGAAGACAAGGAACTCAAATCCAAAGGGGGAGAAAGGGAACTCAAATACAAAGGGGGAGAAAGGCATAATAATAAAAGAGGGTGGTCAACAAAGAGATTCAAAATCTCTACCAAATGTGTCTGGCAAAGGAAAATCCAAAGTGGATGAGCCTCCATCTACCTTGCCAGTTGTCACTCTACCAACTGTGCACATCACTACTCCTGGAGGACAAAAGCAATCCATAACTACAACAGTAGTTGCAGGGAGTATGCCATCTGACAAATCTCCAACCTCCATACCTGAGAGTGCCAAGCCTGTAGAAGTTAAAGTTATTACTGAGGCCAAGCTACAAGAAGTTGCTAACTCCAATGTTTATCATGATAAAGCCTTCTTGGAGTTTCTGAAAGCCACAAGGGAACGGGTTGGTGACACTCAGTTCTATCTGAGGGAGTTGAAGAAGCAGATTGATTGCATCACTGTCATTCCTAAGAAAGTCAATAATCTATGGATCAAGGAGATAGTGATGATATCCAAATTGAAGATATGGCATCTAATATACAAGACTCTACAAGAACTGAAACACTCAGAGATAGATGCCATACTTGAGCTTATTGAGAAGAAGAATGAGAACAACAAGAGTCTGTTTGATGACTTGAGGAATGACCAACCTTCAAGGCTACCAGAAGTGATCAAAAAGCCATGGACAATCATTTATCAGTCTGGTACCAGAATAGAAGATATCAAGCAATTGGTCATTCCCCATTATCTCACCACTAGGAATCACAGACTGATCATTGCTATCATTGACCAATTACAGAAGAAGGTTGGAGCCAGAAATGCTGAAGAAACTGAGGCACTGCACATCCTCAGAACCTATATTGCAACTGGTGAAATCCCAGAGATGGCTCAACCTAGGAGAAATAAGGATGATGATTCTGAAGATAAAAGTGATGGGAGGAGAAGACATCACAGGAGAGATAAGGGTGATGAAGACAAGAAGAAGAAGGGGGACAAAGATAAGAAGAATGATGATGACCAAGGAAGAGTCTATGAGAGGAAGATTGGAAAACAGCAAGCCTTAGGCATTGCTAGCAGTAACCTCACCACAACACAAGACTCTAAGTCTAGTGTGAATACTGTTAGTGGTGACCTAGCAAAATCTACATCTATGGCTTCTGCAACTGTTTTGCCACCTCAAGAAGAGAAGAAGATTCAAGTCAAGAAACCATGTGTATGTTTCAGAAAGCAAACTGCTAATGGAATACTACTATGGTCTACCAACAAAGGTCAAAGATTTCTGCCAAGCAATCATGTCAAAAGGATGAAATTTAAACATGTTGCAAGAAAGGTGAAGCTATCCAAATCTAAGGCACTGACAATTATCCCAGGATTAAACCTACCACCTCTGGATGAAAGCTATGATGAAGACCAACTGCAGTTTCTATGGGCTCAAAGAATCTATCATGTTGCCATTGTTGATGATTCTCTTGAAGTTAAGTATTCTGATGGAAGACAGAAGAAATTCAGACAAGGAACATGCCAGCACTGGGGCAGGCTGTATGACATAGAAAGGATAATTGCAATGTTGGATTCTGAAGACAGAGTGGAAAGGGTGTGGAAGCTGGAGTTAATTGACTTTGTCAAGATGAAAAGAGATCACCAGGCAGAAATGAGAAAGAACAGTGAAAAGCTACTAAAGAAAAGGGAGGAGGAGTTTGCAGCAATGGAAGCTAAGGCTGATGAGTTGAGAGCTATGGGTCTGTGCAGAGTCAAGTTTAATCCTTACATCATTGAGTACAAGAAATATGGTAGAAATGTGAAGATTAGAATGGACTACATCAGTTCCTACTCTGAGAAACAGCTAAATGAAGTGCTCAAGGATTTATCAGGCTCTCCTCTAATTGAAGAACTCACTGCAATGGAAGATATCATTCTTGCCATGGAAGAAATTGCAAAGAAGAAAGCCAAAGAAGCTGAAGATAGAATGAAAAATGAGAATCTGCAAGCCAAAGCTCAGAAGATGAATCCAAAAGGATATGGCTAAGTAGTTCCTCATAACTTGTAAGAATACTTCTATGTAATTCCTTCAATCAAATTCATACCTGTACTTTTAAAGTTTTATCTTTATGTATGATAGGCTTGTTATCAGACATGAAATTGTGACTAAGGGTCTCACTCACAATTTGGGGGAGATTGTTAGTCACAGAGGCATGCCTGTACACATCTAATAACAAGCCTAATTGTTTGTAATGCTTTGCATTACTTACATGACCTCTTAACTGAGGGAACCTCTAGTTGTAGAGTTTCTGTTTGTATTGTACTTGTAGTAGGCATCAAATCCTAGTTGTGTAATTGTACAAATAGAGTCTAGAATAATGCTTGAAAGAAGTTCCAAAGTTCATGCCTCAAGCAAGGAGTCAAAGACTGTCAAATAATCACAGTTGGGATTTGAAGAAATGAAGAATTTGCCTAAGTACCAATTCGAGAAGTATATTTGTCTATTCGAGAAGTCCAGCATTCGAGAAGTCAGAGATTCGATATCTCAAGACACTATTCGATATCTCTGAATACACTGTTCGATATCTCATTCGATATCTCAGGGATTCGATATATCTACTACTCTATTCGAGAACTCAAGAAGTCAACAAGTCAAGATGGTATTCGAGTTCTCAAAGAGTCAACAAGTCAAAGTTCCATTCGATATCTCAAGGACTCAGAAAGCTATTCGATATCTCGAGGATTCGATAAGTCAAATGTTCTATTCGACATCTCAAGGAATTCTGATGGAAAAGAGCTATTCGAGAAGTGGTTCGATATGTCAATATAACAGTATTCGAGAACTCAGAGTTATCGATCAAGTCAATCCTAGTTCTCGAATCACTTACTTAGTCACTTCTCGAATACATTCTTGGAGACAAAATACTGAAGAAATTGTACAAGTCAACAAGCCAATGCACTTTATGGACCACAATCTGTAACGTGCTCTAGAAAGCCTACAAGGAAGCTTGGAGAGATATAGAAGAGACAAGGAGCTAAAGAAGTGGATCTAAACAGGCTTTGCAAAGTCAAATCTGTAATCGTTTGGACGCTTACTCAAAAAGGATAGACAGACTAGAAAGTAATTTGTTTAGCTACCTTATTTGTAGTAAGTAGGCTGTATCCATGTTCTATAAGGACACAGCCTCACTTCATAACTTAGTAACTTTTGTGAGTCAAGTTTTTCATACACTGTAAGCTATATCTCTCTGAGAAAAACGAAGCTGAGAATACTACCATTTGTATTCACAAATTGTAGCAACCTTTATCTAATAATACATTAGATTAAAGTGATACTGTGTCTTGTGTTGTTTCTTTATCCGCACCTTCACTTCTACACACACAGGCACTTATCTGCTACATTGACTCAATCCAAGAAAAGTTCAAGAATCCATTCACCCCCCTATGTATTCTTTTACCGTATTCAATACTCAACAATATTAATATTATCATTTAATATTATGTTGTATGTTCATGAATTTATATTTTAGAATTACAATAAACTTTAGATGATTGAGTTTCTATACGATGTACACAACTCATGTTACATGTATCTTGTGCAATTTTATATATGCATGAATCTAGTTTTTAGATATAATTAATCATAACAAAAGTAATTTTAGATTAAATACATTGCATGTGATTGATTATTGTTTTTAAACATATAATATTGTAATACATAAACATAAAAATTCAGTTTAGTAATAAAATATTACTTTATCGACAAAGTAATAAAATATTATTATATCGATAAAGTAATAAATTCGATAAAGTAATATTTTTTCCCGATCCCAACGGTATTACTTTAAAGAGGTTTAACTGTATAGCATTTTCCTTATAACTAAACTGATTTTTTATCCTTTAATTGGCTAAGCATTTTATATTAAATGCTGCTTTATGAACTTCTTTTGATTTAATTAATTGAGTTCAAAAGACGCTCGAATTCTTCCTTACATTGAATTAATGTCGACCGAGAGTGACTTCTTTGAAATCTTGTTGGAGTCAACAAGTTCCGCAAGTAGAACAATGCAAAATATATTTATGCAAATATATTTTATGTTTTGCTTTTAGAACCTATTTGGAACTTAAAGAACTTCATTATAATCCGTAATTTGTAGAACTTTTGCTTACGTATGTATGTATAAGAAAGTTTCTATGCTTACAGTTTGGCTCTCAATGCACTGATCTTCCTCTACTGAAAGAATAGACATGCAGTTAATAAATGCCTCTTATCTTTCTAACCAAACAACTGTTTTCCAAAGAATTTACGACCTACACTGCTCCACATTTTGCAAGCTAAGCTTCATGTCTCATCCTGTAGCATTAAATGGTTCATTACACTTCTATATATGAAAGGATGCATCTTCACTCAAGACCCATGACTCTTACTGCCTCATGAATTGATCACATATCTTCTTGTTGATCAGTACAGTTCATATATCACAGATAAGGGTGCAATTTTTGTGGAGAGACTTCTAGTGCAACTTTTTGTGCAAAAAGAAGTCTTTGATCAATATATTACTTGGTTGAGGTGCACCCTTGTCTGTAATAAATTTTACCCGGATTTTACAACTCGGAACATTATCTGGCATTGCATTTTTGTCAGTTGTAAATTTTATTGTTTTGTTTTGTTGCACATTGCTGTAAATTTCATATAGAGGAGCTATGTCTGGTGCTGTGCTTCGGATTTTTACAGCCTTTGTTTGTCTGGTCGTTTATTCGTCAGCAGGAGAACTTTCTGCTAATTTTATTTTTGGTGATTCTTTGGTTGAAGCTGGTAACAATGACTACATTGTATCCCTTTCCAAGGCTAATTACCCTCCAAATGGTATTGACTTTGGGAGTCCAACAGGAAGATACACTAATGGCAGAACTATTGTTGATATCCTAGGTAAGTTTTCGTTGGTTTTTTCGATAGAAGCATTAGTTGAGTTGACAAATGCTAACATGTTTATGTTCTTTTTTTTTTTGCACCAGGACAGCAACTGGGGTTTAAAGACTTTGCTCCCCCATATTTGGCTCCAACCACCAAGGGACCTGTGATTCTGCAGGGTGTCAATTACGCCTCTGGCGGAGGAGGGATTTTAAATGAAACTGGAAAGATTTTTGTGAGTTTATTATAAAAATGAATTCAACCCTTTATAAGTGGAAAAATGCAAATATATTGCTTATACTAGTGTCATTCACTTTTTAGTCCTTGCTGACGCACTAAGCGGTTAATATCTGCTAAGACACTAGGCACCCTATAAATTACCTGAATCCGGAATCCCTCTTAACAATTTTGATTGCTGGTTTTATCAAAAATGATATGCAGCATTGTGGTTTTGATAGTTGGAGATATTTATGTATGCAATGTAATCTGCAGGGTGGTAGAATCAACTTGGATGCGCAGATTGATTCCTTTGCCAATACCAGGCAAGATATAATAGCACAAATAGGTTTTCCTGCAGCAATGCAGCTATTGCAAACAGCCCTCTTCTCTGTTACAATGGGTTCTAATGATTTCATAAACAACTATTTGGTGCCTGTGCTTTCAAGTGTCAAACAAAAGTTAGTATCTCCTGAGATGTTTGTCGCAAGTTTAATTTCAAGATACAGGCTTCAGCTTACGGTAAAACTCCCTTACAGAAGACTTATTAATAATCATTTCTAACATCTAAACCTGTTTTGTTGTAGCGATCCACTTAAATGTTTATGCTGACCCTAACTGATCTACTTAAATGTTGTTCATTCAAAAACTTGTTTCAGAGGATTTACAGTTTGGGTGCTAGAAACTTTATTTTGCCAAATGTGGGGCCAATCGGATGCATACCATATCAAAGAGATGTAAATCCATTGTCTGGAGATGAATGTGTTGCTTTGCCGAATCAACTTGCTCAATCTTTTAACATCCAGTTAAAGAGCCTTCTTATTGAGCTTGAGGGCAACCTCAAGGGGTCAAGATTTATTTATGCAGATGTTTACCACATTGTAGCTGATATCATTCAAAATTACTCCTCATATGGTCAGTTAACAATGTTTCACCATCTTTCCTTACATTACATTAAGTTCAGTCACTTAAATTGTTAATACATCACAACTAAGATAATGCATATCTGATTCTACAATAAATTCTGAGAAGCTACTTTTTGATGAATTTTTTTGACAGGTTTTCAAAACTCAAACTCAGCGTGCTGCTCATCCGCAGGGCGCCATGGAGGAATAATCCCCTGCGGTCCTGGTCCTACACACGTTTGTCCAGACAGATCAAAATATGTCTTCTGGGATGCATATCATCCAAGTGATGCTACTAATGCTATCATTGCGCAGCGTTTGATGGACGGTGGAACTGATGATGTTTCACCTATAAATCTCAGACAGCTTATTGAATCTTGAGCTATTAGTACTGCAATTGAATGAGATCATCTATTAGCAAATATTGGTTATACACTTATACTATTGATGTTATGTACACTTATAAATTACATCCAGTCAAATTTTTTATAAGATGATTAGCAACAAGTCAAATGTGACTGATCATTGCCAAGGATAAAGTAAAATATGTTATCTTGAAGAAGAAGAAGATATTGATATTTAGTAAATGTGATATGGCGAGCTCATCAAGTTATATAAAGTGGTATGCCCCTGTGGCTTAGCCTTAGACTACATAATTAATGACAGTATTGTTCTAGCAGACTATATACCAGTGCCAAGGATGAACCATTCATCTCGATTTCAAATGCTTCTCCAATAAATGTATATATCTACTTAAAAATTATTCATCTTTTAAGGGGCAATGCTAAGTAGCATAATCAGGGCCGGTCCTTAGATAAGGCGACCAAGGCGAACGCCTAGAGCACCACTCGATTAAGGGGCACCAATTTTTATATAAGTACATAGGTTTTTGCTCAAATACAAACCACTCTTAAAATACAAACCTACAAATTAACACTAAATTAATTATATTTCATCTATTCTAAGGTTCTCGCCAAGAGTACCTTCACAAAAAATGCTTAAAATAATTGGCTCTATAAAAAAAAAAATTGCCGTGGAAATGCGAAGCATTTAAGACAGTAAACGGATGAGTTAGGTAGTCATGAGAGCCGAAGGCTCTCGACACACCCGTCAATCGTCTATGCCTTTACCATTGATTGTCATTTCTTACAACTTTAGAATGATAAAGGCGCGAAGCGCCGTACAAGAAGGTACGAAGCACCGTTAACCAGTGAAATCCACTGCCACGTCATCACTTGAACAATGATTTTTTTTTTTTTTTTGGTTGGATAGAGTCAAGTATTTTAAACGTTTTTTGTATTGGGATACCCCTAGTTTGGTCATTAGATTAGCTTGAAATATTAGATTATACTTGGTTTGTAGGTTTGTATTTTAAGGAGGTTTGTATTGGAGTAGTCCCCTAAGTACATATATACCTGCTGTTAGAACAAAATTTTAAAGATCTTAATCTTCATATTTGTTATTAAATGGTTCTAAATTTTTATCATTCGGGACTTCATTATTTGATTTTATTGATATCTTCCTTTGCTTTTATTTGAGGTTATTCTTCTTCTTTCTATCCGGTGATGCACTTGGATTTCCAAAACTTTTCATTTGCTAATAATTTCGATCCGTTTTGCTATCATACTTGATTCCAAAGACACGCCCTCACAGATTTTTACAATTTGCTAATTCTAAACATTCGTATAAAAAAGTATTTCTTCTAAGATTTAAGAAAAGAGTTTTAATAAACTATACTTATCAGTAATGCAATGTAATTTACGATTATTAAAAAAAGACACCATTTCAGAAGTTCACCTAGAACACCTAAATCTCTAATCTCCCATATAATCCGAAGCTGGGGTTGAAACAATTCTGCCTCCCAGGCTCTGAGTTGGGGTTATAGCCTTTTTGTAAGAATATGTCATTGGTGTTTTAACCGAGTGTACTCATCCAATCTATTGAGCATTGACTATGTTCTGTGAGCAAGTTTTAAACTCTTCGACATTCTAATAAAAAAGTAAGGGTAATATCTTGAAATTTAAAAGATATTAGTTTCGAAACATCTGTTAAATACTTAAATATGAATTTATCAAAGTCCAATAAAGGATGATAGTGTAGCAACTAGCAAGCACAGGTAGCAAAACGGTAATACGGTGTGCAGCAGGTGCTGGCAGTGTTAGAGAAATCGATTATCGGACAAAATCGGATGAGGGACCTTATAGCGATTTATCGAAAATCGGCCGATTTATCGGAAAGAGAATTCGGAAATAAATCGG
The DNA here is from genome assembly GCA_037693485.1 of Kitagawia praeruptora. Lineage (NCBI taxonomy): Eukaryota > Viridiplantae > Streptophyta > Magnoliopsida > Apiales > Apiaceae > Kitagawia > Kitagawia praeruptora. Next base: position 18,159,255 of record CM075353.1, read on the forward strand.
AAGCAATTTAATATTAATTTCTATTTATATACACATGATTTATAAAATTTGTACTAGTAGTAAATAGCAGAAATAATTTAATAATCCCAAAATGAATTTTGCATGTCAATTAGATTAAGATTTAATTGCAGGAGGATGGTCTCAACTATTTTTTTTTTTTTTGTACAAAAATGGCCTAAGTATTATTTTAAGAAGATGATTGCATTCCGTCTAAATTAATTTGAAAACTGTTGTTTATTTTTATTTTTGGGCCATTTTTGTGTTAAAAAAACATTGTTCAGCCATCATGTTGCAATTAAGTCACAAATTGAATACACTTATCTGTTTAAAAAAAATAGTTTAACCATCACACTATCTATTTTTATACTTGGACCATGTTTTTACAAAAAAAATAAAAAATTAGTTGAGTCCATCCTCGTACAATTAAATCTTAGGTTAATAGGGATTTCTTCCTCTTTCTCTCCTCACTTCTCAGTCCTCTCCTTGTGAAATACTCCCTCCGTCCATTATAAGTATTAAGAAGAATAGTACACAACCATATGATGTTTATTGGTTTTTTTGTTGTTTGACTTTCCCGATTTGTAACCAATTTTTGACCCGATTTAAATAATACGTATAATGGATTGATTTTGGGAAAATATATCGGTGACTTATGTTGGGCCGATATTAACCAAACTATTTTTAATAATGCAACTATTTTTATGGTGTTATTGAAAAAAAATTGCAGTTGTTTTTGTTTGAATTTAAGGTTCATTTTGTTTGTATCCAGTTGCAGTTTTTGCTACAAAATCGTATTTTCTAAAAATTTAAAAATAGTTTCGTCAAAAAAATAATTTAAAAATAGTTAAATTTTTGCACAAATAAGTTAAAAAAATAGTGAAGTTATCAAAAAAAACTTTTTCTGAACTTTTTTGCAATTTTACTATTTTTCAAAAATAATTACGAAATTACCGTTTAGAAGCAAATATAACTTAGTTTTACGTTTTTTTTAAAATAATTGAAATTATTTTTGGTTGAATTTGAGGTTATATTTGTTTAGATATAAGATTGCATTTAATTTAACTAGTACAATTTGTTAAATAACATATTATTCAAATGAATTTAAGAAGGAATGACCAAATTATACTGCTTTTGAGAACCCACTATCTAAAATACCTGTCGACAAGGGGACCGCCTTTTTTGCCCGCATAATGCGCATGCTATATATGCATACTCCCATACGCATTTATACAATGCGTGTTCTATTTATTCAGTAACAACATTTGTGTTCTACAGCCAGGTGGTCAGTGACTCAGCGGTGACTCAGCGCTAATATACGTATGCAGGTATTGCGTATACAAATTACATGCATATTACAAGGGCGTAATCAATTAAAAAAAAAACAATTGAAGTACACGCATAATGCGAATGCGTGGGTCAATTTTTTATTTTTTTAAAAGAAAGGTATACGCATGTTACAAATGCGTGGCCTGTTCCTTAAAAAAATTGGAAGAATAAGCATGCTGGAAATGCGTGTAAGAGGCTGCGCATATTAGACATGCGTATTTTGGAGAAAATGATCAAAATAACACAAAAACACACCCCAATTGCCAAAAATAACGATGTACGCGAAAAGATTCCTAAATAACCACAGAGCCACGCATTGGCGGCCTGCGTTGGTAGGATACGCATACTGATTATGCGCATCTGGGGTAACGCATCTCCCAGATGCGCAATGACATCATATGACGTCATTTCTTCATTTCTTCACAAACTGAACCGGAGCTCAAGCGACCAAAAATTCGCGTCAAAATCGCCACCTCTCGTTCTTCACATTCCGGCCACCTCCACAAAATCTTATGATACCAAAATGATGCCCAGACCTGTATCTACATCTTCCCATATTCAGTTGTTGAGGTTTGGCCCCGCAGGGGCGTGTACGAACAGATCTGTAAACTCGATCGGAAAAGGACCTCGTTTTGGGGTTTTTTAATCCGGCCAAAAAAACAAAAAACGATGATTATAGACTTGTAGAGGAGGAAGAGACGAGCAATTTGGTATATCATATGCTATTGCTCGATGCCTGTAGGGAGTGAATGATTGTGTCAAAGTTTTTAACCGAAAAACGATGTCGGCGGTTTCGACAGAGACGATGAACAGTGATTGATATACGCATCTTGAAGATGCGTATCACACTTCACGCATGCTCCACATGCGTAACCTCTGCACTGTTCATTGATTACAAAAACGAATTTCACCCACGCATACTACTTATGCGTATACCTCTACCCATGCATAACTGATATGCGTGTACCCCACGCACAGCGCCAATGCGTAGTCGTTTCGTTATTTTGGGCAATTCTTTCGGAATTCGTTATTTTGGGCATAAAATTTTAATTTTTGGTTATTTAGGGCTTTCACCCCGTATTTTATGGATATTTTGGGTGGAAGTGCGCGTATATGGGTATTTTAGTTAGTTAATTTGAAAAGGTAGCTATTTGGGGATTTCATCCTGATTTTAATTACTAAATTTTTAAAGTTTTATTTATGAATGATTCTAGTTGATGTCTATTGCAAACATGTTTGCAAAATTGTAAATTGTATTTTTGCATAAATTTTTCTAAAAATCATTATTTTTGCACAATTTTTTTAAAAAAAGATTTTTTTTTTCAAAAATACCCAAATCACATAATTTTTTTAAAAAAATATGGTGTAACCTCAACTAACTATTGCAACCTGAAATGCAATTGTTTACAAACTGTTGCGTAATCATATATGCAACTTTAAATGTATTTATGAAAAAAAATTGAAAACATGGATATTGTTGATAATTTCTTTAAAAAATATATTTTACAAAATAGTTTCTGAAAATTTAGATATTTTTAACAAATATGGATATTTGCAAAAAAAAATAAAAAAATCTGTTGAAAAATACTCTATTTTCTAGCAAACCCCTTCTTTTCTCTCTTTTCATCGTTTTGAAAAACATATAAATAGGACCGATTAGTCGCAATTTACCCTTTTCTCAATTTTCCCGGGCAAATACACCTTCTCGTCGCCACAAAACCGATTAGTCGCCGGAAATATATCCGGCTCCGGTAAAAATTCACTCTTTAATCACTGGTAAGTTTCTTTACAGAAGATTTTAAACTTCTTATACTTTTTTATTTAATTAAAAACCCTAATATTGATAGATTGTTTAATTCATTAGAATCGTACATATAGCTTAATTAAATCACAGTTATGTATGTGATTCGCAATATAGTGTTGTTATATATGCGTTTTCTTTAGGTTTGTAGGGAACTTAGTCCTGTCGAAATTTACAACTCTCGAAAAATGCTTAGGAAGTGTTAAATTGGTAATTGTTTTGTTAATTCTTCTAATTATGATGTCTTTGTATGTATAATTAAGAAGAAATATATGTGTATTTGGCGAAGGAATAGAATTATGTGTATATTATTAAAGCGAAGCATATATATTTGGGAAGCGTCTGGATCGTGGTGTTCTGACTCAGACACTCGGTTAATGGGAATGAGAATGTGATTTTAAGTGGATTAGTTGGTTGGGAATGAGAAACTCAGTTCCATTATTAACTTGGTAAATCATTCCTCGGTTACACGATGAGATTTGAAAACATTCACATCTAATTTTCCCCTAATTCGTTTTTATTCATTTCTATTTGGCATTTTTCTCAATCCATTTTCATTCATTTCTATTCCTATCAGCAATCCAACACCCATCTGGTGTTCGTAACTTGTTAATTTTGGTATGTTTATAAGCAGTTTAGTGGGTATGTAGCTATGCAGCGGAATTCCTTGAATTTACTTATATTTGTAGCGTACATATTTTTCCAAGTAAATTATGTCTATAATTATATGCCTTGTGAATCTTATTTTAGGTTAATAGAGTATATAATATAATTTTGATATTATGTAAGATGTGAATGACATTGGCCTTGAATAGATCAAATAACAATTTGGTGAGGACGCGATGAACAACTCTGCATCTGGATCGTCTTCCAAAACGAGAGTTGGGTTGTCCCAGCAATCAGAGCCTTCATTTAAGCGCAAACGAGCTGTTTTTCAGAAGGACTGTAAGTAATTTGTAGTTTAAAAATACCCAACTCCCCCCCCCCCCCCTTCATGTTATTAGATTTGTCCACAATTACAGGGACTCTGATCCTCTTTCTGGTTGAACGCAACAGTGCAGCATATGATGTATGGTTTCGGAGATGACCCCAATGTAATTGCTTTTTCCCCCTCTTTTAATTTGTTTCGATTTTATGTTATGTACAAGAAATTATTATCAGATTCAGAGCTTAACATATGAATTTATTAAATTAATCATTGATCAGGGCATGACATATTCTTTGTCGTCAGAGAAATAATCTTGTAGTTATGCACTAGCTATTTTGTGAAGCATTTCTCCTTCTCACCTAATAGTTAATACTGCACTAACTAGTCACTACCTTACGATATAGCATCTAACTCACCAAAATTATACATGATCGTTCACTCTTTTATACAATTTTGCAAATTAAACTAGACTTCAGTCCCGCCAGTTTGCAAATAAATGCTCATTCCGACCTCCCTAATCATCCTTGACAAATCTCTATTGTTTTAGTTTCCCATAATTAAACCTTTTATTGTACATTTGTACCTCTATTCGTCTTCAATTTTTTTCCCATTCTATACCTACCTCCTTCGATTCTATCTCGACACTCAGCCTTGAGTCATGTATTATTACAAGTTTAGAAGTAGTCATACAAGAAGTGTGGCTGTCAACAATGAGTTTTATCTCTTTTGCTCTACCCACATAGCATCATCGGAACCTCAAGATGTGTATCAATATCTAAAAGAAGTATCAGCACTACTGTTAAAACATCATTGGAACATACCCTGAAAAGAAGACTTGTACTTTATATGGCCAAGAGAATTATAATTACAAAGAAACTGTTAGCACTGTATGGCATTATAAAAACAATATTTGTAGATTTTTAATTCTTAGCGAGTACTTTTTTGTATTCATGAGTTTCTTGTGCTGATCAACAGCCCCTTCCAGAAACTGTGGCACTTGTGGAGGACATCGTCGTTGAGTACGTGACAGACTTGGTAAGCTTGGATTAATTTTTTTTTTCTAAGATTTTAACTCTCCATCCCACCCCTACCTCCACCACGCGATGCCCAAACCAACAATTGGAAAGAAACCCCAGAACAAACAGTGCATGTATTTCCTCCCTTTTGGGAATTTGCAGGAAGAATTGTGTTGTTCTTCTACTTGTATAGATGCATCATTCATCACTTTGAATGATCATATACAGGTTCACAAGGCACAGGATATTGCATCTAAAAGAGGAAAGCTTTTAACTGAGGATTTCCTTTACTTAGTACGAAAGGTACTTTCAGCTGTTTTTTTAATTTGTTCTTTACTTATGATTTCCTTTCTGCTCCGTATCTCCTATAAGGTTGTGTAATCCCACAACAATATTACATCTTTATTGGGCTTGGTTGTTAGATATATTATTGTCATATAGTGTAGGTGCTAATTTCCCCAATTCTGTAGTGACATCCTTATCTGTGGGTACCTGCTGGATTGAATCATCCAGTCTTGTGGTTTTGCCTTCTCCTCCCTTGAGTTGAATAAAGTACAATATGTATGGTACTTATGTGATTCTAAAATGAATTTTTTTTTGATTTAATTCATGAATAAATCTGATGTTCATAAGCATCCGAAACCAATATCCCGACACAAATTTAATGATTATATACTTATAAATGCTCTAGACCTATATAAAACACTTGTAAGGTAACTTCTTAAACATAACAACAGTCGTATAAAATTTATATTAGATAGATATAGAATATACCATAACTTGAGGCTTCCAAAGTCTTTTTTTCGGATTTTGTTTTTCAAATCTGTCAAACATCAATTGTGCTGAATTTACCTGACTTGCATAGATGATGGAACGAACAGAATAAATAGTTCATATTGCATTTTTAAGAACCGATATAACTTGCCTAGTTGTCTTGCTGATGATTTGAGTTATAAGGAGTTGCATTTGTTTGAGAATCAAGAGAATAAAACCATGAAAGTTTAGATGACACATATTTTACTATCAGTAGACAGTAATTGTTGTTTAATATAGGATATTATATTATCCTTCAATTTTGAACTGAAAGACTTGAACACTGTTTATTTAGTCAAAACATCAACCAAGTTTAAAGGTATTGCACTCTATTCTGTATATATTTCTTGCAGGATGCCCCGAAGTTTAACCGGTGCACTGAACTTTTGTCCATGAACGAGGAGCTGAAACAAGCAAGGAAAGCTTTTGAGGTGGATGAGGAGAAGTTGGCAAGCATTGAATAAAAGTTGAAAATGTTCATTTTGTTCTTGAAAGATTAGGTGGTTTCTCTGTTAGTAACATGCTATTCCAAAATAAGTTACATCGAATTAGTTCTTGGCATCAACTTTTCACTTACTATTTCGTTGTGATTTGTTCCTTTTTTGCTTGCTTTTGTGATCTATTTTTGTTAATATTGGTTGGTAAAATGATGCTAAGTTTGCCCTGTGCTTTTGGTCTCTTATTACCACCCACTGTTCTAAAAATCGGCCTAGGGGCGGCCATTAAACGCCTAAAATCTGTAAAAATTGGTCATTAGGCGTTTTTTTATTAGGTCATGCCTAGGCGGTTTTAGGCGGCGCCTAGGCGGGATTAGGCGGGATTAGGCGATTTAAAATATATTTTTAAATATTAAAATTAAATTATATAAAAAATAATATTTTAATACATCCAATTAATGTTCCGATTAATCGCTAGAAGGTAGGTTCACCGCCTAGACCCGCCTAGCGATTTTTACAACATTGTTACCACCACATTATGCAACTGGGCTTTGGTTCAAATGACCGCCTAACGATTTTTACAACATTGTTACCAATTTTTACAACATTGTTACCACCACATTATGCAACTGGGCTTTGGTTCAAATGACTAAATGAGAACCACCCTTAACTAGAGAACTACATATGAAACAAGTGGTTGAATTACAAGGGTGTAGTTGTGTTTTGTCGAATCTTACCCGATGTAATGCAAACATGATAAATATTACCCCAACTTTTCCAATTGTTTTTACCGGATAAAATTTTTATGCATCTTTAGGGTCCGTTTGGATTGGGGGTTGAGAAGGGTTGGGTTGAGTCGGGTTCAAATTTAAAAATTCGTTTTTGAAAAATTTTTAATAGTAAAGTGTTGAATTTTGGATTTAATATGTAATATTATTTTATTTCTTTCGTAAACTACCAAAACCCAACACTTTCTTTTTAAAATTTTCTCAAAAATAAAATTTTAAATTAGAACCCGACCCAACCCTAACCCAACCCTTCTCTTTTACTATCAAGTCATTTCAAGAAGCATGTTGCTATGTGTTAATATGAAGTGTATAATTCATCACGCGTGAAAGTTAGGGATGAGTATTCGGTAATTCGATAAAATAACCGAACCGAACCGAATTACCGAAATATTGAAAAAGGCCAAATATTATAACCGAATACCGAATCGAAATATTTCGGTTCGGTAACCGAACCGAAATATTTATTTCGGTTATTTTACCGAAATAACCGAATTGTATATATTTATATATTTTATTTTACATATTAAATATAAAAATATAAATATTTTTATTTTACATATAAAAAATATTATTTTACATATAAAAAATTATTATTTTACATGTAAAATATAAATATTATTATTTTACATATAAAAATTATTATTTGACTTTTAAGATAGATTCTAATTTAAACCTTATTAACATAAATTTTTACATAAATTTTACTTTAATTTACATTAATCAAGTTCAAATTTTAATCTAAACCATTATTATACTATAGCATAATAAAAAAAATAAATAAGTATGATTCGTAGTTTGTTTATTTTTTATTTCTTTCAATCATAACCGGTTTATCTTTCAAATTAATTAGTTTTTATATTCAAAATCTAAGATTCGAATTTCATTAACAACATATTAATTAAACTTAATGTTATAAGGAGAATATTGTATAACAATATTTTGGAGGTTGCTGGATTTACGAAGCAAAATACGGATATTCTGCTAAGAACACGAAGAACACGGAGGAGATTTGTAATTTGTGGCTGATCTTGTCTATTGATATTCAGTGGTGAACTGTTTCTCAAACTTTACAAGAAGCCTACGTACCCTATTTATAGGGATCAAGCCATACGTAGTTCTCTTAGAGAAGAAGTTATCTAGACGGGCTAGGGTTTCTATGGGCTCGGCTTGGCCCAAATCCACTAGGCGTCTTCTTGGGCTGATATATTTTACCCATTTATACTGCTCATGATCCATGGCCCATTAGAAGGTACCCACGGCTAACATGATGCTTGAATTAAGTAGCCTCAATGGCAAAGCTGATGAGGAAGCTAGATGACCTCGCATGCGACCTCGCTGGGCAAGTCATGCGAGGCGATCCACACTGTATGGAGATAACCGCACTCACGCGACCTCACTGGGCCTGATCGTAAGCCTTCATAGTAAATATGCTCTAGGCCACACTGGACCTCTAGGCCTCGCTGGACCTTGCGGACTGCGACCCCGTCCCTTAGGGCTCGCTGGCGAACTCACCTTACAGAATAATATAATGAACTGACCTATTATGGTGAACTTTAATGACCAATTCTTCATCCCTAGGCCCATTATGTGTGATGTACTATTATTCTAGCCCATTAGGCCTGTTTAGGACTTATGCCAAATTCGGGCATAACAACTACCCCCGAGTCCATATTGTCATTGCAAATGTGATGTGGACTCTAAGACTATCTTTCTCACAACTCTGATGTGAGGACGAATCCCACTTCCAATTGCTTTTGGGCTCTCTCCGCAGGCCAAAAGAGTTCGAACAGTTTTCTAACAGCTGTCGCGTCTCGAGATCTGTTCACAGCTGCTGAGATGATGACACGTATGACATCTCCTTCTCTCTCCTGACTACTATATAAACTTCAAATTTTCAATCATTTGTCACATTTCTTATTAACATCACAACGACTTGCTACCAATTTGCTCTCGGATCAAACAAAGAATCAGCTCGCTTTCTATCAAGGACGACCTCAAACTTTTCCAAGATCTTTTAGATTTCTTCATTAAAAAGTAAGTTTTCTTCATTTGTTCTTCATTTTAATGCATGTATAGCCTATAATTCCATAAATATTTGCTTGTAATTGCATACGATGCGAGCCTGATTAACTGCGACTCCACACACTCAATTTCATACTGCGATTTGCACCTCGCCATAACTGTAATAGCGATCCCCCTTTTAACGAATAGGTGTACGACCCCAAATTTAGAGTAGTGGCACGACCCCCTATTCCTCGTGTGCGGAGTGAGAACACTTAGAGCCTCCCATTCATTAAATTTTTTCTTCTTTTACCCCCTTTGATATTCTGTACGTGCACACATTAATACTTCACAATCTTTTCAAATGTCTAACAGCGATAGCTCGAGGACTCCTTCGCCCCTCCCCACATATCTATCAACGAGCAGGTTGCTGCAAATATCGCCCGAGCTGCAAGCGCGAGGGATAGCTCTTTCAAGCTATACCTGGACCCCCAATGGTCACAGGAGGAATTTACTAAAGATACTTATAACGACCTAGAAAATTTCGAATTTAGAATTATGTGATTATTGTTGCAAGGTGGAATATATGTGAAGTTGTGTTTATGTGTTAACATGATGATTTGTGTGAGCTGTGAAGGTCTGTGTATTTTTATTTTTTTATTGAGGATTTAAAAATATTTGAATTATGTATTTTTGATCCTCTGTCAATTTTATAAAATCATAAGAGTTATTAAAAATCCCGAAATCTTTTGTGTTATTATCTTTATGATATTAATTAGTTTTTAAAATTATTGGGAGAATTATTTTGGATGTTTTAGTATTTTAAAATGATTTTAAGAGTTTTAATTTCATGTAAAGGATCAAAACTTGAAAAATTCATATTTAATTCATTTTGATCCGAAAAATATTTTTAAAATATGTGTGTGCTCGTAATTTTATATTTTTTTATTATTTTAAGAAAAACAAATTAATTTTTACAATTTTCTATTTAATGGTGATTTGTAAAATGCATATCAATTCAGAAAAATTAGATTTAATTCTAATTCCTTCTCCACAAATCTTTAAAAATGTTCTAGTATTTAATTATACTGGAATTACTATTATTATTATTATTATTTTTATTTTTATAAATCAAAGCTTCTAGCTCAAATTATTATTACTTTTAACCGAGTGATATTTTGCGGGTTTAATTAGAAGTGGGTTACTAAATATTAATGGGCCAAGCCTATTAGAGTTAAAAGGAATAGCCGAGAGATCTCTAGAATCGGGGGGGGGGAGAAAAAAAAAGAAGAGAGAAGAAGAAAGAAAGAGAGATAAGAGATTGGGGAGGAAGAAAAGAGGGATTGATTGATTAAAATTAATTAGTTATTTATAGATATAAAGGTGTGTGTATATATGTGTGTGTGTGTAAAGGTGTGAATAAAAATTTTGTGTGTGCAGATGTGGGAAGCGGAAAATCGCAGCAGGAGGGGGTGAGGGGCGGCGCCCCACCGCGCACGGCGGCGGCGGCCGGCGGTGGTGGCAGCCGGCGACTGGTCGGGTAAGGCTGTGGAGAAGAAATCCGTTGGGAGAGAGAGAGAGAGAGAGAGGAAGGGGATTGATTCTTGGAATTTTTTGGGAAAATTGGAAATCGGAAGAGGTATAATTTTTTATATGTTATTTATTTACTTTATTTTATTTTCCGATGTAAATTGTTTAATTTGCATTTTTTTGAATAAATTGTGTTAGTTGTAATTAAATTTGATTTAATTGCAATGCGATTGATTTAATTTTCGTGGTTAATTCGGAAAAGTTTGTAATTGTTAATTATAATTGTGGAGAAAGATGTGGGTCCGATATATGTTCGAATTAGTGATTGTTATTGTTAGCTATTATTGTTGTGTAATAATTGGAGATCGTATGGTTTTATTAGTTGAAAATGGTTCCGGTAATGTGTATGTGCTAAATGTTGTAAGTTGAGGTAGAATATTAGTCGAATGACATAGTTTGTAATTGCTCGATAATAGGGTTGTAGGTGGTTGATTAATTATTAGTAATAAGTATGAATTGTTGTATAATGTGGGAGTCGTATAGTGGTACTAGGACGAGAATGTTTATGCGCTAAATATTATAAGTCGAGTTGGAGTATGTGTCGAAATTCATAATTGTCGATTACTTGGTATTGATTGGTAAGTGGTTAAATGACTGTTAGTTACTAATTATTAATTGTCGTATAATGTTGAATGTTATACTGGACAAATATATGGTGGTGAGTATTATGTATAGTTTGCAAATGTGGTCAATAGCAAGGATAACCATTAGCTTGCTTTCTCAATTGTTTACTTTCCTTATGTGTTTATGTGATTAATGTTATATGTGTTTATCTGCGAGGAGTTGAAATGAGATCTTGAGCCTTAAATGTCAATATTTAAGTACTTGTGTAATTCTCTTCAACTAGTTCCTCGGGCTTACGAATATCAATGATTGATAGTCACCAGTATAATTAATATGCTCAAGTGATATGATCATTGATATAGCGTAAGTAATAGTTAGTTCTAGGGGTTGTTCCCTAGGGCTTACGAACATCAATAATTGATTGTCACGTGTATCATTAAAATGCGTGAGTAATACGATTATTGATGTAGCGTAAGTACTCCCTCCGTCCCTCTCATTTCTTTACAGTTACTATTTTGGGGTGTCCCTCTCATTTCTTTACATACCATAAATAGTAAGTTTTTTCCACTATTACACCCACTACTTTCCCCCACTATCTCATATTTAATAATAAAAAACACTATTACACCCACTACTTTCCTCCACTATCTCAAATCTATTATTAAATATTGATAGGTCCCACCACTTTACCCACTTTTCATCTAACTTTACTCATTTTTTTATACATTTTCTTAGTCTCCGTGCCAATTCCCAATGTAAACTACTTAGAGGGACGGAGGGAGTAGTAGCTAATGCTAATATAAATTATTATGTGTTGTTGCTGCAAGTTGAGCCAACTTTATTTTTTGTAAAAACAGGGTTGAATTGTTTATAATTGATATTGAGGGGCTGTGCCCATAGTCCGATAAACGAATACTACATGCCGAAATTTTATAAAATTCCCCTGCAAATATATATAAATCTGCTTAATTTATTGGATTTCCATGATTTAAAAGTATGTTATGAATTCTAAGGGTATAGGTAAATATGAATTAATTGATGTGAATTCTGAGGATACAAGATAGTAAGAAGCAAGTTGTTTTAAGTATGTTGTTATCGTAAGGAATTAGGTCGAATCCAAGATCATGGTTTGCTTATTGATTTTAAAATTTTCAAGGTGTAAAAAGGTTTTTCGATTAAAACTCTGTTATTTTAAATGTTTCTCTCTTAAAATGATTTTCTAAAATATTTTTCAAAAAGGATTATAAGGGAATAAAAATGGTTTTTAAATTGTTTTAAATCAACAAATATTCGAGGTTTTCTTTCAAATGTTTAGCAAATCGATGTTGTATGAAGGTAGAAATTGAGTGGTAAACTGAATGGTGGTTGGTGTGAATGCCATGCTTTAAGAGTTGATCGTGTTGTTCGAGTTCAAAATGCGACTGAGAATAGATGATATAAGAATAAGTTCCAGAGTAGGTACTCAGTAAAATAGTGGGATTAAAGATAGATAGAAGTTTCCTAGTCATTCCCTTCTCGATCGACATTGTACGTTGAAAGTGAAGTAAGAATGATCGGGAAAATTTTTAATATTCTTTTCTCAAAAGTTTTATCTGAGACCGTGTGATTATAAGTAAAAGCGTGGTATTTGTACCAAGTGTGGGTTATCGTGAATCAAGGCAATTTACGTGGTTGCGTTATTGTGCAGGATTGGCGTAGTACACTTTGCGTTATTGTGACGCAAAGTATAGTTCATTAAACGGAAAGGTCATATTGATTTCTAGAGAAAGGATATTCGTTTACGTGTGATAAATATCTAGAGTAAATAAGACTCGGAAACCAAAGTTTAAGGTTATTTCGGAAATTGAGGGCTCACAGAATGAGCTTATCAATGTATGATTGATATAAGAAAACATAGAGTTGAAAGATACAACCTGGGAAGTGGAGGCAAGATGTTCGATGAGAATTGTTATTTGGGTCCTTAGGATTGATTCTGAGGACAGAATCCTATTAAGGGGGAAGGATATAACGACCTAGAAAATTTCGAATTTCGAATTATTTATTTGATATAAATTTTGAATATTATTATGTGATTATTGTTGCAAGGTGGAATATATGTGAAGTTGTGTTTATGTGTTGACATGATGATTTGTGTGAGCTGTGAAGGTCTGTGTATTTTTTTTATTGAGGATTTAAAAATATTTGAATTATGTATTTTTGATCCTCTGTCAATTTTATAAAATCATAAAAGTTATTAAAAATCCCGAAATACTTTGTGTTATTATCCTTATGATATTAATTAGTTTTTAAAATTATCGGGAGAATTATTTTGGATGTTTTAGTATTTTAAAATGATTTTAAGAGTTTTAATTTCATGTAAAGGATCAAAACTTGAAAATTTCATATTTAATTCATTTTGATCCGAAAATATTTTTAAAATATGTGTGTGCTCGTAATTTTATATTTTTTTATTATTTTAAGAATGAAAAATTTAATTTTTACAATTTTCTATTTAATGGTGATTTGTAAAATGCATATCAATTCAGAAAAATTAGATTTAATTCTAATTCCTTCTCCACAAATCTTTAAAAATGTTCTAGTATTTAATTATACTGGAATTATTATTATTATTATTACTTTTATAAATCAAAGCTTCTAGCTCAAATTATTATTACTTTTATCCGAGTGATATTTTGCGGGTTTAATTAGAAGTGGATTACTAAATATTAATGGACCAAGCCCATTAGAGTTAAAAGGAATAGCCGAGAGAACTCTAGAACCGGGGGAGAGAAAAAAAAAAGAAGAGAGAAGAAGAAAGAAAGAGAGATAAGAGATTGGGGAGGAAGAAAAGAGGGATTGATTGATTAAATCAATTAGTTATTTATAGATATAAAGGTGTGTGTATATGTGTGTGTGTGTTTGTAAAGGTGTGAATAAAAATTGTGTGTGTGCAAGCGGAAAATCGCAGCAGGAGGGGGTGAGGGACGGTGCCCCACCGCGCACGGCGGCGGCCGGCGGTGGTGGTGGTCGGCGATTGGTCTGGGAAGGCAGTGGAGAAGAAATCAGTTGGGAGAGAGAGAGAGAGAGAGAGAGAGAGAGAGAGAGAGAGAGGAAGGGGATTGATTCTTGGAATTTTTGGGGAAAATTGGAAATCGGAAGAGGTATAAATTTTTATATGTTATTTATTTACTTTATTTTATTTTCCGATGTAAATTGTTTAATTTGCATTTTTTTGAATAAATTGTGTTAGTTGTAATTAAATTTGATTTAATTGCAATGCGATTGATTTAATTTTCGTGGTTAATTAGGAAAAGTTTGTAATTGTTAATTATAATTGTGGAGAAAGACGTGGGTCCGATATATGTTCGAATTAGTGATTGTTATTGTTAGCTATTATTGTTGTGTAATAATTGGAGATCGTATGGTTTTATTAGTTGAAAATGGTTCTGGTAATGTGTATGTGCTAAATGTTGTAAGTTGAGGTAGAATATTAGTCGAATGACATAGTTTGTAATTGCTCGATAATAGGGTTGTAGGTGGTTGATTAATTATTAGTAATAAGTATGAATTGTTGTATAATGTGGGAGTCGTATAATGGTACTAGGACGAGAATGTTTATGTGCTAAATATTATAAGTCGAGTTGGAGTATGTGTCAAAATTCATAATTGTCAATTACTTGGTATTGATTGGTAAGTGGTTAAATGACTGTTAGTTACTAATTATTATTTGTCGTATAATGTTGAATGTTATACTGGACAAATATATGGTGGTGAGTTATATGTATAGTTTGCAAATGTGGTCTATAGCAAGGATTACCATTAGCTTGCTTTCTCAATTGTTTACTTTCCTTATGTGTTTATGTGGTTAATGTTATATGTGTTTATCTGCGAGGAGTTGAAATGAGATCTCGTGTCTTAAATGTCAATATTTAAGTACTTGTGTAATTCTCTTCAACTAGTTCCTCGGACTTACGAATATCAATGATTGATTGTCACCAGTATAATTAATATGCTCAAGTGATACGATCATTGATATAGCGCAAGTAATAGTTAGTGCTAGGGGTTGTTCCCTAGGGCTTACGAACATCAATAATTGATTGTCACGTGTATCATTAAAATGCGTGAGTAATACGATTATTGATGTAGCGTAAGTAGTAGTTAATGCTAATATAAATTATTATGTGCTGTTGCTGCAAGTTGAGGCAGCTTTATTTTTTGTAAAAACAGGGTTGAATTGTTTATAATTGATATTGAGGGGCTGTGCCCATAGTTCGATAAACGAATACTACATGCCGAAATTTTCTAAAATTCCCCTGCATATATATATAAATCTGTTTAATTTATTGGATTTCAATGATTTAAAAGTATGTTATGAATTCTAAGGGTATAGGTAAATATGAATTAATTGATGTGAAGATTTGAGGCGTGGTATAGTTTTGAAGTATTTACCATTGGATATTATCCAAGTAATAAGTGACCATCTGTGTTAAATGATTATTTGACTTGGTTGATTATATTAAAACTATTCTATGAATATAATTGATATGCTCTATATGTGTTATATGTGTATACATTATAGGACGCGTTTGGGTAGAATAGAGCAGTCAATAAAATATTGATTAGTTTGATATTAAATGGTACTTTACCTTGTAAAGGTACGAGTAAGAGACCTGGTCGAGAGCAGTGCACGGGTAAGCGGAAATTCGAACAATAGGATAACTAGCAAAGTCAACGAGGGTATTGACGTGAAGATTAGCGAATTAGGAAGTAAAGAAGAAGGTAGGGCCGAGTAAGAAGCTCACATGCCCACATGTTAAAGGGTAGAGACTGACGAGAAGTGGAGTTAAGGATCAATGTTTAAGATCGGGAATTTCATGAATCGAGGCAAGTGTCTTGCTCTTCACTTATCATTCAAGTGACGCAATTCAATTCCTTTGTTGTACGGATTGATCAAGTATGTTTAGAAAATGATATACTTCATTAGTTAATGTGAAAATGTTTATGTTCCCCACCCATAGTTAAAATACCAAATTTTTAAAGGATCTTACCAATAACCTTTCTCACAAAATACTTTACTCGTGGTTGTTATTGTATTCCTCAGTGGAATGCCATTCCTTTTATTTTCGTCAGAAATGTTTAAGAAGTTCTCTAAATAGAGAAAATCCAAGTTTTAAAATCCTTATAAATACCTGTTAACGAACTTCCTGATTTTTAGCATATTTTCACCAATGGACCCTCTTTAGGGGATGTTTTCGTCAAACTGATCTGAAATTTACTATATTGGAATTATTTTGCAAATAATCATTTTAAACTATTTCATTCGTTAATATTAAGTCAAATCTTGCAACGTGTAGATAAATTTTATTAAACGCTTAGTACTTGACCATATCTTTGCTCTAACTTAGCATTTCAATTGTTGGCAACCTTGTTGTGATTTATATCTTTTATTGTTGCCCGAGTTGAATTTTCCTTTTATCAAGTTAATAATGTTATGTCCCCAATGACTCATATCTATATTATTGATACATATTCCAAATATTATTCTTTATATTCTCCACCCCATTTGTTATCGAAATCATCGGTATTTATTGAAGATGTTGTTTATTCGATTATCACCCTTTATTATATCGAACTCATCGATACCCTTTGAATTATTATTCCTTATCTATTACCCCACTATTGTGTCGAACTTGTCGACACCTGTTGATCCTGAATTCTTCGTTGCTGTCTGGATTATGAATTGTTGCTATGGAACGTGAGTTTTCCAGTTGGTTGGTTGATAAAGGTTGTCGATTGTTCCGACACCTAATGCGTTTGACTTAGAATTGGAAATGTTTTTAAAATAGATGTCCCTTCGGGGAGACCATATTATGGTCAATAGATGTCCCTTCGGGGAGACCAGATTCGTGGTCAGAAGTTAAGGCCAATGTGTGCCATGGATCCAATTAAGGACATTGTTGTATGCATTTGTCCGGGGTTAGTGCGTGACTGATTAGCAGCCTAACCTTTATGTTTTTTTTAAAATAAATAAAATCCAATTCTAAACCATACATTGAGATTGAGTTGTTTTAGTACCTGATTCCTTTGAAGCCTATTACGGCTATATTGTCTATATTTTGGTATCTAAACTTTTTATCAGCTCTTACTACTGTTATACCTTATTCTAATGGAGTGATGTTTGCTCATCTGGGCGGTTCGATAGTTATTTTCTTTAGCTGCTTCTTTTACGGCAAATTATGATCCTTCTTATTTTTCAAAGCTTATAAATGTTATTGATATTGTTATCACTATTTGCACTTGCTGAGCATTGTTGGCTCACTTTTGCTTTTGTTTATTTTCTCCAGTTAATAGAGATAATTAGTGGACCTAGTGGTCAGTTGGTACTGCTCTTCAGGCAGCGAGAGGAGATGTTCGAGTTACGGATTTCATCGGATAGTGGTTTGGGAATTTGTCAAGGTTGGATATCTGTTAGGTAGTGATTTTATTTAGTCATAAAAGTTGTATAACAGTTTTATTCTGAAAATGGTTGTAAATTTATAATTCGATAGTTGGTTTCATACCATAGCCTGTAAGCGATCTTGGTTAAGGGTTTTTTATTATTTTATGTTGTTTATATCCAGGGTTGTATAATATGGTTTGTGGTTAGTGGCCCCATATCTGTACCCCGGATTATGGGATGTCACAATACTCCTCTAACTTCATGGAGGACAAAGCGACCTTCTGGCTCGCAGAACCAATCTATTGACATTCCCTCAAGCTCACAGAAACATCCGTCCGCAACCATACCCTCTTCTATTCAGGGCGAGGTTGATAAGTTAATGAAGAGAGGGGAAGAATTCTTTTCTAGCGTTCCTAAACTTCTTTCTCCTCTGGACAAACATCTTCTTCCTGCAAGCCCTATATTGCTTTCCAGTAGCTCTTCAATAAACTCACTTGGCCATGCATACTACGAGCTCGAAGGTGGAGCTGATAATGAGGGAAATTCCGATGATTCTGATTACGAGGAACACTCCTCTGATGATGGCGGCCTTGACGAGGTGGCCAGGGCCGTTAATTTTGAAGATTATGAGTACATTCCTGAAGCCTCGCCTCATCCTTACATGCCAACCCCTCAACCTGAACTTGAGGGAGTTATTTATGTTGGAGGACCTCATCCTGATGTCATCGAGAAAGACTCAAAAATGAAACCAGGTCAACCTCGCATCCTGGCATGTAGAGATTTGTCCACAGCCCTAGACACAGAATCTCTGAAGAAAGCTGTTGATACGTTTCGGCCAGAGGGTAAGATTATACTCCCAAAGACTTCTATGCGATGCTATCGTTTCAATCACAAAGAAAATGGGGGTAGGGTGCCCAGGATGGTCTTGACATCAGCTATGATGAAAGTAGGTGTTTCTTCGCCCCTCCATCCTTTTATTAGGGATGTTTGTGAGACATATCATCTAGCTCCAATTCAAATCAACCCGAACGGCTATAGATCCATGATTGCCTTGTACATTCTCTACCAAAACCTTGGATACCCCAAAATTGGATGCAAGGACCATGGGTTATTTTCTGTAGCTGAAGAGATGCGGGGCCTCCGACTTTGGCTACTTTATTTCTCGGTGTGGCCCGAGTTCAATAAGAAAGAACTTTACCATGGCGGTCCAAGCAACGCGGGCTCGTGAAAAGGACCTTACTTCTATGTCCACGAGGTGCCCAGAGTAAAAACTTCCTTTAATTATCTTCCTGGTATGAAACTATCCTTTCAATTCCGTCCTGTTCCTTTTAGTTTAGTTCGTACCCTAACTCATCTCTTACGAGATCGCAGTCGGCCAAGTGCGAACCGTCCTAAAGGGCGAGAAGAAAAAACGAGCCGACGACGTGTTGAAGACTCCTCGCGAGGACAGGAACATCCGAACCCTCCTTACCTTGGAAAATCTAATCGAATGCGGATTCTTGAAAGAAGGGGTCAAGCTACCTTCTGAAGCAGGGCCTTCAAGTGCGAAGAAGGCTTCGCGAAAAAGAAAAACGCGAGAGGAAGCCTCGTCCTCTAAAGTTGTAATTGTAGAGAGTGAGAGTACTTTTCCTGTTTGTAGTTCAATGACCTCTTTATATTAGTTGTCTTTATTGTCTTCACATTTTCACTTTCCATCCCCCTTTGTATTATAATTGCTAACTGCTTTTTACTTCCATTTTGCAGGCATGTCGATCAAAAGCGGACGCAGACCCCCATTCCTGACAAAAAGTGGGGTCACTCCTACACCAGTGAAGCCTACTAACACCCCTCAACAGCAACAAATATCCAATGAACTCCTGCCTCCTCCACCACCAATTACTCATACCGAAACTCCTCATCAGCCTTCCCAAGGAAACCCCGAAGAGCATGTCGCGAAGAAATCCAAGAAAATCAAGTATGTGCTCCCAATGCCTAAGCCTCCTGCCTCTGCAACTCCTATCCACCACCTCTATGCGAAGCATGGATATACTCATGCAACTGAAGAGGAGTGCACAGAATAGGTGGGTGCAAAGCTGGTAGAGAACTCGGAATCGGTTTCCAAATGCTTAGCTGAAGCGTTTATTCGTCAAGCTTCGCATCTCAAAGAGTTAAAGAGCATGGTGACTGCCAATGCCAAGCTGGAAAAGGATGTCAAAGTCCTTACATCCAAGCTTGAAGAAGATAAGAAATCTCTGATGGAAAATCACAAGCGAGCCTTGGACACCGAGACAGCTAGTCTTCACTCTGAGCTGAAAAAGATAAATCTGGAGAGAGCAGCTTTGGACAAGGCCCTGAAGGAGGCTGAGAAGAGCGAGGAGGAGGTAAAGAAGAAGCACGAGGAGGACATGACGAAGCTGAAGAAGGAGATCGCAGCCGCTCAAATTGATCATGATGCTACTGTTGAGGCCGCTTAGGTCAAATTTATGAAGGGGTTCATCATAAAAATCCCTGATTTCGACTGGGAAAGGCTCGGCCCTGGGAATGCTGAATTTGATGAATCTCTCCATAAGGAGATTGAAGAAGAAGATGCCAACGAGGTTGCTAGGCTCACTAGCGAGGCCAGCAAAGCAAATGAAGCTAACCAGGCCAACCCCCCGTTGTATAACTCTTCTAATTCTGATTTACGTACTGAATTGGGGATGCGGACACCCCTTGAATGTCTTGCAATATGTAATATTCTTTTGATAACTGTCCTAATGACTCTGTGAAGTATGTTAGTCTCGCATGGCGATTTGGTAGCTGTTGAATTTTGATCATGACCATAACATTGTGATAATTACTTGTCTTCGTTTCTTCATTCAACATCTCATGCTTGCTTTAACTTCGTAGAATTAATGTTTCCATTCTTTATATATTTGAAATATTATCAAGTAGATTGGCCTCGCGGCTGCGAAGCTTCCCTTGTTTAATTTGTAGATTTTCCTTTTAAATTTGCTTAACTTCAAGGTGTACCACATCCCTTTGGATTCATGACATGCGATGCCTTCCTTGCGAGGTCGTAGTCACGATCCTGAGACTGAGGTCGCACCGTGACTTCTTTTACTTCGAACTTCCTTGAATAGATATGCTTCTTATCCGCTAAACTTTAAGGACAATCCCTCAGGTCGCAATAAGTGCACGCTCGCTACCTCATTGACCTGAGGGGGGTTCGGCCTCGCATACGCTGTGCTGTCCTAGTCCTAAAATTTTTAAAAATGCTAACAAAAAGAATAAAATTGCGCAACTTTTTGGCTCTATTCTAAAAAGCGGCCTAAGAGGCCGCCTAGGCGGTTTTCAAGGCCTAACCGCTTCGATTAGTGCAAAATCGGGGAATTAAGCATTTTTCAGGGAATTAAGCGGGTTTAGGCGGGATTAAGCGGGTTTGACCAAATGTTGACCCTTTAATTTTTTTTTTCTTTACATATTTTTCAAATTTCATATTATAAATTAATATATATAATAAACATATATAATTAAAATAATTAAAATAAATATGTATATATTCACAATCCGCTTAATGACCCGCTTAAAATTCCGCCTAGGCGTTCGCTTAACCGCTTAAGCGCTAAAAGGTCCTCCCACCGCTTAGAACCACTTACCGCTTTTTAGAACACTGCTTTTTGGAGAACAAATTTCATATATAAATACTAGGGACGAGGCCCAACTTTTCATTACATCATAAAGAGGAGGTGTCTATATGATCACTACCCCCCAGTACTTTGTATGAATTTATTCATGCTAAGTAGTAATAGATAGAGACTACCAGGGGCGAGGCCTCTACTGATAGTATTTCCTTAAGTGCTCTGCATTCCAAGCTCGTGGTACGACCTTATCATCCATATCAGTTAGATAATAGGTCCCTTCGTTGATGACACCATAGACTTTATAGGGCCCTTCCCAATTGGCACCAAAGACCCCATGAGACGAGACCTTGGTGTTAGGCATCACTCTCCTAAGCACCAAGTCCCCCACCCGAAGATGTGGCACACGAACCTTTCCATTATAGTACCTCGCAGCTCTTCTATGATAAGCTGCGAGCCTTAACTGAGCCTCTTCCCCTGACACTTGTATCATGTCTAAGTATAGCCTGTGATTGACCTCGTTTGCCTCGGGGTCGTATTGCTCTCTTCTGAACGAGCCCGAGCCTACCTCAACGGGTACCATGGCTTCGCACCCATAGGTCAAAGAAAATGGAGTCTCTCCTGTAGTGGACCTTGGGGTCGTGTTGTATGACCACAAGACCTTTGGTAACTCCTCGGGCCAACTGCCCTTGCTATCCTCCAATTTAGCTTTTAGGGTATGCTTGATTATTTTATTGATGGCCTCGGTTTGACCATTTGTCTGAGGATGGCTCACAACAAACTAACTTTTCTTGATCCCCAAATTTTCACAGAACTCCTTCACCTCCTTGCTGTCAAATTGCTTCCCATTATCTGAAATAAGCTGATATGGGATCCCATAGCGACACACAATCGCCCTGTACACAAAGTCCTTTAATTTTTTGGCCATGATAGTAGCAAGGGGCTCAACCTCGGCCCATTTAGTAAAGTAGTCCACGGCCACAACTGCATACTTGACTCCTCTCTTAGCTTTGGGGAGCTCGCCAATAAGATCTATTCCCCATATGGCGAAGGGCCATGGGCTCATCAGCGAAGTGAGGTGTGCAACTGAAGCATTATTGAAGTTGGCATTTCTCTGACATTTGTCACATCGCCTAGCGAACTCAAAGGGATCTATTTTCAATGTATGCAAAAAATACCCTTGTCGTAGGATTTTTTGAGCTAGGGAACTACCCCCCGAGTGATTGCCACATATTCCCTCATGGACCTCCCTCAAAATGTAGTTGCACTCTTCACCATTTACACACCTCAAGAGCGGGGTATTAAATCCTCTTCGGTATAGCACTTCTTCATAAATCACATAGCGAGCTGCCTGATATTTGATCTTTCTCGCTTCTTTCTTTTCTTGAGGCAGAATTCCATTCTTAACATACTCCCATATGGGGGTTATCTATGTCGTCCCCTGGCTCTTTACCTCCATAACAAACTCTTCTGGAACACCAGGCTTACTTTGAACTTCCAACGAAATTATCCCAAGTAGGGTGGCCTCGCGACGCGAGCCCATCTTTGCGAGGGCATCCGCTCCTTGATTTTTTGCCCTTCTGATAAATTCTACCTTCACTTGCTTGAATGATTTCATAAGTCTTTGAACACATCTTAAATATAACTCAATCTAAGGTCCCCTAGCCTGCCATCCACATCCAATGTGTCCCGTAACTAGCATAGAGTCGCTGTATGCATTGAGATTCTCTACTTTCATTTCTATTGCGAGCTTGAGGCCAATGATGAGAGCCTCGTATTCAGCTGCATTATTAGAGGCCTCGAAGGCGAAGTGCACAACACTGCTCAACTTGCGACCCTCAAGTGTAACGAGCTCGATCCCGGCTCCGGCTCCTTCCTTGTTAGATGCCCCATCAACGTATAACTCCCACCATGAGGCTGAATTCTCATTTTTGACCTCGGGGCCTATTACCTCTGGGATCGCCACCAGAGCCCAGGCATCTTCCTCAGATTGGGAAGGGAATTCCAATATGAAATCTGCTAAAGCTTGTCCCTTTATTGTACCTCGAGGTTTGTACCCAATATCAAACTGGCTTAGCTCTAAGGTCCACTTTAAAAGTCTTCCCGAGGCCTCAGGCTTGTGCATCACCTGCCTCAAGGGATAGGCCGTGCGAACTTGAATGCTATGAGCCTGAAAGTAAGGCCTCAACTTTCGCGAAGCCAAAACCAAAGCATAGGCAAGCTTCTCCATGTTGGTATAACGAGTCTCAACATCTAGCAACCTCTTACTGACATAATAAACGGGGAACTGGGCTTTCTCCTCCTCGCGAACGAGGACAGCATTGATGGCATATTCTCAAACAACTAGGTAAACAATAAGAATTTCTTCTTCCTTGGGATTAGAAAGTAGTGGGGGCGAACCCAAGTGCTCCTTTATTTTCTGAAAAGCCTCCTCGCACTCCGAGGTCCATTCAAAATTCTTGCCCACCTTCTTGATTGCTTTGAAGAATTCATGACATTTATCTGATGACTTAGAAACAAACCGGTTGAGGGCTGCTATCCTTCTAGTTAAACTTTGAACCTCCTTTACACTTCTAGGCGACCTCATCTCCATTAGGGCCTTTATTTTAGCTGGATTGGCCTCAATTCCTCTATGGTTAACAATGAACCCCAAAAACTTTCCAGACTCGACCCCAAAAACACACTTCTGGGGGTTGAGATTCATTATGTATTTCATTAGTATGTCAAACATTTCTGCGAGGTGGGCTACATGGACCCCGGCTTCCTTAGACTTTACTAGCATATCATCCACGTAGACCTCCATTGTCTTCCCAATCTGCCTCTCAAACATCATATTGACGAGCCTTTGATAAGTGGCCCCAGCATTAAGGAGACCAAAGAGCATCCCAATATAACAGTAAAGACCTCTGTCTGTGATAAACGAAGTGTGCTCTTGATCGGGGCCATACATGGGTATCTGATTGTACCCTGAATAAGCATCCATGAAGCTTAGGAGTGCATGCCCCGCTGTTGCATCCACAAATTGATCAATCCTTGGGAGCGGGAAACTATCCTTGGGGCAGTGTTTGTTGAGATCAGTAAAATCTACACACGTTCTCCACTTTCCATTTGGTTTCTTCACTAGGACAGGGTTCGTGAGCCGATCAAGGTAGAATGATTCCCTGACAAGCCCGACCTCGAGCAACCTATCCACCTCCTCCTTGAGAGCCTCAGCTCGCTCTCCACTTATAGGCCTTCTTTTCTGTCTCACTCCTTTTTTACTAGGATCAAGATTAAGTCTGTGACACATCACATTCGGATCAATCCTAATCATGTTTTCATGAGACCATGCAAATACATCCAAGTTAGCTTTAAGAAACTCCACGAGCCTCCCCCTAAGATCAGGGCTCAGCTGCGACCCGACCCTCAACACTTTAGTTGGATCCTTAGCATCAACAAGAATAGAGATTGTGTCTCTTACGGCCCCGACTCGTTCCACATGCTCAGGGATGCGAGGATCTAAATCAATTTAAACATCGCGAGCCTTGCTGGACTCTGCTTCATCCTGCCTTGTGACCCTTACTACAGAGGTCGAAGTCACCCCGACATGGCCATACTCAGTCACGATTGTCGTTTCTCGAGTGATTCCATTAGGTAAGTACACCAATGTTGATGTCTTCTTGCGAACCCATTTCCCCTTTCGAGCTCGCACTGCTGCCTGCTCTGGGCTTTCTTCATCATCACTAGCCTCCTCAACAATTCCTTCTTGCAAGACCAATACTAGTTGTAAAGCCTCCATCATAATGGCCCCTGGCACAGGCTCTACTTGTATACCCAAGTTGTCGAAGTAATCATCTGGTAACTCCTCGATAGATATCATATTGTAACCAGTTGAAGGTCGGGAGGCCTCTCTGTGAGCCCTTTCTTCTTCCTCGCATATAATTTCATCCAACATAGAGCTTCTTCTTCTTTTTGCTGACTTCAGGGCTTGGTTATAGCACTCTCGAGATTCATGCTAAATTCCTCTAACACAACCCACACCATGCGGGGTGAGAAATTTCATTGAGAGATGATAGATAGAGGTCACCACCCTCATTTCCTTCAAGATTGGCCTCCCCACAATAGCATTGTAAGCTGATGGTTGATCCACGACCATGAAATCAGCAACCTGGGTCGTGATGCAGGCCTCGTCCCCTAGAGTGATGGGGAGCCTGATGAGCCCCTTTACACTAACAGAAGCCCTAGTGAACCCATAAAGGTGCCCCACCGTAGGAACGAGGTCCTTGTCCACATATCCCATCTTCTTATAAACATCATACATTAAAACATTCACAGCACTTCCATTATCCACCAGAACTCTGTAGATATTCTGAGATCCAATGCGAACTCGAACTACCAGAACATCTGAATGAGGGTGGTGAACCCACTTCGCATCTTCCTCGGTGAACATGATATTTGTATCTTCCCCCTTAAAGAGCTTTGGGGGTCTCTCCTGTAAATGATGTACATTAGTGAGGGGCCGCTCCCTGGCCTCGCGAGCATACCTTTCTCTTGCCTTGTTGCTGTCTCCTCCAATATGTGGCCTTCAATGATCACATGGATGCTATTGCCTCATTCTTCCCTCTCCATGCGAGGCTCTGTATTCTGACCCACATGAGGTACAACATTATATCCCAGACCTGACTTACCAGAGTTTCCCTGATGTTTTTTCACTTCTCGAACCGCCCACTCAGTTAACTTCCCTTCTCGAATTAACCGATCAATTTGCTCTTTAAGGTGCCAACAATCTGCGGTATCATGCCCCCCCTGTTCATGAAAATCACAATACTTCGTAGTATTCCAGGTTCCCTGTGCACCCATGGCAGGAGGTTTTGTGAACATCCCTTTGTTAGCATTAACAACATAAATATGATCAACTTAAGCTCCTAAGGGGGCGAATTTGTCTTCATATCTAGCCGGACGGGCTCGAGGTGGGGACCGTCTTGGGGGATCGCGATCCCTTCTCTTCGGGCTTGGGCTACGATCCTGTCTTCGCCTGGGGCTTCTAGAATCCTTTTTCTTTATTCCTTTGCTTTTACTCCCACTACTGCCAGACCCAGTATTCTTCTTAAGGCCCTCCATTGATTTTTCTACCCACTTGAAAGGCTCAGCCTCCTTGTAGAATTCAGCAAGGGTATTAGGTGTGTGGGCTTGTAGATGTTTCCAAAATTTTGTGCCTTCTCTTAACCCAGGGTTTTAAAAAGTTCTTGACGGCCTCGTCATTTGCACCCCGTACCCTAGGGACCTCGGTATTAAATCTCTTGAAGTAATTCTGTAGACTTTCTCCCTCCTTTTGTTTTATGTTGGCTAGAGTAGACACAATGGGTGCATAGAGCATCGTAGATTGGAACTGTTTGATAAAGATGTCTATAAACTGCTCCCAGGAATCAATGGTGATTAGTGCCCCTAGCTTCGAAAACCATTGTTGAGCACTTCCTCTCAGCGAGGCCGCAAACAACCTACACCTAGCTAGCTGCGAGACCTGATAAACATCCATCTCATTATTGAACCGAACAACAAACTCAGCTGGGTCAGTATCTCCATTGTAGGTCATATCTGAATGATGGCCTCGAAACACTGCAGGAAGTAGAGCAGTTCGAATTTCATGAGTGAATGGCGAGGACAAGCCCATAGTACTGAAAATCCCTTTCTCATTATTTATCGCATCCAAGGCCTTTTTTAGCTCTTCCAACTTGTAATCACCGATCTTAGCCTCCTTGTCTTCTTTTTTCTTCTCTCCAGTACTCCCATGATGAGATTGAGTCTTTTTTGGGGCACTAGACTCCTCTTGATCATTTCTACGATCCTTCTTTTTATGCTCTTCCTCGCGGTGTTGGGATCGTTCACGCTCTCGATGGAAAGGGGGTCTATCATCGCGATGACGGGACCGCTCACGCTCTCTACGAGGAGAGGGGGGTCTGTTATTGCAACGATGTGATCGCTCACGATTTCTTCGAGGGGATAAAGGTCGATGGGAGCCCTTGCTTCTATTTTAAGACCCTCCATCCTTACTAGTTTTAAGTTTCTCTAGTTTGAGACGGTGATCATGCTCGTTGAGTTCCTTTCAAACTCGGTCAAAGACGCTAACGGATCTTCCTTCAGATGAGGCGGGCTTCTCCTTCGACCCCCCCTTTTCCATAGTAGCTTCCTCCTCGCTCCAATCAGGGTTCGTTTGGTCTGTTACCACATCATAAAGTCCCCTATTAACTTCTTGGTGGGGCCTTTACTACCTTCTGTTTGACGAGTTCGATCCCCTGTCCTTGCATTCCTCTTCGAACCTCTAGAGCTATGTCGCTTCTCCATCTTAGTCATCCTATCCTGTACCTCGATCATTTGATCACCGAGGCCCTTTAGAAATGACATGACTTCACCCGTCAAGGCGACCTGTTGGACAGGTGGTGTTTTCTCCTTCTCGAACCCTTCCTCGGTCCCATCTCTGAGTGCCTCGCTCTCTGGTGGGTCCTTCCTCTTGGGGTCGTCTCTGTTTTTCTTATGCGACCCCGGGGTCTCCTCCACTCCGTTTCTCTTCTTGTTCGATTTAGTCATTGCTCCCACAACTCAACGACTAGCCCCTCCTTCTAGTGCCAGATGGTATAGGGAGAATATTGTATAACAATATTTTGGAGGTTGCTGGATTTACGGAGCAAAATACGGATATTCTGCTAAGAACACGAAGAACACAGAGGAGATTTGTAACTGTTTGTGGCTGATCTTGTCTATTGATATTCAGTGGTGAACTGTTTCTCAAACTTTACAAGATGCCTACGTACCCTATTTATAGGGATCAAGCCATACGTAGTTCTCTTAGAGAAGAAGTTATCTAGACGGGCTAAGGTTTCTATGGGCTCGGGTTGACCCAAATCCACTAGGCGTCTTCTTGGGCTGATATATTTTACCCATTTATATTGCTCATGATCCATGGCCCATTAGAGGGTACCCACGGCTAACATGATGCTTGAATTAAGTAGCCTCAATGGCGAAGCTGATGAGGAAGCTAGATGACCTCGCATGCGACCTCGCTGGGCTAGTCATGCGAGGCGATCCACACTGTATGGAGATAATCGCACTCACGCGACCTCGCTGGACCTGACCATAAGCCTTCATAGTAAATATGCTCTAGGCCGCGCTGGACCTTGCGGACTGCGACCCCGTCCCTTAGGGCTCGCTGGCGAGCTCACCTTACGGAATAATATCTGACCCATTATGGTGAACTTTAATGATCCATTCTTCATCCCTATGCCCATTATGTGTGATGTACTATTATTCTATCCCATTAGGTCTGTTTAGGATTTATGCCAAATTCGGGCATAACACTTAACATTTGTAATAATTACTTTTATAAATATAGATGAAAATAAAATTCCAAATTAGAAATCATTTAAAAACTAAAAGAATCAAAAAAACGAAAACAAAAATAAAATTTTAAAATTTTAATTAATAAAAACGGATTACTACGAAGTACAAGCTAGCATGGAGTTGTGGATTAGTACGGAGTATATCATATAGGGCCCCACATCATCCAGATCGCTGACGCTAGAGTATGATCTAACTGACCCGCACTCCAAAGTCCAAGATATCACGCATTTCAAGATATCAACACCCTGTATATTTCTATCTATACACACAAACAATCAAACTATACACACAAATTCTCAAAAAACAAACACACAGCTACCCAACTCTCAATCAATTCAAAATGGACAACTTAATTCAAACCCGGCGCGACCAAAACGGCGTCGCATACCTAACAATTAATCGCCCAAAATCACTCAACTCTCTTACACGCTCAATGATGATCGACATGGCGAAAGCTTTCAAGAGCTTCGACGCCGACGACTCGGTTCGGGTCGTGATCCTGTCCGGGTCGGGTCCGTCGTTCTGCTCCGGCGTGGATTTGACGGCGGCAGAAGATGTGTTTAAAGGAGACGTCAAGGATATGGAAAGTGACTTGGTTTATCAGATGGAGAAGTGTAGGAAAGTTATAATCGGAGCGATTAATGGATTTGCGGTCACGGCTGGGTTCGAGATTGCGCTTGCTTGTGATGTTTTGGTTGCGTCGAAAACGGCTAAGTTTATGGATACTCATGCTAGGTGAGTACTCTCGGACCGGAGAATTTTATTCATTTATCGAGTTTATTGAGTAGGATTGGAGGATAATTAGTTTTGAAACTGGTGAATTTTATTCATTTGAAGTATGAGTTTATTGAGTAGTATCGGAGGATAATTAGTTCCGGAATCGGAGAATTTTATTCATTTTATCGAGTTTATTAACTAGTATAGGAGAATAATTTTAGTTTTGGAATCGGAGAATTTAATTCATTTATTTAGGTTATTAATTAGTGTCAGAGAATGATTAGTTTGGAACCGGAGAATTTTGTTGATTTTAGGTATGGAGGTTATTATGTAGTATCAGAGGGTAATTAGTTTTGGAACCGGATAATTTTTTTCATTCTATCGAGTTTATTAATAAGTATAAGAGGATAATTAGTTTTGGAACCATAGAATTTATTTGTTTATTTATTTAGGTTATTAATTAGTCTCGGAGAATTTTATTCATTTATTGAGCTTATTAATTATCTGATGTGTTTCTGTATTGTTCTGCGCACAGCATAAATGTTAGTGGTTATATAGTGTTAAATAATCGACATGTGTCAACTAATGGATATGTTCTTACGGCTGGGTTATGATATTGTGTTTGCTTGAGATATTTTGGTTGCGTATAAGTGTTGAAGTCATGGATAGTCATGCTAGGTACATTAATTTATATAATATGTTTATGGATTATTGTTTTGCTTCTATGTAATGGTTTAGTTGTTACTAATATTTATGAGTTTAAATTGGGAAGATGTGTGTGTGTGTGTGTGTGTGTGTGAGCTATATGTGTAGAACATGTATGTGTCACTCTCTATAATTAAATGCATATATCTGGAAAGAAATTAATTTGAAGTAGCAAGAATTTAAACTTCAGTTGTTGATGTAAATTTATTCAATTTTTATGAGTACGAGTCAGTGACCTAGTATCTATGGATTTGAAGTTCGGATGTAGGAATGTTCGTGCCCAAGTGTGTGTGATAGTTTTGAGCTGCTTGTGTCAAGAAAATCTATTGTTGGCTGCCTGAGTGATTATAGTGTAGATATGGTTTGATTTATGACAGCATTCTACTAAAACTTGCCTAAAAAAGACTTTGTAGTGGTGTTTAAGAAGAATTTTGGTGGTATTTTAAAGAAAATAAGAAAGTTTAGACTGCATTCAGAACTTGACCTTCTCTCGCTTCAAAAGAAAAGTATAAATGTATAATGAGCATTGTGATGAAGCATTTGGAGCTTATTAATGTGTGAAACTAGACTATAGATGCACTCTAATGACTTAAAACGTGATTATTACGAAGTTAAATGAAGGATTGTCTTCTTGAGTACTTGATCAACTGATGAAGAAGTAGTATGAATGAGTTGAGCTATATATTTTCATCTTTTTTTTGTGTGTGTGTGCTTGCTTCTGGTCTTGTCATGTGAGTGCACTGTAGTGTCTTTGTGGCATTTCATTCGGGTGTTAGATTCATTTCCTTCTTAAACATTATAGTAATCTTGGCATATTATTACTATGGAAGTATTGCTATACCAATAATGATCATTTCTCAACAAGATTATTTAAAGTTTGTTCTCAAATCCCATTGTATGTAAAGGCTGATAATTGACTTCCCAACTTTCAGATTTGGGATATTTCCATCATGGGGTCTGTCTCAAAAGCTTTCCAGAATAATAGGACCTAACAGAGCTCGTGAAGTGTCCCTAACAGCCATGCCCGTAACAGCAGACCAAGCTGAGAGGTGGGGCTTGGTGAATCATGTTGTGGAAGGAAACGAGTTGATGAAAAAAGCCCAAGAAGTTGCCCAAGCCATAATAAAGAACAATCAAGACTTGGTTCTAAGGTACAAGGCAGTTATAAATGATGGCCTGAAGCGAGACCTGGGACATGCACTTGCATTAGAGAAGGTAATGATTTTGCGCCATTGCTTCCTATGTTTACATCCTTGGATAGAGTTACCATCCATTAATTTACACCAGCTTTTAGCTGGTACTTCAAAATGTTTACTCTGCACAGTACAGCCCATGTTGGTGGAACTTAAATTGTGGCAAGATAACCCGTTGCCTAATGGTTTTGTACCATGGAAGAGTGAATAAACTAATGCATTATTGCTGGTTTCTTGTGGTGGATGATTTAATTAATGGATTCTGTAAACCCTGTCATTTCTTAGGATGATCTTCTTGATGACATATTTACATGGCTTATTGCTTATTCCCACTTCTTTATAGTACTCAAATGTGCTAAAAATGAAAACTGTCACACAGGGAGGTTTGCACTTTGCACCGTGATTGTGTAGTGGATCTTATTTGTATGAGTTCATTGGTGGTGTGTGTTCTAATTTTTTATGCAACTGTGGTTAAATACTGTCTGTCTGTACCTGCTGTGTTTTCAGGAGAGGGCTCATGACTACTATAGTGGAATGACGAAGGAGCAGTTTAAGAAAATGCAGGAATTTATAGCAGGTCGGAGCTCGAAAAAACCTCCATCCAAGATGTAGAAGTGTACTCCATCAATAAGTTTGTTGTATGATTGTATCATCAAATGATAAGAAAGAGAATAAAGATAAATTAGTTTTTTTGTATCCTCTGTAAACGCTTCAGATTTACTAATAAGTAGGAGTAATAACACTAAAAATATCATGGGTTCAAGTTTGTCTGCTGTTACAGGATAATACTGTACGTTCTACCAAAATGCTTGTTAGCAACTGGTGGGATAAAATCAGTGTTCTAAAAAGCACATTAAGCGAATGTCTAAGCGAAATCGATACAAAAATGTTTCGTTTTAGACAAAATCGGGTTGATAAACGTTTAAAAGGTTTAGGCAGCTTAATCGGGTCGAAACCGGATTAAGCGGAAAAATTAGCAAAAAAATAAATTTTTGTATTTTTTATATTCATTATGACTAATATTTTATGTGACTAATTTATAATTTGATATTTTTAAATGTTTCGTTTCTAAATGTTATGTTACGTTTGATAATATGTCATATGTGAATATTATTTTTTTTAAAAAAAAATAGTATTGTATTTATTTATATAAATATATATTTATTTATATAGTTAAGTTCCATGGAGATCACCGAATGTTCAATTAACATTATTATTTCATTCAAAATCTTTAAAATCATATATGATTTGCAAGCAGAACATATTTTGGAGAACAATATGTTCTGCAATATTTTGTTTGCATAACATACATGATTTTCAAGATTTTTAAGGAAATTTACATGTAAAATATATATGATCTTCAAGATTTTCAATGAAATAGATGGTATAGTGATTTTCATAGAACATGATTTTCAATAAATAAGTTTTTGCAATGTTTTGATTGATATTGGTCTCCGGTCTCCACTAAAAATGTTGGTCTCCATAGAACTTAACCCTTTATTTATAATTCGATTAATGATCTGCTTTTAAAATTGCTTAAACGTCCGCTTAACCGCTTAAGTGCTAGAAGGTTCTCCCACCGTTTAGGTCCGATTTGCGCTTTTTGCAACCCTGGATAAATTAGTTAATAGAGGAAAAGTTTTGTACCCGGGGAAAAAGAACAGTTTAATTACTCTTGGTGACAAAATGTGTTCAGGTATTTAGCAGAAAAGAAAAAAAAAAAAAAAGAGGGTAATGTTGTACTTGATGACAGTTTAGAGCTTTTTTTTTTTTCGGATAATAGAGGGAAAAGGAAAGGGAGTGATGCACATCGATAAAATATTGTTTTTGGAAAATATGAGGGGGGAAAAGAAAGAGCGATGCATATCGATAAAATAATGATGGTGAAAATATGAGTTTAGAACTTTAGGGTCCGTTTGGATTGGGGGTTAAAAATGGTTGGGTTGGGTTCAAATTTAAAAATTCGTTTTTGAAAAAATTTTAAAAAGTAAAGTGTTGGATTTTGGATTTAATATGTAATATTATGTTAGTTCTTTCGTAAACTATCAAAACCCAACACTTTACTTTTCAAAAACGAATTTTTAAATTTGAACCCGATCCAACCCGACCCTTCTCAACCCTCAATCCAAACGGACCCTTAGGGTTTGGATTGGGGGTTGAGAAGGGTTGGGATGAGACATGAGTTGGGTTCAAATTTAAAAATTCATTTTTGAGAAAATTTTAAAAAGTAAAGTGTTGGATTTTGAATTTAATATGTAATATTATGTTAATTCTTTCGTAAACTATCAAAACCCAACCCTTTAGTTTTCAAAATTTTCTCTAAAACGAATTTTTAAATTTGAACCCGACCCAACCCGACCCTTCTCAACCCTCAATCCAAACGGACCCTTAGATGGAATAATGGATTGATAAAATAGTGACAGCGAAAATATGAGTTTAGGTGAAATAATGGATTAAATAATGATGATGAAAATTTAAATTTATCTGGGATGCTTGAAGCAAAATATTGGTGATCATGAAAATGATACATTAACGAGAATAAAATAGAACTAGTGTAATAACCCGTGCGAGGTAGGGTCATCTTCTAGCCATTAATATAAATTCGTATATTTTTA
This sequence comes from Kitagawia praeruptora, assembly GCA_037693485.1. Taxonomy (NCBI): domain Eukaryota; kingdom Viridiplantae; phylum Streptophyta; class Magnoliopsida; order Apiales; family Apiaceae; genus Kitagawia; species Kitagawia praeruptora. Next base: position 18,193,140 of record CM075353.1, read on the forward strand.
CATATTATGTTCACACATATTATAATGTTAATACTTTAATTTACGGATCATTTTATTTATGCATAAATCATATGAACACTAAAAATAGGATGTTTTGTAACATATAAATATATTATATAGGCTATAACATAATTTCTTTTAGATCAATGATGAAAGGACATAAAACAATATAAGTCATCATTAACATATTTACTCAAAAGTTAATTTAATAGCAAAAATAGAAAAAATGAGAGATCGGGTTTAAGTAATACGTTTTTTTAGTTCAACCTCAAAAACTTATGTAGCTCAATGGTTAAGGATGAGTTTTTTCGAGGAGGACATGAGTTCAGTCCCCATAAAAACATAATTTACTCAAATTTTTTGTGTGAATAAAAGAGTTTATTTATGCCTAAATCGTATAAGCACTAAAAAGAAGATGTTTTGTAACATATAAATATATTGTATAGGTTATAACATAATTTCTTTTAGAGCAATGATAAAAGGACATAAAAGAATATAAGTCATTATTAACATATTTACTCAAAAGTTAAATTAATAGAAAAAATAGGAAAAACGAGAGACCGGATTTAAGTAATATGTTTTTTAGTTCAAATTCAAAAACTTATGTAGCTCAATGGTTATAAGGATGAGTTTTTTTGAGCAGAATGTGAGTTCAATTCCCCATAAGAACATAATTTACTCAAAATTTTTGTGTGAATAAAAGAATAATGACAACTTTATGTAATTTTCTAAAATCTAAGGGTAACTCTACTAAAAAGCAATAAATATTTTAAATAATGTAATAGACTAATAGATATCTTGACCCTAGGTCGAAAAATAAATCTTGCTACAAATTAAAATAATATGTATAAAACAAAAATATAAATTTTAAAATAATAAAAACAACTATCCCAACCATATCATAGATATAAATATATTGTCACGTTTGTATTTAGTGTATATACAAAAACATTTTTCTATCTCATTCAGACGTAAAATATTGGTTTTTAAAATTTTGATATGTGAATGAAAAATATATATACAAGCTAGAGATTTTTCAAAGATAGTAATACAATATTTGAAAATGAAAAATATATGTACAAGCTAGAGATTTTTCAAAGATAGTAATACAGTATTTGAAAATACTTATGTTTCGGGAGCGTTATAAATGATTACCTTTTATCTTTTTCATATTATTGAAAAATTACTCAACTATCAAGTAACAATTACAAAATAAAGAGATGGTAAAAAAAAGATTTCATAATTTATTTATATATATGATTTATGTTCAGGTGTTGTGGATTCATAATTTTTTCCCGATTTTCTTCATTTTCATATTATCTAGAACAAAAACACTCATATATGCAAAATATAAAATGCATAACAAAACTCAATCAATATAGTGATAACATAAAATGCAAAATCAAAATGAAATTTGTTAGAGAACGATAAACTTGGAAACACGAATTTTGATGCATAAGCTTTCATAAATATCTTTGATTTATACATATTAATTTTTTATTTTTAGTAAATTCTACTATTGACATAAAGTAGTATATAAATTATATTATTATAATATGATGATGCATATTTTAAATAATTATCTTTTAAATTAATTATTTCTTATACTTTCGTGATGTGTCATGTTATATGTACATGAAGATAAATCAAAACATGCATTAAATCATGTCATATACTTGGTGTCATATATTCAAAATGTAAAACTTGGCGCTAAATTTTTATACATTTTTTAATGCCAAACATGACATTTTCAGATTTAAACAGTACTTTAAATAAGAAAACAAGATAAAATATCAATAACAATTGTTTTAAATTAGTTACATATCCGATGATGATAAGGGTTAAATTCCGAGTTTTTTATGAAAATTGGGTCAAATCCCGATTTCGAATTCGAAATAAGTCAAAATAAATTGATCCAAATGCAATCAACTTGGATAATTTACAAATCCCCGATTTTGAATCCGAAATAAGTTAAAATAAATTGACCAAAATGCAATCAACTTGGGTAATTTACAAATTCCCGATTTCAAATCTGAAATAAATCAAAGTAAATTAATCCAAATGTAATCAATTCAATTTGGATAATTTACAAAACCCAAAATATCATGATTTGTAGTAGTAGTACTTTGTTTTGTAAAGTGAACTGAACTCGATATGGGATTGAAATGTTACATATATAATTCATGATATTTCATGCATAAATTCTAAACAAATAAACGAAAAATTTGTGTGTTTAATATTTTCCATAAAATTCTCAATTCCAAAATCAAACTAATTTCTGTCTAAAAGAATTCAAAAACAACACATCATATTTTGGTTCATTGTGCAATTAGATTAACCAAAATCAAGCCATGAATTGAAGATAAATCATACTATATGTAAGCTAGTTTTTTTACCGGCAAAAGTAGTGAACATTGATATTTAGTTGAACTTTTGTTAACGATAAATCATAGATTTGATTCATCCCAATCGTCTAAGTAGTTATCCCAAAAATATTACCAAAACTTTTTATAAATGACAAAGTAGGTATCCCAAAAATATTCCCAAAACTTTTTATAAATGACGTGTCATTGACAAGTGGTTGGTTTTAATTCGTGAACGCATATTTATACACGCGAGATCCAATATTATTTTAAGAAATTTACCAATTATGCCAGGATTGGGGAACAATTTTAAAGCACCAGCTTCTCTCTAATCTATTTGGATAAAAAAAAAAATCATTGACAAGTCCAAAATTGAAGCCGTGACTTGTGGGCTAGGCGAATCCACTTGAACAGTTGAACTTGACGTGAGAATACTTGCATCTTCCGGTTAATACGCGTTCTACAAGAAGCTTCTAGTATCGGTCTCCTTTTCCTTTTCAAATAATAGTCCTTAACTTCTAAGCAAGCCAGCCCTTCTATAAAAGCACAATACTTCTCTTCCCCCCAAATCATCATATTTTCTCTCTTTTACATAAAACCCTAGCCTCTATCAATCAATATACGCACAACTCTCTCTATACATATTCGCTACACAAGGTACGATTCTCTCATCTTTACACTTATAATTTTTGCATTCTTGTTATCAATTGATGAACAAATATAATTCACATGTCACATATTATTTTATGTTTTACCCGATTGTTGTGTGTATTGTTTGTATGTATATTTGAGGATTGATTGATCCGTTTAGGTTTCGATCTGTCCACGTATGTATGAAATTCTCTCCGTTTCGAAATAAGTGTTGCAAATAAAAAGTGGCATATACATTTATCTGATTAGTAGTTTGTTGTATAAATTAATCGGGTTCATTGCGTGTATTACCGGTTTATATACTGTTTAATTATGTTGATTGAGATTATGAAGATGAAGGTTTATGTTATCTAGATGATTATAGATGACTTAGGATTGAATTTATTTGTCGAATTCTAAGATTTTACACCAATTACTTACTGCTGGATATTTTAATCATTCGAGGTTAATTTACGGTTGGATATAGTTATGCTAGACATTTAATTTACGGTTGGATATAGTTATGCTAGACATTTGACTATTTGAGGTTAGCGGAAACCAGAACATTGTTGGGTATATAGTGTTACAGCAAATTGAAAGAAATAGTTTTTGTGGAATATGCAGTTTGTAGAATTGTTCGAATTAGTGTAGTTTGTATCGAGCTTTTGTAGTCTGAAGCTGTTTTTCGGTCCGTTTGGGAAATCTTATTTTTCAGAAATAAGTTACTTATTCTGGGAAAAAGTTAGGAAATATGTACTTTTTTCTGAAATAAGTAACTTATTTTTGCAAGATAACGAATGTTAAACTCCCAATACACATTTTTCTCTAAAAAAAGTACGTAAATACGAAATTTTTCCCGAAATAAATAACTTATAAGTTGCTCATCAGATTTGCCAAACACCCCCTTTATCTAACAGATAGAATTTCGAATAGTTTTAAATAAATTATGTAATTCTGATTGTACAGATCTTTTCTATTCCTTGGATTTATCTTATGTGTTTGTGGTTTCAATGATTGTTTTAGCAATAATTTATCGAACCTGAATTTCTTATTTGTTTTTCCTCAATAACAGATGCAGATCTTTGTGAAAACTCTTACGGGAAAGACCATCACCCTTGAGGTCGAAAGCTCTGACACCATTGACAATGTCAAAGCTAAGATTCAAGACAAGGAAGGTATCCCTCCGGATCAGCAGAGGCTTATCTTTGCTGGCAAACAGCTCGAGGATGGACGTACCTTAGCTGATTACAATATTCAGAAGGAATCAACCCTTCATTTGGTTCTGCGACTACGTGGTGGCATGCAGATCTTTGTTAAAACCCTTACTGGCAAAACCATTACACTGGAAGTCGAAAGTTCCGATACTATCGATAATGTTAAAGCAAAGATTCAGGACAAGGAGGGCATCCCCCCAGACCAGCAGAGACTCATTTTCGCTGGCAAGCAGCTTGAAGATGGTCGCACACTTGCTGACTATAACATACAGAAGGAATCGACCCTTCATTTGGTGCTCCGCCTACGTGGTGGCATGCAAATCTTTGTCAAGACCCTCACTGGAAAGACAATCACCTTGGAAGTGGAGAGCTCCGATACAATTGACAATGTGAAGGCAAAAATCCAAGACAAAGAGGGAATTCCTCCAGATCAGCAGAGATTGATCTTCGCTGGTAAGCAGTTGGAGGATGGAAGGACTTTGGCCGATTACAACATTCAGAAGGAGTCTACTCTTCATTTGGTGCTAAGGCTGAGGGGTGGAATGCAGATATTTGTGAAGACTTTGACAGGGAAAACCATCACCCTGGAGGTAGAGAGCTCGGACACCATTGATAATGTCAAAGCAAAAATCCAGGACAAAGAAGGTATCCCGCCAGACCAGCAGAGGCTGATTTTTGCAGGCAAACAGCTTGAGGATGGTCGTACACTTGCAGACTACAATATCCAGAAGGAATCTACCCTCCACTTGGTGCTCCGCCTACGTGGTGGAATGCAAATTTTTGTCAAGACCCTCACTGGGAAGACGATTACCTTGGAAGTAGAAAGCTCGGATACAATTGACAACGTGAAGGCGAAAATTCAGGACAAGGAAGGAATCCCTCCTGATCAGCAAAGGTTGATATTTGCTGGCAAGCAGTTAGAGGATGGAAGGACTTTGGCCGATTACAATATTCAGAAAGAATCAACCCTTCATTTGGTTCTGAGGCTGAGGGGTGGAATGCAGATTTTTGTGAAGACTTTGACAGGGAAAACCATCACCCTGGAGGTGGAGAGCTCGGACACCATTGATAATGTCAAAGCAAAAATCCAGGACAAAGAAGGTATCCCACCAGACCAGCAGAGGCTGATTTTTGCTGGCAAGCAACTTGAGGATGGTCGTACACTTGCAGACTACAATATCCAGAAGGAATCTACCCTCCACTTGGTGCTTCGTCTCAGAGGAGGGATGCAGATCTTTGTCAAGACTTTGACTGGTAAGACCATTACCCTGGAGGTTGAAAGCTCGGACACGATTGATAATGTGAAGGCGAAGATCCAGGACAAGGAGGGGATCCCACCAGATCAGCAGCGGTTGATTTTTGCTGGAAAGCAGTTAGAAGATGGAAGGACTTTGGCCGACTACAACATTCAGAAAGAGTCCACCCTTCACCTCGTTCTTCGTCTCCGTGGTGGTGTGTTTTAGGGTTTTGATCCGTGCTTAAACTTTCTGATTTCTGTTTGATTTCAGTTGAAACTGTATGTGTGCTTGTCTTGAAAGACAATGAATCTAAGTTTTATATTTCCTTGAACGTTTTTATGTGGAATATAATGTGTTTGTGATTTCAAATTAATGTTTACAAATAAGAATGTGTCAGCTTCGCTGTTCCAAACTGATGGTACATAATTAGGACATTTTTTTTTTTGACGAATACAAAATTAGTAGTTAAAATTTAGTAAATAGGGTAATAGGGTAGAGATTCTAATCTGTTGATATGAACATTGGCAATGAGTTTGAAGACACAGAAACACGTTGTGCTCTAAGGACCGGTTTTTACGAAAAAACTTATCTTGTTGCCGATCACTTAAAATTAGTGATATCTGCGATAAAAAAAAAAATAAAAAAAAATAGTGATATCTAATAGATATTCATTTGTAAGTTTATAATCACTTTATTGTCAAAAAAAATTAGTGATGTCTTTCTTTTTTAGTTTAAAACTAATCTAAATAAATGAAAATAACAAACCTCCTAATTTAAAAAGGAATGATTAGTTACTCATCACACTTATTTTCTACCTATATTTCATCATAGAAAATTTGTCACTCATTTTCTTTTTTATATCTCTCTTCCTAACTCTTTAATTTCCATTAAATTTCATCTATTATATTTCATTCTCGTCAATCAAATTTGATCCATTAGAGCATCTCCAATGACGTTAGCTAAAAATGATTGGCTAAATTACATAAAATATTGATTATGCAAAATTTGTCGAAGCTGTAAGACATTGTATTCCGAGGGTATTGGCTATAATGATTGGCTATATTTTAAAAATGGTATGTTATTAATATTTCAAGTTGTTATTAATGGAATATATAATTTTAATATAGAAATAAGTGATGTGGCAATTCACTACAGGTCTCTAGAGGTTCGACAAATATAGCCAACATCAAGAGATTATCTATAATTATAGATAACAGTTTTGTCCCATTGGAGTGTAATTTTTTTTACACATTCTTTATAATTCTTATTTATGGTAATTAGTTTTAAAATTTAGCTAAGGGATCTCTCCCATTGGAGATGCTCTTACATTCCACTAGCATAATAACCCGTGCAAGGCACGAGTCATTTTCTAGAATTGCACGACTGAACATAGATTGTTTTACATGCATTGATTGGTCCATGGATCTTTTCTTTTCATTCGGAGACCTCTATATACAGCTGAAATCGTTGATGTCGTTTTAGTCACTGTGAAATCTGGTCATGCATAATTTACTCAATGTGTCGAACATTCACAATTCTGAGCATCTCATATAGTTTTGAAAAGCCCAAAAGGAGAAAGCCTTTGATGAATTTCACCAACCTACAATGTTTGAAGTTTAATCACTATATAGTTTGTTATAGTTATAGCATACACTTTCGATACAATAATTTTCGATACAATAATTGTGGTTGCCAATGGAAATCTTTGAAGAGGGTAGATGACCCGCATATAACTTTTGCCGACCTCCTACATCATTCTTGTGTGTGATGCATTTTAAATTATATATGGTAATGCTCGACCCAAGACAATGCACGTGTTTTTTGGCAGTGTACAATCCCAAGCATAAAAGATTAAAAACCATTATAAACTAGCGTAACAGCCCGTGCAAGGCACGGGCCTCTCCATAAACGCCTCTTATTAATTTTAGATCGTTGAAATGAATATTTCTTTTTGCTTGATTTTTTTAAGAACAAAAAAAGGGTTACAGATTTACCATTTCGATTTACATTACTTAACATGAAATTTACATTTTGAACTTGTATACATACACTATAATTTACACTGCTACCAAAACTGTATACTTCAAACCCGGCCTCTGTATGATAGGTTACCAGGTTCGCTGCTACTCAATATGAACAACTCTCAATTATTCTTGCTCCCACGTTTTTGATGCAAAGTAGTTACCTATTCGATAGCTTTGGTCCCTTGTACTAAATATGAATAAGGGTCAGGGTTCCTAACAATCTTACACTCTAATAATTACAGAGTGCACAATTTTCACGTCACTAACCCATCCTCTGCAATCTTCATTAAAACATTATTAGTGGAGTCTATATACAGCACGGGCTATTACTCACATTTTGTATGATAAGGAAATCCTTACGCCTTATGCTAAGCTAATAAAGGTTTAAGTCGTTGCCTAGAGAAGGCCTTATTTAGGCAGTAGTCGTAAAGGAACCTTGATCCCCATAACACACAACCAACTTTTGCTTTTCGGAGTAATTAACCACTCAAACACATCCAGGTTGAGATTTTTTTGAACAATGGAACAAAGATAAACAATTACAAATATTAAACCTTAGGGTACATGTTTATCTATTGACTTTATAAAATGCAATTTCACTTTCGAAACATATGACTTGAAAATTTTACAATTTTCATATGTGGAGAACAACCCAGGATGCAGGACAAATACTTTCAATTATTAAGCAGACTGCTACACTAAATTAAGGAAGGTAGATTTTTTATTTTATTTTTTGCTAAATGTGTTTGTTCACTTTACTTATCAATTCAGCACACGTTAATCATTTGTAGAAAAGAAAACTTGTCATATTTGTCCATGTAATGTAATGTAATAATAATGTAAACCCACAAAAGGCTGGCTGGCTTTAATAATTACAAGTCAGAAAAACGTAAACTTCAAGGCGATCAACTATGAAATGCACAATATAAACCAAGTGCATCTCGCATGCTCTAGCATACTCTCCTGGAATTCCTTTCCAAAATAAATGGAATTCTGGAAACAACAGGGTAATGTTTGTACCACCTAAATGTCGATCGAGTTAAATAATTTTAAAAACTATGGCCTGGTACTGTCAATATTTTTAGCCATAAACTGCAACCAGAGACTTTTCTTGCTTACGGGTTCCACATGTAACCCCACGATATTCCTCAATTTGTCAAACAACTCCTCTAATTCATTTACACCAAATCGTTGACAGTCCAGCGATTTCTTGTACCTTTGCTTATACATTGCCTCAAAGCAATCAAGGAATATACGACAATTGTAGCTAACTAAAATCTCTTGAAGCTTGTATGTGAAATGTTCAAGATTTTGATCAACAATTCCAGATTGGTTAGTGATAACCAAATCATTCTTTTCTCTGTCCCTTCAACCATTATCATCAGAGAAATCATCAGAAGATCCTGAGCCAACAATAACATCATTGTTTACTTCCCAATTCCCCTTCCCCGTTTTATCATTCTTTGCCAAATCAAATTGAGGACCTCTTACGCCATGGAGGTATACAAATTAACCTCTGTTTACCTTTTACTTCAACAAATATCTTGTCAGCCATCTTTTTGAAAAGGTTCCAAGTTTGCCTGACCCGTAATCTGAAACATATAGAGTTCTTCCAAAAATTTTATAATACTCAACAGGAACACGAGTAAAGAGCATAGTTCCGCCAAACAATTCAAGCATCTTGATTAACTAATCTTTCAAACCGTTTATATCTCCAGGTTGTACCCTCATCAAATTATTTTGCTCATAAGTGGCAACAGGTCTTGCTGACACTTCACTCAAACAAGATGGAAGACTGTGTGATCTTACTGTAGAAATATAAGGGCTAGATACTGTTGTCGAATTGCATCAGATAAAGACTGTGGCGCAGCTGAGAAATCTATTGAATTATAAAAGCTCTGGGAGATTCCTCTATAACCAGCTTCTTTATTTCGACCGTTTGGATTTTCATTGATCTGGCATCCCATAAGATACCTTGAAACATCAGTTGTACCTCTAGGCAAAGGAACTACCGTTTTAGATGGGGGAACAAAGCCTTCCCCACGAACCACACTGGGCCAGTCCCAAATGAACCTACCTGCATTACTTAGTGCAGATGATACACCCACACCAGCGGGAATGACAAGAATAACAGTATATCCACGTTGACCAAGAATGTGCAGGGATGGAGCAAAGTCAACATCACCAAGTATTTAGAAACATTAAATGGAGCAAAGTTCATATGTGTCACAGATAAATGAAAAATACTTGTACTCAATTATTTTGGAAATTAGAAGACATACCGTGAATCCCGCGGCTCTCTATATATCCCTCGCCTAACTGTTTATCGCCATTCCTAGACCAGAGCATAACAACAGATTAATTGTGAGTTAAAATCATGAAAGAGCCCCTTTTAACATTGCTGTCGAAAACTGGTATTTAGAATTTGGTCAATTACATTTAGTCAATTTTCTAGGTGCGCTGGGGTCCTTGAACTGAACATAAACCATAAAACTGGTTACTTTTATGGTTTATTATTATTTGCTTCTTTTATATTCTATGTTATTATCGAACAGATGCCTGCCACCACCAACATGTTACAAGTAACCATAAATTTGAGGTGCCATTATATCGACCGCAGTCTTGGTTCTGTAGCAGCGTCTTTAGGATTTTGAAGCAAAATGTCAATACTTATGAACTTTCGCCAAAACTAAAGGAGGGTCGCAACAAACTGGTAAGTCTTGTGCGTACAAACTACAAATCATGTTAACAGATGAATAGGCTGATATTTTTATTTACCAATTGCTTCTGATGATAGTTTATCTTGATGTTGCCATGCCACTGTTATACATGTGCCAAAAGAAAGCTTCAGAAGGGGCTTAATATCGTGGCTTCTATATCCATCATGCAAAATTTGAATTCCTGGTTTTATTCGGAAATTGTCAATGGGCCTCGTGCTTTTTAAAAGGGTACATCTTTCAACTATTCGGACTTTTCTTCTACTCTCTATAATGTTTCTCGGTATATTTTTAGTGCCGATTTAGCAATTCGGATTATCAATAGATTTATTATACCCAGCGAGCTCTAAGTAAAAGTTACATTACAAGGCACTTATTCAAGTTTTTATGACATTTTTATAGCTAAATTAAGATATGCATTAAGAAAGCAAATTGCAGTACATTTATAACTTATTTGTGTAATACCTTCTATAATTATTATTTTTTTGCCAAGAGAAAAAAAGCTTTCATTAAACCTTCAAATCATTCTGAATTACATGAATCTATAATTATTAAGTGTGAATAACTTACTGTATTTTAAACCAGTTGATTTTATTACATTTGTAAGCTTCGTAAATTTGTTTATAATATAAAAAATGTCCAGAGGATAACTGAAGTTTAAACATGTGAAGTCAAATCTCAATAATAATGTTTTCTATTTGCACATCTGGTGCTTGGCTTTATATTATTGTACTCGTATAGATTAGTACATGTATAAGTTATAACAATGTCCTGCATATTTGAAAGGCCGAAATAGTTTCATTTTTTTTTTAATAACAACGTTCTTTTCTTATCCTTTTTGTTCAATTTTTATTTATTGGTTGTCCTGGATAACTAAAAAATACACAAAAATCAAAATAACTCCACTCCTAACTTAAAGTCGCCAAGAGTCGCCAGATTCTAAGATGTTTATTAATATATTATTGTGAACTTAAATAAGAAGGCACTTCTTCGTTTTTCAACCCCTGTTTACCAAGAAAAGAGCGATATACTGATGCTAGGAATGCTACAATGCCAGGAATAAGCCAAAACCTCCATCAAATTTTATGGAACCAGTGAAGACATTATATCAGTTATATATAAGTAGAGATATATACACATGCTAATAACACATTCTAAGCAAGAAAATCATATACTAAAAGCAAACAACAAATTCAAATTCATCACAATGCTTAAGCAAAGATTAAATTTTTAAAACAACCCATTAGAACTAAAATCTCATAAACCCCAAAAAACATAAATTAATCAACTCTAAAACTCAAGAATGTACACGAATTAAAAAGGATTGTCCATAATTTAACAAATAAACCCATAAGTATCAATACACAAATATATTACATAGCATATATGTAAATAACAAAAATCATACCTTCGAAATCTGGCAATAAAATTGTGAAAGTGAGGAAGGAGAAAGGGAAGAGATTGAAAGCAGCAGCTAGTGGAGACAACGATGAGTGCCTCAGGAACAAAGTAGCATACGCAAGGATTGAAGATCGTTTTTGGGTTTATGGGTGGACCGCTCTGCAGATGAATTTGGGGATAAAGCATGCCGGGTAAAAAATGAGGTATTCTTGTAATGGCATTCTTGTTATTTTCACTAAAATAAGGTTAATTTAGTCCTTTCATAGCTAATATTCTGGCAACTTTTGCCCTTATGTCCAGCTTTAATATATAGTAATAATAATATAGAATAGATGTATTGCTAGTTGTGCAATATCACTTATCCTAAATTACATGCATTCAAATGACCTTACTACACATCAGGTAATAATAAAAAGAGAAGAGAAATCCTCGCTATTTATGAACTTTATCCTCTAGTGATCATGCTGGATTTCATATATTTTCTTAAGTTTAGTATGTGATTGCATACATTTTTCCAACAAATTTGTTTCAAATTTTAAATTTTAGGTTTCTCAATTAGTGAACATACGTTCTTAATACTTAAACAAATCCTTTTTCTAGATGAAATAGATTGATAAAAAAATAACCATGCATTTATTGTAAGATTGACAAATAAAAAGTTAACTTGTTCCATTCATGCCTGCATCCAGACAATCCAAGACGACCTTCAAGTTGGGCATGAGGAATTTGTGCTTGAACTCTTTGTTGATTCAAAAATATAGGAGTCCCATAACCCAACTACGGATATATAAGAGCCAGAACTGCTAAGGACATTCCATCCAACCTTTTCTTCAAGCAGGTCTTTCTCGATTTCTAGAAGAGGTGCTAAGATCCAAAGTCGGCAGGGAACCAGCCCAGATCGTACGATTCTAACATCTAACATAGATAGAGTAAAAGAGGATTATGTTTCAAACCCTAGACTTTGTAGAATCCAATATGCAAGATCATAGGTATATATGCTAATCTTATTTAACCAAGGTAACCGATTGGAAATATAAAGTGTTCCGCAAGTATAAGAAGTCAATACATCCAAAGAATTAAACGTTTTTAACATAAAAAGGCACCACGACTACAAAAGTACGAGATTCATGGAATTTGAAAATAGGAAGAGAATTTAATATTTACACGTACGCATTTTACAAAAGATGGCAATTTGCTTCTGCCACTATATAGAGATGCAAAATTAGATCAAAAAGTTTAATGACATGCCCTCTATTGTAAATAAAATAAGTGAGTGAAATATTTTACATTGTATAAGTTAGAACTTGTAAGATAATAATATGGACATTCTCTTTGGGAACAGGACTTTATTTTTGTAAAATTCCAAGTAACCATTATTGACTATCCTTTTCTTTGCTATATGTACGGTGCATAATCTACATTTTGCTTCTATATGATTCTATTAGAGGGATTAACAAATTAACATGGAAATTTGCTAAAACCAGAAAAGATGAAGCAACTTAGTTATCTTTACTGGACCACTTGACATAAAGTATTGAATTATTTAAGTTTATGCGAGACACTTTTTTCATGCAACTGCCAAATTTAAGGAAATTCGTAACAATACCTACATTCTAGAAATGCATGATGTTCAGAAGATATCTAGTATTCCTAGTAATCGCAGAAATAAAGATAGAAAACATTGTTAAAATATACAGGTTAATGCACTGCAACATATCCATCAGGAAGGCTTGACCCAAGCAGTGCCAAGGGTACTCCGCTCACTGCTCCTAGTATCTCTGATAGCCAAGTTTACACCTCTTTTCATACGAACTCTAAGAAGACCCAACAAGTGCTCTATTCTTTACGTGTGTGTTGATTCTTTTAATCGTCAACCTTATGCACATGGGCTTTGGGTTGTAAATCGAACCAAGCTCCAAGCTCCGATTCGTGCTTAATTAAATCGTCGGATTCGTGCTTAATTGAACCTAAATCGAACTAATTAAGGTAAGAGAGATAAGAGAGATAGTTAGAGAGAGAGAGGGAGAGAGCTACGAGAGAGAGGCGGCTGAGAGTGAGAGAGAGAGAGAGAGAGAGAGAAGAAGAAAAGTGAGAGACTCAGAGAGTATAGATGCAAAATGGGGGGAAGTGAAATTTCGTTTAAGGGGGGAAATGATTTTTTTTTTTGTGTATAAAGGGGGAAGGTATAGTGTACGTCTCAGTTTTTTATTTTTTAAAAAAGAGATTAGATAACAGTTGTTATTATAAGTGATGTCTGAAATATGCTTTAACATCGGTAATGTACGAGCCGATGTCTAAAATACTTTTAACATCACTGACATTTCTAACTGATGTTAAAGGTGTGATGTTATATCTACCAATTCTAGTAGTGATAAAGTACTTTGGCTTGTTGCAGATTTCTGACTTGTACAATTTCTTCAGTATTTTGTCTCCAAGAATGTATTCGAGAAGTGACTAAGTAAGTGATTCGAGAACTGGAATTGACTTGATCGATATCTCTTAGTTCTCGAATACTGTTATATTGACATATCGAATCACTTATCGAATAGCTCTTTTCTCTGGGAATCCTTGAGTTATCGAATAGAGCATTTGACTTGTCGAATCCCTGAGATATCGAATAGTTCATTCAACACTTGACTTGTCGAATCCCTGAGATATCGAATAGTTCATTCAGAGTCCTTGAGATATCGAATGGAACTTTGACTTATTGACTCTTTGAGAACTCGAATACCACTTTGACTTGTTGACTTCTTGAGTTCTCGAATAGAGCATTTAGACATGTCGAATCTCTGAGATATCGAATGAGATATCGAATAGTGCATTCAGAGATATCGAACAATGTCTTTTTTAGATATCGAATCTCTGACTTCTCGAACGCTAGACTTCTCGAATAGACAAAAGTACTTCTCGAATTGGTACTTAGGCAAATTCTTCATTTCTTCAAATCCCAACTGTGATTATTTGACAGTCTTTATCTTCTTGCTTGAGGCATGAACCTTGGAACTTCTTTCAAGCATTATTCTTGAATATATAAGTACAGTTACACAACTAGGATTTGATGCCTACTACAAGTACAGAACAAGTAGAAACTCTACAACTAGAGGTTCCCTCAGTTAAGAGGTCACGTAAGTAATGCAAAGCATTACAGACAATTAGGTTTGTTATTAGATGTAAACAGGCATGCCTCTATGACTAACAAATCGAAAGAGAGATAGCACCGAAGATGCGAAATTCATCCAAAATTGATGTAAATCGATGCTAAAACTGATGTAAATCGAAGCTAAAACTGATGGAAAATTAATGTAATCCATAGAGATGAGAGACAAGAGACGAGAGACGAGAGATGAGAGAGATGCGATGAGAGAGATGAAAGAGAGGAGAAAGGTGAGAGAATGGGAATACACGTATATTAATTTTTATGTATATTTGTCCGTTATAGAAGTCAGTAATATTAACGGACCAGATTAGAAGTTGATAGTAAAAAAAGAAGGGCTGAGATTAATTTTCAGTTCTCATAATAAGAGAGGGTCTCATTAATTTGAGCACCCGCCTATATATATATATATATATATATAGAGAGAGAGAGAGAGAGAGAGAGAGAGAAGTCCTATGGAGTACTCATTTAATTGGAGTACTTGGAGTACATATACGTTCTGCATTCCAAATATTTTAAAATTTATTATTTACAAACCTTATTATATGAATATCATAATTTCATTGATAATCTTGAAAATCATGTATGTTTTGCAATATGTTCATCTTGAAAATCCTTTAAGTTTTGCAATCAGAACATATATGTTTTGCAACCCAAATGTGTTTCGCAGAACAATTCGTTTTGCAATATTTTGTTAGCAAAACATACAAAATTTTCAAGATTTTCGATGAAATAGTGATATTCATGTAATAAGCTTCGCAAAATAATAAAATTTGTAAAATTTTGAATGCAAAATGTTTATGTACTCCAAGTACTCCAATTAAATGAGTACTCCATAAAACTTTACTACATATATATATATATATATATATATATATATATATATATA
This sequence comes from Kitagawia praeruptora, assembly GCA_037693485.1. NCBI lineage: Eukaryota > Viridiplantae > Streptophyta > Magnoliopsida > Apiales > Apiaceae > Kitagawia > Kitagawia praeruptora. Next base: position 18,208,770 of record CM075353.1, read on the forward strand.
AAATGGTCGAAAATGATAACTGAAAAGTGGAACTTTCTTATGCAACCACATGCAACTGAATTTCTGATTACAAGTTCTATTTTTCAGTTGTCATTTTCGACCACTTTTTGGAAATATATATATATTTCAAAAAAGTGGTCGAAAATGACAAATGAAAAATGGAAATTTCTTATGCAACTGAATGCAACCTCATATGCAACTGAAAACTGTAAGTTGCAACTGATGTGTGGGTGCCCCTGGCGGGATCATTAGATCATCATAGAATCAATGGCGGACACAAATCCACCAAAATCATCCCGCCTTAAAAAAAATTGCATGTGATTGCAATCAGTTGCATTCAGTTGAATATGGCCCCGGGTGGGGCCTTGCAACCCAAATCCACCAAAATACCCCACCTTAAAAAAAAGTTGCATGTGATTGCATTCAGTTGAATATGGTCACTGGCGGGGCCTTGCAACCCAAATCCACCAAAATCACCCCACCTTCAAAAAAAAGTTGCATGTGGTTGCATTCAGTTGAATATGCCCCCTGGCGGGGTCTTGCAACCCAAAATCACCCCACCTTAAAAAAATTATATGTGATTGCATTCAGTTGAATATGGCCCTTGGCGGGACCTTGCAACCCAAATCCACCAAAATCTGCAACGTGGCATGTCACTGTTCATCCGAATTATTTTTTAACAAAGTTTTTTTTTTTAAAAAAAAATTAAAATTGGGTTGGAAAAGGAAAGATAGTATTTTTGCAATTAAGATAGTAAATATGCAATTAATTAAAGAAGATGGTATTTTTGCAAAGATAAACTTTAAACCTAGTATTTTTGGTAAATTCTCAATTATTTAATACTTTACATAACTTAAATTTTGAATATGTATTTAAGACCCATTTGGCTCACCTTTTTTCTATGATTGATGGACTTATTTTCGGGTAAAAAATTTATATTTTGATAGTTTTTTATAGAAGTATTTAATGTATGTTTGAGATTCAATAAGTTGCAAAAATAAGTTGGAAAATAAGTTGGAAAGTTAGGAATCTCTAACTTTGTCTTAAAATAAGTTGACTTATTCTGGAAAAAAGTTCCCCCAAACACCCCCTTAGAATAGTGTGGTAAATAGTTTTATATTGTTAACAATTTTTAATTCATGATTTTAATTGTATCTTATGATTTTTAATTGAGAGTTTGAGATATCAAAATATCTATTATAGATATAATAGATTCATGTATTAATGTATAATTTTTTAAATTAAATAATTATTGTATTTAGAATAAATTTTTTAAGTAATCACTGAATAACATTGACAACCCAACACTGTTAAAAAAGATTTATCTATAGGCATAGCTAATAATTTAAACTAATCAATGTAATGTGATAATGATTGATGCCTACAATTTAGTAAGTCGCAGAATTATTAGAGTTTGCTACTGATAATCTAATGGAAGTAATTCTGGGAAAATCCGGACTGGGGATGATGATAACCTAAATCGTTTTCAATTTTTTTTGTTAGAAACGTTTTTCTATTGAATTTATTGGACAATTAAAACACGAAACATACAATACATATATATAATCGAAATAAAAAGATAATATATCCAAGTATAGTATGTCATATAATAAAAAGATATAAAGTAATACCTTAACCGAAATTGATATGATTTGGCCGTGAGGATAATTGATGCATACACTTAGTTTATCAAAGTTGGCTAGGTCCGATGGGGAATAGGGAATAAGCGGATTAGATTTCCTGTAATGTTTAAATTGATATAATAATTATATTTTTTACTTTGTAAGAATTTTGTTTTATATAAATTGTTTACTCCCTCCGTCCCTTTGAATTGTTAACGTTTGCGGACCAGTTTCTGGCACGGATTTTAAGGTACATTTTAAGGATAGTTCTATAACTTATTTTTGATATTTTCTTTTATTGTATAAAAATAGAACAATCCTATTTTCATACAAAAAAAAAGAAAATATCAAAAATAAGTTATAGAACTATCCTTAAAATGCACATTTGTACTTAGGTAAATTTTCTTTATTCTTCAAACTCGAGGCCTGATCCAAGGATCTTCTTTCAAGCATTATTAAGTGACTGATTTGTACAATTTACAATTGAATTTTATGCCTAAAACTAAGTACAAATACATGACAGAAAATTCAAACATTGGGTTCCCCAGTTAAGTGGCCATGTAAGTAATACACTGTATTACTAAGACCAAGTAGACTTGTTTTATAGATGAGTGCAGACATGCCTCTTTGACTAAAAGTTTGATTGTCACTTTGAACTTGTTGCTTGCTTATTTTGGTTTGTAAGCTTTGAACTTTCTCCACTTGCGGAGCTCGGGTTTCTGAAATAGACTCCCGCTTGAATATTTATAAAAATTAAATAGTTAGTGAAAAAAAATAAATTTAAAAATGTAATTAGGCCGGAAAAAGAATATATTTTATTTTAGAGGAGTATAACAATATATGTAGTACTAATTATGTACTATTAGTTTTTATTTGCTTTAGGTTCTTGATTTAAGCACCTAAATGCATTGCTCATAGATCAATGTTAAGTTGTAGTGGACAAAAAAGAGGCTGAGCAAAAAACGATTCAAATCAAATCTGTTTCTGAGCTTCAAAGTGACATGAAATTAACTTAGATCAATTCGAATGTGATATGAAGTTATTCGTTTTAGAATTTCTTTTGGCTTTTAGAATTTCTTTTCTTTACAATTAAATTTTTAGTTCTTTATAATTGTAGGTACTTTTAATTTGGTCCCAGATTACTCCACTTAAAAAAATGAAATGATTAAATTATTATGGGTAGAGAAAATTTCTATGGATACCACCATTTTATTGGAGACATTGGAGAGCATATACATTCTACATTTACAACATTGCAAAATTTATTATTTTGCAAAATGTGTTTTACAAAGATCACAATTTAATTTGAAAAATCATGTCTATTTTTATGTTCTGCAACCCGAATGTGTTTTGAATAACAATTCATTTTGAAATATTTTACTAGCATAATATACAAGATTTTGAATGAAATAGTGATCTTCAGAGAACAGATTTTGTAAAATAATACGTTTTGCGATATTTTATTTGCAAAACATGTATGATCTCCAAGATCTTCGATAAAATATCAATCTCCATAAAACTTAACCCATGATGGGTAGCTCTAAAATTTGTAACCGAATTTTGTATAGGTTGAAATCTCTAATATTTGTACCATACTACATTACAATAAACAAATTATGTTGTACTTTGCGTCGACCATGAAAATAATAACGAACCTTAAATATTTAGTAAATGGTAAAAATAATTGGATTTAATATTAAAAAATATTTTAAATTTCATATTTAACTATCCTATCAAATATTTTAGGGCTTGTATCCCGTCAAAAAATAAAATTGAATTAAAATTGAATTATTACTTATAATAAAATCATGTTAAGATTATAATATATTACTATAATTATGATCTTAAAATATATAATTATAACCAATATGAAGTTTGTGGTTAATTAAATTTTATATAAAAAAGGAAAGTTACAAGTAAAAGGTGTTTGATATTATTGTAGATTTAACTCAAAATAAATGATTGTTAGGGAGCATAAAGAAATAAATATTATGGCATACAAGAAAAGGAAGAAAATATGGAAAGTTGAAACAAATAAATCGTTCAACTAGTAGATATTAAAGACACGACTACTTAGACCGGGAAGAAATTTATTACAAAGAAACCCTTTGTAGCCATTTCACATTTTTCAATCCCATAACACAATGAAAAAAAAGTTTTGTTCTCTTTGCAAACCAAAGATAGTGTGATGAAATTTGTTCTCTTTGCATACCAAAGAGAGTGTGATAACCATTTGTTACAATTCATGATGTAAAGTATAAGGCGATAAAGTGTAAGGAGATTTTGATTGAGATTGTAGTTGACGTGATTTGAAGTTTGTTGCAAAATCTGATGTAAAGTGTAAGAAAATAGATTTTATCAGAGATTAGTTATGCTAATGTGAAGTTGAAATAAATTGCTACTCAGATTGTAGCTATTCTAAGAAAGAACCTTACCTTATAAGACTATAGTAAGTATCTTTGACAAATTTTTTGTCGATTTTCATCTTTTTTACTTTACAATTGGAATTATTAATAGATGTGTTATGAGCTTAACAGAACTCACAGAAATAAAATGGTTATATTTACGCACACCCACGCATTAAGTTGGAGAAGAAGGTGGTGACGATAATGAAAGATAAACATTCCGGTAAAGATATAAGGACGGCTAGGGGAACATATTTTTATTCTAATTTTTTGGTTAGGTTGAGCCAATAAATAAATTACATGTGAAAATTTGGTATGCAACAGTAAAATAATAATTTTGTCGTACATGGTTATACTTTTAAATTTGGTCTCAATACATACAGTAGTCATATCCCCATATGATGCCAAAACATTAAACCTCAAGTACCTATGTAAAAACAAGTTTGTCTTAATGCATACATAATTTTAACTAAAATCCTAAGTTTAGACATATTTAATTCCACTTTAAGATATCATTTTAATCTTTTCATTTCTCATAAATACTACTAGGATCATGACAATAAACTTATGCCTAGGATCATGACAATACTGACAGCCACTACTTATTCATGTGATTTTGAAAATTTTAATTCCACGCAATACTGACAGCCACTACTTATGCATGGGATTTCTGAATTTTGAAAGTGAATATATAACAAGTAAACTTTAGTTTAGCACCAACAAAACAGGACACGGAAATTTAAATGATAGAAATCCAAGTAGTCATTTCATACTTCATACTTTATATCCTCATAACAAGATACTACTCTTGTGCAGGTGTGGAAAAATCTTCTTCCGTATAGTCATCAGGACCAACAACACCTTCATCCTCACCATCAGGACCAGCAACACCTTCATCCTCACCAACAGGGTTAGCAACACCTTCATCCTCACCATCAGGACCAGCAACACCTTCATCCTCACCAACAGGGTTAGCAACACCTTCATCCTCACCAACAGGACAAACTGCAGGCTAAAAAAGTAAGCAAATACATATAAGTCATATGTGCAATCAGCGCAATCAAGTTGTCCAATTTGTCTCTTTCCGTGCCAAACAGAGTCCTGCAGTGCCTACACTGGATTGTGATCTTTCCGATCAGCTTCTTGTGGAGTCTTTGGTTGTGAGTATCCATTCCATTTTGTGTGCTGAAAGACTTCGGGTAGCAAGTTGCGTTGTGGCATTGGTAAACCATGTCTGATAAATAAGAAACAATTTGTTATGATAATTTAATCATAGTATGTAACTGGTCAAAATTATAGAAGCAATTCATTTCATTGCGTTATAATATTTGTTGAATTGATTGTGATCCCTCAACTCTCTCCCCCCTCTCTCTTCCTCCCCCCTCTCTCTCCCCTTCCCCCCCTCTACACTAATTACATTCAATTATTTGCTTCTAAAAAATCATATGTTTTTTATATTTATGAATCTAGCAATTATGTGATGAAAATCAAATCATGTATCAAACTTCTTTAAGCTAGATGGATGAACAAATTAAATTAATCATATTTTAACATCAAACATAAACATAACGATATTATATCATATTGAAAGAAACAATAAATGGGATGAACACTCAACCATGAAATCACTTAAAATATTACCAAAATAATACCATACCTGTTTGCTTTCTTTACTGTACTTTCTTTGCTGTATTGCTCGTCGGGAAGAAAGGATAAGGGAATTAGGTCTATGGGTTTAGTTTGTATATGAGGTTATGTTTGTTTACCGGAAAATAATTTAGAAAAAAAGAATTTCGAAAAATTGTTTTCTGAAAAATATTTTTCCTTATATTGCTATTATGAAGAAATTCATGAAAAAAAAATTAATTTTAAAAAATATTTTCTCTCTTAAAATGAGAAGTTATTTTTTAGAAGTTTATGAATATTTGAGTCGATTACATTTTGGTGGCCATAACTAGGGCTGCACAACATTCCGGTCTGGACTGGTAAATTAGACCGGACCGGGTCTACCGGTCCACGACCCGGACCGGACTGTGTGTAGCCGGTCTGGTCCCCGTCCGCAAAATCAAAAATATCCAGTCTTCAGTCCGGTCCGGTCCAAACCCTGAAAAAACCAAGATCGAACCGGATTTTATGTATATGACTATTTTTATATTACTTTACTTCTTAAAATATTTAATAGAGAGATTAAATATTTAAATACATCATAATTTGACAAGCCAAATTATTGAAAAATAAATTGATAAATAGCAACGATCAACATCACAATCTAAATGATAAATGTCATACTATATATATACGATAAATACTTGACACTCACATGTTTAGAATTACGATTGGTCAACAAATTTAGTGAGATATGCTCCGGTTCTTATAAAGCTACCGAGAATTGAGTTTAAAGATTTTTAAAAAATCATTATGTTAAGATCATTTTATGCTGGGCTCAGTGGCTGCAATAATATTCCACCACCTTATCTGAGACTTCTCAACTTTGCTCGTGTAACTCCTAACTTTAACTCTTGCCTAGACACTATATTATATTCCAAACATTGAATCCAATAGGAACATATCTGATATGATTTTGATAAATTCAATCGAGTAGAGATTTGTTTGTGAAGAAGTACATGACTAAGTTCTTCACTGTGTATCTTTTAGAACACTTCTAAGTACATGTGCTGACTTAAGAAAGTAAAAATGACAATTGTCCATCCTCATATCCTGGCAGCTTTAGGATTTTCTCATACGTGATTTTCTTCTGCAGCTCTCTTTTATTTGCATATGTGCAGATACGTGATTTTCTCATATGATTAATATGATTTTGACAAATTTAATCGAGTAGAGATTTGTTTGTGTAGAAGTATATGAGCAAGAGTTCTTTACCGTGCATCTTTTAGCCCACTTCTTAAGTACATGTGCTTACGGGATGTTTACTTAAGAAAGTACAAATGACAATTTTCCATCGTCATTAATCATTATCCTACAGCTTTGGGCTTTTCTCACTCGTGTTTTTCTTCTGCAGCTCTCTTTGTCTGCATATGTGTCTATGCAAACAAAATCGTTTACGTTGTAGGTTATTTCAAAGATACTAGGTTATGGTAAACCCATCATTTTCTTTATTTGATGGCAGGATATATACTAGGAATGTCTGTGTTTCATTGTTTTACAAGTTCCTGGTACTTTTCCCTAGCTATCTCTAAGTATATATGACTACATTTTCTCCATGTACATCATCATATGCTTTGAAAGATCATGTTCTTTTCTAGTACATATTGTTCAGTGCCACTTCAAGTCTATTTTCTTTTAGAATATTGTAAATTATATGATTTTGGCAAGTTCTGCTTGATAATTATTCTTTGCCTTTATGTAAACAGATTTCAAAATTCTTAATTTAATTTCTAGGTTGTATTGATGATACAATTTTGGAACTGTGAACTTAAAAGGGGAAAAACCCATTTAGAAAAATAAAAATAAAAATAAAGGGGTAAAAACTCAAATGTACAAGTCTCCAGGGAACAAAAAAGAAGAAGGCATGGCCGGATGGGAACAAAGCGAATATGATGTTAACTATATTTTTGTTAAAATAGTTTGTATTTTTATTTCACATTAAGCCTTAGTTCATATCATAAGGAACTCTTATATGTTAATTGCGTTTTAAAGTATTTCACACCTAAATGTTGACTAGCATTAAATTTTATTTGTGTTATGAAGCGTATAATGAATTCCTCATTTCCTCGTTTATTCAAGTGATAAGGAATTATAATATGTTATTTGTGTTTTCTTATCATTTCTTATATTTAAAAAATCAATGTTATGTAATTTACAGGATAATGCAGTTGAATGCTTTAAAAGGGCCTGCAAGATTTTTAGTATTGATTCAGATATTGTAAGTATTCTATTACTTATTAGCTTCATGTATTATTCAGAACTTCAACTTTAAAAAATAAGTGAAAAACGTAAATAATACAAAATTTGTTTTTGTTGAGAGTGGTTGTACCTAAAAAGATGTGCATCATAACGTGCCTAATTGCAACAAAATAATAGAAAGTGAAAACAAAATTTAATGTTTAGAAACCAAATGCATGTGCATGGTTTGAACTAGAAAAGTGAAACTGTGACTCCATTACCTTACAAATTCTATATTTGTTCCAAATGTTAAGCTGTTAGAATAGAGTTCTGTATAAACATAATGTTTAGTACTGATTGATAACTCCAGATTCCGATGGGGCTCGTCATCCGCCATTCCCACGCCCTATAGTGGTGTGGCTACTGGTAGGTAACTGCAAAACAATGCCGGGAAGGGGGTTTGGACCCGCGGAGCCTCCGGCATGAGAATGAGAGAAGGCTTTGGAAGATGTAATCGAGAATATAAAGTATCTTAAATGTGGAGGGTGTGTGTATATAAGTGAGTGTAGAGAGAAAATATAACCTCTAAATCTTCCTATCTTGGTCTATTTATAGGCCAAGGGTTAGGGTTTGGGGGTTGGTACCTGCAATCATGATCGTTGGATCCTAGGTAGAAAGGAAACCTGAGCCTTATGGATGTATGACACGTGTTCTAGGGAATAATTGTGGAAAAGTATGTCATACATATTTAAGAGTGTGACATCTTCATTCCTGGATCATGCTCATTATTGGCAATCATTAGTTGTCACTGTCAGATGGGGCCCTTGATGATGATTGAGATTTGAGGTGTAACGTGCGCTGTCAATCAGGGTTTTTAGAATAAACCTATGGTCCAGATTCGTTACCGAGAGGTGCCCTGGGCTTGGTGGATGGTCGGGTCCGGATCGTTCTGGAAGGTAGCCTATCATTTGCCCCCCACTCCCCCATGCAGATTTGTATGGATGGGGCAGTAGTATTAGTGAAAGTCTTTGACAGTGTTGAGTAAGGATTTTTGTCTTGAAGTTTGCGTCATTAAAGAAAAATCCCGGCTTTCTTGGCCCCCAGGCCCGGACTATGATCGAAGCACATAATCCAGGGCTGAGTGTAGATGAGTTTCTTTAGAAGTCCAAAGCTAAACACCTTGGGTAATTTAGAAGAAAATTTTCATTTTTCCTGCCCCCAGGCCCGGATTGTGGCCTAGGCACATGATCTGAGGCTGAGAGTGAATGAGTCTCTTTCCAAGTCCAAAGCCATACACCTTGGGTAACTTAGAAAAAAATTCTGTTTTCCTGCTCCCAGGCCCGGATTGTGGGCGAGGAACATGATCCGGGACTGGGAAGCGACCTTGTCTCTGTAGAATTCCAAACGTTTTGGGCCATATTTCTTTATTTCTTTTCAAAACTCTTGTTTTTCCAGAGTTACTCCATTTTCTAGTGAAACGTGCAGCCAATGATAGGCTACCTTCCAGAATGATCCGGATCCGACCATCCACCGAGCCCGGGGCACCTCTCGCTAACGAATCCGGACCATAGGTGTATTCTAAAAAGCTGACAGACAGCGCACGTGACACCTCAAATCTCAATCACTGATAGTTTTGGCTCTCTAGCTAATTTTATTTTTCGCAATTACGCATTTGGAACTTTTCTGGACAAACAACTCGATATTTCCTTAATGAAAAGGAAAAGGGAACTAAATACCCCAGTAGCAGGCGGAACAAGATGCAAGTTCTTGATTTCGGAACAAGATGTAAGTTCTTGATGTTTTTTGAAAGATACCACATATTTATACTTGTTTTGAAAAACAATCTAATATATATTCTCCATATTCAAAATTTGGGATAAATGAACTAGTTAAATGAAATGAAGAGCCTTCTAACAGTTTCTATTTATAACAATTTCAAACTTTCAAAATTGACAAGAAAAAGTTGAAGGAGTTGTACAAGTTGCTAAGATTATAAGTGGAGATTAATCTACAATTAAATTGGTTCATGATACGTGAAAGAGTTAGTGATTCAATTTGATTATGTCTTATTAATAAAAAATTTATGATCCATATTATTAATTACTTCCAAAAGGTATGAGAAAATGCCCAAATCTTAAGAATGGTGGTCCAAAAATAGCATTTTTTTAAAAAACAATTGGTTAACCCTTTTTAGCACATGGGGTAGTCCTTTTAAGAAAACACATACTGGTATACTACCACGGAGGTAAGTTTGATCACTTTATTAAAAAAAGTTGCCTTGCTGTCTAATTGTTTGTCTAATTGTTGACGCGTCACTGTCTAAATCTGGATGCCTTGTAAGTGCATATAGGCAGCACTACAAACCTGTGCTTTGCATGGAGAGAGCTCTTGAATGGCAATAATTTTTGGTAGCAGGATGAAGCTCGTCCTTTTTTATTGTAATAAAATGGTAATTGTGTAGTTCGGATACACGGTATTTGCAGCTACTTATGTAGGTAAGTAATTTGTCACAACAGTTATATTAAGAATTTCGAGCCAAGCATTTCGCAATTCTTAAAAACTTCAAGTCAGTGAAGCTGAAATTAATTCCATGTGACCAACTTTGTAACACCCTACTATTATAACAATTAAAGCTACATCTTCGTTTTCAAAAAAGCTACATCTTAAACAATCCCAAATCTTATAAAGCTGCAATAAACCAATGTCAATAATCCAAATAAAAGTACGGGGTCCAAATATCCAAAATAACGAAACTAATAAAGTTCGAAACCAACTAAATGAGTTCACAAGATCAATAAATCTACTAAGCCAAAGCTCTATTAATGAATGGGTGGCACTCATCACTCTTCCCGCTTTACCCCTATTTACCTGCAGAAAGGAAACAATAAAGAGTGAGCCAAATGCTCTGTACGAATATAATCTAAATAAAACATAAATTTAAATATGAGTGGATTGTGTCTTACCAACACAAAGACACAACGAAAGATGATATAGAGATCAACAATATATTTCCAAAACAACTATCGATGTTAAGCGAATTAGCAAGATAATAACTTAAAACAATTAAGTTAACAATGAAACTGAAAGTAAGGCCGAATAGCAAGTAAGGTGAGTACAATATGGGTCTCTTACACAAAACTATACTCGCTAACTCCAATCACCAACGAAGTACAGGACAATGGTTTCTCCTTCGGTAATCCAGAAGAAGAAATAAGGAATGTATAAAACATCCCAACAATACAATAGCGATCATGATCTAATCACATCTCATACCCTAGAGACGTGCTCATATACTCACCCACCTATACGAGTAGGTGCCTAGTTCACTTACTCCGAACTCCATGTGAACATTGTCTGTGATTAACCCACACAGATCGGTCTAAGAGCCCAAAAATAGGGTACAAAGGTTGCTTGACGTGTTGCACGAAACGAAACAAAATAAACAATGTCGCAAGAAAATGCGTAACAAAACAATATATACGAGTAAAGACAACAATAAATCCAAGAATAAGGAATTCGAAACGAAACTGAGAATGCGTACAAGTATGTACACATGGAGTACAATAAGGTCACAATTTTAGAAAATGAACCCACAACAATTTTAATGAATATTTATTAATTAAAAAGAGAGAACCAAGAATTCGTACCTGATATAGATAATGAGCTAACATTAAAATATCTGTGGGATCAGGTGTACCGCTAATAGTCCTTATTCGAATCTAAAAACGAATTTCATGAATTTATATTAGCATATAGGCGCACCAATATATTTAATAATTCATAAATTAAATACCAAATCAAAATACTATAAATTAATGTAACTCTAAATTAATGTGCATACAATTATAAATTAATACCCAAAAACATATTAATAGAATATAGTCCCTCAGCCTACTAATTGAGCACTGACTTACTAACCAGTAATAAAATCTCAAGTTGTGGAACCCCAAAATAATAAAATATAAACTAACAAATAAAATGATAACATAATCATAAACTAGCATGTTAGGTCGAATACACAATAAGCAATCAAATACTGTATGAGTAACTTAACAAGAACACACTGTTTAACACTTAAAAACTGTTTGGAATTAACAATTCCTCTCTCAGTGATGTAAATATCACAGAGAGCTGCTTAGATTACAATCAATGAATTTCTCAATGTTCGTTACCCTTCTAGGGTTAACCTAACTGTATTTATAAAACATACAGCTTCGTACAATCAGTAATTGATTCTCCTATAATTAAGCTATACAATTGATATCAATCACGATTGCTCCAGTCTTCCAAGTCAACTCAATCTCTTTGACAACTTTCCAATCTTCAAAGATATTGCTTCCATATTTATCTTGAATCAATCTTCAAACACTGTTGACTCTTCAGACAATACCGCTACAGAGTTTAAACAACCTCTGTTGCGCTTCCAGTCAGTGTTTAACTAAACTCTGACTGCTTCCAGCTAAACTCTGTTTTGTCACTATAGCTTCCAAACACTGTTCTCATCAATCATTTCTAACAATCTCCCCCAACTTGTCCATTAGCAAGAATGTACAAGTTTACAGTAAATGATGATGTCAAAACAAATACAAAGTTTTACAGTGTTTAACATACAAACAGAGTTTAACCTTTTACTTAACAAACTTACAACTTTTGTCTACCTAACTTCCTCAAGATCTGGAGCTGTTCTGAGATAATCAATCAACAACCTTCTCTCAGCATGTTCAAGTTCAATCTCCATAGCTTCCTTGATCTCTCTTAAATCTGGATCATTTTCATCAGTTTGAAAAATAGCAGCTCTGTGATCATAGATCTTGTTTCTTCTCATTTCATTTCCCAACCTGATGTACTTCACTTCTTCAGACTTTACATTGAAATCCAGAACAGTAATTCCAAGATCAGTCTTCAGCTTCGAAGTCCCTTTCTCCATCTCTATCAGATTGCCATTCCAATCTCTGTACTTAGGAATATATCTTTCAGCAGACTTTGATCCTGTAACAACTTTAGCTTTCTGCATATACCCCCTTATAGAATTAGCAATAAGCTGTGTTTGATGATTTCTGACTCTGAAGATATGCAAGACATACTGAAGTTCCTCAAATAATTTTAGCTTGATTGCTTCTTCATTCACTCTATACACTGACCCATCTGCCATAAAGTATAATAGAAAGTGAATGTCTAAGCTCCTTTGACGAACTAGCTGAACTGACTCCAACTTGTCTAGATTTTCTTGAGTAATACCAGAACCAAGAGATACAAGTGCAGAGGGATCTCTTGGACTGTTACTAAATCTCAAATCTCTTTTTGAACCTAATCCAGAAGTATTTCTGCCTGGTGGCTTTCCTGAACATGCAACATTATGTTGATATCCACCAGTCACTCCTGCATCTTCTTGCACTGGAATCTTTGGCCTTGAAAAACCAGGTAAGGGTTTACTTTGTGTCTGTACAACTTGTGTGACAACAGAGGTTGTAACAATCATTTTGCCCTTGTTCTCCTCATTCATTACCCCTTTTAACTTCAATTTAGCATCAAGAGAAGACTTTCTGATCAACTTTTCTTTATCTTCTTCTTCTTCTTCTTCTTGAATGCCAGTTAACTTCTCTTTGATTTCAATGCCTTTAAGAACAGGCTTTGTAGTTTTAATCACTTTCTCTCTCTTCTTCAACTTATCAGACTTTAAAGCCTTCGAATGCTTTTCTTGTAGACTTTTCTCTTCAGCTTTAGCATCTTCTAAAGTAACTCCTTCTGCATTCTCTTCCATAAAAAGCTTAACAGCTAACTCCTCATCAGTCTTTGGATTTGATATTAATTCCAAACTCTTGGTTTTTGAAGTACCTTGAGTTTCAGTGTTTATTCCAACAGACTGTGACTTAAGAGATTTGCCAGATCTCAGAGTTTTCCTTTCAGAGTTTAAAACCTTACTCTTATCACTTGCCCCTCCATCTCCAGCATCATCCTTTTGAGACAGAGTTTGAGAAACTTTGCATTTAGACTTAGCAACTCTCTCCCCCTTTTTGACATCATCAGGAATGAGTATAGATGTGATGAGCTCCAAAGAGTTAGCAATAGAATCAACCTTAGCCAACAAAGTAGCTTGATTTTCTTCAACCTTTCCTAGCCTGGCAAAGAGAGTATCTTGAACTTTAGAAAGCTGTGCAGCTTTGATTTTTGACTCTCTTTCCATCTTCAGTTCTCTTGACTGTATCTCTGTCTTCAAAGAAGCAATTTCTTGCTTTGTATCAGCAAAATTTCCATCCAGAGTTTTGACTTGTACCACAGTTGCTTTTAAGCATGATAAAATCTCTGGATTTGAAATTTGACTAGCAGTTTGCTTAACAAAATCAGCTGCTCTTCCTTTTGGAAAAATACAGTCTTGTTTATACCAATTAGCAGCAGATTTAGCAAGATACTCTTCTTCAATTGTATGAGATGGACAAGGCTGAGCAAAAGATTTATGCTTATTATCAGTCTGTGCTGGTGCACTCAGAAAAGAATCAGAGTTTGCACTGCTGTCAGTTTCATCTTCAACACTTGCATCTTTAGTTTGAGCATCTTGTAAAGAACCACTGTGTTGAGCTGTGTCAGCCACAGTTTCTGTAACAACTTCTGCAACCTTTTCAATTTTATCCTCATGCTGCACAGGCTCTGCAACAGAGTTTGTATTTGTTGCTTCATCTTGCATAGGTTCAACAGAGTTTGCATCTTTAGTTGCTTATTCAACCTCATCACCCTTGTCAGGAATTTGATAACTCTCAGAGATTAACTCTGTATGTGATGCTACAGGCTGAACAGCTGTACCAGTTGCTTCAAAATGAACAACAGGTGAGATAGGATCAGAGAATGGTTCAAATGAGTCAAGAATATCATCCATTGGTGAAAAACCATCTCTGTTATTTTCTTCTGCAGGCATTTTATCCTCTACAGGTGCTTCAACATTCTCTGCAACCTCAACGGTAGGTGTTTGCAGTGAAACCACCTCTGGAGCTTCAATAACATTCTCATCTTCAGAATCTGAAAGAATTAATTTTCTCTTCTTGACTTGAGGCACTACAATCTCCTCTTCTTCTTCACTAGAGCTCTCTTTAGGTGGTGAAAGTGAAGGTCTGTTTGCCTTTTGTTTCATTCTTCTAGTATAAACAGCTCCAGGTGATGTCTGTTTAGCCTTTGAGTGTTTAGTGTTTTGTGCGGTATGTATTTTTCTTTTTGGTTTGGATTTTGGTTGTTCAGTAGATGCTGGCTCAGAGTTTAAGGTTTCAGAGTTTAGTGGTGGAGAGTTTATTGTTGGAGAGTTTAAGGTTTCAGAGTTTATGTGTTCTGGTTGTGGTTGATGAGATGTAGTAGGTACAGTGGTTGTGGGTGTTGTGGGTGTTGGTTCAGAATTTATGGTGTCTAATGGTTCAGGCATGTGATGTGGTGATTGAGAATCTTGAGGTTGGTTTACATAGTTCTGTAAGGCTAGTGGCATAAACATATCAGGTATGTGCTGTTTAGTAACATCTTTGTTTGTCAAATCAGAAAACATTCTTTTAGCAACTTGAAAAGACTGAATCACATCAGCTTCATCAATTGGAATGTTAGGCACACAAGCAGTAAATAGCATTTGACAAAAACGAGCAAAATAAACAGAAGTAGGCTCAGACAAACGCTCTCCCAGATTCATTAGCACTAATCTACCAAAATCGAAATTACCTCCATATAGTAGAGCATGACCAATTTGGAGAGTATCAAGAGGAAGTGCATCCCAGTTTGTTGTCTTCTTTCCAAAAGCCCTTGTAATACAGTCAAAAAAGAAACTCCATTCCTTTCTCAAAAGTGGCCGTCTCAAAGACCCTATCTTATTCAAGTTGCCTGCACATCCAATTTGCTCCAACATTGTCCTCAAGCTATCATGACCAACAACACTATAAGAAGTGTGTGTCTCAAAATCCAGAGCATCCCTAACCGTAGTTGGAGTAATAGTATACTCTGATTCATCATGAGTGAAAGTGATTGTTGGAGTGCCAGACTCTTCTCCATCATCATATACAGAGTTTGTCCAAAAGGTAGCGATTTGTGAAGCAGATAGTATTGGTGGTGCAGTTAACGCCTTCCCTATTTCAGAGTCTTTCAAGAAATTTTGAAACAGATGAAACGCCTCTGGAGCATTTGCAGTCTCCAGTGGTGCTGCATAGTTGCTAGGAAGAAAAACTAACCCTGCTGCATCAAACGCTTTAGTTGCCATTAGAAAGATGTGATTCGAAGATATTCAGAGAAAAGATGTATGGTAAGTGTTTACCAAAATGTGAAGGAGAGTGTATGAGAATTTTGAAAGTGAATGAATATGCAAGTAACTGTGAGTGAGTGAATATGAATAGATGTGAAGTGAGAGAACAAAAACGATTAGAGTAAAACTAAAACTCAATCGTTTATTTAGTAAAAGCGCGCAACTGATTGTAGAGTAATGTGTGAGTGGGACACTATCATGGACACGTGTCAAACAACCAATGGATCACTTAATAATTACCGCTGTCATTCCTATCATCACGACACTTTGACATATTTACACTAATTAACAGTTGTCAACTACCCCAATTACTCCAAAATACTCAAATCATCTCAATGAAACTGTACCTTAGAGTACTTAACACAACTCAACAGTGTTTATCAATTTTCCAACTTTATCACTAACAACCCTTTCAAAAATTGCACAGTTGTGAATATGAGTGTGTGTGAAGCAGAGTTTACTAATATCAATTTTTAAAGCATCTAATATTTCATAAAATCCATAACAAAAATCAATAAACACTGAATGCACAAACTCTCATATTAAACACTGATTGTTTGATGAATGCTAAACTCTGTAGTTACTGTAATACAAAAATCTGAAAACTTCCATTCCCTTTGATGTTCCATGATTATCCAAGTAAGCACACAGTCTTTGAAGACAAAAAGATCAAGAGATAGAAATCAGAGCATCATTCAGTGAATAACAGTCATGAATTTGATAAACTCACAAACTCTCAAAGCACACAAGTGTTTAGGTGAAGTGTTTACACTCTTATTCATTCAGAAATAGCAGAATCTACCATATGCTTGAATGTCCACCAAATCTACACTACTTTGAGTACATGTATTCACAAATCAAAAGGACTTTATTCAGGGTTGTAATGGAGTAATGGAGTAAGCTCAAACAGATGAGTAGAAATGTTTTATTCATGAGTGAATTTCAAGCTGAACATTTTAATAGACCAAAGTGTTCAGTCACAATGTTAGTACATATTTGTACAAGATCAGTATATATGCCCCCTTTTTTTATTTTTTATTTTTTTATTTTTTTTATTTTTATTTATTTAGCATATATACTGAGTAAACTTTTCTTTTCTTGAGAAACACTCATCTGCTTGATTTTTTTTCAAAAGAATATAACTGCTCTTAATGCTTCAGAGGATAAGAAAAAATGAGCAGTTAATTAGGCTCAAAGGAGTTTACTAAGGGTGGTATTTATGAACAGTGTTTATACATTGTTTGAACAGTATTCAAAAGAATTTTGAACAGTGTTTGAAGGAATGGTAAATCCTATTGCCTTTATCATTTTCATGAACACACATATCATGTAGTCTCAAGATGGTCTAATACAAGTTCTAGAGAAACATACTTCCTGATGAATATCACACAACAATAAATACTGATTGATAGAAAATGTATCAATCACTGATTTGGCTCAAACTCTCACAGGGTGTAGACATGAATCTGAACTCACCAAACTAATCAATGACACATCTCAAGTTTTATGATTTTTCACAAGTACAAACAAGGAATCATCAGGAACCATACCTTTGGAAACAGAATGTCACTAATCAGAGTTTAGAGTTCATCAATAACCAAAATTATTTATGAGAGGCAATGCACACAATATTCATAAACTCAGAGTTTAGGACTAAATAAACTAAGAGATGCTATAAATATGAAACAGTATCATGCTGTGTTGATTTACTGCACAAAGTCTGATTAGATTTCAGTGAATCAGAAAGAATCATGATTTAATTACTGAGAATCATGCTTCATACATTTTTCTTCATTGGTATTTTTATTTAGACAATAATCAATTCTGAATTCACTGAGTGTATCCAACATGATAACAGTATTTAACAGACAGACATGCTGACAGAGTTTAACAAGTTTTAAACATAAGCATGCAGAACAGAGTTTAGTACTAAGGTTCACATAGCACTTAACAATTTGCAGAAACATGAGCAAAATATTTTAGAGATAAGTCTTTGAGTCTAACCAACATCTCTAGTCAAAACTAGAGACCATTCCTAGTTCATTGACCAGTCTTGTAAATGTAGCTTCACTCAATGGCTTGGTGAAGATATCTGCAAGTTGTTGTTCTGTAGACACAAAGTGAAGCTCAATGTTGCCTTCCTCTACATGTTCTCTAATGAAGTGATACCTTATGCTGATGTGCTTTGTCATTGAATGTTGTACTGGATTACCTGTCATTGCAATAGCACTTTGATTATCACAGTAAATAGGTATCTTGGTATACCTTAATCCATAATCCAGTAGTTGATTCTTCATCCATAAAATCTGTGCACAGCAGCTACCAGCAGCAATATACTCTGCTTCAGCTGTAGATGTAGATATTGACTTCTGTTTCTTGCTGTACCAGGAAACTAGTCTGTCACCCAGAAATTGACAACTTCCACTGGTGCTTTTTCTGTCTATCTTACAGCCTGCAAAGTCTGCATCTGAATAACCAAGTAGTTTAAACTCTGATTCTCTTGGATACCACAGCCCCAAAGTTATAGTGCCCTTGAGGTACTTAAAAATCCTCTTTACTGCTGTTAAATGTGGTTCTCTTGGATCTGCCTGGAACCTTGCACACAAACAAGTTGCATACATGATATCAGGTCTGCTAGCTGTCAAATAGAGTAGAGAACCAATCATTCCTCTGTAACTTGTCATATCTACTGATGACCCTGCATCTTTGTCCAATTTTGTTGCAGTTGCCATGGGAGTTGTTGCAGATGAACAGTCAAGCATGCCAAATTTCTTGAGAAGATTTCTGGTATATTTTGCTTGATTAATGAAAATTCCATCTTCTGTTTGCTTCACCTGTAGACCTAGAAAATAACTAAGCTCTCCCATCATACTCATTTGATATCTTGACTGCATGAGTTTGGCAAACTTCTTACAGAGTTTATCATTAGTAGATCCAAAAATGATGTCATCCACATATATCTGAACTAAAAGCAAGTCACTACCAGATTGAAAGTAAAACAGAGTTTTGTCAATAGTACCTCTGTGAAACCCACTTTCTAGTAAAAATTTGGCAAGGGTTTCATACCATGCCCTTGGTGCCTGCTTAAGTCCATAGAGTGCCTTGTCTAACCTGTAGACATGGTCTGGATATTTTGGATCTACAAAGCCTGGTGGTTGTTCCACAAACACTTCTTCTTCAAGTTTTCCATTCAAAAATGCACTTTTTACATCCATCTGAAACACTTTGAATTTCTTATGAGAGGCATATGCTAGAAAAATTCTGATTGCCTCCAATCTAGCCACTGGAGCAAATGTTTCATCATAGTCTATCCCTTCCTGTTGTGAATAGCCTTTTGCAACCAGTCTTGCTTTGTTCCTTGTGATAACACCCTCACTGTCAGTTTTATTTCTGAAAACCCATTTAGTACCAACAATGGATCTGTTCTTAGGCCTTGGTACAAGTGTCCACACTTCATTTCTTTCAAATTCATTTAGCTCTTCTTGCATTGCTGTTATCCAGTCAGCATCTTTAAGAGCTTCTTCCACTTTCTTTGGCTCAGATTGTGACAAGAATGCATGAAACAGACATTCATTTGTTATTGCACTTCTTGTCCTTACTTTTGCATCAGGATCACCAATAATCAAATCAGGTGTGTGGGATTTAGTCCATTTTCTTGCAGAAGGCAGATTGCTTCTGACATCATGTGATCCTCCCCCTTGATCCATGCTCTCCTGATTTTCTTGGTGCCTCTCTTCATTTTCAGATGCTCCCCCTGAATGTGACTGCTCAGAATTATCAACAGAGTTTGAATCAACAGAGTTTGATTCAGAATTATCAACTGAGTCACTTTCAGTGTTTGAATTATCACTTTGATGTGATTCTTCATGCTCCCCCTCAACTGGTTCTTCCCTTGTTTCTGATTGAAGAGTTTCTTCAGTATTTACCAGTAGAGGCTCAGAGTTTAGATCAACAGAGTTTGTCAGATCAGTCTGATCAGAGTTTACTTTTTCAGAGAATAAATCTTCATTTCCAAAGTGCAGTTGATCATGTTCATTGACATCTTCAAGTCCAGTTATTTTCTTGTCATCAAATGACACATGAATTGATTCCATGATCACTCTGGTTCTCAGATTATAAACTCTGAATGCCTTAGTTGACAGTGGATAGCCAACAAAAATTCCTTCATCTGCCTTTAGATCAAATTTGGTCAACTGTTCAGGATGAGTCTTCAACACAAAGCACTTGCATCCAAAAATATGAAAATATTTTAGATTTGGCTTTTTCTTCTTCACCATTTCATATGGTGTTTTACCATGCTTGTTGATCAGTGTTGCATTTTGAGTAAAACAAGCAGTTTGAACTGCTTCTGCCCAGAAGTATGTTGGCAATTTTGCTTCATCTAGCATGGTTCTGGCAGCTTCTATCAAGGTTCTGTTCTTCCTCTCCACTACACCATTTTGTTGTGGAGTGCCAGGTGCAGAAAACTCTTGTTTGATTCCTTTACTCTTGCAAAATTCTTCCATTGATGAATTCCTGAATTCAGTTCCATTGTCACTTCTGATTATCTTCACTTGATTCTCTGACCCTTTGTCCAGTTGAATTATATGTTCTATCAGTGTTAATGCAGTTTCATCCTTCTTTGCAAGAAAATATACCCATGTGTATCTGGTATATTCATCAACAATGACTAGAGCATATTTCTTCTTTCCAAGAGACATCACATTCACTGGTCCAAAAAGATCAACATGTAGGAGATGATAAGGATCAACAATTGAAGACTCAGATTTGCTTTTGAGGGAGGCTTTTCTCTGTTTGGCCTTTTGACAAGAATCACACAGGCCTTCTACATTCAACAAAGACCTTGGTAGACCTCTTATAAGATCATTCTTGATTAGCTCATTGATGTTGTTCAGGTTCAAATGAGAGAGTTTCTTGTGCCACTTCCAACTCTCTTCACTGGACATTCTTGTTGACAGACACACTGCTTTGCCATCAGTGTTTGTTGACAATTTAATTTCATAGATGTTATTGTGTCTGTTTCCAACTAGAGCAACTTTCCCTGTAGATTTACTGATCACTTGACAATATTCAGGCTGAAAATCTACATGATATCCTCTGTCACAGATTTGACTCACAGATAGCAGATCATGCTTGAGTCCTGGAACCAGAGCTACATTTGTGATGATGACATTTCCAAGATTAATGTTGCCATATCCCAGAGTATGTCCTATGTTGCCATCTCCATAGGAAACTTTTGGGCCAGCCTTCTCCTCATACTCTGATAGCAGGGCTTTATTTCCAGTCATGTGTCCTGAACATCCACTGTCCACGACTAGGGTACTCACCCTGGTGCCCTGCAATCACAAACAATCACTGATTGTTAGTTTTAAGGATCCAGACTTGCTTGGATCCTTTGGCTTTCTTAATTCTGTTAGCTTTTGCAGCGGAATTCACATTTTCAGAGTTTAAGCTAACTTTTTCAGAGTTTACATTTGCAGAGTTTACTTTAACCCATTTCAAATTTGGTTTGGGTTCATAGTAATTGTAGTAAATAGCATGATAATCTTTGCAAGTGTAAATAGAATGCCATGTACTTCCACAGTGTTTGCATAAAGTCTGTGGTCTAGTTCTCACATAATCACTCTTTACTGCAGTTTTAGAGGACAAAAAATTAATGTTCTTATTCTTACTGCAGAAATTAGCAAGATGATTAGTGCTACCACAATTAAAGCATGTTTTTCTAGGAGCTAATGAAGCAAGCATTGGTTTAATTCCTGATGTTATGCCTACCTTTCCATTTTTGTTTTTCTTAGGCAATCTCTGTTTGTTGAGAGATTTTATCTCCTTAAGCTTATGCTTGATTTGTTTATCTGTCATTAAACCAATGTTAGCCTCTTTAACAAAAGTCTTAGCATATGACTCTTTAACAGCCTTTTTCTGTGCTTCAGTCTTAGGTCCACCTGTTCCCATGACATTACCTTCAGATGAACGATGTGGTCTAACTTTTACCAAATTTTCAAATCTAAGTTCATCTCCTTCAGAGTAACCTAGACCTACTGTATCTGACTGAAACACTTCTTGAGTATCTTTTCCAGAGTGTGTCCAAGTTTTAATGATGTGTTTAGTATCCTCCAATTCAGATTCTAGTTGCTTATACTTACCTAGCAACTCCTGTTCAATAAACACTGCATCATCTCTCTCTTTCTGAATTTTATTCATGTTCTCTAGCTGTTCCTCAACAAGTTTATTTCTTTCTTTGAGTTGAGAGCACTCATTCTTTATTCTCTCATTTTCTAGAGTCTGATCCCTATAACTGATATGCAATGCTTTAAGATAAATTCTCAATTCAGTTATATTGTCAGTATTATAAGCATAGGTAGTTGGGGGTACCTTGAGATCATCATCTTCATTTTGAGTAGTAGCCATGAGTGCATAGTTGACTTCCTCATCTGAATCTGAAGTGTCTGCCCAATCTCTGCCTTTGGTGTAGAGTGCCTTTTCAGTTTTACCCTTCTTGCACTCAGGAGCATAGTGACCCATTTCCTTACACTTGTAGCATTGAATTTCAGACTTATATTTCTTACCAGATTTGAAGTCCTTTCCCTCAGATTTCTTGAAATTCTTCTTGTCAGACTTAGAGTAGTCCTTGGAGAATCTCTTTCCCTTCTTGAAGTTCTTGTATCCCATCTTCTTGAAGGTCTTTACCATCAATGCAGCCATTTGCATCATCTCTTCATCATCTTCAGAATCAGATGTTCCATCTGTGTTTGAGTCAACATCAGAGTTTGATGACTCACTTTCTGAGTGTATGACTAAAGCTTTTCCTTTTGCCTTTTTCCTTGATGCTTCCTTCTTTGATGGTTTCTCCTCAACCTTAAGTGCAACAGACTTTGACTTCCTACTAGATCTCTTGTTTCTCTGCTCCAATTCCAATTCATGGGTTTTGAGCAGTCCATAAATTTCATCAATCTCTGTTTCACCAAGTTCATAATTATCTCTTATAGTGGTTGTTTTCACATCCCACTTTTCAGGTAGAGAAAGAAGAAACTTGAGATTTGAGTCTTCTAAATCATACTCTTTGTTAACCAATGACAAATCATTGAGCAGTTTACAGAATCTGTCAAATGTTTCTGTCATGGTTTCTTCAGACTTTGCCTCAAAGTGCTCATACTCCTGAGTGAGTATCTTTCTCCTATTTTTCTTGATTGCAGGAGTTCCTTGACACCTAACCTCAAGTGCATCCCATATTTCCTTTGCAGTTGTGCAATTAATCACTTTATTAGACATAACATTGTCTAATGCATTGTGAAGTAAGTGTCTTACTTTTGCATCCTTTGTAATAGATGAAAGATCCTCAGCAGTTAGATCTTTCTTTTCTTTTGGAATGACCTTTGATTCCTCACCACCACCAGCAACAGATAATTTTGTAGGTTTGTGAGGACCTTCATTAATTCTATCAAGATATTCTGGATCTGTGGCTTCCAGAAACATGGTCATCTTTACCTTCCAGATTGCATACTCTGATGGCCTAAGTATAGGAACCCTTATTGTTTCATACCTACTAACAGTAGTAGGAGCTTTCTCAGATGGTGGAGGTATCTCTGCCATTGATTACTATTGTGTTTGGATCTTTAACTGTAATAAAGTAACAGATTGGCTCTGATACCACTTGTTAGGTCGAATACACAATAAGCAATCAAATACTGTATGAGTAACTTAACAAGAACACACTGTTTAACACTTAAAAACTGTTTGGAATTAACAATTCCTCTCTCAGTGATGTAAATATCACAGAGAGCTGCTTAGATTACAATCAATGAATTTCTCAATGTTCGTTACCCTTCTAGGGTTAACCTAACTGTATTTATAAAACATACAGCTTCGTACAATCAGTAATTGATTCTCCTATAATTAAGCTATACAATTGATATCAATCACGATTGCTCCAGTCTTCCAAGTCAACTCAATCTCTTTGACAGCTTTCCAATCTTCAAAGATATTGCTTCCATATTTATCTTGAATCAATCTTCAAACACTGTTGACTCTTCAGACAATACCGCTACAGAGTTTAAACAACCTCTGTTGCGCTTCCAGTCAGTGTTTAACTAAACTCTGACTGCTTCCAGCTAAATTCTGTTTTGTCACTATAGCTTCCAAACACTGTTCTCATCAATCATTTCTAACATAGCACATCAATTACATAATTACATAAGCTGGCTGAGAAATCAAAAATGAAAGAAAACCAAACATACTTTAAGAAACCAATATATCCGAGGCAAGTTTAATAGCTGATTGCATAATAATAATAATAAAAATAGCAAGAACCAAATAGATCGAAATGTTAGGCCAAAATAATCATAATGCTACTAATATAGACGAAACCAAGTCACCACATACAAATAAGGGCTTTTTTCATAAATATATATAAAAAAATAAATTTTTGCAATTTTACTTTTGTTAAGAAAACCTATTTGCAATTTTACTAATCTAAGTTTCAAAATTGCAAAAATACTACCTTTTAGGGCAACCCTGCCTAGCTGCCCAGACTGCCCAGCCGTGCAACCAAATACAACCACATTCAACACTTTTTTTTTAAGGTGGGGTGATATTTTGGTTGCAAACACATTCAACCACATTCAACTTTTTTTTTAAAGGTGGGTGCTATTTGGGTTCCATGGCCCCGCAAGGGCATATTCAACTGAATGCAACCACATGCAACTAAATTTCTGATTTCATGTTCCATTTTTCATTTGTCATTTTCGACCTCATTTTTGAACTCTAATATATATATATATATATATAGGGTATGATTCAGGTGAGAACACGTATATGTTGGAGAACAATGAGAACACCACATTTCAAGCTATTCTAAAGGGCCCCGCCAGGGGCACCCAATACGAAAAAGTCTTATAATTCTACCCTCTATCCATTCATAAAAAAAACAAAGTTAAAAAAATATTTTTAAAAAATATTTAAAAATGATGATGTGGCAGCATTTTTTTAAAAAAAATTTTGTTAATTTTTTGTTAATTTTTTTTGTTATGAATGGATAGAGGGTAGAATTATAAGACTTTTTTGTGAAGGAGCCCCTAACCAGGCCCTTTAAAATAGCTTGAAATGTGGTGAATATGTGTGTTCTCACTGTTCTCACACTAACATGTGTTCTCACTGGAGCATGACCCTATATATATATATATATATATCAAAAATGAGGTCGAAAATGACAAATAAAAAATGGAACATGAAATCAGTAACTTAATGCAACTAGTTGAATGCAACCACATTTTCAACCACATTCAACCGAATGCAACCACATGCAACTTTTTTTTTAAGGTGGGATGCTATTTTGGTGGATTTGGGTTGCATGGCCCCGCAGGGGCAACCACTTTCAACTGAATGCAACCATATGCAACTAAATTTTTGATTTCATGTTCCATTTTTCATTTGTCATTTTCGACCTCATTTTTGAACTCTAATATCCAAGAATGCTTGTTCTTTGGGTTTTGATAGTAAAAAGCTTTGGTGAAAGCTTGGATATAATCCCAGTAATTAAAATAGATGTATTTATCTCCAACTATCCTGATAGCTTTCTCAGTATTAGGACTTAATCCCCATTCTCTTGGTAGCAATATCTTATTGATATGGCATTTACTGAAATTCATAAAACTTTCAAGATTACTATTTTGAAAAGTATGGGTAATAGTTTCCGATTCGGTAATTGTTAGAAGAATTTCTAAATTATGTCTGGCTTGATTTTGAAGTCCTGGGTATCCTCTGGATTCAAGGTACCTAGTTCTTAATGACCAACCATCTTGGTTCATTTGAACATCTTCTTCTTCAATAAACAAAATATTTTCTGTAATAGGATTTTTGAAATATTCTTTTTCCTGCAAATTGTCATTGACTGCTATATCTTTGTAAGTTGTTGACTTACTATTTGAGGAGGAAGGTATATCTTCCTTTTTTGGTGGTGTAGGTAATTGCTGCAAATTTCTAGTTCGATTATGATATACTGTCCAATCTCCTATTAGAGGAACAATGGATTCTGCACGAGGCAACATATTGTTACTCCCAAAACCTCGACCACGGCCATATCCGCCGCGACCTCTTCCCCTATTAGGGGTAGCCATTAATTTCCCTATAAAAATTCACGGGTTAAATAATCAGCAAGAGAATTATTTTCTCCTTTTATATATTGAATATCGAATTCAAAGGCTGAAAGCTGGGCTTGCCATCCTGCAAAAATTTGTTTTGCTACAAGATTTTTAACATATTTCTCAATAATTGATTTAGCTGAACTACAATCAATTCTTAATAGAAATTTCTGATTTAATAGATCACCTTGAAATTTTGAAATACATTTGATTATAGAAAGCATTTCTTTCTTCACAGTCGAATATTTTGACTGAGTAGGATTCCATTTTCCTGAGGTAAATCTAACAAGAACTTCTTTAGATGTTTCAGGAATAACCTGTTTTAGAATACCACCATATCTTATATCCGAGGCATCTGTTTCAACAATTTTGAAATATTTAGGGTTTGCTAAAGATAAGCAAGGTAAACATTTTACCTTGGATTTGATTTTTTGAACAGCCTGAGAATGATTCTCAGTCCAGGGTTCAGGTTTCTTTTTAAGTCTAGAATACAGTATTGTTGTATCTTTGGCTAAGTCTTTATAATATTCTGAAATATAATTCAGACTTCCTAAAAATCTTTGTAACTGTTTTTTATCAGTAATTTCATTGGGAAATTTAGAAGCAAATTCAATACTTCTATCTATAGGAATAATTTTTCCTTGATTTATCATATGACCCAAAAACCTAACTTGAGTTTGAAATAATTTCATTTTTGGGGCAGATATTACTAAACCATTATTCTTTATTAAGCTCTTGAATATTTTTAAGTGTTTAATATGCTGATCTACAGTTTTAGAAAATACTAAAACATCATCAATATAAACTATTATAAATTCAGAATAAGGATTGAATATATCATTCATAATATTCTGAAACTCAGAAGGGGCATTCTTCTGACCAAATGGAAGAACATTCCATTCATAATGTCCAAAGGGAACTGTAAAAGTTGTTTTATATCTATCGGATTCTTTAATCTGGATTTGCCAATATCCTGATTTCATATCAAATTTAGAAAAGATTAAAGCATCGCTTAATCTGTCTAACAAATCTTTTCTGTTAGGGATTGGATACCTAATCCATTTTAAAACTTTATTAAGAGGTTTATAATTAATAACTAATCTAGGCACACCTCTTTCTTTTTCAGCAACATTATTAACATAAAATGCTGTACAACTCCAAGGAGATTTAGACTTTCTAATTAAGCCTTTTTCTAAAAGGGAATTAATCTTTTTTTTACATAATTCTAAATATTCTTTATTCATTTGAGCTGGTCTAGCTTTTGTAGGGATTTGGTTTTCATTAAAACCATCTATATAAGGAAGGGAAATAACATGTTTCTTTCTATCCCAAAAAGTATTAGGAAGGTCATTACAAACTTCCTCAATAAATTGAGTTTCTATTATTTTCATCTGATTTTTAATATCAGGTTTCTTGAGTTGTTCATTTATGCTCAAAACTTTTATTTCTTCTTTAAGAAAACATAATTGGTTTTCTTTATTAAGAAGACGATCCTTAACCTCATTAATTATACGAGTTTGAGGATCTGTAATAAATTCAAATTTTATTTTCTTTCCTTCTATTATAGTAGAAATCCCACTTTGATCCACATTAATGAGGGGCATAATATGATGAAGGAAAGGTGATAAGTGGATTTTATATCTACTTGGAACATTCTAATTCGGCTTGAATTGATTGATTTGGCCTCAAGTTTGTGGTAGTTTTGATGTGTTTTGTGTAATTGTGCAGGGTTGAAGAAATATCGATTAAAGGTGTAGTTTCCGTCGTTTTTGGAGCGTTTTGTGGAGTTGATTGATGATATGGAATGAAGAATGGAGGCTAATGTCAACTCCCTAGAAGTATAAAAGTCATTAAGAATGAAAGACGGAAGCTCATGCAAAAGGAACGGGAAAAAAGGCGAAAAAAGCTAAGAAAAATCAGTTTTCGCAGAACGGGACCAAACCGGGGGCTCCCAGCCGAGTTTGGGCAGATTGGCCCGGCGCTTCAGGCGCCCATATGGCACATCAGGCGCTGCGGGATGCTGGTGGTGCGCGGGAGAAAAATCAGCCAGAATTTCTGATTTTGTTTTGGCCATATCTTGAGTTCTAGAAGTCCGTTTGAGGCCCGTAAGCTGTCCACACGAAGATAACGAGATTCTCTATCATTCTAAAGTGGTCCAGAAGTCCAATTACAGCTGGAACGTTCCAGAATTACTGAAGAAAAGACAGCTGCGAATTTCCCTTTAAATCAAAATCAGTTTAGGAAACGTACTTCTATTATAATTCTGATTTGATGTTTTCTTGTTGGGCAAGATGTCTAGAGCCTATATAAACACATCCAACCCTTGTAAATTGAATTATTAAGATCATCATTAGGAGTAGAACCATTACATATCAATTACTTAGGTTTATTTGTATCTTTTCATACTTTGTTTTTATCATGGTTTCATCAGATCCCATGATGACGAGAGGTTCGATTATGAACTAATCGTTGTCATGGGATTCTAACGGATTTATTAATGGAGCTTTAGTATCTTGATGCTTTAAAGATCTGTGTGTGATGTATATCTGTTATCCTCGTATGGTTATGCTTAATTGTTAGATGCGTAGCTAACATCTAATCTGTTAATCTCTTGTGAAGTGAAAGTGGATCTTGAGATTTAGAACTTGCCATGCTAGCATAGGTTCATGATTGTTTATCAACGTGATTCGTAGTATGAGATGAGAATACTTATACTGCCCTGTGTGATCTTTATGGATAACTTGCTCTTCAACCGTTATGTTTTCAAATTCTATAGACATATAGGGTCTAAGCATAATTGGTGTCTATTCATCTTCTATCTCTTTTGTGGATGTATGTTTAGTTTGGTATTCGTATACTGAGAAGTAGCGTATACTTATTTCGTGTTGTCTGATCAGATATCATATCCATTGCATATAGTGATTAAAGGCGTCAGATCTAAGTAAAGTATTTAATGAAGTTAGGATCCCATGTTTTCTCTTGCAGAAGTAATTTTATTTAAATTCTCATTGGTTAGTTAATTCTTAGTTTGTTAATTTGTTTTTTTTAGTTAATCTTAGTTAATCGAAACCCAATTTGTTAATTGTCTTAGCAGTGAATAATAATCATACATTGTTGCATAGGTACATCTACTTAATTAAAAACAAAAACCAGATCTCTGTGGGAACGAACTCGACTTATTCATATATTACTTGTGACCACGTACGCTTGCGTGTTTTAGTGCAAACAAGTTTTTGGCGCCGCTGCCGGGGATCATCGGTGTTTTATTTTTGGTTTATGTGCTTGTCAATAGTGGTCGTTAGCGTTCACTGACTCGGATTTCTTTTTCTCATCTATTCTTGTATAGTTCGTTGGTGTTTCAGGTACTTGTCAGAGAGTGTGGGCGTTGAAGATGGATTTTCTAACTTACTATGGAGTTCAGCAGGTGGCTAGTGTTTGTGAGCTATGTGCGGGCGCACATGAGACGTATCAGTGCTGGAGCAACCAAGGTGGTATTCAACAGCCTCAGCAATGTGAGCGGTGTTTGGGCGTTCATGATCCCCCACAATATTATTACTACGGAGGAGTTGATCCATATGTCACTTATGAGGAGCAACCATATTTTCAGTACCATCCTCAACAGTACCAGCAAGATGTTCCAGATATGTCATATGTCTTTGGTAGTGAAGAGTTTCAACATCAGCAACCTATTCCTACTTTTCAGTCAGATGAGGTTGATGATTTGAAGGAGATTAGGAAGGAGATTAGGATGCTTGTAGAGAATCATGAGAAGTCTATCAAATCTTTGGAAACAATAGCTGCTCAAGTTAGGAATGCCTTGGATCAAGAGAATCAGCAATTCATACCAGAGGCAATTCCAGAAAATAACGGTGACTTGGAGCAAGGTACTGCATGCTTAATTGAGGAAGACAAATTCCAAGGTGAGGTGAGCATTCACAAGCCATGTGAGGAATTTGATCATGTTAGGATGGTGGATGATTTGGAAAGGGCACTATTTGGGACAGACACTGATGAGCTACACAAATTTCAAGAATTGGTATGTTCGTACCAAGAGGCTGATGACCATGAGAAAGATGCAGATCTTCTACTTGTCTCTGAGTATAAAGATGGAGGTAGCGCATTAGAGCCAATGGAGGAAGTTCACTTTAAGGAACCAAAGGCTTCAGCAACTTACATTTACCCTCCTCCATTATATTCAAGTGAAGCCCGCGAGTGTGTGTTGTTCTACAAATTGACAGATTTTGGGTCAATAGATGAAGGCATTGGAATAAGACATATTTGTTACACGAATAGGCTAAGTGAGGAGAAAGGGCAGAAAGTGTGTCGCCGTGATGATGATGAAGTCTCACGAAGAGAGGATCAGGCCAACTATTATCATCATTAATGGAGGCTTGGAAGTAACGTCAAGCTATTGACGTTAAAGAAGCGCTTCTTGGGAGGCAACCCAAGGTATGTTTTCTACTTTCCCTTGTATTTACTTCCATTCAATGAGGACATTGAATATTCTAAGTTTGGGGGTGGTTTGAGGGATAAGTAGTGTATATATATGTGATTGTTAGTCATTTTGTTCATGTAGCATTTCATGTTTTGCATATTAGTAGTAGTAGTAAATTATGCATTTATGTTCGTGTTATCTGCGTTGGTTTCATATAGGACAGTCTGTTTTTATTTTCGTATATCATGTAAGTTCATAATAGTTGCATTTGCACCCATGCTTGATAGGAATTTTGTGTTATTGACGCTTTTGATTGAGAAGTGATATGCTTTGTTCTTGTGCACACACATACACTAGTAAGTTGAAGCTAGTAGACTTATTGAATGTTGTAAGTGATTAGAAGGACATGAATATGTGCAAGATGATTTAGTTTGCATGCTTTGAATACAAGTAGGTGCATTAGAGAGATTTTTGCTTGGGATTGAGTATGTTTTTCCACCAAGTGAGTTTTTGAGCCTTATTGCATATTATTTGCAATTTATTCGTTTGCTTGAGTGTCCACGGATTGTTTGCATTGCTAGCAGTTGTTTGAGGTCTTTCTTGAAACGCATGACGTTATTTGACGATTAAAATGATAAAGGCATTTAGGAATAACCGCATATTTTCCAATATTACCACACCATATTTACATGATCAATTAGTTAACCCGTTGAGCTTAATCCTATTTTTTCGGTGACATACCACATTACTTGCCTAGACCTTTTTCTTGTATTGGCCTTACATTAATTTGAACCCACATTGTCAAAGGCTAGTAGAGTGCTTAAGGGAGTAATAAGGTGTGCAAGAGGAGGGGGTTGTTGGTCATAATTTTGGGGGGAAATATTGAAATTTGGGTTTGGTTGTTTGCTTGATAGTCGGCATGTGTAATAAATTCAGTGGATCATTGTTATTGTGTTTATTATTGTTTGTGATATATTTAGCTCTCGAAAAAAGAAAGAAAAAAAAAGACAAGAAAAAAGAAAAAAAGAAAAAGAAAATATATATTATGAGAGCATATTTGTGTTTATTGTGATCCTACTTCAGTCGACTAGTCGAGTGTTTTTGTTGGAAGAATAATAGATTATGTGGGGGGAAGTAGGGTGTTGTGTATGATATTATAGTTCTTACTAGCTTTTGACACTTCACCTGATTTGGCTTATTTGACATACCTTGTCCCTAGCCCCGTTACAACCCAAATAAAGACCTTTTGATTGTCGTCATTGATGTATGTTGTGTTAAGAGTTAGATTGATACCAAATCTCAAGCATGCTTATGATTTTGTTGGAATTGAGTGATACACTTACCCTTGTTCTTGAGTGAATATTCTTTTGTGAGTGGATTGTGAGTGTTTGCTTGTTTTTGCGTATGAGATCCCGAGTTTTGTCTCAAAGATGTACTCTTGTAGGCTTAACATGTTTACTAACTTATTCTTACATTTGACATGGGCTTTTGAGAACTTATGCATGTTCATTGAGTAGACTATGTGAATACTTGCACTTTCGACACCAAGACATTGCGTTATTACTTTGATTCTTAAGTTGATATGGCATGAGAGGATTTGAAGGTATGGTAGGATATTAGTAGTAGTCATTTGCATTTTCATATTAGTTGCATTCATGCATTGCATTGCATTAGGTTAAATGGATTTTGTGGGTACATTCGCTATAGGCCCTCACGAGACCTTACTCGTCCACTAGGGCTGCCTAGGGGTTTAAAGGGCTTGTTGCATATGCCAAATGCAACCGTGATCACCTACGGAAGTGGTACTAGTTAGTTAGTTAGTTGTAATTGTTTATGCTTGAGGACAAGCATCGGTTTAAGTTTGGGGGTGTGATAAATGGATTTTATATCTACTTGGAACATTCTAATTCGGCTTAAATTGATTGCTTTGGCCTCAAGTTTGTGGTAGTTTTGATGTGTTTTGTGTAATTGTGCAGGGTTGAAGAAATATCGATTAAAGGTGTAGTTTCCGTCGTTTTTGGAGCGTTTTGTGGAGTTGATTGATGATATGGAATGAAGAATGGAGGCTAATGTCAACTCCCTAGAAGTATAAAAGTCATTAAGAATGAAAGACGGAAGCTCATGCAAAAGGAACGGGAAGAAAAGGCGAAAAAAGCTAAGAAAAATCAGTTTTCGCAGAACGGGACCAAACCGGGGGCTCCCAGCCGAGTTTGGGCAGATTGGCCCGGCGCTTCAGGCGCCCATATGGCGCATCAGGCGCTGCGGGATGCTGGTGGTGCGCGGGAGAAAAATCAGCCAGAATTTCTGATTTTGTTTTGGCCATATCTTGAGTTCTAGAAGTCCGTTTGAGGCCCGTAAGCTGTCCACGCGAAGAT
Organism: Kitagawia praeruptora; assembly: GCA_037693485.1. NCBI lineage: Eukaryota > Viridiplantae > Streptophyta > Magnoliopsida > Apiales > Apiaceae > Kitagawia > Kitagawia praeruptora. Next base: position 18,241,849 of record CM075353.1, read on the forward strand.
AACGAGATTCTCTATCATTCTAAAGTGGTCCAGAAGTCCAATTACAGCTGGAACGTTCCAGAATTACTGAAGAAAAGACAGCTGCGAATTTCCCTTTAAATCAAAATCAGTTTAGGAAACGTACTTCTATTATAATTCTGATTTGATGTTTTCTTGTTGGGCAAGATGTCTAGAGCCTATATAAACACATCCAACCCTTGTAAATTGAATTATTAAGATCATCATTAGGAATAGAACCATTATTTATGGAGCTTTAGTATCTTGATGCTTTAAAGATCTGTGTGTGATGTATATCTGATATCCTCGTATGGTTATGCTTAATTGTTAGATGCGTAGCTAACATCTAATCTGTTAATCTCTTGTGAAGTGAAAGTGGATCTTGAGATTTAGAACTTGCCATGCTAGCATAGATTCATGATTGTTTATCAACGTGATTCGTAGTATGAGATGAGAATACTTATACTGCCATGTGTGATCTTTATGGATAACTTGCTCTTCAACCGTTATGTTTTCAAATTCTATAGACATATAGGGTCTAAGCATAATTGGTGTCTATTCATCTTCTATCTCTTTTGTGAATGTATGTTTAGTTTGGTATTCGTATACTGAGAAGTAGCGTATACTTATTTCGTGTTGTCCGATCAGATATCATATCCATTGCATATAGTGATTAAAGGCGTCAGATCTAAGTAAAGTATTTAATGAAGTTAGGATCCCATGTTTTCTCTTGCAGAAGTAATTTTATTTAAATTCTCATTAGTTAGTTAATTCTTAGTTTGTTAATTTGTTTTTTTAGTTAATCTTAGTTAATCGAAACCCAATTTGTTAATTGTCTTAGCAGTGAATAATAATCATACATTGTTGCATAGGTACATCTACTTAATTAAAAACAAAAACCAGATCTCTGTGGGAACGAACTCGACTTATTCATATATTACTTGTGACCACGTACGCTTGCGTGTTTTAGTGCAAACAAAAAGATTTCCTAAGATTATTCTATGATTCATATTCTTTATTAGAATAAAAGAGGTAGGAAGACAAATATCTTCATTACAAATGTAAGTATTAGGTAGCTTATACCTAACTTGAAGTTTTTCTCCAGCAGCATGGGATATAGATTGGGTAGTTTTCTCAAAATATTTGGTAGGAATTAATCCTTCTTGAATACAATTCAAATGAGCACCACTATCTACAAGGGCTATTTCATCTTTGAGAATAACTTCTCGACTTACCACCAGGGTAACTTTGATATACCATCTTTGAGATGTCACTTGTTCTAACAGATTTAAATATTCTGTCTCTGTAGTATTACTAGAAGAGGGAATATCCTTTGATTCATTAGTTGTTATAGACTTACATTCTAATAAAGTAATTCTTTGGGTTAACAGAGTATTATTCTGTTTTATCTGATTAATTTCAGATTTTAATAAATTAACTTCTTTTCTTAAATCATTTAAAGAAACAGGAGTTTCTTTAATAGTAGATTTTTGAAATCTTTCTAATACTTCACTTAATTGGTAAGGTGCGTCTATGACTATGGGAACTTCTTTCTCCTTATTATCTTTAATAAGGGTTTCGAGCATTTGCTTCTAAAGCTCAAAATCGGTAATTGAATCTATAATTTTTAAGGCTCTATCTTGATCAGCCGTTAAGACATTTAATCCATTCATATCGACTATAGATTTATAATAATTCAGCTCATTACATTGACAGTCATTGTTATCATAATCCTGTGAATCAGAATCACTTGAGCTCTCGTAAATTAAGGCTAAATCTTCATCATTAGAAGATTCTCCTTCTTCTTCAGAACTATGAAGCAAAACCTTTTCTAATTGTGAGCGTAATTGCTCATCTTCTATCTCATTAAGAGCTTTTTTAGTCCAACATTGGTTGGCATAATGACCAACTTTGCCGCATTTATGACAAGTTATATCAATCCTTTTGGCTTTTCTTTTTCCTTTATTAGGGACAAAAGGCTTTTTCTCTAATTTATTATAAGATTTTCTTTTATAATTCTTTTTATAAGAATTTTTGTTAAAAGGATATTTTGATTTATAAGAATTATTCTTATAAGACTTATTCTTTTTATAAGCAATCTTTTGCTTTTTCTTTTCTTGATATCTAGGAATTTTTCCTATACCAAAAGCAAATTGATCACAGAATTCACCTAATTGGTGTTTTTCTGACAGCTTTTGTTGCTTTAACTGATTTCTTAACTTTATGCCATTACACAAAGCTAATCCTTCATTAACACAATGGCTAACAATTTCTCCATATGTTAGAGAAATATAATTAATATTTACTCCATCATTCTTATTTCTTAAGGATTGTCTAACCCTTTCTGCAAAAAGATGGGGGTAAACCGTCTATAAATTTAGACTTCCAATGAACCGAATTTGGTTCTCCTAATTGATACACTCTAGATAAAAAGGTATCTTTATACCATCTAAAATGAGTCAAGGAAGGACATCTAAGATTTTGAAGAAGCGTACATAGCTTCTCTGCAACAGGAATATTACTTCCTACAAAATGCTGTAGGATAGCTAGACATAAAGTGTAAACGGCATCTTCTTCTCCAGTAGTAACGACACCATTTTCTACACTAAGAATTTTCTTATGATTAATAATTTCTAATCTCTTTTCTAGGGTAAAATAGTGATCCCACCATCCCCTGATTTGTCCTACAAATCCTGTGGATATAAAAGATGCTATCGCACTATCAGTGCTACCATTTTGTTTACAAACAGTAGAGTACATCCTTATTCGGTGTATAACATCGAATATTTGTTTTTCATTTAAGCCATCAATATTCCATTCATAGATAGCTTTTCCTGAATACGAAGTTTGAATATATTCTGGTTCTTCAAATAGAAGATCCTGAGGAGAAGGTCTTTGATAATAAAATTTTTCTAAAGGTTTAGGAGCATAAATAGGATTTATCTCCGCATTACTAATTTGTTGTTTAGCGAACATAGTTGCTAATTCGTTAATCTCTTCTATTTCTTCAACAGGTTCTGAGTTTTCAGACTGCTGAGAAGAATCGTCTTTAGACAAGACTGATATATTAAGATTACTCATCTTTTGTTGAAGAATTTTCAAAAATTCTTCACTATTAGGTTCTATCTTAAAGCCTTTTATTGGAATTGGAGGTTGAATCATTGGAACATTACCTTGATTAGACGACGATGCTGGATTTTGCTTTTCTACTAATTTTTTAAGAGAACTTAATTCGTTTTCTATAAACTGTTTAAGAGATATTATCTCTTTTTCTAAGGTTATACATTGGTCACCTAAACAAGCAAGAAAGGTGTTAGTATAGTTTTGTGATTTAATTATCGCATTAAGATCCTTTACAATAGCTTGAGTACTTTCAAGCTTTTGAATACTTGTATAAGCTGTGGCTTCTGTGGTATTATTTAAGCAAATTGTTTGCTCTGGAGGAAATGAAGAAGAAATGAAGAATTAATAGTTTCTCCCTTTGGAGTTTTCCATGGCCTTTGTAACACTAAAATTTCTTTATTAGTGTTATTAAGATAGGTTTTTATAAACCAATTCACAAAGGGTGTATAATCTTCTGTTTTAGCTATATAATCATAATATTCTTCTCTGAACCTATTTAGGTCTTTAGAAGAGTATTTCTTAAAATACCATTGCCTAAATTGGGCATGCTTCTCTTGTTGAAATTCCTTACTAAGGATTTCTCTCATTCTACTTCCTGGGGATAAATCAATCATTTAAATGGAAGCTCATATCTGATGGAGTAGGGGATTCTCTACTCTTTTCATAAATTCCTTCTGGAATTTGATTTTGACTAATTCTTATTGAGTTTACAGATTCTATCTCTTCTCTTAATTGAGAAGTAGATGCTCTAGATTGATCTAAAACACTAGGAGCTGTGATATAATCACTAGTAGTAGAATACCTAGCAGACATAGTTCTTGGTAATCTAATGGATCTTTGAGGAGTAAATCTAATTTCTACATCCCCTTCAGTTGTCTGAATAATTTGATCAATTTCTTTATTGACCGGAGGCTCTGGCTCTAATTCTTGAGGAAGAGACCAGGTTTCTGGGAAATTAATCTCTTTCCACTTAATCAACCTATTTGTTGCTACATTTGAGGTTAACAAATTAGTTTGAACTACAGTAGTAGTTCCTTGACAGGAAAATTGTTTAGCTTTAGGATTTAAGGTGTTCAAAACCTTATAATAAATTCTATAGCATATTGCTATAACTTCACTTCCTGGTTTAAAATTATAACCATCAGTATGCAATGTTAATTGCATAGCATCTAAAAGATTATTATCAGATAAGGATAGTGTCAAATTGGGAGCTACATCGAAGTAGACTGGTCCATGACATAAAATGGTTTCTATTAAAGCAGCTAGAGATTGCTTAAAGTCTCTACATCGGCCATCTCTAACGTAGGCCATGATACTTGAATTTAAGCCTAAAAGAGTTAAGGGCTTAAAAGCTATTTGAACTAATCCAATATGGATAAAGTTATATCCTTTAAAAGGAAGTAAATCTTTCTTATTTAATAATCTAATTGTTTGATTAGTGTCTGAGACTCTAATAGTCTGTTCCATCGTTTTGATGGCATATCGAGATTTAATATCAAATAAGCCAATATTATAAATTTGGCTTTGGGGAACAGAAGGTATTACCCATCTATTTAATCTATCCAAATTCTTTGGATATTCTACTAATTCAGAATTTTTCATCAAATCATTTTGATGATCATTATCATCTAAATCATTCATACTCATGGAGTAATGGAGCTAAGACTGTTGTGGTTGGTTGGATCTTCAAAGTTGTTTTAAGTATGTTTATTTTTAACAAAAACGTAAAATTGACATAAAAGTACAATATTTTTGGTTACCTTTGTAAACGACTTACTCGTATAACTATCGACCAGAGGGATAGACGGATAAAATCCACGAAATCAAAGATATAAAATATTTTTAGCAAAAATTTTCTTTTATGAAATCATCAAAAAACCTCCCATTTAATCACTCGGGATAAAAGATGATATTTTAAGAAAACACTAAAAATATGATAAAAGATGATTTTTTTTTATTTTTTATTTTTACATACTTAAGTAACCTTAAACATCCAACCGTCCACAACAAGTTTTTAGCTACTAAAACTCATTAACTAAAACAAAGATATATGAATAGAGGATTACCTTTATCAGCAAGCTAACAGTAATGGCTCTGATACCAACAAGTCAACAAGGGGCGGAACAATATATATATATATATATATATATATATATATATATATATATATATTAGAGTTCAAAAATGACAAATGAAAAATGGAACTTGAAATCAGAAACTGAATGCAACCAGTTGAATGTGGTTGCATTTTGTTGAATATTGCCCCTAGCGGGGCCTTGTAACCCAAATCCACCAAAATCACCCACCTTAAAAAAAGTTGAATGTGGTTGCATTTGGTTGAATATTGCCCTTGGCGGGGCCTTGTAACCCAAATCCACCAAAATCACCCACCTTAAAAAAGTTGAATGTGGTTGAATATTGCCCCATGCAACCCAAATCCACCAAAATCACCCACCTTAAATAAAAGTTGAATGTGGTTGCATTTGGTTGAATGTGGTTGAATGTTGTTGCAACCAAAATATAACCCCGCCTTAAAAAAAAGTGTTGCATCTGTTACACGCTGGTCAAAAGGGGGAGGGTTGACCTAGTATTTTTGCAATTTTGAAACTTATGTTAGTAAAATTGCAATTAATTAAAGAAGATAGTATTTTTGCAAATAAAAACTTTAAATCTAGTATTTTTGATAAATTCCCTACATATTATTTCTATATGTAACTTAATTTTAGAAAAAATGTATAATTTTTTAAAAAAAGGAAATATATATAAATATTATGTAATACACCAAGATTTTCGTAGGTGTTTTGTTAATTATTTTGAAATCATAATACTACTTTATTTGATAACTATATTAAAATTCTCCTAAATATTTTATTAATTTGAAATAAGTTTTAAATATAGGTTCGCATAAGTACAACACTATTGTAACATCCTATTTTACTCATAAAAGGCTTTAATTAAAGATGTACGCAAAATACTACTACCAAAAATTACTACAACTAAAACCTAGAAATTTAAACTAAATATTCAGTTCATTCTAGATAGATTCCAAGATAATACAAAAATTTCTTCCTTCTTGAACCCAAAAATATAATACAACCAGACTTGGCATTTTGGCTAACAAAAAATGTTTGCATAGTTGAACTATTTCAGCCAAAAGATATAGAATTTAGACCTTCTAGCTCCTGTCAAAAACTTCCAGATAGCAACACTTCAACTCAAGTTTCCTAAGTTGAATCCCTTACTTGCTCCTCACTGAAATCAGGTTTTACTTCTCTTTTAGCTGAAAACAAAACGAGACGAGAACATGAGCGAATGTCGCTCAGCAAGTAGCTATAAAGAAAAGAATAAAATTACAGCAAAAAACTAAAAGCTTTCCAATATACGCGAGCATCTCTTAACAATTTAGTTGGAACACCACTATTTAACGAGAAACAAAGAATATATGGACGTTCAAAAGTAAAAGTTTACAAGTCCACTGACAGGGAATTTATTATTATCATTTTTTTTCTCGCCAATGGTTTTATGGGTGATCAGCCCATATAACTCTTAGTTGCACAACCCTAAGGTCAAGCATGACCTTAAATTTGTTACTGCTTCACTCCAACACTAACTACTCCAAACTTCCCCATCTGTTTAAACATACATATATTTAAGATTTTTGAAATGATGTTAAACACACCATCCGGAACTGTAGTTAATCAACACCAATGTAAACTAGGAGAAAATAGATATGTCACGTTTTCAAGAGGAACAGGACAACATCTAAAGAGAGAAGGAAACAAGGATGCATTCTGAAATTTAATTCCAACTTAGATAGACTTCTGAAATTATCATGTTCAAGTATAAAGTGTCAGGGAAACAAAATGTATGAAGCCAACAGAGGAAAAATTATAGTAGAAAAGACAAGGGTAAATCTCCAAAATGACTATAGGGCAGTTAATTAATATTTTTATGATGCAAAAGATCAGAAAAACTTAGGGTAATAAAGCCAAGAATGGAACTGACAAGGTAGGGTTTAAAACCCAATATGAAAATAGATTGCACTAGAGCATTGCAAAAAAAATGAGTTAGGTTGTGTCTGGTAAACAAAATTTCAGAATTTCAGAAACGCAGAACACTACCTGGTCTTAACTTAACATGGGAGAGGATCAACAAACTATGTGTCTCATGAATCAATAATGACACCAAATAAACAATTAACAAGTGGAACCAAGAACTTATCAACAAAGGTGCTAGCGTGTCGATGGTTGCGGGAAGGATAAATAATACAACTCCAGGGTCAATAAATTCATTTAACTTGTTAGATATAATTGATGTGATTTAATGTCAGTGTTTAAGTGTTACAGGTAAAAAGAGTTTAACTTATTGGTTGAAAGCAGTTGTAATAGAGTTTGAGTATACGCTGATAGCTGGAAGCGCAAACGCTGACAGAAGAAAGCGTAAACACTGCTAGCTGAACACATGGAAGCGCAAACACTGTTAGCTTGGAGAGCAACAGAGTTTGCTAAAGTCTGTCTACTGGAAGCGTCTACAAGTCAACAGAGTTTAAAGATTAATTTAATATTAATATGGAAGCGATATCTTTGAAGATTGGATAGCTGTCAAAGAGATCGAGTTGACTTAGAAGACGTGTAGCAATCGTAATTGATATCAATTGTATAGCTTAATTTTAGGAGAATCAATTAACGATTGTACGTAGCTGTATATCTTATAAATACAGTTAGGTTAACCCTAGAAGGGTATCCATCTTGAACGAATATCATTTTTGTAACCTAAGCAGCTCTCTGTGATATTTTAACATCACTGAGAGATGAATTATTAATTCCAAACAGTTTTAAGAGTTAAAACGTGTGTTCTTGTTATTTACTCATACGGTACTTGATTATATATTGTGTATTCGACCTAACAAGTGGTATCAGAGCCAATCTTTTACTTTATTACAGTTAAAGATCCAAAACACAATAGTAATCAATGGCAGAGATTCCTCCTCCATCAGGTTCTGAGAAAGCACCTACTACTGTTAGTAGGTATGAAACAATTAGGGTTCCAATACTGAAGCCATCAGAATATGCAATCTGGAAGGTAAAGATGACCATGTTTCTGGAAGCCACAGATCCAGAATATCTTGATAGAATTTATGAAGGTCCTCATAAACCTACTAAGTTAACTGCTGCTGCTACTGGTGAGGAATCAAAGGTGGTTCCTAAGGAAAAGAAAGATCTAACTGCTGAGGATCTTTCATCTATTGCTAAGGATGCCAAAGTAAAGCACTTGCTTCACAGTGCTCTTGACAATGTTATGTCTAACAAAGTGATCAACTGCACAACTGCAAAGGATATATGGGATGCACTTGAGGTTAGATGTCAAGGAACTGCTGCAATTAAGAAGAACAGAAGGAACATACTCACACAGGAGTATGAGCACTTTGAGGCAAAGTCTGAAGAAACCATGACAGAAACATTTGATAGATTCTGTAAACTGCTCAATGATCTATCATTGGTTAACAAAGAATATGATCTGGAAGATTCAAATCTCAAGTTTCTTCTTTCTCTTCCTGAAAAGTGGGATGTGAAAACAACCACCATAAGAGACAACTATGATCTTGCTGATACTGAGATTGATGAAATCTATGGACTACTCAAGACTCATGAATTGGAATTGGAGCAGAGAAACAGAAGATCAAGCAGGAAGTCAAAGACTGTTGCACTGAAAGTTGAAGAAAAATCTTCAAAGAAGGAAGCATCAAGGAAGAAGGCAAAAGGAAAGGCCTTGGTCATTCATTCAGAAAGTGAGTCATCAAACACTGATGTTGACTCAAACACAGATGGAACATCTGATTCTGAAGATGATGAGGAGATGATGCAAATGGCTGCATTGATGGTAAAGACCTTCAAGAAGATGGGATTCAAGAATTTCAAGAAGGGAAAGAGATTCTCCAAGGATTACTCAAGGTCTGACAAGAAGAATTTCAAGAAATCTGAGGGAAATGAACTTCAAATCTGGTAAGAAAGATAAGTCTGAGATTCAATGCTACAAGTGTAAGGAGATGGGTCACTATGCTCCTGAGTGCAAAAAGAATAAAACTGAAAAGGCACTCTACACCAAAGGCAGAGATTGGGCAGACACCTTAGATTCAGATGAGGAGGTGAACTATGCACTCATGGCCTCTACTCAGAGTGAAGATTCTGAACTAAAGGTACCTCCAACTACTTATGCTTATAATACAGATAATATAACTGAATTGAGAATTTATCTTAAGGCATTACACATCAGTTATAGGGATCAGACTTTAGAAAATGAGAGAATCAAAAGTGAGTGTTCTCAACTCAAAGAAAGAAATAAACTTGTTGAGGAACAACTTGAAAACATAAATAAAATTCAGAAAGAAAGAGATGATGCTGTGTTTATAGAACAGGAGTTGCTAGGTAAGTATAAGCAACTAGAATCTGAATTGGAGGATGCAAAGCACATTATTAAAACTTGGACACATTCTGGAAAAGACACTCAAGAGGTCTTTCAATCAGACACAGTAGGTCTAGGTTATTCTGAGGATGATGTGCTTAGGTTTCAGAATACAGTCAAGATTAGACCACCTCTTTCTACTAAGAAATTTGGAACATTTGTTCATGGTACTGTTAAAACTGAACATGGAACTGTTGACCATGAGCCAGTAAAAACCTGTGTCAAACAGGTTAATATTGGTTCAATGACAGATAAACAACTTAAGCATAAGCTTAAAGAAATAAAATCTGTCAACAAACAGAGAATGCCTAGGAAAAACAGAAATGGTAAGGTAGGCATAACATCAGGAATTAAACCAATGCTTGCTACATTTGCACCTAGAAAAACTTGTTATAATTGTGGTAGCACTAATCATCTTGCTAGCTTTTGCAGGAAGAACAAAGACATTAATTCTTTACCCTCCAAATCTGGAGTGAAAAAGGATAATGTCAAACCAAGACCACAAACTCTGTGCAAACATTGTGGAAGTAGTTGGCACTCAATTTATACTTGCAAGAATTATCATGCTATTTATCATAATTATTATGAACTGAAACCTAATTTGAAATGGGTTAAAGTTGATTCTGCAAGTACTAAGAATGAAAATGTTAGTTTAAACTCAGATAATGCTAAATCCGCTGCAAAAACTAACAGATTCAATAAAGCAAAAGGATCCAAGCAAGTCTGGATCCTTAAAACTAACAATCAGTGATTGTTTGTGATTGCAGTGCACCAGGGTAAGTACCCTAGTCGTGGACAGTGGATGTTCAGGACACATGACTGGAAATAAAGCCCTGCTATCAGAGTATGAGGAGAAGGCTGGCCCAAAAGTTTCCTATGGAGATGGCAACATAGGACATACTCTGGGATATGGCAATATTAATCTTGGAAGTGTCATCATCACAAATGTAGCTCTGGTTCCAGGACTCAAGCATGATCTGCTATCTGTGAGTCAAATCTGTGACAGAGGATATCATGTAGATTTTCAGCCTGAATATTGTCAAGTCATCAGTAAATCTACAGGGAAAGTTGCTCTAGTTAGAAACAGACACAATAACATCTATGAAGTAAAATTGTCAACAAACACTGATGGCAAAGCAGTGTGTCTGTCAACAAGAATGTCCAGTGAAGAGAGTTGGAAGTGGCACAAGAAACTCTCTCATTTAAATCTGAACAACATCAATGAGCTAATAAAGAATGATCTTGTAAGAGGTTTACCAAAGTCATTGTTGAATGTAGAAGGCCTGTGTGATTCTTGTCAAAAGGCCAAACAGAGAAAAGCCTCTTTCAAGAGCAAATCTGAGTCTTCAATTGTTGATCCTTATCATCTTCTACATGTTGATCTTTTTGGACCAGTGAATGTCATGTCACTTGGAAAGAAGAAATATGCTCTTGTCATTGTTGATGAATACACCAGATACACATGGGTGTATTTTCTAGCAAAGAAAGATGAAACTGCATTAACACTGGCAGAACATATAATACAACTGGACAAAGGGTCAGAGAATCAAGTGAAGATTATCAGAAGTAACAATGGAACTGAATTCAGGAATTCAACAATAGAAGAATTTTGCAAGAGTAAAGGAATCAAACAAGAGTTTTCTGCACCTGGTACTCCACAACAAAATGGTGTAGTGGAGAGGAAAAATAGAACCTTGATAGAAGCTGCCAGAACCATGCTAGATGAAGCAAAAGTGCCAACATATTTCTGGGCAGAAGCAGTTCAAACTGCTTGTTTTACTCAAAATGCAACACTGATCAACAAGCATGGTAAAACACCATATGAAATGGTGAAAAAGAAAAAGCCAAATCTAAAATATTTTCATATTTTTGGATGTAAGTGCTTTATGTTGAAGACTCATCCTGAACAGTTGACCAAATTTGACCTAAAGGCAGATGAAGGAATTTTTGTTGGCTATCCACTGTCAACTAAAGCATTCAGAGTTTATAATCTGAGAACTAGAGTGATCATGGAGTCTATACATGTGTCATTTGATGACAAGAAAATAACTGGACTTGAAGATGTTAATGAACATGATCAACTACACTTTGAAAATGAAGATTTATTAAACTCGGATGAAACAGATCTGACAAACACTGTTGAGGTCAATTCTGAACCTCTACTGGTAAACACTGAAGAGACTTTTCAATCAGAAACAAGGGAAGAACTAGTTGAGGGGGAGCATGAAGAATCACATCAAAGTGATAATTCAAATACTGATAGTGACTCAGTTGATAACTCTGAATCAAACTCTGTTGATTCAAACTCTGATCGTTCAAATTCTGAACAGTCACATTCAGGGGGAGCATCAGAAAATGAAGAAAGGCACCAAGAAAATCAGGAGAGCATGGATCAAGGGGGAGGATCACATGATGACAGAAGCAATCTGCCTTCTGCAAGAAAATGGACTAAGTCACACACACCTGATTTGATTATTGGTGATCCAGATGCAAGAGTAAGGACAAGAAGTGCAACAACAAATGAATGTCTGTTTCATGCATTCTTGTCACAAACTGAGCCAAAGAAAGTAGAAGAAGCTCTTAAAGATGCTGACTGGATAACAACAATGCAAGAAGAATTAAATGAATTTGAGAGAAATGAAGTGTGGACCCTAGTACCAAGGCCAAAGAACAGATCCATTGTTGGTACTAAATGGGTTTTCAGAAATAAAACTGACAGTGATGGTGTTATCACAAGGAACAAAGCAAGACTGGTAGCTAAAGGCTATTCACAGCAGGAAGGAATAGATTATGATGAGACTTTTGCACCAGTTGCCAGATTGGAGGCAATAAGGATGTTTCTTGCCTATGCTTCTCACAAGAAATTCAAGGTTTTTCAAATGGATGTGAAAAGTGCTTTTCTGAATGGAAAACTTGAAGAAGAAGTATTTGTTGAACAACCACCTGGTTTTGTAGATCCAAAATATCCAGACCATGTCTACAGGTTAGACAAGGCACTCTATGGACTTAAGCAGGCACCAAGGGCATGGTATGAAACTCTTGCTAAATTTCTACTAGAAAGTGGGTTTCACAGAGGTACTATTGACAAAACTCTGTTTTACTTTCAATCTGGTAGTGACCTGCTCTTAGTTCAAATATATGTTGATGACATTATTTTTGGATCTACTAATGATAAACTCTGTAAGAGGTTTGCCAAGCTCATGCAGTCAAGATATCAAATGAGTATGATGGGAGAGCTAAGCTATTTTCTAGGCTTACAGGTGAAGCAAACAGATGATGGAATTTTTATTAATCAAGCAAAATATACCAGAAATCTTCTCAAGAAATTTGGCATGCTTGACTGTTCATCTGCAACAACTCCCATGGCAACTGCAACAAAACTGGACAAAGATACAGGGTCATCAGTGGATATGACAAGTTACAGAGGAATGATTGGTTCTCTACTCTATTTAACAGCTAGCAGACCTGGTATCATGTATGCCACCTGTCTGTGTGCAAGGTTTCAGGCAGATCCAAGGGAACCACATTTAACAGCTGTGAAGAGGATTTTCAAGTATCTCAAGGGCACTGTAACTTTAGGGCTGTGGTACCCAAGAGAATCAGATTTTAAGCTACTTGGTTACTCTGATGCAGATTTTGCAGGCTGTAAGATTGACAGAAAAAGCACAAGTGGAAGTTGTCAATTTCTTGGTGACAGACTTGTGTCTTGGTACAGCAAGAAACAAAAATCAATATCAACATCTACAGCTGAAGCAGAGTATATTACTGCTGGTAGTTGCTGTGCACAGATTCTATGGATGAAGAATCAATTGCTGGATTATGGGTTGAGGTATAGCAAAATACCTATTTTTTATGATAATCAAAGTGCTATTGTAATGACAAGTAATCCAGTACAACACTCAATGACCAAGCACATCAGCATAAGGTATCACTTTATCAGAGAGCATGTAGAGGAAGGCAATATTGAGCTTCACTTTGTGCCTACAGATCAACAACTTGCAGATGTCTTCACAAAGCCTCTAAGTGAAGCAGCATTTACAAGACTGGTCAATGAACTAGGGATGGTATCTGGTTTTGACTAAAAATGTTGGTTAGACTCAAACTTTTCTAATAAAATGTGCTGCTCATATTTCTGTAAATTGCTAAAGTGCTATGTGAACCTTGTTAATTAAACTCTGTTATGCATACTCTGTTCACATGTTTCTCTTCTCACACTGGTAAACTCTGTCAGCATGATTGTTGGTCATACACTGTTAATATGTTTGATAAACTCTGTGAATTCTAAGTTGATTTTTGTCTGAATGAAAATACCAATGAAGAAAAATGTATGAAGCATGATTCTCAGTGAATAAATCAATATTCTTTCTGAGTCACTGTGATCTAATCAGAAATTGTGCAGTAAGTTAACACAGCATGATACTGTTTCATATTTAGAGCATCTCTTAGTTTATTTGATCTTAAACTCTGAATCTATGAATACTGAGTGCATTGCCTCTCATGAATAACTTCTGATATTGATGAATTCTAAACTCTGATTAGTAACACTTTGTTTCCAAGACACATAGTTTTTGGTGATTCCTTGTTTGCACTTGTGAAAATTTTAAAACTTGAGATGTGTCATTGTTTAGTTTGGTGAGAAACAGTTCATGTCTGCACCCTGTGAGATTTTGAGCCGAATAAGTGATTGATACATTTTATATCAATCAGATTTTATTGCTGTGTGATGTTCATCAGTAAGTATGTTGCTCTAGAACTTGCATTAAACCATTTTGAGACTACATGATATATGTGTGCATGAAAATGATAAAGGCACTAGGATTTACCATCTTTCTTCAAACACTGTTCAAAATTCTTTTGAACACTGTTCAAACACTGTTCAAAAATTCTACCCTTAGTAAACCCCTTTGAGCCTAATTAACTGCTCATTTTTCTTAAACTCTGTAATATTAAGAGCAGTTATATTCTTTTAAAAAAAAAATCAAATGCAAGCAGGTGAGTGTTTCTCAAGAAAAGAAAAGTTTACTCAGTATATATATATAAAAAAAAGGGTATATATACTGATCATCTTGTACAAATGTGTACTAACAGTTTGACTGAACACTTTAGTCTGTTAAAATTGTTCAGTTCGAAATTCACTCATGCTAAAAATATCTCTTCTCACATGTTTGATCTTACTACATTACAACCCTGAACAAAGTCCTTTTGATTTGTGCATATATGTAATCGAAGTAGTGTAGATTTGGTGGAAATTCAAGCTTATGGTAGTATCTGCTTTTATTGATTGAATTTGAGCGAAAACACTTCACCTAAACACTTGTGTGCTGTGAGAGTTTGTGAGGAAATCCTTGACATGTAACTCACTGAATGATGCTTTGATGTTTATCTCCTGATCTTTTTGTCTATAATGATTGTGTGCTTACTTGGATAATCATGAACATAAATGGGAACAGGGGTATTCAGAATTCTGTATTTAAGGAACTACAGAGTTTAGTATTCATCATATACTCCGTGTTTAATATGAGAGTTTGTGCATTCAGTGTTTATTGATTTGATTTATGGATTTTATGAAATATTAGATGCTATAAAAATTGATTTGGTAAACTCTGCTACTCACACACAAAAATCACAACTGTGCATTTTTGAAAGGGTTTTTGTGATAAAGTTTGAAAATTTGACAAACACTGATTGATTGTGTTACGTACTCTAAGGTAAATTTTCATTAAGATAATTTGAAAATTTTGGAGTAAATGGAGTGGTTGACAACTGTTAATTAGTGTATTTAGTGGTAAAGTGTCTTGATAAATGGAACGACAGCAGTAATAATGGCTTTTACTGCGCGTGAATTAAGTGAATCGCTGCATGTTTGACACGTGTCCCACTTTCACCCACTTACTCATCATTATGTATCACTTTCGCACTTCTCAAGGGAACAGTTGCGTATTTTCATGTAAAAATGTTTGAGTTTAATTTTAATTACTACTCAAATTACTTTTTGCTACAATCATTACTCACCCACTCATATTCACTTTACCAAAACACAGTTCTCTCTTGTTTTTCACTTTGGCATTTTCACAAACACCTTTCTTGCATATCATTTTTACTGTCGATTTTTGCTTATTTCTTGATCTAATGGCAACAAAACCTTTCACTTCGTTTGGTCTACGTTTTGTGCCTAACAATTATGCAGCTCTACTTGAGAACGATCGTGCTCCAGAAGCGTTTCATCTGATGCAAAACTTTCTTCGCGACTCTGAAATTGGGCAAGCGTTGGTTGAACCTGCTACTCTATCTGCTTCTCAGGTTGTCACTTTCTGGCAAAACTCAAGGTATATAGAAGGAGGGGAAAATGGAACTCCGTCTATCATCTTCTCTCATGAAGAACAAGAGTTTGTGATTACTCCACAAACTGTTCGCGAGACCATGGATTTCGACACACATACTTCGTATGCTGTTGTCTCTGAGCAAAATCTGAGAGAGATGTTAACAGAGATTGGGTATATGGAATCTCTTGCAAAGCTGGGCAGTGTGAGGAGGCCGAATCTGAGAAAAGAGTGGAACTTTTTCTTTGACTGTATCACCAGGACATTCCAGAAGAAGGTCACCAACTGGGATGCTATTCCAATGGACAGTCTGCAAATTGGGTATTCTATACTCTATGGCAGTAATTTTGATTTTGGTCGTTATGTGTTAATGAATTTGGGTGATAAGTTGTCAGAGTCTACTACAGTTTATTTTGCTAGATTTTGTCAACTTTTGTTCAATGCATGTGTACCTGGGTTAACAGTTGATGAAGCTGATGAGATTCAACCCTTTAGAGTCACTAAGAGAATATTCTCTGATATGACTAACAAAGATGTTGGTAAAGACATACCTCCTTTTGTATTGCCACTTGCCTTACAGAACTTTGTAAATCAACCACAAGATTCTCAATCACCACAAAATGACCCACATCAACCAGAAACACAACATATGCCTGAACCTTTAGACACTGATCGTACTGAAACCATACCATTTCAACCTATACAAACACCTGAGCCAACACCAACAACTACTGTTAATCATACATCACCTCAAACACAAACTGAAACAATGAATCCAACACCAACAAACCCTGTCACTATTACTCACCCACAACCACCATCTAAGTCAAAAAGGAATAAGCATGCTGCAATTAACACAAAACATTCTAAGGCTAAACAGACATCTCCAAAGGCTGTTTATTCCAGAAGATTCAAAGAAAGAGCAAATAGACCTTCAACACCACCAGCTGAGGACAGTTCTAGTGAAGATGAAGAACTGATTCCAGTACCTCAAGTTAAGAGGAGAAGGCTCATTCTCACTGATTCTGATGATGAGCATGTTGATGAGGCTCAAGAGAAAATCTCTATTGATATTCCTACTGGTGAGATAGAGGTTATCATAGAACCTATTATAACAGAATCAGGAGCAAAGATTGCTGAACCAGAATCTGCTAAGGTTCAAGAAAATGAAGATGTTAGAGATGCTTTGCCTACAATGGAAGAGTTTGATGAAACTCCAATTTCTTTTAATAATGAAGCATCTACTCCAACACTCATGGAGGTTACACATTCTGTTGATACTGGTGTTGCTGATGGGCCTACTGTTGTTCTTGAAGACACTGAGGTTGCATCACACACTGAATTAAACTCTGATGCCCATCATATTTCTGATCATGGTGAGGAGATTGATAAACCAGAGAAGGTTATTTCTTCAGAGCAGATTCAAGCTGATAAAGGAAAACAGGTTGCTCAAGAACCTGTTGTTGCTCAAGATGAAGACATTGCTTCTGTTGCCCCTACTAATGAGTCAATGAGTGATTCAATTGAAGACAAGAGTACAGGAGCTGAAAAAGCACAAGCTCAAGCTGATGGTCAGAAAACAGGAAAAAAACCAGATTTTGCTGGGCCTTCTGTCAATGAAATTGATGACAATTATTTGACCAAACAAACTGCTGATTGGTACAAGTCAGATTGTATTTTTCCTCCTGGAAGGGCAGCTATGTTTCTCCAGGCAAATTCTTCGAAGATTACAAATCCAGATATTTTCACTTGTTTGCAAGGAACAGTGATTCAGATCAAGACCTTGAATCATAGATTTGATGATACTCAGAAATCTATTGTTGATCTTCGGACAGAGGTTGCTACTCATGAGGAGAAATCTCAACTAGCTAATGCTAAGCTTTTTCAACAATTCTCCAGAGCTCAAGCAAATTTTAATGACAGACTGAGCAAAGTTGAACAGAATCAGCTTTTACTGACTGAGAAGGTTGATTCCATTGCAAACTCTCTTGAGTTAATCACCTCAATTCTGATTCAAGATGGTGATGATGTCAAAAAGGGGGAGAGAATTGTTAAAACCAAGTGTAAGCAAACTCAAACTCTGTCAAAGAAAGATCATCTGGATGATGAAGGTGCCAATGCTGAAAAGGGCCTAAGAAGTGCAAATCCTAGACAAGGACATGGAAGGTCTACGAGGTCAAAGCCGAATTTGGTGATAGATACAAATATTCAGAGTACTTCTGGTTCAAAGCCAAAGGATTTGTCATTCACTGACAATCCACAAACAGATGAAGAATTGGCTGCAAAACTATTTCGTGAAGAGAATGCTGAAGCTACACTTGAGGACATACAAGCTGAAGAAAAGCTGTTGCAGAAAGAGCATTTAAAAGCTCAAAAGTCCAAGAAAGTGAAGAAAACTGTTAGAACTTCAAAGTCTTCAAGGCCTGTAATGAAAGGAATTGAGATCAAAGAAAAATTATCTGGTATTCAAGAAGAAGAAGAAGAAGAAGAAGATAAAGGAAAGCTGATTAGAAAGTCTTCTCTTGATGCCAAGCTGAAGTTAAAGGGGGTGATGGGTGAAGAGAGCAAGAATAAGATGATAGTTACAACCTCTGTTGATACACATGTTGTATAGAAGAATGAAGACACAACCTCTGTTGCTGCACAAGTTGTGACCACACCACTATTGTCTTCTCAGTTGAAATCAAAGTTTGGAAAAGGAGTTCTTCATGATTCAAGTCTAGCAGCTACAGCTCCAGTTACAGCTCCAATGGATTTCACTAATGGTAGAGCCTTATCTGGTAAAATCGGATACAACAAAGGAGGCATAGGCTCACATAGGGATAAAAGACAAAATGTTGCTCCCAGAGATCCTTCTTCACTGTCTGTTCCAGGTCGTGGTGTCACTCAAGAGAGTTTAGACAGACTGGAGTCAGTACAGCTTGTCTATCAGAAGAGTTTAGGAAAGGATTTTCTGCTATATTTCATGGCTGATGGAACAGTGTTCAAGATTGCTGAGAATGATATTGATTTAAAATACTGGGAAGAACTAGAGTATGTTCTGTATCTTTTCAGAGTGAGAAATCAAAGAGCTCAGTCAGTTGCAAATGTGCTTAGACAAAAGATGATTCAGAATCTTGCACGAAGAAATATGAAGTACAATAGCAAGTATGTTCCGAAGTACAGAGATTGGAATGGGAATCTGATAGAAATGGAAAAGGGGACTACAAAGCTGAAGACTGATCTTGGAATTACTGTTCTGGATTTTAATGTGAAGTCTGAAGAAGTGAAGTATATCAGATTGGGGAATGAAATGAGAAGAAACAAGATCTATGATCTCAGAGCTGCTATCTTTCAAACTGATGAGAATGATCCAGATTTAAGAGAGATCAAGGAAGCTATGCAGATTGAACTTGAAAATGCTGAGAGGAGACTGTTGATTGATTATCTCAGAACAACTCCAGATCTTGAGGAGGTTAGGTAGACAGAATTTGTAAGTAATTCGAATTTTCTGTAAATTTTGCTAAGTCAAGTTTAAACTCTGATTATATGTTAAACACTGTGTTTTTATTTGTTCATTTTGACATCATCAATTACTGTGAACTTGTACATTTTTCTAATGAACAAGTTGGGGGAGATTGTTAGATATAATTGATGTGATTTAATGTCAGTGTTTAAGTGTTACAGGTAAAAAGAGTTTAACTTATTGGTTGAAAGCAGTTGTAACAGAGTTTGAGTATACGCTGATAGCTGGAAGCGCAAACGCTGACAGAAGAAAGCGTAAACACTGCTAGCTGAACACATGGAAGCGCAAACACTGTTAGCTTGGAGAGCAACAGAGTTTGCTAAAGTCTGTCTACTGGAAGCGTCTACAAGTCAACAGAGTTTAAAGATTAATTTAATATTAATATGGAAGCGATATCTTTGAAGATTGGATAGCTGTCAAAGAGATCGAGTTGACTTAGAAGACGTGTAGCAATCGTAATTGATATCAATTGTATAGCTTAATTTTAGGAGAATCAATTAACGATTGTACGTAGCTGTATATCTTATAAATATAGTTAGGTTAACCCTAGAAGGGTATCCATCTTGAACGAATATCATTTTTGTAACCTAAGCAGCTCTCTGTGATATTTTAACATCACTGAGAGAGGAATTATTAATTCCAAACAGTTTTAAGAGTTAAAACGTGTGTTCTTGTTATTTACTCATACGGTACTTGATTATATATTGTGTATTCGACCTAACATAACTCATATTCAAGAGAGCGCTAATATCAACATAGGTCCCTTTTTCTTTCAAAATCAATACATCACAAGGTTAATTAACTATAAACAAGCTAGCAAGTAGAATTAATTAACTAGAGGACGCACTAGAATTTGAGATGCAACAAAACTACTTTGATTTCAATCAAGACTAAAGAAAAGAAAATACTTGCCGGTGACAAAACAGTGATTCTCAAACTCTACTCCTTTGCTGTTAATATTTAACCAAGCTAACACCTCTCCAAAACTTTGTTTATACACCAAATGAAACTGATTTGAACCCTTCTTGCCTAGCTTAAACTATTCCCTTACCAATTACCTCAGTTACTATTTCTTTCCTGAACTTCTTTCCATACTACACAAGACCTGAACACCCTTCTTCACCCACTTCCATCTATTGTTCCGAGAAAGAAAAAATCAATTATTTCCACCGACTCCAAATTAGATAAGCGGAATGACTTCTTTGTTGGACAGGTGTACGTCTTACCAGATTTTTCTGGAAAGTAGAGGTTGATCTGTCCACATGTCTTTACTTCCCCCACAAAATATATATATATATATATATATATATATATATATATATATATACATAAGTATTATTATTATTATCATTAATACTATAATATATGATATATATTTATGGGGTATCACATTCTCCCCCACTTAATGGGATTCTGTCCCCAGAATCAGGTCTAAGAGTGAAAAAGATGTGGATACTTCTCTCTCATTTCTTTTTCAAGTTCCCAGGTGGCTTCTTCGATTTTATGATTCCGCCATCTAACCTTTACTGATGGTATGATTTTGTTTCGCAGAATTTGTTCCTTCCGATCCACAATTTCCTCTGGCACTTCTTCATATGACAAATCTTGATTTATTTGTATTGGTTCAAAATTTATCACATGTTTAAAATCAGCTTTGTAAGGCTTCAACATTGAAATCATAATACTACTTTATTTGATAATTATATTGAAATTCTACTAAATATTTTATTGATCTGAAATTCTACTAAACTCTACTAAATATTTTATTTTGTTAATTACTTTGAAATCATAATACTACTTTATTCGAAGATTCTGTTAAGTGTTTTGATAAAATGTTTAACTTTTTATAAAATTTGATCAATAAAATATTTATCAAAACACTTTTAGGAATCTCAGTCTATTATTCTAAATATAATAGAATACTTATTGGAACACTATAAAGAATTTTTTATTCCCGTAAAAGTTTATGTTTTACTTTTAAGATAACTATTTCGATTACAATGTCCATATTTTTTTTTGGATATTTTTGTAATATCAAAAATTATTTACCATAACTAACTTGTACATGAATCGTGTAAATTATTTTTGTGTATATGAATCGTGTAAATTATATTTGGATATAAAGAACATTAGAATCGTGTTGAAAGGAACTTACCACGCGATGGGTAAGAGTTTAAAATTGATTGTATAATGTTATTGATTCAAATTTAATTTACAGAGAACAAAATCGTAGAAAATCAATACAAACATGGCAAGTTATTGATAGACTTGCATTTAATTTGAAAAATGACATAACCGACTTACATATGGCAAGTGAAATATTTACATATAACAAAATCTTAGGAAATCTTTGGAAACTTATACTAGTACTTCCATATTTCAAAAATTTTCCAGAGCAAGAAAATTCAAACCACAAACTTCCATGATTGTATTCCTCAGAACACATAGCAGAACTTAAAGTATCAGATGATTTGACATCAAAGTAGATGATAACACATCAGTCAAAAGTCTAGGGTTTATTCTCAATAAGGTTCATCTTGAACAGGACACCTACAAGAATCAATAATCTGTTAGATTATTGTCAAAATGTCAACAATATTAGGCTAATGTTAGGCTCCTATGTTAGGCACCGTCTAGACTTTGGGGCATTAAGTTTTCTATATATAGACTCCTTCATCTCCTGTAATAACTACACACAAATATATACAATCTCTACTTCTTCTGTAAACTCTTTATTATATAAATTTAGCATGGTATCAAAGCGGGAGTAGAGATCAGGAGGAGTATTTCAGTTGAAGCTTGTGGTTTTTCAAGGAAAACATTAGCTTCCCAGATTTATATTTTCAACCAAAAGCCCCAAAAAACATAACCCTAACCAAGATACGAACACCTACTAGTGTAGAGCTGTAAGGGGCAATTCACGGGGCAATTCATTGGTTCAATTCCAGCTTGTAAACACCACCATACACGCTGTCACGTGCCACCTGTATTATGGAGACCTTACAAGGCAGATCCGACCAGTCTTCTTAAGGGAAGGCTGATTCATCTCCTCCAACCGATTCAATCCATACAACGACCTTAAAATTTTAGTTGGTAGATATCATGATATCCCACCGTTTTATTATGTTGCTGCAAATAAAATTGTTGGGCCTAGGACTCTAGCTTCAGGTGATGTTCCTTGTCAAGGTGAGTTCATTCATCAAGAAAATCAAAGCAGCAAAAGTAGTTGTATTTTATACAACACAGTTCACTGCTATATCTTGCATTCATCAGCACCTTCTGTATTTTTTGACGGCCTAAAATATACTGTGTGGTCGAAAATTCGATAACCGGTATCCTAAAAGACTCAATAAACTCAAGATCGGTCGATTCTAAAAATGGGTATAGTTGGACGCTCAGATTAAGCTCAAGGGCTACTAGTGTCCACTCTTCAATCCCAAGATAGGTCTTTCATCCGAAGATGGGATTTCGAGTGAGGGGGCGTGTTAAATATCAAGATACTATGACATAAGCGCTTAGGTAGTAGCCACCAAGTTGTTAAAGAATGTTAAAGTCAAGCTCACCATGTTCACCAACTAAGCTCACCAACCAAGCTCACCAATCAATCTTAGACTTTATGTACTAGTCAACAATATTAGGCTAATGTTAGGCTCCTATGTTAGGCACCGTCTAGACTTTGGGGCATTAAGTTTTCTATATATAGACTCCTTCATCTCCTGTAATAACTACACACAAATATATACAATCTCTACTTCTTCTGTAAACTTTCTATTATATAAATTTAGCAATTATATCAGAACACCTACATGAATTTCAACAGAATACATCATTCACATAATTCAGAACACCTACATGAATTTCAATAGAATACATCATTCACATAATTCAAACACCTACACTCAGATATCTCAACCCCATTTCAGTTAGCCACTTACGTTGATCCAATTAAAGCTTGTCTGGAAAAAACGTATTAATGTATAGAGAATAGTTGTAAGAACATATACAAGAATGTGATTTTATACACACCACTTGTATTACATAAAATATTTTATGGATTTGTATGATCGAAAACAAAGTCGCATAAGAAGAACACATACAAGAATTTACCTTACAAGAACACATCTGTCAAGATCCGTGATTGAAACCTTACAATATAAGTTGTTCTTCTTTCTGTGCAAAGGAAGTTACATGTAACATGACAGTTCTACAACATAAACTCATAAGCCATAAGTAAAGAATCGTTCCATATGAAATACAGGGGACAAAGTACAAACCATCTTGAGTCACCAGAGGATAATCTGAAACACTGAGATTAATAAACCAATCCCAATCCTTAGTTCTCTTAAGAAGGATGACACATGCATGAAGAGTATTAAAAACCATTATGTGTGTAACCATTATGAAAAGCCTTGAACAATGATCTAGGGTTTTTTGTGTATGTAAATATGTGGTTAACGCATCATCTTATGAATGAAAATTTTTACAATATGAATCGCATAGACAATATTTACGTGTTATTTATGCCTTGATATTTTTTCCAAAATTGAAAAAGATTCACCTCTATAATCAAATATTGATTTAAAGATTATTTCCTTTTCTAAATGAAATTATGTACGTATAATAATTGTTGGTGGATTCTAAAAGACCTTGATCTATCTAAATTATTACAATAATGCCATTATGTCTTGTATAATGTAATTAAAATGAATATTATTAATGGGCGGTCTAGATGGGAGTTCTCTAGTTCTCTTGATAAGGAGGTTCTCCCTAGAACCTTACCCTATATATATATATATATATATATATATATATATATATATATATATATATATATATATGGTCTTGTTCTAATAGAAACTAACTTAGAATAAAAACAAGAAACTAAACCAAAATTAAATATTTCAAGCTAATCTAATGACCAAACTATGGGTACCCCAATACAAAAAACGTATAAAATTATTGGCTCTATTCAACAAAAAAAATTTAAAAAAATTAAAAAAAAATTAAAAAAATTATTGTTCACGTGATGACGTGGTAGTGACGTCAGCACGTGAACAATAACTTTATTTATTTATTTTTTTATTTATTTTTTTGTTGAGTAGAGCCAAGAATTTTATAAGTTTTTTATGAAGATGCCCCTAGCGGGGCCATTAAAATAAATGAAATATAATTTATTTAGTGTAGGTTTCTAGTTTTTATTCTAAGGTTGGTTTCTATTTGAACGCTAGCATATATATATATATATATATATATATATATATATATATATATATATATATATATATATATATATATATATATATATATATATAGGCTAGCGTTCAAATAGAAACCAATCTTAGAATAGAAACTAGAAACCTACACTAAATAATAAAATTCTTGCCTCTATTCAACAAAAATATAAAAATAATAATAAAAAGTTACTGTTCACGTGCCACGTCATCACGTGAACAGTAACTTTTTTTTAATTTTTTAATTTTTTTGTTGAATAGAGCCAATAATTTTAAACGTTTTTTGTATTGGGGTACCCCTAATTTGGTCATTAGATTAGCTTGAAATATTTAATTTAGGTTTAGTTTCTAGTTATATTCTATGTTAGTTTCTATTAGAACAAGACCATATATATATATATATATATATATATATATATATACAAAACTCAGTCATCTGATAACAACCATATAGTCAAATTTAACTATTTCTATCATTTTTTTGGAGTATGTTCCAAGATGGTTATACATGGTTGTAAAGGCTCACACATGTCATTAATATACTTCTTTATTTCTAAAGATAGTATGATTCTCCGTAAAGCAGGTCTCGTAGGGGCACCCATCTTGATAGTCAGATTTAACAATTTTTATTAGTTGCAACTTCTGCAACCTTGTTTGCAATTTCTGTAACCTTGTTTGCAACCATGTTTGCAAAGGTTGCAACCATGATTGCAACTTCTGCAACCATGGTTACAGAAGTTACAAACATGTTTGCAACTTATTTGTATCAGTTGCAACTTATGAAAATTCACATTAGACATATTATTAAAATGCACTCATACCCATTAGACATATAATTAAAATTGCACATGTTTCATGTAAAATAATTATACGATATGACACATGATTTTATGGTAATATGAAGACAATATGATTTGATATGGAACAGGCCCTGCAGGGGCACCCATCTCAGGAATCGGAGTTAACTATTTTTATCAGTTGCAACATTTGCAACCATGTTTGTAACTTCTTCAACCATGTTTGCAAAGGTTGCAACCATGGTTACAACTTTTGCAACCATGGTTGTAAAGGTTGCAAACACGGTTGCAACCATGATTGTAAAAGTTACAAGCATGTTTGCAACAATTTTGCGACTTATGCCACAACATTTGCAACTTATACAAAAGTATTTGCAATTTTTTTAAAACTATTTGTATCATATTTAACTATTTGTATCAGTTGCAACTTATGTAACCATGTTTACGGCTTATGCAACCATGATTATAGAAGTTGCAAACATGTTTGCAATAATTTTGCAACTTATACCACAATATTTGTAACTTAATTACACAAACGTATTTGCAACTTATGCAAAAGTATTTGCAACTTAATTAACTAAGCCATTCTACTCAAAAGAAAAAAAAACTTAGCAATTCAGAAACACATGTCATATCAGTTCCATTGTTATTTTTAACTTAATAAACTTAGCAATTCAGATACATGTCATATCAGTTCCATTGATATTTGTAATAGTATTTGTAACTTTAATTTCTAAATAACTAATTTATTTATTAGATAAATGAGGATAACACCTCGTAAATTTATAAAGATCTAAAAGGAATATACAAGTGTTAGAGACCTCTCAAATAAAAAATCTTTTGGAACAACCTCCAAAAAGACAAAACAAAACACACTCCAAAAAAATAGCCGTGACACTCCCCACTTCTTCATCACCATTAAAGGGAATAAGGCATCTTTTTCCCTTTATACACCCGTTTGGGAGTAGTTCCAGCTCTAATTGAACCAAGAACTCTATGACTCTTGGATTCGTCAGTCATCAGCCGTTTTTTGAAGTTCCATCTCTTGATACCACCAGGTAAGAAAAAAATACAAATGGTCAGTTATGATACAAACTCGATTATTATGCATGAGTAAATGACAACCCACCTTGTTGCTTTTACATTGAGACAATCATATAATTTTATATTTTTAAAGACAATATGATTCTCCGTAGAGCATGCCCCTTTGGGGCACCCATCTTGGTAGTCAGATTTAACTATTTTTATCAGTTGCAACATTTGCAACCATGTTTGCAACTTCTGAAACCTTGTTTACAATTTCTGCAACCATGTTTGCAAAGGTTGCAACTTCTGCAACCATGGTTGCAAAGGTTGTAACCATGGTTGCAACCATGGTTATAGAAGTTGCAAACATGTTTGCAACTTATTTGTATCAGTTGCAACTATGAAAATTCACATTAGACATATTATTAAAATTGTACATGTTTCAAGATGATTATACATGGTTGTAAAGGCTCACACATGTCATGCATATACTTTTATATTTCTAAAGACAATATGATCTTCCGTTGAGCAGGCCCCGTAGGGGCACTCATCTTGATAGTCAGATTTAACTATTTTATCAGTTGCAACATTTGCAACCATGTTTGCAACTTCTGCAATCATGATTGCAACTTCTGCAACCATGGTTGCAAAGGTTGCAATTGATAAAAGTACACAGAATTTTAAAGCAATAATACTATGCAAAATTTAGATAAGTAATATCTAACTTATCTCCATTCTTAAGAAACAATCACAAGGCTGGCTTTGAATGGCCAGACATACTCAAAAGCAAGAAAAACATATCGCTGAATACATGCATAATTAACCAAATTTCAGTTAATCTAACTCATTATTTGTAAACTTGAAGCTTGCCTCAGAGGTAGTGACAATATTAGTATATATCATCATCATTTTGTCTCTGATAATACTTGCATATAATGCATCATTGGCAAACCATATAAGAAGTATACATACAACCAGACAGAAAAGGAATTCCACAAATCAATTACACACAATGAAACATTCAAAAGTAGCTAGATCCTCGGCTTCGATGATTCATGTTATTAAAAAAAATAATCATTATAAAATTTTATAATATCTAATTGCATCACTGGCTCATAGCATTAATATAATTACAGTGCAGGAAGAAATTTCATGTTAAGGCAAGTGATTATGTTAGAAAGGAAAATAATTTGGGAGTGCATC
This sequence comes from Kitagawia praeruptora, assembly GCA_037693485.1. Lineage (NCBI taxonomy): Eukaryota > Viridiplantae > Streptophyta > Magnoliopsida > Apiales > Apiaceae > Kitagawia > Kitagawia praeruptora. The sequence goes on from CM075353.1 coordinate 18,269,513, forward strand.
AAAGAGATTCCCATCGACAAATCATCACACAAACCCAAAAGGGTTTTCTGATGTCCCTGTATAGTTATCATCATTTGCACAAATTGAAAAACTAACAGCTCAATCAACCATTAATAAGAAATTCACTTCTAGATACAAAATCAACAAACATAATTTAAAAAAAGATGAATTGTGAGCAACAAATGAGCCTCAGATTTAGTTGTTTTCATAGTAGAAAAAGTATAATTATAAACCATCATTGGCAGGCACACATTTTATCACTTTAACAAGCAATCAAATTAGTCTAAATAAAATCATTTAAGCATTAAAATCAGATTTAACCTCTATAAATCAGATTGCATCAGAGAGATTCCCATCTCCTTGGACTTGTCATCAGTACCCTAGACTTGTTAATTAGGGATACAACTTCATCTACTACCAACTCTCAAGTGGCTCCGATGAAAACTCACGGTCGTCGTCGATTGAGAAACTGCTCCTGCGGGGCTTGTCAGTTGTAAGAGATGCTTGACTAAATCAATTGAAGGAGATGGTTGCTAGTAATAATTGTGGGGTGACTACAGTTGTTGTCGGCGATGAAGGTCGGGGAGGTGGAGGTTGAAGGTCGGCAAAGGAGGTGATGGACGAAGATGAAGGTCAAAGGTGGGGGTTTAGGAATTGAGTTTGAGAGATGAAGCAGATTGAGAGATAGATGTACCGTATTTTTAAAAAACCTGAAATAATGATCGTATTTTCATAATATTAAAATGTTGGATTGTGTATTTTTAAAAGCCTAATACTTAACATGGTTAGTTTTAAAAAAGTCCCCCTTTTTATACAAAAAAAGTATTAGTTTTCTCACGTGACTAAATAAGTTTCATTTTTTTATTTCCATAAAAAAAGATTCATTTTTATAACACATCATAGCTAGGATATAGGTTCCCTCTTTTCCGTAAAAGACATAATTTTTTTTTGGTGTGGATATTGTGATGACAAGTTATATTCGAATAACTTTTTTTTTTTGGTGTGGATATTGTAGTGACAAGTTATATTCAAATAACTAAATAATCAATTTACAAACTTAATTTAAATTGAGCGTAAGTAGTACGAGATTATCTCTCGTCGTCTTAGAATCTTGGATTCGATTTTCTCGCACTCCCCGATTCTCTCACTCCCCGAAAATTGTTAAAATAGATAATAATTTATATGATATATAATTTTAATTATTGAAAAAACAAAATTTACAAACTTAAATTAAACGAACAAATTTCTTTTAAAAAGTAATAAACCAACAAATCAATTCTCTCTCAAATATTTTTCTCATTTTAATTAAGTCGTGCCAAACAAGTCCTTAACTTTATCTAACAGCAAAAACAAAAAATCTACAGCGCTAGAACATTACTGTACATTTTAGGGATTGACTCTTCAGTCAAATTCATCATCACCTAACAAATCCACATGAATCGATAGATACATACATACACACACCGAATTAAATCAAACGAGATTGTTAATTCATCTTGTTTATACAGTTTTTAAGCGGTGGCGATGAGATTAATTGTGAAATTAGTGATAAATATCATACTAGTGTGTGTAATTTTAGTGTGTGAATCCGAATCAGCATCGGAAGCGTATCGGAGAGATCCAGGTCATCCGCAATGGCATCACGGCGCTTTTCATGATGTTAAAGATAGTGTTCGATCCGACTTGCGTCGAATGCTTCATTCGAGAGCTGAGGTCTTTGTTATGTGTGTTTTTGTGTGCCTGTTTCGATAAAATGTGTGTTTTAGTGAATTTACGCGGAATTTTAGCTCGAATTGTCGTTTAGCATAGACGATAAGGTCTCTTATATATGATCGCGTGTGTGCGTGTCGATAAAAAGTGTATTTGAGTAATTTTATGCGCAATGTTAGGTTGAATTGTCATTTGGTGTATATGATTAGGTCTTATATGTGATTATTTGTGTGTGCATCGATAAAAAGTTTGTTTGAGTAAATTTACGCGGAATGTTAGCTTGAATTGTCATTTTGTGTAGAGGATAAGGTCTCTTGTGTGTGTGTGTGTTGATGAGAGTTATATTTGAGTAAATTTATGCTTGATGTTAGCTCGAATTGTTATTTTTCGTAGACGATGAGGTCGTTTATGTGTAATGTGTGTGTGCGTGTTTGTCGATAAAAGTGAATTTGAGTGAATATATGGTTTATGTTAGCTCGAATTGTCGTGTGATGCATCAGTTTTGAATCCTTTGACTGGAGTTCTTTTCGGTTTGTGGTTTAATTAGGTAGACAGTTTAGCTAGGTTTGTCAATGTAGATATTGCTTTAGGTATGTGAACTGCAATTTGATTACTTCTACAGTGCGTTCCAGTGCATTACGATTATTATTAGCTTGAGTTTTCATTTGTAGCGTAGTTTTTGCATCATGTTAGTTGAGTTCTTTTACGTTTAGTTGGAATTTGGTTCTACTAGGTAAATAGTTATGAATGTTTGAACTTGATATGTTGAGTGAATACATTACTGCTTTAGCCTTTAGGTATTTGAATCGCAATATGATTAGTTTAACACCTTATGTTTGAAAACGTATTCGATGTTCGTTGATAGCAATTTGAAATGTGTTGCTGTAAGTGGCACTATAATTTATATAATGATTATGTTTACATTGACGTTTCGAGTCTATTGGGATACTTTTTAATCTCAAGGTTGAGTATTGGTTGTGCCTTCCTTCATTTTTTATGTGTTTATGTGGCGTGATATGGTAAATTAAGATATGGAAAACATCATCATGTTCCTTACGATGCCTAGGGCTCGAGACAGTTTTGGCCCAAGTCCACCTTTATTTTTCCAATTGTAGTATAGGTCATGTTCTTTCGGGGTAAGTGCATCCATCATTTAATGACTTGTATATACCAACATAATTTATACATTCATTTCTTACCCTTTTACACCTCTATTGTATGATGTACTATCATAGCAAAACCATGTTTAGTCATGTTTGAGTTGTTAGGTGGTGAATCTAATCGATTGCAATAGTTTTACTTCATATTTGACATTTTGTAGAAGAGCGCCCAATAAATTTATAATTTATTTGCAGGTCCCATTTCAAGTCCCACTTGAAGTAAATATTGTCCTCATTGGTTTTAATGGTGATGGAGGTTATCGGTATTCAATAGATTCCCAAAAGTTGGAAGAGTTTCTGAGAGTTGGTTTCCCAACTCACAGACCATCATGCCTTGAGACAGGCGAGCTCCTTGATATTGAGCATCACATTGTCTATAATGCATTTCCAGTAAGCCTCTGCAAATATTACTGTTGTAAATAGCACAATTTTTATGGTGGATTTTAATTTGGTTTGATATATGTTCCTAGTTTGTGTAATAGCAGAACACGAAGAATGTCATATTTGTTTGGAATTTATGTACAATTTTTAGGTCAGATCTGCAGATGTTGAAAGGAGGCTTTAGTGAATTGTTTTAGGGTCCAAAACTGGCCTATACTTCGTTAGATAGCATTATCTGAGGATTATGTATACTCTAGAGAAAAAAACCCATGTCATATTTCTTTTGAATGTATGTACATTTTTTAGGTCAGATTTGCAAATGTCAAAAGGCGGGTTTAGTGAATTGTTTTATTTTGTGTTCTAGTTCAACACTGGCCTGTACTTCATTACATAGCATTAGCTGAGGATTATGTGTACTATAGGGAAAGTAACCCATTTGGTTAAGATGCCAGCTAGAGTGCTTTAAAAAAAATAATTCGTAGGATTTTTTAGGTTTTTAACTTTTGTTTGAATTGTACTCACAACTCCTTGATCAGGGAAACATGTAATAATACTGGTCGTTTCACCGGAGATAAGTTGGTATAGCTATACAACATTAGATGATAGGATGCATTCTGTGTTTTTCTAAGAGTATAATGTTGTAGTACTTTTACAATAAAGGAAGGAAAGTGTGAAATTAGATTGCTGTATCTGTATTTGTTTAGTTGTACTCAATTTATATACTTACACACCGTAATCGCTACAGGCTGGACAACCAGAACTGATAGCACTTGAGAAAGCACTGAAATCGGCCATGGTTCCTACTGGGACAGCAAGAGAGGTGACAGTAACTACTTAATGTAGTTGCCACTAGTTACTTAATTGTGAGATGAATTCTAATTTAGTAGTATTTGTATAGGTTGATTTTGGTAGAGAGGTCTCCTTGTATGAAGTTGAAGCGACAAAAGTGGAACCTGAATTTAGTAGGTTATACTCTTACTTATTCGACATTGAGAGTGGAGGCGATCCTACAGAAGAGATGGACAGAAATACGCCAAGTGCAATATTTATTGTTAACTTTGACAAGGTATTGTGTGGCAGATACTAATAAAACAACTACAAGTTACACAGTAAATGTGATCACTATCATAATCACAGATCATTTTTTAGATTAGATACTGAAGGCCACTGTCAATGTTCTAATATCTCTTTAACGGTAATTGTTGTTAAGCTTGTTATTCCCCAGTCTGCTGTCATCCCTTCAAAGTTGCTGTACAGTTTCATCATCGTGATATTTAATCAAATAGCTGCCTCTTCTATGTACAGGTGAGGATGGATCCATATAACAAAGTTGATCTTGACAATTTAATGTATGGTAAGATTAACCAATTAACTGAAGAGGAGTTGAAGAAACAAGAGGGAGACTACATTTACCATTATCGTTACAATGGTGGAGGATCATCTCAAATTTGGCTAGGCTCTGGCAGGTAAATTTGTCTGAGCATACCATTGATTCGTGTAAGAACTTCATGTTTTTTCCGTCTTTTTCAATAATTTTTGTGAAGTACTAAGCATATTTTCAGTCGTCTCTCAGGTTTTATATTGATGATGCAGCCTATTACTAATACCTAATGTGAAATTGTGTTCAACTTGCTTGACCATAGGTTCCGCTGTTAGAAACTGTATTGGAGTTGAATTTTTTTTGTTTCCTTACTTTGCATCTGGCTTATGTCATTCAAAGATTCCACAGTGAGCTTGACCAAGAACTTAAAATAAAGAACTATTTGCTCTATTAATCTTGGAGGCATTTTACATAACCATTTCCTTCGTGGTATCGCCAGACACTAATAGAAGTGTTCAAGCTAACTAGAGCACCATTTTTTTAGATGACCAACTCTTTTAAAAACAATTAGCTGTTGGGAAAGCCTTTAAATGGATCCAATTCTCTTTTAGCCCCCCCCCCCCCCCCCATCGCCCTCCCCCTGCTCGAAAGCATTGACGTCCCATCTTAGGACTGAAGAGTGGGTGACTAGGAGCTCATGAGCATAACCTTACTGTCCAAGTTGAATATTTTAGAAGAATAAATTGAACAATGCATGCTAGAACGTAGGAACTCGAGGTTGGGTCATAATCTGTCTGTGGGGCTAAGGTTTGTTGAGGATCCCCGGGTACATTGATTTATCGATCCCGAACAAAAATTGTCTGACCAGTAAAAGGTCAAAAATGGGTTTGTGCCGCAGCTGTTGAGATGGAGGTATGCCCAGCCCAGGCCTGTGCGGTTCGGGCATGGCTGAACCATCTAGGGGAGCTAATGCATAGGGAAGAAGCTTAGATAAGAGAATACTTTCTCTCATCGGCATCTTCGGACGAAGCCAAAAAGAGGTTTTCCTTCTTAATTAGCTCTGCGAACGATTTTTGCATCACAGTAGCTACGAAAACCAACATCTCGCCATTTCCTTTCTTTGCTTCCACTTTTTTTCCTTACAATAAAAGTAAGGTTGGGTGTGTAAGACCCTTTGTTAGGATGCCCGGAAATTACTCCAAATTAAATTAAGGGTAAAATGCTGGAACCTCATGGGCAAGGATAAGGTAATGGAAATGATAAATTTATGACCTGGGCAGGATAAGAGAATTGATTGATGATGCTAGTGATGATGGTGAGGGACAAAATAATTTCATATGGATACAGCTCTTATTTGGGTGAAATGAAAAAAATGCGATCTTTGTTGTATAGGGGGTCCTGGCCTCCTGGGACTCAAACTCGCAACCACTCTGTCAGATACCATGTTAGATTAAAAACTCTTCCAAGATCTTAAGTTGCTGGGAAGACACTTCGGATCTTACATCTCTTTTAGCACCATTATCATGTTTTTCGAAAAAGTAAAGAGAATTTTGACACTATCAATAAATCATAACTTTACCCCTAAAATGACATGCAGTGCTGCTGTTAAGAAATTTTAACAGCATTATTAGATGTGCAGTTTGTATGTACTTGTAACAATGTTAAGGGTGTGTCTGGCTTAAAAAGTAATATACAAGCGTCCGATTATTTGTTGATTTCTTTGATTAGTCAATGTCTGATATTTTCTTAAATCTTTTTCTTGTTATGCTTTCAGGTTTGTTGTGATTGACCTCTCAGCAGGACCTTGTACTTATGGAAAGATTGAAACTGAAGAAGGCAGTGTCAGTTCTAAAACGCTCCCTCGTTTGCGAAATGTGATGTATCCACGAGGTCCAGGTTCAATTAGTGAGCCTTACTCCACTGACATTTTTTTTGGACGAGTTGCTTCTCTGGTTGCTACCACAATTGAGCATGTTATAGCTCCCGATGTTAGGTATGGTTGTGTTACTAATCATTGATAATGAATTCTAGGTCCTTCGATATTAAGTTTTGACATGTATACCTGAGCTTTACAATATCTACATTCATGGTGAAAATTTACCTATGAGAAAAGAAACTAGCAACACATGGTTATGTAATATAACACGTACGAAAGATAATAATGCTGTTTACCGTATATCATCACCGCATGTGAGGTCTTCTAAGAGCATCTCCTATAGAAGCACCCTTAAGGGGTGCCAAACATGTCCAACACAGTATATTAATAGCTTTTTATTTCACATCCATCCATGTCATATTGGCACCCTCCAAGTCCAATAGTTGGCATCTCATATAAGAAAAACTAGCTTTTCTATTATTTGTCTAAACAAATAATAGAAAAACTAGATATAATTAGGCATGGTTAATATATACTCTTAGTACAAATATTTGGTTTTTTCCATTCAGAGAGGGTGCCAAGACGGTGCCAAAAGTTGGCAACTTCTCTTGATACTTTTTGGGCACCCTTGTAACTCCAATAGGGAGGCACCCAAGAGTGCCATGTCACATAGATTTTGACACTCCTCTTGGAGATGCTCTAAGGTGGCCTTTGGTGTTAATGTTGCTAGTGTATGAGTTCCCACGTATATAGTTTTTGGCATTGGGTTTGGTATTTATAGATTTTTGCTTGATTTTATATTCTCATTTTAATTCGTTTTGGTATTGGAGACAAAATCCGAGGTACGTATTCAAAAAATTGAGGTATATTTAAAAAAAAATTATCTGCCTTGAATCTGTTGTGCTGGTGGTTCATGGTCAAATTTGCAATTTTAATGTCATGCACAACAGTAAATGCCAAGTTATGTGAGTCGCGTGACATGCATTTGTTTTGCCACTAGTTTTCAGGGGGTGCAGCAAGGATGTTTCGAGAAATTTTAAATTTTTAATCGTCTTTGGGTTGCATATGAATTTCCTCTTATAACTCTAGCTGACAATAGTGAAACTCTTTCCACTTTTGTCAAGTTGGCCATGTTGACCAAACCAAGTAAATTTTATCCGTTTCTTGTTCGTGGTAGCTAATTGCTTAAGGTCTTTGTTCGATTTTTAACAGGATTTATTTTTGTTTCTATCACATGGAATCAGGTTTGAGACTGTTGATCTAACTACTCGGTTGCTCATACCAATCATTGTCCTCCAAAATCATAATCGATACAACATCATGGAAAGAGGTCATAACTACAGTATAAACGTTGAAGCTATTGAAGCTGAGGTGAGTTTATTTCTCGTGAAATTTACAGTCCTATTCTTTTTCTTTTTTACTTGTGTTTGCAACAAAGCATATAATTATGCCAACACCTCGTCAGAAAATCACTAGCCTACTGGTGGCTTGTAGCTCCACTGTTACCATTGAAAGTACTAGTTACTAAAGGTGAAGTTTGACTTCTGGTAGAGGTATAGTGTGTGTGAGACTGTGAGTATTAAACTTCTTGCAATTAATCATTGCTTAAACAATCACTAAACCTATTTCAGTGGTCTCAAATTTTGATATTCATAAACAAAACCTCTTTGAAAGATTTAGAATTGTAGGGTTCCTTGAATTTTTTTGCATTTGTAGTGATTTATCTTGTCCTTTTCAGGTTAAAAAGATGGTACACAATGGGCAAGAAGTAGTAATAGTAGGTGGTTCGCATCTATTGCATCACCATGAGAAGTTGGCCATTGCTGTTTCCAAAGCAATGCGAAGTCATTCCCTTCAAGAAACAAAGAAGGATGGCCGTTTTCATGTTCATACCAAGACATATCTTGATGGTGCCATTTTAAAAGAGGTGCCCTCCCTTTAGTTTGACCTTACAGTTGGCTGGATTTGGAATTGACGATCTATTATGTACAATAATTCTTTGAAAAATTAATCCTTTTACTTTTTAATCTAATGTCGAGGTTATATGACATTAAGTAAAAAGCTCACGATAGAAAGGCGAATTTAAATATGACATTGAATAAAAAGCTCATGGAAAATAGGAGGCTTTGAAGGTTTAGTATTTTGCCATCTGTAATGCAGGGATTTAAATATGTTCCTAGAATGAGGTTGTTAGGCCATTTCACTGACTTTGTTGCTCCTTTGTTACAAAATAAAGATGGATATCGACTCATGTAGGTTGATCATTTTCCAATTTCCATATTAAAAAATCAATATGCAATTCAATTAGTTTTTAAGTTTATGCATATTGTAGACTATATTGAAATTGCTATTACATCTTTCTCAAAACTGAATTTATAATGTCAGTTTTGATTTTGAATTTGTAATGGCTTTTAATAAATATTTTCTTCTTCTTCATACGAATTTCCTTACTGTTTAGTATATGAAAATTATTGTTTTTTCATAGAATTCATTGCCCAAGTTACTTTTTCTTATATATCTTATTAATGCTCATTTCAGGAAATGGAACGATCTGCTGATGTGCTAGCTGCAGGTTTACTTGAAGTGTCTGATCCATCCCTCTCAAGTAAATTTTTCCTCCGCCAGGTTGTACTAAGTGATGGAGCAAATATCAAATTCTTCATTATCATGTGTAATAATTTTTTCTGTAGTTATATAGAACATGTTCTTTTGTGTGTGTTTAGTAATTCTTGTTAACAGTAGCACTAAAAGTAATTATGTTTCCACCAGCACTGGGCAGATGAGAATGATGGTTCAAGCGATTCAGTTTTAAAGCATAAACCTCTTTGGGCTACTTATAACCCCAAAAGAGGCAAGGATATGAAGAAAAAGAAATCAAAACAAGGGGATTTGTACCGGACATATGGAACAAGAGTGATTCCTGTGTGAGTGTACCAACTGTCCTGCTAAATTTATAGACTCCTTTGCCATTTGATTGCCCAAAATGTTGTTTGTTTGCCTTGTACTATGTGCACGTGTGGGGTAAATATGATAAAATAACATGTTAAAGAGAGAGGCAAGTGGTAAAATGAAATGTTCAAGACTTGTGGTGATTAAAAAAGGAGCAAAATAGTCCTTTCTTGATACTACAAACTAAAGGATGACTTAATGCTACCTTTTGTAGCAAATATTGGGTTTAGCTTTAGCAAATAGTAAAGCATTATTTATCACTTCCCATTTTCTTGGGTGGATAATGCAATCAACTTATTTATATATATGTATATATATATATATATATATATAATTGAAATACTGATTTTAAGCTGCAATTGATTATTTTAACAGCTTTGTTCTATCGTTAGCTGATGTGGATCCACACCTTATGATGGAAGATGAAAGTCTAGTATGGACTAGTAATGATGTGGTTATTGTTCTTCAGCATCAAAATGAGATGATACCTTTAAGGTACGTGATCGTAGAAATTAATCCTTCTCAAAGTGAAACGTTCATATTCCTTCTCTGTATTCCAGAATAAGTGACATCACATATAATTATAGACTGTCGCATACTCGAATTGTGTAATGTATGGGATATGTACTTCACATGCCATTAATTATTTTAGTACATCAAATACTATCGAACCCTTATATTACATTTTTAGGCTGATGTTGGGGAATCTATTTTAAAAGACGAAGTTCTATCTTGTAATGGCGGGAGTTGCAGCATAGCTTCATTCTGAATGGGTCATGCTAGTGTCCAAAAGGGTGCTATAACCATTAAAACCGTATATAAAGAAAATAATTATTATTTTTCTTGGGCGAATGATACCTGATTTTGTTGAGGCACATGTGGAATATCCGGGAGATGAGAAAAGGGATATAGGCTTTTTTATTGATGCAAGATTATTTTTTGGCAGTGAGCACTCATTTCTTTAGAAGACATATATAATAAGTTTGCTTGACTATGATCTCACCGTATTGAAAGTACAAATGTTGTTTCTAAATTTTGTACTATAATATTTTACTGGACAGTTATGTTTCGGAAATAGTGAGAAGGCAAGCTATACCATCTCAAGTTCAGCGCCATATAGTAGCTGGGTTGGCTTCTGTTGTTGGGGGAGTAAGTGCGCCATATGAAAAGGCTTCCCACGTGCATGAAAGGCCAGTAGTAAACTGGCTTTTGGCAAGTGGTTGTCATCCATTTGGGCCATTTTCAAATACTTCACAATTAAGTCAAATGCTTCAGGATGTCGCATTGGTAAGCCTAATCCAAGTTGCTCTTTTTTTTCTTTGCATTTTTTAGAAATGAGTTAGGAAGTAACTTGCTACATGGCATCCTTATTACCAAACCACTGGCGAGGCATTTATAGTTATTTTCTCAACCAACTTGACAGAGGATGTACATCTACTATTAATTGGCCAATCAGATCGCTGCTCATATTTCGTGGTATACTTCTCATATTTTACTCTTTTTAACAGAGGAACACAATATATGCACGTGTAGATTCTGCTCTTCATCGTATACGGGATACCTCAGAGGTGATTTGAGCTTTGGAAACAAATATTATGTATCTTTGCTCAGATATATGCTCATTGATAGGGTTCTTTCTACAGGCTGTTCAATCGTTTGCTTCTGAGCATCTGAAGACCCCTCTTGGTGAACCTGTGAAGGGAAAAAAGAACAAGTCAAGCACTGAGCTATGGTTGGAAAAGTTCTACAAGAAAACTACCAACCTGCCTGAACCATTTCCACATGAATTGGTAGAACGATTAGAGAAATACTTGGATGTGAGTCTTTATATTAACGATTTTTGTGCATGGACAATCTATGGCTCGAGTTTCTCATGATTATCTTGCATGAATGAAAACAGGGCCTTGAGGAACAGCTAGTAGATCTCTCTTCCCTGCTATATGATCACAAGCTGCAAGATGCACACCTAAACAGCTCTGAAATTCTTCAGAGCTCCATCTTTACCCAGCAGTAAGTTCTTGTGGACTGTGTTTGTCATTAATAATATGCTTTTTTTTTTATTCCCACAAACTAGGTTGTTTTGATGGCTTTGACTCGGTCATTTGTTTCATGATTATGAATAATATTTGTTGTGCAGGTACGTGGAACATGTTTTGATTAGCGAGAAGGAGAAAATGAGATGCTGCAGTATTCAATACAAGTTGCCTGTGCAATCTTCGCAAAACTTGATTTATGCCGGAATCCTTTTAGCAGGATTTTTCGTGTATTTTGTAGTAATTTTCTTTTCATCTCCTGTTCGCTGATGTAACACAAGAGGCACAATTTCCATTAGTTTTCAATGTCGTTGCAAGTTGCAACTGCATGATATATTCAGGCTTAGCTTGAACAGTATACACTTACAGAAGAGAAGCAATTAGAGCACCATCTGTTCCGGTTAATCGACTAAATGAGTGTAAAAAGGGATTCAGTGTCCCTGAATGCAATTTGCAACACCGTGCCTAGCAAAGAGAATGAAACAGTTTCTAGAAGTTCCCTGAAAATTTCAAGAGGCATGTTGTTATATGCTGCTTTGAGTAGTGAATTTTCTGTTAGAACTCTAGTCAATCATTTTTTGTGTGCAATACAGGAGAAACAATTTGGAAATGAATTGATGTGTTGTATTGGTGATATTAAGAATGCTACAATGTGCAGGAAGTTCTAGTAATCTAGTTTACCATGGTACTCTTTTCGATTAAGGTTTGGAACATTGTCACTTGTCACCATGGTACCGAGCTGTAAAGGCTTAAGATTACCTAATGGTTATTCAGTGCCCTCTTCTATCTTTTGATTTTATTCCAATCTTTTCGAAGCCAAAATTTTCGTCTGAAAGACTGCACAGTAGAATTGATGTACTGAGTTTTTCTTTTTCTGCTTTTTAGTAGTTTAGTTATGAATACGTTGCTTTAGGCCAGGATTTAAGCACAAATTTACTTAATTCTGAGCCAGGATTTTGTGTTTTAGGCTGATTAATGGTTCTTCGCTTGACTGAGCTGCATTGAAATAATAAGTTTTTTCGTAATAAAATTTTCCGATACAAGTTTAGTCAAACACTTTGTAAGTTTTCTTTTGAAAAGAAAATATATAAGATTAATTTACAATAACAACAGTAGCTTCTTTTAGCACTGGTTATATTACTATTCAGAGATGTGTGGGTTTCAATCTGACAGTTAGGTTTTGAATACCAAATTTGAGATTGCATGAAAAGAAAACTGATATCTACTAATTACATAATCAAACTGTTCAATAGATCTCACGACCATTATCGGAAGATTTTTTCTATATTTTTGGTATCTGATATGGGCTAAAAGTAAGTCCTAAAAACACATTTAATGTGGCATTAGTTAGACCTAAAATGACCCAAACGTGGGGCCCACCAGATGGGCCCAAACCCTATTTATAATATTAATTTCGTAATTAATATTAAGGGTAATAACCAGCTCAGTAATAAGAGTCAGATAAAGATATTACTCCTACCAAGCTTAGCCTCCAAGGCATAGAATTCGATATGGGAACTGACTCCTACAAGGAAGGAGTCTAGAACCTTCCTCAAGGCGGTGACTTGCCCACCAAGTCATCTAATTCTACTACGATTCTAGGGCTTCTCAGCCTATATAAAGGGTCTGACCCCTCATTCTCAGAACTACGTCTTGGCTTGATTCTCAATACGAGATACGTAGGCACTCTGTGAGGACCGATTAGTCCCGAACACGAAAACAGCCATTAAAGCTCGAAGCTCACCAACCCTAGCATTAAATACAATTCGTAACCTAGTTTTTATTCTACAACATTTGGCGCCGTCTGTGGGAAGAAGACATCAACCATGGTAACTACACGAAGAACAGCACCAAGCTCTACCGAGGCTTTACCAATTAGCTCTGCTCCGCCTATCACTGAGCAAGTACCCCCAACAACAGGGGCGATCACCCAAACTCAAGTTTCTCAACCTCCAGGGACGAATCCCCATGCTGAGAGAACATTACCCATGATCGTCCACCCAGGCCAAGAAACCAGCTCTCTTCAGATGGTGGTTTCTCCTCTGGTTGATCCCAATCGCCCGTTACCACCGGGGGTACAGATCCATACTACGGATCACCCCATGAATACCAACCCGATGTATGGTCTGCCTAACTACCCTCCAATTACTCAAGGTCCTGGACCAAGTGGCCACGCCTTATATATCCGAGATCGAGAGTATGTTGACTACTTTGGCCCCTATACTAATGATTCATCGTCTGATGATGATGATCGTGATGAAGCCCCGAGGAGGCGACGTGCTAGCAGAGAACCAAGAAGGAGAACACAAACTATCCATGATGGACCCCCATTGACATCTGCTGAGAGAATCAAGGCTCATGAGGCCGAGATTTTAAGGATAAAGGAAGATATTGTGAGAGAACAAGCTAGGTTGAATCAAACTCAACCTCCTCCAACCTCAGGACCGATTCCCATTATAGATCTGGAGAGGTCTTCAAGAAGGCAGAGAAGGGCCGACGCCTCAACTGGAAGAACAACAAGGGTGGAAACCCCCAGGAGCAACCCCAAGGATCTGATCCCACACCCCCGTTTACTGAGGAGGTGATGAATGCTCGTGTCTCAAAGAAGTTCAAGATGCCGACAATTAAGGCTTATGATGGAACGGGTGATCCCGCAAACCATGTTAGGACGTTCTCAAACGCACTGCTGTTGCAGCCTGCAAGCGACGCCTTGAAGTGTAGGGCGTTCCCTCAAACCCTGTCGGGCATGGCTCAAAGATGGTATAGCCGCCTACCTGCGAATTCGATTGGCTCTTTTAAGGAGTTGAGCGCCGCTTTTGTCAGCCAATTCATTAGCGGGAGAGTTCATGAGAAAAGTTCTGCATCCCTCATGTATGTAGTGCAAGGGAAGAACGAAAATCTGAGAGATTACCTCAAGAGGTTCACTAAGGAGACATTGAATATCACTGATTTGGAGAATAAGGTGGCCATGGTAGCCTTAGAACACGGAACCACTGATCTATTCTTTAAAAGGTCATTAGCAAAGCATCCTCCTGAAAACATGGCCGAGCTCCAGCGAAGGGCTGACAAGTATATCAAGGCTGAGGATAGCATGAAGAAGGAAGCTAGAGGAGGCAATGACAAAGGTAACATCGACTCCAAGAAGCGAAAGCAAGACCAGGAGTGTGATGACCAGGAGTATGATGTTAGGGACAAGTATCCCCGAACTAGCGAGGACTCCGACTATGTCCCTAAGAAGAACCAAGGAAAAAGGTTCACTGAGTATGCAAGGTTGAATACTCCTAGGAGTCGAATCTTGTTGGACATTGAGAAGGATAAGGATTTCCGATGGCCGAAGCCACTCAGGGATGATCCCGCAAAGAGAAATAAGAATCAGTATTGCAGATTCCATAGAGATGTGGTGCATGACACTGATGATTGCAAGCAACTCAAAGATGAGATCGAGTTTTTGATTCATAGAGGGAAACTGAGCCACTTCACTAAGGGTGACGACCGTGGTAATCAGAGAAGAGAGTATGATAGGAGGGATGACGATCAAGATCGCAACCCACAGCCCCGAGGGCCAGTAATCAACATGATCTCAGGAGGCCCGACTGCGGCCGGCACAACAAGGAATTTTCGGAAGGCTTATGCTAGGGAAGTGATACACATCGTGGGAGAGGCCCCGAAGCGTGCCAAGACTGAAATAACAATTGGTTTTGATGATTCAGACCTTGAACGGATGAAGTTCCCCCATGACGACCCGTTGGTCATAATTCCTGTGATTGGAAACTCAGAGGTGAAGCGAGTCTTGATAGATAATGGAGCTTCTATTGACGTTCTATTTCATGATGCATTTGTGAAGATGGGGTACAATGAATCTCAGTTGACCCCCAATAACATGCCTATATATGGATTTAATGGAGTAGGATCCAAAGTTGAAGGGACTATCCAATTGCCTGTGCCTATTGGACAAGAGCCCAAGAAGGCCACTCAGATGTTGAACTTCTTGGTAATCAAGGCGATTTCAACGTACAATGCTATCCTCGGAAGGACTGGACTTCATGCATTTAAGGCTGTTGCCTCAACTTATCATATGAAGATCAAGTTCCCAACCAGGAATGGTGTTGGAGAACATAAAGGCGATCAAAAGATGGCACGAAGCTGTTATGTAGCCGCGTTAAGGCCTGACGAAGTCGGGGGGCAGGTCCTTTCGATTGAAGACATGGATGTTCGCAGTAACAAGGAACACCGAGAAAGGCCAGTAGAGGACATCACACAGAAGCCTCGAACAGCCATTGAGGCTAAGGTGTTAACTGACTTCGTGGTTGAATGTACCATGGGCAACCAAGAAGTCGGGGGGCAGGAGGTAGTACCCCAAGCAGGAAGTGAACTTCAGAATAAGAATGAGAAGACCAGAAGGAGTAGTGGGTGCTTTATTTTGATGAAGCATCAAAAACAAAATCAAGCCATGCAGGCCTAGTCTTGCAAAGTTGGACTTAGCTTCATATTTATCTAGTAGAAGTAGAAATAAGGTTCGATGAAACCATGCAGAGCATGTCCCTCCGAGTAGGACAGTAGTACTCTATGTAAGGGTTGAACCCATTTATGTTATTAATGCAAGTTTGCTTTTCGTTCTATGATTCTATTTATGTACCAAGCACCTGATGTGTGTAAGTCAAAGATGACCAAGTACCGAAAATAAAAAAATATACGAATGGAAACAAACAAACGCATAAATAAAACTCTGAAGGGTCGAGAGTTGGGTTACAGCACAACCAAATAAGTGTTTCAAGTCCTTGAAGGATCCAGGATAAAAGACATCTGGCAATCAAAGCCATGCAAGGTTGTGGAGGCTAAGGACTAGCCACTTTTCAATGTTTTCAAAAATGACTTGGATAGAGAATCTAAGGTAGAAGACCAATAGAGAACCTTAAACAATGATCAAGAAGTTCAAGCAAACTCTCGTTTTAAAGAGTTTAAAAGGCGAAAAGCCCACATGATTGTCTTATTTGAAATCTAAACCGAGGAATCAACCTTGAATTCTTGACCTAGAATCAAGAAAAACAAGAAACAAAGATGGAACCAAGACAAACGTTGAAGTCCTAATGGACCACCCGTTGAAGAAACATATTGCATAGCCCGAAAGCCAATTGAAGGAACCCCTTGAAGGGCAAGTTGACAGCATTCTTACAAGAGAACAGTGATGTGTTTGCTTGGACAGCAGCTGATGCCAGGGATTGATCCCCAACTCATAACTCACAAATTGAATGTCAATCCTAAATGAAAGATAATAAAGTAGAAGAAGAGGAACTTTGCTCCTGAAAGGCAAGAGGCCATTAAGCAAGTTGACAAGCTCTTGGAAGCTGGTTTTATTGAAGACATTCAGTTCCCTGGATGGTTGGCTAACCCTGTGATGGTCAAGAAGGCAAATGGGAAGTGGAGGATGTGTATAGACTTCACTGACTTAAATGATGCATGTCCTAAGGATTGTTTTCCTCTGCCAAGGATTAATACGTTGATAGATGCCATAGCTGGACACGAGATGTTGAGCTTCATGGATGGGTTTAGTGGCTACAATCATATTAAGATGCACAAGGATGAAATCCCAAAGGTATCTTTCATAACTGACTTTGGTGTTTTCTGTTATCTTGTTATGGCTTTTGGTCTAAAGAATGCAGGAGCTACTTACCAACGATTGGTGAATAAGATATTTGCCCATCTAATTGGGAAAAACCATAGAGGTCTATGTTGATGATATGTTCGCCAAGAGCCTATTCATGGCAGGCCACATTAAGCACCTCAGAGAGGCATTCGAACTGCCGAGGCACCATAAGATGATGTTGAATCCAGCCAAGTGTGTTTTTGGCGTTGAATCAGGAAAGTTTTTGGGTCTAATGGTTTCAAAGAGAGGAATAGAAGCCAACCCCGATAAGATCAAAGTAATTTTAGATATGGAGCCCCCACTCTCAATAAGAGAGTAGCAGCGTTAGGAAGATTCATCTCTAAGTCTGGTGATAAATGCTTACCTTTCTTTCAAGCATTGAAAAAGGTGAAGATTGTTGAGTGGACACCCGAAAGCCAAGAGGCCTTTGAACAATTGAAAAAATACATGGCTGAAGCCCCGTTGTTGGCCAAACCTAGTCCTAGGGAGACTCCTTACTTATATTTGGCGGTATCTGAACAAGCACTGAGTGCCGTCCTCATTCGGAAGGAGAACAAGGTTCAAAAACCCATCTACTACGTGAGCAAGGTGTTGCACGGGGCTGAGTTAAATTACTCTCCCATTGAGAAGTTTGCATTGGCATTGATAACAGCTTCGAGGAAGCTACGACCATACTTTTAGTCACACAAGATTGAAGTCTTGACGGACCAGTAGTTGAGAAATATTTTGCACAACTCGAAGGCCAGTGGAAGGCTAGCCAAGTGGACGATCGAACTTGGAAAATTTGACATCACATATAAACCTCGGATAGCCATCAAGGCTCGAGCATTGGCTGACTTCGTGGTTGAATGTACCATTGGCAACCAAGAAGTCGGGGGGCAGGAGACAGTAACCACCCCTAGAAGTGAGGATAAAGATGAAAAGCTTGTACCTGATCAGAAGGAATATTG
Source organism: Kitagawia praeruptora (assembly GCA_037693485.1). NCBI lineage: Eukaryota > Viridiplantae > Streptophyta > Magnoliopsida > Apiales > Apiaceae > Kitagawia > Kitagawia praeruptora. The sequence goes on from CM075353.1 coordinate 18,287,537, forward strand.
GGTGCTCTATTTTGATGGAGCATCAAAAACAAAATGTAGTGGTGCAGGTTTGGTTTTGCAAAGCCCCGATGGGTTCACAGTTGAGTATGCTTTGAAGTTAGATTTTCCTACTACCAACAATGAAGCTGAATATGAAGCCTTGATAGCCGAATTGGGCTTGGCCAGAATACTGAGGGTCAAGAACCTCAAAGTTTTTGGAGATTCAAGACTGGTAGTCTCGCAAGTGAATGGTGAATTTGAAGCTAAGGATGAAACTATGACAAAGTATTTGAGAGTTGTGAAGGCTGATATGACTCAGTATGATGAGCGCTATGAGGAGCACATTCCAAGAAATGAGAACATTAAGGCCGATGCCCTATTTAAGTTCACCTCTTCTGAGATAGAAAATTATGCAGAGAGTTTTTACTTCCAAGTCCTGAAGACCCCACCATCGATTCGAAATTGGTAGCACCAGTTGGTGTAAGCTGAAGGATAGACCCTCTCAAAGCTCATCTTGAGACTGGTTGACTCCCTGATAATGCCTTAAAAGCACAGAAACTATTAGTGAGAATGTTGAGATAAGAGGTCCTTTGTCATTCAATACTTAAAATCTTGAATCTCAAATCCCGACACAAAATTTAAGCCTTGATGGCCAACAAGGCTGTCTGCCTCCAATCGAGCTTGTCGTTTGAGTTTAAGGACTCGAATCAAGAGTCGTCAGTCAAGTTGAGACCTAAGAAAGGTTATATGAGCATAAGAATAAGGTTGGAAACCTAGAATCAAGCTAAAGGGTTGAAAACCAACAAAGGCATACCAGGCCTAAGGTCAATCACTAAGGAGCAAGTGAACTACCTGAATGATCAACCGAGAAGGAAGAACTCCTCCGTGAGAAACAAGGACGAGGTAAGAACTAAATAACTTCATCACAAGGATGAGAGTCAAGGGTTGATGAAAATCTTAAGACCAAGGATTCAGCAAACAAGTTAAAGCCCGGAAGGTCACGAGGATTAAGAAACAAGTCGTTTGAGTTCAAGGTTCACGAAACCCTTCAAGGCATAGCAAACACCTCCATCAACATACCAAGACAGATTTTCAATCCTGAGCCCAGGCACGAACGAAGCCGAAATTAAAATTTCGCACCGTTTAGTGATGTTAGCGTCGACTAGCACCGTTTAGTGCCTTTCAACACTGTTTAGTGCCGTTAGCACCATTTAGTGCTGTTAGTGCCGCTAGCACCGTTTAGTGCCGTTTAGCGCCGATTAGCGCCATTTGAACACGGATGATTTTAGGTCCGAGATCCAAAATTTTAAGATCACAGATGATTTTAGATCCTAGATCCATGATAATAATTTGAGATCAAGATCAAGATTCTTGATCCTTAAGATGACGGATGGTTTGAGATCAAGATCAAGATTCTTGATCCTTAAGATGACGGATGGTTTGAGATCAAGATCAAGATTCTTGATCCTTAAGATGACGGATGTTTGAGATCAAGATTCTTGATCCTTAAGATGACGGATGGTTTGAGATCAAGATCAAGATTCTTGATTCTTAAGATGACGGATGGTTTGAGATCAAGATCAAGATTCTTGATCCTTAAGAAGACGGATGTTTGAGATCAAGATCAAGATTCTTGATCCTTAAGATGACGGATGGTTTGAGATCAAGATCAAGATTCTTGATTCTTAAGATGACGGATGGTTTGAGATCAAGATCAAGATTCTTGATCCTTAAGATGACGGATGGTTTGAGATCAAGATCAAGATTCTTGATCCTTAAGATGACGGATGGTTTGAGATCAAGATCAAGATTCTTGATCCTTAAGATGACGGATGATTTGAGATCAAGATCAAGATTCTTGATCCTTAAGATGACGGATGACTTGAGATCAAGATTCTTGATCCTCAAGACCACGGATGGTTTCCAGGTCCGGGTTTTCTAGCCGACCACGAGGCGGCCGACCACGAGGCGGCCGACCACGGTGTTTTTGGATCCTTCGACCGATCACCGTGTAGCCGACCATGAGCTACCCGTTGATCCGGCCGATCACGGGTAGTTTGTGGTCCCAGAACCCGACTTTTTCAGCAAATCTCGGATTTTTGATGGTTTGAGATCGAGATCAAGATTCTTGATCCTTAGGATCACGGATGATTTTAGATCCTAGATCCATGGTTTGAGATCAAGATAAAGATTCTTGATCCTTAAGATGACGGATGGTTTGAGATCAAGATCAAGATTCTTGATCCTTAAGATGACGGATGGTTTGAGATCAAGATCAAGATTCTCGATCCTTAAGATGACGGATGATTTGAGATCAAGATCAAGATTCTTGATCCTTAAGATGACGGATGACTTGAGATCAAGATCAAGATTCTTGATCCTCAAGACCACGGATGGTTTCCAAGTCCGAGTTTCCTAGCCGACCACGAGGCGGCCGACCACGGTGTTTTTGGATCCTTCGGCCGATCACCGTGTAGCCGACCACGAGCTACCCATTGATCCGGCCGATCACGGGTAGTTTGTGGTCCCAGAACCCGACTTTTTCAGCAAATCTCGGATTTTTGATGGTTTGAAATCGAGATCAAGATTCTTGATCCTTAGGATCACGGATGATTTTAGATCCTAGATCCATGATTTGAGATCAAGATCAAGATTCTCGATCCTTAAGATCACGGATGTTAAAGCACAGATTAGTGCCGTTAAAGCACAAATTAGTGCCGATTAGTGCCATTAAAGCATAGATTAGCACATATTAGTACTGTTAAAGCACAGATTAGTGCCAATTAGCACAGATTAGTGCCGTTAAAGCACAGATTAGTGCTGTTAAAGCACAAATTAGTGCCGATTAGCACATATTAGTGCCGTTAAAGCACAGATTAGTGCCGATTAGCACAGATTAGTGCCGTTAAAGCACAAATTAGTGCCGATTAGCACATATTAGTGCCGTTAAAGCACAGATTAGTGCCGATTAGCACAGATTAGTGTCGTTAAAGCACAAATTAGTGCCGATTAGCACAGATTAGTGCCGTTAAAGCACAAATTAGTGCCGATTAGCACATATTAGTGCCGTTAAAGCATAGATTAGTGCCGATTAGCATAAATTAGTGCCGTTAAAGCACAGATTAGTGCCGATTAGCACAGTTTAGTGCCGATTAGCACTGTTTAGCGCCAATTAGTACCGTCTTATGCCGTTTGACACCGTTTAACATTGTTTAAACGATGTTTAAGGCTAATTAGCGCTGTGTAGTGTCGTTTAACATCGTTTAGTATCGTTCAACATCGTCGTAAATGCGTCGGTCGCTCCACGCTTTACATTAAGATGATATTGTTGAAAATACTCACGTAAGAGCAATGAACCCTTACCCAAGTCTCGGATAAGACCGTTATAACTTCAAGGAAAACCTGATCAGTTTTCCTAGAAGTTGGGGGGCAAATGATATGGGCTAAAAGTAAGCCCTAAAAACACATTTAATGTGGCATTAGTTAGACCTAAAATGGCCCAAATGTGGGGCCCACCTGATGGGCCCAAACCCTATTTATAATATTAATTTCGTAATTAATATTAAGGGTAATAACCAGCTCAGTAATAAGAGTCAGATAAGGATATTACTCCTACCAAGCTTAGCCTCCAAGGCATAGAATTCGATATTGGAACTGACTCCTACAAGGAAGGAGTCTAGAACCTTCCTCAAGGCGGTGACTTGCCCACCAAGTCACCTAATTCTACTACGATTCTAGGGCTTCTCAGCCTATATAAAGGGTCTGACCCCTCATTCTCAGAACTACGTCTTGGCTTGATTCTCAATACGAGATACGTAGGCACTCTGTGAGGACCGATTAGTTCCGAACACGGAAACAACCATTAAAGCTCGAAGCTCACCAACCCTAGCATTAAATACAATTCGTAACCTAGTTTTTATTCCACAACAGTATCGGTGTGTGTTATATTTTTGTGTCGAGTCCGCTTTTTTTTTATCTCCTCTCCGGTGAGTTTCTTATTTTTGTGCAAGTGTGTTAGTGCCCAGAGAATATCAATTAATCATTTTTTGAAACAAATAATATCAGTTAATTAATAACTATTTTCACAGAGTATAACGAATTTTATGTGTATTAATATGTGTACATCATCAATTAAAACATGATAATCGAAAATGTTTTTGAAATGCAATTTGGGATCCTAGGTGAAAAATCACCATTCGTAATTTCACTTGAAACTTGCGGATATTCATCATCTCACCCCATTATTTTCTTTGTTAAGGGTGTAATTTGTAGGACTACTGATAATCCTCACGGTCGATTAGAGACTTCCGATCACTGTTCTGAGCAGTGTTCCGGGGATACTTCACCTGAGTTTGGGTATCTACAAAACAATGCTTGCCCGGGGGTGGTGGCCGTCAAGCACCTCCGGTGTGAGAATCAGTAATCAGAATAATAATAATCGAACGGGTAAGAATGTATCTGTGTGAAGGGAGAGAATGAGTAATAAGTTTGTTCTGCTAAAATTGTATCTATCACCTTATGTGTAGAACAGGGGTATTTATAGGCTAGGACTCCCAATCACTGTTTCATCCACTTGGCTGCCCACTTGTTGCGCCGTTAGAGCTACAGTGAGCCACCATTGGAACAGTGATTAGTGTCCCTTCCCCACATACCTCGATCCTACCACAACCACTTTTGCTACAGTTGAATGTCCTTGTGTTCCCTTGACTATCTTTATGGTCCCCTGCCTTAGTGAGCAAGATACCAAGATATTTTGTACAAGTATTTTTGTAAAGATATTTGTTGTCAAGTTGAGTAATTTTATTAAAGATAACATATAATGACACGTGTGTAAATTGCAAGTACTGTTAAGGTGATAGTTTTTGGTAGTGGGCAGTGGGTCCCCGCTGTAGGCTTACAACGGGTACCTATCATTGCCCCCCACTCCTTCTGTGCGTGTGAGCGGACAGGAGGAGGAGAGAACTACAAAAACAACAATGTTTTGAAGAGACTACTATATATGCCTCCCAAGTGTTGGCCGTCAACACTTAGGAGTTGGGAAAAAATTTGTGAAAATATGCCCCCCAAGTGTTGGCGGACAACACTTAGGAGTTAGAAAAAATTTGTGGAAATATGATGTGTTTGACAACGGGTTTTGGTGCTTGACGGGCTTGTAAGTTGAAACGTTTTTGTTTGCTATGTGTAACTATTTTTGGAATAAATGCAATAATTGATAATAAATGAGAAATCCAAAATAAATGAGGGAATAATAATAAATGTCAATAATATGAGAAATGATAAGTAGTGGTTCGTATTAATGAGCGAAATGACCTTTGGGTGGAAAGAGAATGTACCTTTGTGATGTAATATGAACAAAAAGGTGAGAAGTTATTACCAATTGAGTAGTTGGTGTTTTGTACCGAGGCCACTACTGCTTGCCTGTGACGTGTCCCAATCAGAAATTGCCACGTGTGGGCTGTAAGTTTTCTCCCCTCTTTACACGCGCCTCACGTATTAAGATGGGTAGTTGTGCAGTTTCTTTTTATTTTTTTCACTGTCTTCGTATCTTGTTTTCTCCATATTTTCTTGTTTTGTTCTCGGCTTTTGCTTGCTGTGCCTTTTCCGGTGATCGACGAAATTTGTGCTAGTTGAAGCCATTTCTATCTCCTGCTTTAAGGTGAAATTCTTGCTTCTTTGTATATTTCTTTTGTGATTTCTGTTTCCTAGATAAAAGTGCCATGTTTGCATCTCCATTGTTGTGATATCCGTGTGAGTATATAGGATTTTTTTTGAGATGGGTTTGAGTTTTGGTGTTTTGGGATAATTTGTAGTGATTCTATTTCGCTTTCGTAGGTTGTAAATTGTCCGATTTTGGTCTGTGATAATCTGTTCTTGTGTTTGTCAGTAGTTTAATGTCAGTTTTTTGTGATTGCAATTGTTGTGAATTGATGGTGTAAGAGTGTGTTCATGTAAGTGGGGGTCTGTATATGTGTATGTATGTTTTGGATAAAGTGCATAAATTGCTTTATGATGCTAGGGTTTCGTTGTTTGTGGAGGGAAGTAGAATATGAATCGTTTTGTTTGATAAATAAACAAGAAAAATGTAAATTCTTGAGAATATCCACGTGTACCTTGTTATTTGTTTGCGGTTTTTCTGTAAGAGGTATGTGTGCCGTTTATTTGAAGAACTTTATTGCAGATGGGTGATGAATTTACCGATCTCGCTACCGGCGAGAAGAGAGCATTGATAAACGGGTATGGTCGCTAGGCGGACCCAAATCAGTTAACATTTCTAGCCGTTCTGCCAAGAAACCGCTATCAGTATTTCGAGAGTAGTGAGAGTTTGTTTCGGGCGACCAAAGTGCCCCCCACGCCGTATTCAAATGCCGAAATGGACAAGGAATTTGCCGAATTTTCCCATCTGCATCATGACAGCACTTTCAAAGCTGATGAGTGGGCCGAGTATGTATCAAGGATGTTCAGGATTGAGGAAGGTTATTTCTGGAGGCGTGCAGAACCCGGGGAGAGACTATACCACCGGTTTGATGACGGATCCAGGTGCATACCCGTCAGTCATTTGAAGGCGGGTTTCCGCCTGCCTCCCCATAAATTTATCATGGATTTGTTCCGTCTTCATTTTAGGTGTCCGTTGGCGCAGTTTACTCCTAACTCAATAAGGTCCATAAACTGGTTTATAGCTAGTTGTGAGAGAAAGAAGAAGCAGCCTACTTTCAAGGCATTTTTCTGCTTGTTTGATGTGAAAGCCAGCCGTGCTAAACCCTTTTTTGAGTTACAGTTTGTGAAGCAGAAAAGTCGTATAGGAAAAGTCCTGAGCGGCCATCGACCGTTTGCATTTCCCAAAGGAATGGCTGGATGGCAAGAGGAGTTTCTGGTAATTGGTGGTGGGGAATTTGCCTGGCAGAGGAATTTCACGAAAAAGGTCGAGTGTGCTTATAAGGTGAATCGTAGTCAGCTGAGTCGTAATGAGATGGTGTTGGGTGAAGTGTGGACAGAGAATAATTTGATTGACCCGGCCGATTTGAGAAGGCATTGTTGTAAGTTTCTTGTTTATACTTTGTCAATTTTTTGTTGTGTCTTGTGACTGACATTGCTATTTATTTTTGTAGTGTTGGATCCTCGTAAGCAGGAGCTTGATCTACACCCGATTCTGGGTTTGAGGGAGGCAAAGTTATATGCTGACTTCATGATTACTGTGCCGCCAAGACCTAAGCGGGTTCGTGCCGGGTTATTTGCTGTTGATAATATTCTAGATGCTTTTGATCTGTCTGGTAATGTTGAGGTTGGTCAAACATCTACCCCTGTTGAGGTTGACACCGCTGTTGAAGAACCCGTTTCTGAGGAGGAATTTTCTGAAGATGACCATGGTGATGATGATGTTAATTCTGAGGGTGATTCTCTATCTGAGGAGTTGGTCGGTGGTGCTACTGCTAGAGAAAGAGATGATGTATTCGAGGAAAATCTGCAAGATGCCAAGGGGATGAATACATTGCTGAGGACGATGAACCCGTTGAAAAAGAAATGTCCGCGGAGAGGGATGTTCCTGCTGAGAAAGAGCCGTCCGTTGAAAGGGACTTTGTGCCTGATTCTGAGGGTGAAAGTTCGGGTGCTGAGGTAAGGAGGACGGTTGTTTCTCATATGGTGACAGATACTGATGATAAGTTTGATATCCGCTCTGTGAGTGTAAGGGCTGCTATTCAACGGGAGGAGCGGGGTTCGGTTGTTGTTCCCGCTAAGATAACCGCTAGTGGGAGTAAAGTTATTCTGGATGTTGATACTGGGAAGGAGTTGTCCGCTAAGAGAGAGCAAGAGGTAGTGGAGGAAGGAGCGAAAGATACCGCCGGTGAAACTCTTCGTCGATCAAAGTGCAAGGCTGTTATGGAGGCTAGTACTTCGAAACGTAGACGTATTGAGCCTACTCAGGTGAACGAGCCTGCTTTTGAAAACCAAGGCATGGAGCAACCCGTTGAGAACGATTCTGATGGTGTTGATGCTGAGTATGATGCTGAGGATGCCACGGGGAATGATGGTGAGGATGATGCCAATGATGATGTTGAGGATGTCAGGGATGCTTCTGAGGAAATAGTGTATTACACGAGCAGTGATGATGAAGTGGATGATGCAGAAGTTGGAGCCAGGCCTGGTTATGGATTTCTTTTTAAGTCGGGGCCTAACACCTTCACTGTTGATTCCATGACTGATGATGATCTTGTGAGGATGAATGAGTTGAGTTGGGAGCGGATGTGCCGGCTGTCCCAAAAATATGCTGCACGGGTATGTAAATTTTTGATAGTTTATGTAGTTTATTTCTAGTTGATGTCCGTTGTTAATGTGTTTGTTTTTTGTGGTTTTTGTAGAATCAATGTATGTATACAGGCTTGATGGCTCGTGGTAATATGTATTGTAGCAGCAATATTGCTTTGAAATAGAAAGTGAAGCTACTAGAAACGGAGCTGTCCGCTGAGAAGGTTATGAAAGATAATGCTGCTAGGGCTTTGTACGAGATTGAAACTGAGAAGACTGATCTTAAAGCGAGCTATGCATATAGTGTTGATTTGCGACGTTTTTTGGCGGAGGATAAACTAGAACTCAAAGCTGAGAATGCCACTCTGTCCGAGCAGGTAAAGAACTTGACTACTATGCTAAGTTTTGAGAAGAAACGTGGTGATGATGCCGAAGCCCATCTTGATTCTCGCCTCACCGAAGCGGATGCCATATTGAAGTTTAAAAATAGTGCTGAGTTTGCGGAGATTGTAAAGGCCGAAACTGCTAAGGCTGTAAGTGTGTTCGCGGGCGGTGTTGTAGCGCAGGAAAGGCATGATCCCGCTGATACCGTACTCGAGATTGCTCAGTTAAAAACTGAGTTGGCTAGGCTGAAGTCAAAAGTAAATAAATCGAAACGTAAAGCCAGAGCCTTGAAAGCCCGTCTTGGGGAAACTGAGAAAAAGAGTGTTGGCTGCCAGTCTGATGTTGTTGTTGGTGATATGGGCACGCAGACCGCTGAGAGTGAGATGGTTGCCATTGAGAACCTGTTTGCCGCTGAGAATCCTGAAGTTGTAGTAGATATTACTCCATTGTCAGTGATAGCGGCTACTTATAGTGAAAGTGATGAAGAGGATGCCGTTTTGAATCCTGATGTGGCTGAGATTGAACAAGTAGATGCTTCTCTAAGTCCCACTGTGCCTGATGTTGACATCCAACCCCTTAGTGCCCTTGCTGCGGTGTATAATAGTGATGATGAAGATGCAGAGCCGTTGAGGGGTATGGCGGAGCCATTGAGCGGATCGCGTTGGGCTTAGCTTGTTTTTGTAATCTGTGCTATGAACTTTTTTCCTTTTGACTTGTTTTGAAGTCACTCAGCGGGTGTGTCCTGATAGAATATATTTATATATATTTTAGATGATTTTATTCTCATATTTATTGTGTTTTGCATTGATTTGGATTTTTATTAATAGATTTGATTGTTTTATTGTAGGAAATAAAGAATTCATGACTTGGAAGGATTTGGAGCAAAAAGAGCTATTTTGGAAATAAAATATGAGAAAATTTGTATTATTGGGCTACAGGGGTTGCCTGCACTGTTTGGGTCATATCTTGAGTTCCATAAGTCAGAATTTGACGATCTTACTATCCACGCGAAGCTTGTGGAATTATCTTTAATTCAGAGGTGGTCCAGTAAGCAAAATCCAGTTGGAAGAGCCTAGAAACAGAGGAGAAAAATAAGTTACGAATTTTACAAGAAAATCCAGCAGCTTCCAGAAATTCAATTTGAAGTGGGAAACTTGCCATCTTCTATTCCAACTCTAAGAAGGCAATTGCTTAGAGGCTAAATCAAGAGGCTATAAAAACACATCTTGGGACAAATTATTGAGGATGTAAAATTATTAGGGATGTAATATTAGATCAAATAATATAGTTTAGAGTATATTAGTATTATTAGTGGGAGATGTAGAGAAACACCATGACTCTTCTTTTGGGTGACAACATTGAAGTTTGAAGGTTTTGTTCTCTTAATCTTTTCTTTGTTCTTATTAGTTTAATTATGTTTTCTTGTTTTACTAGTTGTTTTACTTGTTTAATTATTAGCGAGTGGTTATTTTTAGGGCTTAAAGGGAAGCCATGTTTGCACTAATATTGTCATGATTTTCATAGTGGTTTGATTGGTTATGGTTAATTCTGATTGATATGTTTTAATCATTAATTTATGTAATTGGCCAATATCATGGATTAATTATATGCAAATAGGGGTATGGATCGAGAGATTTACTTACTAGAGGCACACATACGATTAGCAGAATTGAATTTGAGTGCGGAAGCATCATTGGATTTCTGAGAGCGTTAATTCTTGAAAGAGATTAACTTGACTCTAATTACCTGATTGATTGAATTACTAAAAGTGGTTAATTGTCTTGAATGTTTCGAGAGTGTTAATGCTTGAAAGAGATTAACATACTCTAGTTATAGGATCACATTGATTGCTTTAGCTTAAGAGCCAATTGTGTAAGCATGGTGGACCTGATTGCCCTAGGTTTTAAATAATTTGTTTATCATCTGTTTAATTAGTGTTAATTTAGTTTAATTAGTTAATTAATAATTTCACATATTCGTATGACCCTTGAAACAATTAACGATAACTGAAAAGGAATTAGTAGAACATGTCTCCTTGTGGATTCGACCCGCTTGCCATTTATACTAGCAATAGACACCGTGCGCTTGCGGTTAGGTATAATTTGACACATCATGTCCGCTGTGTGACTTGGAAACATCTTGATGTTGACTCGTACTTTGGAAATTTCAAACTCTAGGATATTTTTGTGTGTGGATATATTTTGGTAATTTGCTTCCAGATATAAACGATTTTGTGTTTGTATTTCTTTGTCAAAGTTGGTAGTAAATATGTGTGGGAAAATGTTTACCTGGAAATTGTAATTTTGACTGTGGGAGTTTGTTTTCGAGCATTTAATGTTGCATAGGAGTCAAAATATTTTGACCACGTCTTTACTTTTCTTTTCATGGGAACTGCATCTTTTGACTGGTGATAATTTTAACCTCCTTTTACCTCCCTATAAATAGGAGGGCTTTGCTCTTGTTTTGGATAATCCTCTTCTGCATTTGATCTAAAGATTCCATCTCTTTTCATTCAAGTCATATGGATATGTCTAAGATGGATGATTTCTTGAGCCCTTTTGCTGGGGCACGGGAGCGCTCTCTTTCCAAAGAGAGTGAGGATCTTTGGTTAGCCCTTGCTAATCATCACGAGGAAGAGGGTGACCTTTACTCAGCTGAAGAATTCCGGAAGCATGCCCAGAAAATTGCTCGTACTCGTGCCGCGGAGGAGGCCAAGGATGTGCCGGAGACGGATGCAATTGACTTCCGTTTTCGTGCCCCTCCTCAGGTTGAAAGTTCTGAGAAGAAGGATGCGGATGCTAAGAAGAAAGCTCCCCAAGCATGAAGGATTTGTAGATATAGGATCTCAATCCTTGTAATAATATGCTTGTAATCCCTTATTTATTAATAAAAATGATCCTTTTCGTCGACAGAAGTTTGTCCTTTGCTTTTTAGTTCTCTGCTACATCGTATATTTAGACCATGTGTAGATTTTTTGCTGTAGATTGTCTGTAGTAATCATTCCTTGTAATTTTGACTTGAAGTTGTTGGCTTTTTGTTGTAGTAAGCGCTTTAGGCGTTGAGTTGTGTACTGTAGTTGTTTCTATTTGTTTTGGTGCCCGTCCAGGGGCCTTAGCTTTGTTTTGTTGAAACTGCATATTGAAATCCGTAATTGTCATTATGCCCGTCTAGTGGACTTGGCTCTTTAACCGTAGATTGGAATCCATAGTCGTCATCATGCCCGTCTATGGGGCTTGGTTCTGTAATCGTAGATTGAAATCCATAGTCATGAGCCTGCCCGTTTAGGGGACTTTGCTATTATAGTTGGTTGCTGGCCCGCTTAGGGACTTTGATAATTTTGCTATTGTAGTTGGTTGCTAGCTCGCTTAGGGACTTTGATAATTTTGCTATTGTAGTTGGTTGCTGGCCCGCCTAGGGACTTTGATAATTTTGCTATTGTAGTTGGTTGCTGGCCCGCTTAGGGACTTTGATAATTTTGCTATTGTAGTTGGTTGCTGGCCCGCTTAGGGACTTTGATAATTTTGCTATTGTAGTTGGTTGCTGGCCCGCTTATGGACTTTGATAATTTTGTTATTGTAGTTGGTTGCTGGCCCGCTTAGGGACTTTGATAATTTTGCTATTGTAGTTGGTTGCTGGCCCGCTTAGGGACTTTGAGAAATTTGCTATTGTAGTTGAAAGACTTGCTGGTTGTAAATGTAGATATCTTTTCCGCAAAAGTATTCCATTAAAAAACGTAATTCACTTCGTTACAAAATAGATACGACTGTTGTAGCCATCTATTGGTAATATTTCCGTAGTTTGTCGCCATGCCAAGTGTTGTTAACTTCAGTGCCATCCAGGCGGGCTAATTTGTAGGAACCTGGCCTGAGCACTTTGATGATTTTGTAAGGACCTTCCCATTTTGGCATAAGTTTGCCAGTGTGTCTGGGGTCAGATGCCTCGATTGCCCTGTTAACCAAATCGCCTTTTGCATAGGCTTTGATTCTGGCTCTTTTTCCGAAGAATTCTTTCGTTTTTTCTTTGTAAGCGGCCATTTTTTCAACAGCGGTTTCCCTTGTTTCATCTAGAAGATCTAGATTTGTTTTAAGTCCTTGAGTATTTGCCTCATCTTCAAAATTGATAGTGCGATATGATGGTGAGCCAATCTCGACTGGTGAAAGAGCTTCTGTGCCAAAAGCCAATTTGAATGGGGATTCTCCAGTGCTTGTTCTGGCAGATGTCAGGTAGGCCCAAAGAACATTAGGCAACTCATGCGGCCATTTCTTTTTTGATGTAGTTAATCTTTTTTCTAAGCCGCGGACAATGATGCGATTGGTTACTTCGACTTGACCGTTGCTCTGAGGGTGACAAACGGATGCTTTCTTGTGTTTGATCCCGTGGTCGGATAGAAACTTCGTGAATTTTGACCCCACAAACTGTGTACCGTTGTCGGATATAAGCACTACCGGAATTCCAAATCTTGTGATGACTTGCTCTCGAACAAAACGAATGGCATCATCTTGCGTAATGTTTTTAAGTGCCTTTGCTTCTGCCCACTTAGTCATATAGTCAATGGCGACCATGACGTATTGTAGATCACCTTTGGCTCTAGGGAATGGTCCCATAATGTCAATGCCCCATACGGAAAATGGTATGGGTGATAGAATGGCTGCAGGTAGGGCTGGCGCTTTTCTGGACATACTGCTAAACAGTTGGCATTGGTGGCATTTTTTGGTGAAGTTTTTGCATTCCTTGTGCATTTTGGGCCAGTAATAGCCTTGTCTGAGTATTTTATGTGCCAGTGCCTTGCCAGCCATGTGGTCGCCACAAATGCCTTCATGAACCTCCCTCATACAATATAAGGCTTCCTCCTCATCGACACATTTGAGTATGGGAGAATCAAAGCTTCTTTTATATAGGGTGTCTTCCTGAATGAAGTACTTTGCTGCTTGAGACTTGAGTATTTTAGCTTTTATGGCGTCGACTGGCAGTGTGCCACTTTCCAAATAACGGATGTAAGGGCTCATCCAGTTATCTATCGGCGGGCTTATTTCCATGATGTCCATTTTGTTTATACTTGGAGTGGTTAATTCCTCAAAGTATATTGTGTCCGCCTCTACTTTTTCCCCTTGAGTTAATTTAGACAACATGTCTGCCATTGTGTTATCTGCCCGATCTATCTGTTCGAGAGAGTATGCCTCAAACTGGGTCAGCATTGTTCGCACCAATTCTTGATATTTGCTGAGGTTGCTGTCTTTGGTTGAATAATACCCTGTTGTTTGACGAACAACCAGTTGGGAATCGCTGTATATGATGATCTTTTGCACTTGTAAGTTCTTTGCTAATGTCAAACTGGCCAAGAGTGCCTCATACTCTGCCTGATTATTTGTAGCTTTGAAGTTCAATTGTATTGCTTGTCTGACTTGAAAACCGTCAGGGCTAGTAAGAATAAGGCCTGCCCCGCAGCGGTTGTTTGTTGAAGAACCGTCCACATATAGTTGCCAGTGGTTGTCCGTTGTTGGAATGGTTTCTGCGGGAGTTTCTTTTTCCGCTGTCGAAAATGAACATTCGACCACAAAGTCTGCCAATGCTTGTGCTTTGATGGTGGTTCTTGGTATGTACTTTAGATCGAATTGGCCAAGTTCAACGGCCCGATTGATCAATCGGCCTGATAAGTTTGGCTTGTGAAGTATTTTTCTCAGCGGTTGGTCTGTGATAACCCTGATTTGTCTGCCTTGGAAGTAATGTCTCAATTTTCTGCTTGCTACGACCAAAGCTAGAGCAAACTTCTGGACGTTTGGGTAGCGGGTTTCCGCATCTTTGAGCACTTGGCTGACATAATAGACCGGTTTTTGCTCGCCATTTTCTTCTTTTATGAGTACCGCCCCTACAGCTTTATCTGTGGCGGACAAGTAAAGTGACAGCGGTTCTGAAGGAGCTGCGACGGCAAGCAATGGAGCGGAAGAGAGATATGTTTTGAGGTCTTCGAAGGCTTTTTGGCATTCAGCCGTCCAAGATATTGCCTTGGTTTTGGTTGCTCCTTTTAATGTGTCAAAGAACGGAAGGCATCTGTCTGCTAGATTTGCTATGAATCTTCTTAGAGCGGCTAGTCTTCACGTTAGTTTTTGTATTTCCTTCAGCGTCTTGGGCGGTTGCATGTCAATTATAGCCTTTATCTTTTCAGGGTTAGCCTCGATGCCTCTGTGGGATACCAGGAAGCCAAGGAACTTGCCTGCATCTAGGGCAAATGCACATTTGTCCGAATTGAGTTTCATGCTGTGTTTTCTGAGTGTAGAGAAACATTCTTCCAAGTCTTGCAAGTGTGAAGCCGTTAAGAGCGACTTCACTATGAGATCATCCACATATACCTCCATATTTCGGCCCAATTGACCGGCAAAGATTTTATTCATGGTTTTTTGGAAGGTAGCACCAGCATTGATTAGTCCGAATGGCATGACTTTGTAACAATACACCCCCTGTGTAATGAAGGCTATTTTTTCTCTGTCTTCTGGGGTCATTTTGATTTGGTTGTAGACTGAGTAAGCATCCATGAACCTTAACATCAAATGACCCGCTGTTGCATCTATGAGTTGGTCTATTGAGGGAAGTGGATACGGATTTTTGGGGCATGCTGCGTTTAAGTCTGTGTAATCAACACATATTCTCCATTTCCCGTTAGCTTTTTTCACCAGTACTACGTTTGCAACCCATTTAGGGTAGGTGACTTCGCAAATTAAGTCTGCGTCCAGTAGTTTGTCAATCTCAATGTCAATTGCTTGTTGTCGCTTTGGGGAAAAATTCCTCCTTTTCTGTACTTTCGGTGCTTTGTCTGGGTCCACATTCAACTTGTGGATTGCCACGGACTCATCTATGCCCGGCATATCCTTCGGGCTCCATGCGAAAATGTCTGCGTATTTTCTCAGAAGATCTATAAGGCCATCTTTGAAGATTGAGTCCAAACCCATTCCCACACTCACGCTTTTAGTTACATCTCCGGGTATAACTTCTATCTTTTCTGTTTGTACCGCAGGGCTTATTGGCGGTCTCTCTTCCCTTTTGAGACATTCCATGAGATTTGCATCTATGCGAGGTGGGTCTTCTGTCAACGGGTCGTGCTTGTCTATGAACTGTACTTCTTTTCTTTTTTTGTTACTCGCCCGCTGATTTTCAGAGTGCCTTTGCCTTTTCGCTTGCTTTCTTTTCTGTGCCCTTTCTCTGTTGATGTTGCTAGGCTCGGTTTTTCCCAAGGTGAGGGCAATGCCATAGCATCTTTTGGATGTTTCCGAATCCCCTTTGATTTCTCCTACATCGTTTGAAGTGGGGAATTTGATTTTGTGGTGAGGGGTGGATGTAACCGCTTTCAGCATGTTTAGTGTGGGCCTTCCCAAGATCATGTTGTAAGAGGATGCAGTGTTGATGACATAAAACTTGATAATTCTGCATACTTGTCTGGGAGATTCCCCAAAATAGACAGGGAGCCTCGCTATGCCCGCTATTGGGACGACGTTGTGGCCAAAACCGTAGAGAGGTGTCTCGTCGGGACATGCTTCTAATGTCTCATTGGTTAGCTTCATCCTGTCCCAGGTATGTTTGAAACATATATCAACGGAGGACCCGTTATCAACAAGGATCCTCTTGACTTCGTTGTGGGCGACATCCAAAGATACTACTAGTGCCTCAGTGTGGTTTGGGTTGATGCCCTCATAGTCTGCGTCTGTAAATGTGATGATGCTTGGCGGACCCTCAGATATTGTGTAGACAGATGGTTCCTCTCTAGGCGGCGAGACCTGTCCGCCGAAAACGGTATGTACGATGTTTTTGTTGTGTGTTTGAGAGGTGGAGGGGCCAAGTATTTGTCGAGGCAAGTACTGAGATAAGTTGTCAGCCTTCACTTTCTTCTCTAGGAAATACTTGAGGGATGCGCAGTTGTCTGTGTAATGTCCATGTGTTTCATGATAGTCACAATGCTTATCCTTAGGTCTATCCTCGGGTGAGGAATGCATAGGGGCTGGCGGTAAATAGAAGGGTTTTTCCCTGATTTCTCTCAGAATGGTCGCTCTTGGGAGCGTGAATTTGGTCCATTCTGGTTCGGGACGTCTATCCGGTCTTTGCGGGTTTGCTGGCCCTAGGCGGTCCCTGACCGGAGTTTGTAATTGAGTTCCTTGGGCAGAGGGTGGCGGCCCATGGGTGGTTTGCACTTGATGTAAAACAGGTGCTTGCCTTTGGTAAGATGTGAACCTTTCCCTTTGAAAATAAGGTGTTGAGGCGGGTGGAGCTCTGGATTGTTTCAACACGCTTAGAGATTCGGCTTCGTTGATAGCTTGGGATGCCAAGTCGTATGCCTTTGCTAGAGTGGTGGGTTTTGTTTCCATGAGACGGCATACGTATTTTTCGCATTCATAGGGGTTAAGGCCTCTTCTCAAATGAACCAACGCCTCTGTTTCGTTAACACAAACAACTTTGTTGACGGCTTCCTTGAAGAGGTCAATGTAATTTTGCAAAGTTTCTCCGTTACGTTGTGCAACGGTTTCGAGGAACACGGTATGAACCTCGTGTTGTTGGTTTGCTTTGAACTTGTTTAGAAATAATTTTCGGAATTCTAGCCAAGTGTTTATGGACCAGGCGGACATTCTACAGAACCATCTTTGGGCGTTCCCGCGGAGAATCGCGGCGAAGAAACGGCATCGAGTCAAATCATTATACTCATAATGGAGAGCCAATTGATCGAAGTAACTAAGATGCTCTTCCGGGTCTCCCAGCCCATCGAAAGAATTGAAGCTGTGATGTTTAATGTCTTTTTGTCGGGGTTCGGCCTCTAGCCTCACCGTGAATGGTGTACCGCTCAGATCTTGCTCGCTATTGCCCTCTATCTTTTTCTTAAGTTCCATGATGGTTCGCATCATCTCGGCATTTGTTAGTTGTGCACTTTCGGTTTCCCTTGAGCGGACAGGGGATCGTTCTCTGTGTTTTTGTCTTTCATATTCAGCTACCACCTTGTCGTAGTCTGCTTTCTTGTCAGTAATCACTTTTCTTAGATCTCTGTGTTTTCTGTTTTGTTCCCACATTTCGGGTGGGTGGTGACTTTTATTGTGCCTTTCATGATTTGTATTTTGTGATGAGCCTAGGCGGGAGAAGGCTGAGTTTGCCTTTTGGGGATGGTTGTCCACCTCATCGCGGTCATTTTGTAGGTTTATACGGGAACTTGCCTGTTTCGCTGGTGGCTCTTGGCCAGTCAGGGGAAAGACCGAGGCTATTTGCATGATCAAGTCAATTTGTTGTTGGTTGCAACCTGTGAGGTTTAGGCTAAGAATTTGTTCTCGATCATTCCCTCGAGGCGGGTTTATTTGTAAGCGGTTGATTGGGTTTATTTGTGGGTTTTGCGGAGGGATACCTGTTGTGTTTCCTTCATTTTCTACTAGTGTTTGTTCATCTGGGTGGGGTGTTATGGCGGCCATTTAGTGTGTTAATGGTGTTTTGATTTTGTATCGTGTTTTTAGTGTTTTGAGTAACTACTGTGTTTGTAGAGCAGGTGATGGATTTTTCTTTAAGAAAAAACCCCTTCCTTCTAGCGCCAAATGATAATCCTCACGGCCGATTAGAGACTTCCGATCACTGTTCTGAGCAGTGTTCTGGGGATACTTCACCTGAGTTTGGGTATCTGCAAAACAATGCTTGCCCGGGGGTGGTGGCCGTCAAGCACCTCCGGTGTGAGAATCAGTAATCAGAATAATAATAATCGAACGGGTAAGAATGTATTTGTGTGAAGGGAGAGAATGAGTAATAAGTTTGTGCTGCTAAAATTGTATCTATCACCTTATGTGTAGAACAGGGGTATTTATAGGCTAGGACTCCCAATCACTGTTTCATCCACTTGGCTACCCACTTGTTGCGCCGTTAGAGCTACACTGAGCCACCATTGGAACAGTGATTAGTGTCCCTTCCCCACATACCTCGATCCTACCACAGCCGTTTTTGCTACAGTTGAATGTCCTTGTGTTCCCTTGACTACCTTTATGGTCCCCTGCCTTAGTGAGCAAGATACCAAGATATTTTGTACAAGTATTTTTGTAAAGATATTTGTTGTCAAGTTGAGTAATTTTAGTAAAGATAACATATAATGACACGTGTGTAAATTGCAAGTACTGTTAAGGTGACAGTTTTTGGTAGTGGGCAGTGGGTCCCCACTGTAGACTTACAGCGGGTACCTATCAACTACCATTAATCATTTGGGTTTCTTTTTTTAAATATTCAAATTATAGTATTTTTTTTTTCAAAAAAACAGTTTAATCTCATATGCAACCCCAAATATAATTATCATAATAATGTAATTGATTGCAAATTTTTGCACAATCATATAGTAACTTTAACTATTTTTCTAAAATAAAATTTGAAAACATGGGAAATTTTAACCATATTTTTAAAATAAGATTTGAAAACATGAATTTTTCTTGGAAAATTTTCTAATTATTTCAAAAGAATATACCATTAATTAATTATTTCAAAAGTAACAAACACTCATCAGCGGAAGAGATCTTTTTATACAATGATGAAGAAAGATTCCAAATTTACAGGTCTATTTCTGTCATATAGTGACCTGAGTTAAGATTCGCCCGTGCTATAAAATTTTAATTTCTCACAAACTTTTCAACACGGTTGACGGTTCACAAACTTCACATTTTGATGTCATGCCATACGCATGAAATTATGTACTCTCTCATGCCATACGTATAAATAATATTGAGAGTTTTATTATTAATGCTTTCCCACCACCTCCGGATATTTCTAAGTTATTGCCAAATTTATTATTCTTAGCCGCACTCGTACCAGCTTGCTAACCAAGCTACAACACCCCACATATTTATTCAAAATTCATTTGACCCACTAATAATAAATATTCCACCTCTACTTTTTCCTATATATACACCCTCCCATTTCTTCTCAACCTCTAACCTTCTATTATCCCTCAAAACCCTTCTCTCTCTCTCTCTCTCTCTCATTATACTCACCTTTTACTCTCTCTCTCTCTCAAACACACACAATGTGTCCAACTGGTAGTACTACAATTTCATCAACAAGAAAGCCAGGTCTTCGTTCAGCATTCGAAGTTCTTGACGTAGACCATGATGGCAAAATAAGCAGAGATGATCTCTACACGTTTTACGGCCACAAAATATCATCATCAGCAGATGAAGATGATGCTATAGGTTCAATGATGACAGTAGCCGATTCAAACAAGAATGGTTACGTAGAGTACGATGAGTTCGAAAAGGTTCTTGCCGGAGATAGTCAAAGAAGTAATGGTAAAAAGAATGGAGTGATGGAAGAAGTGTTTAGGGTTATGGATAGAGATGGAGATGGAAAAGTTGGCCATGAAGATCTTAAGAGTTATTTGAGGTTGACTGGTTTTGAGGCTTCGGATGATGATATTAAGGCTATGATTAGATTGGGTGGTGGTGATGATGGTGTCAATTTTGATGGTCTTTGCAAGATTTTGGCTGTTTGATTTTTATTAATGTATAGCTTGATGATGATGATGATAAAAGGTTTTGTGATTGTATTTGAATTGTATCTGTAATGAAAATTTTTGAACTTTTCATGGATGTTAAAGGTCAAGATCTATGAACAATGCTTATTTGTAGCTTAATGACCCTATCTTTCGATTTAACTTTAATATATAATATGGAAATTTTAAATGGTATCATTATATAATTAATTTTTCCATGAAATATTATTCATTATTTTTTATTTTTAAATGGTATCATTATATAATTGGTTTTTGCATGAAAAATCACTCTGTCACCCAAAATGTTGATATAGTAAATGGTACCACATGAAAAATGATACCAAATATAAAAGTCATTTTTACCATGGTACTAAATTGAACATCCCTATATATCGGTTTAGATTTTTAATTATATTTTTTAGGCATTATGCTTCTTCCCTTTCAAAATAAAAAATATAATATTTATTTTACTTTTAAGTTTTAAATTACATTTTTCCCGAAATCTCTGCCAAGAAGCACGTATGGTTGTCAGTTGTCAGCTAAGCTAAAAAATTGAACCCTGTGAACGGCTAAATATAAAACAAGCCAAAATACAAGACGTAAGAGACAAAAAGTACCTGGGTTCTTTCGCAAGGACTATTATTGTACATCTCCAAATTTCTTGCAAGTATTAATTACAGAAGAGCATCTCCGTAAATGTCTCATTCAATATTGTACTGCTACTTGCAAACAACTACAGTAAATTGAACAATGCTCTAATATAGTATTTACTCCCTCCATCTCTAAATATGTTTCCTATTTTAACTCAACACGTTTGTCAACGCACACTTTTAATTGTTAATATCTTCAATTTCGTATTAGTATTAAATATAAAAATTTCATTATATTAAAATACTCATAAATACGAATCCAACAACATCACTCATCATTATATTTGGTCTTATAGATTATGCATAAATTAATAATTTGTCTCATGAACAATTCCGACATTTCAAACCAGAAACATATATTGAGACGGAGGCATTACTCCCTCTGTTTCGAAAACAATTTCTTGTTTTGACTTTTGTTCCTGTTCATTGTAAGCGCTTGACTACTAATTTACGCATAATTTATAAGATAAAATATAGTCATGAGTGATCTTGTTTGATTCGTATTTGTGAGTACTTTAATACAATGAAGTTTTTATATTTAAAACTAACACGAAATTGAAAATATTAACGATCAAAAGTGTGCATTGACAAACGTGATAAAGCAAACAGGAAAATCTTTTAGGAACGGAGGGAGTACTATTTAGTGTTTCTTGTTTAAACTCAAAACACAGTGCTTCATGCCTGCCTTGTCATACTAAATAATGATTCTAAAACACGGTCCTAGATCCTAACTTCGATTTTCACTCACGCTGAAATTTGTTAGAATAGATGCTAATTTTGTAAGAGCAAGTCCAAAAATGTCTTAAATGTTGTCCTAAATCAATATTTAGGATATTTAATCACTTTTTGTACTCCAACAATGTCCCAGTGGTGTCTTAAAACACTAGGACATTCATCTTATACCCTTTTTTTAAGACACCTCTATACTTGTCCTAAATTATTTTTAACAATCAAAAATTAACTTCCCTCCTTTTCTACACTTCTCTCCTCTCTTTTTTCCCTTCTCTCCAATTCTAATTCAAATATATTATTATTTTAATTTATGGCACAAGTATAACTGTATAATGCATGTTGTTGGAATTAATACACAAAAATCATGACTTAAATCACTAGGACACCGTATTTTATTATATTTATAGAACACCAACTAAGACATTGTTGGACTTGCTCTAAGATATTCAAAAAGAAAAATTAACATAACAGCTATATCTCATAAAGTTTACCAACCCATCTGTTTTTAAATAAAAGTCAGCTTTAAAATTCTATGGTTGTTAATTGTTATGCGTTCTCACATTTAAATAGGTTAAAATATAATCTCTAAATTCTCATCCTATATAATCTTTCCGTAATGTTGAATTTTCTCTAATTTTATATGGGTATAAACCTTAAACGACTCTTATTTCTTATTTACATGAGGAGCAAGTTTTGCTAGAATTGAATGGTCTCCATTTTCCCTCCGGTCTAAGCCACGAGAGTTGAATTTTGTACCAAACGCCTACTAAAAGCAGTGTTGCAGATTTCGGAAATCGGAACTATTCGGTTGAGGTACCGATTTACGATTTATCGGGTGATTTGGTTGAAAAATCGGCGATTTATCGGTGATTTTTGCAAAATCGGCCAAATCGATTTCAAAATTTCGACCGATTTTTGATCGATTTATCGGCGATTTTTCAAAAATCGGCCAATTTTTATAACAGAGACTAAAAGTAGTGAACGTCCTTACACTTCGTAGTCGTATCAAAATCAAACTGAAGTAGTGAAAATATCTGCATTCACAGGGAGCTTGGGACCATCCCGACCAACCATAACACTCTTTTTTCACCACATAAACGAAACTAGTGTTCTTGTCTCATAGCAGCACCAACTGATTGTCACTCGAGGTTCACACGTCTATACGAAAATCAGTCCGAATCATTTAATGAGAACATATTGGCCCTGTTTGGCAATTAGCTGATAGCTGTTAGTTGTAGCTAATTGAATTAGCTGTTTTGACTAGCGGATTGAATTAGCTATTTTGACTAGCGGATTTAAATTAGCTGTTTTGAATAAATATGTTTGATAAATAGCTTTTTGAGTAACTTTTTGTGACACATATAGGGTACCTGACACGGGGTTTTCGAATGCCATGCCTTTTACCAAAAGGCATGCCCAAATGGCATGCCATTTTCTATTTAATATAAATTTAAAAGGTAATAAAAAAATTGATTGATATTAACATTACAAAAACAATACAATACTAAAATTATTGTGAACTTACAAATTACATAGTAGAAAAAACTTAAAAAATAATTTATCAAATATTTTCACTAAAAATAATAGATTATGAAACACACACACATATATAATTAATTATATAAAAAAATTAGTAAAAAGACATGCCAAATCATGAAAAGTCATGCCTATAGGCATGCCTGTGCCACCGTGACATGCACCCTAGACACATAGCAAACCTCTAATTGAAAAAACTCCTAAAATGAGCTTTTTCAAAATTAGCTTTTTGATCTCAAACCTCTAACAACCAAACACTCACATCACCTAGATGTTTGATTTGGTCAAACCTCTAATCTATCTCAAACCTCTAATTTCACCCCAAACATTGTGGTCAGTTGGTATCAAATGCATAATTTTCAAGCAGCATATTACACTATCACAGAGAATATTCGAATGAGCGGATTCTGAATAGGCTAGTTTGATAAGGATTCTAGTAGGCTACTTTCATAGTCACGCAAGGTTTCGAAAACAAAAAAGAAAACTTATTAATGTTTTCACATAGATATATATAGATATGTATGTGTGCTTTTAAAGAATATGATTGCAGAACTTGCAAAATTTGCAACAAGGCTGGATAAGAAAGGTTAAATAGTCATACAACAGTCTGCGGACATAAACAATGCTGGCTTACCTTGGCATCTCTAGACTAATTTGACCAGAAGGAGCTTCTGTCAGCAGCATCATGCAGTTAAACTTAAACTAAATCAACTTGCCCACTTTCAACCAGTAGTTTTATTGATTTGTAACGAAGGGCATAGAGATCATCAGCTTCCAGATCCACTGGTTTCTCCACTCCACTATCAAATGGAAGATCACAATTAGAACCATTACATATAATAATGCCTAAAATATGCAAGGAAATTAATAGAAGTGCAACAAATTACGTTTCGTCAAGTTGGAAAGCTCCTAAAAATCTCTTGCATCGGCAAATGACAAAACTGTCCAACTGCGCCTCGGGAACTGAAAATTATACAAACAGAGAACACAAATTATCAGCTTTGGCAGACATGAAAAATATAGTAAATCAGAAAATTAATATTATAAACTGTATTTTAAGTGGAAATCAATCACAGCAATTTTTTAAATTGAGCTTCCACGATGCTACAACATAATCTGCAATGAACGTATTCATGAACTAGGAAGCTTAATAAAGAAAATTCAATGACTCAAAATCTACATTGTAACATATTATTAAACACTATCAAATATTCAAAAGAATACATTGTAGTAATCAGCAAGGTGAATTCAAATAATAATCTGTCATAGTAGCTAGTAGGGTAATAGCATTTACCCATATCATCCTCTTCACTTATAACAGATTGCTTCAAATGGGATTTGTAACGATCAGGCAGTTTTGATAGAACAGATTGTTCAAAAAGTTGTTCCATATCATCTGTACACCTAGAAATTATAGCATACAGTAGAAAAGGTAAGAGAATTACTGCTTTAAATCATAACATTTTTATTCTTTACTGAAAAAAGAAGAAGAAAGTGTGATCACCTTTTAGCAAACATCTGCTCTTGTTTAGAAAGCAGATTCCAAAGTTCAGAACTTTTTCGAATGTGAAATGCGTATTTCTCAATCTGTAAAAGATTAGATAGAACTTATAAGCAAAACATTGCATAATAAGATTACAAGTGAAGTGGTAACTAGGTTTCTTCGTCTTTCAAGCTGTATGGACAATCTTTTGACCAGAAAGTTTAGCTATGCTAGTTTGTCAAAGTTGTCTATTGCTTTGAACTCGAATGTAGCAAGTCAAATAGTCTTATATTTGTATATTTTTGAAACGTATCTGCTGTCCAGATGTAGTCAACAAATTACATGCAGCAAGACAGCAATATATTACCTTCCATTTATTAGGCACATATTGCTCATTTTATTGTAAAGAACATCTGGAAAAACTTAAAATTACACAAAAGATAGAACTATAAACTAGACCTTCTGCAGACGAGTCCTGAGATATGATCTCAACAAAAACTGAGTCCTATCCAAGTCCATCTGATAGAGTGAGACGCTGAGTGCATCTACTCCATTTTTAGTGTATTCCTCCACTGTTTCTTCCTGAACATTATTAGTAAAGCAGCATGATTATCACGTCTCAAAAATCATACGCAAAGGAAGCAATTCAAGAATGTATAGTAATATGTCTGCAATGTTTGGAAGTAGAGGATGTGATGAACATGTTGCAAATAAACAGATATATGAACACACACAGTAAACTGTATATACACACACACAATATAAAGCAAACATACTCTTAAGACTAGTATGATAACTGCTATGTACAAGAAGGAAAGCTCTCTTGAACTACATTGTATAGCTTCTGGTTAATCCTTACTAATGAACGTTTACATCCAATTAAATAGACTAACACCACGTAAGGTGGTAGCTACAAAATAAGAACAACTAGCTAAACACTCCCACGTTGAACCAACAACTACTACTAATTCAAACACCTCCTAATAACTCTCAGCTACGTGTAAGACCAAGTCCTATACATAAAGCTGATATAACAATTTATTCTTAACAATACTTGAGAGCCCATAAGCCCATTAAAGCCCAACAATCACTCCCTAATCTAAACTGATTTAACCAAATTCTTGATAATATTAAACTATTCTAACGGATACTGAAATATTCAAACACAAGTTTAGATTAAAATCCCAACAATCAGTTTGTTTTCTCCGTTTATATATACAGTCAGCTGTCTCTACATTATGTTAAGTAAAGGCCAGGCCCAGTTTTAAAACCTACAGAACATACTCATAAGTCATAACTACTGGTTAATGCACCTCAAATCATTAGAAAGGGATAAAGAAATATAGATATATGTTACCTGTGGAGACTATTAAGATGCATTTTATGAAACAGAAAGTTATGGACAAGATGCTCACAGAAGCTAGATTAACGACTTTAGACAAAGATTGGGACTTTAGAGGTTGCTTTACAATTTTTTTTAAATTTTCTCTCTCTTAACTGGTTTTTTGCTCTCACAGATCAACAAGGTTGTCAGGAAGGTTTCCAAGTTTTAAATGAATGTGGTGATTTCAGTTGCAGGGGTTCTGTTAGGGAACAGAAAATCTGGTTTTCTATTTACTTAAATTTCTTCTTCTATACAAGTTTGTGATCATGCCTGTAGCATATGGGAGAGCTTATACTCCCAGCAGACAGTCTAGTGGAGTCTCTAGAACAGGAACTAGCGTATTAAAAGTGAACTTTTTCCCGTCTCAGGGGGTTGTTTTGAGATATATGCAAAACTGCTCCTTGTCTCTGGTTAACTGCTATCTCATAGGTCTGAATAGTGATTTCATTTCCGTGGAGTGTATGATTCTCTTCGGGTTGGTCAAGATTAGGGGAGTGGCTGCTTTACATTGGTCTCCAGGAAAATAAATGTCTAGAGATCTGTAATGGGAAAAGGAGGTATCTGGAGACCTAGGACTACTGAATTAGGCAGCAGATTAGCTTTAAGGTAAGTCTTCACTATTTTGGCATGTGGGGCTGCTCGTGTAATTGTGCAGTTGTCATTCCTGTTTGAGGCTGCTTTTGCAGATAATAACCAAAGAAAAAATAGGGACTGCAACTATGCAACCATTAGAAGCTTTTTAATTCTAAGAGGCTTGCTAAGGAGTGCATACTGAAAAGATGACTTGACCGCGCACATGGGGTTCTAGACATGCCAGTGGGATGCACTTGTAATGCCTTTGGATTGAACTTGTGAACACTTGCTTTTAGAGCTCTCCTACTATGTGCTACCTGCGTGGTGCCTCTCTTAAGTCTTGATTGAGCCTGAGCAGCAACAATCAAAAGGTGCTCCGAATATCCTCCGATAAAACAATTCAATAAAAACCAAAAAAAATTACATCCAGATATGAGAAGAGCTTTTGCAGGGTTTGTAGTCTCTGAAATCTGCATAGTCATTTGATCGGGCCTAGACTAAGGTTGCTACCAACATATTAGTGCACTAGTATGGTCAAGTACTTTGTACATTCACTTTGATGATACTGGCAGAACCAGATGAAACAAAGAGAGAAAAAAGAATAGTGAATAGTTAAAGAGAAATAAGAACAGTTGTAGTTGTTAATTTGACATAGAAGGGTTTTTTGGGAGCTTATGTGTGTTACTGTATGGTTTATTTTTACTTTTCCTTTTGTCTCATGTGTTTTACTACACTGATAGCCTTTGATTAGTGTTTAGGCTGAAGCAAGAGGCTGGGCCTTGAAAATGGCACTTCTGTACTTTAAAAAAAAATGTAGCCTAGCATGGGTATGTGCAATTTGCCCTAAAATCGTACAGTTCTAACTCTAGGGATTGACTAAGTAAGCTTGATCTTGGAATCTATTCCAGGATTTTCATTTTTGTTAGGAGAGTCCCTTTAAGTGTCTGTTATGTATACTACCACTTTTTGTTGTATCTTACAAAATTCAACAGGTTCCATCCCCATAAAAAAAATAGATCAGTAATAATCTACTATAAATTGTCTCTTAGTTATTGCATTGGGAGAATGGTTATCAATAAAGAGTGTTCGTATGTAGTAGTACATAATATTAGTAGAAATCATAAATTATAAATGTCTTGATATAAATTTATAATTTAAAATTGATATGTTTAGTATATTATTATTTTCATCAACAAATTTTTTTTTTTGACAACATACTCACCGATATATCAAGACATTTATAATTTAAAATTTCTAATAATGCATATAAAGTTTTTTTCCAATGTAAGAGGTAGATAAAAAAATGATAAAAAAATCTAATTTAGTTTAAACATATTTATAGAAGTTATTTTTCTATTTTTGACGAAGTGAAAAAGATTTATCTCTTAAAAAAAATAGAATTTGAGGTTTCGTCAAAGACAGGATTGAGGAGTTTTTCGTCAAAGACTGGATTGAGGAGTTTTTCGTATTAGATATACAAACTGTTCAAAGTGTTTGTGCATTTTTAATTTACAATTTTCATTAGTGTAATTGATATTGTCTAGTCTACTTTTAGAATAAAAAATAGATGGGATCTCAAACTTCTACATCCGATCAGGCGATCACCCACCCAATATGAATGACAAGGATTAACTAAATGTTAAAAACACGGAAAAGTAACATAATTTGTGTTATATGACTATTAGACTAAAAACTCAACCTCAACTTTTGAAGCATCATAATGTAATTTTCATGAATTATATCATTTTTAGTTTTTAAAAAATTAAAAAAACCCAGCATCGCTGGCTTAAATACTAGTAGATATAAAGACCTAAATCTAAGAGTTTTACTACTTTTTCTTATAAGAATATTGTATAAAACTAACAGATATGTGCACACGTTACAGCAAGAATCTACTCTAACTCAACAAATACATGAGGCCAGCAGAATCCCACTGTTTAAAATTGTTACTTCTCGGCTCTCGTGAAACCCTTCCTAATTTAGCACTTGGTCCATGACATTACTATAGCTAGCAGCCTAGCAGAAAATCTTCTGAAGTAGTAAAATTTATCATCTTAAAGGAATCAAAAGCATCAAGTGAAAAGGGAAAATTTTGCCAAAACTTCTACTTTGATGTTTCGGGTTCAGATATATTAACCATAGGAGAAATCACAAATATTCCATGAACTTTTGAACATAGCATGTAAAATTATGTTGAATCAGAACTGAGAAGATAATTCATTAGAATTTCAATGATTAATGAACAATTCCATTTTTCAAGTAAGCCATGAAGTAACCAATAATATAGATATAGCTCAGAAATGAAGACAAAATTCCATAAAAACTGTAACAATGGGACGAATAAGTCAGGTCAATGATATCACATGTAGGTATCAATATAAAATAGGTACCATCAAATGAATCTGTTCTCTAGAACGTTGTACCAAAGAGGCCTCAAATCGGAGAATTTCAGGAGCAGCTTTTTCATTTCGCCATGCTCGCTTCAATAGCTCAGCATCGGTAGTTGAAATCAAGGATTCATAGTCATCCATGCCTGAAAACCCAGATCCAGATCCATCCCCAGTGCTGGACGCCATGGAATGCCTAATCCCTCCTCTCTGAAATATTTTATTCCACAATTATTAAATAAGATCAAAGATATATAGCCGAATATATAATCTAAAATATAGTATTGCAGAAAACTAGCGCCATTTATCACGCAATTTAATGACATCAGATCTTCCGCAAGACCATGAACAGTCATGGATTATGACTGATGTTTTTCTAAAAAATAAACAATGGCTGACGGGGTTTAAAATAAAGCAAAAAGTTTTATTATACTCGTACGTTTCTCATTTCCTACTATCATTAGAAGAACTGAAGAAATAAACAGAGTAACAAATTGCTTCCATGAGAACTAGTGTATCACAGCTGCAAGTGTCGGATGAAAGTAATAACATACTGTTTACGAACTTCAACAAGAAGCCTAAAATACATTCATGGTCCAAGTCAGTCTCAGGTAAGATTTCATTCCTAAACAACATAGCTAATTATTTAGCTTCCGAAACTTGCCAAGTCACTTGAATTAAACCTATAAAAGGCAGTGCCATTATTCGTCTCTACAAAACCATATTACTGAATTATCGATCAAATGATTTCATTAACTGATTCACACCCAAAGTCATATGAGTTATGCTCGTAAATTATATCTATTGATATAAATTATAACAGATTAACAGTTTAATCGCCTTCCTACTCAACCTCTGCATCAACCTCATAAGTCTAACTCCAATAAGGACTAGCATCACAACTTGCCGCTCATCTCATTCAGATACAAATATAAGCGTATTACAATAAAAACTGAACACACAATCATATTAAAGAAAGCAGGAATTCAAATAGAAGTTAAACGAGAAACGCGCGTTCATAGCACATATCGGAAATTTATCAAACAGTTGGTGTGCAAGATATGTATACATTCAATTTTAACTTCCAATTACACATCAAAAGTGAACAATTGCAGCAATAATATAACTGAATCTATTAGCAATTATAGATACACATAATCACTTGAAAATTAAAAAAAAAAAGACAAAAAAGTAAAAAATTAGGGATCTGTAAACAAACCTTTAATTAAATCTGATGAATGAGTTGAATTGTGAGGATAGATTTCACTGGTAATTTGTTTGAATATTTGTGTGGGAGTGAAAGATGAAAAATAATCTAATTATATGTGTGTGTGTTGGCTGCAATTGAGGTCACTTGTATGTATTGCTTCAATTTTTATTTTTTTTTTTGAAAAATTTGAGTTCATTTTTTGATTTGGCGGGAAACTGGGTTTTTTTTTTTTTTAAGCTAAACATTTTTTTAATTAAGAGCAAGTCAAATTATAAGGAATTACCTGACAAAAAAAAAAAATTATAAGGAATTATGTGTAAAATAGTGCTCCAACAGCCTCTTAACTTTTCCTTAAAAAGTTAAGAATATCATGGCATCCCTTATTCTTAAGGGCTCCCTTATTTCACTTTTATCAATAAAATATTATTTTCTCTCCTCTTTTCAGTTGTTTCCCTCTATTTTTTGTTCTTGCTTCCTTCTTTTATTTATTACGGAGTATTTAATAATTATAAGGATCAATTATAAGGAAGCTTGTTGGAATTGTCATACCTTATAATATCCAAATCACTAGAAGCCTAATATTTTATAATATTTATAAGCAAAACACAAGGAGGCTATTGGACTTGATCGAACGCAATTAATTTCCTTTTTCAGTGTCGAGATGTAGGAGTATATATTTTTGTTGGAGTATATATTTTGTACTCATTTTTTTTATTCTTTTCATTTGGAATCGTTAGATCTGCAATTTAAATAAAGGACGATAGTTGGATATAATATTAAAAATTGTTATATATTAAGATGTAAGGTATGAATTGTGCCAACAATATTTTAATTTAAAATTAATACTAAAAGATGTTATGTTAAATAGAAAGGATGAAGATTTTGTTTTCACCAACAACATATTAATTTGGATTTAATACTAAAAATTGTTATATACAAATGTCTAAGTTTCGAATCTTTCTAATAACATACTAAAATAAGTATATATATATATATATATATATAGTCCTACTCCAATAGAAACCAAATTAAAATAGAAACTAGAAACTAAACCATAATCTAACATTTCAAGCTAATCTAATGACCAAACTAGGGGTACCCCAATATAAAAAGTGTTTCAAATTATTGGCTCCATTCAGGAAAAAAAATAAAAATGTTCACTGCAACCAGACCCAGTCCCCTGAGAAATCACTAAATTATATTATAGAAATCAGCCGTTTATATTACAAAAATCACTAAATTATACGGTGGAAATCACCGACTAGTTCAACAAAAATTTCAAAACAAACCCATTTTTTCTTCCATCACCCTACCCCCCCCACACCACCACCACCACCACCACCACCACCACCACCACCACCACCACCACCACCACACCACCCCACTGCCATCACCACCAACACCACCAGATCTACAAATCATTACTGGTTAACGGTGTTTCGCACCTTCTTGTACGGCGCTTCGCGCCTTTATCATTCTAAAGTTGTAAGGAATGACAATCAATGGTAAAGACAATAGATGATTGACGGGTGTGTCCAGGGCCTTCGGCCCTTACGATTACCTAACTCATCCGTTTACTGTCTTAAATGTTTCGCATTTCTATGGCAAGTATGAAACTAAACCCTAATCTAACATTTCAAGCTAATCTAATGACCAAATTAGGGGTACCCCAATATAAAAAGTGTCTAAAATTTTAGGCTCAATTCAGCAAAAAAATAAAAATAAATCACTGTTCACTGCTGACGTGTCAGTGACGTCAGCGTGAACAGTATTTTTTTTTATATTATTTTTGCTGAATGGAGCCAATAATTTTAAACACTTTTTGTAAAGGTGCCCCTGGCGGGGCCATTAGAATAAATGAAATATAATTTATTTAGTGTTAGTTTCTAGTTTCTATTTAAAACTTGGTTTCCATTTGATACTTTGCTTATATATATATATATATATATATATATATATATATATATATATATATATATATATATATATATATATATATTGCGTTAAGTTGTATGAAGACTAACATTTGAGTGGAGACCGTGGAAACCGTATATATTATGCACTAAAAACATTGCAAAATATATATCTTTGTGAATATTCAATTAACATTATTATTTCATTCAAAATCTTAAAAATCATATATGATTTGCAAGCAGTACATGTTTTGGAATATAATACGTTCTGTAATGTTTTCACTACACCATATATGCTCTTTAGCAACACCTAAAACCAGTGTTGGCTGTAAAATGTAGCCTTAGATGACTTAATTTTGATGTAAGCCAACATTTTATTTTGATGTTACAATACATTTCAATGTATATTGCCTTAAATATTTTTTATTAACAAAGCCAACACTTAAAATGATGTTGCCGTAGACAATAAAAAAGTGTTGGAATTATATTTGGGGGAAAATGAAATATTTGGGGGGAACTAAAATCTTTGGGGGGGAAATGAATTTTTTGGGGAAAAATCGGCCGGGTTAAAATTTTTGGGAAAAAATAGTTCAAAGTCCCTCTCTTCTCTTGTACACTCTCTCATCTCTCTCTCGTACACTCTCGCTCTCTCTCTCGTACACTCTCGCTCTCTCTCTCGAACAGGTCTCTCTCTCTCTCGAACAGGTCTCTCTCTCGTTCTCTCCCATTCTCAAACTTTTACTCATTCCCTCAATCTCAATCTTGTACTAATTCATCTATATATCTATATATCCCTGATTCTCTCTCTCCCTCGTTCTCTTTCTCTCTCTGTATATATATCTATCCATATCTTATTCTCTCTAATTGATTTTTTTAGTTGCTACCGAGGCACGTTCTCAAACAGGTACAAACCTTCCTCTTTCTCTCAATTTGTATTTGATTAATTAGTAGTTCCGTTCAATTTGTAACTGTTAATTTAAGATTTGTAAACCCTAAAATTTAGGGGGTTTTACTTTTTTTTAGCACTTTATCAATCTATTTATAAAGAGAAGGAGAGAGGAATAAAGAGATGAAGAGGGAGAGAGAGATAGAGAGAGATTTGTCTGCTTACCTGTGTTGTTGATTTTTTAGATTTTTTTGTTTGTTTTGAATTAATTTGGAGGCCTTCTCACTACTGTAAATATTGCTTTCTTTGGAACGTAAGTATTGGTTCTAATTATTTGAATGTGGTTTATTTGTTAGTGTAGCATCAAGTTCTATTTATTTGAATGTGGTCTATGTGGTCATTTAAAATTGTAATGTTTGTATTCTGAACTTAATAGAACGCAGTCCCCCAATTCAAGAAGTTATATTCAATCTGGTGTTGTTCCACGTTTTATGTTCTTATGTTATCATAACTAATAATTTTTGTAGGCTGTGTGGGCTTTGGGAAATGTTGCAAATTCTATGTCTGTAATAGGAACCTTTGGGTCTACCCTTACTAGTGCTGGTGGAACTTCCTTGCAAGCTATTTCATCTCCATTTGTGCTGATAAGTGGATTTATATCCACTTGGAGCATTCTAAATCGGCTTAAATTGATTGTCTTGGACTCAAGTTTCTTGTAGTTTTGATGTGTTTTGTTTAGTTGTGCAGGTTTACGAGAATTTTGATTAAGGTGGATGCTTCTATAATTTTTTGGGAATTAATTGATTAAAATTCGGATTTTCTGGGAAGGCTGCGCAGCTTACACTGTTTTGGCCATATCTGGAGTTCTGTAAGTCCGTTTTCAGCGATCTTACTGCCCACGCGAAGCTTGAGAGATTTTCTACAATCTGGGATAGGAAGCACGTGCAAGTAATATGTTGATTAAAATCGCGCGCCTGTTCTAGTTAAAGAAGGCTGGGAAATTCCTGTTTTGCCCTTTTCAAGTTCTAATTATATTCCGGGCAGGTTTTAGCACCTTAATTAAATTCTAATTGTAATAGAAGATAAAATTCTTGCTGGGCAAGAAATCTAGAGCCTATAAAAACACATCTAAGCATTGTAATAGAGATACACAATATCATAGTTTTATTTTTTGTAACCTAACTTAGATCTGCAAGGGAGAAAAGGAGAGAAGGGTTCAACGCTCGTGACAAGCAACGGATCTAGATCTACTTCATCCTTTGTGTTACTTTGGATTATAGATTTGTTTTCTCAAACTCTTGTTTATTAATATAATTACGTCTTTTATTCATATCTTGTTATTTACCATGTTTTCATCAAATCCCATGGTGACGAAAGGTTTAGTTATGAACTAATCATTGTCATGGGATCCTAGTGGATTTATCTATGTAGCTTAGTAGTTTGCATGCCTTAAAGATTTATGTGTGGTGAATTCTTGATATCCTCGTATGGTTAATCTTAATGCTTTTGGATGCGTAGCTAACATCTAAACTGAATTGTTAATCTCTTGTGAAGCGAGAGTGGATCTTGAGATTTAGAACTTGCCATGCTAGCATAGGTTCATAATTGTTATCAATATGATTGTGGTGTGAGATGAAAATACTTATACTGCCCTATGTGATCTAAGTGGATAACTTGTGCTTCAACCTTTATGTTTTCAAATTCTATAGAGATATAGGGTCTAAACATAATAGGTGCCTATTCATCTTCTATCTCTTTTGTGGATGTATGTGTAGATTGGTACTAGTATACCGAGAGGTAACTTTTACTCTTTTCGTGTTATCCGATCAGATATCATAACCATCGCATGTTTTAATTAAAGGCTGCAACTCTAAGTGAAGTAGATGATGAAACTAGGGTTCCATGTTTTAATTCTCATAAGTAACTCGATTTCTATTCTTATTAGTTAATTTAATTCTTAGTTTTATAATTTTGCATCTTAGTTTAATTTAGAAGTTAGTAAAAATACAATTTGTTATTTGTCTTAGCAGTGGATAAAAACCATACATTGTTGCATAGGCATATTTACTGAATTGAACACCATTCTAGATCTCTGTGGGAACGAACTTGATTTAATCATATATTACTTGTGACAACGTGCGCTTGCGTGAATTTTGCATAACAAGTTTTTGGCGCCGCTGCCGGGGATCATCGGTGTTTTTATTTTAGTTTATGTGCTTGTCATCAGTGGTCGTTAGCGTTCACTGACTCGGATTCTTATTTAGTTTGTTTGTTTCGTGGTGTTTGCAGGTACTTAGGTTTGTATGCAAACACGCTTACAAGCTAGTTTAGAAAGACTGGCAGAAGACGATCTTGTAGAGAATTTAGAGAATAAGGAAGAGGAATCTGAAACTACAGTAGAGATGGCAGATGCAGCAGCAGTCAAGGCTTTGAAGGACTATTCTCAGCCAAAGCTCAATGATATTCAGTCTAGCATTGTTAGGCCAGCTATTGCAGCAAACAATTTTGAGATTAAGTCGGGCACAATTCAGATGGTGCAGAATTCAGTCCAGTTTGGGGGAGCTTCTACGGAGGATGCCAACATGCATGTTAGGGACTTTATCGAAATCTGCGACACTTTCAAATTTAATGGTGTGACGGATGATGCTATTAGGTTGAGGCTTTTCCCATTCTCTCTGAGGGATAAGGCTAAGAGCTGGCTACACTCTTTGCCACCTGGTTCCATTACTACATGGGAAGATCTTGCTCAGAAGTTCCTTACTAAATTCTTCCCTATGGCGAAAACTGCAGCATTAAGGAACCAGTTGACTCAATTCCAACAGCAATCTGGTGAGACCTTGTGTGAGGCTTGGGAACGCTACAAGGAGATGCTACGCAAGTGTCCTCATCATGGCATGCCTGATTGGATGGTTATTAATTGATTCTACAATGGGTTGGGAGCACAGTCTAGGCCTTTGCTAGATGCAGCATCAGGTGGAGCTCTGTGGGCAAAGAGCTACGATGAAGCTTATGATCTTATAGAGATGATGGCTGCTAATGAATATCAGAATCCAACCCAAAGGCTATCTCAAGGCAAGGCAGCAGGAATTTTTGAAGTAGATACAGCTGCAATGATTACGGCTCAGTTGAAAGCTCTTGCTATGAAAGTGGATTCTCTTGCTAATTATGGAGTTCAGCAGGTGGCTAGTGTTTGTGAGTTATGTGCTGGCGCACATAAGACGAATCAGTGTGCTATCTCTTCTGAATCAGCACAATTCGTGAGTAATTTCCAGAGACCTGCTGCACCAGTTCCAGCCACTTATCATCCTAATAATCGGAATCATCCCAATTTCAGCTGGAGCAACAATCAAAATACTCAACAATCTTATCAGCAAGTGAAGCCATTCAATCAAGGCTATCAACAGCCTTATGCTCCAAGGACACCATATCAACCTCCGGGATTTCAGCAGCAACAGCCCCAGGCTCATATGGGACAATCGTCTAATGATAAATCTGATGAGATGTGGATAGCATTGAAGAACTTACAAGCTGGTCAGAAAATCTTGGAAACCCAGTTGGGGCAGATTACAAGTGCCTTGGTAAATATGCAACAAGAAACTCTTCCTAGTAATACGGAGGTTAATCCAGGTAGGAGGGAAAGCAAAGAACAGGTCAATGCAGTTACTTTGAGATCTGGAAAAGTCACGAGTGATCCTAAATCAGCAACTGAAGAAGATGAAGATGTTCAGAATCAGCAGGTTGAAAAATCTGCAGTGCCAGAAATTGAGAAATCTGATTTAGTGGCTGATCAGCTAGATGGTGAGAAGAGCAAGAAACCTGTTGAAAAGTCTACTCCGGAACAATCTTCAATGAATAATCAGATCTATCCACCTCCGCCATTCCCTGGACGTTTGAAGAAAAGTCAAGAAAAGCAATTTCAGAAATTTATGGATGTCTTCAAGAAATTGTCCATTAACATTCCTTTTGTGTAATAACCCGGATTTTTCAAGAAATGATTTTATAATTATTTCAATAATAATAATGTTTTCCTAAAATGAGGAGGAATTTTTTTTTTATTTAATTTATTTTATTATTCAATTATTTAATTATTTTCGGTTAAGTGGAACCGGGACCCTTTTAAAAATTTTATGGACCGAGTAGATATCTCGAGTCAATAAATTATTTGGATAAAGATTTAATTTTGGAATGTGAGATTATTCAGTAAAGATTTTATTTTAAATTATTGAATAATTTAGAGATTTTAAAATCCTTAGAAAATGATTATTTTAATAATTTGTGGATTTGTAGAAATTACTTGATTAATATATAAAATCAAGAATTTGAGATTTTACTAAAACAATAGTGTTTGTAGTATTTTTATAAAGCCCTGTAAATTGTGAATTATGAATCACAATTATTATTTTTATGATTTGATTTTTATAAATTATTAGTATTTGTAAAATGCATATCAATTTAGAAAATTGAGATTTAATTCTAATTCTTTCTCCAAAAGTCTTTAAAAATATTCTAGTATTTAATTTTGCTAGAAATTTTATTTTTACAAATTAGAGTTTTAACTCTAAATATTATTTAAGATATGTAGTGATTAATTGTATTGCTTTTAATTGTTATTGGGCCAAGCCCATTAGGGTTAAAAACACCCATCACATCACATATACACACAAAAACACACACCACAGCCGCACCTACACACACCCGCAGAAAACAGATCGGGAAAAGAGGGAAAAGAGAGCAGCGGGGGGGAGGAAGAGAGATTGATATTGGGGGGAAATACATATATATATGTGTGTGTATAATTCGCGTGTATGTGTGTGTATTATTCGAGGTGTGTGTGTGTGGGGTAGCACGGTGTTGGAAACGGGGGAGGAAGACAGCGGCGGCAGGCGTAGTCCGGCGAGTGGCCGGCGTCGGGCGGAGCTGGGACGCGGCTGTGCAGGGTGATGGGCTGCTGCGTGGTGGTGGCGGCAATAGAGTGCAGAGAGAGAGAGAGAGAGAGAGAGAGGAGAGGCTGGACGGAGAGAGACTCCGGGAGAAATTTCTGGCGGGTAGGATCCGAAATGGTATAATTTCACGTTTTAATTTATTTAATTTTCGTATTAAATTAGTGTAAATTTCGATATTAATTAATGGTTGTAATTTAATTAGTTGTAAATTGTGGTAATTTAATTGACTTTAAATTGTGAGATTATTGTGGTAATTAAATTAGATTTAATTGCGAGGTTAATTATGGTGGTAATTAGTTAGTTTAAATTGCGAGGTTAATTATGGTGGTAATTAGTTAGTTTAAATTGCGAGGTTAATTATGGTGGTTTAATTAGTTTAAATGGAAAGCTTAATGTGGTAATGGGTATAATTAGACTAAACTTGTAAGATTATGATTATTGGTTGAATTTCCGATATTTAATTCGGAAGGTGTGTTTGTAATTATAATTGTTGAGTTTAATTATGAGTCCGATTAAAGGTTCGGGTTAGTGATTGTTAATTGTTAAATTGCTAATTGATAATTGTTAGTGAGTAATTATTAATTGTCGGATAATTATTTGGGTTAGTTGTCAAGTAATTGTTAAGTGCTAATTGCTAATTGTTAGTTTCCAAATTGTAATTTTTAAATTGTTAAGTGCTAAGTGCTAAGTGCTAAGTGCTAATTGTTATTGTCATATGAGGTATAGTTATAAGAGTTGGCTTATCGGTAAATGTTTATGTGCTAAATGGTATAAGTCGGGTCGTAGTAATTGTTAGAAGTCATAAGTGCCAACTACGTGGTGTTGGCTTAAATGTGGATAAACTTAGTTTACTTTTCCTTATGTGCTAGTTGCCGCATGTCTGGGCGGGTACTTTTCCTTATGTGCTAGTTGCCGCATGTCTGGGCGGGTACTTTTCCTTATGTGCTAGTTGCCGCATGTCTGGGCGGGTACTTTTCTTATATGTTTACTTTTATGTTGCTGCAAGTTGAGGCAGCTTTTATTTTATCAAAAGCAGGGTTATAAATTGTTTTGTTGGCATGGAGGGGCTGAGCCCATAGTCCGATAAACGAATACTACATGCCGAAATTTTCTAAAAATCCCCTGCATTTTAATTTATTTAACTTATTTGATTTCAAGGGTTTAAAGGTATGATTTGGGTGTTAACTGTTTATGTGTATATGTGTTAAGTGAATTGATTCGAGGATTATGTGCTAATTCAAGGATTAAATGTGTCTTGAAGATTAAATGGGTATTATGAGTCTTTATCGAGGACTAAGTATGTTTTGAGGATTACTTGTTAATTAACTTGTGACAAGAGTATGTCAATAGTATTATGGTCAAAAATGTTAAGTGGAGTTTTGACTAAGTGTTATAACTGTGTAGTGTTATGATGTGTTAGCACCAGGAAATGTCTACTTTAAAAAGGGGACTTTTCCATTTCATTTTCTTTACTATAATATGTTATGTGCAATAAGTGGTATTAGAATAGTCAACTATAGGGAGGACACCTATAGTTTGACTTTATGATTATTTAGTGATAATCCCGAGTTGTGTCTACTCGATATACGTGGTATGACTGACACGTACGCGTAACTATTTCAGTACCATTAGGGCATAATCGAGATGGAATGACGTGCATCCAAAAAGGAAGATCGAGACGTCAGGTAAGGTCCATGGAATTAATTGGACGAGGTGCGAAGCATTTGTTCGCGGGTTAAATTTTCTGCTAAGGACCAGAGGCAAGTTTACTATGCATACTCTATTGTTCAGAGTATATTTATTTTAAATATATGAAATGTGTTAAATAAGTTTTCAATCCATAATCGCGAGTTTTTCCAACCTTGTACTTCTTCTCCCAAATCATTGTATTCCTTGCTTTGCCAACAATATTAAATCCTGCTCGTGCAATAACCAAAACCCCATGGCTTATAATACTGTTGATGGGCAGTGATATTTTTATGGCTCTATATCTTGATTTATACAGTATATATATATATCTATAAATCTTTCGTACTATGGAAGTGGACTATATGTTATGAGGTATATATAGATACATATACGTGTATATGGAACTACGTGGTGAAGGCTCTGATGGTAGAGCGTGTGTTGAATTATCGTGCTTAGCCCGCGTGTCGGGGCTATTTTGTATTGTATGTTTTCGAAAACCCGGGCAAAGTTTTTAAAAAGAATTTCGCAATAATTAACCTAAAGGCAACATCACCAATAAACCGGTGTTTATTTAATTACTAGATGCCCCTGAAAGCATTTACTAATTAAATAAACCTCATTCGCCTAATTAAATTTATTTAATTAGATGAATATCATTTTCAAAACGCTTTCTTAAAATCACTTTGTCCCGGAGAAATAATAAAACAATTTAATGGAATGATTCTATCTAGTATGTTATTTATCGGAGATATTTTATTTTCAATACGGATTAAAAATATTCCAATGGTTATAAATTGGTTACTTTCAGCTTAAACCAGCTAGATTGATATCGATATATGTTACTTGAATGATTATTAATTATTTCTTATTGACCGAGAGTCAGTAGTAGTTATTTGATAAAGTGGATAAAGTTTAGAGATTGCTGGAGAGATTGTGTCTTGATTTTGATTAGAAACATTCCAAGAGTTGTATTTGGGTGTTTTGAGGTTATCAAATATTTCAGTATTAATAGTAAATATTATTTGAATATTATTTTAATAAATGAATATTAATTTGAGTATTCTTTTAAAAAGGGATTATTGAATATTTATTATTTGTTACGTAGTAGTCAAATATTTATTAAATACTCTAAGTGTTTTGAAGGTTATAAAACACTATTTAAAGGTTGTCTAAGGACTTTCATAGTCATTTAAAATATTATATTTTGAATCTATCTAGGTAAGTTACCTTTCAAGAACTTATATATATATGGAATTACCCTATTGTGGTTACAAACTTTATGCGTACCATTTTCCATGTGTGATCACAAAACCCTGTGTCGAGATTGATATCGGTACAAGTGTATATCTATACTTGAATTCTTTTGAACTCAAAACATTTTCGAAAACCCCCGGTCAGGTTTCACTCTCTTGCTCGTTTTTCAAGAAATTATCGGTCGACTGAAGTCGAACTTCAACTACTCAAGTTTTCTATCAAAATGATTTTGACAAGAAAAGAAAAAGGGGACTCTGGCAGGTGTGGGAATCGTTGACGAACGATTCCCGGGATGTGTAAGCGGTCGTGAGCCAGGCGGTCCATCAATTATTATTCCGGCCCAGGTGTTGCCGAAGGATGATTACGGATGTAGTTTTCATCAAGGGTGATTACGGATGTAGTTTTCACTCGGGGATAGTTACGGATGTAGTTTCTATCCTTCTACCGGTAGAGAAGACCCACGGATTATTGGACTTGGATGTGGCGACTGATCATCGTCAATCCTTGTCAGGTTTTTATGTTTTCTTTAAGTCCCATCCTCCACTTTGGAAAAATACTCAAACACTGCTTCTTAGGCCTAAGTGCCAAGTAGCCGATAGTGTTGTTTTCAATTTTGAAAGATGATGAATTCATGCAGTATCTAGAACTGCAAGATTATTCTAACAATAATGGCACGTGTTGGTGCACTTTTGCAATTATTCAAAAGATGAAAGATGGTTCATCGGTTATTGATGATTAAGTCCCAAATGTTTTGCTTCAAGAGCTTTGACTCTCTTCCTATCAGTTATTTCGGAGTTTAACTTATCAAGTGGTTAAAGAACTTATACCCGGTTCGTGATGTTGTTCTGTAAGGTGTTTGATGGAAATGACATACTTATATGTATATGCTTTCAGATTGAGGAATACTTAAAATGAAACCTTCTAATGGTTGGTTTGTATATGACGATAAGCAACTGTCTTAGCAGCATATTGAACTGCATATTTTGAAAAGCCTTCTAAAAGATTAGTAATACTGTAGTGTACACTATTTCGCTAAGATATGAGGATTACTATGATCATTATAAACTTATCTGTTCATTGGATGTTGCGTTAAACGTCATATTTTCTTTATTGAAGTTTCTTTGTTGTAAATATTTCGAATTGATATTAAGTATCGTTATATTTCAAAAACTCCATGTGTATATTGATATATATTGTTGTGCTCTATTAATACTTGCTGGGCAATTCTTTCGCTCATACTTGCTTGTTTTAAATATTAACCTTTCAGAGGAAGGTAGATGATTGAGGCTTATCTGCATGGCTCAGAAGAAGCAGGCAGTACACCCTTATGAAGATGATATGATCCAGAACATAGATAGCTGGAATAAGTTATATGTAAATACATTGATGTGTAATATATATTACTTTGTGCTGAGTAGTACTAGTTGCTGGTGTACTTCCCAACGAAGCTATACTAGTAGTATAAGATTTTTAAGACATAGTGCGATGTAATAGAATGGATGTAATAAAGATGTAAAGAATGTAGTTCTTGTTTCTAGCCCTATGACCTAAAAGATGCTTGGTGGTTGGGGTCGCAGAGTTATATTTCAGTTTTAATGATTACAGATGGTTTAATGTTGTTAAACAGGTAACTTGATGTTAAGGATTTCCGCGTGACGACCAAATCCCTGACCCCGGATTTGGGGTGTTACAGAAATGGTATCAGAGATTAGGTTATAGTAAACTAGAAACGAGAGTGAGTAGGAGTGTGTATAGTTATGTGAGAACGTCAGAACTCATGTAGAGTTCATGTTGGACTATTGGATATAGTACCAATGATTAAGATAAGATTTTGAGGAATATGTTGAGGTAGACTTCACTTCTTGTGGTGATGGATGTCTGCTAAAGAACTCTTAGAGACAAGTGTTGGTTGGCAGGGGCATAGAGCGCCCGAGGCCTAAATTTAAGATGATTTTAGGGGATTAATGGAGGCAGTTATGTATTCCCCGAATGATAGGAAATTTCAATATGATGATGAAGGATGGAAAGCTGGCATCCAGTATTATGACAATGATGAGTTGAGATAGCATTCGTACTGTTAAAATTCCAAAAAGGGAAGTAAAACAAGATCACTATGAAAGGTTATCAGTCGAAGTTGCGGGTATTTGAAACCCTCGCGAGCTTGATAGAGTTTAAGGTAATATTATGAATGGATTGGTGGATAGACACCGATTGTCTCAAAATTATAGAAGTAAAAAGGGTGAAGATAAGATTGATCAATAAAGATGAAATGTTTTAAGAATCAGGACGGACTGAGAAAGTCTGAGAAAGACTAGTACGAAGGCTGTTATGCCAATAAGGGATAAGCTTAAGTTGCACACGAAATTGTCATGAGGACAGGAACATGTGGTATAAATACGGTTATAATGGTGACTGGATCTAAGTATATATTTCCAGCAATGTTCCAGAATATCGCCCATTCGACACGTGGAATTCGTCGTTGCTAGGGGCGACACCGGTATCGAAGTCTTCTCAAAGAATAGAACGCTTGCGTGGGATGCTTGCGCCGAGTCGAATAGAACTCCTTAATATCGTAAAATGCCGATGGTTGAATCTCTAGCGACTATTACGAGTCGACGATGACGACGGTTATCGAGCACCTTAGGGTGTGCGTGGAAAAGAAGAGCGCTATAATTGAACAATTATCCGTCAGAGGAGCCGACATGAAAGGCATCCGTGGAGACCTTGGCATTACCCTCCCCATTTATGGATCATTTTGATTATCTCCCCAATCTGAATTGTTTGATATCTCCCCATTTGCAACTTATGTTTATTATCTCCCCAATATATGAATTATTTGACATCTCCCCGTGCATAAATTATTTGGATTACCTCCCTAATCTATGACCTATCTTGACATCTCTCCAAGAGAGAATTTTGATAAAGAATATACTCCCTCTTCGAAGTTGTTCTTCAATACTCGTGTTAAACCATATTTAATTTCGATTGTGCCAGAAGCTGTCATTATTCCTACCTTCAGATTTCTGAAGCCCTATCGAATGATGTTATTTCAAATTTCCACTTTCCTCCAATAGTGGATGATTCTATGGTGATATAGCACCACTTGATTATTGAATACCAGTATCTTTCTGGTTATCCTTTTCTTT
Organism: Kitagawia praeruptora; assembly: GCA_037693485.1. Classification (NCBI taxonomy): domain Eukaryota; kingdom Viridiplantae; phylum Streptophyta; class Magnoliopsida; order Apiales; family Apiaceae; genus Kitagawia; species Kitagawia praeruptora. The sequence continues at coordinate 18,331,409 of CM075353.1, forward strand.
GGAAATCACACCTTTGGAATCCGTTCAATTCAACTCCAGGGTGTCCACTTGAGAATTATTTGTCGAAAGATGATAATTATTATCTTCACTTCAAATTGCTTTCATACTTCTCAGCTTCCACTGAGACGAACAACCCTACACTTATAGGGGACACAAGGGCTATCTGTCTGTGTGATAGAAGTCTGACGGGACGCCGTCACTTGTGAGTTGTGAAATACAAGAAGGCTAACTACCTTTAGTAATGTCTTAACTGAGACACGCAACGTGAGTTCTTATGATCATATTGATCTCTCGGTAAATTTTCTTATCTCAAATAAGGTTTGCTTCAACACTCTTAACCTTATGATCACCAGTGTGTGGCAATAGCCTTGATATGACAGCTATCTTTTCAAAGTTTCATCATTCTTATTATCTCTAATAAATTTGAAGGGGATGCCAACCAGGTCGGCCAAGTCATAAATTGCTGATCAAAGCTGGATTCGAACGGAATCGCCAAGAGTAAGAGCGAATCCCAACACGAATAGAATATCAGTGATGTATAGCTAGAATTGGTTCGTTCTCTCTCTCAAGAATGTCATGTTAATAGAGTCAGTGAACTCTCTCTCTTAAGGATAGTATAATAATAGAAAGTTGGGCAAGACGTATATGTGAAAGGAATAGTGGTGAGTTATAAGACTCCAGCGATAATTGTGTCAGATAGAGAATCGAGGTTTGAATTGAGATATTGGAGAAGTTGTTTACGAAGGGACACTATCTCCTGTTTTGCAGAATAAGTGTTGATGATAAAAGAGTTAAGGAATCCCAGTAGTGGCCTTAGCTGATTCCGTGGACGGAATCCTTTTAAGGAGGGTAGACTGTAATAACCCGGATTTTTCAAGAAATGATTTTATAATTATTTCAATAATAATAATGTTTTCCTAAAATGAGGAGGAATTTTTTTTTTATTTAATTTATTTTATTATTCAATTATTTAATTATTTTCGGTTAAGTGGAACCGGGACCCTTTTAAAAATTTTATGGACCGAGTAGATATCTCGAGTCAATAAATTATTTGGATAAAGATTTAATTTTGGAATGTGAGATTATTCAGTAAAGATTTTATTTTAAATTATTGAATAATTTAGAGATTTTAAAATCCTTAGAAAATGATTATTTTAATAATTTGTGGATTTGTAGAAATTACTTGATTAATATATAAAATCAAGAATTTGAGATTTTACTAAAACAATAGTGTTTGTGGTATTTTTATAAAGCCCTGTAAATTGTGAATTATGAATCACAATTATTATTTTTATGATTTGATTTTTATAAATTATTAGTATTTGTAAAATGCATATCAATTTAGAAAATTGAGATTTAATTCTAATTCTTTCTCCAAAAGTCTTTAAAAATATTCTAGTATTTAATTTTGCTAGAAATTTTATTTTTACAAATTAGAGTTTTAACTCTAAATATTATTTAAGATATGTAGTGATTAATTGTATTGCTTTTAATTGTTATTGGGCCAAGCCCATTAGGGTTAAAAGCACCCAGCACATCACATATACACACAAAAACACACACCACAGCCGCACCTACACACACCCGCAGAAAACAGATCGGGAAAAGAGGGAAAAGAGAGCAGCGGGGGGGAGGAAGAGAGATTGATATTGGGGGGAAATACATATATATATGTGTGTGTATAATTCGCGTGTATGTGTGTGTATTATTCGAGGTGTGTGTGTGTGGGGTAGCACGGTGTTGGAAACGGGGGAGGAAGACAGCGGCGGCAGGCGTAGTCCGGCGAGTGGCCGGCGTCGGGCGGAGCTGGGACGCGGCTGTGCAGGGTGATGGGCTGCTGCGTGGTGGTGGCGGCAATAGAGTGCAGAGAGAGAGAGAGAGAGAGAGAGAGAGAGAGAGAGAGGAGAGGCTGGACGGAGAGAGACTCCGGGAGAAATTTCTGGCGGGTAGGATCCGAAATGGTATAATTTCGCGTTTTAATTTATTTAATTTTCGTATTAAATTAGTGTAAATTTCGATATTAATTAATGGTTGTAATTTAATTAGTTGTAAATTGTGGTAATTTAATTGACTTTAAATTGTGAGATTATTGTGGTAATTAAATTAGATTTAATTGCGAGGTTAATTATGGTGGTAATTAGTTAGTTTAAATTGCGAGGTTAATTATGGTGGTAATTAGTTAGTTTAAATTGCGAGGTTAATTATGGTGGTTTAATTAGTTTAAATGGAAAGCTTAATGTGGTAATGGGTATAATTAGACTAAACTTGTAAGATTATGATTATTGGTTGAATTTCCGATATTTAATTCGGAAGGTGTGTTTGTAATTATAATTGTTGAGTTTAATTATGAGTCCGATTAAAGGTTCGGGTTAGTGATTGTTAATTGTTAAATTGCTAATTGATAATTGTTAGTGAGTAATTATTAATTGTCGGATAATTATTTGGGTTAGTTGTCAAGTAATTGTTAAGTGCTAATTGCTAATTGTTAGTTTCCAAATTGTAATTTTTAAATTGTTAAGTGCTAAGTGCTAATTGTTATTGTCATATGAGGTATAGTTATAAGAGTTGGCTTATCGGTAAATGTTTATGTGCTAAATGGTATAAGTCGGGTCGTAGTAATTGTTAGAAGTCATAAGTGCCAACTACGTGGTGTTGGCTTAAATGTGGATAAACTTAGTTTACTTTTCCTTATGTGCTAGTTGCCGCATGTCTGGGCAGGTACTTTTCCTTATGTGCTAGTTGCCGCATGTCTGGGCGGGTACTTTTCCTTATGTGCTAGTTGCCGCATGTCTGGGCGGGTACTTTTCTTATATGTTTACTTTTATGTTGCTGCAAGTTGAGGCAGCTTTTATTTTATCAAAAGCAGGGTTATAAATTGTTTTGTTGGCATGGAGGGGCTGAGCCCATAGTCCGATAAACGAATACTACATGCCGAAATTTTCTAAAAATCCCCTGCATTTTAATTTATTTAACTTATTTGATTTCAAGGGTTTAAAGGTATGATTTGGGTGTTAACTGTTTATGTGTATATGTGTTAAGTGAATTGATTCGAGGATTATGTGCTAATTCAAGGATTAAATGTGTCTTGAAGATTAAATGGGTATTATGAGTCTTTATCGAGGACTAAGTATGTTTTGAGGATTACTTGTTAATTAACTTGTGACAAGAGTATGTCAATAGTATTATGGTCAAAAATGTTAAGTGGAGTTTTGACTAAGTGTTATAACTGTGTAGTGTTATGATGTGTTAGCACCAGGAAATGTCTACTTTAAAAAGGGGACTTTTCCATTTCATTTTCTTTACTATAATATGTTATGTGCAATAAGTGGTATTAGAATAGTCAACTATAGGGAGGACACCTATAGTTTGACTTTATGATTATTTAGTGATAATCCCGAGTTGTGTCTACTCGATATACGTGGTATGACTGACACGTACGCGTAACTATTTCAGTACCATTAGGGCATAATCGAGATGGAATGACGTGCATCCAAAAAGGAAGATCGAGACGTCAGGTAAGGTCCATGGAATTAATTGGACGAGGTGCGAAGCATTTGTTCGCGGGTTAAATTTTCTGCTAAGGACCAGAGGCAAGTTTACTATGCATACTCTATTGTTCAGAGTATATTTATTTTAAATATATGAAATGTGTTAAATAAGTTTTCAATCCATAATCGCGAGTTTTTCCAACCTTGTACTTCTTCTCCCAAATCATTGTATTCCTTGCTTTGCCAACAATATTAAATCCTGCTCGTGCAATAACCAAAACCCCATGGCTTATAATACTGTTGATGGGCAGTGATATTTTTATGGCTCTATATCTTGATTTATACAGTATATATATATATCTATAAATATTTCGTACTATGGAAGTGGACTATATGTTATGAGGTATATATAGATACATATACGTGTATATGGAACTACGTGGTGAAGGCTCTGATGGTAGAGCGTGTGTTGAATTATCGTGCTTAGCCCGCGTGTCGGGGCTATTTTGTATTGTATGTTTTCGAAAACCCGGGCAAAGTTTTTAAAAAGAATTTCGCAATAATTAACCTAAAGGCAACATCACCAATAAACCGGTGTTTATTTAATTACTAGATGCCCCTGAAAGCATTTACTAATTAAATAAACCTCATTCGCCTAATTAAATTTATTTAATTAGATGAATATCATTTTCAAAACGCTTTCTTAAAATCACTTTGTCCCGGAGAAATAATAAAACAATTTAATGGAATGATTCTATCTAGTATGTTATTTATCGGAGATATTTTATTTTCAATACGGATTAAAAATATTCCAATGGTTATAAATTGGTTACTTTCAGCTTAAACCAGCTAGATTGATATCGATATATGTTACTTGAATGATTATTAATTATTTCTTATTGACCGAGAGTCAATAGTAGTTATTTGATAAAGTGGATAAAGTTTAGAGATTGCTGGAGAGATTGTGTCTTGATTTTGATTAGAAACATTCCAAGAGTTGTATTTGGGTGTTTTGAGGTTATCAAATATTTCAGTATTAATAGTAAATATTATTTGAATATTATTTTAATAAATGAATATTAATTTGAGTATTCTTTTAAAAAGGGATTATTGAATATTTATTATTTGTTACGTAGTAGTCAAATATTTATTAAATACTCTAAGTGTTTTGAAGGTTATAAAACACTATTTAAAGGTTGTCTAAGGACTTTCATAGTCATTTAAAATATTATATTTTGAATCTATCTAGGTAAGTTACCTTTCAAGAACTTATATATATATGGAATTACCCTATTGTGGTTACAAACTTTATGCGTACCATTTTCCATGTGTGATCACAAAACCCTGTGTCGAGATTGATATCGGTACAAGTGTATATCTATACTTGAATTCTTTTGAACTCAAAATATTTTCGAAAACCCCCGGTCAGGTTTCACTCTCTTGCTCGTTTTTCAAGAAATTATCGGTCGACTGAAGTCGAACTTCAACTACTCAAGTTTTCTATCAAAATGATTTTGACAAGAAAAGAAAAAGGGGACTCTGGCAGGTGTGGGAATCGTTGACGAACGATTCCCGGGATGTGTAAGCGGCCGTGAGCCAGGCGGTCCATCAATTATTATTCCGGCCCAGGTGTTGCCGAAGGATGATTACGGATGTAGTTTTCATCAAGGGTGATTACGGATGTAGTTTTCACTCGGGGATAGTTACGGATGTAGTTTCTATCCTTCTACCGGTAGAGAAGACCCGCGGATTATTGGACTTGGATGTGGCGACTGATCATCGTCAATCCTTGTCAGGTTTTTATGTTTTCTTTAAGTCCCATCCTCCACTTTGGAAAAATACTCAAACACTGCTTCTTAGGCCTAAGTGCCAAGTAGCCGATAGTGTTGTTTTCAATTTTGAAAGATGATGAATTCATGCAGTATCTAGAACTGCAAGATTATTCTAACAATAATGGCACGTGTTGGTGCACTTTTGCAATTATTCAAAAGATGAAAGATGGTTCATCGGTTATTGATGATTAAGTCCCAAATGTTTTGCTTCAAGAGCTTTGACTCTCTTCCTATCAGTTATTTCGGAGTTTAACTTATCAAGTGGTTAAAGAACTTATACCCGGTTCGTGATGTTGTTCTGTAAGGTGTTTGATGGAAATGACATACTTATATGTATATGCTTTCAGATTGAGGAATACTTAAAATGAAACCTTCTAATGGTTGGTTTGTATATGACGATAAGCAACTGTCTTAGCAGCATATTGAACTGCATATTTTGAAAAGCCTTCTAAAAGATTAGTAATACTGTAGTGTACACTATTTCGCTAAGATATGAGGATTACTATGATCATTATAAACTTATCTGTTCATTGGATGTTGCGTTAAACGTCATATTTTCTTTATTGAAGTTTCTTTGTTGTAAATATTTCGAATTGATATTAAGTATCGTTATATTTCAAAAACTCCATGTGTATATTGATATATATTGTTGTGCTCTATTAATACTTGCTGGGCAATTCTTTCGCTCATACTTGCTTGTTTTAAATATTAACCTTTCAGAGGAAGGTAGATGATTGAGGCTTATCTGCATGGCTCAGAAGAAGCAGGCAGTACGCCCTTATGAAGATGATATGATCCAGAACATAGATAGCTGGAATAAGTTATATGTAAGTACATTGATGTGTAATATATATTACTTTGTGCTGAGTAGTACTAGTTGCTGGTGTACTTCCCAACGAAGCTATACTAGTAGTATAAGATTTTTAAGACATAGTGCGATGTAATAGAATGGATGTAATAAAGATGTAAAGAATGTAGTTCTTGTTTCTAGCCCTATGACCTAAAAGATGCTTGGTGGTTGGGGTCGCAGAGTTATATTTCAGTTTTAATGATTACAGATGGTTTAATGTTGTTAAACAGGTAACTTGATGTTAAGGATTTCCGCGTGACGACCAAATCCCTGACCCCGGATTTGGGGTGTTACATTTTGTTGAAGCATTGGAGCAGATGCCGAGATATGCAAAGTTCATGAAGGATATTTTGTCAAGGAAGAGAAGGTTGGAAGATTTTGAAACAGTGGCATTGACGGAGGAGTGTAGTGCTGTTCTGCAGCAGAAGTTGCCTCCTAAGCTTAAAGATCCGGGAAGCTTTACAATTCCATGCACTATTGGCAATCTTTCTTTCAACAAATGTTTATGTGATTTGGGAGCTAGTATTAATCTTATGCCCTTGTCTGTTTTCAAGCAACTTGGTCTACCAGAGCCAAAGCCAACTAACATCTCTTTGCAGTTGGCTGATCGATCTATCACGTATCCGAGGGGTATAGTAGAGGATGTTTTGGTGAAGGTTGATAAGCTCATATTCCCAGCTGATTTCGTTATCTTGGATTTTGAAGAAGATAAGAAGATTCCCATAATCTTGGGAAGACCGTTCTTGGCTACAGGAAAGACTTTAATTGATGTGCAAAAAGGAGAGCTTACAATGAGGGTGCAAGATCAGAGTGTTACCTTTAATGTGTTCAAGGCCATGAAATTTCCAACAGAGGATGAAGAGTGTTGCAGTGTGGAAATAGTTGATACGGGTCAGAGAAAGAAGTTTGATCAGTTGCTGAGCGAGAAATCGGACAGTTCTTCGGTTCGTGATCTTTCGAAAGTAAAGCTTGGAAAACTTCCACTACATTTGAGGTATGTCCTTTTGAATAATGAGCTAGTGATTTTTGAGGAGGGACATGATAACGTGTTGCGAAGGTGGAAAGCAGATGATAAGGAAGAAGAAATTTTTGTTAAGCCAGTTGAATCGGAGAAGTACTTTAGAGGTGTGAAGAAGAAAAAGAAAAAGATTCGGCCGTTGGGAAGTAAAATTAGGTTGAAGTCTGATGGAAGAGATTTGTGGAAAGAAAGCAACCAAGATGTCAACATTCATATGAGTGGTTTGTCTGTTGAAGATGGTTCGGTTATTCTTTTGAAACCGCCTTGAGTTGAGGAAGTAACGTCAAGCTATTGACGTTAAAGAAGCGCTTCGTGGGAGGCAACCCATGCATTAGTGTAGGAAAAAAAAAAAATTTTGAGTGTTTTATTCAAAAAAAAAAAAAAAAAAAATAGTCCGAACAGTACTCGCCAGCGCATGAGGCGCCAGCACACGCGCACCTGCGCCAGGACTTCCAGCAGCTTCCCGCGCCTCACGCGCCTGTCCATGCAAGAGGCGCCAGACCCTTCTGCCTATTCCGAAATTTTAAAAAAGGTGTATGCGCCACATGAATTTTCGGGAAAGCAACTCTCCAGGTAAGTTGTTGTCTTATCTAACGTATTATTTTTGGTCACGTTGTTGTCTCCAGGTAAGGTATAGGGAATGTTACGTGTATATATATATTAGTTAACTTATATTAAATTCAATTCATCTCCTAAATCAATTCCTACCCCTTTTCTAATTATTTTCTCCACCTAAAATCCTAATTCTAGCCCCATATTAATTCCAAATTATTTCCAATCCATCTTCTATTTCATATTTTATTTTATTTTATTTATTTTATTTTATTTATTTTTATTTTTATTTTTTATTTTTATTTTTATTATTATTATTTTTCCCCCAAATATATATACCCACCTATACATACAAATCCAATTCCTTTTCTACTTCTTTAAATCTCTAAAAATTCAATTCTAAAGAGGAATTAATTGCAAGTTCACCTCTTTGATTCGTAATGGGTAAATCTTTTTCTCTAATTTTATTTTTATTACGAATTTGTGTTCTTGTAAATTGGGATTTTGTATTATTCTTGGAATTTGGGCTATTTGTGGTGTGATATTGCTTGGTAATTATTGGTGGAGCTTCTTGTGAGTTGGGTATTGATTCTTATGGCTCCTAAGCGTGGGAGAGGTGGTGCTAGTGTTGTGAAATTTTCGTCTCCCGCATGATTCATTTGAGGATGAGGCATTGCAGGTATGTTTCTACTATCTCTTGTATTTACTTCCATTCAATGCGGACATTGAATATTTTAAGTTTGGGGGTGGTTTGAGGGATTAGTAGTTGTTGTTGTATTATGCGTTCATGTAGGATTTCATGCTTTGCATATTAGTAGTAGTAAATTATGCATTTATGATCGTGTTATCTACGTTTGTTTCATATAGGACATTCTGTTATTATGTTCGTATATCATGTGAGTTCATAATAGTTTGCATTTGCACTCATGCTTGATAGGAATTTCGTGTTGTTGACGCTTTTGATTGAGAAGTGATATGCTTTGTTCTTGTGCACACACATACACTAGTAAGTTGAAGCTAGTAGACTTATTGAATGTTGTAAGTGATTAGAAGGACATGAATATGTGCAAGATGATTTAGTTTGCATGCTTTGAATACAAGTAGGTGCGTTAGAGAGATTTTTTTGCTTGGGATTGAGTATGTTTTTCCACCAAGTGAGATTTTGAGCCTTATTGCTTATTGTATATTTGTTGCAATCTTATTCGTTTGGTTGAGTGTCCACGGATTGTTTGCATTGCTAACAGTTGTTTGAGGTCTTTCTTGAAATGCATGACATTATTTGACGATTAAAATGATAAAGGCATTAGGATTAACCGCATATTTTCCCATATTACCACACCATATTTACATGATCAATTAGTTAACCCGTTGAGCTTAATCCTATTTTTTCGGTGACATACCACATTACTTGCCTAGACCTTTTTCTTGTATTGGCCTTACATTAATTTGAACCCACATTGTCAAAGGCTAGTAGAGTGCTTAAGGGAGTAATAAGGTGTGCAAGGAGGGGTTTATTGTTGGTCTTACTTTTGGGGGAAATATTGAAAATTGGGTTTGTTTACTTGATAGTCGACATATGTAATAAATTCATTGGATCATTGTTATTGTTTATATTATTGTTGTGTTCTATTTAGCTCTCGAGAAAAAAAAAACAGAGAAAAAAAAAGAGAAAAAAAAAGAAAAAAAATTATGAGAGCATGTTTGTGTTTGTTGTGATCCTACTTTAGTCGACTAGTCGAGTGTCTGTTTTAATAATAAATTATGTGGGGGGGGGAAATATGGTGTTGTGTATGATGTATTATGGTACTTACTAGCTTTTGACACTTCACCTGTTTTGGCTTATTTGACATACCTTGTCCCTAGCCCCGTTACAACCCAATTAAAGACCTTTTGATTATCGTCATTGATGTATGTTGTGTTAAGAGTTAGATTGATACCAAATGTCAAGCATGTTTATGATTTTGTTGGAATTGAGTGATACACTTACCCTTGTTCTTGAGTGAATATTCTTTGTGAGTGGATTGTGAGTGTTTGCTTGTTCTTGCGTATGAGATCCCGAGTGTTGTCTCAAAGATGTGCTCTTGTAGGCTTAGCATGTTTACTAACTTATTCTTACACTTGACATGAGCTTGTGAGAACTTATGCATGTTCATTGAGTAGACTATGTGAATACTTGCACTTTCGACACCAAGACATTGCGTATTTACTTTGATTCTTAAGTTGATATGGCATGAGAGGAATTGAAGGTATGGTAGATTAGATTAATTGCATTTTTCATATTAGTTGCATTCATGCATTGCATTAGGTTAAATGGATTTTGTGGGTACATTCGCTATAGGCCCTCACGAGACCTTACTCGTCCACTAGGGCTGCCTAGGGGTTTAAAGGGCTTGTTGCATATGCCAAATGCAACCGTGATCACCTACGGAAGTGGTACTAGTTAGTTAGTTAGTTGTAATTGTTTATGCTTGAGGACAAGCATCGGTTTAAGTTTGGGGGTGTGATAAGTGGATTTATATCCACTTGGAGCATTCTAAATCGGCTTAAATTGATTGTCTTGGACTCAAGTTTCTTGTAGTTTTGATGTGTTTTGTTTAGTTGTGCAGGTTTACGAGAATTTTGATTAAGGTGGATGCTTCTATAATTTTTTGGGAATTAATTGATTAAAATTCGGATTTTCTGGGAAGGCTGCGCAGCTTACACTGTTTTGGCCATATCTGGAGTTCTGTAAGTCCGTTTTCAGCGATCTTACTGCCCACGCGAAGCTTGAGAGATTTTCTACAATCTGGGATAGGAAGCACGTGCAAGTAATATGTTGATTAAAATCGCGCGCCTGTTCTAGTTAAAGAAGGCTGGGAAATTCCTGTTTTGCCCTTTTCAAGTTCTAATTATATTCCGGGCAGGTTTTAGCACCTTAATTAAATTCTAATTGTAATAGAAGATAAAATTCTTGCTGGGCAAGAAATCTAGAGCCTATAAAAACACATCTAAGCATTGTAATAGAGATACACAATATCATAGTTTTATTTTTTGTAACCTAGCTTAGATCTGCAAGGGAGAAAATGAGAGAAGGGTTCAACGCTCGTGACAAGCAACGGATCTAGATCTACTTCATCCTTTGTGTTACTTTGGATTATAGATTTGTTTTCTCAAACTCTTGTTTATTAATATAATTACGTCTTTTATTCATATCTTGTTATTTACCATGTTTTCATCAAATCCCATGGTGACGAAAGGTTTAGTTATGAACTAATCGTTGTCATGGGATCCTAGTGGATTTATCTATGTAGCTTAGTAGTTTGCATGCCTTAAAGATTTATGTGTGGTGAATTCTTGATATCCTCGTATGGTTAATCTTAATGCTTTTGGATGCGTAGCTAACATCTAAACTGAATTGTTAATCTCTTGTGAAGCGAGAGTGGATCTTGAGATTTAGAACTTGCCATGCTAGCATAGGTTCATAATTGTTATCAATATGATTGTGGTGTGAGATGAAAATACTTATACTGCCCTATGTGATCTAAGTGGATAACTTGTGCTTCAACCTTTATGTTTTCAAATTCTATAGAGATATAGGGTCTAAACATAATAGGTGCCTATTCATCTTCTATCTCTTTTGTGGATGTATGTGTAGATTGGTACTAGTATACCGAGAGGTAACTTTTACTCTTTTCGTGTTATCCGATCAGATATCATAACCATCGCATGTTTTAATTAAAGGCTGCAACTCTAAGTGAAGTAGATGATGAAACTAGGGTTCCATGTTTTAATTCTCATAAGTAACTCGATTTCTATTCTTATTAGTTAATTTAATTCTTAGTTTTATAATTTTGCATCTTAGTTTAATTTAGAAGTTAGTAAAAATACAATTTGTTATTTGTCTTAGCAGTGGATAAAAACCATACATTGTTGCATAGGCATATTTACTGAATTGAACACCATTCTAGATCTCTGTGGGAACGAACTTGATTTAATCATATATTACTTGTGACAACGTGCGCTTGCGTGAATTTTGCATAACATGTGCTGCGAGGATCTTCATCAGGTTTGGTTTTTCAGTCACATACAGTTACACGTTTCTCATAATCCGTTGTTTATATGTTCATTCTGTTTTGTGAGTTACTTTATTTAGACAAAATAATTATATTGACAGAGTGCTTTTGAATCAGGAGGTTTATTTGGACAACCCAGCATTAATGCAGATAAAATATTTTCGCTTGGATCAGGTTGTGGTTGTCATAGTCCATTTGCATCTAAAAACACATCTGGACAACGTTGTGATTTTTTTTCATTTCCATTTGTGCTCACTACATATTTCAATGTGATAAACTTGATTTCATATGTCTTTGGGACCATAGCATTTCTGTCGAATGTGATCAGATTATCTATGTCTTAACGTATGTTTATGTCTATCTCTATGTACATTTATTTTCTTGTTTGTATCTATATATTAAACAGTTTGTTCATATCCATTTTATTAACTTCATCACCACTGCCTTTTCTGCCACCCATATCTCTCTTCTACTGCTACTGTGTAAGCTTTTCCATTCTCTCGCTCTCTCTTTAAGTGTATTATTTTATTTGTATAATTGTCTATGTTTCTAAGTGTTATATGCACACTTTTCTGCTTAAAGAATGAATTTTTTATATATGTTTTGAACTTCTAGTATATTTTTTTTGTAATGGGATTTTCTTAATTATTGTTTTCTTTCCTCTATGATTTGGGGTTTGTATAATGCAGTTTAATGCTAGTTTGTTTGATGCATGCGTGTATTTTTCAACTGGATCTCCTGTAATTGTGTTTTTGTTCTTTATTTAGTTCTACATAGAGAGTAGTTTATTTATTGTCATCTCAGATGGTTTAATCTTAATGATGTTGTATATAATTGTTGAACGTATTTCTGATTTTTAATTGGAATGTTACAACTTAAAACCAAGTTTTTCTGGAAATTATGTAATGTATTATACATATTTTCTTATGATTTATTGCCTCTACAATGTTGGTCTATGTGACAATGTTCAAGTGCCTGCAGTTGTTTTTTAATCAATGAGGCAATATTTTTCGTATCTAGAATTGTTACTTGAGCTAACCTTGACTCTCTTGCTGTGTTGATGTTTGTAGAGTTGTTACTTCTTAACCCTGCAAAATCAAATGGCTCTTCCTGGAGTTCGCAGAGATGGAATGGAATTGAGGATTCATGAAAGTTTGGAAGAGCTTAGCACCGATTTGGCAGATTATATATCTGACTTGTCGGAGGCAACCATTAAAGAGCGAGGTGCTTTTTGCATTGCCATATCTGGTGGTTCGCTTGTTAGCTTGATGTGGTATGTGCACTTCAGTTACCTTTCTGTCATTTTTGGTTCACTTAATTTAGTTAATTGAATGTGTGTGTATTTTTTTTGTGGCAAGCAGGAAATTATGTCAAGCACCTTATCTCAAGACCATTAATTGGGCAGGCTGGCATGTTTTCTGGGCTGATGAACGTGCGGTTGCTAAAACCCACGTGGATAGTAACTACAAGTTGGCAAAGGATACTTTCTTGTCCAAGGTATCTATATAGGTTTCAATATGTTGGAACTTGGAATCATTAGATAGATCAAAGATCTGTTAAAATCTCCTACCAATTAAATAGGTCTATAAGATTTGTAACCATATTGCTTGGGTTTGGATGTGACAAATAAATTATTATTGACCCTCTTCGTTCAATTCATCTTCGACTTCCATGAATGCATGTGACATCATCCTAATTAGTGTTTAATTATGTAGCAATGCTGTAAGAATATTGTAGGCTAGCTTGTAGTATTCTGCTTATTCGGAAAGTTTGTACGTGTACTATTTGCTGCAGTTAGATTTGCTATAATTAGATTGTTGATAATAGCATCACGGTATTTCCACGAAGCTTTAATAAATCTACTTATTATTCTCAGAAACTTTGAGGTAATTAGGGATAGCTAATATTGTTTGCATGATGCTACTAGTTGTGTGCATTTGAATTTCTATGCAACAATCTGAGTAGCAGCATAAGCGCATCAAAGCTAAACCACTAATTTATTTAACTTATGCTCCAGAACTTGGTCATGAGGATCTGCAGGGGAAGGGCCTTCCTAGTTGGGGAACAAGAATTCAGTAAATTTAATCTAATAAATTATTCAGAATAAGAACTGTGACCACATCTTACCCTGACAAACTTTTTATTATTTGTTCAAGTCATGTAGTGTCAACAGATTTGTCCAGCATGTCCATCTAGTTTTTTTTTTGGGACTGCCTTCCAATTTGTTTGAGAAAACTCTTGGTAATCATTGTTTTTTCATGGTTTTCTCAGGTTTTTGGGACTCGTTGTAGGAGGATATTATGGCTCTGGACGTCGTGGCATCAAAAATATTTGTTACGAGCTTCTTTTTGATAACCAATGCAGATACTTGGCCTCGATGTTTGCCGCGACACCCTTGTTGAGGATGATATGATACAAGGAATATCAGGAGGCCAGAAAAGAGTCACAACAGGTATTGCCATTTTTCCATCTGAAGCATACTAGTCCGTATTTGATCAAACTGGGATTGATTCCCTGACAACCTCTTCTCATTGTAGATGGCCGTGTGCAGGATTTGGAAAAAATGGCTTGTATAACTATGCGAAGAATTGGTACTGCGGCTCGTGATTTCTTCTAAGGCTTTAAATAATGAACTTCATTAGCAATGATAGCCAAGAGTTGATTACTCAATTGGTTCTAGGCTTTGATAGCAACGACTTTGATAGCAACTAACTTGTTATATATGACAATGTGACATATATTTGTATTTTACTTTCTTATGTATTAATCAAAGAAAATTTAAGTGCGATTTTGGTTTATGAATACGAATTTTGGTAACAAAAATTAGGATGTTGCCAATAAAGAAAAAGTGTTTTTCTAATATTTATGTTTTGTAAATAAATTGAAACTATTAATTGGTTTATAAAATATGAAAAAGTGTTTAATAAAAAAAGTGTTGGAATAAGTGAAAAGATGTTGCAAAATTTTAAAAGTGTTCAATAACAATATGTTGCCATAAAGCTGAAAATGTGTTGCTGAAAAAAAGGTGTAGACAAAATAATGTTGCTGTAAGATAAAATGATGTTGCAATAGAGTTTATGGTAACATTGTATTTGGTGTTACTGTAGATCGTAAAGTGTTGTCATAGATATGTATAAATAACTAAGCCAACATATATATCGATGTAGCCATAGAATTGAACTAAGTGTTGGCTTACCAGCTACGGCTACGAGACTATATCCAACATCACAAAATTTGGAAAAAGTGTAGCCTTAGACCAATTTTTGGCTTAAGGCAACACTATTCTTGATTTTTTACACTTTATTTAGGTGTTGGCAAAGACAGTATATGGTGTAGTGTTTGTTTGAATAACATACATAATTTTCAAGATTTTTAATGAAATTTGCATGTAAAACATATATGATTTTCAATGAAATAGTGATTTTTATGGAAAATAATTTTCAATAAATAAATTTTTGAAATATTTTGATTGATTTATGATCTCCAATCTTCGCTAAAATTTTGATATGGATAGAAATTAACTTTATGTATATGCTACACTATAATCTATAAGTAAATTAAAAGGAAAAAAGAAAGTGACATGTGTTTTACACGAACTAAATATGTATTTGTAAATATTATACCCACCCAGTGTTGTTGCAGCTATAAAGCCCGATATAACGTTGGGCATGTGAAAACCCAATAAACCCTAACAATCTAAAATGTAGATCTATACTCTCTCCTATATTTTGCTAACACAAATATCTCACATATGGTTTGAGTTGTCTAGTATGAGTTTCGGAAATCGGAACTATTCGGTTGAGATACCGATTTATGATTTATCGGGTGATTCGGTTGAAAAATCGGCGATTTTTGTAAAATCGGCTTAATCGTTTCAAAGTTTTGACCCATTTTTGGCCGATTTATCGGTGATTTTTCAGAAATCGAGAGTTTACGAAATACATTCTTGAGTTTATATTTCGATAATAGTATCAGTGTGTTACTCGAAACACACATTTTATCGTCATTTATCTTGTTAATTTACACTTAGTCTTGTCCTTGTCCATGCCCATGTCGTCTTAACCAGGTACAAATTTATATGATCTGAGTATTGATAGGCTAGAAATAGCCCAGGCCCAATTAGGCCCAGCCTCAGGCCCAAAAACAGCAAACAATCCAACTCATGAGAACAAGAGCAGCCCAGCCCAAGCCAGTGGGCACCGGGCCCGGAGTCCCAACCCCGGATTAACGGACCCCAGAGTGATGACATCTGGGACACGTGGCAGCCCAGCTCGGCCGATATCCCCATACGTGGCGCTGACCAGCATTAAAGTCCAAACGACAACATGTGTCAAATCATGTACTCAGCAACACTGCCACACTCCAGTCAATGGTCACCCCAGACAAGGCCACGTGTCCTACATCCCGGGAATTCAGCGGCTTGTCCCCCAGATCCAACGGTCGGGGGTGAAGGTAACCTACCCCTAAACCCTAGGCCTAGGGCTATAAATACCCCTAGTAAATAGGGTTTAGGGGTTAGACATTATTACATACCTACACGCATCTATTACTTTTGTGATACTCTACTTGATTATTATCTTCCAAAGCCAACTCTCATTCTCACGCCGGAGGCACCTCGGGGCCAAACCCCCCCTCCGGTGTTGTTTTGCAGACACCCCACTACAGCTAAACCACTTCCGAGGCAGGAGTTAGCGAGGAAGTACCCGATCAAGTTTCAGAGTTATCATTGGCGCTAGGAGGAGTGAACCTCCGGACCTAAACCAAACAGCCGAACCCGGCTAACCCGAACCTACCAGCGACCATGCCTCGACCAAGCAAATCCACCCAACGCCCAGCAAACAGCACCCCAAGAGAAGAGCCCCTGGCTCCGATCCCGGAGCAGATCCCGCAAAACCAGGTCCCGGTCCAGGAAAGGCTCGGGATCGGTCCGAATGATGCTCGGGTCACGGTTGAAGTGAACCGGTACAAGTATACAGACGTACCCCTTGACTCAACCCAAATGGAGAATCTAACCCCGGAAGAACTCGCTGAAGCAATCCGAGCTTACCGAAATCGCCCCCATCCGGAACCTGAACCCGACCAGGCGGAAAACTCCGAAGGATCAGCCAACTCCCACCACTCGCGAGCCTCGGTCTTCGCTCGCCTCGGGAACCAAGGCCAAAGAAACGAAAGGGACCACCCGGTCCAGAGTAGGGTCAGAGATGGTGAGGCTGACGAGCTAAAATGGATAGAAAGACTCCGGGAAAAGATAAGGCAAGAGGAACAAGCTAAGTTGGAGCTCAGAATCCAAAGAAGGCTCCAAGAAGAGGAGGAAAGAATAAGAAAATCCAAATCCAAAAGAACCCAGAGAGAGGTAAGCCCGGAGATTATCTCAGATGATGAAGAACATCCCAACAACCTGGTTCAAATGATCCAGGAGCTACAGAGGAAAGTCAACAGTGACTCCGGGTTTGAGATCCAAGACACACTCACCCCTTTCAGCCGCTCTCTTGAAGCCATGCCCCGGCAAAAGAACCTCAAGCACTACAACTTTGACTCCTTTAATGGGTTGGAAAACCCAGAAGAACACCTCAACTACTTTGAGCAAATAGCCCTGATATACTTCTATAACGACCTAACCAAGTGCAGGTTCTTTGCCTCCACACTAAAAGGAGCGGCTCAGAGATGGTTCAGCCGGATCCCTTCCCGGAGCATACATAGCTGGAAGGAGTTCAGGGAAGCTTTCCTCCGGAGGTTCCGAGCCAACAAAACCCCGGAATATCACATGTGCCACCTTGAAACAATCAGGCAACATGACAACGAAACACTTTCAGCCTTCATGAAACGGTTCCAAGAAGCCATAAACCAAGTCACGAATCTGGATGAAAGGGAAGCCTTGAGCATATTCCGGAAGAACCTAGACCCGGAGCGTAGCGAGCGCTATGTAATTGAATTGGTAAACAAAGAGCCCCAAAGCCTGGCTGCAGCCTATTCTATGGCCGCCAAGTTCATCAAAGAAACTGATATCCTACAAGCAATGAGGATGACCCGGCAGGGCACCTCCTCGGGAAGAAGTAAAGATGATCGCTCTAGAAATGACCACAACCCAGACAAGAAGTTTAAACCCAACAAGCAATACAACTATATCCCAAGTCACCAACTGACGGTCCCGGACAAAGACCACTCCTCCAGGGCCAAACCCGAAGCCAGGCCCCCGAGACCGGGGAGAGCCGAGCCGAGGTCGGAACCAGACTGGACACCTTTGAACCGGCCACGAGCTGACATACTAAAAGAAGTCCGGAACAAGCCATTCTTTTATCCTCCCAAACCCTTGGTATCAGCCCCGGAGAACAGGCCCCGGGACAAACATTGCGACTATCATGCAACTCATGGCCACGAGACAGAAAGTTGTGTCTCCCTTAAGTTCTTTATCGAAGACCAGGTCAAGAAAGGAAATATGGGCCAATATCTATCTTGGAGAACCACGGAAAGGGGAGAAGGATCCAGGGCCCAGAAGACCAAGCATGTGGTGCACGTGGTATTGGGAGGATCCAATTCCCCTCCGGCAAGCCCGGACCCCGGAGACGAGGTAATGATGATAGACTCGGCCCCAGAACAAATCATATCTTTCAGTAATGCTGATTTTGAAGGAGTAGATCCTAACCACAATGAAGCCCTAGTGGTGACCCTAGACATCGCTGAAAATGAGGTAAAGAGAATCCTTGTTGACAATGGCTCCTCTGTCAACATATTATTCAAACACACCATGGACAGAATGCAGCTCGAAATGTCAGAATGAACGAGTGCAGGGAAGACCCGCTATACGGCTTCTGCCACAACTTGGTCCCCATCCAAGGAACCCTTTACTTGCCTGTCCAATTCGGCACCGCCCCGAAGCAGATAACCCATATGGTCAAATTCTATGTGATCAATGTTCCTTCCTCCTACAATGTGATCCTGGGGCGCCCAGCCTTGACCAAACTCCGAGCCATAACCTCAACCCCACACCTTAAATTCAAATTTCCCACGGCCTCCGGGGTTAGAGAGGTAAAGGGCGATACTGAAACAGCTAGCCGATATTATGGCCAAGCCCTGGTCATGGCAGAGACAGACCCGGAGAATAAGAGGAAAGCCTCCTATTACCAGAAGAATCTAAGCAGAAAGAAACACAGAGCCTCAACCTACAAGAACCCCGGAAAGGAGGTACAAAACATTGAAACAACAAGGGCCCCGAACCAGGAACAAGGTACAGCCGAGGCCCGGGAATACCTAGCCTCAAACTCCCATGCCCGGGTCCAGAAATCATCCTTGGTGAAAGATCAAGCCAAGCTAGAGCCCGCCGTAGAAATTGAGACAATCGAGCTCATTCCGGGAAACTCAGAAAGAAAAATCAAGATCGGAACCGGTCTAGAAACTGCCTTCAGGCAAGAATTAATCCAACTACTCCGGGAATATGCTGATGTTTTTGCTTGGAGCCCATCTGACATGCCCGGGCTCCGGGAATCCCTTGCCATGCATAGCCTGGATGTTGATCCCAGGAGAAAACCTGTGAAACAGAAAAGAAGGAACGTCGCCCCGGAGAGGCAAAAAGCTATAGACGAGGAAGTGGACAAACTACTCAAGGCAGATATTATCTGCGAGGTCAAGTACCCGGAGTGGCTAGCCAACGTGGTTCTAGTCAAAAAACCTAGTGGAAAATGGAGGATGTGTGTTGATTACACGGACCTAAATGAAGCCTGCCCCAAAGATCCATATCCACTACCAAGTATAGACCAGCTCATCGACGCCACCGCCGGGCATGTGATGCTTAGCTTTATGGACGCCTTCTTCGGGTACAACCAAATCAAGATGAACCCTGCAGATATAGCCAAAACCGCATTTATCACTCACAGAGCTGTCTACGCTTATAGGTTCATGCCCTTTGGACTCCGGAATGCCGGGGCTACATACCAAAGAGCCATGGTGGAGGTCTTCAAGGACCAAATTGGCCGGAATCTGGAGTCCTATGTCGATGACATCATTGCCAAGTCTAAAACCGTCAAGGAACATGTCCCCGACCTACGGGAATGTTTTGAAAACCTTAGAAAAAATGAGATGAAGCTAAATCCGGAGAAATGCACCTTTGGAGTAGCAACAGGAAAATTTCTAGGCTTCATGATCAGCCAAAGAGGGATTGAGGCTAATCCGGAGAAGATAAGGGCCATCTTGGACATGCAACCACCCCGGACTCAGAAAGACATTCAGAAGCTAGCCGGATCATTGGCAGCCCTTAGAAGATTCATATCCAAGTTGGCAGAAAAGTGCTTACCCTTCTTCAATTTGCTCAAGGGGGCAAGCAACAAGAAAGAAATCACTTGGAGCCCTGAGTGCCAGCAAGCTCTTGACACTATTAAGCAATATCTCTCATCACCACCCCTCTTAACGAAGCCGGAGCCCGGGGAACCCCTACATCTATACCTCTCCGCCGGGCCCCTGGCTGTGGCCGCGGCCCTAGTCCGGGAAGTCGAGGGAAACCAATGGCCGGTGTACTACGTCAGCCAAGTCCTAAAAGATGCAGAAACCAGATACCCCAATCTGGAGAAGTTTGCCTTTGCCTTAGTCACGACCTCAAGGAAACTCAGGCACTATTTCCAAGGCAGAGAAATCAAAGTGATAACAGACCAGCCGCTAAGACGAATAATCCATAAGCCAGATGCATCCGGAAGATTAATAAATTGGGCAATTGAGCTAAGCCAATTCCACTTGACATTCGTACCCCGGACAGCCATCAAGGCACAGGCTCTGGCAGATTTCATAGTAGAATGCTCCTTCCCAGAACCACAGCAAGCTACCACAGTAGCTGAACATGTGGTAAACCAGAACCAAACCCCGGGGTCATGGACTCTCCATGTGGATGGATCCTCAACAGCTGACAGGTCCGGGGCAGGAATAATCATGAAAAGCCCGGAAGACTTCCAAATCAAACAGGCCATAACATTCAAATTCCCAGCAACCAACAACCAAGCCGAGTATGAAGCTCTCCTAGCCAGGCTAAGGTTAGCACGAACTCTGAAAATCAACAGCCTGGACATCTATAGTGACTCACAAATCGTGGTGCGGTAAACCAAAGCCGAATACATAGCCAAAGATAAAAAACTAGCCCAATACCAAGCACTTGTCAAAAGCTACTTAGCCACCATTCCGGAGTACCAAATCAACCAGGTCAACAGAGAAGAAAACTCCGAAGCTGATGAGCTATCCAAACTAGTCCAGAACTCAGCCGAACTAGGCAGTTCGGTCTACTTTGAAGAATTGGGAACCCCGGCCATCGACCAAGAAGTGATAATGGAGATAGACGGTACCCCGAACTGGATGACCCCTTTCATCCTCTACTTGGAAAAAGGAGAATTGCCCGAAGATAAGAATGAGGCCAGAAGGTTGAAAAACAAGGCTTCAAAATACTTCATAGAAGACAACCAACTCTATCGCCGAACCTTCTCATCTCCAATACTGAAGTGAGTAGGCCCGGAAGAAGCCAGTTACTGTTTACAAGAAGTACATGATGATGAAGGGATTTGTGGGGACCACATGTCCGCAAAGGCCCTTGCATACAAAATCGTAAGGCAAGGTCACTACTGGCCAACAATCCACTCAGATGCAGTAGAATTCGTCAAGAAGTGTAGAAACTGCCAACTGTTCAACAATATACCAAGGCAAAGCCCGGTCCTGCCATCTTCAGTTCTGTCACCTATCCCCTTTGTTGTATGGGGCATCGATATAGTAGGGCCTTTCCCCCGGGCTAAGGGTGATCTGAGGTACCTCCTCGTAGCGATTGACTACATGACTAAGTGGGCCGAAGCAAAGGCAATGAGGACCATAAATCAACAAGATTGCATCAAGTTCATGGACAACATATTAATGCGGTTCGGCCTACCCAGGGTCCTGGTTTCAGATAATGGTCCCTAGTTCGTCGGCTCAGATTTTGAAAATTACTTGAAGGAAAGGGGAATCAAACACAAGAAATCCTCAGTAGCCTATCCTCAGGGTAATGGGCAAGTGGAAGTGACAAACAGAATTTTGCTAAGGGGAATTGAGAAGAGACTGAAGGAAAGCAAGAGCAAGTGGCCCGAAGAACTACCAAATGTGCTATGGGCATACAGAACTAGCCCGAGGTCCGGAACAGGGGAAACCCCGTTTAAACTAGCATATGGAACCGAAGCAATGTTGCCAATTGAAGTAGGTTCTCCCTCCCACAGAGTAATTAACTTTGATGAAGGTGCAAATGAAGATGGGCTACGAGTTAATCTGGAACTAGTTGATGAGGTCCGGGACAAAGCAGTACAGAGAATGGAGAAGTATAAAGAGAAAACAAGAGAATACTTCGGGAAGAAGTCAAGGGTCAAAAACTTCCAAATCGGGGACCTAGTACTCCAGGATACCAAAGCTTCAGACCCCACTAACACAGGAAAGCTTATGCCTAAGTGGGAAGGTCCCTACAGGGTTAAAGAAGTACTTCGCCCCGGAACCTACAAGCTCAGTCACATGGACAACACTGAAGTCCCCAACACCTGGCACGACCTCAGACTAAGAAAGTACTACCAGTAAAGGAAAATAGCTTTAGCCCATATATGGGCATTTTTTGGGAATTGTACTTGGAAATCATGTAATCGTTCTGTTATCAATGAAAAAGAGTTCTAGTTCTTACCCGGCACTTCAATCTTACAGTTATTACCAAATTCCTACTTGGAAAAGTTTTCATCCTTTCCAAGTAGGCCAAAGCCCGGGACCTTCGCAATGCTTCGGCCCGGGAAGCCATAGGCATCCAATTCCTACTTGGAAAAGTTTTCATCCTTTCCAAGTAGGCCAAAGCCCGGGACCTTCGCAATGCTTCGGCCCGGGAAGCCATAGGCATCCAACTCCTACTTGGAAAAGTTTTCATCCTTTCCAAGTAGGCCAAAGCCCGGGACCTTAGCAATGCTTCGGCCCGGGAAGCCATAGGCATCCAATTCCTACTTGGAAAAGTTTTCATCCTTTCCAAGTAGGCCAAAGCCCGGGACCTTAGCAATGCTTCGGCCCGGGAAGCCATAGGCATCCAACTCCTACTTGGAAAAGTTTTCATCCTTTCCAAGTAGGCCAAAGCCCGGGACCTTAGCAATGCTTCGGCCCGGGAAGCCATAGGCATCCAATTCCTACTTGGAAAAGTTTTCATCCTTTCCAAGTAGGCCAAAGCCCGGGACCTTAGCAATGCTTCGGTCCGGGAAGCCATAGGCATCCAACTCCTACTTGGAAAAGTTTTCATCCTTTCCAAGTAGGCCAAAGCCCGGGATCTTAGCAATGGTTCGGCCCGGGAAGCCATAGGCATCCAATTCCTACTTGGAAAAGTTTTCATCCTTTCCAAGTAGGCCAAAGCCCGGGACCTTAGCCATGCTTCGGCCCGGGAAGCCATAGGCATCCAACTCCTACTTGGAAAAGTTTTCATCCTTTCCAAGTAGGCCAAAGCCCGGGACCTTAGCAATGCTTCGGCCCGGGAAGCCATAGGCATCCAATTCCTACTTGGAAAAGTTTTCATCCTGTCCAAGTATACCAAAGCCCGGGACCTTAGCAATGCTTCGGCCCGGGAAGCCACACGCATCCAATTCCTACTTGGAAAAGTTTTCATCCTTTCCAAGTAGGCCTAAGCCCGGGGACAAACCACCACTCCTCAATCCGAGATACCCGAATTAAAGAGTGGGGGGCAATACAAACTATAAACAGACAACGGCAAATGAGCATGGAAAAAACCCAAAACATATGAAGAAAAACAAAAGACGCATAAGTGACGAACGGGCCGGGCTAACCAACAGCCCGAAACACCCGGTAATTATAAAGTTACAAAAATACAAGGACACAATTCAAAGTTATACAATGAGTTTTAAAGAGTACATCAACAAACACAAAGAGATTACACGGGCACGGCCCGGATCCTGGACGCAGCCAGTTTGCAGAGGCATTCTCCTGGAAGTAGTCATTCTTTAGGAGGAGAGGAGCTTGGAGCTTTGTAGGGAGTGGGTTCGCCTTCGCCCCGGGCCAGGGCAGCCTCAGCTTTCATATATTCGGGGACGAAGCGCTCCTAGGTGGCCGATTCCGGATCAGTTTTACACATGTTCTCGGCCACAACCCAGCAACGGTGGACTTTTGACGCGGCAGCCTGGGCTAGATCAATGTTATAGATATCTGAATCACGGAATTCGGCAATCACCTCCTCCTCGGATTTCCTGCTCTTCAACTCCTCCCGGAGCTTCTTCACATCATCTTTGGAATCCCTCCACTTGGTCCGGACCAAGTCCCGCTCATTCTGGAGGGTCTTGGCAGCCTCCTTCAGCTCCTTAGCCCGGGCCTCAGATGCCTCCTTCACATCTGCGAGCTCCTTCTTCAGGGCATCCACCTCCTCCTTCATCAGCCTCCTGACCTCGGTCACAGAGCTCACCGCTTCCCGAGCCTCCTTGACCAGCTCCAGCTCCCGGCGGATAGCAGCCCCGGCCCCGGCAACACGAACCCCGAGCTACAAATACAAAGGCAAAAACCAAAGTCAGAACAAAAAAAAAAATAATAATAATAACAAACACCAAGTAAAGACAGGCTCGGCGGAAAGATTACCTGGCCGTAGACCGCCGCCGCATCCTCAAAGAGGGAGATCGCCGAGCTCTGGCCCATCTCATCCCACTCCTTCTGACTCGGAAGGCCGGCCAGGAAACCGATGAAGTTCCGGTCCTCCGGAGCAATGGCTGCCGGGACATGGGGCTGAAATTGAGCATCCTTCCCAGAATGAGCCCCGGAGGGAACGACCTCGCAGTCGGACTCCAAGTCCCCAAACTTTTCCTGCCGCACCGAACTGCGGTTCCTTTTCCTCGGATTCAGGGGCAACTCATCCCCATCCACATCAACAGCCGCCACCTCCGGGGCCTTAGAGGTGCTTTCCCCTTCTTGCTGGGTCCGCGAACCGCTGGCCTCCCCGGGGACCTTGGTATTGTCGCGCACCTGGCCGATGCCGAGAAGAGCGGCGTAAAGAGAGGCGTTGGCTTTGTCCATGGTAAATTTTTCAAACTCCGGATTATAGCCTGGGAGACCTGCAAAGAAGAAACAAAGAACATTAGCCCGGGGAAAAGAAGTGTTAGAAAACAAGAAAAATATATGTATATCAACATGAACGGACCCCGAACTTGCATCCCATTTCAGAGAGGTACTTGTGGCTCATAAGGTCATCCCGGGTCACTTGCCTCCCCAAACCCCGGCAAAAGGCGTTAACCTGGTCCAAAGCCGCATCTTGAAGGTCAAAAACCTCAAACTGCATAGCCAGGGGATCCTCCTTGAAAGTGGGCATATATTGCACATCCAAACCCCGGAGAAATACGAACTCTCCGTTCCAACCCTTCAAAGAGGGCAACATACCCAGAGGCCCCGTATGGATAACCACAAGCTTTGCCCCGGAACCTAAACTTAAAAAGGGGTTTATTGTTGGACCGGACCAACTGGAATAAGTGGTGGAAGAGCTTAAAGGTAGGAAGCACCCCGGCCTTCTCGCAGCATCCCAGGAAATAGAAGATCCACTTCACAACATTCGGGGTCATTTGTGTTATAGGGATCCCATACTCGAACAAGCATAAAGACTTGACGAATTGATGACACCGGGGCCTATACCCTGACCTAAGGTGCTCTAACCACACCCCGACCCAGCCTCCCTCCGGGCGGTCATAAATCTTCTCTCCGGCCTCGGCCACCTCCATTCTACTTCATCTTCCAAGTGGAATGTAGCCCAGAATATGGGGTCCCAATCCACTGGATTCTCTAAGTATTGGGATCTAAAAGGGGCGACATCCATTCCGGAACCCGGCTTATCTCCAAACTTCGAATCTAGATAAGCCTTGTCATACTTTATAATATCTGCCACATCCGAATTCTGGGAAAACTCGGTGCTCAGATCCCGGTAATAAAAAGCCTGGGGCATCCCCGGATCCTTCCTCACAAAGTAAAATTTGGTATGGCTCCAGCTACCATCCGGGTCGCTAAGACTGAACCCCGGACCCATATCCTTAGTGGCTACGTTTGTAAGTACGGGCAAGCTACTCTTCTTCTTACCCATGATAGCCCAATCTATATCTATCAGTTCAAGGCTACTATCCGAAGAACTACAACTACAGGAACTACTAGGTTCGGAGAGGGGTATCAACACACGGTTAGCAGTTACACGCCTCCTAACCATACAAGTCTACAACCCCGGGCTACCCAACAAAAATAAAAACCTAAGTCAGTATATCTACCCAAAACGCAAAGCAAGGCAAAGAAGTACGAGCAAGAAAATATAAAAGGAATCACAAAACCGGGGTAAGAAGACTTACAAAGGAATCCGGAGAGCAGGGAACAAAGAACACTTGAATCGAAAGAAAGAACCTTTAGCCCGGAGCGCTAGACCTCAGAGAGACAGAACAACGGCAGCAAATCGAAAACTTGTAAAAGACAAAAGTGAGGAAGGCGGCCACTATTTATAGGCAAACCCTGAATCTCTACCGCCAGAGACACGTGGCGGCCCAAAGTTTCGGCCCACTATCTCCAAAACCCGGAGATAGTGGATGACAGCTGTTTTCCCCAAATAAAAAAAAACAAACAAACAAAACAAAAAAAAAGAAAAAAAAAAGGAAGAAATAAAAGATGTTTATCCTCTTCAGGACAACCAAGCCTCCGAGCTACAATGACCCTTACCCCGGAGGTGTGCACCTCAACAAGCACCCCGGGCCGGGGGGCAACCAAAAACAAAATTTCTCCTTCGAGACAAAAAGAAGCTCAAGTACATTTGCTACTCCCCCATCCGGAAAATCCGCATGAGGGAGTGGGGGCAAATGATAGGCTAGAAATAGCCCAGGCCCAATTAGGCCCAGCCTCAGGCCCAAAAATAGCAAACAATCCAACTCATAAGAACAAGAGCAGCCCAAGCCAGTGGGCACTGGTCCCGGAGTCCCAACCCCGGATTAACGGACCCCAGAGTGATGACACCTGGGACACGTGGCAGCCCAGCTCGGCCGATATCCCCATACGTGGCGCTGACCAGCATTAAAGTTCAAACGACAACATGTGTCAAATCATGTACTCAGCAACACTGCCACACTCCAGTCAATGGTCACCCCAGACAAGGCCACGTGTCCTACATCCCGGGAATTCAGCGGCTTGTCCCCCAGATCCAACGGTCGGGGTGAAGGTAACCTACCCCTAAACCCTAGGCCTAGGGCTATAAATACCCCTAGTAAATAGGGTTTAGGGGTTAGACATTATTACACACCTACACGCATCTATTACTTTTGTGATACTCTACTTGATTATTATCTTCCAAAGCCAACTCTCATTCTCACGCCGGAGGCACCTCGGGGCCAAACCCCCCTCCAGTGTTGTTTTGCAGACACCCCACTACAGCTAAACCACTTCCGAGGCAGGAGTTGGCGAGGAAGTACCGATCAAGTTTCAGAGTTATCAAGTATAATAAGATTTGAACCTGAACCCTCTCCCGTAGAAAATATGCTACACCAAGGTATATTTAAGTTATTTGAGTTACACTATATAAAATTATGACATTGCTTTTCAAGGACTTGGATGCATTACGGTGCTTCAGGAGGCCGGTTTGTATCTAAGCAAAAGGCGGGAATGATTTTACCTTTTTCAGCTTAAGCCCGAGGGGTTTCTAATGGTTTTCGCCAATAATACCCCAAAAACCTATATCACATAACAAAAATACTCCAAAGCACTGATGATGATCATAAATACCCGTCTATTACGCATTTCATATGAGAGTAATAGAGTTACGCATTTAATATTGGGGTAACTAGTATAAATTTTTCGTTACCCATTTTCCAAATGCGTATGGCAGTTCTATTACCCCTCTTCCAAATGCGTAATATGTATAAAATATATTACGCCTCTCCCAAATGCGTAATAGAGGGGTATTTATGGCCACCATCCGTGATTTGTGTTATTTTCGTCATTTTTATTAAAAAAATGGGGTATTTATGTCATTCTTACGTTTCTAATAAAAAGATTAAGGCCCCGTTTGAGATATCTTATTTTTCATAAATAAGTTACTTATTCTGGAAAAAAGTATGTAAATATGTACTTTTTCTGAAATAAGTAACTTATTTTTGCAAGATAACGAATATTAAGCTCCTCATACCGTAGAATATAGGTCATAGATATTCAATGTACATTATGATAGTGCTTTTGAATTTCTGAGTGATATGTAAGCATTTTGATCCGCAATGAGCTATTTCTAATTGCTCGATGAAGAGCAATGTTATATGGAAGCTGGTCCCTGACAATTCAGGGACCGGTTATTTAACAATCAGTTTCTAAACCGTTGGATCGTTAATGTTATATGGAAGTTGGTCGATTGTCAGGGACCGGTTATTTAACAATCAGTTTCTAAACCGTTGGATCGTCGGCCCCCCTGGATTACAAAAAAATTCCCTGTCCGCGGAAATTTTCCGCGGAACGTAATTTTTTTTTAATCTCAGCCTTTGGATCGTTGATCCAACGGTTGAGAAACTGATTGTTAAATAACCGGTCCCTGACAAACGATTGTTAGGGACCGAGACCCATGTTATATTACTTTCTTTGTTTAATAATGTCACTGCTGAGGATATTGTTTAGTGCTGAAAAATGTTCCAAGTACTTGTTTTGCAATATGTAGTGATTATTTATTTTTATTTCAAAACTGTGAAAAGATTAATCCACAATAAAATGTTTCTAAATTCCTCTGCGTTGGAGGAACACTTTCTGTCAAATTAGATCCACACTGAGCTGTTTCCAATGGCCTAATGATGAACAACGTTGTTCCAATTGTTTTGTACTTCGAGAATCGTCGCAACTTGAAAGAGCAACTCTTTTTTTTTTTTGCTGAATAAAAACTTGAAAGAGCAACTTATATAGTAGTTCCTATTAGACTTGCCTATTGTTGTACTTAATTTTTTAAAAGAAATGCATATCATTTCAGATTTCATAATGCACTTCAATTTGCTTATGGCAAGTATGTAGTAAATTTGTGAAGTATGTAGTAGTTCTGTTCAAGGTTCCGGTCCTGCCTTCGCCAATTTTAAAAATTCTGAAAATACTTTTGTATAACTTCATATTTAACTTCACTCTCAAATGACCACGAGGTATTGCTCGCCCTGGTACATTTTTCTTGTAATGATTTAAAATGTACGTTAGATTTTCCCCCATGATGCTGATATGACCGAGTGTTGTAATCTTGTTTCGGTTTGTTTGTTGTCTTGCAGTTATCTGTTCAATCTGTTGTAGCCGAGGCTAAAAGATGAGGGTGGTTGCTTGTAGGAAAAGCGGTATGTGGTGTTCTATGTCCAAATTAATCACAGACATTTGCTCCTTCAGAGTCTGTCCGTCTGAGATGTGTTTGTATTTAAAAAAGTGATGGAAGTACAAGTAACCATTCAAGTTAAAGAAGTCAAGAACCATTGGAACATCACATGAGAGATTAGCTTCTTAAACATGGAAACCATGCTTAGGGGTAAATATATTATTTAGGAAAACTATGCACCAGAGGAAATTCAGGGCAGTTCATTGGTGCGATCATATTCATAGGCTCACTTCCGAATGGTATATACCGGGTATGTTTGCTTTTTTATTTTTTTACGGTGAAGCTTTTAAAAAGCTCCAAAGAATTAGTATATTGTACTAATATTCTGAAGAATATATTTTGGGATCACTTAAGTCTGATTAGCTCCCACTTAAGGAGCGGTTAATTAGAGAGGCTGGTGGTGTTAGGAATATGATTTGAGGAGTTCCTGTAAATTTTAATGGGATCCAACTTCCAAATGATGGTTTAGTTGTGGCTAGCTAGAACCCATTTTGACATAGATTAATATATATTATATGGTATGTTTTTTGTTTGCAGGCATGCTAAAACCCATACATTTGAATGAATGCAGCTTGTATGATTGTTTGTTTACACCTTTCAGTCAACTATTGCACTCTTATATTGATTTAAACTTGATGACAATCATTCTTTTATTGCTAAAAATCATCTCTAGAATTGATATATCACCATACAGAATTGATTGATGATGGTTAGAAGATGTCGTTTCTGCATAAAGTCGACTCGGTTTGTCCGGAAAGCCTTTTCTTTTGCATAGCCTAGCTTGGAAAATGAAGTGACTAGAGATTAAGAAGTAACCATCAAGAAAAGAACATGTTGGCTAACATAATAATCACAAGGTTAGTTGAGCCTAACATAGATATTAAGCTCCAATTAAACTTTAGTTTAATGTTAATCGTTCTTGCTGTCAAACTACTATTTCTGGTCTTTGTTTCGAAATTTCTGATGGATATCTGGACCTACTTCCTCATTAGTTAACTCTTATCCTAGGCGACAGCCAATGGCTAATGAAGAAGATAAGTGTAAAATTTCAAAGAATTAACAAGGTTTCCAATTGAAAAATGCCAGCGTTCCTGACTTGATCATGTTGTCTGGTGAAAATAACAGTTATATACAGAATTTCTGTTGTCACTTTCTTCTTGCATAGTAAAACATTTTCTTTAAGTTATTTAAGGATGCATAATCACCCACTTGATTATAAACATTTCCTACCAAGTGTTGTCCCTTATAAATTCAAATTGTTTCTTTACTATGTATGAAAGACTAGATTTAGACTGGATCATTGTAGTAATAAATTACCAACCCATATGCAATTCAGTGACCTACCTCTTCTTCAGTTGTTTGATGGAGTCATTGTTATGTGTTGTACTGTTGTTAGTGTTTTATGAATTTATAAAATTCGGAAGGGTCCTGTTAACAACAGCCCTTAGGGCTATGTTTAAGGATTAATTTTTGCCATGTGGTGGATTTTTATTGGATGATTTATGTGAATGCATGGGGGCACATACTTTTTTGCAAGTGGGGCACAACCTTGAGCCAATTAAAAACTACCACATAACACCTTAACCATAGCCCTAAGGGTTGTGGTTAACATTTTCCAATTCGGAATATGGGCATGGTCGATCCTGACGAGCTAAGCGAAAGTTTTGTGCACGGGATGCAACCGAATTAAGATAAATCCGGAGATTACCACATAATCAAAAGTTAATAACTTTTCCAGCA
The DNA here is from genome assembly GCA_037693485.1 of Kitagawia praeruptora. NCBI lineage: Eukaryota > Viridiplantae > Streptophyta > Magnoliopsida > Apiales > Apiaceae > Kitagawia > Kitagawia praeruptora. The sequence goes on from CM075353.1 coordinate 18,362,291, forward strand.
CACTGTAATGTCAAACCTAGTGATTGTGTATGGACAGAATGTTGGAGATGAAAAGGAATACAGAGCTGGAATTGTGGAGCATAACCATCCACGCCTCAAAATAGCACAGAGATTAGAGAAGAAGACCTTACGAAAAAATAAAACAAATCAGAAGATAAAGTAACATGCACATAAATATGCTTGATGTATATATTTGTGCATGATCGTCACCCCTCAATGATCGTAGTACGGAATGTAAAAACAAGAAACTTTAATGGGGTCCGAAAACCAGTAGTCAAATTGGCATAAACCTCTGAATTCTTGTGTTAAATTTATGAAATGTTGTATCGTGAAAATAAATGTATGTCCGAGCAGCGACAGAACCAGAATTTCGATACAACCAAAACTAAAATAAAATACTTCTCCTCTTAATAAATACGATTAAAAGGTCAGGAGTTCGAGTCATATAAAAAAATACTTCTCCTCTTAATAAATACGGTTAAAAGGTCAGGAGTTCGAGTCATATAAGAAAAATTGTAAATGATACCGTAGATGATAGAAATGAACATGTGTCACTAACACATTACACAGTTTCGTTTCATATCACTCCTTTGTTTTTCAGCTCTGTCAACGACTCTTACCGGAACTTCTTCACTCAATCATGCAGCATAGAATACAATAGTGATGTAATTGAAGAACTTCGTGATAAAATTCGTCAATAAATAAATTTAAAGGCAACATCTTTATCAAACTATTATATGAATTTTGAAGTAGGCAAATAGGCTACGTATCACAAGGCGAAATTAAGAAGAATTGTTTAAGCAAAATGAGCATACTTTACTCAACCAAACAGTGGAATAATAGACACCCCCACTTGACATTACTTTGAAGCTAAATATACTTAAAGCATCAATTAGTAGGTTGATCACCCATGTGCTCTTTGTTTACTTTATCTCCTTTTCTTTCTTTTTGAGCTACTAGCATCTATCCACAGTGTTTGTTTTGTTTATCAACTCATCTGCTGCGCCCGGCCGGCACAATTGATTTGTCAATGAACCAGTTTTTGTAACTCATCGTGTCTATATTATCATGAGGAGTGATCTTGGTTAACTCACATATTTTTATCTTGTTTAGTACATAATTTCGGATTTTTGGTTCGACGAACTTATTAAAAACGTAAAATATGTTGTAACAATTATTTACCAGAGTTTTGAATTCTAGTATATTGAACTAGTCTCTATAAGACGAGAAATCAACTTTCGGACAGAAATTAGTACAAAGAGAATAGATACTTACTAGAGTGTAGCATTTGACGAGAGCAATTCAAATCCCTTGGTAAATAAATAATGAAAATCTATAATCTATATCTATATTATTATATTAAAGCCGAAACATTGAAAGTTTTGGTTTTCTCCTAAGTTTTGGTTTTCACTCTAATTATTTAATTTTAAATTATTTATAATATAAAACAAATCAAATGAATTCCGTTAAACCAATACAGAGTAGTATTTTGTATTTACACCATTACTAATACAGCTAAACATAAAACCTCCGTTGCCTTACAGAACTCTATTATTCTAAACTTCATATGCGCAATCTTCATCAATTCAATACACAATTTTCTTCGGCTTTTCTCTTCTTTTTCAACACCATATATCAAACATAAATACTTTTCACGTAGCCGTTAGATCTAATAATAAGGAATATTCTTTATTTAAATCCCTCTTCCAAAGATCAAAGTTCAAATCCCATCAACAACAAATTTACATTAAGATTTTATATTATTAATTCTAATCAATACATATCATTTATTAAACTATTATTATTACTAATAAATTCGTAATAATTTTCTCTATTTTATTTAATTATATAATTTTAAAAGTATTTAAAAGTAACCCGTGCTTCGCACGGGCTATAAGCTAGTACTATTATATTAAAGCCGAAACATTGAAAGTTTTGGTTTTCTCTTAAGTTTTGGTTTTCACTCTAATTATTTAATTTTAAATTATTTATAATATAAAACAAATCAAATAAATTCCGTTATTGTCTTTAATCCTAAATACAGAGTAGTATTTTATATTTACACCATTACCCGTTAACAACAAATTTACATTAAATTTTATATTATTAGTTCTAATCAATACATATCATTTATTAAATAACTATTATTATTATTATTATTATTATTATTATTAATTTTATTAATTAATATTACAAAGTTAAATTCCATAATAAAATATTATACTCTATTTTATTTAATCACATAATTTTAAAAGTATTTAAAAGTAACCCGTGCTTTGCACGGGCCCTAAGCTAGTAACCTTTATTAATAAGCAAAACATTCTTTTAACGTTACCACTTTTGGTTTCACCAGTATTTTGGTTTCATTCCTATAATCCTATTTCTACTATAATTCTATGATATTTTTTAATAAAAAAGAAATTCTATTATAATTATAATTCTTTTATTACAACATTAAATAAAAAAAATAGTTCCATCCCTACTCCCTAGAATCTATACTATTATATTAAAGCCGAAACATTGAAAGTTTTGGTTTTCTCCTAAGTTTTGGTTTTCACTCTAATTATTTAATTTTAAATTATTTATAATATAAAACAAATCAAATGAATTCCGTTAAACCAATACAGAGTAGTATTTTGTATTTACACCATTACTAATACAGCTAAACATAAAACCTCCGTTGCCTTACAGAACTCTATTCTTCTAAACTTCATATGCGCAATCTTCATCAATTCAATACACAATTTTCTTCGGCTTTTCTCTTCTTTTTCAACACCATATATCAAACATAAATACTTTTCACGTAGCCGTTAGATCTAATAATAAGGAATATTCTTTATTTAAATCCCTCTTCCAAAGATCAAAGTTCAAATCCCATCAACAACAAATTTACATTAAGATTTTATATTATTAATTCTAATCAATACATATCATTTATTAAACTATTATTATTACTAATAAATTCGTAATAATTTTCTCTATTTTATTTAATTATATAATTTTAAAAGTATTTAAAAGTAACCCGTGCTTCGCACGGGCTATAAGCTAGTACTATTATATTAAAGCCGAAACATTGAAAGTTTTGGTTTTCTCTTAAGTTTTGGTTTTCACTCTAATTATTTAATTTTAAATTATTTATAATATAAAACAAATCAAATAAATTCCGTTATTGTCTTTAATCCTAAATATAGAGTAGTATTTTATATTTACACCATTACCCGTTAACAACAAATTTACATTAAATTTTATATTATTAGTTCTAATCAATACATATCATTTATTAAATAACTATTATTATTATTATTATTAATTTTATTAATTAATATTACAAAGTTAAATTCCATAATAAAATATTATACTCTATTTTATTTAATCACATAATTTTAAAAGTATTTAAAAATAACCCGTGCTTTGCACGGGTCCTAAGCTAGTAACCTTTATTAATAAGCAAAACATTCTTTTAACGTTACCACTTTTGGTTTCACCAGTATTTTGGTTTCATCCCTATAATCCTATTTCTACTATAATTCTATGATATTTTTTAATAAAATAGAAATTCTATTATAATTATAATTCTTTTATTACAACATTAAATAAAAAAAATAGTTCCATCCCTACTCCCTAGAATCATATTCCTTTATAATTCTATGTTATTTTTTAAAGAAAATAATAAAATTGAAATCCTATTATAATTATAATACAATTTTTTTTATCATAATTTAGAATCAAACAATAGTACGATCAATTCTTCAAAAGATTTTTCAAGGGACACCCCTTTAACGGTACTTTTGGTTCGCACCGTATTTTGATTTCACCCCTATAATCCTATTTTTACTATAAATCTATGTTGTTTTTTAATAAAATAGAAATTCTATTATAATTATAATTCTTTTATTACAATTTTAAATTAAAAAAATAGTTTCATCCCAAGAATCATATTCCCTTACAATTCTATGGTATTTTTAAAAAATAATAATAAAATTAAAATCCTATTATAATTATAATACAATTTTTTTTATCATAATTTAGAATAAAAAAATAATACGACCAATTCTCCAAAAGATTTTTCAAGGAGAACAACTAAAACATGTTTCTATACACTACTCTAGAACATAAATAACATAGTTTATAGTTTGTTAATCGCATATATTTTTTTATGCAAATAACATAGTTCTTTTTATATTGATTAAATAAAAATTAGTAGTTATGAAACATAAATCTCCGAGCCCGTGCTTAGCACGGGTTATCATCTAGTGATTAATAAATACTAAATACATTAAAGCTAATTACGTTAAAAAAAAAACTAACCTAAATATTTGATGAGTAAAAGTGTGTTAGCAGTTTGTTGGATTAAGCACGGGTTATCATCTAGTGATTAATAAATACTAAATACATTGAAGCTAATTACGTAAAAAAAAAAAAACTAACCTAAATATTTAATGAGTAAGAGTGTGTTAGCAGTTTGTTGGATTAACAGGTGTATGAAAGCTGATCCAAACATCGGATTAGAAAAAAAAAAAAAAAGTCCACTAGTGTGTGTATATATAGAGAGGAGCAAAACAGACGTGCCACTTTCTGCTAATCCATTCTCTCACATTGTTTTCACAAAGTCATAACCACCCCTCTCTACAACACAATTCAATTCACAAGGTACTCTGCAATTTTCTACAAATTTTATGTATGCATATATTGTGTATCTTACTTAATTTGCATACTCAACTCGATATTATCAGGTTATGATCTTCAAATTCTAATACTTGGTACAATATATCCATAAATTTAAGTGAGCCTCCATGAATATAAAGACACATGCATATGTATTAAATCTTTATTTAACATGAGTAGCAATATGTTTTGGTTTGATCACGTTTTGCTAATACTTGAAGTCTCTGCAGATACTACTTGAAGTCTCGATCTCCGCAAGTGTCTAACTATAACTATATGCACACAACAACAACGTTGATGGCGTCTATGATGAATTCGAGTCCAGTAACAAGCTCCAGTAGACCTCAAGTATCGATAAAAACGAAGAAGAAGAAAAGCCAAATCGAAAAAATTCAGACACAATCTCGAAACCAAAATGAAATCAAATGGAAATCCGAAGTTGAGCAACAACTCTACTCCTCGAAACTCCTACATGCTCTACAGAACATTCAGCCAAGCTCGTCGCCTAATACTCGCCCTGGAAAAATCGTACGCGAAGCAGCAGACAGAGTTCTAGCAGCCACAGCCAAAGGAAAAACCAGGTGGAGCCGAGCTATACTCAAAAACCGTCTCAAGCTCAAATTTATGAAAATGTCGAAAAGACAGAGGGTTGCGGCTAGCAGGTCAAGTAAAAAGCCGAATTTAAGTACATTGAAAATAAAATCAAAGAATTTACGAGCTGTACAGCGAAAAGGTCGAGTTCTTGGGAGATTAGTTCCTGGTTGCAAGAAACAGTCGCTTCCGGTTGTTCTAGAAGAAGCTACTGATTATATTGCAGCTTTGGAGATGCAAGTTCGTGCCATGGCTGCTTTGGCTGATTTGCTCTCTGGCTCAGCCTCCAGCTCTGGCCGACCTTCACCAAATTGTTAAAAGTATTACTACTATTTTTTTTATTTTTCTTTAATTTTTTGATAATTCTGTTTATAAAACTGTCACATAAAATTAATCACATTTTTTTAAATGAAGGATTGTTATAGAATTATAGGTGCAACATTACTAATCATGATTTACTTGTATTATTGGTTGATAGTTATGTATGCATGTTTGTAGTTTGTATTATTCTTTTCTTCTTTTTTGCTGAAATGTATGTATGATATATTTAGGGAAATGTTATTTCCAGAGCTCTTTTTTTATTTCCAGAGCTGTATTTATAGCATATGTCCCCTGCATTCACAAAGTGTTGCATATTGTGATACATTATGCTACAAATAGCTCTGGAAATAAAAAAAGAGCTCTGGAAATAACATTTCCCTATATTTAACTCAATAATAAAACCTACTGGTATCTTCCAATATGGTTCTGGATTGCCTTGGAATCATATTTTTTGTATTGGAGTAAGTTGGTGACATTTGATAATAAAAGGAGCACTTACAATGTTACACTTGTGGATTTATGAGTGTGATGATATATAGAGACTGATGATAACATTTTGATTCTTGATTTTGATGTGCAATAAGGATGCTCCTCTGTTGCTCAAAATTTTCTTAAAAGATGACCCTTCTCATAACCATTGTGGTACACTGTCTCTATCGTTTGAATGATAATGAAGCTTGTTTATGTAGGAAGTTTACTTATTCAATATTATTTGAATCATACCTTTGGCTTGGTATCAGTTCATAGTAAAATTAATAGTGCATTGTTTTGTGCTTTTCATCGCAATCAGAAAAATACAATTTCAAAATTCGGAAAACTTCTGGATGAGATTCCTCTTTGTAGGAATTTTTTCCGCATGTTTGGTTCTCCCTCCTCATTTGTAATTCTTACTGCCTTTATGGCTCATTAGCATACAAAAAATTGATTAATTCTTGGCTAGAAGACTGGTCTTAGTATCAGAGGCATGTTCTGCCATCACGGAAGTCGTGAACTTAAATGAGTAATGAGGATCAAGGGTCATGGTTTGAAGCAGCTACGTGAAGATGGTGCACCACGCTGCATAGGATCCTAGTTAATTTACATTGCTATCCTTTTCTTGTCTTAGGCTAAGTGATTTTATCCCTTCATATAAGGTGGTGAAGTCCATTAATAAAGCTTGTCTTTATGTCTAGTTGCTAGTTTGTACCTGGTACTTAGCAACGGGCAGTGTCCTTAGTTGGTTATCTAGTATTGTAGTGTAGTGAGGGGATATATACCTCATGGATGTATGGATGGCTTCCTATGATGATAATTAAGTTGTTCTAAGTTAAAAGTTCTTTATCACATCCTCACTATAACATCTCCTACATAGTTGTCTTACGCTCATTATAGATTTGTGTATATGGTATCAGAGCTGTGTTTGACAACTAATATAGTGAGAAAGGTTTTACAAATTTAGTGAGTAGTTATAGCCCTGGTGTTAAGTCTTGAGTTGTCATTATCTTGGTCTAGAAAAGAGTAGATCTACTCTCGAGTTCTAGAAGAAATTCATGGCTACTAATAGGGTAACAATCTCAGATCTACAAAACCCTTTGTTCATGCATCCAGCTGATGGACCAACGTCTATTGCTGTGCAAAAGCTACAGGGTGCAGGTGACTACAGGGCTTGGAAGAGATCTTTTGAGATACAACTCTCTGCAAAAAGAAAACTTGGCTTTGTCAATGGAACAGTGACAAGAAGTGAGACAGATACAGCTGAGGCCAGTCAATGGGACACATGTAACAACCTGGTAATTTCTTGGATCCATAATAATATCTGTGAAAACATTAAAATCTCTGTGTTGTTTATTGACACTGCTGCTGAGATATGGAAACACCTAGAAAAAAGGTTTTCTCTGACAAATGGTTCAAGGAAGTACAAGCTGAACAAAGATCTGTTTGCTTTGAGGCAAGGTGGCATGAGAGTGAGTGAATATTTCACTAGTCTGAGTAGTTTGTGGGAAGAAATAGACTCCATGAATGTCTTACCTGCAGTAACTACTGTTACTACTGATGTAACAAAGTTGTTAAAGGCCATAAATGACATGAAGGAGGAGTCAAAACTCTTCCAATTTTTAAATGGCTTGGATGAAAAGTATGGAACACAGAGGAGCCAGTTATTAATGATGGTTCCACTGCCAACAATCGAAGAAGCATATGCAGTTATACAACAAGAAGAGTCTCAAAGGGAAGTGCTTCCACATGGTATACTGGGTGATGGTGATGTTCTGGCCATGTTTAGCAAAGGAAGTGGAGATAAGGACCTTGTTTGCACTGTCTGTGGTCGAAAGGGACACATGAATGATAAATGTTGGGAGATAGTGGGGTATCCCAAGTGGCATTATAAGCATAAGTCAGTCCCAAAGAACTCACCACACAAATGGATGGGTAAGAAAGCAGGGGGAGCAAGACAAGCCAAAAATGCTGTTGGAAATATGGGTGAACAGCAGCAAGTGGTGATGACCTCTGAACAATTGAATCAGTTACTGAATTTAATTCCTAAAGGAGCATCTACGAGCCAGAAGGAGTCAGAAACAGATGAAGAGATTGACTATGGTTTCTCTGGAATGGTATGCAGCAGCAAAGAAAAGAAGACAGGGCAGGATGAGTGGATCATAGATTCAGGAGCATCTGACCATATGACATCCTCCTTGAGTCATATGATGAATGTCAGAGTTGTCCCCTCTACGTTTACAATATCACTGCCTACTGGTGACACTGCATTGATCACACACATAGGATATGTCTTGTTAAGGAATGGTGTAAGGCTCACGAACGTGTTGTATGTGCCCGAGTTTAATCACAACCTGCTGTCCATTCAAAAACTATCACAAGAAAATAAGTGTGAGGTGATATTTGGTCCAAAAAGCTGCAAAATGGTTGACTCTGCTACCAAGAATGTGATTGGCTTGGGAGAGATGAGACAGGGCCTGTATTATTTAAAAAATGAGAAAATGCACAGATTTGGAAAGGAAACGTATGATGCTGAGTCGAAGAGGATAATGGCTTGCACAGTGGACAAAGCTAAGAATGAAAATGAGTACACACTGTGGCACCAAAGGTTGGGCCATGCTTCCATGTCAAAGATGCAACACATTGCTAGAGTAAAGAATTGTCTAAGCCAGCAAAAGAAACAGGTATGCATCACATGCCCCCTTTCTAAAATGACTAGACTGCCTTTTTATGTAAGTGTGTCACATGCTGCAAAGAGCTTTGAGTTACTACACAGTGACATATGGGGGCCCTATAAGGTCAATACTAAAGGGAACTTTAAGTATTTTTTGACATTGGTGAATGACTATAGTCGTGTAACTTGGGTATACCTGCTGGAAAAGAAGTCTGATTATTTGGAAACACTAAAGAAGTTTGTAAACTATGTTGAAAACTAGTTTAAGGAAAAGTTGCAGGTGATTCGCTCAGATAATGCCTTGGAGTTTGCAGACAAAGAATGTATCGAGTACTTTGCAAAAAGGGGGATGGTCCATCAAAAATCTTGTGCTTACACACCCCAGCAAAATGCTAGGGTGGAGAGGAAGCATAGACAAGTTTTAGAGGTGGCACGAGCTCTACGTTTTCAATCAGGCCTGGCTCTAAGCTTCTGGGGTGACTGTGTCTTGACAGCAACACACATCATCAACAGGTTGCCACATTCAGCTCTACAGTTTGAGGTGCCCTATGAGAAACTCACAGGCAAGAAGGTTGATTATGATGAATTGAAAGTCTTTGGGTGCTTGGCATTGGCTTACAATGCAACTCATGGAACAGATAAGTTTGCTGCGAGAGGGATTCCATGTGTCTTCATTGGATACCCAGCAAACACCAAAGGTTATCGTCTACTAAATATTGCAACAATGCAGACCCTTGTTTCAAGACATGTGATTTTCCATGAAAATGTCTTTCCTCTAAACAAGCATACAGAAAAGCCATACATGAAGCCTCTACCTATAGACATGCCTACTGTCGACAAGCTGGAGTATGAAGAGGTGGTGACATCTGCAAATGATGACAATGAAGTAGAGGAGGACAGTCTTGATGATGCAGATGAAAACGTGGATGTTGAAGATGAACAAGAGACAACTTTGAGGCGATCAGCACGTGTCCCACAGAAGCCGAAATGGATGATTGATTTTATCACACCACACTCAAATCAAGCTGTGAGTATGAGTGTGGTAGCACCTCAACTGGTCAGTCAACAGTTCAACTGTTTTTTGGTAGCAATCACACCTCAAATAGATCCCTTGCATTTTGATCAGGCTGTGAAGTCATCACATTGGATTGAGGCTATGAATGCAGAGCTGGAAGCCCTGGAAAGCAATGGCACGTGGGAAGTGACCACACTTCCACCTAACAGAAAATCAATTGGGTGCAGATGGGTATACAAAACAAAGTTCAAGGCAGATGGAACTATCGACAAGTATAAGGCACGTCTGGTCATCTTGGGTTACAAGCAAACATATGGAATCGACTATGTCGAGACCTTTGCTCCGGTGGCAAAAATGGCCACTGTACGAGCCTTATTAGCAGTTGCAGCAATGAAGAACTGGGAGGTGCATCAACTAGATGTCTCGAATGCATTCTTAAATGGGGATTTGGATGAAGTGATTTACATGAATTTGCCACAAGGGTACACTGGACAGGGCAGCAGAATTGGAATGAAAGGTGTAGATAGAGTTGATGCCAACAAGCAACTGGTGTGCAGGTTGATCAAAGCACTGTATGGTCTGCGACAGGCTTCAAGACAGTGGCATAGAAAGTTGTCTGTGACACTCACTTCCATGGGATTCAAGCATTCTAAGGCAGACTACAGCCTTTACTCAAAGGTTACGAAGGACAACATTACTCTAGTGTTAATCTACGTGGATGACATTCTAGTTGCTGGAAGTTGTCCCAATGCTATCCATATGTTAAAAGGGTTGCTAGCTGCACACTTTCACATCAAAGACATGGGTTTTGTGAGTTACTTTTTGGGATTGGAGATTGACAGAAGCAATGCTGGGATTTTTCTTTCTCAAAGAAAGTACACGTTGGATTTGCTTAAGGAATTTGGAATGATGACAGCCATGCCATTAAAGCTCCCAATGGATACTCATGTCACTTTAACACCAGACAAGGGGGAGCTGTTGCAAGAACCTCAAGTCTACCAACGTCTGTTAGGTAAGCTGATTTACCTCACAATCACTCGACCTGACCTGTCTTTTCCAGTTCATAATCTTGCACAGTTTATGCAAAAGCCTACCAGTGTGCATATGCAAGCTGCAAAACGTGTTCTGCGATATTTGCTGTCCAATCCTGCACAGGGCATTCTACTTGCATCCTCATCGGCTGCACAACTCACTGCATATTGCGATAGTGACTGGGCAAGCTGCCCCACTACAAGGAAGTCGACTTCTGGGTATTGTGTGTTGCTTGGGTCTTCACCTATCTCATAGAAAACAAAGAAACAGTCTCTCGTTGCAAGATCCACAGCCGAGGCAGAATATAGAGCGATGGCATTAACATGTTGTGAAGTGACTTGGCTCTCCTCACTGCTTAAGGACATGGGGCTTATTGATTTGCCTCCTACTCTTGTCAAAAGTGACAATCAAGCAGCCTTGGCCATTGCTTCCAACCCAGTGATGCACGAAAGAACTAAGCACATCGAAATCGATTGCCATTTCATACGTGATCAAATTACTGCTGGAGACATAGTCACTGCTCATGTGCCTTCATATGCTCAGGTGGCAGACATCCTCACTAAACAATTGCCTGTCAAGCAGCACAATCATTTACTACGCAAGTTTGGAGTCTCAGTTCACACCTCCACTCCACTTGAGGGGGAGTAATGAGGATCAAGGGTCATGGTTTGAAGCAGCTACGTGAAGATGGTGCACCACGCTGCATAGGATCGTAGTTAATTTACATTGCTATCCTTTTCTTGTCTTAGGCTAAGTGATTTTATCCCTTCATATAAGGTGGTGAAGTCCATTAATAAAGCTTGTCTTTATGTCTAGTTACTAGTTTGTACCTGGTACTTAGCAACGGGCAGTGTCCTTAGTTGGTTATCTAGTATTGTAGTGTAGTGAGGGGATATATACCTCATGGATGTATGGATGGCTTCCTATGATGATAATTAAGTTGTTATAAGTTAAAAGTTCTTTATCACATCCTCACTATAACATCTCCTACATAGTTGTCTTACGCTCATTATAGATTTGTGTATAATGAGACCATCTGGTTTCTTATCTTTCAGTTGCATCCTCATCCTCCTGATTATGAAATATTCTTTTAGTTGATTTGGAAAACAAACTTAACCTGAACTAATGTAGGTTTAATGTAAGCAAAATCTAGTTATAGCTGGAGGAATTACCAGTAGAAATCATAAATCATTCAGCAAAATCTGCTTATAATAAGCTAGATTTTGTTCATGACACTGTTCAGACAGTCAGGCTTATAGTATTCGATTCTTTAACTTACAAACAATGAAACCACTGCAAAGAAACCACTCCAACTATACGGTGATATCTTGGATTTTGAGTACAGTTTCTGCTGATAATGTCTTATACTGCTATAACAGATCTTAGTACTATATTTACTATATTCAAATCTCTTTGAGATGAATAAATCAATTTTATCCTTTAAATTTTCTATATCAGATTTACTAATCATGATTTCTGACAAAAAAAACCATGACCGGGGCAGTAGAGATACTCCATTGATGGAGCTTTCGAACTATTTGGGAGTTGCCCGTCCCCGACAGTTCCAACAAAGGATATTCATGGCTCTCGGCGGAGATCGTTCGGGGGTTGCCCATCCCCCGACAGTTCCAACAAAGGATACTCATGGCTCTCTCGACGGGGTTGAACATAATCAACCTCCGCCGTTTTTTCAGAGACTTGTAATGATTTTTCAGACTTCTTCAATTTATTTCCCACATTGCCTACCACCTTGTCAAATTTCATCTCTGTATCTTCAAAACTTCTCTTCTGCAACAACAATTCAATCCCTGCTTCTTTTGCCCCACCGTTATATCTTTCAACTCTCTTCCATCTTTTATCCTTCATTGATTTCTCATTCTCTTTCTCTAACTCTTTGCCTTGCTTTAATAATTTTCAGTCAGAATTATTAATGGCACTTAGTTCTCCTCCATTCCCCTGTTCCTCTAAATTTCCAGCATCAGTACTTGGTTCTTTATAAAATTCTGGGGAAGAAACATTACTCACCGCTCCTGTAGTCTCCCCTTCCACCCGCTTGTCTTCATCCCTCCTTTCAACAATTTTTTGTTTAGCCACTTCTACCTCAACTAAACTGACCTCAATTTCTGGTTCTTTCGTAATTAATAGTTGTCGCCTGCTAGTGGTTATCTGATTGATCTCCTCCAAATTTTTGGTATAAACTTTTCGCGGCAATGCTCTAAGATAAAGGCCCCATCCCACACTTTTCTTTCTCTCTTATAGTCCATGTCAGAGTGATCAGTCACACCACAAGCCAAGCAAAAAACTGGAAGTCTTTCATTAAGATTATTTATTACTTTCATAGTAGATAAAGAACTTTCTCTACCACTAAGATTTCTTTAATGTCTTATGTCATCGTTCGCAATTACTTACAAGATAATTCATGAGATTAGGGAGCCTTATGTATGTCAGGTAAGTTCCCTAAGATACATGAAAATACATGGCATTTATATGCAAATATGGGGTGAGCATTTTTATAAAATCATAATTTTTTAATTAGTCCAGCGAAAATTTAAAGTGTACTTTTTAAGTATCTCAATAAAAATTCTTTCCTGTTCCTTTTTCTCATAATTAATTTGTCAAATATCTTTGCATTAAGATTTTATTATAACTAGCCAATAACCCGTGCGAAGCATGATAATTTATCTTAAATTCCTAATTTTTAACTTTTTAAAATGAATAAAATCTTGAATCACCAAGTTGTATATAATAATATATTCTTGACTTTTATTTCGATTGTTAGTTAATAGACTCCTAGTATATAATTTCAATAATAAATTAAATTAATGTTTAATTTTAACTTTTTTAAATGAATAAAATCTTGAATCACCAAGTTGTATATAACAATATATTCTCGACTTTTATTTCGATTGTTAGTTAATAGACTCCTAGTATATAATTTCAATAATAAATTAAATTAATATTTAATTTTATTATTTTAATTAATTAAATTCATATAACTTATCTCTGGTAATATAAGAATAGTTATATTATTAATTGTATTTATTATTAATCTATTATAGATGTATTTTAAATATTAATTAATGAAGCCCTAAATCCTATATTCTCGACTTTTATTTCAAATTTTAGTTCAAATTAAATTAATATTTAATATTATGATTTTAATTAATTAAATTAATTAATATTTAGTGGCATACCGCGGTATACATTAATTAATTAATTAATTAATTGGCATACCATATTTTAGTTCAGAGAGGACTTGTTTCATTAGTAGTTCTTGTTCTTATTGGTCTTCTATACTGTTGATGAGTGGATTTCGTAACAACTTTTGAGAGGTTTATGGTGAGTTGTAAAGGCTAACGATCAACTAATCTATGGAGAATGGAGGTTTTTTGTAGGGGTTGAACTGAGCTCGAGAGCGTTTACAAGAATCTCGCGAGTTCCCTTGAGGCTTGTGTCGTGTATTCTCAAGAATCTCGTAGGTGTATTGCGAGGCTTGTCAGACATGTTCTCAAGATGCCTACGTACCCTTGTATATATAGGGATCAAGTTCACGTAGTTCTTTTTAGACTAGAAGTCTGGTTAGGCGGCAAGATGCTAGGTTCCTAATTCGTGGGGAAGTCCTTTTCTCCAGATTCAGCCACGAATAGGCGACCTAAGTCGAATAGAACTCGAGTTCTAGTCCGACTAGGAGTATGTTTACAAGTTCTCGTCCTATTAGATGTATTCAAGGATCATATGCGCCCAAGGAATACATTCCAATAAGGAGTTGATGTTCATGACTTGCTCCTAAAGAATAGGAGGCTTTATCGTTCTATAAATCTGCTGGAATAAATCTATTTTCGCACAGGAAGCTGTCTCTCAGGAACCTGTCTGCAGGAACCTGTTTCTCGGGAAGCTGTCTACAGGAAGCTGTCTCTCGGGAACCTGAACCTGTCCAGATCCATTTCACATGCTATTTAGCCCCATTTAACTTAAGGGACCTCAATCATAACCCATATTACTCATACGGATTGGATCCTTAAGCCTAATGGGCCTAAATCTAACCCATGGAAATTTTGGGCACAACAAGTACCCCCCGGTTCCTCGAAGTCATAGGATGCGAGAGGAACCTAAATAGCTTGATATTTTAAGATCCAATCCCTTCAGTGCTCCCATGTTTCTTCTGAGTGAACCATGCGGGTCTTTGTCTTCTTGTTTGAATCGTGACAAGGGCACAAAGTGAATCCAATTAGGCGCTGAGTGAATCCTTTGACAAGGGCACAAAGCGAATCTAATTGGGCACTAAGTGAACCTTAAGAATGTCAAGGGAACCACTTGAATCCAAATAAGGGCATAAAGTGAACCTAATTGGGCGTTATGTGAACCTATGCTGAGGGCACAAAACGAATCCAATAGGGCACTAAATGAATCCTTAAAAGGGACAAGGTGAATCGTAAGATTGTCAAGGGAACCAAGTGAATCCAAATAAGGGCATAAAGTGAACCTAATTGGGCGTTATGTGAACCTATGCTGAGGGCACAAAACGAATCCAATAGAGCACTAGATGAATCCTTAAAAGGGCACGAGGTTAACCTTTAAAATCATAACTTGATTGCTCAAGAGACTGCTTCATCTTCTAAGCTGCTGTTTGTTTGACTGTCTAGTGTTTGTCTATCAGAGGTACTTTAGGATCAGCTGCGTCCTAGGAGTACTTTCCAATAATGATTCTGCATTTCTCTAGCTGGCTTCTTGATCTCTCTGTTGTCTATGCTCAGGAACCTGGTGCTCAGGAACCTATGTGTCGAAATCTGGTTCTCAGGAACCTCACTACAGGAAACTGTACCTGCACAAATAACAAATTTGTTAGTCTAGGGAGCATTTATGTGGTTCACATGTACTTATTGTTGTCCTCATGGCTGCTGCTAGGCTGACTCGGGCTCTTCTACGGGGAGGAACCTGGTCTTCTTGTAATCTACTCAGCTTCTGGTTCTTGAGGAACCTCTTGATGCTTGTCAACTCTTAATAATCTCTTTGTCTAATGCTCATTTCTTCATGTCTGACCTTCATATTTAGTACTGGATACAATTTGTCTCCTGGCTCATACAATACTTGTTGGTTGGAACCTACGACTTGATAGGTCTAAATCTAGCCCATGGTGATTTTGGGCACAATACTAAGAAAACTAGAAAAAGTGGATTAGTAATACGAGCTGAAGAGTTCACATATAAGTGATGCATGTATGCAAGTATGAATGATTATCTACAATATATATGTTCCTACCTTCTCAAGTGGCATATCAATTATCTACTTGACTAATTCAACTAACAAGTTCGAGATCATAAGCTAAGCATATATCTTGTGTAAACTGTAAACCTATAGGGCATGACAACATCCTAAGCATAAGTTCACATAAATTTCATTTCTAAAGATCATGCAGTATGCACATTAAACGCTATATGTATCTAATCATTATAGAAATATAAGCTCTCATTAACAGGAAATGTGCATGATAGTTAAGGTATAAAGGCATAAAGTTAGAACTTATCTATGCTTCATCGTGCTTGTTTGTATTGAGGTTCCGTTACTGAACCTGGAAAATGGAAGCTCTTCTGTGTGTAAGCTCACAGAAGTAAGACATAGGGGAATTGAGCTACCCCCCGAGCCGTCATGACGCGTGAACCTCCTATAGCTTGTTGAAGCGGTTGACTGAAAACTGCTTGTTTCACCTATTGACTGGAAGCTTCTGATGATCATCAAGGATGCTGCAAGCTATTTTATCAAGAACCTGTTAGTAGTACGATACCTGTTTCGATCATATACAAGCTTTATAAAATGAGAGTATTCATCTTTGTATCACTTTGATGAGGGCACAAGGCGAATCCAATTGAGCTCTAGGTGAATCCTGAAAAGGGCACTTAGAGAATTCAATTGGGCGCTAAGTGAATCCTTAGTAGGGCATAAGACGAAACCAGTTGAGCTTTAAGTGAATCCTGAGAAGGGCACTTAAAGAATTCGACTAGGCATCAAATGAATCCTTTTGGCTTTAGGGAGCACAAAGTGAATCCATCCGGGCTCTAGGTGAATCATGGCAAGAGCACGAAGAGAATCCGGTTGGGCACTAAGTGAATTCCTTTGTGGCATCAAGTGAATCCTTATAGGCTCTAAGTCAATCCTGAAGAGGGCACAGAGAGAATCTATAGGGCACATGATGAATCATTTCAAACTCTAGGGGCACCAAGTGAATCCGTAAGGGCACAAGGTGAATCCCTTCAAATGCTAGGGGCACCAAGTGAATCCGTATGGGCACAAGGTAAATCCCTTTGAAGGCTTTTCAAGTACAAGCAAACTCTAGGTTAGGTTACCCATGCTTAGGTTTCCAAAACCCTTAACTAGGTGCCCACATGCTTATGGGACTTTGAATGTGTGCCTACGATTCATAGGGCTTTTCGAAGTGAATCTTTCATGCTTGCAAATCTTTTCTGGCTATCGAGTGCCTGCGGCTGACAGGGCTTTTCAAAGTGAATCTTTTTGGGCTCTATGCAAATTCTTATAAGGGCATAAGGTGAATCCAACTGGTTGTTTATGTGAACCTCTGCTTAGGACATAAACCGTAACCAATTGGGCACCAAATGAATCCCTAAAAGGGTACAAAGAGAATCCATTAAGATACCAAACAAATGTGCGTAGCTGCATGAAGCACCAAGTGAATCCTTTTGGGCTCTAAGTGAACCTATACGGGCACATAGAGAATCCATAAGGGCACTAGGTCAATACATGGATATGCTCAGGGAACCTAGTAAGTCCTTCTAGGCTCTAAGTGAATCCTTAGATGGAGCACAAAGAGAATCCAGAAGGGCACTAGATTAATCCTCTACAGGTATGGAGCTCTTGCTGTAAGTACACTTTCTTCTATTCAGGTATCAGCTGGCTGAGAACCTCATGCAAGAAGCTGCTAATCATAAACTAACAATTGGCTTCTAACAAATGTCAATGAACCTGGAAGCTGTTACATACAAGCTTCAGGTATATAATAATGAATCTGCAAGATGTCAGTTACAGGAAAATAACAAGGAATCTACTAGACACATATAAATGCAACTAGACCTGGAAGCTGTTACCTATGAGCTTCATGTGAGTAACATAAAACCTGTTAACTAAAGGTAAATACATGGAACCTGTTAGCTACAGGTAAATATCAAGGAACCTACGAGGTGCAGGTAAATATCAAGGAACCTGTAATGTGTTAGGTACATGTGCATTCTAACATCTAGAAACATAATCAAGACATAATCGTAACTCAATCGCACATAAGACCACAATAGCATATATGTTTAATCATGCTTTATGTATAGTAAGAGTTTGTTGTGCGTACCTGGGAGGTTTTCTACGAATATGTAAGCATAAAAGGAGAGGAATCACCTGGATCTTTCTGTAGACTGATCAGATGTGAAGTGGAAGCCTCCGTTAAGATTTGAAAACTCATTGACGTGTTCCTGATGCAAGCATGCTGCTCTTCAAGATACTAGACCAAATCAATCCTCAAGGTTCTTGAACCAAATATGAGCTATGAGGTTTCTAAACTGCATCCTAGCCGTGAGGTTCCTGAATCAAATCACGAGCTTCCTGGACCTGATGGTGAGGTTCATGATCTGAATTCTCAAAATTTTGAAATCCTCAACTTTCAAAGTACCATGTGCTATAGTAATTGTAATTGTACTACCCCCCAGTTCTTCAGGGAAGCTTGTCTTTGATGAAGAACTAACTCCAAGAAGCTTCACAATTCTTCGATAATTTCTAATAAGTCGTTGAATATTCATCCATGAAGTTGAGTACTGTGTGTTTTCTTCAAGATGCTCATATCATATTCTTGTAGATACTCTTCATCAAAATCTTCAACTATGTCAAATTTTTCTTAACGCTCGAATAGATACTATAGTTTCTTCACATCATTCCTGCTTGTAGCTTTAACACGTCTTCTCCTTTCTTCTTTATCTTCTTACGAAACATGCTGAGAATGAACCTCTATACAAATATCCCAATACAGTACCTCTAAGCTTACGTGAGCTAACTCATTGTAAGAAACAAGAGATACTTAAAGAGATTACTTGTGAGGTATTTCTCGCAGGTCACTGAATTGAATGAGGTATGTTCCTTGTTCTACAAGCTAAATATAAGCTCATGTATTACGTAATACAAGGAAAAGAACTACTCATAATTTCGTTGAAAACTACTTGAAAGAAATAAGTTTCCTTGCTAGGAAGGTATACATGCACTACCCCTAGTTCTAAGAAGGAAATACATATATAAATAAAGGTCTCTCAACTATACTTTAAGGAAGCTCTCAAACTTTCAACTACTGGTCATCTCGAGCTATCCATTCCGCGAGCTTCCCGGCTTTAATCAATTCCTCAATTTGGTCTTTCAGTGCTCTGCATTCAGAAGTATCATGGCAATTATCCTCATGGAAGTCACAATATTTCTTCAGATCTTTCCTTGCTCCTACAGGTAAAGGTGTAGGCTTCACAAATATTCCTTCTTTCCCATAAACCGTGAATATGTGGTCTACTGGAACGATCAAAGAGGTATAATTGTCGCACTTTGTCTTCAATTTTGATTTATTTCTTTTGGAGGAAGTTCGATCCCCAATAACATATGTTTGCGGGCTTGGAGACCTCTCTCGCTTGATTCCTTTATGACTAGCTTCATCTCCAAGATCTTCTGTTTCCCTCAACTTCAACAAGGATTCTTCCACACATTTATATAGTTCAGCTTGTTTGTAGAACTCAGCTAGTGTACCAGGTTCACGTACTTGTAGCTCCTTCCAGAAGTCTGAACCAGCTCTAACTCCAGCAATCAGGAAGCTCATAATGACCTCGTTAGGAGCTTTCTTAACTAAGGGAACCTCTGCATTGAAACGTTTGAGGTACTCTGTCAAGGTCTCATCTACTCTCTGCTTGATGTTGGCCAAGGTGATGGTTGGGGGTGTAAAAGCGACGGAAGCTCTAAACTGAGTAACGAAGAGTTTCCCCATATTCTCCCAGGAATTTATAGAATCTGATGGTAACCTCTTAAACCACTGATGAGCTCCACCATAAAGGGTTGCAGCCAATAATCTACACCTTGTTGGCTCCTTAACTTGATAAGCATCCATCTCGGTATTGAAACGACCCAGATACTCCACAGGATCCGTAGTGCCATCAAATTTGAACTCGTTTGACATACGATAGGATTTAGGTAACGGGGATTTTCTAACCTTCTTAGTGAATGGAGATGAGGTCATCGCACCTGTTATTGACTGCTTTTCTTCCTTGAGTTTCACTAGAATCTTCTTGATGTCTTCAGCATTCAAATCACCAGCTCCACCGTCCTTTGCTTCCTTATCTTTATCATCGGCTTCCTGTGAATCTGCTATACACGAATCGTTCGCGATCTCGACTGAACTTGAATCATCTTTAATTATCTCGATGGAAGGTTCCTTAACAGGAGGTTGTTTATCCTTCGGTTCACCATCTTCTTCACCTTCAGTATCTTTCTTTGGGTCTTCGATCTCTTCCTCAGCCTTTTCTTCACGTTCTTCTTTGCCAATGTCCAACTTCTTTGAAGAACTCTTAGCTTTCTTACCCTTCTTTCTTGATGCCAACTTCGACTTCTTCTTCTTCTTTGGTGTTATTTGTTCGAGGGTTGTAAGCCTTTCTTCAATCGACTTTAGATGCTCTAGGACGTCAGCAGGAGTAATCTTCTTCGCTTTCGGGGTTTGATCTTTCTCTACAGATTGTGTTGCTTCGCTATTAGAACTGCCTGCCATCTTTCCACTCTTAAGATGATAACTCTCCCCTCCTTCTAGCGCCAATGTTGATGAGTGGATTTCGTAACAACTTTTGAGAGGTTTATGGTGAGTTGTAAAGGCTAACGATCAACTAATCTATGGAGAATGGAGGTTTTTTGTAGGGGTTGAACTGAGCTCGAGAGCGTTTACAAGAATCTCGCGAGTTCCCTTGAGGCTTGTGTCGTGTATTCTCAAGAATCTCGTAGGTGTATTGCGAGGCTTGTCAGACATGTTCTCAAGATGCCTACGTACCCTTGTATATATAGGGATCAAGTTCACGTAGTTCTTTTTAGACTAGAAGTCTGGTTAGGCGGCAAGATGCTAGGTTCCTAATTCGTGGGGAAGTCCTTTTCTCCAGATTCAGCCACGAATAGGCGACCTAAGTCGAATAGAACTCGAGTTCTAGTCCGACTAGGAGTATGTTTACAAGTTCTCGTCCTATTAGATGTATTCAAGGATCATATGCGCCCAAGGAATACATTCCAATAAGGAGTTGATGTTCATGACTTGCTCCTAAAGAATAGGAGGCTTTATCGTTCTATAAATCTGCTGGAATAAATCTATTTTCGCACAGGAAGCTGTCTCTCAGGAACCTGTCTGCAGGAACCTGTTTCTCGGGAAGCTGTCTACAGGAAGCTGTCTCTCGGGAACCTGAACCTGTCCAGATCCATTTCACATGCTATTTAGCCCCATTTAACTTAAGGGACCTCAATCATAACCCATATTACTCATACGGATTGGATCCTTAAGCCTAATGGGCCTAAATCTAACCCATGGAAATTTTGGGCACAACATATACACTTAAAAAATAGTTTTTAAAGTAAGATCAAATAGTAAAATAAGTTATTATTAATTAATTAAATAATTAATTAATTAATTGGCATACCGTGCATACCGCGGTATACATGGTATACCATTTAATTAAAGGGGGTTTCTGCTTTTAATAAAGAGTATAGATTTCATATTTTTGTAATTTTTTCTTTCCAATTCTCATTAGGAATAGATTTCTCATGTGTAATTTTTTCTACCGGATTCCTATTAGAAATAGGTTAATCATGTAAGCCTATAAGCCTATAAATATATTATATGATTTAAAGGGTTATACATTCACTCCGAGATTTGTTAGAACAAATACTCAACAATGTCGTCAATATCAACACCAAAAGTATACTATCCAAGCCAAGAAGACCTGATTTACGAAAAAGAGCTTATCTGCGACCCCTACAGCCTAAAGCTCTGGTGGTGTTACCTAATGGCTCGAACCGACTCGCCGTTGGAGAAGCGGCGCATGATCTACGAGCGCGCACTCAAAGCTCTGCCAGGAAGCTACAAACTATGGTACGCTTATCTCCGAGAACGTCTCGAATTTGTTAGAAACTTTCCGATTACTCATTACGAATACAAATCACTTAATAACACTTTCGAAAGAGCTTTGGTTACCATGCATAAAATGCCGAGGATTTGGATTATGTATTTATTGAGTTTGAATGATCAGAAGTTAGTTACGGCTACGAGGCGTTGTTTCGATAGGGCATTGAGGGCATTGCCTGTTGCGCAACATGATAGGGTTTGGCAGAATTATAGGGTGCTGGTCAGTCAGAGAGACGTTCCGATTGAGACGTCGCTTAGGGTTCATAGGAGGTATTTGAAGTATGATCCTGGTCATCTTGAGGAGTTTATTGAGTTTTTGGTGGAGTCAGAGTTATGGCAAGAGGCGGCCGAGAGGTTAACGGGGGTTTTGAATGACGATTTTGATTCAATTAAAGGAGGGAAGACAAAGCATAAGTTGTGGTTGAAGTTGTGTGATTTGTTAACGCAGAATGCGAATAAGATTTTAGGGTTAAATGTTGATGCGATTATTAGAGGTGGGATTAGCAAGTTTAAGTGTGAGGTTGGGAGGTTGTGGACGGCATTGGCTGATTATTACATCAGGAGGAATTTGTTGACCAAGGCGAGGGATGTTTTTGAAGAGGGGATGACTAGGGTTATGTCTGTGAGGGATTTTAGTGTGATTTTTGATGCGTATTCACAGTTTGAAGAAAGTATGCTTGCTTTGAAGATGGAAGATATGAATGACAGTGAGGAAGAGGATGAGGAAGGATCGGTGGTTGTAGATGAGGAGGATGATCAAGGGGATCGGTTGAACGTGGGAGATATTAAGTTGAAGATTAAAAGGCTTTGGTTGTCGGATGATAAAGATGTGAATCTGGAATTAGCTCGGTTGGAACATCTTATGGATAGGAGGCCAGAGTTAGCTAATACTGTGATGCTTCGGCAAAACCCACATAATGTGGAACAGTGGCATAGAAGAGTTAGGATTTTTGAAGGGAATCCTGCTAGGCAACTTGAGACCTATACGCAAGCTGTAAGGACTATTGACCCAATGAAAGCTGTGGGAAAGCCTCATACTTTGTGGGTTGCATTAGCTAAACTGTTGGAGACTCACAATGGTATCAGTGATGCTAGGGTAACATTTGATGAGGCGGTACAAGTTGGCTACAAAGCTGTGGATGATTTGGCTAGTGTTTGGTGTGAGTGGGCAGAGATGGAATTAAGACACAAAAATTTCAAGGTAGCACTTGAGGTGATGAGGCGGGCTACAGCTGAGCCATCAGTTGAGGTCAAACGTAGAGTGGCAGCTGATGGCAATGAACCAGTTCAAATAAAGCTGCACAAGTCACTCAGGCTTTGGACATTCTATGTTGACTTGGAGGAAAGCTTAGGTACCTTGGAGTCAACTCGAGCAGTGTATGCGAGGATAATGGACCTAAGGATCGCCACACCCCAAATTATAATCAATTACGCTACGTTCTTGGAAGTCCATAAGTACTTCGAGGATGCTTTTAAGGTCTATGAACAAGGCGTGAAGATATTCAAATATCCACATGTAAAGGATATATGGGTGACTTATCTCTCTAAATTTGTTAAAAGATATGGAAAGTCAAAGCTCGAACGAGCCAGAGAGCTATTTGAGCGTGCTGTTGAAATGGCTCCCGCTGAATCAGTGAAGCCTTTGTATTTACAGTATGCTAAATTGGAAGAGGATCACGGTCTAGCCAAGCGAGCAATGAGTCTTTATGATCAAGCAACAAAGGCTGTCCCTGCCAGTGAAAAATTGAGCATGTACCAAATTTACATAGCTCGCGTAGCTGAAATGTTCGGGGTACATAAAACTAGGGAAATATATGAGCAAGCAATAGGATCCGGGATTCCAGACAAGGATAAAAAAACAATGTGTATTATATATGCAGAACTTGAGAAGAGTTTGGGAGAGATCGATCGCTCTCGTGGAATATACAAGCATGCATCTGAATTTGCAGATCCAAGATCTGATGCTGACTTTTGGAGCAAGTGGCAGGAATTTGAGGTACACCATGGTAATGAAGATACTTTTAGGGAGATGCTACTTATTAAAAGGAGTGTTGCTGCAAAGTATAGTCAGTTGCTACCTATTCCAGAGTATATGATGCAAAAAGATCTGAAGCCCGATTCAGCGGAAGCAATGGATCCTCAGAAGGAAAATGGAATTCCTGGTGATGATATGGCTGCTCTTGAGAGGAAGCTGGTACCTCCTACAAATGATGCTGCTGCCAAGGATAGGATCTGGATGCTAGGCTTTGCGAGTTCTGTAGTTGAGTCACAGACCGAAGGTGGTCTGAAGGTTGCAGATAATAAAGAAGACTTAGAGCTGCCAGATGAAAATGATAGTGAAGATGAAGGTAATGTTGAGATCACCCAGAAAGACATGCCAGAAACAGTTTATGGAGGCATACGGAAAAGAGCCGAAGAAATTGAGGACCCAGACAGGGATAGAGTGGGTGATGATAACCTTGGTGCGCGTATAAAAAGAATGAAGAGATCAAGGTAAGTAAAGTGTGGTTTATAACCATGTTCATTAAATTGCTTAAATGATGAGAGAACACGAGCCTCTTGTTCTTTCCCTGAATTTCTGCTTATGTATTGTACCAATGGAATTTTATAATTCTGAATTCTTAACGAATATTTTCACTGCCGAATGCAACTCTGCAATCTCTAATATTGTAATTGCAACAACAGTGATGATAACATTGTTGTTTCTGGTGCCATTGTAATTGCTGTTTGTATTATGTATATATTCTTTTCTTCTTCTTTTTTGCTGAAATGTATGTCTATATTCAACTCAAAATAACACCTACTATCTTCCAATCTAGTTCTAGATGGCCTTGGAATCATATTTTTCATTGGAGTAAGTTGGTGACATTTGATGATTTAAGGATCACTTAAAATTTTACACCTGTGGGTTTTTCTATGGAAGAATGGTTTAATTGCTTGGAAGTTATGAGTGTGATGATATATAGAGACTGATGATAACATTTTGATTCTTGATTTTGATCTGCAATAAGGATGCTCCTCTGTTGCTCAAAATTTTCTTAAAAGATGACCCTTCTCATAACCATTGTGGTACACTGTCTCTATCGTTTGAATGATAATGAAGCTTGTTTATGTAGGAAGTTTACTTATTCAATATTATTTGAATCATACCTTTGGCTTGATATCAGTTTATAGTAAAATTAATAGTGCATAGTTTTGTGCTTTTCATCGCACCTCTGGATGAGATTCCTCTTTGTAAGAATTTTCTCCTCATGTTCGATTCCACCTTCCCATTTGTAATTCTTACTGCCTTTCTGGCTCATTAGCACTAAAAATTAATTAATCTTGGCTAGAAGACTGGTCATATCATGAGTGTGGAAATTTGAAATAAAACTGAGTATCAGAGACATACCCTGCCACATTGATCACGGAAGTCGCGAACTGAAATGAGATGATCTGGTTTCTTTTGATTCAGTCGCATCCCCATCCTCTGATTAATCTTACATGGTCATTATGAATTAATCTTGCAGTTGATTTGGAAAACAAACCTAACCTGAACTAATGTAGGTTTCATGTAATCAAATCTTTTTATAGCTTCGACGAATTACCAGTAAAGATCATAAATATCTCAGCACTATCTGCTTAGAATAAGCTAGAATTTGTTCATGGCGCTGATCAGACAGTCAGGCTTATAGTATCGATTCTTTAACTTACAAACAATGGAACCACTGCAACGATATGGTGATTTCTTGAATATTGAGTACAATTTCTGCTGATAACGTCTTCGTACTATATTTACTATATTCAAATCTCTTTGAGATGTAAAACATAATTTGCCTCTAGTCTCTTCCATCTCAGATCCATGATCCAAGTACTAATGATTCTAATGGTACAGTAATACTCTTTCTCCAGCTTCAGCTCATATAATCCAGCATATGCGCAACTACCATACGTCTCCTGCCAGTACAAGTGAAATACCAGAAGCAGGTATACTTTCTCAGTCACTTTGTTTATAGAACATTTTCTGCTGACAGTTGTGCTATTGATCTTATTACTAATTCTTTTATCTTTATGCGAAATTATGTTCCTGTTTTTTCATATATCCCTTTACCTAATGTTCAAGTTGCTCGTACCACAGACAAGGCATTATTCTCTTGTCTTCAACCTTAACTTTGAATGAAGTGATCTGTGTTCCTTCTTTTTTAATCCAATCTTGATTCTGGTTAACAACTTCCGAAGGACTCTTAACTATTAAGTTGCACAACAAAAATACCAGAAAGTCAAAAAAAACCTACCACTGTATAAAATTTCACAGTTAAAGAAGTGACCTTGCGATGACGACTTCACAATTTAATTGAAGAAGAAACAGTCATACACGAATACTTCACATCTCTGATTATAAATAATCAAGTGGATTAAACCAATTTTTTATAAATAAATAACAGTTGAACAAAATTACTAAACACAACACAAAAAGAAAAATACCAGTTCAATGTATTAGAAAGCCAAATAAAAACCCTGGATTTGATCAATGATCACTGTTTAGTTCTTAGGTCAATGAAAATAAATTATTTTTAAGTAGCTATTTGCGGCTGATTATAGTAGTATAATCACCAGTGAAGCAGGTAAAAAATAGAATATGCAAAACTAGCTTGCCGGAGAAGCTGATCAAATGTGCATATATACGAAACCAAGAAGTTAAATCAAGAAACCAAGTCCAAGAAGAACAAGTTAACAATGGCAGACCGTAACGAAGATGAAGTGAAGTTGTTTGGTTCATGGGGAAGCCCGTTTAGCAGTAGGGTTGAAATTGCTCTAAAAATGAAAGGAGTGAAATATGAACTCATAGAAGAAAATATTGCTAGCAAGAGTCCTTTACTTCTCAAGTACAATCCTGTTCATAAGAAAATTCCTGTGCTTTTGCACAATGGAAAGCCTATTGCAGAGTCCATTGTAATTATTGAGTACATTGATGAGACATGGAAATCAGGCACTCCCATTCTGCCTAAAGATCCTCATGAAAGAGCGATGTCACGTTTCTGGGCCAAATATCTCGATGATAAGGTACATCCTTCGATTTCATTTATATTGCAACTCGTATCTACTAAGTTTTAATTTTTAAACACTCGTATTTTGTTACCAAGGAAAGAAAAGTATCGGCCAGGATACAGTGCTACAAATAAGCCTCTAACTAAGCTACACAGGTTTCGGATAATAATATTTATCTTATTTTAAATTTTCTGAATATAGATGGTGCTTATGTGGAAGGCTTTTAGAAGCACAGGAGCGGAGCAAGAGCAAGCCACTAAGGACACTGAGGAGGCGCTTAAGACACTTGAAAATGAACTCAAAGGAAAGAAATTTTTTGGTGGGGAGACAATTGGACTGGCTGACATTACTGCAAATTTCCTAGGCCTTTGGCTTGGAGTTCTTGAAGAAGTTTGTGAGATTAAGCTATTGACGCAAGAGAAGTATCCAAGAATGCACGGATGGATTAATAAGTACGTTGAATTTGAATCCACCATGATGAAGAACAGTTTGCCTACTAGGTCTAAATTACTCTCCCATTTCCAAACTCATCTCAAACCCATCAAATGATTATGGTACTTCATCTCCACAAATCACAACCTATTGTAATGTTGTTTCATCTGCTTTCTATGTGTGCAGTTCTTCTGCCTCATGTTTAAATAACATATAATAAAGTTTCAATCATGTGTTTAAGCATTCCTTGAAATGAATTACTATCTTCTTCATGATTTTTTTGTTAGTGAGGATACATGTATCTCTGGTGTTCGAACACAATCTCTAAATCTCTCGCTTCAGTGAACTGCTTTAATACTATTCTTCATTTTACTTCAGATTTTTATCACTAAAATTTAATCATAATGTTCAAAACGGCTTCTAATCTAAATGTGACCTAGTCGAACTACAATACTGCATTACTATATTATCAACTCTCGCAAAATCATAGTGTTAGTACATGTCATGGTTTTGTGTCAATTAACTTTGATAGTTTTGTAGAAGGATTGAATTTATAAAGAAATTACTGGTTGAGGTCCAGTGACAGAATTCCAGGGGCTAGGCAAGGCAAAAAATCTCTGTTTTCAACGAAAAAAGCCCTATAAACTCAAATGTGGTCTGTGGTCTGCGGTCTGCCTCACTATGATTTCCCCTTGTTTGCCAGATGTTTTCGATCAGGAGTTCATGTTTTGGCAAAATGTAGACTAATACAGAGGAAGATCGTTCAACAAAAGTCCTGAACATCTCAAATTAGCGGATATTCTTCCCACAGCCCACCCCTGTTTTACATGTTTCGGATAATCGTTTGCTCTGTGCTTGACTTGTGTGATGCTGAAGAGTGAAGAGTGGAGACTGGAGTATTTATGTTAAGAGATTCATGATTTTAAACTCACTTATTTGTTTTGCGACGAGTATAAAATCGGAAAGGTGCTATAGTGGCTCACTGGCTCTTCAAACATTTGTAGTAAACACTACTCTTGTGCAAAATTATTTGGAAAATGCTGAAGCCAATCTAGAAGTTCGGATCACCGATATATATACAACTTAAGGAATCAAGTTCCAATCACCACAGGGAGCACACATTATCATTTTTGTGTCGCGTACGAAATTTCGAATTTCAAAGTTATCCCAATTCTTTGTCAGTTACGTTTTCTGTAGGAGGACTTTCTTCACGACTATACAATTTGTAAAGGGTGTTAATTCAATGGTAAAAATTCAAAGATTATGTTTTAAAACAAAAACTAGGACTGTCTTTTTGGGTTTTTTTCCGGATACGGATTTCAGGAAATAAAAGTGGCTTTCCAGCCTGAATGCTGGACTGCTGGAGACTGACTAGAAATTCTAGTACTCATATTTGTTAGTTCTAGACCTCTAGTCTTCTAGAGACTGGGAAAGGTTGACTTTATCTGTTTAGTCAGAATTACTGGAGTTGAATAATACTACAATGATAAAGTAGAAAAAAATTCAGAGTACAAAAGAACATATAAGCCAAATTAGATATAGGACTAATACTAAAATTTTAAATGAAAATATATATTCGTCTAATTCTAAATAAGATACAGCACGATTGATTGGATAGCTCAAGTGGTAAGAGTTTAATTTGATTCGACTTTCGCTCATCCCGATTATTTTCTTAGAATTGATACTCAACTGTATAATTATAAACCTAATTTTAGAAAAACAGATACAATAAATTAAATCATTTTTACCAAATATGTGATTTGTTTTTTATAGAGAACTAGCATCTCCAACCATGAAAACTCCTTAGGTAAAAGTGTGTCAAATATGCCTTAAATAAAAATTATAGATATTGTGTAAAATAAATCATCTCCAACGGGACATTACTGTTATTTAAAATTTTAGATAATTCTCTAAAATCCTATCATATTGGCTATATTTGTCGAATCTCTAGAGACCTGTAGTAAAACTCCACATCATCAATATTACCATATTAAAATAATACATTCTATTTTTAACAATTTGAAATAATAATAACTTGTTAATTTTAAAATAAACTAATCATTATAGCCAACTCCATTGGAGTACAACACCTTACAGATTCAATAAATTTTACATAATCACTATTTTATATTATTTTAGCCACCCATTTTAGTTAATACCATTGGAGTTGCTCTCATATCTGCACAGCACTTTTCATTTAAATAAAATAATAGCCGCAATTAGCGGTTGTAGACTTTGGATTTCACACTCTCTAAAGTCATATTGACATGGTCACACTGCCACTAAACAGTCTTGAATAATTCCAAACTTTTTTCTAACTGTATGTACTCGTACTATGTACTCCCTCCGTCCCAGCCGGTTCTTTACATGTCGGCTAGGCACGGAGGTCAAGGATAGTGGGTGTAAAGTGGATGTAATATTGTTAAAATAAATGAAGTAGTGGGTGTAATAGTGATTTTATTGTTAAAATAAGTGAAGTAGTGGGTGTAGTAGTGATTTTATTGTTAAAATAAGTTAAGTAGTGGGTGAAATAGTGTAAAGTATTGTTAAAATAAGTGAAGTAGTGGGTGTAATAGTGTTAAAACTTAGTACTATTTTGGATAATGTAAAGAAATGGTGGGACGGCCCAAAAAGAAAATTGTAAAGAAATGGATGGGAAAGAGGGAGTATAAATTTAAAGTTTGACCTATCAATTTTCCCTTCTTTGCTAATTGACGTCTCACTTGTTGACATGACTCGTGTAGACATGGTAGTGGTACAACAAATTAGAAAAAGAAATTAAAGAATGGACTTCTGCTCTGACTTTTGCTTCAATGATTAAAATTGGAAAATTCGGAATTAATTTTTTATTTGCAAAAATATTTGTATCATGTTGTATAAAATCTATACTATTATATAAAAGCCGAAACATTAAAAGTTTGGTTCAACGGTACCTATTGAATTTACCTAATTACCCTTACTCAATTACAAATCTACTAACTAATCAATTTCCTTTTTGAGGTCTATTTTCAAGAACTAAATAATTTCATTTTCCAGGTAAAATATAATATCTTTTATATTTTATCAATTTAGTTTAATTAAATAACATAATTATATATAATTACTATTAACTAATCAATTACCCTTTTAAGTCAAAACACATTACCTTTTCTCTTTTCTCTAACTAAAATATCTTTTTTTTTCAATTATATCATGGACGGTTACCTTTTCAGCAAAACACGTTATCTTTTTTATTTCTTCTTACTAAAACCTCCATTTTTCTAATTATATTACCGACGTTTCTATTTAATAAAAAAAATAATATTATAATACTAATAATTAACCAATTACCTTTTCAGCTAAAAATAACATAATTATTATTAACTAATCAGTTACCTTTTTCAGTCAAAACACGTTACCTTTTCTCTTTTCTGTAACTAAAATCTCTCTTTTTCCAATTATATCATGGACAGTTACCTTTTTTCAGCAAAACACGTTAGCTTTTTTCTTTTTTCTTACTAAAACCTTCATTTTTTTAATTATATTACAGGCGTTTCTATTTAATACCAATAAAATAATAATATTATAATACTAATAATTAACCGATACCTTTTCAGCTAAAATATATCATTTTTTCTATTTTTTTCTAATTACATTCCCTTTTTTCTAGAAATATAACGGGTAGCGTTAATTTCTCATTTTCTAAAAATTATGAACAATTTTATTTCGTAAAATAACATAATTAAATTATAATTACTATAAACTAATCAATTACTTTTTTCGCATAAATCATGCACGTTACTTTTCTATTTTCTCTAACTAAATTTTTTTTTCAAGTATATCACGGACGATTCAATTTAATAAAATAAACTAATAATATTATAATATTATTAATTAACCGATTACCTTTTTCAGCTAAAACATATCATCTTTTCAATATTTTCTAACTAAAATCCCTTTTATAATAGAAATACCACGGACAATATTGTTTTCTCATTTTCTAAAAACATTACGAGCAATTATATTTAGTAAAATAACAGTGAATTTACTTATTTACCCTTCATTATAAAAAAATATATATGATATCTATACTATTAAAACTTCTAAAATAAATAATAACATAATATAAATTAATGGTAAGTAGTTAATTGCCTTTTTTCGCATTTACTTTTAATTGAAGATATTACCTTTTATTAACTCCTAAAAACATCAATCGTATCATATCTTACAATCATTAATATTTTCTTCCAAATTAAAACACGTTACCCTTTTAATTTAAAACTAATCTTATAATCATTAAAATATTAAAGTCTGACTTCGAGTGGGTTTTTGATGGTTTTGATTACATATATGCATAGATTGGTGCATATAAAGATGTTGTGTATATGTATAGATTAATATAATATCATATTTTTCAATTATATTTTTCAATTATTAATTAATATATTAAAAATATGTATACGATGTTTATAATAAGAAAACATTAGCCGAAACATTAAAAATTTTGAAACTTAATTTTTGGTATATTTTTCTTAGTATATCGTGAATTTACTTATTTAACCTTTATTATAAAGAAAAATATATACAACTAGTATGGTTGCCCGCTTCGCCGGGGTTTGATTTTTACTTATAACATCATCACAATCAACCTGTTACTTAGATTGATTTCCCGTTTACCAAAAGTTTTCAAAACATAGGATCGTCATACATTGTTTTAGTTAAAAGTACAGACATGAAATGCATAAGTTTTGCTTTTGCTAGCTGATACAAACTAAAGTTGTCAAAAGGTGATGTTGCTTGCTTTCTTTTTGGTTCTTTACTCCTTGCTGTTCTTTGTGTTCATCGGTGAATCGAAATTCATTTGTGACAATCCATCTAGGTGGTATGTAGAACTTGATGCCTGTTTGTGAAAGTAAAAATGAAAGGAGTTATGTGCATGAAATGTGCGTACGTAGGAGGTGATGAATTATATTTGATATAGTAATAAGACATATACCTGGGCGGTATGTTGTTGTGTGGACTGAATGTTATCTTCCTTCTTCTTGTTTGGGTTGACAAATCCTCTACATATATTTGTTGCCCAATACATTGGTGCGTTGTTCATGACATTGATTTCTTTGATGATAATTTTGACAGTAATTCTTTGTTGTCTCAGTTTGTTGATATCAGGAGGGAAAGTCTCTTGTTCGTCCATCTATATACAATTTATAAGTTTGGAATTTGGAGGAATGGACTTTAAAAAAAAGTAATAGTTACCTCTTTCAGAAGTTGCACAGCTCTCTTCTCAAGAAGGGCACGAATTTGCTGGTCACCTAAGAGCAGTTCAATGCTACCTGTGTCATTGTAAGCCAGTGCTGAAACCTTGAACCTGTACAAATATAGGGAGAAATTTGTAAGTAGAGTCTGTTAATGTTGACCTGCAATGAGGTAATTATCAATAAATATACTTTTTATCTGGGTGCGACAGGATGCGATTACAATTGTCGCAAAACCAATTATCTTCTTCCAATCCAATTTCCTGGCTGCAATCAGTACAAACGGTTGAATACCATCCTTTGCTTTCGTCTACAGACCTTATTTTTAGATGTGCACACACATCTCTCTGGATAGAAAGGTACAAATATGTTATTTGAAATGAGAAGAAACGATTGAAAAAGTTTATATTCAGCAAATCAACGAATATGTAAAGTAAATTACCATAATGTAATCTTTCCCCAGGCTTTTGATTGTTGCGACATTCAGAAGTTCAAATTCTCTGTTCTTGTCCATAGCATACATCTGTTGTGAAAATGCTGGTTGTGTTAACCTAGGAAAGAAATTGTAAAATTAGTTATACATTGATAAACATGGGGAAAAATGGTTGTGTTAGAAATCGTACTTCTTCCTAAGCTAAAACACGCTGTAGTGATTATAGTTCAGGTAGCATATAGTACCTCCAATGCTAGATAAGTCAACTTCATCTATAAAATATGAAGTTGAGTTAGTATGTAAAATAAAGTGAAATACATAACGAAATACACTTTGCATGGAAAAGGTAATGTTGTTGTTGCTGTTAGCATTCCATAAACCAACACGGCTGCTGGCTATAATTACTATGACTGGTTTTTCAGAGACTTCATTCATTTGTTTGTCAAAGTTCACAGCAAATGAATCCCAGAAAGTAACATTGACAGATGACCTTAAAACATAGTAGTGGTTAGAAGAAGAAACATAAAGAAGATGGTACTGCTTCAAGAGAAAGGACTAACCTTCCATCTGTAATAGTAAACTTCACCTGTTTCTGCGGATTACCAAATCTATTAACTAAATCCGATAGCGGTTGGTAATATTTGATTATGCCAACAACATCTATAAGAGGATGAAATCATATGTAAGTTTGAAAAAGCAAGTGTTTGCTATAATGTATCGTACTTTTTTTTGTACCTGCTAAGTAAGTATTCTGCTTTGTAAGTTCTTTTAACTCACTGTGGTCGTAGAAATCAAAAGCATTGTGCTCAATACTTTTCCCATCATCATCAACATCTTTAATCTGAGTGTCATTGGAGAAAATCAACTGTACATTGTTTCTTAGGCATCTGAATTTGTCTTCCATTTTATACTCTTGCACAGTGAATTTTTTTATTACACATACTTTGCCAAGAGTCAGCTTTGGTTCTAATCGATCAACACTATTTGATGGAACGAACGCGTGGATTCTATTATTCTGTAAGAATAGGATAAATAATCAAGTAGAGAAAAACAGAGAGGGTTTACAAATATTTGTTTTAGCAAAGAAGATAGTTTACCTTCGAATCTAATAGGATGATGTTAAAACCTTTAAAGAATTCTCCTTTTTTTGTTGCTGCTCTCCATAGTCTAACAATTCTTACTTTGATTTTCCAATCGAACATACCAGTGGTAAGATTACAGAGTTCATCAAATCTATTTTTGGACATAGTTTTGTAGTGATAAAGCCGAGTATGTAAGTTTGATGGGGAGATAAGTATAACTTTGATGTGAGTGCTGCTGTAGGATTATAAACACTTGTTAATTGATTAGTTTGGCAAATTAATGCTGCCAACAACTCATGTTGATAATTAAGCTTAGTAATTGAGTAGTAATTTATGGTTGCGTCCAATGTCTCCTTTTATAATATTTAATAGTTTGTTTGTCTAGAAGACCTTCAGTAGTAGCAAATATCTTCGTGAATTGGTAGAATGCGAATTGGATTAAATTATTTATTTTATGCTATGGATAATATATAATAAAAACTTTTAATGAATAATAAATTATTTATTTGGATTGTAATTGTATTGGATTGTTATTATAATGGTTTGTAACGTAATATTCTCTACTATAATACCATTTGCAATGGAAGTAAGTTCATAATAAAAACTGGTATGTATGACCAATAAAGATTAATTAAATAATAAAGTTTTACGATAATGTTCTTGAACAAATAAATAATTTATATTATAATTATGAGTAATTTTGGACGATTTAAGAAAACAAAACATCAAATCTACATATATTTTAATAATATTATAATTATAAAGAGTAAAAACGTAGAAGTATTTCTAACTTAAGCTTTTTCATACAGGGGATTTGTAAC
Organism: Kitagawia praeruptora; assembly: GCA_037693485.1. Classification (NCBI taxonomy): domain Eukaryota; kingdom Viridiplantae; phylum Streptophyta; class Magnoliopsida; order Apiales; family Apiaceae; genus Kitagawia; species Kitagawia praeruptora. The sequence goes on from CM075353.1 coordinate 18,397,266, forward strand.
TCCTCTATATTGGTAGTTGAACCTAATAAATGTACTGACGGAATTTAAAAATACTTTCCTATAAGTGGGAGTTAAGTTGCTGAAAAAAGATTTATGTTGGACCAAAAATAGTTGTTCCAGTTTGCTATATTTGGGAATTCTGTAAGCTCAATACGAATCGGATCGGAGATTTCACTACTGCTTGCTCGCTCTGTAAAAGGTACATCAAATGTCTTACTTTCTTAACTTATTTATCCTTTGGAAAATAACTTATGACTTGATTGTTCGCATTATATGTTTATATATCAGATTAAACATAGAATGGAAGGGAAGAGTATGTTATGCCGCATATGTGCTTCATCCTGTAACAATGGAGAGATGGTAATGAACTTCATTCGTAAAAATAGTGATATCTAATTTAATTGAAACCATTATAGTAGTAATAATTTATTATTGTGTTCAGATATTGGCTCAAGAGTTTTGCAGTAAATTCTCGAGTGAAATACCTGAAACTGTTTACCTTGCTGTTCGAAATGGTGAGTCATGGCGAGCTTATTATCGTCAGCAGTCAGCAACGTTTGTAAAATTGGGGGCAATGATGTCTTTCTATATGATAAAGCCTTACAACATTATTTTGCTTCGATATAAGGGGGCTGGAAAGTTTACTATGCAAATCTTCAATGAAAATGTTGAAATTGAGTACCCACTTAGATTTTGTTGTACAAAGAAACCCCGCTTAGCAAGTAGGGGAACTTTCAGTGAATTGGAAATTGAGAAGATGGCAGGGAAATTTCTGTTTAGTGCTTCTGGTAATTCAAAGATGAGTTACGATTTAGCTATTGAAACTCAACATCTTCAAATATCAAATTTGGTAGAGGTGAACTCTTGTTTCAAGTAACCAATCATTGCTACATTGGTTTATTTATTTCGAATAGTAGACAAATAAAATGAGTTCATTGTATTATTAGGTTATGTTGGAAGAAGGTATTTCTAAGTTACGTTTACAAAAGGAAATGAGTTGGATAGAGTTGGCCATGGAAAAATCAACCTGGGTGATTAAATTGATCTGGAAAGATGGTCGGTTGTACTTTGATGAAGATTGGATTACGTTTACGAAAGCATTAAACTTAAGAACATGTGATATTTGTGTAATATCACAATCTAGACATTCCCAAAAGTTCCATGTTGCACTATTTGAGAAAAGTGAAGAAGGTACGGTTATTCTTTAATTATCTGAAATTAAGCAAGTTAACATTGTTTCCAAACATTCTGATATTGAATTATTTACTTCAATTTGCAGTTAAGGTTAACTGTCATTTTTACTTTAAAAGTTTCAAAATTCTAACCAATGACATGTTGGATGGTGGTGAGCTGGTAATTTTGTTATCTAAAGACATTTCTTTTTTTCAACTAAGCAAAAGTTAAATGTATTGAATTGTCAATTTTGGGTTTGCAGGAACTTCCACGGGCGTTCATCAAAGCGTACAGTGATAACTTAAGCCAAAATGTGATGTTATTCATGGCTGATGGCTCAAATTACCAAGCACAATTCTGTGAACTGAACAACTTATTGTATGGTTTGGAAGGCCTCTTTGTGAAATATGGTTTGGGAGAGGGATTTTATATTTTCTTTGATTATGTTGGTCCATCGTATCTGTACCTATCAGTTTTTAATATGTCATATTTGGATATCTTCGATTGTTATCGCAATAAGAAATCGTTGAAACATTATCGTCAAGATTACATGATCTTGGGGAATGATATGTCTGATTGCAGTGAGGAGTCATCAGGTATATTTGTATACCATTTCAACTGATTTTATGATTGAATAGAATTGTTTATATTGGATTGAATGCTTTATTTCATGTGATGTAAATAGATGATTCGAGGGAAAGTTCCCTTGCTGGTAATCGAGGTTTGGACATGACAGTAAGATCCCATGAACCTTTGTCTGATTATGCTTGTAAGTTTATTTACTGATTCTTACTTTGTTTAATTATATTAGTTGAGATGATTGGATGTAGAAAAATTATTAAAATTCCATTTGTTATTGATCTTTAGTGGGTATGCAATCTTCAAATGACATCTCTCAAAGTGCTGATGGTTATAATAGCTGACCATAGTGCTATGGAAGTGATTTTGTTGTATTTACATCTCTCTAACTGGGATGTGGGCGTGCAGTTGAACTCCAATCGTATCAGTTTGTACTATGACAGAGATTGCAATTTCCAACTTTTGTTAGTATCATGTGCCAGCAATGTACTTTAAAACTTTTGGATTAGATGCTTTCAATATGATTTCTAACTTTTCTTACTATCAGGTGGAATCAATGTAAGTTATAACTTTTGGATTTCATGCTCTGTTTACTTACTATCAATGTAATTTATAACTTTTGGGTTTTAATTCCTGATTATTGAATCAGTTGTCAGAAGTTTTAAACTTTTGGATGAGATGCTCTGCAATGGAATTTGTTAATATCAAATGTCTTGTAAGAAGTTTAAAACATTTGCTTCAACAGTTGTCGTTTGCAGAAAATGATTGAGAACAGGCGATATGTATACATATGACATATTTATTCTGCCTTGCCAATGAAAGAAAAACCATGCAAAAGTTGTATGACATTTTTCAAGCTAATACCATTCTTCAGATATAAGAACATAGTTTAGGTCATTACGAAACATCAAGGTTACAAAAGCAAGGCAAAGTACTTAAAGTCTGACATAACTGAAATGAGATGGGTACAAAACATTATGAACAATCTCATATTCTTTGTCACTTAAAAATGATGCATTCCATAGCTTAACAGTTGCAGGCATGGGCTTAGTCCTTTATTTGTTCTTCCTTTTCTGCAAAGGCAAGAAAATTGCTTATATTACGTGCTCGTTAAAAATTTGGGACTGCATGTATTGGTAAAGAAAATAATTTACCCGGTCAAATTTGTTTCCTTTGATTACATTATCTTCTTCATCAAATGGTACTGGTTGTGGATTTTTTCTGACTCGAACTTTAGTGTTTATGGACCTGTGGGTTTGTGGAGTTTCTTTTGGTAACTCTGAAGTCTCCAGGTCCTGCCAAAAAATTTTAGAAAGAAATAAGCATTTAATATGTAATAGAAGTGTGAAGTGAAAAGTGATCTTACTTTCATCTCCGATGTTTCTTCTGCTTCAATGTAATGCTGCTTTGATGGAGTAAAATTGGCATAAGATTCCATCATTTGTCCAATTTCAGTTGCTTCATAGACATTGGAACCTTTACTGATATTCTCTTCTGTAATTTGCAACGTGACACTGAATTTTTGGTTTTCAAATAGTAAGAGATGTGCTGGGAAAAGATGTTCTCCAAGTTCCTAGAAATGAAGTTTGTGATTAGGATTTAGTTCCGATGGTGCAACTATATAAGAATGAGATGTAAGGTTTGACCTCTTTTTCAGGAGAGTACAGGTCCTCAACTGTTTTCTCTGATATTCTACTGACTTCTGAATCTGGAAAAATTATTGTTACAGAGGCAGTTATATCTGAACACAATGTTTGGAGGTGGAATCTGTCATACAACATTTAAAAATGGATCATTTAAGGAATATATGAATAGTAAACATATGCATAACATAAAAGGCAAATGTAAACCAACCTTCTTCTTGGATGAGGGATAAACCGTTTACAGTAATGGCATTTAAACTTTTCTCCCTCATAGGTAACATCATTAGGGCAGTTTGAGCACTTAGTGATGTACCATTTCTCTTCCTTGTGAACTTTGTTCACCAATATCTCGCAACAGACTTGTTTCTGCACAGAACATTTGATACAACTTATTTGAAATTGACGACAAACTGTTTTGAACTAAGTAATATGTGTTTTGCAAAAACCTCAATGTAGGTTTGATCCAACATTGTAATTTGCTTCAAATTAAGAACAGGTTTCACTTCTTCTTCTTCAGTGCTTGATATGTCCGACATGTCAACCGCCCTAAACAGAATTGAACGTCCTATTAGTCATAAACATTACATTTAATAAACCAAAAGAAGGCGTAAACAATTTTACCTGTTCCTTAGGTTATCAACACTATAGTGATCGGGGTTAATATAAAATCTTGTTTCTGGATAATTGCTTAGTTGCGGTTTTCCTATAATTTGATATTAGTTAATGTTGTACACGTATGTAGCAAGAAACCGTACAAACAAATACAAAGTTAATGAAATATAACGATTTATTTACCTTCAAAAAGATTAACTCGAGCACAACATATTATTACAATGATATCATCAGCATCTGCAGTTTTTTCTAAACATTTGTCGAAATCCAATGCAAATTCATCAAAAAGAGTAACTGCAACGTTATTCCTGTTACGCCATTATGTAATAATAATATATTAGTTAGGAATTAAGAAAAAGAGTAACTGAGAATCGCATTAAGTAATACAAAATTATTCCTAACCTCCCATCCACCAAATCAAATTTGAGTCGTTGCTTGTCTTGATTGTTTTTATTTGTAGTGATGAGTGGTCTACGATTCTTTAACATACCAGCCATATCTACAGAATGGTATATTACATTTATAATAGTACACAATCTAAATAATAGCAAGTATAAGTAGACTTACCAATTAAGAACCTATTGTCCTTCACCAGCTTTTCCATTTCGGTCATGTCGAAAAGATCAAAAGCATATTTCTCAATTTTTAGTCCTTCACCGTTGTGTTCCTTTACTCTTGTTTCCTTGGTGAAATATATGTGTTTACGGTTTCGTACAGGACGATAAGTCTCGTCACCTAGAAAGTCTTTGACCTTAAAGTTCGATATAATGTAAACTCGACCTTCAACTAATTCTTCGTCCAAAGCAGCACAATATTTAGCATTTGCAAAGGCATGTATGCGGGTGTTCTACCAAATAATGCAGTTAAATTATTATTTGCAACTTAATGCTGCAGAAAACAAATGTTGTAAACAAATAATTCCTTACCGAATCATCAATCAATAGCATATTTAATCCCCAAAATTCTTGTGTCTCTCTGTTCATTCCTTTCCACACAGCTTGCGCTCTAACTCGACATTCCCAGTCATACGATGACACATCTAGGTCAACTAAATTGTCGTACTGACTGAGCTCCATTTAAGATGAACCTACAATAAAGTAAAGTGAAATTGGTTAGTAGATGTATTTGCTATAAATGAGGTTTCTACTTACTTAGACAAAGTTATAAGTCTCTTAAATCATACTTGGTTGTTGGTAGATGTTAATGTCTGAGATCTAAGTGCTGTAATGGGAGTAGATAAGCTTGGTTTGTACTATTTGTAGATCTACAATCAATGTAATATGTGGTGGTTGTGGTTCGGTCAATTCTGCCCGGTGTGTATCTCTTATAGTGACCTAAGGAAGCATCTTCTTTTACGATAATTTAATAAATTTGTAAGTTTTCAAATTTGAATTAGCAGTAAAAACATCTAGGTCAACAATGTTAGAGACTAAACATACTTCTTTGGTAAGCTTCAGTTTATTTCTTGTCTTAATCTTATTTTTTAATAAAGTAAACTCAGTTGGCAACGTGTCCAACAAACAAATGGTCACCACCACGTTTTTTTTAGCAAGTGGCATCATGGCATCTCCCGTAATATTTAGCAACTTCAGGGGTCAAAAGCTGGCAGGAAATGGTACTGTTGAAAATGGAGAGTAGGAACTATATAATACATTGATATCTATACTATTAAAACACCTAAAATAAATAATAAATTTATGTGGATATGTTATAATGTACTATAATATTCACTAACATATACCATATCTTATTAATCATTTTAGATCTACTTTAATTATTTACGAATTAAATATTACAAAAAATATCCCAATACAAAAAAAACCTTCATGCCTATGTAAGTATAATACAAACTTGTATTAACATTAACTATCGTAAAACTCATCAATCACATCTTTAATACGTAAACGGATAAAACAATATAACAAATATATATATATATATATATATATATATATATATATATATATATATATATATATATAATAGAGCAAATGGGGGGGGTTCCATGAGCAAATTTATTCATATAAAAAGTCATATTTACCTCTACTAATTATACCTATGTTATATTTTCGGGGGCTATTTAGGTATTGCAACACTAACATATTTATTACATATATAATAATAATTGATATGAACTAATATGCATTTATTATTATGTAATTAATACTTGAATGTATCTCTGTATCCATCCATGTTAACTCTATATATTTATATTTCGAAGTACGGTTTTGATCTTAACATTGACCAATTTATTACATATCGTTCAAGTTTATTTTAACAAAATAAAATATAGCGTAAAATATAAAATAGATTTAATTTAACCAGGATTATAATTTGCATGTCACGATCGGGTATTGCATAAATTCTATTTACTCAGAACAATTGCTATAAAGATATGAACAATCGAAGATATCAACAAATCAATCCTACGTGATTACGAATAATTCATAAATTTGTAATCTAGAGCATGCCCGTGCAAAGCTAGTTAAATTCTAAAACTTGAAAAAGCAGTTTTAAAAATAAAACTAATCTAAAATTTTCAATTCTTTTTTCGTCTCCATTGTACAATAGTTTCAAAACAAAATCACTACCGTTAAGAAGGTTATTGTTCCAAATTTACAGTACACTAATGTAATGTTTTTTTTTACAAAATCACTACCGTTAAGAAGGTTATTGTTCCAAATTTACAGTACACTAATGTAATGTTTTTTTATTGATAGTTAAACACACGCACATCCAGAATCGAACTCTTGACCTCTCTTAGAGAAGCTAAGACCTCGACCACTGTACCAAATCTTTGTTGGCTACACTAATGTAATGTTGCTAGTTATAATGTGATATTCTTTCATAAATTTGTAAATCTTTTTGTTTGATAGTCATTCACATTTTTGTTTGAAAAGTCGAGTTTACAAAGCCAGGTTTTTCGTTTTAATGAGCAAAAATTTTCAAATAGTTAAGATTAGAACTAAGTGAAGATATAGCCGCTCCATAGTTCCATACAATTCGAGAATTTAGGGCGAAATTGAAAAAAACGTGTTCTTATTTGTTTTTGTTATTCCCAGATTACACACTTGTATAATTGTAGAAGGGGGGGGGGGGTTGAATACAATTCTTGATTATTATAAATTTCTGATAAAAACCACAGAAATCTATAAGGAAATAATTGCTGAATAAGAAATGGTTCACAAACACATAAAAAATCAGGTGGTTAAATGTACCACCTGAGACTTTTATTCGAAGAAAACCCTGTGATACAAGTGTACACAGCTTCTGTGTTTACAACTCTTTGCTTCTAAAGATATTCAAGAAACCCTAAGCAAATGTGTATGTTTTCTTTTTTTACTAAAGAGTTGCTACACTTGGTTATATATTCCAAGTTTACAAGTGCTACAGGAATAAGATAATATTAATCTAATTCAAGTTGACTTGCTACTCCACTCCAAATCCACATGTAGCCGAAAGGTTGTCCTTGTGAACAGATATGTCCCCTGCACCTTTCTTGTATGTACTGTGTAAATGGAATGCTTCTTTCTTCTGTGTTTCCAAAGTATGGCTGCCATATTGCTTTTTATACCTACTATCAACCCATGTGATCTGTCAGTCAAACCTGTCCTTATCAACTGCTAATTCCTAGCATAGGATAAAGTGACAATGATTATCCGTTGATGTTGTGTCTACTTATCCGTTGATGGTAGTTTGAGCTGTATCCGTTGATCGAGTAGATTTGAGTTGTATCCGTTGATAGAGCCCTGTTCTCATCCGTTGATACATTTTCACTTAGACAGAATTACATAGCATAGCTTATTTACAATTGGCTACCCTATTCTGCCTATCCATTGATGGTCAACATGACTCTGAATAAAGACACTATCAACTGATAAATAGAGATATTGCAGTATGCTACAAAACCTCATCCGTTGATGAGCTACCTGTCAACGGATAGAGTTATAAGGTCTTATCCGTTGACAGTTACAAAACTTGACTTATACAATTTTGCTTGAATGTTAAGTTATCATCAACTACAACATATTCCTAACAATCTCCCCCAATTTATACTTGATGGCTATAAAGCATAAATTCATAACCTTGATGATAACAAAACATTCCTAACGATATATACACACTTCAGTATGCAAACATTGTATTAAGCTACAAAAATTAAAAACAGAAAGCTTTAAGAAACTTATCAGAGATGTGCTCCTTTAGATTGAGCAGATTAATGAGGTTTCCTCTCTCTGGTTGGCTGCACCCTTGACTTTCCTTCCTTGGTAGAGTTGGACTCAATTTGCACTTGAAGTTGCCTATAGAAGGTATCTTCTTCAACAACCTTTGGATTTAGCTTTAGTTGTAACCATCTCAGGTAGTCAGAACTAGCCTTTGACAGTTGGTCTTCTAACCTGAAGAATCTCCTAGTGCCCTCATTATCCCTGAACTCCATCATCCAAAAGGGTTGAATGTGGATTTTCTGTCCATTATAAGGGATCTTCATTTTCTTTGGTAGACTTGAGGGTGAGTTCCATTCTCTCCTTATTTCTTCTATTCTGCTAATTATCTCCCTTCTGGCTATCTCAGAGAACCCTGTGTGTCTCTTGAAAGCTGAGAACACTCTGGTCAATGTATGATAATTTTCTCCAAGAATCTTCTTTAGTGGCCATGTCCTCTGACTTCCTCCCTTGTAGACAAACACTAATCTCTCAGGCTGATTCTTGTACTTGTCAATTCCTCTTACTTCTGACAATTCATCCAAAAATAGATTCATGTCAGAGTATTCTTCAATTTCTGCCTGATAGATAAAGTCTTCTTTGTTTTCCAAGATTGGTTGTTTGACAATGGCAGGTACCCTAGCAACTTGAACTGGTCCCTTTGAAAGTTGCTTCTTTGGAGCCCTTTTCTTCTGCTTTGGATTTAGCAAGAATGAAGGAACTTCAATTGAATCAAAATTCACTGGTTCCTCTTTAGGCCTTATGGGGTCACCATGAAAGTTTACAGTTGGGTCGATTACTAGTGCAGACATAGGTACTGGTGAACCAATTGTTTCTTTTTCTGGAGAGGGTTCTGGAGAAAGAACCCTCTTGGTTTTAGCTTTCCTTCTTCTAGGTTTGATTTTGGGAACTTCCTCAGGTTCCTTCATTTCAACCTCTACCTCATCCATTAACTCTTGAGCTAGCCTGGCTTGCTTCTCTTCTGAGTTTTCATGTTGATTTTCTGTACTTGGATGGGCTTCCCTTTGGATTTTGGAGACTTCTTCTCTTTTAGCTTCCACAAATCTAGGATGACTGTTGGATATATTTAATACTTTTCCATTCCTCATGATTACAGCCATCCAATCTCTTACACTCTTATTTGTCTGAACTTTGAACTCCATAATTGTTTTTCCCATTAGCTTTTCTTCATCATTCTTGGGAAATGGGTAGTCCAATTGAAGCTTGTTCTTCCCATTTTCCTTTGGTGGTGAGTAGGCTCTGGTTTTGATAGCTGGTTCAAATTCTTTGACAAATGATGGCTCAGCATCATAGAATGTAGGAGCCACAACCCTTGGAGTGAGCACCTTCATGATTGTGGTTGATATTGTTGGAGCAGAAGATTGAGCATTAAGAAACAAAGTTGATGCAATTGATTCATTGATCATCCTCTCTGTCCTTAGAATTCTTTCATTAGCCTCCTTGTTTATCTTTTCCAAAGCTTCTATCCTGGCTTGCCTTTCACCATCTGAGATGTCTTCTAATCTTTGAATCTCAGGCAAAGCCACTTGTTTCTTCACAGGGGAAGCCTTTATCTCAAACTCTGTTGGATTGACCACTACAATTGGCTGTTGCTCCCCCTCAATATGTGCTATCTCACTACTGGTAGCTTGAAATTGGCCAGTAGATGTTGCAGCCTCTGTGCTTGTTCCCATTTTCTCCCCCTTTTTGTTAGCATCAAGGGTTGGGGTTGAAGCTGCAAGTAGCATTTCCAGTAGTTGAGTTTGTTTTGTTTGATTGGCAATGATGGTGTGCAATTGAGATTCCATACTATCCACCCTTGAGGAAAGAAGCTGAACAGACTTAGCCAGGCTATCTTCTTTGAGAAGTTTGCTAGAAAGCACCTTCTGAGTGGTAGTAGGAGCTAGTGCCTCAATCCTGGCATCTAGTGCTATTTTCATCTCTCTAATTGCAGACTGGACCTCCTCTTGCTGTGTTCTTTGAATAACAGATTGCATCTTTTGTAATTTCAGGGAGGCCATTACTTGCTCAAGAACAGTCTTTCTCTGTGGTTCTGCAGTTTGGTGCTCAGCCTTAGCAGATTGGTATTGCTTCATGATTTCCACATTGAGATGCCCAAGTTCAGTGGCATTGGAAAACATCCATCCTGGAGTTTCATATTCATTTATGTCTTCACCATCTGAACTGTGACTGTCATAACTGCCAAACTCTTCACTTCCAGCATTTGGAGACAGGGTTTGTAAAGCTTCTTTTGCTCTTTGAAGAGATTCTGAGGTGTGCACTAGGTGCATTGCCTCCTCTGCCTCCACATTGCCCTGCTGTGCCATGACTTGATAGGCAGAAACAGGATGAGTAAAGGTTTCAGGATCCAAAGAGATGGAGTCAATAACTGACTGATATTCCTGTCTAAATTCCATCTCTTTGGAAGCTTCATTAACCTCCATTAACTCACTTGCAATGACTGATTCTTCCTGCCTTATTTCTCCTGTAGTCCCTTCTCTCCTCTCATCTCTCTTTTCTTGCATCAGGGGCTCCCCCTGGCTCACACCTCTCACACCCTCACCTTCACCTACTAAGGTGGAACTCTCTAGCTCTCCTTTTGCCTGACCGGAAGAAATGGTCAGCCTCTCATTGATTTTCTCTCCTTTTGCCTGCTCACAAGGCAGCCTCTCACTCCCTTCCCTCATTCCTAAAAGTGTTTCAATTACTACAAACTCCTCCACAGTTGACATAGGAATGTCACATTTTGCAGTGGTAGAGAGAGTTGTCAACGGATAAGGAATATCCGTTGATGTAGTAGTTATTGCTGTCAACGGATAGTTAGTTGAAGACATATCCGTTGATGAAGAAACACTTGTCAACGGATGAAGGATATCCGTTGATGAAGGTAAACGAGTATCCGTTGAAGTGAAAACCAACACGGAATCTGTGGTGATTGATTTTAAGGAAGAGGCCACAGATAGTGTTGTGAATTCAGGAATGGAAGATTGATGGCCCAACAAATCATCTAAAAGAGGATGACCACCAATTGTTGAGTGGGGCTTCTCCATGAATTTTAAAGATGGAGAATCAGGAATTGATGTAGAGATCATATCCACATCCAGAGATGGAGTTGGTGATGGTGGATCAAAATGTGTATCGATTTGAAGGTTAAGATCAAGGGGCTGTGACTCCACATTTATTGAAGTCACATCAAACTGAATTTGAGAAGGTACAGTTTGCTGTACAGTGTGTGCACCCTGTGATTCCCCAATGGTTTTGGATTTTACCCTTCTACCATAGGTTTTTGAGGGAGAGCTATCTGTGTCCCTTGCCCTTTTGTGCTGTGTTCCTGAAATGGAACTCAAATTAGTAGTCACCCCCTGTTGAGAGGATGTAGCTAGAAATTGGCTTGTAGGTTCATTAACAGTCTTTTGAGAGACTGAAATGTTGTGTGCACTTGCCTTACCTTCCTTATCCTTAGGGCTTCTTTGATGTTCACCCTGTCCCTCACCACTCACTACCACCTTCACACTCCCCTCAAGAGCTTTGGTAGTTTTTGCAACAGATGCCTTTTGAGAGACATCTGAGGTTTGTCTTTTAGATTGTGGTTTAGGAACTTTGGATTTGGTCACTTTGGTAGGAGCCTGTTTGGTCACAGTCACAGACTCCATTGTGACACTAGAAGGCAAAGAAATTTGGGGGTTGGAGATAGGAAATTCAGGGTTGGAAACAGTTACCTGAATAATTGGTAGATATACCAATTGTACTTCTGCATTTAGGTTCATTCGAATCAAATCACTTAAGACTCTCTTCTCCTGAACAAAACAATTGAACTTGCTATCCGGGTTAGCAATGGATAGCTCATTCTCAGATACATGCAGTGCTAGGAGCATTAAAAATCTAGCAAAATAAACATTCTTGCCCCTAGTTTCCTTTTTACCTAATTTAGCTGCTATCTCATACATGACTAGTGTGCCAAAATTATAAAATTTATCAGTTAAAAGCATACAAAGCATAATTAGCATGGAGTTGGTAACAGCATCAAAGTTACTAATCTTGCCAGAAAAAGTTTTAATGAAGGCATCACAAAGATAACTCCATTCCTTAACCATACCTTTCCTAACAATTTTCCCTAAGTTCTCAGTACTAAGGGTATAATTTATGGAATTAAGCATGGTAACAATTTCAGCATTACTGGGTTCCTTCAGACAGTTATTCTCGGGCAATTTTAAACAAGCAGTTAACACATCAGAATTAACTACATAGTTTTTACCCTTTAAAGAAAAAGCAAGTGTACCGTCTGTGCCATTGTACTCAGCAGATGCCCACATCTCTTCGATAACCTCATGGATTAGAGGAGTGGTGGCAGTCATAGCGTGTGACAGTTTGCATTTCTTCACGAAATTCATCATGGTGTGATATGCTTCTGGAGCGTTCACAGTATCAACAAAGGCCGCGAAATTGTTCTTCTCATAGGTAAACCCGGTGGAAGACATCATCTTAACAATAGGCGCCATTGGAGTGTTTGAGCTTTTGTTGCAGAGAGAGATTTAGTGAAGAAGATGCAGTTAACTAATGAGACTCTTGAAAATGAATAAAGGTGAAATGTGAGAATACAAAACAGCCTTATATATATTCCAAGAATTAAAAATGAAATAATTAAGAGTAATTACCCCATTGGTCAAAAGTAACTGTCAGACAATAAATAAAAAGGAAAGAAGTACAGCCGTGACTAATTATACACGTTTATCAACGGCTATAAAAAAAATATATGTATATCAACGGATAAAGATTGGACGGTTGAGAAAACAGTTTATCCATCGATGACGTGGACAACCTGTTATCCGTTGACATACGAAAATCTAGTAATGTGTTTACACTACCAACGGATAAAAGGATATCCGTTGATAAGCAAATTTTGCCTTAGACAAAATTTCTGCTAAGAGTTATTCTGAGAGTTTTTAATTCTCAAGTAAATCAAAACACATTTCTAGCTGCAATACAGTATTATTAGATACCACTAGGAATTATGAAAAATTAAGCATACCTAGTTCACCTACCAATATTGTGAATGAGGATTCATCAAGAGGCTTGGTGAAAATATCTGCAAGCTGCATTTCACTTGGCACAAAGTGCATTTCTACTGTACCATTCATCACATGCTCTCTGATGAAGTGGTATTTGATGTCAATATGCTTGGTTCTCGAATGTTGCACTGGATTTTCTGTGATGGCAATAGCACTAGTGTTGTCACAGAAAATTGGAATCTTCTCAACTTTTAGACCATAGTCAATAAGTTGATTCCTCATCCAAAGAATCTGTGCACAACAACTTCCAGCTGCAATGTACTCAGCTTCGGCTGTAGAAGTGGAGACTGAGTTCTGTTTCTTACTGAACCATGACACAAGCCTATTCCCTAGAAACTGACAGGAGCCTGTAGTACTTTTCCTATCAATTCTGCAACCTGCATAGTCTGCATCTGAATAGCCAATTAGATCAAAGCCAGAATCTCTTGGGTACCAAATGCCAAGGTTTGGTGTTCCCTTGAGATACCTGAAAATTCTCTTAATAGCAATCAAGTGAGACTCTCTAGGGTCAGCTTGAAATCTAGCACAAAGACATGTGGAGAACATTATATCAGGTCTACTAGCTGTTAGATATAGAAGTGAGCCTACCATGCCTCTATAGCTTGAGATGTCCACAGATTTTTCCTTAGTATTCAACTCAAGCTTAGTTGCAGTGGCCATAGGTGTTTTTGCAGAGGCACAATCCATTAAGTCAAATTTCTTTAAGAGATCATAAATATATTTTGTTTGACTTATGAAAATTCCCTCATTAACTTGCTTTACTTGTAAGCCAAGAAAGTAAGTTAATTCACCCATCATGCTCATTTCATACCTACTTTGCATAAGTTTGGCAAACCTTTTACAAAGCTTCTCATCTGTAGACCCAAAAATAATATCATCTACATAGATTTGAACAAGTATTGAAGAACCATTGACATTTCTATGAAATAAAGTTTTATCTACTGTACCTCTAGTGAAGTGATTCTCCAGAAGAAATTGAGATAAAGTGTCATACCAGGCTCTTGGTGCTTGCTTCAAACCATAAAGTGCTTTCAAGAGAAGATATACATAATCTGGAAATTCTGGATCTTCAAAACCAGGAGGTTGATGGACATATACCTCTTCTTCCAGTTCCCCATTTAGAAAGGCACTTTTAACATCCATCTGATAGACTTTGAAGTTGGCATGTGCTGCATAGGCTAGGAAAATTCTGATGGCCTCAAGTCTTGCCACTGGTGCAAAAGTTTCATCAAAATCTATTCCTTCTTCTTGAGAATAGCCCTTTGCCACTAATCTAGCTTTATTCCTCACAATTATGCCATTTTCATCAGTCTTATTCTTGAGAACCCATTTGGTACCTATGATACCTCTATCATCAGGTTTGGGCACAAGCTTCCATACTTTATTTCTCTCAAATTGGTTTAGCTCTTCTTGCATTGCTAAGACCCAATCTGGATCTAGAAGAGCATCCTCCACTTTCTTAGGTTCCTCTTGAGACAGGAAACTACTGTATAGGCACTCTTCTTGTGTGGCTCTCCTAGTTTGGACTCTTGAGTTTGAGTCACCAATGATTAACTCAAAAGGATGATCTCTGGTCCATTTTCTTGAAGGTGGAAGGTTTGATCTAGATGAGGTTGCTTCATCTATGTGAGTATGATATTGTTGATTGGATATTGAGTTTTGACTTTGAGAAACTCCCCCTGAGTTTGTTGTCCTTGAGGAATTATGAAGTTGACTGTCAACAGAAGCATCATTTTGTCTATCAACGGATGCTCCATTTTGCCTGTCGACGGATACATGAGAATGTCTGTCAACGGATGCATCTGATGATCTAGTATGACTGTCAACGGATGCTTCATTTCCAGTGTTAGCATCACTTCTAGTTGGACCAACAGCTCTAGGTGAATTTCCAAGGTCATGATCTTCATTTTCCTCATCATCATCAATGTACATTCTTCCTTCTACCTCATTTTCAAATCTCAATTTTTCATGGAAGCCTTCATCATTCAGACCTAGAATCTTCTGATCATCAAACACAACATGTACAGATTCCATGACAATGTTGGTTCTTAAATTGTAGATTCTATAGGCTTTCCCTGCTGCATATCCAACAAAGATAGCTTCATCTGCCTTTGCTTCAAATTTGCCCAAGTTATCTCCATGATTCCTTAGCACAAAACACTTACATCCAAAGACATGGAGAAAAGCTAACGTTGGTTTCTTGTTGGTGAATAAGTGGTAGGGAGTCATTCCTCTAGCTTGATTGATCAAGGAAATATTCTGAGTGAAGCAGGCAGTGCTGACAGCTTCAGCCCAGAAATATGTTGGCAATCTTGATTCACTTAACATTGTTCTAGCTGCTTCAATGAGAGTTCTGTTTTTCCTTTCAACAACCCCATTTTGTTGAGGTGTTCTAGCAGCAGAAAACTCATGGACAATTCCATTCTCTTCACAGAAAATATTCATTGTGGAATTTTTGAATTCAGTGCCATTGTCACTCCTGATTCTTTGTACTTTTACTTCAGAACCATTGTTTACTTGTCTGAGATGATTGATGATGATTTCACTTGCACAATCTTTGGAGTGCAGGAAGAAAGTCCATGTAAACTTAGAGAAATCATCCACAATCACCAGACAGTATTTCTTCTTTGAGATGGACATGACATTTACTGGACCAAATAAGTCCATATGCAGCAATTGAAGGGGCTTAACAATAGATGACTCTGTCTTGCTCTTGAAGGATGATTTCTTTTGCTTTCCTAATTGGCAGGCATCACACAGTCCATCTTTGATGAACTCCAATTGAGGGATTCCTCTAGCAAGATCCTTTCTTACCAAATCATTCATTACTTTAAAATTCAAATGAGACAGCTTTTTATGCCATAGCCAACTCTCATCCTTGCTTGCTTTGCTGAAGAGACAAGTAATGGATTCTGAGCATACTGAGTTGAAGTCAGCTATGTAAACATTTCCTTTTCTAAAGCCTGTCAGAACCACATTGTTGTTTTTCTTGGTAGAAACAACACAGGCTTCTTTAGTGAACTTTACTTCATAGTCTTTGTCACAAATCTGACTGACACTCAGCAAATTGTGCTTCAAACCTTCAACTAAAGCCACTTCTTCAATGATGACATTGTCCTTTGTAATCAAGCCATATCCCTTTGTATAACCTTTGCTGTCATCTCCAAAGGTAATCCTAGGGCCAGCTTCCTCCTTGAACTCTGTGAGCAGGGTTGAATCTCCTGTCATATGCCTAGAACATCCACTGTCTAGGTACCATAGATTCCTCTTATTTCCCTGCACACAATCCAAAATACAAATCAAGTTGATTTTGGTACCCAAGTTTCCTTGGGTCCTTTCTTGTTAGCCTTTGGTTTTACACTCTTGGCAATCTTCACTTTGGGTGTAGATGCTTGAGTGATAGGTTTAGACAGATGCTCATTTGCATAAATATTTGATGCATGCATTTGTGAAAAATTGGCATACATATTATCCATGCTGGGGATGCTCCATGACATTTGTGGCATATTCACAGATTGAAAATAAGGATTAGGCACATAAGGCATGTTCACATATGGATTTGAAAAACTAGCATTCTGATACAAACCAGGCATAACAGGCATTGCAGGCATACTTGGCATAGATTGAGGTACATGAACAGGAGTCCTTTTAACAGACTTGCAATTAGAAGATAGATGATTGACACTATTGCAATTACCACAAGTTTTCCTAGGAGCAAACTTGTCAGGAGAATAATTGTTTTTCTTGTTAATGCCTATCTTACCATTTCTGTTCTTTTTCTTTTTACCCTCAGTCTCTACCTTTTCATTAACTGACTTACCAACAGCCTTTTTGTTGGGTAAATCACCTGCCTTAGCCTTCTCACTTGATTTGGCTTGGCTACTTTCACCAGAAACAAAGTTCTTGGCTACTGGACCATACTGATTGTTCAGTCTCTTGAGTTCCTTCTTACTAACAGACTTTTTGTTAGTCGACGGATACCTCTCATCCGTTGATGGTTCATCTGTCAACGGATGATCACTATCCGTTGATTCACAAATAGTCTCTAGATCCTCAAGGCAAGGTTCTAGCTCCTTTTTCTTCTGAGTCCAGGTATCCCTTACAAATGATTCTATTCCCTGGACTTCTATTATGTTTTGAGAAATATTCCTACAACTTTGAAATTTAGCAATTATTCCTTGTTCTTTTTCAAGCTGGTTTCTTAAGATTAATTCTCTTTTTAACACAGCTTCAAGTTCATTTTTAGCATCATTGCAATCAACTCTCATTTTCTCAAATTCTAGAAATTGAACTTCCAGAACTGCATTTCTATCACTTAAGAACTGATTAGTTTCTTTAATCCTATTGTTCTCTTTAGTAAGTGATTTAAGAGTAACACTCAAGTGATATAGTTCAGTAGACATATCATCTATAACACTATTGCATTCCTCTTTGGTGAGCTCAGAGAGATTAGTAGAAAATACCTGATTGCTAGCTGAACTTGCTTCCTGCTCAGAATCAGCCATTAATGCAAGGTTGACAAACTCAGCATCATCATCAGAATGATTTCCATCAGCAGCCCAGTCATACTCTTGGGTCATGAATGCCTTTCCTTTCTGTCTGAGAAGATCAAAGTATTTCTTCTTGTAGTCAATAGTTTCAGTTGACTTTCCCTTGTTCTCAGATCTAGGCTTCCTGCATTCACTTATCATGTGACCAGCAATACCACAATTATAGCATTTAATTTTGGATTTATCCACATAATTGCTTGTAGAAAAATCCTTGTTAAATGGCTTGGCCACCCCAGAGTTTCTTCTGAATTTTAGCTTAGAGAATCTCCTAGATAGAAAGGCTAAATGCTCATCTATCTCATCCAATTCATCCTGCTGTAGGACACTCATTTCTTCAGACACCTTTTCCTTGCTTTTGCTTGATTCTGTTCTACCTTCACAAACCTCCCTGTTTGGTGTAGATTTAGCAGCTTCAGTCCTCTTTTCCTCCTTCTGCTCCAAGTTGGCAACAAGTGCAACTGACCCACTTTTCTTTTGGATCTTCTCAATTTCTTCATCCTGCTCCATTTCTAGTTCATATGTCTTTAAAGTTCCATAGAGTCTTTCAAGAGTAAATGACTTGTACTCTTGAGTGTTTCTTAGAGAAACAGTCATAGGCTTCCACTCTTTGGGCAGTGATCTCAGAAATTTGAGATTAGAATCTTTCACTTGGTAGATTCTTCCATACAGTTTCAAGCCATTCAGTAGCTTTTGAAATCTACTAAATGTATCATTCAATGTCTCTCCATTCTTGAAATGGAAGTGCTCATACTGTTGGATCAGTAGTTGCATCTTGTTTTCCCTTACCTGTTCTGTACCTTCACAAAGGGTCTGAACAATGTCCCATACTTCCTTGGCGGTAGTACAGTTGATAACATTGTCAACCATGTCTGTTTCTAAGCCATTAAACAGAATATTCATGGTCTTTTTGTCCTTGTGAACTTCTGCAATATCCTCAGCGCTCCATTCAGAAACAGGTTTTGGGATGTACGTGTCTGGTGCATCTGCAGCAAGACCAACTCTTGAAGCAGCCTTCATTGGAACATGAGGACCCTTCTCAATGCAATCTACAAAACCTACATCAATAGACATGAGATGTAGACGCATTTTTACTTTCCAGTGAAAGTAATTTTCCCTATCAAGAACCGGTATCTTCACTCCATAATCCTTCTTAGACATGTTGAAAGTGTGTTGATCTTTAAACTTCAAATATATTAGAAGCTTGCTCTGATACCAATTGTTATTCCCAGATTACACACTTGTATAATTGTAGAAGGGGGGGGGTTGAATACAATTCTTGATTATTATAAATTTCTGATAAAAACCACAGAAATCTATAAGGAAATAATTGCTGAATAAGAAATGGTTCACAAACACATAAAAAATCAGGTGGTTAAATGTACCACCTGAGACTTTTATTCGAAGAAAACCCTGTGATACAAGTGTACACAGCTTCTGTGTTTACAACTCTTTGCTTCTAAAGATATTCAAGAAACCCTAAGCAAATGTGTATGTTTTCTTTTTTTACTAAAGAGTTGCTACACTTGGTTATATATTCCAAGTTTACAAGTGCTACAGGAATAAGATAATATTAATCTAATTCAAGTTGACTTGCTACTCCACTCCAAATCCACATGTAGCCGAAAGGTTGTCCTTGTGAACAGATATGTCCCCTGCACCTTTCTTGTATGTACTGTGTAAATGGAATGCTTCTTTCTTCTGTGTTTCCAAAGTATGGCTGCCATATTGCTTTTTATACCTACTATCAACCCATGTGATCTGTCAGTCAAACCTGTCCTTATCAACTGCTAATTCCTAGCATAGGATAAAGTGACAATGATTATCCGTTGATGTTGTGTCTACTTATCCGTTGATGGTAGTTTGAGCTGTATCCGTTGATCGAGTAGATTTGAGTTGTATCCGTTGATAGAGCCCTGTTCTCATCCGTTGATACATTTTCACTTAGACAGAATTACATAGCATAGCTTATTTACAATTGGCTACCCTATTCTGCCTATCCATTGATGGTCAACATGACTCTGAATAAAGACACTATCAACTGATAAATAGAGATATTGCAGTATGCTACAAAACCTCATCCGTTGATGAGCTACCTGTCAACGGATAGAGTTATAAGGTCTTATCCGTTGACAGTTACAAAACTTGACTTATACAATTTTGCTTGAATGTTAAGTTATCATCAACTACAACATATTCCTAACAGTTTTCTTTTTAAACATAAATTATAATAATTCAAATGAAAATATGAATTTTATGTGTCTAGAACATCTTCAAATATATTGGCTAAGTTGATTGGTTAAATTTTAAAAAAAAAATTCGGTAAAATTTACTGAACCAGGAGGGTGTTTTGCTCCAATGGGGATTGGCTATAATATTTGGTTATATTTCAAAACAGGTATTATTATTATCATTAATTTTTTTTGTCAAATTATGGGAGGAAAACGGACCGGATATGGCATGGTATTTACTACATATCTGTAGAGTTTCAACAAATATTACCAATATTGAAAAAATATAGAGGATTGGCTAAAATTTTAGATAAGGGGAATGTCCCATTGGAGTGATGAATTTTTAACATATTATGTATAATTTTCAATTTTAACAAGTTATTTAAAATTTTAGCTAAGAGGTTTGCCCCATTGAAGATGCTCTAAGAGTTTTTCCGATACATGTATAAGGATATTTTTGTAAACTAAAGAAGGAAAATATAAAATTTACCATAATGTCATCCAAAATTCGTATTAAAAATTGATAGAACCTTAGGAAACATCCTAAGATCATTGTGACGCCCCCGACCCCGGTTTGATTTCCTATGGAAAGAAACCGGCCCGAGGGTCCGCCAAAACTACATCACAACCTGCTTAACTTGCTAATTTTTTTTCTTTTTTGTAAATTTCGGCATGAAGTATTCGTAAATAGGACTATCCACCTGTTTTTCAATTCAACAATTCAACTCTATAACAAAAGTCTATCTCACCAAAGTTTTGTGCCACACACAATGCATCTCAACTACGATCTACCATGTACTGTAATTTGTACAACCACCAGTCAACTATGTCCTGACTTACCTCGAATCAACAGACGACCAAAGTCCATAACCAGTGCTTCAGTCTTAAGTCAATCTACTACTTCAGTACATGAAGTACGACTACTAAATCAAGCACCAGCTCCGCTGGTCCATCACTTCTTTCTACTTTTCCACGGATCCTTCTAAAGTCTTCGGTATCTCCTGTGATAATTTATAAAAATAGAAGAATGAGCTATAAAGCTCAGCAAGTATATTTTGTAGTGATCCATTGAGGTTTTATAAAATAATTTAGTTTTGGAAATCATTATCACTACACAGTTTATAATAAAATATACACCCACACCGAAACTAGAGTTCTGCCAAGGTATTCATCTCAATACAGTTTATAATAAAATATAAACTCACACCAAAATCACAGTTTTGCCAAAGTATTCATCTTTTAAAATTGAATAATAATTTTGTAAACAGTTTTTTTTTCACAATAATCAGAAACTCAACACAATATCACAATAAAATAAATCTCAAAGCTTTCTCACAATATTGCATATAAGCAATCATCATCATTTCACAATTCATAATTTATAATGAAATATAAACTTCACAATTTACGTGAGGAAAAACTAGGCATTCTAGACACGACAAGTTCATCAAGTTCTACTAGTGGGGGTCCCCGACCTTTACTTCCTATTTCAGGAAGTTCACAAAGTTTCCATTTCTGGAAGTTCTACCAAATCTCCATTTCTGGAGGTTCTACCAAATCTCCATTTCTGGAGGTGATTCACTATCAATGCCAGTGTGCTCAGTTTTCCTCAAATCACTTTTCGACATATACTAATTAAAACAATTTAACGAGTATTCATAATATTATAAAAAAATCACACTTCAAACACCTCGACTTAAAAGATATATTTCTTTTAAAACACATAAATCCACATTTCTACTTGAAAATAGATTTCTTCTAAAATCCACAAATTCACAGTTATACACGCATAAAACAAAATACGCATAGGGTTTAAAACACAGTAAATACGTTAACAGAAATATAACGCATTATCTTCAATTTATCACAGCAAGATATACTTACAACCACCGCTATCCAAGCAGTCCAACCGTTCGTCAACCCACTTTTCCAAGAACCTCTTTAATCAACCAAAAATCAAGAACACAACTATTCATCATCTTCTTCACCTTCATCTTCTTCCATGGCCGAAACAAGCAAGCAACTCACTCCTTCCTCCTCTTCCATGGCAGATTTTCACTAGTACAAAACTGACCTTATACGTCGCCTCTTATACGTCGGTTCTGGCCAAAGGCGACGTATAAAGTAGTTATATACGTCGGTTCCGCATAAAGGCGACGTATAAGGTCAATTTTTAACATTTTTTACGTCGGTTGAAGAAAACGCCGACGTATAAGGTCATATTATACGTCGGTTGAGGAAAAGGCGACGTATAAAAATCTACTTTATACGTCGGTTGAGAAAAAGGCGACGTATATAATGCTACTTTATACGTCGGTTGAGAATAGGCGACGTATAAAGTGCTACTTTATACGTCGGTTAAGAATAGGCGACGTATAAAGTGCTACTTTATACGTCGGTTGAGAATAGGCGACGTATATAATACTACTTTATACGTCGGTTTAAAAAAGGTGATGTATATAATAATACTTTATACGTCGCGCTTAATATAACCGACGTATAAAACCTTTAAAAAATTATTTATGTCGCCACATGTCACACTATTACATCAATCTTTTTAAAACCCGACGTATAAAATTATAATTTATACGACGATATTTTTATCAACCGACGTATAAACTTTTTTTTTTTTTTTTTTAACCCAGGACTTTAGACGCTTTACTCTTTCATTTCTCCACTATCCCTACATTCAACCCGCTCTCCCCCTCCCTTGCCGTTCAATTGATTCTTGTGGATAATCCGTTAAACGCCAGTAGCCGATCTTTAGTCTTCAAATCTTCCAGTGGTGGCGAAGAAGCCAACACTTATGGTGGGTTTGTTGAGAAGATTGGATCTAGTATTGGGCTTTTTCCCAAACCAATGCCTCCGACACTGCCTTCGATATCGAAACCAAAAAGGGATGATGTTTCTTTGATTCGATGGCGAAAAGGGTAGTTGATTGGATGTGGGGCATTTGGGCAAGTTTATATGGGGATGAATCTGGGGAATTGATCTGTTAAGCAGGTGGGGTTTGTGATTTGAGGTTTTTTGGTTGGTTTTGGTTGATGGGGTGTTTAAAGATTTGATTTTTTTGGTTTTTGTAGGTTTCGATTGCTGCGAATTCGGCTTCTAAGGAGAAAACTAAGGTGATTGTGTAGGAATTCTTGTTTGATTAAGTGGGGATTAAATGAAAAGCCCCTTGGTTGTACAATTCTTTCCTCATCGTTTTCATTCAGGTTTTATTTAATGTGACTCAGGTTTTGACGCTTCTCACTCATTGTTTTATATTTGTTTAATGTTTTTGGATGCTCATACCTGTTAATTTATGAGTTAGGACCTTCTATCGATTCTTAATGAAGTTCCTGTTAGTTATTATCTTGATTTGGTATTAGTATTTATGAGAATTATTGTCTTACTTGAATTTGTGATAGATTTTTGATTTTTGATTATTATCTTGAATCTGTGTTGTCTTGTTAGCTGATTGAGTATGTTATTTGATTTAAATGAAAATTGGATGTGCTCATACACATTATTAATAACTGCATTGCTTCCTTTAGTAAGGTTGGTTAGTGTTCTGGCCTCCTTGCATCTATTAATTGAGATTGTGATTGTCACTATGAGTCATTGTATATGTAAACTTGCTCTGTGTCCATCACTTGTTTTTTGGAGTTGCTCTGTATCCTTAATTTTTGATAGATTGGTCTTGAGAGTTATAAAACTCTATCTACTCTTGTGGTCACACTATAGGATTAAAGGGGACAAAGCCAGGTTAGAAAAAGGTGTAACTGATTGCTTAATCGATCATTCAATGCTGCCATGTGATTGTCGGCTGCTTAAAACATTTAACATTCAGTCTAAAACTTTGTTGAACTATCATCTTAGCTTAAATGGGTGACATACTCTGGAATTTATAATATATTGTGTAGCTTAATGCTCAGATATTCCTACATCCCAGAACTTGAACTTGACATAATTGTGGAAGCTCAGTTGAACTTGTTCATATTTCTCGAACTTGAAGTTGTACCTGATTTCATAACTTGTATGCTCACTGGTGAAGAATCAAGTCAACTATGTTGTACCGACGTCGCTCTTAATCAAGAAACGTACGAGTTCTCTGTCTTGCAGGTATTATTCAAATTTTACCTGACATTTAAACTGAGAGTTCAACTCTACAAAGATACAGAAAGAACTCTAATCTTTTCACTTGTCCGGGTTTGTTTATTTAGGGCTTGCCTGTTGTCAAGGATTCATTTGCCCCATCCGACAGTAGCTTTGATGACTGCCATTTCGGTACCAACTGTCAAGGGCATTGTCATAAACAGGGGCTCAAAATTGTCCCAATTGCACAAAAATGTTTTAGGGCGTAAAATGTTTACCTTGGTTTGTTTGGCTGTATTTGTTATATCCGTCAAATAAATGCACTGTACTCTTCATGTTCTATGTCAAGGAATCGATTGATCCCTCCAGTGATCTCCCTATAGTTTTCCTTGAAGTAACTTTGATTGGTAACTATGCCATGCAATTTTATATTCATTTTGTGCTACGTATGTCTGCCTTGTAGTGTTCATTACTATCAATAGGGGGAAAGGTGAAATATGAACACGTAACTCTTTTAATCAATGCTGGTCTTCTCGTAAGTAACCTTGAAATTTTGTCAGTTTACTTGGTGATTCCAGTCCATTTAGATTGCATTTTAACTCAATATTTTTTTTATCTCGTTCCTGCATGGTGTTTTTCTTTTAGACTCGCCAACTTGTCGATCCAAATATGTACTGGTTTACAATACCAAATATTGGTTCACTGCTCAAGAGTCTCTCTCAGGTATTTATATTTTTTAGCTGCTTCTAAACCTACATTACTTATTGAGTATGGTTGTAACATTTTGCTTCTATATTTTACATATCACAAATAAATGCACTGTACTCTTCATGTTCTATGTCAAGGAATCGATTGATCCCTCCAGTGATCTCCCTATAGTTTTCCTTGAAGTAACTTTGATTGGTAGCTTGTTCTGGGGTCTAATAAAATGAGTTTGTCTAATTTGTCAATCTTCTTTGTTCATATAACCAGGGCTTTGAGCTTGCGAAGTAGGGGAAACTGGTTGCTGAATGAAGACAATGCTCAATGCATCTATCTTATGTTTACAAATTGGTCATTTAGTTTGGATTTATTTATGGTTGTATGTGTAACGGTCTCGATTAAGAGATTAGATTGATGTCAAAACTTGTAACTTCTGAGATTGTACTGATCTACTAATCTTACTGTCTAGTGTTAGGAGTTGTTTCTGTTATGTGTGATATGTGCTCAACTTCATTTTTAGCTTTTAATCATGTCAAACAATGTTTGAGGATATGTTGATCCCCCCAATGTTTGAGGATATGTATGTATTAATAATTATTTTAATTTCATTAATCACTTTGTTTAGAAATTTAGATTTCAAGTTTTATTTATTTTTTTGTTTTGAATAATAGGAATTCTGGTGTATATAAAAATATAAACGGGGTAAAAATGTCATTTTATAGAAGACAATATACGTCGCCATTTTCGGACAATATACGTCGCCATTTTCAGACAATATACGTCGCCTTTTTTAGACTTTATACGTCGGTTCTTGCTGGACTTTATACGTCGGTCCTTAATTGACATTATACGTCGGTTCTTTGTTAACATTATACGTCGCCTTTTTATCACATTATACGTCGGTTTTAGCGACGTATATATTGACTTTATACGTCGCCTCTTTAACCGACGTAAAATGCTTGGACTTTATACGTCGCCCTTCCATACGTCGCCAATTAACCGACGTAAAAGACCAATTTAACCGACGTAAAAGACCAGTTTTCTACTAGTGTTTTGAAGAAAAAGAATGAGGAAGATGGGTTTCTCTTCTTCCTCCTTCATCTCTCTCTCTCTCTCTCTCTCTCTCTCTCTCCACCTACAAATCCCCAATTTCAATCTCAACCACTAATTTTCTCCCCCAATTTCCCTTGCTCTCTTTCTCACCCCGATTTGTTTTCAGCATGCTTTGTTTCTCACAAATGGGCTTGGCCCAATTCTAATATACTCTTTATTAATAATTTCCTCCGGGTCCAAATAAAACACTACTTATACATTTTATCTCCTTTTTATTCCACTCACTTTTATTAAAACAATTATTTCCCAAATTTCCAAAATAAATTATACGACTTAACTTAATAAAATAAAGTCGTCAAATCTCCAAAAATCTCGTATTTTAAATAATTACGAGTCCACTTGCAAATTTCCCGAAAATAAATCCTAAAATTATCTGGCGTCAAATAATTAATATTTGACATGAAAATTCCATCTTTAACCAATAAAATAAAACATTCCTCAAAATCCATAATTTATCGTCTCGGTCTCTAAATTCTTTATTATCTCCAAAACGGTTCAAAATTTAACCGTAATAAATCCTATTTTCAATAAAATAATCAGAATTAATATTTTCGGAATCGGGATGTTAAATCCTTCCCCCCTTAGAAAAATTTCGTCCTCGAAATTGAGCACACTTGGTCTCATCAAAACAAAGTGGGATACTTCCCCCTCATACTGTCTTCTGGTCTCCAAGTTCTTCTTCAACATCATGACTCTGTCACATCAAATTCATCAAAGGTATTACCTTCATTCTTAACATCTGCTCCTATCAATCATAGCCTCTACGGGATTTTCTCAAATTTTTAACACAGTGGAACATCTATCGGTTCATATTCCAATTCTTGGTTGACTCTCCAACCTGAAAGTTGCTCTGCAGCATTTCTCACGAATACAATCTCTTCACATGATTTCAACTATAGATCTTAATCTTCTTCTAGAATAATTAGAAAAACCCTCAAAAGGATATCATCACTAATTCATCGAAATCATCACACAAGGATTAAGAAAATGAGTATTCAAACATGATAGGTTCATAAGTTCTACTAATGGGGTTCCCAACCAGCTAATCAACCGATTAAGCATTACTTCTAACAAGAAAGCATCAACAATTCTCGATATCACTGTAAGAATACTCACTTCTCATCCAAAATTCATCAATCAAAAATCAAGATATCCCTCATGGTCGGAAACAACATTAATTCAATACACACATATACTTACTCATCATCATTCGTATGTATCTCCCATTTGAGAATACACACCCACTTTTCATCATAATCATCATATTTCCTTTACAATCCAAAATCATCTCAAGTACTTGTAATATGGTTTTTCACCAATCATCAATACGTAAATCTATCGTCTTCCACATGTTGCGTTCTACATGATCTATTTGTATGTTACCAAAAGGTAAGGATCTATAAGCTAGCATACACGTAGTCTCCAACAAAAGCTGTAACAAAAGAAAATTATCATCACTGTCCTTAGCATCCTCCTCTTGTAGTTCTCAAACTTATCAACAAAATCACATTATCAAGATTTCCTTTTCTAGAATCTTACCATCAATTCCCATCGTTCTTAATCTTTAGGCTGAATCATCTCGTCTTGACATAAGAAGTATACTCATAACGCTATCTATCGTATATCCCGACTTTTGATACTGGCTTTCAATATGTCAAAATCTCTCGAGGCAGCAAAATTTTCGAACGGTGCCGCATTCACTATCTGAGGTGAAACCGCAGTCTCTGCGAAAATTAAACTAGCGGACAAAACAATGTCAACAACTATCTAAATAATTGATCAACATCAATAGTGAACGGAAATCTAAGCGACTCGGATCCACATACGCTTTCACATCCTCAAATAACAAAATACTAAATCCTTCAAATACTTGAATTCTCAAGAATCCTAAAATTTCCTTAATTCTACTAATATCATCTTCGGTCAACAACTTCTGTCCTCAAATTCTCGTATCAGTAACTAGTACAGTAAAACCTCGAACAACAATTTATCTCTCCAGTTTCTAATATCATTCTCATTATAATATATCCAAATTTCATACTGTACATATTCCCAAAATTATCAATCACTGTTATTCTCAATAAGTATCTTTAGAATCTAATAATAAGATCCTAAATTAAGCCACAAATTCTCAAATGTCATCACATTCCAAGATTATCATATAACATTCTATCAGTTTCTTTTTCCTTCTCTTTTTCTTCCTTCTAACTATGTCAAACTTGTAACGTCTTCGGTCCAAACTTAATAACATTTCTCCATATACGCTGACAATAATTTCGACTCCATCATATACGTCTCAACGATTCTCCACAAAAGTTCTTATATCTATGTAATCAATCAAATTATTATCACCATAACAATCAAATCCTCATATACTAAAAATCTTAAATCCCAATATCGTCTACAATCTCAAAGAAGGCCTTTAAACCTAATAACCTCATAATCCTCAAACATCAAAATAAGTATTAGTCTAGGTCCATAATAACAAAGCTCACTTTTCGAATACAATATCCATACGTAGTTGCTAAAATCACGTCATCAACAATATTCTAATTCCCAAAAATCCTTACATTCAGGGTTACACGTCTTATCCCCAAACAAAAATTAAATCCCAAAAGATATCCTCAAAGTCGTGTCCAAAAATCCATAAAATAATTATTGCTCCCCAAAGAAATCACATCAAACTATTATTATCTACTTTACATTAAATCTCTTCAAATTTCTACGCATTCGTGAATTCATCATATATATCCAATAATATTCTATCTAAAATCTTATTAGCATAAATTTTCAAAACTCATGATTTTCCTCACTTCTAATACTTGAACAATATATTCTTAAACAACGGGATCACATACCAAAAATCACATCTTCCAATAATAATCTAGCTATCAAATCGTATGTCCAATTCTGCAAGTTCGTCTTATAAAAACAACTAAATCCTCAAACAATAAGTGAGCACTATCATTGAATTAAATATCCTTGAACAATTCCGCACATCCAAAAAAAATCACATGTATCGCTAAATGATCTCTATCATTCCTCACAAATATTTCAATAATCTATATCCTCAAAATTGATTCATGCCCAAAAATCCTCAATTTCTTAACCAAAATCCTTGATGAGTATACTTAATGTCTCACTCCCTGGCACTATATCTAGTAATTCATTATACATTCTACACAAGCCCTCATGTTATTCAACATTCACTAACTAAGGATCTTATCCATTCAAGACCCTAAATCTTAACATCGCTCCCATGCAAGAAACCTTTGCCCTGACAATCTTATTACTCGAAAACCTCAAGTTCTATACATCCCTTCTTCAAATCCTTAGTTCCTTGACAAATTTCAGTCATACAACACTTTATCTTTATACATATCTCACTCTTCTACTCCATAGCTCTGATACCACCTGTGACGCCCCCGACCCCGGTTTGATTTCCTATGGAAAGAAACCGGCCCGAGGGTCCGCCAAAACTACATCACAACCTGCTTAACTTGCTAATTTTTTTCTTTTTTGTAAATTTCGGCATGAAGTATTCGTAAATAAGACTATCCACCTGTTTTTCAGTTCAACAATTCAACTCTATAACAAAAGTCTATCTCACCAAAGTTTTGTGCCACACACAATGCATCTCAACTACGATCTACCATGTACTGTAATTTGTACAACCGCCAGTCAACTATGTCCTGACTTACCTCGAATCAACAGACGACCAAAGTCCATAACCAGTGCTTCAGTCTTAAGTCAATCTACTACTTCAGTACATGAAGTACGACTACTAAATCAAGCACCAGCTCCGCTGGTCCATCACTTCTTTCTACTTTTCCATGGATCCTTCTAAAGTCTTCGGTATCTCCTGTGATAATTTATAAAAATAGAAGAATGAGCTATAAAGCTCAGCAAGTATATTTTGTAGCGATCCATTGAGGTTTTATAAAATAATTTAGTTTTGGAAATCATTATCACTACACAGTTTATAATAAAATATACACCCACACCGAAACCAGAGTTCTGCCAAGGTATTCATCTCAATACAGTTTATAATAAAATATAAACTCACACCAAAATCACAGTTCTGCCAAAGTATTCATCTTTTAAAATTGAATAATAATTTTGTAAACAGTTTTTTTTTCACAATAATCAGAAACTCAACACAATATCACAATAAAATAAATCTCAAAGCTTTCTCACAATATTGCATATAAGCAATCATCATCATTTCACAATTCACAATTTATAATGAAATATAAACTTCACAATTTACGTGAGGAAAAACTGGGCATTCTAGACACGACAAGTTCATCAAGTTCTACTAGTGGGGGTCCCCGACCTTTACTTCCTATTTCAGGAAGTTCACAAAGTTTCCATTTCTGGAAGTTCTACCAAATCTCCATTTCTGGAGGTTCTACCAAATCTCCATTTCTGGAGGTGATTCACTATCAATGCCAGTGTGCTCAGTTTTCCTCAAATCACTTTTCGACATATACTAATTAAAACAATTTAACGAGTATTCATAATATTATAAAAAAATCACACTTCAAACACCTCGACTTAAAAGATATATTTCTTTTAAAACACATAAATCCACATTTCTACTTGAAAATAGATTTCTTCTAAAATCCACAAATTCACAGTTATACACGCATAAAACAAAATACGCATAGGGTTTAAAACACAGTAAATACGTTAACAGAAATATAACGCATTATCTTCAATTTATCACAGCAAGATATACTTCAAAACAGGTATTATTATTATCATTAATTTTTTTGTCAAATTATGGGAGGAAAACGAACCGGATATGGCATGGTATTTACTACATATCTGTAGAGTTTCAACAAATATGACCAATATTGAAAAAATATAGAGGATTGGCTAAAATTTTAGATAAGGGGAATGTCCCATTGGAGTGATGAATTTTTAACATATTATGTATAATTTTCAATTTTAACAAGTTATTTAAACAATTTTAACAATTTCAAAAGGTTTGCCCCATTAAAGATGCTCTAAGAGTTTTCCGATACATGTATAAGGATATTTTTGTAAGCTAAAGAAGGAAAATAAAAAATTTACCATAATGTCATCCAAAATTCGTATTAGAAATTGATAGAACCTTAGGAAACATCGTAAGATCATAGCCAATTTTCTCTATAAATATTAATGTAATCAGAAAAAGATAAAATAAAAAAGCTAAAAGCAACTACATCGTTTTAGTTTTTTAAGAGAATGAATCTCATTAATTTGCAAACTTGAAAGGTAATCATTATATCATATTATATAATAAGCGTAAGAAGGACAAATCTGATTCTGATTCTTGTTGAAAATGAGTACATCAACCACACAACCTATCTAAAATAATATAGATCCCTCAAGTGTCTATTACATACATCCATCTGATGCATCATCTACTCAATTTGTTTCAGTCAAGTTTAATGGTACTGTTTTTAGTAATTGGAAGAGATATATGACATTGACAATTTGTTTCAGTCAAGTTTAATGGTACTGTTTTTAGTAATTGGAAGAGATATATGACATTGACATTATCAGCTAAAAACAAATTAGGTTTTGTACAATATCTAGATCATCCTCAGAGGCAGAATATAGAGCCATGGCAGCAGCTTCTGAAGTTACTTGGATTGTTCAGTTACTTACTGAACTAGGTGTTCAAGATTTAAAATCAGTAACTTTACATTGTGATAATCAATCAGTTTTGCACATAGCTCGAAATCCAATTTTTCATGAAAGGACTAAATATATAGAGGTTGATTGTCACTTCACGAGAGATTAGGTTCTTGAAGAATTGTTACAACTCACTTATCTTCCTACAAAACTTCAAATAACATGTATTTACCAAAACTGTTCCTTCACCTCAGCTTCATCTTCTATTATCCAAGTTGGATATCTATAATACTTCTCATTATTTATCCTGCAACTCGAGGGGGATATTGGACAATCAAGTGTCCAATCAGCATCCACTGTACAATCAACATCCCATTCACTTACTAGCTAGATTATTTAGTTAATTCTTTTGTATCGTAACAACTTTTTCCGCTTTAGTTGGTTAGAGTTAGCTTATAGGGTTAAATGGCGTTTTGGTCACTCAACTGACTACAAACTTTCAATTGGGTCACTCAACTGAAAAAGCTTTCAATCAGGTCACTAAACACATTAAAACTTTCAACTGAAGAACCCTAATTTTGCAGAATTGAAAGAAAATTCATATAAATTCGAAATTTTACCATCCATAAAAACTGATTGCAGATTATGAAAGATGATGTTGAGAGCTTCGATTCGACTACTAGAACTCCAAATTCCGACATCGAAATCACCTCCAAATATGCGTTCGATCTCAAGAACGATATTTAAAAACAAATAATTTGATGAAAATTTTAATGTGTTTAGTGATTCGATTGAAAGTTTTAATGTGTTTAGTGATTCGATTGAAAGTTTTAATGTATTTAGTGATTCGATTGAAAGTTTTTATGTGTTTAGTGACCTGATTGAAAGCTTTTTCAGTTGAGTGACCCAATTGAAAGTTTAGGGTCAGTTGAGTGACCAAAACGCCATTTAACTCTTAGCTTATATATAGGTTCTAGACACATACGTTATCTGTATTCTATACATTCTAATTTTCACAATCAATGAAATTCTCTTTCAGAAAATATCAGTACATATAGTCGATCAGAAAGCTCATACTTTCACACAAAGCCGAGCACGCCGTGAGTATTGTTTTCGTTTAAAATGTTTAAAAGGGCAAAATGCAACAAATACAAACGGCGGATTAAATAAACGGTGACACTTTTATTTCTTGGAATTGCTAAAACGCGGTATTGCTTTTACGCGGATAATATATACGTACACATTCATGTAGTACATGTGTGTCATAATTAATCAAAAGGTACACTACAAAATTACGAACACTAATCGACAACAGCAGCTCAACTACAAGTTACTATTAAAATTAGAATTATAAATAATATTTTTATATTTAAACACAATTGTATATTAAGGGCTCTGTTCTAAAAGTCGGCGATTAATCGGGATTAATCGCCGATTAATCGCTGTTCGGTAAGGAACCGAACTGATTTTACAAAAATCGGCCAAAAAATCGTTTTTTCAAAAAATCGGGATTAATCGGGATTAATCGGTCAAAAATCGGATTAATCGGTCAAAAATCGGCATTATTGATAAAAAATTGAAAAATAAGTAGAAAAATTAAAAAAATTCAAAAATTAATAAATTGAATAAATTTTAAGAAAACTATTATTCTCATATACGAAATTAATATTTTAAACGGTTAAATAATGAATTTTATCAATTTTTTCTCTCATATTGACCCCAATTCAAAAATTAGATCTTAAAATTTATATTTACTTTAATAATGCTATGTATTTTAAATATATTTTTATAAATATATGATAATTATTCATGTATAATCAAAATAATAAAATAATTATGTATATTAATAATAATTATATTTAAAAATAATATTAAATTAGTTCCGATTAATGATCCGATTAATCATTCCGATTAATCCCCGATTACCCGATTAATCCCTGGACGGTGCCTCCACCGATTAAGTCCGATTTCCGCTTTTTACAACACTGATTAAGGGTAGTAAAATAATTTAAAGTTATCTTTTATCATTCCACGATTTGAGAATTCGATTCTCACTAATATCAAAATTTATTAAAATAAATATTCATTTGTAGAATATACAATTTCATGATTCGGGAGATTGATTTTAGGTCATTTCAAAATTTATTACTCCTTCCGTCTCAATTTACTTGTTTCCTTTAATTTTTTAATGGTCAAATTGATCAATATTTAATTAAACATTAGAAATGATTTAATTATTATTTTTAAAAACTGAAGTTACTTTTTAAAATTGATTGCGTGCACTTTTAATGATATAATATTTTATATTTTTCTTAATCATATAATATACTTAGAAATTTCAATCAAAATTTGATTAATTTAATTCATCAAAAATTAAAATAGACATGTATAATGAACGGCGGAAAGAATATAATAAATATTTTTTTGAACAATATTTAAATTTACTGGTTTTAATTATTAACCTTCTCTTCTATGTGGATGTAGCCATGACCCATAGGGCCTGTTTGTTTCGTCTTAAATAGGGTAACTTATGCCTTATAAGGCCATAAGCACTTATGGAGGGTGTTTGCCAAAATAAGTTTTGGCTCAACTTATAACTTATAATCCCATAAGTTGAATGTTAGGAAATCCTAACATTCAACTTATGCTTATAAGTTGAATGTTAGGATTTCCTAACATTCAACTTATGCTTATAACTTATTTCTCGATATACGCAATATATAATATCCTTCAAATCTTCAAAATCATATATCTCTCGATCCATTCATTAGAAAATTGATATGTATATCTCAAATTTCTCTACTCATCGAGATCTATTCATTGACATCCATTGTTAAATATAAAAAACAAATATTTTGAAAATTATAAAAAAAAAGTTAACTTATAAGTTCTGATTTACCCAAACAGTTTACTGATTATAAGTTCTGATTTACCAAACACTTTACTGACTTATAAGTTATGCTCTACTTATCACTTATATGACATAAGTGCTTATAAGTCATAAGCTACATTTTTTAAGATACCCCAAACACCCACATAATAATGAAGATGTAGAGTAAAATGTTCACCTTCTTTTTATGCTAATGGTCTTTCATCGTTAATTATGATGAGATACAATGACATTTACACATCTAACGAGATCTGTACATTTAAACGAGGAATTAAAGATTGGTAAAATTCATATTTCAAATAAATTTATACTACCTCTACGTAAAAAAGTCAATACAACTGTACAAAATTAATTTTTAGACATTAACCTCGTTATAAAATCTGAACATTTTAAAATAATGTAATTTGTTTTTATCGGGTCCGCAGTTAATACTTTTGCAAATTTACGAAGATATTCAAAATAAAATGCATATATCAGCCCAATAGGGCAACGGCGTGACTGACAAATCTTGGCCTCCAAGTAACAGATTATTATTTTAAGTGTAAAATATAAAAAGGAAAATGTACAAACGAAAAGTAATAAATAATGGGTCTAGAATAGTGTGTGTCAATGGGCACGATATAATAATTACTTTTTAATGAATTATTTAATTTTAATTAATTAAAATTTTTATACATACAAAAAAAATCATTATTGTTGATGAATAAGCTAATCAAAAAATACAAACTAAACTCTAAACTTATCTCGTTATCATTGGACACAAGCCGCATTCTTTTTTCAAATGTAACCGGGAGTGTGTTCACATGGTAAAAGGTTTCAGGTCAAGAAAGACGCGTATTGTTTTGAACCCCTGTCTCAAACTATACGACTCAGTCTTCGCCACCTACTGTAGTCGGTGCACAAGCATACAAAGCGAGTTTGTTCCGGTAAACTTTATATTACACTTAAAAATTTTGAATCTTCGAGGACAATTTTGTAGGAATCTGAACAGAATTACTCACTCGGTCCCGGTGGGATCTTTACATCCTAGCTGGGCACAGAACACAAGACAAACATATAATAGTGGGTATAAAGTAGGTGTAATATTGTTAAAATAAATGAAGTAGTGGATGTAATAGCGATTTTATTGTTAAAATAAGTGAAGTAGTGGATGTAAATTGTAATACTCCCCCCGTCTCATAATATGTTTCCTGTTTGTAAAAACACGTTTGCCAACGCACACTTTCAATCGTTAATATCTTGAATTTTGTATTAGTACTAAATATAAAAACTTCAATGTATTAAAGTACTCATAAATACGAATCCAACAAGATTACTCATGACTATATTTTATCTTATAAATTATACGTAAATTAGTAGTCAATCGCGTAAAATGAACAGTGTAAAAAGTCAAAACAGGAAACATAAACTGAGACGGAGGGAGTAGTGATTTTGTTGTTAAAATAAGTGAAGTAGTGGGTGTAATAGTGTAAAGTATTGTTAAAATAAGTGAAGTAGTGGGTGTAATAGTGTTAAAACTTAATATTTTTGGAATGTAAAGAAATGGATGGGACGGCCCAAAATAATAACTGTAAAGAATCCATTGGGACGGATGGAGTAATTTATAGCACTAAGAGTCTAAGATATATACTACTCCCTCCATCTCTTTAAACGTTTCCCGTTTGACTAAAAACACGGGTTTTAAGAAAATTGGTAATTAATATTATATTTTTAATGGAATAGTAGGTATTGAATATTGTTTTTAAGTAGTAGTGAGTATTGAATATTAGTTTTAAAGAGTAGTGGGTGGAGTAGTGGATATTGAATATAATTTTTAAAGAATAGTGGGTGGAGTAGTGGGTATTGAATATTGTTTTTAAAGAGTAGTGGGTGAGGTAGTGGGTATTAAATATTGTTTTTAAGGAGTAGTGGAAGGAGTAGTGAGTGTTGAATATTGTTTTTAAGTAGTAGTGGGTGGAGTAGTTGGTATTGAATATTGTTTTATATGTCTTAAAAAAAAAGGAGGAAAAGTATTTTGAATGTCCCGAAATAGTAAACAAGAAATGTTTTAAGAGAAGGAGGGAGTAGCACTAATGTTGTGGAATTGAATGGAATTAATGAAATTAAAAGAAAAAAATGGAGATTGATAGAAGATTTAGAAAAAAATGAATAGATACAAAATTCTATGATGAGAAATACGAAGAAATTGAATGTTAGGGAGAATGAAGTATTTCTTCCGTTAGTTTGAGTTCTAGTTCAAATGATTAAATGATTAGGAATGGAATGGATGGATGAATGAATATTTTAAACATTAACCTATTTAATAATTCAAATTTCATTCCATTCCTTTTCATTTCATTCACCTCAACCAAACACAACATAACAACCAAACACAAGGGGGTTAAAACAATGGGGAAAATAAATTATTTCGTCCTTCAACTTTATGCTGTTTTTGGTTTAGGTCCCTGAACTATGAAAAATAATATACGGATACCTAAACTTTTAAAATTTCTGATTGACATCCTTCCTTTCGCGGAATTAAGTGAAAATTTAACATGTTAATCTTCGAGTGATTATAAGAACATGGGTGGTGAAAGTTTTCAATTTCGAGTTCACTAACATATGCAAATCTGCAGATTTTAGTAAGTTTTTTTTCGTGTTCTTGAAATTAAAGTACAGATTTCTATATGTTAGTGAATTCGAAATCGAAAATTTTCACCACCCATGTTCTTATAATCACTCGAAGATTAACATATTAAATTTTCACTTCATTCCGCGAAAGGAAGGATGTCAATCAGAAATTTGAAAAGTTTAGGTATCTGTATATTATTTTTCATAGTTTAGGGACCTAAACCAAAAACAGCATAAAGTTGAAGGACAAAATAATTTATTATCCCAAAACAATGTCATGTAAGGGGGTGCTAATCAAGTTTGAAATCCCGTTATATTAAAATTTTAGTACTCCTTCCGTTCCATTTTACATGTCACTTTTGTAAAAGAACACACATTTTAAGGTAAAGGTTAGTTAAATACGGAATAAAATTTTCAACTAATACCCTTATTTAATACATTGAAAAATGAGAATAGAGTTAAGTTTAAAAAAGTCAAATTTTAGATATAATGAATGTAATGATAGTTTTGTAAAAGGGTTAAGTATCAAAGTGGTCACTGAAGTGGAAGCCAAATATCAATTTGTTCACCGATCTTTACGGGGTATCATTTGAATCATTAAAGCCATAATAAATATCAAACAAATACCTGTATATATGTACTTGTAAAGTAAAAGTAATTTTTGATCGAGTTCTACACATTTTTCTTAAATGCTACTATAATCAAATGAAAGATTATGAATTCCAGTATTTTTGATAATATATTTAGAATTAAAAAAATTTATTTACTATTTATTTTTAATTAAAAGAAGGAAAATGATAATAAAATTAAAAATAAATAGTAAATGAATTTTTAAAAATCTAAATATATTATCAGAAAAATTAGAATTATTTGCCTTTCGTTTGGTTATGGAAGCATTCAAGAAAAATGTGTAGAACTCAATGAAAAATTATTTTTACTTTTCGAGTACATTTTAAAGATATCCATTTGATATTTATTATGACTTTAATGATTCAAATGATACCCCGTAAAGATCGGTGAATGAATTGATATATGTCTTCCACTTCAGTGACCACTTTGATAGTTAACCCTTTTGTAAAATTACCTTTAAATTTGCATTGAAAAAAGAATACGAACATGTAATTTGGAACAAATTTATTTTTTAAAAAGGACATATATTTTGGGACGGAGGAAATATAAAATTATTTTTTTCATATCAAGTTTTAGTGAAAATTTATAATACATGTCTAATGTGTGATCTATAGTCATAGGATCAATAAATAAAATGAATTTTATGACACTAAGACAATGAAAACAAAAGTACGGAGTAAGAGTTACTCCCTCTGTTTCATAAAACCTTTCCTATTCGGAATGTCGGGACTGTTCATAACATGAGACAAATTACTAATTTATGCATAATTTATAAGACCAAATATAGTCGTGAGTGATCTTGTTGGATTCGTATTTATGAATACTTTAATATAGAAGTTTTTATATCAAAAACTAATACGAAATTAAAGATATTAACGATCAAAAAATATATTGGTAAATGTGTCCAAAATAAACAGGAAAGATTTTTAGGAACGGAGGGAGTACCATCATTGTTCACTTGATCTTTCTTCCTGTAGCTTCTTAGCAATAGTATTAAGGTTTCGTAACTGCATCTCATTCGTATGCAATAAGCTAAGCTAAGTAGAGGGGTGACTTGCTGTTAATCTGCTTATGTGGGTCCAATTATCCTGTTTGCTGACACATGTCTACCGGGATTTGCCGGTCAACCAATTAAGTGGGAAACCTCTCTCGCCAACCTGTTATCCAAGACCAATATACAAAACAAAACCCCAATTATACTTCGTATTCCTTTCACATTTCATTTTTTCACCCTTTATATAAACACACAAAAATACCATAACACTTCCTTCTTCTACTTAACTAAATCCATCTTCACTCTTCTCTCGTAAGCTAACTCAACAAAAAAAAAATTAGTGATCGAGGGTACTGAAATTTAAGTAATGGGGAATTCTTCGACATTTTATGATGAGTTGGGGTTCTCGTTTGCAAGCCTTTCGGATGGTGAGAAGAGGTTTTTGGACATGTTGGGTAGTGAAGAAATGTATAATCAGTCTGCATCTGTGTATGATCTGATGCAGCTTCCTATAGTGGAAGTGCAGCAGCAGCAACAACCACTTGCTTCCGCCGTAGCGGAAACAAGTGAAGTTGTTAACGATGCAGAGACACCCAACTCCCCGTCTATTTGTACTTCATCAACTCATGATGCAGTAAAAGATGATCAACAGAG
The DNA here is from genome assembly GCA_037693485.1 of Kitagawia praeruptora. Classification (NCBI taxonomy): domain Eukaryota; kingdom Viridiplantae; phylum Streptophyta; class Magnoliopsida; order Apiales; family Apiaceae; genus Kitagawia; species Kitagawia praeruptora. The sequence continues at coordinate 18,436,617 of CM075353.1, forward strand.
CAAAAGAAGTAATCAAGTTGGAAAGAACAAAAAAATGTAAGACTTTCTTTAAACCACAGCTTGCTTTATTTTACTTCTTTTAGTCATGGATTATGCCAGCTGCGAAACGAGCGAGGCTGAACTTACAGAAAATTAGTAAATTTCTTTATTTTAAATTTCGTTAGCTAAAATTTGGATCCATCAGTAAATTTTTTGTTACGAACCGTCTCAGTCGTGAGTCATTTTAAATCCTAGTTTCGCCATTTAGATATACACGCGTATTTATGATCTATTTGGTTAATGCAATTACGTACATGATCTGGTCACAGCTGTTAATTGAAGTTTTGTAATTATTTTTCTTAGTAAAATAGTGGACAGCTAGCTATATTGAATATGTTTTACTTGCATTTTTTCAGGCTAAAACCGGAGAAGAAGATCATCACAAAAAAGCAAAGGGAGCCGAGATTTGCGTTTATGACACAGACTGATATTGATCATTTGGATGATGGATATAGATGGAGGAAATATGGCCAAAAAGCAGTCAAAAATAGTCCTTTTCCAAGGTACTCACTCACTTTAATCCATGGATCTGTATAATATCTTTCAAATTATTCTATTTTGTAATCTACATACGGAGTATTTTTTTAAAAATCTGTTTTAGGCCATATAGACTTTTGATCATATGATGCCAAATTGTTTGTTAGATTTGTCATTAAAAAATAAAAAAAAGGTGGAGAAGACTATTACTTGTCAAACAGGGTTTATTTTTAATAAAAATAATTATTCACCTTCACATCCGGATATTTTGTTTTTGACATGATTCGAATATCGACATTCATAAAAGGGGCATGGAAAATTTAAAAGCACCTGCATGCATAAACAGTATTATGCCACTCTGAAGTACACTCTAAATTTTACCTACAATATTAATGTTGTGATTTGTAACTTTGTTCAGGAGCTACTATCGTTGCACTAGTACATCATGCGGTGTGTTGAAAAGAGTGGAAAGATCATCAACTGACCCTTCAATTGTTGTTACTACATATGAAGGCAACCACAACCATTTATGCCCCGTAGCACAACCTGGTGCTATCGGAATCTTACCAGATCCTTACTCATTTCGCGGTGATGCTTTGAGCACTCAGAAACAACTCCAGCAGCAGAACATTCAGCAACTACTCCAGCTGCAGCATCAACGTTACACCATTAGTCCAACATCTTTTTCGAACTCGAGAGCTACTAGTTACAGTCCTTTGGATGTTCCTAATTATGTTTCCGAAGAAACACAAATGTCGTTTTCTCCTTCGTCTTTGTTTCGAGATCAGGGGCTTCTCGAAGACATGGTGCCATCCCAAATGCAATTAGAGGAGAAGTAAGCTGCGTGCGCCAGAATAAAAAAGTAAATTTAGTTATAACCTTATAATATTTTGGAAATGGTATGCAACTAGTTCTTGTTAGTTACTGATATTTTAGTTTACCTTATTAGTCATTGCATATTCTTAGAGCTCTTTTGTAATTTGATCTTATTAACAACATTATAATATTCATGAAGTACCATCTAATTAACCGGTGTTAAATTTAATTTCTTTGTCATCTACTAGCTAGCTAGAGTATATGATTTGAAAACCCTCCGATGTTGTTTGACATAAGAACTAGACCGATACAATGCATTACTAGACTCCGTCCATACCTGCATACACAAGCCCAAGCCCAAGCCCATAAAAGCAAGTGCTATTTTAAATGAATCTATCGGAAAACATCCCTAGCATATATTCATGGTTGTAAAAATCGGTAATCGGTTGTGGTATCGATTTAAGATTAATCTGGTAATCGGGGATTAATCGGAATATTAATTGGATATAATAATAATATTTAATATATTAGTTTACAATTAAACATATTATTTTTAGTAAATTCATAGAATTGATGGGTGAAGGACAAGAATACCCATTTTTTATTATCCAGAACCCAAAATACCCACACGCGCGGAGGGGTGCCCAAATTACCCATCTGTCACGCCCCAGCACAAGGAGTATCGTGTGTCATGCCTAAGCCTGAAACGTAAGTCCACATGATACGCATATGGTGGTAGCACATCCTGACAAAACGCTCATGGCACAGACGTTTCATCACCAAAAACGCCACAAGCATAGGCGTAACACACGATACTCCGCTAATGAGGGCGTATCCTCAGAAATCAAAAAAAATAAAAGAAAACGCAGCAACTCTCTCTCCCTCATGCGATTCCAGGCGATTATCGAAGCAAGTCCGGCCAAGCTCCAACACTCGATCTCCTTGATTTTCCCATCATCTCATATATATCATTAGAATCGACTCTCGATCCTCTACAAGCCTATACTAAATTTATACAATTTCATATGCCGGATTCCGAATGCCTAATTTGAACCCTAATTCGCGGTTTTCTGGCAAGAGCTCGCAACTTCTCCGATTGGTGGTTTGTACGCCCCTGCGGGGCCAGAGAGAGATAGAGATGGGCAGAGACAGGGAGAGAGATGAGACGAGAGAGATGGGTTTGTGGTGGTGGTAGAGAGTAGTGCGAGAGAGAGTAATGCGAGAGAGATCGCCGGCGACTGGAGAACACAGATGAGATGACGATGAATAGTAACACATATGCGCCTTCCCAAACGGCGCATCCCGTAGGCATTTTGGTCGATGTTTCCGCATCTGGGCATTTTGGGCAGTGGTTAGGGAAAAAATGGGTATTTTGGGCATTATTTCAGAATTGATCAGATTTCAAAAATCGAATCGATTGGCTATCTTATAGAGAATTAATCGGTTAAATCAGGAATTTTTAGAACCAAGCATATATTCTGTCCCAATTTATTTATCTAGACTTTTTGTGACCCGACCGATACAATGCATTACTAGACTCCGTCCATACCTGCATACACAAGCCCAAGCCCATAAAAGCAAGCGATATTTTTAATGAATCTTTTTTTTTTTTGAACTTTTTAAATGAATCTATTGGAAAACATCCCTAACATATATTCTGTCCCAATTTATTTATCTTTGTGACCCAATTGACCATAAATTGAAAACAGGGTGATGTCCCTAAATAAAAGCTTTACAGAAAACATGTATGTATACATATTGTATATTTGAAAAGAACAGAAATGATATTTGTGATATTAAGTTGTTGAATGAATGTATCATACAGGTATTTATAAACACACAGGCCTCACTACATTCCCTCACTCTCAGTAACAAATTTTATCGCTTAAAGTAAAATACAAAACAACTAAGGACAGCTGTCACAATACTATTAGTTCCAAATACAACCAATAAGAGACTTGTTCACTTGAGAAAATAAAGCATGTTCCACACTGGCTTTATATTGTGTTTTGACATGTATAGATGCAGCCACAACAACTGTACTATCACTAGTCGTAATACTCCCCCCACAAACTGGTAATACACAAGGATTGTGTAATCCCAGTTTGGAACAGATTGACCAATGAGCTGCACCTCCCAATGCTTTAGTAAAAATATCAGCTAGCTGGTCCTTAGTAGAAATTTTCTGAGGTAAAATGATTCCAGCCTGAACCTTCTCGAGGATGAAATGACAATCAAGCTCGATATGTTTAGTTCGAGCATGTTGAACTGGATTATTGGCTATGTCAACTGCAGCATGCTAGATGATCCTCAGGGCTAGTAGAAATTTTGCCAGATCCCACAATGAAATTCATTAACTGATTGATTTGATTCTGCATCTGTGCAAGTTGATCAGCTGAAGAAGAAGTTGTAATAGCTGCAGTTGCTTGATTAGCTTTAGGCAATGGTCTAAACTGAGATGGAGAAGCTGGTTTCACAGTGTCAGAACTTGCAGATAACATATCCTTCTTCTTTTTCCAGTTTGGTGGATAACCAATGAGCTTATAACAATTCTCCCTTGTATGTCCATTGAAATTATAGAAAGAACACTTCAATGGGGTTCTCACCTAACCAGGACTAGTAGTTGATTTCTTAAAACCAGATGAAGCAGCTACAACAGTAGCATTACTCTGATTAGAAACAAAAACATTAGCAAGTGGACTAACTTCAGCTGGAACTCTTTGAAAACCTTGTCGTGCCTTCTCATCTTGCTTAACAAAGGCATATGCCTGAGAAACAGTAGGCAATGGATTCATCAAAAGAATTTGCCCACGAACAGTAGAATTACTATCATGAAGCCCCATTAAGAACTGGAGTAACTTCCTTTTCTGGTCTTGTTCAACCTGAACCTTATGAGCACCAGAAACACAATCCACACTTGGCTCAAGAACAGAGTATTCATCCCAAAGCCCTTTCAATTTATGAAAATACACTTCCACAGATTTATTGCCTTGTTCAAGACTATGAATATCTTTTAAAACCTGAAAAATCCTGTGTCCATTAACTCCAGAAAATCTCTCATGTAACTCCTTCCACACTTCACTAGCAGTAGTTACATAGTTTAATCCATCACTAATCTTTTCAGCAACAGAATTAAGAATCCAAGTGATGATTAGATCATTTACGCGTTCCCATTGAGCAAGCAATGGTGACTGAACATCAGGTTTTTCATAACTCCCATTGACAATCACAAATTTATTCCTAGCATTCAAAGCAATTTGCATAGATCTACTCCGTGGTGCATAGTTATCTGGACCTACTAACTTCTTAGCAATAAGCACCAAGCCTGGATGATCGTTATTATGTATGTAGAGTGGATGTGAATTATTATCAACAATGAGAACATTATACTGCGAATTAATATTCATATCCTGATCAATTTTATCATCTCCAGAAAGAACATCTTCTTCATTTCCACAATCAGTATGTGATATAGAATTAACAACTCGACTAGATCCAGCTTCTTGAACTACATTAGCATAACTATTTCGCAACATGACTGATCAAGCTAATTTCATCAACAAAAATGCCTCAATCAATGATAACCAAACCGGAAATTCAAATCAGATGGCACACAATCTCAATTGATGCAAAAAATCAACAGAAATTCATAACAAACTGAAGATTGAACAGGAAAACCTGAAAATTAGGGTTTGATATCGATCTCAATCAACACAAACTCTACAGGAAACTGAGAAATCAACAATCGACGACGAGACGACGACGACGTGCAGACGATGAACACTCCGACGATACAAAAAAATGACGTGAAGACGTAGAGATCAAAGATCAGTCATGATAGCTCTGATACCATAAAAGCTTTATAGAAAACATGTATGTATACATATTGTATATTTGGAAAGAACAGAAATGATATTTGTGATATTAAGTTGTTGAATGAATGTATCATACAAGTATTTATAAACACACAGGCCTCACTACATTCCCTCACTCTTATTACGACTAGTGATAGTACAGTTGCTGTGGCTGCATCTATACATGTCAAAACGCAATATAAAGCCAGTGTGGAACGTGCTTTATTTTCTCAAGTGAACAAGTCTCTTATTGGTTGTATTTGGAACTAATAGTATTGTGATAGCTGTCCTTAGTTGTTTTGTATTTTACTTTAAGCGGTAAAGTTTGTTACTGAGAGTGAGGGAATGTAGTGAGGCATGTGTGTTTATAAATACCTGTATGATACATTCATTCAACAACTTAATATCACAAATATCATTTCTGTTCTTTCCAAATATACAATATGTATACATACATGTTTTCTGTAAAGCTTTTACTAAATATCTATATATCAAAATATTTGGTCCAAAATATCCATTTTCATTCGGGGTGATCCTAAATACCCATGAGACATGCACGTGGGAGAGGAGTATCAAAACACGCATGTGGGAGAGGAGCGTTCTTCACAAATTGCAATCTGTGGGGTGTGAATACTGCTTGGATCACGCATGTGAATGCGTGATGGCAGACACACATGTTGAACATGTGTGTCCAAGGCACTGTTCAAATTCCTTACGACCATACCAAAATCAAAAGCCATATGTTCACTAAATAAAGTTGCATTGACTTTTACCTTTATATAATCTATCTATGGTTTAACCCAAGATAGCTCCGTCACCTTCAACTCTTAATTGGACTAGAGCCTCCACTGAATGACCTTGGGCATCCTTCCATTGATCAAGGTACTGTTTTGCCAAAGCTAACACACTATTCATTGAACTCTATTTTTGGTTCCAGTGCTTTTTATCGCTCCCCAGATGGCCCAACAAATCGTTACCATAAGAGCCCGTCTGTCAACACTACTGTTGTTAAACACTTCCTCCAACCACACATGAAAGTCACTTATCGAACCTTGCTGGAAATCTGGAACCGTTCTTTGCCAACACTGAGTTGATAAAATACAAGACACCATGGTGTGCATAATCGTTTCATTCTCTCCACTACACACTAGACAGATTCGAATAACTGGGACCTGTTTTTGAGCTAACATAGACATTATCGGCAAACAAAATGTCAAAGCTCTCCATACCAGATTTAAGACCTTAGGCGGGGCAAGCCACCGCCTTGAGTAAGGTTCTAGACTCCTTCCTTGTAGGAGTATATTTCCTTATTAAATTGGATGCCTTGGAGGCTAAGTCAGCCAGGAGTAATATCCTTATTTGACTCTTATTGCTGAGCTATTTATTACCATTAATATTAATTACGAAATTAATATTAAATTAGGGCTTTTGACCTCATCAATGGGCCCCATGTTTGGACCATGCTGGGTCTAATTAATGCCACATTAAATGTGTCTTTAGGACTTACTTTCAGCCCATATCATTTGCCCCCCAACTTCTAGGAAAACTGACCAGGTTTTCCTTGAAGTTTTAACTGCCTTATTCGAGACTTGGGTCAGGGTTTATTGCAAATATTTTCAACAATATCGTCTTAATGTAAAGTGTGGAGCGACCGACACGTTTACGTCGATGTCAAACGACACTAAACGGTGTTAAATGGCACTGAACAGCATTAATCAGCCTTAAACAACGTTTAAGCAGTGTTAAACGACGTTAAACGCCATAAAACGGCACTAAACGGTGCTAATCGGCACTAAAAGGTGCTTAAACGACACTAAACAGCGCTAATCGACACTAAACGGTGCTTAAGCGGCACTAAACAGCGCTAATCGGCACTAAATGGCGCTACTCAGCCTTAAACGACGTTTAAACAATGTTAAACGACATTGAATGGCATAAAACAACGCTAATCTTAATTTCAGCTTCCGCTTGGTTATCATGTTCAAGACAACCTCAACATCGACATTTACCGTCGATACGGGAAACAAAAAACTCGAAAACTCGCGCTGGCGATCAATGTTAGTCGGCCGGAGCCTTCCGTTGGAGCCCGGTCGGCCGGTTCTCGGTCGGCTGGGCGAAACCTCGTGTTGACGATCAAGGTCAGTCGGCCGGAGCTCCCCCGGTGCCTCAGTTGGTCGTGTTTCGATCGGCCGGAGCCCTCCTCGGGAGCTCGATTGGAGGTAGACAGACTTGTTGGCCATCAAGGCTTAATTTTTGTGTCGGGATTTGGGATTCAAGATTTTAAGTATGGAATGACAAAGGACCTCTTATCTCAACACTCTCTCACTAACAGTTTCTATGTCTTCAAGGCATTATCAGGGAGCCAACCAGTCTCAAGATGAGCTTTGATAGGGTCTATCCTTCAGCTTCCTTCATCAATCGCTGCTACCAACTTAGAGTTGATGGTCGGGGCCTTCAAGACCTGGAAGTAACCACTCCCTGCATAATTCTCTATCTCAGAAGAAGCGAATTTAGACAGGGCATCGGCCTTAACGTTCTCATTTCTTGGAATATGCTCCACATAACACTCATCAAACTGAGTCGTAGCAGCTTTCACAACTCGCAAATACTTTGCCATAGTTTCATGCTTGGCCTCAAATTCACCATTCACTTGCGATACTACAAGTCTTGAATCCCCATAAACTTTGAGATTATTGACCCTCATGATTCTGGCCAAGCCCAACCCGGCTATCAAGGCTTCATACTCAGCTTCGCTATTGGTTGTCGGAAAATCCAACTTCAAAGCATACTCAACTGTGAACCCATCGGGGCTTTGCAAGACTAAACCTGCACCGCTAGATTTTGTTTTTTATGCTCCATTAAAATAGAGCACCCAATATTCCTTCTGATCAGGTACAAGCTCCTCATCTTTTTCTTCACTCCCATGGGTGGTTACTATATCTTGCCCCCGACTTCTTGGTTGTTAAAGGTACATTCAACCACGAAGTCAGCTAATGCCTGAGCCTTGATGGTTGTTCGAGGCTTATACGTGATGTCAAATTCTCCAATTTCAATTGCCCACTTAATCAACCTTCCACTGGCCTTCGGGCTATGTAATATGTTCCTCAATTGCTGGTCTCTTAGCTTCCTCGAGGCTGTTATCAATGCCAAAGGAAACTTCTCAATGGTTGAGTAATTCAACTCAGCCCCATGCAACACCTTGCTCACGTAGTAGATGGGTTTCTGAACCTTTTTTCTTATCGAACGAGGACGACACTCAATGCTTGTTCAGATATCGCCAGGTATAGATAAAGAGTTTCCCCAGGACTAGGTTTGGCCAACAACGGGGCTTCAGCCATGTACTTCTTCAACTGTTCAAAGGCCTCTTGGCTCTCAGGAGTTCACTCAAAAATTTTCACCTTCTTCAGTGCCTGAAAGAAAGGCAAGCATTTGTCACCAGACTAGGAGATAAATCTCCTCAGGGCTGTAACTTGGCCCGTTAACTTCTGTACATCCCGTATAGAGCGGGGCGGTTCTATATCCAGAGTCGCTTTGATCTTATCAGGGTTGGCCTCTATGCCTCTTTTCGAAACCATCAGACCCAAAAATTTTCCTGATCCAACGCCAAAAGCACACTTGGCTGGATTCAACATCATCTTGTGGTGCCTCAGCACTTCAAATGCCTCTCTGAGGTGCTTAATGTGGTCAGCCGTAAATAGGCTCTTGACTAACATGTCGTCGACATAGACCTCCATGGTTTTCCCAATCAGATGGGCGAATATCTTATTCACCAGTCGTTGGTAAGTAACTCCTGCATTCTTTAGACCGAAAGCCATAACAAGATAATAGAAAATACCAAAGTCAATTATGAAAGATACCTTTGGAATATCATCCTTATGCATCTTAATCTGATTGTAGCCACTAAACCCATCCATGAAGCTCAACATCTCATGTCCAGCTTTGGCATCTATCAATGTGTCTATCCTCGACAGGGGAAAACAATCCTTTGGACATGCATCATTCAAATCAGTGAAGTCTATACACATCCTCCACTTCCAATTAGCCTTCTTGACCATCACAGGTTAGCCAACCATTCAGGGAACTGAATCTCTTCAATAAAACCAGCTTCCAAGAGCTTATCAACCTCTTGCTTAATGGCCTCTTGCTTCTCAGGAGCAAAATTCCTCTTCTTCTGCTTTATTGTCTTTCGGTTGGGATCGACATTCAATCTGTGAGTTAAAAGTTAGGGATCAATCCCTGGCATATCAGCTGATGTCCAAGCAAACACATCACTGTTCTCTTGTAAAAATGCTGTCAACTTGCCCTTCAAGGGTTTTTATTTATGCATTTGTTTGTTTCCCTTCGCGTATTCTCTTATTTTCGGTACTTGGGTCATCTTTGACTTACACACATCAGGTGCTTGGTACATAAATAAAATCACATAATCAATGAATGGAAAACAAACTTGCATTGATAACTTGAAGTGGGTTCAACCCTTACATAGAGTACTACTCTCCTACTCGGAGCAACATGCTCTACAATGGCCTGGTTTCAATGAACCTTATTTCTACTTCTACTAGATAAATATGAAGCTAAGTCCGACTAGGATAACTTGAACCCTTCGGGGCTTTGCAAGACTAGGCCTGCACCATTTGTTTTTGTTTTTGATGCTCCATCAAAATAGAGCACCCACCACTCCTTCTGGTCTCTTCATTCTTATTCTGAGGTTCACTTCCTACTTGGGGTAATATTTCTTGCCCCCTACTTCTTGGTTGCAAATGGTACATTCAACCACAAAGTTAGTTAACGCCTTAGCCTCAATGGTTGTCCGAGGCTTCTGTGTGATGTCCTCTCCTGACCTTTCTTGGTGTTCCTTACCACTGCGGACATTCATGTCTTCAATCGGAAGGATCTGCCCCCCGACTCCATCAGGCCTTAACGAGGCTACATAAAGATTCGTGCCATCTTTTGATCACCTTTATGTTCTCCAACACCATTCCTGGTTGGGAACTTGATCTTCATATGATAAGTTGAGGCAACAACCTTGAATGCATGAAGTCCAGTCCTTCCGAGGATAGCGTTGTAAGTTGAAACCGCCTTGATTACCATGAATTTCAACATCTGGGTGGCCTCCTTGGGCTCCTGTCCAATAGTTACAGGCAACTGAATAGTCCCTTCAACTTTGGATTCTACTCCATTAAATCCATATATAGGCATGTTATTAGGGGTCAACTGAGAATCATTGTACCCCATCTTCACAAATGCATCATGAAACAGAATGTCAACGGAAGCTCCATTGTCTATCAAGACTCGCTTCACCTCTGAGTTTCCAATCACAGAAGTTATGACCAACGGGTCGTCATGGGGGAACTTTACCCCTTCCAAGTCTGAGTCATCTAAACCAACCATTACTTCAATCTTTGCACGCTTTGGTGCCTCTCCAACAATATGCATCACCTCTCGGGCATAAGCCTTCTGAGAGTTCCTAGTTGTCCCGGTCGTAGTCGGGCCTCCTGAGATCATGTTGATTACTGGCCCTCGGGGCTGTGGGTTGCGATCTTGATCATCATCCCTTCTATTATAATATCTTATTTGATTACCATGATCTTCACCCTTAGTGAAGTGGTTCAGTTTCCCTCTAAGAATCAAAAACTCGATCTCATCTTTGAGTTGCTTGCAATCATCAGTGTCATGCCTCACATCTCTATGAAATATGCAATACTGATTCTTGTTTCTCTTTGCGGGATCACCCCTAAGTGGCTTCGGCCATCGGAAATCCTTATCCTTCTCAATGTCCAACAAGATTCGACTCCTAGGAGTATTCAACCTTGCATACTCAGTGAACCTTGGTCCTTGGTTCTTCTTAGGGGCAGAGTCGGAGTCCTCGCTAGTTCGGGGATACTTGTCCCTAGCATCATACTCCTGGTCATCATTCTCATGGTCTTGCTTTCGCTTCTTGGAGTCGTTGTTACCTCATCTTCCACATACTATGGCTTCTTTCTTCATACTATCCTCAGCTTTAATATACCTGTCAGCCCTTCGTTGGAGTTCAGCCATACTCTCAGGAGGATGCTTTGCTAATGACCTTTTGAAGAAGAGGTCAGTGGTTCCATGCTCCAAGGCCACCATGGCTATCTTATTTTCTAAGTTAGTAATATTTAGTGTCTCCTTAGTAAATCTCTTAAGGTAATCCCTCAGATTTTCGTTCTTTCCTTATACCACATACATAAGAGATTCGGAGATTTTCTCATGAACTCTTTCGCTAATGAATTGGCTGACAAAAGCGGCACTCAAATCCTTAAAAGAGCCAACATAATTTGCAGGCAACCAGCTATACCATCTTTGAGCCATGCCCGACAGAGTTTGAGGGAATGCCCTACACTTTAGGGCATCACTTGCAGGCTGCAGTAGCAGTGCGTTAGAGAACGTCCTAACGTGGTTCGCGGGATCACCCGTTCCATCATAAGCCTTAATTGTCGGCATCTTGAACTTCTTTGAGATACGAGCATTCATCACCTCCTCAGTAAACGGGGATGTGGGATCATCAGGATCCCCAAGTGGCATCAGATCCTTGGGGTTGCTTTTGGGGGTTTTCACCCTTGTTGTTCTTCCAGTTGGAGCGTCAGCCCTTCTCTGTCTTCTTGAAGACCTCTCTAAGTCTATAATGGGAATCCTTCCTGAGGTTGGAGGAGGTTGAGTTTGATTCAACCTAGCTTATTCTCTTGTAATATCGTCCTTTAACCTTAAAATCTCGGCCTCATGAGCCTTGATTCTCTCAGCAGCTGTCAAAGGGGGTCCATCATGGACAGTTTGTGTCCTCCTTCGAGGTTCTCTACTAGCGTGTCACCTTCTTGGGGCTTCATCGCGATCATCATCATCAGACGATGAATCATCAGTATAGGGACCAGAACAGTCATCATACTCTCGATCTCGAATCTGCAAGGCATGGCCACTTGGTCCAACACCTTGAGTAGTGGGAGGGTAGTAAGGCAGACCATATATCGGGTTGGTATTCATGGGGAGATCCGTAGTATGGATCTGTACCTCTGGTGGTAAGGGATGATTAGGATTAACCAGAGGAGAAACCATCATCTGAAGAGAGTTGGTTTCTCGACTTGGGTGGATGACCATAGGTAATGTTCTCTCAGCATGGGGATTCATCCCTGGAGATTGAGAAACTTGAGTTTGAGTGATCGCCCCTGTTGTTGGGGGTACTTGCTCAGTGACAGGCGGAGCAGATCTTAGAGGTAGGGTGTCAGTAGAGGTCGGTACTGTTCTTCGTGTGGTTACCATGGTTGATGTTGTTTTCCCACAGACGACGCCAAATGTTGTGGAATAAAAACTAGGTTATCGAATTGCGGCTAGGGTTTGTGTGTATTCAATGCAAAGGGGTTGGTGAGCTTCAAGCTTTAATGGTTGTTTCCGTGTTTCGAGACTGATCGGTCCTCACAGAATGCCTACGTATCTCGTTATTGAGAATCAAGCCAAAAACGTAGTTCTAGGTGATGATGCCCTCGAGGCTATGTAGGTGAGAGCTCACCTAGGACGCAGTGGTTTGCATGTCCTTATTCGAGGATTAAGCCAAAACGTAGTTCTGATAATGAGGGGTCAGACCCTTATATAGGCTGTAGGAGCCTTAGAATTATGGTAGGATTCGGATACTTGGTGGGCAAGCCACCGCCTTGAGGAAGGTTCTAGACTCCTTCCTTGTAGGAGTCTATTTCCTTATTAAATTGGATGCCTTGGAGGCTAAGGCAGGCAGGAGTAATATCATTATTTAACTCTTATGGCTGAGCTATTTATTACCCTTAATATTAATTACGAAATAAATATTAAATTAGGGCTTTTGACCTCATCAATGGGCCCCATGTTTGGACCATGCTGGGTCTAATTAATGCCACATTAAATGTGTCTTTAGGACTTACTTTCAGCCCATATCACTTACCAATATTTATTAGGGTAAAGTCAGTTAATACCCATTTTTAGGCTGTGATAATGAAAATACCAATAATCGGTACTGTGTGTGAAAAATACCAGATCAAATACGCATTTAATAGTTGGGTAATCAATTTATACAAGATACGCATTTATCACAGGAGTAATAGACCTCTGTTACCCATTTGCCAAATGGGTAATAGAGCTGTTACCCATTTGGCAAATGGGTAACAGGGGTTTGTTACCCCCTTGATAAATGCGTTACACCCTTGCAGATTCACTATTATTCATGTTACCAATCACCAAATGCGTATCAGTTGTTAACCAATCACCAAATGCGTATTGAAATTGTTATTTTTAAGAATCCTTCCCAAAAAATGTTATTTTCATCATTTTTATCCAAAAACCTGTTATTTTTAACATTCTTTCTATTTATTAAACAGATGCCAATGAATATACTAAGCTTAATAAAATAACAAAAAAAAAATTCCAGTTACTATGACGAGTAGCATTTCAGTTTGCAAGATATCAGATAAATCCAGTCCTTCTAAAACTTTTAGCAGATCCCATGCAAAACTCATAATCTTGTTAACGGCTCCTTAACTCTTTTTAATAATAAAACTTACTGTAAATAGAATTATAGAAATGATATTTCCAGTTAATTTTTTACAGAATTATATCTATAACATATATACTTTTTACATTCACAATTTGTAACATATACTTTAATATAATATGGCTCTATAATATGATATAAATAGTTTTGAAAAAAAAAAGCTTAAAAAATAACATTTTCTTAGATTAGAGAAAAGATTTTGGGTGTGTACAGTGTATATATAATAAAATCAATGTGTTAGAAGATTATTGTTACGGTTAATCCCCACAGCTTTAGCAGCAGCTTCATCGTATCCTTTCTCCAACAAAAATTAGTACTACATATCATATAGATTTTAAGAAATTGTCTACTGTTTTCTCTTACCAGTTACTTCAAATTATCCCCTTCATACTAAAATTGAGAATCAATTTATTCTGTCGCAACTACCCTGTCCCCTTGTAGTGAGGTGCATGAACTATGATAAAATTGATCTTAGTACTGTTAGAGTTTTTGAGTAGTGACAGAGAAACATTCTCTTCTAGAATTAAGAAATGGCCAGAGTGATCAAATAGAGTTCTATCAGAACTGAATGTTTCCAGAGCTCAAATATATTTTGCAGAAGGCAGGTAAATGCACATGGCATTAGGTAAATTGTTAGAGCCTGCATGTCATTGCATTGTGTTTTACAACTGCCTGACTTCTTCTAAGCCTTGAATAGTTCTTCTATTAACCACTCCTTTTGGTACATTTGCAGACCCCATCTCCTCTGAACTACCCAGAATCTTGTTCTCTATATAAGATTATACAGAAGTTTTCATAAACTATGTACTCGTAGACTTGTAGTTTTGTTAAAGTTGTCGCGAAATGGCAATGCATTTGAATGCATATTTATTGTTCATCACAATCAACCTCTCACTAGCATTTGCTTTTAAAAATTTGACGAACATATCGAATGAAGCTTGTGTAGGTGATGTTACTGTTACATTAAGCTTTGGGGTGTACAAAGATAGTTGCCCTGAAGCTGAAGCGATTGTATACTCGTGGGTTGATAAGGCAATGACTGATGACCCCCGAATGGCAGCATCGTTACTTCGTCTGCATTTTCATGACTGCATAGTTAATGCAAGTCCTCATTTCAACTTAATTTTCTTGTTTCTCTATCTCTTTTAATTATATATATGTACAGCACATTGGTCGTGCATAATCTTCGTAAATTTTGAATGTTTTGCAGGGATGTGATGCATCCGTGCTATTGGACGACACACCTAACTTTGCTGGAGAAAAGACTGCAGCGCCAAATGCGAACTCGTTAAGAGGATTTGAGCTAATTGACGCCATAAAATCTGATATAGAATCGCTATGCCCTGGAGTTGTTTCCTGCGCTGACATTCTTACCATTGCGGCCAGAGACTCGGTAGTTCTGGTATAGCTATGTTCTGTTTCATGCACAATATAGCTTACAAGTAGTATAAAAAGTTTTTACGATGTTGTACTAGATAAGATCTTATAAAAGAGTGGTAATTAATTGGTTTCCAATTTGTAGTCTGGTGGGCCTGGTTGGCAAGTTGAAACTGGTAGAATGGACAGTTTATCTGCTAGCAAAACCGCAGCAAACAATGACATTCCAGCCCCAAATTCCGATGTTCAGACACTTGTGTCCAAGTTTCAAGCAGCTGGGCTTGACCTTAATGACATGGTCACCCTCTCTGGTAAGGAAATGTTAGCTTAATCCAAATCGGTTCTTAATTACTGCTAGGAAGATAACTATCTTTTTCTTGATGTCTTGGAGCAGGAGCACACACAATGGGCAAAGCTAGGTGCACAACATTTATCTCGAGGCTAAATGGGAGTACTGAGAGTTCAAGTGCAAACGGTCCAGATGTTAACTTGGACTTCATTTCATCACTCCAGCAATTGTGCTTGGCACCCGACGCAAATGCAGCTTTAGCACAGCTAGACCTTGTCACGCCATCTACATTCGATAATCAGTATTTCGTTAATTTGATTTCTGGTGAAGGCTTGCTTACGTCTGACCAAGTGCTGGTGACAGGAGATGAGCAGACGCATAAACTAGTCAGGTTATATGCGGATGATCAAGATATCTTTTTCGAGGAATTCAGAAGATCAATGATAAGAATGGGAAGACTACAAGCAGCTGGTAATAAAGGTGAAATTCGCAAGAACTGCAGGGCAATCAACTGACAAACTGATTGACTAATAATGTTTAGCAACCGGTGTTTGCTGAAAGTGTAATATTAGAATTGGTGATTGTATTAGCTTACCCAGCTACATAGTGCTCCTGTGTTAGGTACATTATGCTTCGTCTCAAGATTTGTAGGCATTTACTTTATATACTCATATTAACAAACTAGCTATAAATACTAAAACAAACCAAAATATGGAAACATGTAAAAGAAATAATAATATTGAACCGTAAATAAATAATGTAATACCGAACCAAACTGAAAATCTAGGAACAGTTTAAATTTGACATTAACATTAATTCAATTCCATTTATATAGCAGCCAGTGGAATCTGTAAGCATAACCATTGAAAAGTTTCACCATTTACATCAAAAAGAGCATCCTCTTGCTATGAAGATGACTAATACCATAGACTTTAGAAGAAAAAAGGTAATACCTGCCTAATAGAGTTATAATACTTCACCATAATGTCAATTATAGATATATAATATGAATATCTCCGTGCTACATAAAGTAAGACCCACAGTCTTCATCATAGTGATACTGATGGTCTTCATCCTCCACGGATGCAATGTCATCATCAGATGAATACTGTGTGCCCAAGGTAGGAGCAGTAGTAACACAAGAAACAGCGTGGCCAGCATATGTTCCTTGATTTGTGTTCCTACAAAAAAACGATTGATTAATTCGTCGAAACAGGGATATGTAAAGATGATACGATAATGCTGCAAAGCTGACAAGAAGCAAACAAATTATAAAACATCATGTAGGTATCAAGCATTTTAAATGCAGTAACTTGTGCGCGAAACCTGGATCTCAAACAAAACATCATCGTTTAAAGTAACAGGCATTATTACGTTATCTTTGAAATTACTACATAACATATGACAATCTAAATTAAGAGAGAAGAGGTAATAGCATGAGCTGGCTAGTTATAATAAGAGAATATATGGCAACATATCATCACTTAAACTCATACTCAACATTTATAATATATTTTTCTCTGTTATATACCTTATTCATGTTCTGTTTGATCGTGAAAAGGCCAAGGCTATCCTAACTACTAACTGGCAAGGAGCACAGAGCTAAAAAACTGATACAGCCACACACAGGTCTCCTAAAGTAAAAATAAAAATAAAAAACAGAGTATCTATTGTCAAGGTCTGTAGGCTGCAAGAATAAAGTTGGGTTCTACAAGCCAGACATTTAGCTGTAATGAAAAACAGATAGTTCAACTCAACTCTTTGTTGCATAAAAAGAAATTACAAGTTCTCTGTTAAGATACTTACGAAATCTTTTTAGGATAGGGGAGAGAACATAGTAGTGTTTAGTAGAAAAATTTCCACACATGTCATAATATATTCATCAATGGTATTAACCAACAAAAAAAACAAATTACGGACTAAACAAAGGGAAAACAAATTCTCAGTTTTCTCAATACACATATATATTAAGAATGCCAGTCATAAAATATAGTTCTCTGAATGTAAGAAGATAAAAAAACATGATACATTCTTATTGCTTATTCCAAGTGAAAATGTATAGTTTAAAAAGCAAGAGGTGCATGGAAAAGGACAAGCATAAGATGTGAAACTAACATTTCCGATTTTGCATTGACACTAACTACTCTACAAGTTCACTAAATTCCTTATATTAAACTAAGATCAAAATTCACTCTTGCAACAAATCCAAAAATTTCGCAAACACAACACTACAATCCTTCTAAACAGAAAATAAAATCCGAATCCACCGGCAAAATGTAAATAAATTCTTCAACATTAAATAAATAACTCTACGGATCAGACATCGAAAATGATTATTCCATAAATAGAACTCTACTAATATTCGTCAACATTAATCAAACAAAACTTCAACTATCATCATCTCACATATTATGTAAAACTTCGAAACAGACCTATATCAAAAATGCATCCAAAATAAAATGTGTTCGCACATTAACAAAACAATCATAACGAACACGAAAATAACAAGCTACATTCGTAAACAAAAATGCAATTAAAAGAAATGTGTTTGTAACACATT
Source organism: Kitagawia praeruptora (assembly GCA_037693485.1). Taxonomy (NCBI): domain Eukaryota; kingdom Viridiplantae; phylum Streptophyta; class Magnoliopsida; order Apiales; family Apiaceae; genus Kitagawia; species Kitagawia praeruptora. The sequence continues at coordinate 18,454,559 of CM075353.1, forward strand.
AATAAACAAGCTAGCAAAACGAGCGAATTAATTACCTTTTTTTTTTTTACGAACACGTAAATAACAAGTTACGTAAAACCCTAACATAACACAATCACACATCAAAAACAGGTAATATACATAAAACAAGTATAAAAATCGAAATGAATGGATATACCTATAGCTATCCCAGTCCCAAGCATCGAGATCTCTCCCTAAACAAAACGAAACAAAAGCATCAACACAAGCATACACAACTTGCTTATGACTCAACAAACTCACATTCCAATTACTCCTCCCAATCTCCTCAGGCTTATCCAAACCGTACATTCCTAATATCATCTCCGCCAATCTCTCCATCGAAACTTGCACACCTATACCTCTCTTCTCCGCCGCCACGTGGCGAACATCGATCAGCCGATCGACGTCAATCTCGTGAGCCGATCGCGAAAGCATCTCGCGATCGCGGCTGTTCCAAACGCCGACAAAAGTGATGGAAGGATTGGATAAGAAGCGGCGGAGACAGAGAGGGATACGAGAAGTGTAGCGGAGTTGGAGAATGAGACAGAAGCGGCCGACGCAGAGCTGGAGAGTTGAGGCGGTGGAGGTGTTTTCGCGCCATTGTACGCCGAGGCCGACGACGAGGCGGCGGTTGATGAGGTGGTGGTAGAAGGAGGAGTGGATTTTGTGGAGCCAGAAGCGGACGACGGCCGGAGTGGAGGTGACGGTGGTGAGGATGGTGCGGTTTTGGCAGTTCACGGCGAAGGAGCGGCGGCGGTAGCGGCGGTCGCAGAAAGTCGGTTTGATACTGACGTTACGCATTCTGTGAGAGAGATCGTAAAATATACAGGGAGAGAGAGGAGGGAGAGAGATTGTAAAATATATAGGGAGAGAGAGGGAGAGAGAGAGGGGGGGGAAGAGAGAGATTGATGGATTGATGTGGAGAGGAAATGGTGTGGACTTGTGTGTAAATGTGGTGGTGTAGGTCTGTACTCTGTAGGAGTAGTAGTGTTAATAGAATAATAGTAGTGCCTGTATAATAGGGGTGTTTGTATGTCACTTTATGTGTGTGTGTGTATTTTTGGTATGGATATACTCCGTATATCAAGGGCGTGGTGGGGCCTGACGTTATGGAATGGGATTAGCAGCCCGTTTGTCAACATATGCGGGAAGGAAAAAACAGCCTTAATGTTATAATGTATTCCCTACTGGATAACAATAAATGAGCTAATAATACTTGAACAATAGATGGAGATAGAGAATAGAACTTGGTGCAATTTTATTTCTTTCAGTACTGATCCTATTTATAGCAAAAGATTAGACCACAAATGTTGACAAAAATGACAATCATCATGATCATCATAAAACACGTTTTACAACACTCCCCTTTGATTGTCATTTAGTATGGATCATGGATTGCCTCGTTAAAACCTTATCAAAGAAAAACCCACTGGGATAAAAACTTTGATTAAGGAAAAAGAGTACAATCTCCCCTTGGAAGAAATCAATCACTCACTCAAGTTTTGTTGCAACATATCCTTGAGTCGACGCATTCCAATGTTATGTCGTAGTTTCCCGAAGGTTGAATTCGGTAATGATTTTGTGAATAAGTCTGCAAGGTTGTCAAATGATCGAATTTGTTGTACATCAATTTCACCATTCTTTTGTAGTTCATGAGTGTAAAAGAATTTTGGCAGGATGTGTTTCGTTCGATCTCCTTTGATATAACCTTCCTTGAGTTGTTTAATACAAGCTGAGTTGTCTTCGAACATAACAGTAGGACTATCTGAAATACTTGATAAGCCACATGATTCTCGAATATGTTGAATGATAGATCGTAACCAAAAACATTCTCTGCTTGCTTCATGAATTGCAAGTAACTCTGCATGATTAGATGAAGTTGCCGCCATAGTCTGTTTTGTAGATTTCCAAGAAATAGCAGTGCCACAATATGTAAATAAATAACCAGTTTGTGATCGCCCAAAATGAGGATCTGACATGTACCCAGCATCCGCATATCCAATCAACTGCGATTTTGAATTGTTTGGAAAGAATAGTCCAAGATCAATTGTTCCACGAAGATATCTGAATATATGTTTGATCCCATCCCAATGCCTTTTAGTTGGATCAGAACTGAATCTCGCCAACAGGTTCACAGCAAATGCAATATCAGGTCGTGTGTTATTTGCAAGATACATAAGAGCTCCAATTGCACTAAGATATGGAACTTCAGGTCCAAGTGCATCTTCATCTTCTTTTCTAGGACGGAAAGGATCCTTCTCAACTTCTAGTGACCGAACAACCATTGGTGTAGTTAGTGGATGAGCTTTGTCCATGTAGAACCGATCAAGAACTTTTTCTGTGTAGGTTGACTGATGAATAAATATGCCTGAAGATAAGTGTTCCACCTGTATACCTAAACAAAATCTTGTCTTTCCAAGATCTTTCATTTCAAACTCATTTTTCAAATAGTTAGCAGTGTTATTAATATCTTCAGAAGTACCTACAATATTCAAATCATCCACATATACTGCAATAATAACAAAACCAGATTGTGACCTTTTGATAAACACACACGGACACACTTGATTATTTATATACCCATCATTCAATAAATATTCACTAAGCCTGTTGTACCACATACGACCAGATTGTTTCAAACCATATAATGATCGTTGCAATTTAACTGAGTATAAATGTCGAGGCTTAGTTTCCTCTAATTTTAATCCTTCAGGGATTTTCATATAAATATCACTATCAAGTGATCCATAAAGGTAGGCTGTCACAACATCCATGAGACGTGTTTCCAATCTTTCCATACAAGCCATACTCATCAGAAAACGAAAAGTAACTCCATCCATTACAGGAGAGTAAGTTTCCTGGTAATCAAAACCAGGCCTTTGAGAGAATCCCTGGGCTACCAGCCGGGCCTTATATCTTACAATTTCATTTCTCTCATTTCATTTTCGTACAAACACCCATCTATTCCCGACGGGGATTATACCGGCTGGTGTTTGGACTGCAGGTCCAAAAACATTTCTCTTGCGCAAGGATTGCAATTCTTCCTGAATTGCAATTTTCCATTTTGGCCAATCATCTCTTTGTCGACATTCTACCACACTTTGTGGTTCAGGATCGGAGTTCATAATAATATCACATGCTACGGAAAAAGCATATATATCATCAACCTCGGTACTCACACGATCCAGTAATTTTCCATTATGTACATAATTCATTGAGATCTCATAATTTTCAGGTACCTTTGCTTCTATGGAAGCATGTGCCACTTCAGGGACAATATCATCTTCTAGAGGTAATACCACTTCAGGTGGTTTTGTCACCGCCACTTCAGAGGCTTGAACCTCTTCAGGAGGTGATACCACTTCTGGGGTATTTGATGTAGTTACTTCAGGAACATTTGCCATTTCAGGTGCAGGTCCATTCAATTTCCGTTTTCGTGGTATAACATCTTTTGCACCAATTGGTCTACCACGCTTCTGGCGTGGTTTTGAATCACCAACCAATTCTTCAGGAATTGATTTATGAATAGGGATTTCAACCCTGGCTGGAGCATTAACAGCGGGTATATGCGATTTTATAATAAGTCTAGAATCAGTAAAAGCGTCTGGCATTTGATTAGCAATATTTTGCATATGAATGATCCTTAAAACCTCAGTTTTACATTGTTTAGTACGTGGATCAATAGCATTTAATCCTGATGCATTCCATGATAGTTCAGAATTTAATTTATGCAAAACATTATCTCCCCCTAATAGAGGGAACACAGATTCCTCAAAATGACAGTCGGCAAAACGAGCAGTAAACACATCACCAGTTAACGGCTCAAGATATCTTATGATAGATGGTGAGTCAAAACCAACATATATTCCTACTCTTCTTTGTGGACCCATTTTGGATCTCTGTGGGGGTGCAATGGGAACGTATACAGCACAACCAAAAATCTTAAAGTGGGAAATATCAGGAACTTGACCAAGAACTAACTGTTGAGGGGATTGTTTGTGGTAAGCAGATGGTCTTATCCTAATTATATTTGCAGCATGGAGTATTGTGTGGCCCCAACCGGATGTAGGTAATTTGGCTCTCAAAAGTAAAGGACGTGCAATAAGTTGAAGCCTTTTAATTAGGGATTCTGCTAAGCCATTTTGTGTATGCACGTGAGCTACAGAGTGTTCGACTGAAATTCCTACTGACATACAATAATCATTAAAAGTTGCAGATGTAAATTCAGCAGCATTATCAAGTCGAATCGATTTAATGGGATGGTCAGGAAATTGGGCTCGCAATTTGATTATTTGAGCAAGTAATTTTGCAAAAGCTGTATTTCGTGTAGAGAGTAAACAGACATGTGACCATCTAGTTGATGCATCAATTAGAACCATGAAATATCTGAATGGACCGGATGACGGATGAATAGGACCACAAATGTCACCTTGGATTCTTTCTAAGAAATTTGGAGATTTGGTTTGAAGTTTTACTGGAGATGGTCGAACAATTAGTTTTCCTAAAGAACATGCTGAACAAGGAAGTTCATTGTGTGGTATGACCTTTTGACCTATAAGGGGATGTCCAACGGAATTTTCTATAATACGACGCATCATAGATACTCCTGGATGACCAAGTCTTTCATGCCAAAGGGTGAATGATTTTGGGTCTATGATTTTTGGAATGGTGATACTATGAGACTCAATGACTCTAATTTGGGTAGCGTATAATCCAGAAGATATTGACTGTAATTTTTCTAAGGTTTTCTTTTGACCTGAAAAGGTTGAAGTGATAAGGAGACATTCCTCTTCATTCTCACTAGTAGTTTCTACGTGAAAACCATTAAGACGAATATCTTTAAAACTTAAAAGATTTCTAGTGGATTTACTAGAATATAGAGCATTATGTATGTGAATTTGTGTCTCGTTTGGTAGGATAAAACTGGCTTTCCCAAAACCCTCTATTATATCTGATGTACCCGAAATCGTCCAAACATGTGAGCTGGTTTTAGTAAACTGTGAGAAGTATTTCTGATTTTGTAGAATTGTGTGAGTGGTGGCGCAATCAGCAATGCATAAATCTCCCATATTTTATGCTGTGCACATATATCAGTGAACAATAATTTTATTAAAGCAAACCATGTACTTAAAGCAAGAGCATAAAACAAGTATATAAAAACATGAAATTGAAGCAGATACATAAGGAACATAAATTCAAAGAGATACATATGAAAACTAGTCATCTAGGCCATAATAAAGGTTAGCGCCAGTATCTAGTTCATTTGAGGTCTTGGTGATTGGTTCATCATTAAAACTAGCCAAATTTGTTTCCACCCTTTGCCTATTCTGCTTTTGGGATGACTCGTAAAGATCTACAAGATGTCTGGGTGTGTGACAAGTACGAGTCCAATGCCCATGAGCCCCACACCTAAAGCATATATCTCTAGTGTCTCCTTCTTGTGGTGCCTTTCTTTTATTTGACACCTCATTTTGCCGCTTCTGGTGGTTAGAGTTGTTGTAGCCATCACGCTGCCACTTCAGGTGACCAGAGTTATAATGATTTCTAAATCGACCACGAAAATTTCCACGTCCACGATTTCGTCCATAATCTCGTCCTCCTCTATGCCCTTTCCCACGTTCATTCTTCCGGAATGACGTGTTATGTACTTCAGGTAACTGGGCAGAGCCTGTGGGACGTATCTGATGATTTTTAAGCAACAACTCATTGTTTTTCTCAGCTACAAGAAGGAGAGAAATCAGCTCACTATATTTCTGGAAATTGCGTTCCCTGTATTGTTGTGCCAAGATCATAGTGTTGGGGTGAAAGGTCGAAAGGGTCTTTTCAATCATCTCAGCATCAGTAATTTTCTCACCACACAAGATTAACTTTGAGCTTATTTTGAACAAGGCAGAATTATATTCAGAAACAGATTTAAAATCTTGTAATCTTAAATTGATCCAGTCATAACGGGCATGTGGCAAATGGACAAGTTTTTGGTGGTCAAATCTGTCTTTGAGATTGGTCCAAAGGGTGAGTGGATTTTTAACTGTGAGGTATTCAGATTTTAAGTTTTCATGAATGTGGTGCCTAAGGAAAATAATTGCTTTGGCATTTTGTTCAACAGTTGGGGTTTTTCCTGTTTCTATGGTATCCTTTAGCCCGTTGGCACTAAGGTGTAATTCCGCATCGAGTACCCAAGACAGATAATTATCCCCGGACACATCCAAAGCAACAAAGTCTAATTTTGCAAGATTCGCCATTCTGAACGTAAAATAAATATTTAAAAACATGGTATAGCAATATGGCATATTAAGGCATGAACAATTAATCATGTATCATATAATAAAAATTGTAGCATAGAATAATAGGTAACGTAATATAAATATTAAAATTACGTTAACATAATCAATTTTTGATTTAAACATAAATAAAATTATAAATATATTTAGGTAGAAGATCCTGCATAAGTTAGTTCGTGCACAAAGGTTATTTTACGATAATTAAAAATTAATCAACAGCATAATAAAGCACATTTTGATATTGGTATGGGCATTTTTCTTTTAAGACCATTAAGTTCAGAGTTTCTTTTTGGAAGATTTCCGTAGGCGGATTAACCGACCATGTAAATAAAAATTCGGTATAGTAGGCGGATTAACCGACCATGTAAATAAAAATCCGGTATAGTAGGCGGATTAACCGACCATGTAAAAAAAATCATGTATATTAGGCGGATTAACCGACCATATGAATTTAGATTTTATAGTAGGCGGTGCTCCGGCCATATATGTATAAAAATAAAATTATACCTTCTCAGTTTCGGCAGGGCTTCGTGCTGATAACGTGTTATAATGTATTCCCTACTGGATAACAATAAATGAGCTAATAATACTTGAACAATAGATGGAGATAGAGAATAGAACTTGGTGCAATTTTATTTCTTTCAGTACTGATCCTATTTATAGCAAAAGATTAGACCACAAATGTTGACAAAAATGACAATCATCATGATCATCATAAAACACGTTTTACAACACTTAAGTTGTTTTTGTGTGTTTTTGTGTTGTTTGGCAACATGGGTTTAAAATTAAACCGATTTTAAGTTAAAAAACTGCTTTAAGTTATAAATTCCATTTAGGTACTTTTGACTAATAACTTATGACTTATCAAGTTTTTTTTTTTTTTTACGATTCTTGTAAAGTTCAAATATTATGAATTTAAAATTTTTTTAAGTCAAATTTTACTTTAAGTCAAAATTATTAAACCCTCATTTAACTTTAAGTAAACTTACCCAAATACTTTCAATCAACTTAAAGTAAATAACTTTACTTTCTCCTTTAAATTAAAAACACCTCCATTAAATAAAAGTAACTTATTTTAAGTAATCCCAAACGACCTCTAGCTTAACTTTGGGAGTCTTCTAAATTTAAAAGGATAGAGAGAAAAACTGTGTACGAACATAAATGTTATACTTTGTCATTTTAGAGCAAGTCCAAGAGTGTCCTAAAATGATGTTTTAAGTTAAAATAAAGGTATTTAATAAAAATTGAAGATCCAACAATGTCCTAAAAATGTCTTAAAATGCTAGAACATGTATCACTTGCCTTAAAAATAAGGTTATCCTAAACAATCCTCACTTTAGTTTTAATAATAAAAAATAATTTTCCCTCCACTTTCTTTTCTCACTTCCCCCTTCCTACTAAAATATATTATTATTTTAATAATAAGGAATGTGAATAAGGATGTTGTTGGAGTGCATGTTTTAAAGTAATGTCCTAAGTTACTACTAGAATACTATAATTTATAATATTTATAAGGCAGCTATTAGGACATTTTTGAACTTGCTCTTTTTTTTTTTTTTGAAACAAAGAAAACTTTTCATTAAGATATCAAAAACTCAGAAACAATAGTCTCCAACACATTAGCCGGAGGAGACACATAAACATTGTAGCTACCTAGCTCACAAGGGACACGCGCCATCAAATGTGCTGCCTCGTTCGCTTGCTTTTTAACAAAATGAAGGGACAAATCAGATCTGAGGTGCAAGATTTCTCGACAAAGATAAAAAACATGACCAATCTCAAGATGATTAGCTGCGTTCTTGTTTATTGCATTAACTGCTCCCAGAGAATCACTCTCGATCTGCACTGCTTAGCCACATCTAGATAGCAACTAAAGAAGGGCCTCACTAATACCAATGGATTCTGCTTCCAAAACAGAGACTTCGCCATCAACATGCATGCATTTTCCTTGAATAAACTTGCCTCGACAGTCACGAAGTACCATGCCAATTCGAAAAGAACTACTGCCTTGCATCACAGACACATCCACATTGAGTTTAAGAACACCTTCCACCGGCGGTTCCCACTTCTGAGTTCTTCTCGTTTGATCACCCTTGCTATTAGACTGCTCCGTCGATCTTCTGGCCAACGCTTCTCTCCACTCCATTACTTGCTTATTACTACCTTCCATTGCCAAGACAGGACTCAACACTTTGTTCTCCCAAACCCTCAGGTTTCGAGCATACCAGACTCCCCATAACACCGTAGCTATCTTAGTTGCTTCAACACTCGAAACTGTAGCCAACTTATGTAGTACCCAGCTAGGAGCTTCATAAACTTCCCTCATATCATACTCCGTGCTCATAACTCTCCAACATTCCGAGGCATACTCACAATCAAAGAAAACATGAAGCAAGTGTTCTACGTCCTTGTTACACATAGGGCACATTATTGTAACCGGAACTCCCCTCCCTCTAAGAATGTTTCTAACTGGAACGTTATTTCTGCAGATCCTCCATAAAAACATACGAATCTTGTGAGGTATCTTCATGGACCACAATCTTTTCCACCCAACAGACTGCATAACCCCATGTTGAGACTGATTCTGCTCCCACCACAACCTATACCCTGTCTTAACACTATAACTACCATCGTTCGAATGAACCCAAGCTAAGCGATCCCTTGACTGATTTTGAGGAATTCTGAGTGCAAGTATGATTTTTGCATCAACTTCTTGGAAACAGCTTCGAACTAGCTGCGTATTCCATTGCTTAGAGTCTGGTATGAAAAAATCGCATACTTTCTCACTTCTAGTGTTATTTGTATGACAATCTTCCACACAGAAATCAAGCTTCGGTTTTAACCAAGCATCAGAAAATGCATTTATCTCCTTACCATCTCCTAAAACCCATCTAAAACCTTTTCCAATGGCCTCCTTAGCTTGCCATATACCCGACGATATGAAACTAGAACCCCCACCTCGACCAGCTTTCAAAACACTCGTTTGAGGGAAATATCGAGCTTTGAAAACTCTTGACACCAGAGTCTCAGGCCTGTTGATAAATTGCCACACATGTTTACCAAGAAGCGCAAGGTTGAAGCCATGGAGATCTCTAAAACCCAAACCTCCACTGCCCTTAGCCATGCTTAAATTCTTCCACGAATGCCACCTAATGCCCTTCTCAGAAACAGAGTTTGTCTTCCACCAGTACCCGTTCATCATAACCTCTAACTCCAAACACAAAGATTTTGGAATCAAGAAACACGACATACAGTAACTTGGAATAGCCTGTGCAACATTTCTGATTAACACTGCCTTTCCAGCTTTTGATAGCAGTTTAGAATTCCAACTCTGGATACGTTTTCCTACACGATCCTTCAAAAATGAGAACACCCTCTTCTTCGACCTCCCTATCAAGGATGGAAGCCCTAGATAATTACCTTCACTCAGATCATTCCTAATTCCCAGCAACTCCTTGAACTCCTCTTGCTTGTCCCTCCTAACATTAGCACTAAAGAAAATGCCCGATTTCTGGAAATTAATGGCTTGCCCTGAAAGAAGTTCGTACCTCGACAAGATTGACTTCACCTCCCCAACTTCATTTGCTTGTGCTTTAAAGAAAAGAAATGAGTCATCGGCAAAGAGAAGATGTGTAACTGCAGGAGCATCTGGACATACTTTACACCCACTAATACGACCATCATTGGCAGCATCTCTCAATGCTAAAGACAGACCTTCTACACAAAAGAGAAAAAGATAGGGTGATAAGGGGTCACCCTGTCTTAGCCCACACTTCGGATTAATAGGACCAATATTCGCACCATTAAAGCAAACTGAGTACGAAACAGTTGAGACACACAACATAATCCACTGAATCCACTTATTACTAAACCCCATATGTAACATACGCTCTTGCAAAAACAGCCAATCTACTCGGTCATAAGCCTTGCTGACATCAAGCTTAAGGGCAATCTCACCATCCGAACCATAATTCTTCCTTTTCACAAAATGGAGCACCTCAAAGGGCACAAGAACATTATCAGAAATATTTCGACCAGGAACGAAGGCTGATTGATTCTCCAATATAAGACCAGGTAATATAGCTTTCAAATGGTTAGCAAGCACCTTCGCCAAGATTTTGTAAAGTACATTGCACAGTGCGATTGGTCTCAAATCCTTCATATTTTCTGCATCTTCCTTCTTAGGAATAAGAACTATATTCGTGTCGTTCAATCCCAGAGGAAAAGCATTATTCGCCAACCAACCACGACAACATTTGATTACCTCAACTCCCAGACAATTCCAGAAATGTTGGAAAAACGCAAGATTCAAACCGTCAGGACCACTAGCTTTATCAGGGTGCATCTGTTTTATTGCCACAGAGAACTCCTCATACGTTAAATCTGCCACCAACCTGTCATTCTGAACATCCGAGATTAACAGATCATTTCTTGTTGTATCAACCTGCCTATCCACCAAGTTTCCATTGAAAACCTTCGAAAAATAATCTTTCACCAGAGTGCACATTCCCTCATGATCATCAACAACCCTCTCATCATCATCTTTAAGAAATGTTACACTGTTCATTTTTTTACGCTGAGACGCAGAGGCGTGAAAGAAACGAGAGTTAGTGTCTCCCTCCTCAAGCCAGAACATTTTAGCTCTTTGACGCTAATACGATTCTTCCTGAGCCAGCAAGTCATTTAGAATGTTCTTCTCCTTGAAATAAGCACGAACACTGTCATCATCCACACAATTCACCAACCCATCTACTATATCCTTCTGAGCTTTTATTTTGTCACGAAACTTGTGAAAAAAATTCTTCCCCCACTTGGCCATAAACACAGAAACAGACTCCAATTTAGGAAGTAAACTACTAACTGGCAACTGAGACCAGTAGGCCACAACCTCATTCTTGAACTGAGCTTCCTTCAACCACACGTTTTCAAAACGAAAACTGAATTGCTTCATAGGAAATTTAAAGCTCATTAATTCCAGGATGATAGGGTCATGATCAGAGCTCACTGTATGATTGACTAAAAGTTTGCACAACGGAAATTTACTCCACCAAGCTTCACTGGCAAAAGCTCTATCTAACCGCTCTCTAACCCACTCAGACGTGCCTCTGCCACGCTCCCAAGTATACTTACCTCCAATCAATTCTAATTCAAGTAAATTACTATCCTCCACAGCTAGGCGAAACCCGTCCAACAAAGACCGGGGATGTAAAACTCTACCCATCTTGTCCGAAGCATAAAGCATATCGTTGAAATCTCAAAAAATACACCAAGGAAGAGGAGACTTGGTTGCTAAACTCCTAATCAGATTCCATGACTCATTTCTCCTGGTTCTTTCTGGATAACCATAAAAACAAGTAAGACGCCAACTATGCACTCCACTATCAGAGATGCACACATCAATAAAATTATTCGAATACTCCAAAACACTATAGTTAACGCAGGGTTTCCAAAGAATGGCAAGGCCACCCCCACGTCCCACTCTATCTACTGCAAACGAAGAAGAAAAACCAAATTTCACTCGAATTTCATCAATTTTATTGCTACACGAAAGAGTTTCTGAAAGAAAAACAAAAACAGGTTTACGAGACTTTATCAGGTCTCCCAAAGCACGAACTGACCGGGCGTTCCCCAACCCCCGGCAGTTCCAACTTAGAAAATTCATTTTGACTGGCTGGCTTGCTTAGCAAGCTCAGCCAAAACATAGTCAGAAGATGCTACACAATCCTTTTTAGGAAGAGTAACTTCCATGTCTGTACTATCACTTATTTGCAATAATTGACCTTCTTTCTCCACCAAACTGCTTTCCGTGTTGACAGGCCCAATCCTTTTTCTTTTTATTTCCTCTATATTAAGCCCATCTACGTCCTCCTCCCCAGGCCCATCAAAACAAATTACCTGTTGATTAACTCCCGCCTTTTTAGTATTTTGAAAAGAACCGCTCACATCAGTTGTATAGATATGCTTTCCCTCACGATTCCTAAAATTTCTCCCCTTAATTATCTCCTTATCCATAACTGTGACTGATCCACCCGGATTTTTAGGAATGTTGTTGAACCTTCCGATTTTAGCTTCCAAATCTAGGTCTCCTTCATCCCTCAACCACTTGCTACGCGGCGGCCCCGCCACCCTCCGCGGTGGTGCCCTCAACCAGCTACCCCACTCCTTAGCTACGTCATCCAAACACTTATCAAGAAAACGTCTACAGAATCTGTCTGTGTGAGTGATAAGACCACAAAAGAAACAAAATTCTCCAAGACGTTCATATTTGCACAGTACAATCACCTCATCCCCTGTTCTATGAGTGATCTTCTTCCTCCTCTTAAGAGGTTTTCTTACATCCAACCTAATCCTCACCCTCATATACTCATACTAGATGCCAGTATTATTTTTCTCATCATATTCCAAGAACTCCCCAAAGAAATTCCCTAGTTGCCTTCCAACAGCCTCAGTCATCAGTGCATTTGGCAAATCATGGATTTGAATCCATATGTCGAGATGCCATAACTGTACTTGCAGAGGTTCCATCCCAACTGAAATAGAACTAACAGCCAACATTGCATTATCAAAGGACCAAGGCCCTCCTTTCAACACCCATTGCAGATCTTCTCTATGATAGAACTGGAAAAGGAAAATCCCAGGTTCGATCTCCTTGATATTTATCCCCATGGTCGGCTTCCATACATCAGCTAGTTTCGATTTCATAGCTCTTTCATTTATGTTCTTCTCGGTCAAGAACCGTCCAACTAGACACAGTTCATACTTATTCCTTGACTCTTCAACATCGGCTTCAAATGCAAGAGACTCATTCTCCTCGTCCTCAATATCTAACCCCGCCAACTGATCTTCAATACCTTGATATCTCGCCATAAGACGATACTACAAAACTCTCACAACCTAATACTTTCCAAGACAGAAAGGAAAAGTAGAGAAAAGACAAAACCTCTCACAAATCATGGAGAGAAAACATTGATACAAAAAACACACTTAAAACACTTGTCTTTAAAGTACACAGTAGACTCTTTCTTAAGCATACACTTTTTGAACTTGCTCTTAAACCTGTATAAGTAATGGTAATGAATATTATTTTTTTATAATTTCTCTTAGGACTGTTACGAATCCAGTAAACAAGCTGAACTTGATTTGATTCGGTTCATTTGAAACTTGAGTTCGAGCTTAGTATAAAAAAATGTTCGTTAAGAAAATAAATTTAAGCCGAGTTATTAGTATATACGATTCGACCTCGACTCAAACTTGATTCAAAATCATTTGGCTCGAAATTGATTTGTTAAAATTCGAAAAACATGGCCTACATATCTTTTATGAAATATTTATATATAAAATATCCTGCCGCACAACATATTTACATCACTTAGTCAAAACATAAAAGCATCACAAAGCAACATGCCAACATATATGCATTTTTAAAGATTAATACATCTTAAAATTTTAAAAGCAAAATAAATTGTTAGATGTAATAAACTTCTGTGGACATACAGTTTTAAAAAAGCGATTCCAGTTTTAGTTTCTTGAATTTTTCTAGCAATTTGATGCAGTAAATGGAAATTTAGTTTTGATGCTTTGCTTGCATTTTTTGTTTTTTATTTGTGCAAAGAAAATCTATCATTTTTTTGTTTATCCATTTTTTTTCTCCATAGAATGTGAGAGTTTCGCTTCTTCTCTCCGTTCACTTTCATCATTTTGAATCTGAATCGTGTGAGTTTTCTTGTCAAGGATGTCTCATTATAGTGATTTAAGTGATCAAATGTCTAACTTGAATGTTGAAGAGGAAGAAAATGTTGCGTTCTCGTTTGAAGGTGAGGTGGAAGAAGAAATTAATAAGTATGAACTATGTGTGGTAGGAAGGTTTCTAACAGAGAGAAATATCAACGTTAGAACCATGAAAACTAAGATTGCTGATATATGGCGACGTGCGATGGGTATTAACATTAAAGAGATCGAGTAAAGTATTTTTTTGTTTCAATTTTATCACAGAGAAGATATGAATTGGGTGCTACGAGGAGGTCCTTGATCGTTCGATAATGCGATGTTGATTTTAGCAGAAGTTCCTGGTGGGGAAGAGCCTTTGAGTGTACCGCTGTGGCATATTAACATGTGGATTCAAATCTATGATCTACCAACTGGGTTTATGTATGAGGGAGTGGGGAAACAACTAGGAAATTTCTTTGGGGAATTTCTTGAGTATGATCATAAGAACAATACAATTTTATGATGTGAATGTATGAGAATCAAAGTAAAACTGGATGTTAGGAGGCCTTTGAAGCGTAAAAAGAAGATAATCAAGAAGAATGGTGTAGAGACATTAGTCTATTGTAAGTATGAATGCCTGGGATATTTTTACTTTACATGTGGAATCATGTCCCACACGGAGAGGTATTGCAGGAAGTTTTTAGATCGTGAGAAGGAGGAAGTAGACAAAGAATGGGGGTCTTGTTTAAGAGCCCAGCCACGACAGAATGTAGGTCCGACGAAGGGTAAATGGTTAAGAGAAGACGGTGATACGACGTGGGAGAGGAGACATGGATGAGTCAATGCTAGCATGAATTCAGGAGAGGCTAATTACGATAATCCAGGAAATCAATTGAATCAGAGGGGAAATCTCGGTCCCAGTTGCAAATTGGTGGAGCTGAATCTTATCCAATAAATGAGGAGAATAAAATTACGACTTTTAAGGGCGGTATGGTTAATTCAAATTTAAATGATGGGCCAGAGGATGATGAATTACTTGGGCTTCAACTGGTAGACAGAAAATGTATGAGGGGAGGCCCAGATAATTATGAGATAATGGATACAGCAGATGGGCTTGGTGGTGTAGCAACAAATAAAACAAACAGTGTTAACTAAAATGGTGTGCTTTCTGAAATGGATTGTACAACATCTTCTACTTTTGAATTGGCTAAGCTTGTTGAGCAAGCTAGCCAGCAACCGTGAATGCTATAAGTTGGAACTGAAAGGGTTGGGGAACTCTCGTGCAGTTCGTTCTTTGGGGGACTTGCTTAAGTCTGGTAAACCCAATATTTTATTTTGATAAAAACGTTGTCTGATAGTGAAAAGATTGAGAAGTTGTGTTCAAAAATGGGGTTTGAAAATTGGTGGTTAGTAGACAGTCGGGGTAGAAGTGGTGGTTTAGCCATGTTTTGGGATAGAAGTGTGCAATGCAGGGTTTTTCATTCTGATAGTAACTATATAGATGCATATATTTTGAGCAATAATGATCCAGTCTGGAGGCTAACTGGGTTCTATGGATTTCCAGAAAGGGCTCGTAGAAGGGACTCGTGGGAGTTGATAAAAGTTTTAGCTAATAAGTCCCTTTTACTATGGTGCCTGATAGGCGACTTTAATGATATGATTAATGAAGGTGATAAGAAAGGCATCCATAAACATCCTTAGTCGTTGTTGGATGGATTTAGAAGAACTATTGAGGATTGTGGTTTAGTGGAGCTAGATTTGATGGGTGGTAAGTACACGTGGGAGAAAAGTAGAGGAACAAGTGAGTGGGTTCGAGAAAGAATTGATCGTGCATTTGCATCTGCATCATGGTGGCAAAGATACCCTCTATGTAAGTTAACAGTTTCATATAATATACTCGGATCACGATCCTATTCAGGTGGAGTTTTACAACATGCAGTATTCAATAAAGAATTTTAGATTTCGATTCGAGAATACTTGGCTCAAAGAGAAGGCGTTCCATGAGGAGGTGTTAGTGTATTGGCAGAGTTTACCCCCAGTTCATTTTCTTCAAAAGATGTTACAACTGTCTAATTTTATGGAGAAATGGGGTCGTAAGTTTTTCAATAAGTTTCGTGAGAAAATACGGAAACAAAAAGAAGTTCTTAGCTTGTTTGAAGATTGTGTAGATGAAAATCAAACGAAAAGATACTTTGAGGAAAAAATAAGTTAAAAGATCTGTTAGTTCACAAGGAGGCCTATTGGAAACAAAGGACAAAGTCATTTTGGTTAGTGGAAGGGGACTCAAATACAAAGTTTTTTCGCGCATTTGCAACTACTAGGAAAAAGAAAAGTGCTATTATGAAGTTGACAAACGAGTCTGGTGAGGTTGTGACTGATCAAGAAGGGATGTGTAATATAGTTAAACTGTACTTCGAAAATCTGTTTGGGCAAAGGGAGGTGGTTAAGGAGAATGAGCTGAATCTGTTTGAAGCTGTTATTGCATAAGAGCAAAATACGAAGTTGGTGGAAGATTTTTCATTCAAGGAATTTTCAGCAGCAGTTAAGCAGATGCACCCAGACAAGAGTGCTGGCCCAGATGGCCTTAACCCGGCATTTTATCAAAAATTTTGGACCCTTTTTGGCAAAGAAGTTTTTTTGAGTTGTAGAAAGTGGCTTCAGGATGTGGCATTCCCTGCGAGTTTGAATGATACTACTGTAGTATTGATTCATAAAAAAGATGATGCAGACTCAATGAAGGATCTTAGACCTATTGCTTTATGCAATGTGTTGTACAAGATCATTGCTAAAGTTTTATCAAATCGTCTCCGAGAACTATTACCAGGTATCATTGCTGAGAATCAATCCGCTTTTGTCCCTAATAAAAGCATTACTGATAATGTTCTTGTAGCATTTGAGATGTTACATTATATGAAGCAGAAAAAAAGAGGTGTAGTTGGAGAAGTTACCTTGAAACTTGATGTTAGTAAAGCCTATGATAGAGTTAGTTGGAGTTTTTTAAGGCATCAGATGAAGCAAATGGGGTTCAATAATATGTGGATTTCGTGGATTATGATTTGTGTTTCAACAGTTTCTTACTCAGTCAATTTCAATAGCTCATAAATAGGCCCTGTTAAGCCTTTGAGAGGCTTACGTCAAGGCGATCCGTTATCACCTTATCTGTTTCTGTTGTGTGTTGAAGGATTGTCAAGGTCGATCCAGAAATCAGCAGAGGAATGTAAAATTAATGGGTGTTGCATTCATGATCAAGCTCCATCGATCACTCATTTATTATTCGCAGATAACAGTTTTTTGTTTTGTAAAGCTACGTTGGAGGAAGCTCGAGAGGTTAAATCGATTTTGCAGAAATATGAATCACATTCTGGGCAAGCGATCAACTTTCAAAAGTCTGGTATATACTTTAGCTCGAATGTCAGAGTTGATAAACAAATGGAATCAAAGAATCTGCTGGGAGTACATAATGATTTAAGTGAAGGAAAGTATTTAGGGTTTCCCTCGCTTGTTGGTAAGTCCAAGAAAAAGGTGTTCAGTTTCTTAAAATAGCATATGTGGAAGAAGGTTTAAGGGTGGAGTGTTAAATGTTTATCTAAAGCAGGGAAGGCTGTCCTTCTTCGAAATGTTGCTATGTCATGTTTTCTAATTCCTAAGTCATTATGTAAGGAGCTAGAAATAATGATGAATAGTTTTTGGTGGGGTTCAAAAGATAATAATAGGAAGGGCATAAGGTGGTTATCCTGGACAAACATGAGCATGGCAAAAAATTTGGGAGGTTTGGGTTTTAGGGACCTTTATGGATTCAATCTTGCTCTCTTAAGAAAGCATTATTGGAACTTTGTAAACAATCCAAATTCGCTAGTTGCCAGAGTGTTTAAGGCCCGATACTATGCTGATTCTTCTCTGTTCGATGCTTCAAGAGGAGGAGGAGTGAGTTTTATATGGTCAGGGCTATGGCAAGCGAATTTTTTTTTTGAAAAAAGGCTACAAATGGGTTCTTGGAGATGGGACTATGATAAAAGTTTTTGAGGATTCGTGGGTTCAAGGAAAGGACAACTATATGGTGGAGGATGCTAATAATGCCAATTCACGTGGAATCAAAGCATGTGAGTTTTTTGCTCGTGATAGACAGCAATGGGATATTGATAAGGTCAATAACTTATTTTCAAGTTGTGATGCTAAAGCCATTTTAGCAAATACCTATCCCAAAATATCAGGTCAGGGATCACATTGCTTGGATGCATACCGTTGATGGCAAGTATATGGTAAAATCTGGATATAGTTACTGGCATAAGCATTTTAGTGAGGGTAGGCAAGGTTCAGCTCATGGAGGTTGGCGAAAGCTCTGGAATCTAGACATTCCTCAGAAGGTGAGGGTGTTTTTATGGCGTTTGTGTAGAAACAATATACCAGTTCGAAATTTGTTAAGAGGTCGTGGAGTTAATACCACTATAATATGTCCAATGTGTGTCAATGACGTAGAACATTTACTTCATATTTTTCTGGACTGTCAGTTTGTAAAAGGTTGTTGGAGATCATTGGGGTTGGAGTTTAACACGGAGGAAATTGTATCATGTCCTGACTGGGTGCTGCAGAGGTTGGGTGATGATGCTCAAGAGAAATCAATTCAATTGGCTACAGTGATGTGGGGAATTTGGGTGGCCAGAAACATGAAGGTCTGGGAGCATAAAATTGTGACACCAGATCTGGCAATGCAATGGAGTGTCCAGAAGTTGAATCAATGGCGTGAAGCATAGTCAGTTAAAGGAAGATATGCGAGGGTAAATGCTCAATGTCAACAACAACAAGTAGTACGGTGGATAGCTCCAACTGAAGGACATTTTATAATCAACGTGGATGCATCTGTGCAATCAGGTATTTCAAACTTCAGTGTGGGTATGGTACTTCATAATCACCAATGAATTTTCTACAGAGCGAGAGTTCCCCGCCATGAGGGAGAAGTGTCAGTGTTTGAAGCGGAAGCAAGAGGGATGCTAGAGGCTGTGAGTTGGGTTGTTGATCTAGGCATGTCTAATGTGATTTTTGAGATTGACTCAATGCTCCCAGTTCAAGCTATCAACAGCAATAAAGAGTATTTATTGGAGGTGGGAAACGTAATTCAAGATTGTCGAAATTTGCTTATTGCTCGTCCGAATTTTTCTGTTTCATTTGCTAGAAAGCAAGCCAACAAGGTAGCCCATTTGTTAGCTATGGTACGTTGTGAGGTTTTTAGCTCTCATGATTTCTTAACTCCTCCACAGATTGTGTTGGAGAGCCTTATGTATGATGCTTCTTTGAATTAATGCAATTTCTCATTTCAAAAAAATAAAAATCTATTCCACAAAAATTAATTAAATTGCATGGAAATCGATTAATCAACTAATCTTGGTTCGGGCCCCATCACATATAAACCGAACAAGTTCACCGGATTTAAAATATGCTTACAATACAATAAAACATCTATACAATAATATATTAAAAAAATATATTATTCTCTCCATCACATTATACATACTAGCTTTATAACTCGTACAACGTATAGTTACTTTTCTAATATCTATAATTATATTATTTTTTAATATGTATTTGTTATTAGTTTACATATCAAATTTTATTAAAAAAACTGATATATATAATTTTACAGGGTCAATTTTATAACGCCCTAGAAAATATCATAATAATTATTATTATTATTTAATTATTTAATATTAAATGTGGATTATAGGGTGTGAATTTTTTTTAGAAGGTTAAATATATGTGACATCGTGTTTATATGATGATTTATGTGCGCCATGTGAGCCCGTGTAATTTTATTTGTATTTTTGATGATTAAAATCTATTTAAATATGTATTATTGATCTTCTGAGAATTTTATAAAATTATTGGAGTTATTAAAAATCATGAAATCTTTTGTGTTATCATCTTTATGATATTATTTAGTTTTGAAATTATTACGGGAATTATTTTGAGGGTTTATGTATTTTAAAATTATTTTAAGAGTTTTATTGCATTTAAAGTATCGTTATTTGTAAAATTCAGATTTAATTCATTATTGATCCTAAAAATATTTTAGAAAAATGGAAAGGTAACTAATTTCATTCCCTACATTTAAAAAATAAATATTACCCTACCTTTCCCTTTTATTTCCTTAAATCCCTAATCAGAAACCCAGCATATTTCTCAGTTCTGTTTCTTGGGGGTTGTCTCTCGAATTCTCTCGAGACTTCCATATCTCTGTCTCTCTCTTAATCTCTCTACTATCCGTATTCTCTCTCTCGCATCTCTTTCCCCATAAAAATCTCTCTCCCTCCTCTGCTGCCAGCAGTGTATTGTGTTGTGTGTATACGCGTGTGGGGCTGTATCCATGTGTGAGTTGTAGTCGATGGTACTGTGATTCATGGGTGTATATGACTATGTGTGAGTATATCTGAATGGTGTATGTGTATGTATGTTGAGAGTGAACTATGGTGTGCGTGTGTGTGTTTCTTCGTGTACAGGGAAGCCGAAAAAGGGCATCTTCAATTCTTTCAATGTCTGAGTTAATTGAATTGTCGGTCGATGATAACTATGTTGTATTTCGCTGATTAACTATGTTCTATTGATTGTATGTTGTTAGTTAAGTTTTGTTAAATTTTGGTTTGAATTTTGTTAAGCTGAGTTCTTGGTTGATTGAATTGTTATTGGTATATTGTTTGTTTAAAAATCCAATGTTAACGATTAAGTGCGCAGCTTAAAGAATATTAGATTGTTGGTGTTCGAATGATTTTTCTATGAAAATTTGGTGTTGGTCGAAGACCAGTTGCAAGCGCCGAAGTTACATGATTTGATAGAGTTTTGGTCATGGACTCATGGTTTATGTGACTAATTAAGTAGATGAGGGTGATTGTATGTGTGTGTCTTGATCAAGTGTGCGTGTGTTTTGTGTCCAGGTGTGGGTGTTCACGAGAGTGTGGGTGTGTGTGTACCTTGTGCGGGGTATAATAGTGTGTGGCCGTATATGGGCTGTGTATATCTGTTGGTGCAGTTAGATGGTGTCGAGTTGATGGTTGGCGGCTGTGTTCCGACGGGAAGGGTACCCGTACCAAGGGGATTCTGTCAAAATTTTCAAAAAAAAATTGTAAATTGTCAGAGAATAATAATTATGCATTTCTTAGTATGCTATAGGACTAGTTGGTTAGTGTTCGGGCAATCTGGATTAATAAGTGTTGATTTCATGATTGTTGATTATTAATTAGTGATTAATAAACAGATGATTTGAATATGTAATATTATGTTGATAATAGATTTTCGAACAAGTTAGTGGCAAAGTGGATACTAATTAAAGGGATTGGTTTATTTCATTATGAATAATATAAGTGTGTATGTTATGCGTAAGTGCGTGGATTGTCTTAAGGCAGTAATGTATATTAGTCTGGTCGGAGATGATTATATGTTATTTAGTTTGGTCGGAGATGATTATATGTTATTCTGGAGCAAGGGATGCTTTGATTGTTGATTAAGTTGAACGTATTTCCGACAGGTTAGATTATATTTTAGAGGAGGTGATGTCCAAATTTTATTAGAATTATTTTATAATCTTTATAGTATTTTGATAAAGATTTCTGGTGTGCAAGTATTATATGTGTGTTATGAGATATAAATGTAAGTTAATAATATGTGCTAAGTGCATACGTGGTTTATTTGGTTATACTGTATTTTTTTAAGAATATGATTGGTATGTGCTATTTTGAGAATATGATTAATACGTGTTGTATGTGCTAAGTGGTAAAGCGTTATAGGACGCGTTTGGGTAGAACAGAGTTAGACGGTTATGGTTATTAGCGTACTGAAATAGTACTTTACCTGTATATAGGTACGAATAGGAGGCCAGCTAAGAGCCAGTGTACTTGTAGATGGAATATAAAGGAAGGAGATAATTATCAGGATTGACGTGTGTGCTTGTGCAGAGACTGACAAGTGATAAAAGAAGGACGGATGTGCGAAGAAAGGTCAATGTATAAAGGAGGAGAGATTAATGTAAAGTGAGTAAATGATCGAGATGTTGGAATTGGAAACTTCGTGTATTGAGGCAAGTTTACTATCCCTCACTTATTGTTCAAGTGATGTGAAACTTTTTGTATTATTTATTGTTCTTTCGAAATTCCTTCTTGCAAGCAATTGTATTCTTCATATTTATTCTGAATAATTGTAACCCTGTTCTGATTATTTATACGATTTTCCTTTCAAACCATTTTGCTAATGTCTATACCTTTTATTTTTATCTCCAGTGACATTCTTCTTCGATTAAATTACAAACACTCATTCTCAAATTATTCTGTCATTGTTATTTTCCTCACCTATTGTTCAGGTGTTGAATTCTTTTAAAATTAATTTATTTCAATATTCCTCATCTTTATTAATATTTTTTTTCAAAGAGCATGTTTTCTTTCAATTCATGTAAACTAATTCGAGGTTTATACTGTTGTTGACGGTTAAAGCCAAGAATGAATTGAGATCTTCTTAATTATTTAAACTCATTATTGTCATGCCGGTTCTGGTAGCTAAAGCCTATGAGTGCTTAGCTGACAAGAGTGAGACCTTAAGTAATTGAGAATTTCTTAAATCTTCGTTTTAAACTATTCGAATCTTTCATGTTAGTTCAAACTTTGCAACGGATTTTCATCAATCGATAATCTTTGAAATGAGTGGTTATAGCCTGTGCAGTTACAAAAATCTATTGTTGAACTTCAGATTCCTTATTACATGATTTTCTTATAAATTGTTCTTCAATTCTAGAACCTGAATAATTGCTTTGTTCCTTAAATTATTAAAGTTTCCCCTGTTCATATATGATTCTACTTTGTTGTACCATATTATGATTAGTTCAATCTTATTGCTTTGTCGTTTATGATCTCTCATATCAAATGCTTCCCTGAATCTTAATCTTATTGGTGTGATGTTCATGATTCTTTATATCAAATGCTTCCTTGACCCGTAATCTTTTAAAGTTGTTCATTAAAATGAGCAACGGTTCCGAACCGAACCGAACCGATAGAACCGGGAACCGAATTTCAAAAATTTTGAGAACCGAAACGGAACCATTTATGTAGTAGAACCGAACCGGGAACCAGATCATAAATTACGGTTCGGTTCGGGTCAGAACTGAAAGAACCGTCCAAACAACATATTTCCATACTAAAATTTAAAATTTGAAATTTGAAATTTGAAAAGAAAATAAACATACTATTTCATCCAAAGTCAAACAACAAATGTCTACTATAGCAAAATGTATAAACGTATAAAAAGAATACTTGATTCTCTGTTATATATAGTATAATTTTTTTTTTTTAATTTGTGTGTATATATATACGGTTCGGTTCTTACATTTTTTCTTGGAAGAAAACCGGAACCGAACCGGGAACCAAAATTCTATAAAAATTAGAACCGAACCGGAACCAAATTACAAAATCATAGAACCAGAACCAGATTTTTTCCCCGGTTCGGTTCGGTTCCCGGTTCCGAACCGGGAAATGTTCACTCCTACCTGTTGATATATGATTCTGCTTTGTTGTACCATATTATGCTTAGTTCAATCTGATTGCTTTGTCGTTTATGATCTCTCATATCAAATGCTTCCCTGAATTTTAATCTTATTGGTGTGATGTTCATGATTCTTTATATCAAATGCTTCCCTGACCCGTAATCTTTTAAAGTTGTTCATTAAAATGGATTAATTAATTAAAGATGATTTTAAAAATTCCTTATATTGGGCTGATCTGTTATCAGTGAGTATAAAGGACTTAAAAGTGAAATGTTTTAAAGTTTTTAAAGGTTTTATAGATTGGAGAAGCGTAAGAGGCTAGGGGTGGTTCCCGTAGTCCATCACTTTTTATTTAGCGTAAGAGGCTAGGGGTGGTTCCCCTAGTCCAACACTTTTTATTTAGCGTAAGAGGTTAGGGTGGTTCCCCTAGTCCAGCATTAAAGGCCAATGTGTTGCCTAATTGGGAACCCAATTTCAAGATCCAGAGGGACTTCGTGTCCGGTATGGGGACTTTACGTGGCTGATCACCCGTATTATCCGATGTTAAGGGAAAACTCCAATCAACTTAAATGTTTTTAGAAAGGTTTTATGAAAAGTATGTTTCAAAGATGAAAGGGTTTTAAAGAAAGGAATGTTTTGATAAGATATATATGTTTTAAGGTGTATGGTCATTAGTTTCGAAATTTTGGATATTAGAGTTAGTTGTTTTCTTTTTTTTTTATCAAAATTGGGAACTCAGTAAAACAATGAGATTAAGGATGGATAGAAGTTTCCCAGTTATTCCCTTCGTGAGTAACATTGTACGTTGAAAGTGGAGTAAGAATGATTGGGGGATTTCTTGATATTCTTTTTCTCAAAGTTTTATCTGAGGCAGTGATGGTTTGTAGTAAATGGAAAATTTTTACTCTATGATGGAAATTGAATGATCTTTTGAGATAAAGTGTTCATTGATATTGTTCATCAATGAATTGTCGTAATATCGTTGTTTCACTATATTATTAACTTGCTGAGCGTTCTTTGGCTCACTCTTGCTTTGTTTTACCTAACCCTTGCAGTTAGGTTTAAGGATGATCTACTAAAGTTATCCCTGCGAATGAGAGCGATGAGGCATTCTATACAGGATAGATTTCGGAGTTAGAGCGGGTAAGCACAGATTGGGATTGAGCTACGAATTAGATGGTATAGTAATTTGTGTTAGAGCAGAGATAGAAGTTGTAATAATTTGTATTAATTAGATTCTTGTTTCATACCATAACCTGGAATCGATCCTCGGCGAGAAGTCGGTGTATTAAATTTTATATACAGGTGGATAGTCCGATTTACGAATACTTCATGCCGAAATTTTCTAAAATTTCCCTGTATCAAAGTCTATTTTATTATAAAAAACATATTTTCAGTATTGGAAAGTCGTGGCGTTACAGGTTGGTATCAGAGCGACAGGTTATGGTCACTTGAACAAGTTAGGATGATTAGGTGTAAGTATTTAAGTAAGATGTTAGGCGGAACGATTTAGGACAAGGTTCACTCTAGGTTATTAGGACGACGGTTGCGACATTATTTTGTATCCCGACATATCTAGCGAACGGGAGTTCGATTCATCTGAAGATTCGGGCTTGGAAGAAGTAGTCAATTCGGAACCGCGTGAGTTAATTAGACGACTGGAACTATCAGCTTGGAAGACATTACGTGTAGACCTTCGTGTACCTTTTAGAATCCCTTTTGCGATTTTAGTTACCCCGTGAACAATATAGAAAGTGCGAAAAGATTGTAAACAAGGTGTGAAATGCGATTACTGACATGTGTGAAGGAATGGCGTGGTTATTCACTACTAGCCGTTGATTTCATTTAATTTATCGACTAAGGAGATTTAACTTTTGTTCTGTTCTTTCTCATTTTTTCAGTACCCTATCACCTTTAATAATTAATTATATGATGATGAACTTCACATGTCAGATTTGATTACACACATTTCTATTATTTCAGAGATACCTTTATTTTCCAGGGGATCACTTGATTCAACATGGTGCATAAAAAAATTATTGCGACCCTTGAATTCCTTCTATTTTCCTTGAATATTGGCTATTCTTTATTCAACATTATACATATATATAAACTCTTGAAACTTTTGAATTCTTTTTGTTTCTCTTTGAATACTCAACCTTATTTATTCTAACTGGGATGAACAACCCTATGTATATAGGGGATTCAGGGACATCTTATCTATGTGATAGAAGTCTGGTGGGACGCCACTGATTGTGTTTGTCATGAAAGTACTGAAGGCTGACCACCTTTTTATACTATGGCGGTTGACCTAAGTGACAAATGCAACCTGAAAACAGTTCAATGATCATTTTGCTCTCTCAGTAAATTCTTTTATAAAATTCATATTGAACAAAACTCAACTTATTCATACATGCTAACACCTGTCTATTCTATTGATCCCATTTGTTATAAACCCTTTTGATTTCTAAAAGTTATCAATGATTGAATGCAGTAAAAATGGAGACGATGACAACTAAGTGGTACAAGATACATTTATGTCGACCGAGAATTGGATGAGAAGGTTTGAGAATTAAGGTTAAAACAGAGATTGAATATCAATTTAGTTTTTGCAGTGGATTGACAACACACGTACAAGATTCGATAATACGGAGAAACTGATTATGGTTAAGGAGCAGATGATAAGGACATGAGATGATAATTTTGTTAAAGTCGGAAAAAGAGTGATGATTGATATAATTGGTATGTGATAGTTATCGTGAAGGAAAGATTGTTGAATAACACTTGGTTATTATATATTTTCACTATGGATACGGTAGATAGAATACTACAAAATTTGGATGTTTGACCAATTGTCAGAAATAAAAGTTTTAGAACCGGAACGGGATAAATTGAGCGAAGCCGAGTAAAGCTAGGGAGTTGTCTTTAAAAATTTTAAAAGGAATAGAAGCTTTAGAATTTTAACAGGAATCTGATTCTCCAATGTCTTGAGAGATACCGCCTGACTTTTAACCATCAACCTCAATTCATCCAATTCAGATTTTTCATTCAAAGATTGACCAGCATTCCCATGAGACTGTTGCTGCTGAAATCCAGGAGGTTGGACTTGTTGCCTTGGAGCATACTGCTGATGAAACTGTTGCCCCTGTTGCTGATAAGGCTGCTGCATACCACCTTGATCGTTACTCCAGCTGAAATTAGGATGATAGATGTTGGGAGCTGGCTACTGCGATCTCTGAAAATTGCTCACAAACTGCGCCGATTCAATAGATATGGCACATTGAGTCGTCTCATGTGCGCCCGCACATAGCTCACAAACACTAGCAACTTGAGGCACCCCATGCTTTGACATAGAATCCAATTTCTTATTAAGTGCCTCTAGCTGAGCTGCTAGAGCTGTGACTGTATTAACTTCCAGAAGTCCTGCTATTTTGCCTTGTGATAATCTCTAAGTTGGATTCTGGTATTCACTCGTAGCCATCATCTCAATCAACTCATAAGCTTCCTCATAGCTCTTAGCCTATAGAGCTCCACTTAATGCTGCATCTAGCATGGGTCTTGACTGGGCACCCAAGCCATTATAAAAGCAGTTAATCACCATCCAATCAGGCATCCCATGATGTGGACACTTCCTTAGCATCTCCTTGTATCGCTCCCAAGCCTCGCACAAAGATTCTCCAGATTGTTGTGAAAACTGAGTTAGCGCGTTCCTTATTGCTGCAGTTTCCGCCGTAGGGAAGAATTTAGTAAGAAACTTCTGAGCAAGATCCTCCTAAGTAGTAATGGAACCGGATGGCAGAGAGTGTAACCAACCCTTAGCTTTATCCCTCAAAGAGAATGGGAAAAGTCCCAATCTAATAGCATCTTCCGACACCTCGTTGATCTTGAAAGTGTCGCAGATCTCGATAAAGTCCCGGATGTGCATATTAGGATCCTCCGTAGGAGCACCCCCAAACTGAACTGAATTCTGCACCATCTCTTAACTGCTGCAAATTAGTCCTTCAAAGCCTTAGCTACTGCTGCTGCTCGATCACCCATCTCTTAACTGCTGCAACACGTTCAAGTACCTAAAACACCAAGAAACAAACAACTACGTGAGAAAAAAAATCCGAGTCAGTGAACTCTAACGACCACTGATGACAAGCACATAACTAAAAATAATACACCGATGATCCCCGGCAGCGGCGCCAAAAACTTGTTTGCACTAGATCACGCAAGCGTACGTGGTCACAAGTAATATAGATATAAGTCAAGTTCGTTCCCACAGAGATCTGGTTTAGGTTTTAGCTCAGTTAATGCACCTATGCAATAATGTATGGTTTTTATCCACTACTAAGACAATTAACAAAATGGGGTTTGATTATCTAAAATTAACTAAGGAAATAAATTAACCAACTAAGATTTAATTAACTAATGAGAATTTAAATCAAATTACTTATGCAATAGAAAACATGGGATCCTAACTTCACTAAATACTTCGCTTAGAGTTGATGCCTTTACTCAATGTATGTGATGGTTATGATATCTGATCGGACAAAACGAAACAAGTATACGCTACTTCTCAGTATATGAATACCAAACTAAACATACATGCACAAAAGAGATAGAAGATGAATAGATACCAATTATGCTTAGACCCTATATCTCTATAGAATTTGAAAACATAACGGTTGAAGCACAAGTTATCCATAATGATCACATAGGGCAACATAAGTATTCTCATCTTACACTACGAATCATGTTGATAAACAATCATGAACCTATGCTAGCATGCCAAGTTCTAAATCTCAAGATTCACTCTCGCTTCACAAGAGATTAACAAAACAACTTAGATGTTAGCTATGCATCCAAGAAGAATAAGGACAACCATACAAGGATATCAAGAATTCATCACACAAAAATCTTTAAAGCAAACAAACTACTAAACTACATAGATACCAATTGTTAGGTCCCGAAGTATCGTAGAAGGGGGGGTTGAATACGATACTACCAAAAAAAAATAATTCCGAGAATATATCTTTATTGATAATAAACTCGAAGGGGTGTTACAACTTCTAATCCAATGGATTAGCTTCAAAACCTGAACACTCCTAAGGATAGTTTAGGCACGAGGACCTTCTACCCGACACTTCCTGAAAGCGGGCTAAGCCGACTTTCCTACTAGATGGACTGTCTAGCAGCTTACACTCCTAAGGATAGTTTAGGCACGAGGACCTTCTACCCGACACTTCCTGAAAGCGGGCTAAGCTGACTTTCCTACTAGATGGACTGTCTAGCAGCTTACACTGAGAAGATATAAGAGAGAGTTGTGTGTTGAGGTGTATTTTGAAATGAAACACAACAGGCCTATTTATAGATTATAGAAAGTTACTATGCTGCACTATGCTATACTATTCCAACAATCCCCTGGGCCCCACCAGCCGTAACCGCCATTTGCATAGTAACCGTCATTTGCACAGTAACCGCCATTTGCATAGTAACCGTCATTTGCACAGTAACCGCCATTTGCATAGTAACCGTCATTTGCACAGTAACCGCCATTTGCACAGTTGCCGCTATTTGCACAGTAATCGCTATTTGCACAGTAACCACTATTTGCACAGTACCTGCATAGTAACCATGCATAGTAACTGCGCATAGTAATCTTGCATAGTAACCGCGCATAGTATTACTATGTTTGGCTACTTCTTTTTTTTGGGGCTTCTCTCTTCTGTTCCAAATATTCTGCTTGAGATATTATGTCTGTCCTTGATCGTCAATAGGCTTTGGCAATTCTTTCTGTGAATTAATGTGTTGATTTTTCTCGTATGTGTTGACACTTAGTGCACTGGTCTGGTTCACAAGTGACTAGCACTGATCTTGATCTTCACACCTTCGTTACATTCCAATTGATTAGCCTGCAGCAGTATCTTCAAATAATATAAATACATGGAATCTTTTTGGCCCTTCAACTAAATCATCTGTACATCTTATTCTGTCACTGAGGCTTGATCATGTTAATGAACTTCTTTAAGCGACTTGATCCTTGTCGGTGCCTGTTCTTCAAATTTCACGATCCATGTATAGAGTTAATATTATTTATCTTTTATCCTAGTTGAGTTATATATGTCTTCTATTACATATTACATTATATTATGTTTTACAGTCTCGTGAGGGCCTATAGCGAATGTACCCACAAAATCCATCTAACTAAATGATAGAATATATTTTTATATATATTTTAGATGATTTTATTCTCATATTTATTGTGTTTTGCATTGATTTGAATTTTTTTATTTAATAGATTTGATTGTTTTATTGTATGAAATAAAGAATTCATGACTTGGAAGGATTTGGAGCAAAAAGAGCTATTTTGGAGATAAAATAGAAGGAAATTCGTATTATTGGGCTACACGGGCTGTTTAACACTGTTTGGGCCATATCTTGAGTTCCAGAAGTCAGAATTTGACGATCTTACTGTCCACGCGAAGCTTGTGGAATTATCTTTAATTCAGAAGTGATCCAATATTAGTATTCCAACGGGATCAGCCCAGAAACAGGCCAGAAAATCCAGCAGCTTCCAGAAATTCAATTTGAAGTGGGAAACTTCCATAAATCCAATCCTAATCAACATGGAAATACTAGGGGCACCAGGAACATTCTAGAGAGCTGTGTTAAGCGTGGAAACTTGCAATTCTTACTTCTATTCAAGCTTGGAAGCTTGCCATCTTCTATTCCAACTCTAAGAAGGCAATTGCTTGGAGGCTAAATCAAGAGGCTATATAAACACATCTTGGGACACATTATTAGGGAGGTAATATTAGATCAGATAATATAGTTTAGAGTAGATTAGTATTATTAGTTGGAGATGTAGAGAAACACCATGACTCTTCTTTTGGGTGACAACATTGAAGTTTGAAGGTTTTGTTCTCTTAATCTTTTCTTTGTTCTTATTAGTTTAATTATGTTTTCTTGTTTTACTAGTTGTTTTACTTGTTTAATTATTAGCGAGTAGTTATTTCTAGGGCTTAAAGGGAAGCCATGTTTGCACTAATATTGGCATGATTTTCATAGTGATTTGATTGGTTATGGTTAATTCTGATTGATATGTTTTAATCGTTAATTTGTGTAATCGGCCGATATCATGGATTAATTATATGCAAATAGGGGTATGGATCGAGAGATTTTACTACTGGAGGCTTACATACAATTAGCGGAATTGAGGGTGATTGTGGAAACATCATCGGATTTCTGAGAGCGTTAATGCTTGGAAGAGATTAACTTGACTCTAATTACCTGATTGATTGAATTACTAAAAGTGGTTAATTGTGTTGAATGTTTCGAGAGTGTTAATGCTTGGAAGAGATTAACATACTCTAGTTATAGGATCACATTGATTACTTTAGCTTAAGAGCCAATTGTGTAAGCATGGTGGACCTGATTGCCCTAGGTTTTAAATAATTTGTTTATCATCTGTTTAATTAGTGTTAATCTTGTTTAATTAGTTAATTAATATTCTCCAATAATCGTTTGTCCCTGAAACAATTAGCGATAACTGAAAAGGAATTAGTAGAACCTGTCTCCTTGTGGATTCGACCCGCTTGCCATCTGTACTAGAAATAGACACCGTGCGCTTGCGGTTAGGTATAATTTGACACATCACTAAACAATGCAATGCATGAATGCAACTAATATGAAAATGCAATGATCCCCTCAAACTAACCAAAACCAACTAGCAAGCAAATATCTCAAAGAATGCAACTAACTCCAAGTAGAGCTCGACTAAGTCCCCGTACTCTAACAATACATGAACAGAAACGTGCGTGTGTGCGATGCTCATCAGATGTACTCCTAACACTAGATCGAAATCATACCTATTCTTCGCCAAGACAATCACAAGTTTATAAATAGAATAGACTGTAAACACTTCATAACCTAGAAACACCTCCATCATCATTCGAGTTAGACAGAAATTCATGCTTTATTACTACAACTACGACACATAATGCTATTTACAATTACGCATGCTTATTTAACCGTGCAATGGATGAGACCCCGAAAGGTTTATACAATAATACCCATGTAGTGAGCTTTAGGTTAGTGGATCCCAGACTATAAAAGCCTTAGGTCACTAGGCACAAAGTCCCCGCGAACTTAATTGCTCGAGTATTAAAGAGCTCACCCTGGTTAATTTTGCATTAACAATTTCACATAACAATTTTTTTTCTTTTGACATTTTTTTTCTCTTTTTTTCTGATTTTTTTTCTCAATATATGCAATCTGGAATGAGAATTCTCAATTCCAATCCTAGACTACTCATATAAATATGAGCCGGCTACTAGCCATTTGACGCCTAGCCATTATTGACAACTAGCATGAAATCCCTGGTTTTCCCCAAACTTAGAGGGTGTTTGGGGGAACTTTTTTTCAGAATAAGTCAACTTATTTTAAGACAAAGTTAGAGATTCCTAACTTTCCAACTTATTTTCCAACTTATTTTTGAAACTTATTGAAGCTCAAACATATGTTAAATACTTGTATAAAAAAAATTATCAAAATATAAAATTTTTACCCGAAAATAAGTTCATAAATCCATAAAATAATGTATGCCAAACAGGCACTTAGACTTTAGTGCTCCTACACCATCAAGGGAATAACAAAAATTCTAAATATAAACAAGTGATTAAATCTCAAAACAACCAAACAAACATGACCTCAACCTAGCCCAAAAGCAAACGATGAGACTGTGTAAAAATTTTGTTTCCGAACTATAAATCAACCCTTTATTCATCATTACCACACTCAATTAGACATCGACTTACCAATCAGAATTAGCTCATCCTAAGGGATCATGAAATATGCATGCTATGCAAATGCAAATCACATGGTAAAACAAAAATAACAGAATGCCCTACATGAAACAACATAAATAACACGAACGAACATGCATGAATTACTACTAATATGCAAAACATGATATCTATATGAACACAATGACACACAAATAACTACAACACACTACTTATCCCCCAAACCACCCCCAAACTTAAACTAATCAATGTCCTCATTGAAGGCAATAAAAAGGATAATAGAGATACCTCAATAACAATGCCGAAAAGCGTGGGTTGCCTCCCACGAAGCGCCTTTGTTTAAAGTCTTTAGCTAGACATGGCAATGGAGTATTTCTCTTGAAACTTTCTACACCGTAGCTTAATATGGCCATTTAATTATCTTTTCCGGGACTACTTCCTTGATAACAAGTTCCACCCTTCTTTGCTCTTCGAAGGTGTCAGCAACAATGTTCTCTTCACTACCTGACAAGTTAGCAATAATAATTATAAGCAAAACAGATGATTGGCCCGAATATACATACCTCAGGTGATCTGGTGGTCTAAGCTCGAGTTTGGAAGCTTCTTCAACATAATGATTTTCAGTATTAACCACCAAAGACTGATCAAGAGTGGAATTAGACGACTTAGGAAAGAAAGTGGGTAGTTCACCAACAGAAGTCTTAACAACGGACTTAGGATCAAAAGAACTATCCTCAAGTTGGATTTCATACTTAGAACATATAGCATTCAATTCCTCCAACATCTCATCAGAAGTGAAATTCCTATACAACTCATGAAGATCTTTATTACCCTCAATCAAAACATCTTTCTCAAGAAAAGACTCAATTGCACTATCCTCAAGATTCGACCATGGAACAACCTCATCAATCAGCACCTTAGAATCCCAGAGATTAGCCAAGACTAATGACTTTCATTCTTCCTCCTCATCACTATCCACCACATGTTCTGATAAATCAGAATGTTCTTCTTTTTCTATAGGGTCCTGATCTTGAATTTCTTCTTCATCCTCAATTGCTGAATTCTGATCGTTCGTGACTTTTCCAGATCTGAGTGTTATGGCATTAACCTGCTCCATGCCATCTTGTTTTCCTGGATTCACCTCTATGTCACTAGGAAGAACTCCCTGCGGCCTGTTGAGTAAGGCACTTGCAATTTGCCCAATCTGATTCTCGAATGTCTTGAGAGATACCGCCTGACTTTTAACCATCAACCTCAATTCATCCAATTCAGATTTTTCATTCGAAGATTGACCAGCATTCCCATGAGACTATTGCTGCTGAAATCCAGGAGGTTGGACTTGTTGCCTTGGAGCATACTGCTGATAAAATTGTTGCCCCTGCTGCTGATAAGGCTGCTGCATACCACCTTGATTGTTACTCCAGCTGAAATTAGGATGATAGATGTTGGGAGCTGGCTACTGCGATCTCTGAAAATTGCTCACAAACTATGCCGATTCAATAGATATGGCACATTAAGTCATCTCATGTGCGCCCGCACATAGCTCACAAACACTAGCAATTTGAGGCACCCCATGCTTTGACATAAAATTCAATTTCTTATTAAGAGCCTCTAGCTGAGCTGCTAGAGCTGTGACAGTATTAACTTCCAGAATTCCTGCTATTTTGCCTTGTGATAATCTCTGAGTTGGATTCTGGTATTCATTCGCAGCCATCATCTCAATCAACTCATAAGCTTCCTCATAGCTTTTAGCCCATAGAGCTCCACTTGATGCTGCATCTAGCATGGGTCTTGATTGGGCACCCAAGCCATTATAAAAGCAGTTAATCATCATCCAATCAGGCATCCCATGATGTGGACACTTCCTTTGCATCTCCTTATATCGCTCCCAAGCCTCGCACAAAGATTCTCCAGATTGCTGTGAAAACTAAGTTCGCGTGTTACTTATTGCTGCAATTTTTGCCATAGGGAAGAATTTAGTAAGAAACATCTAAGCAAGATCCTCCCAAGTAGTAATGGAACCGGCTGGAAGAGAGTGTAACCAACCCTTTGCTTTATCCCTCAAAGAGAATGGGAAAAGTCTCAATTTAATAGCATCTTCCGACACCCCGTTGATCTTGAAAGTGTCGCAGATCTCGATAAAGTCCCGGATGTGCATATTAGGATCCTCCGTAAGAGCACCCCCAAACTGAACTGAATTCAGCACCATCTGAATAGTGCTAGGCTTGATTTCGAAGGTATTTGCTGCAATAGCTGGCCTGACAATGCTAGATTGGATATCATTGATTTTCGGCTGAGAATAGTCCTTCAAAGCCTTAGCTACTGTTGCTGCTCGATCACCCATCTCTTAACTGCTGCAACACGTTCAAGTACCTGAAACACCAAGAAACAAACAACTATGTGAGAAAAAAATCCGAGTTAGTGAACTCTAACGACCACTGATGACAAGCACATAACTAAAAATAAAACATCGATGATCCCCGGCAGCGATGCCAAAAACTTGTTTGTACTAAATCACGCAAGCGTACGTGGTCACAAGTAATATAGATATAAGTCAAGTTCGTTCCCACAGAGATCTGGTTTAGGTTTTAACTCAGTTAATGCACCTATGCAACAATGTATGGTTTTTATCCACTGCTAAGACAATTAACAAAATGGGGTTTGATTATCTAAAATTAACTGAGGAAATAAATTAACCAACTAAGAATTAATTAACTAACGAGAATTTAAATCGAATTACTTATGCAGTAGAAAACATGGGATCCTAACTTCATTAAATACTTCGCTTAGAGTTGAAGCTTTTACTCAATGTATGTGATGGTTATGATATCTGATCGGATAACACGAAACAAGTATACGCTACTTCTCAGTATACGAATACCTAACTAAACATACATCCACAAAAGAGATAGAAGATGAATAGACACCAATTATGCTTAGACCCTATATCTCTATAGAATTTGAAAACATAGCGGTTGAAGCACAAGTTATCCATAATGATCACGTAGGGCAACATAAGTATTCTCATCTTACACTACGAATCACGTTGATAAACAATCATGAACCTATGCTATCATGGCAAGTTCTAAATCTCAAGATTCACTCTCGCTTCACAAGAGATTAACAAAACAACTTAGATGTTAGCTATGCATCCAAGAAGAATAAGCACAACCATACAAGGATATCAAGAATTCATCACACACAAATCTTTAAAGCACACAAACTACTAAACTACATAGATAAATCCGTTAGAATCCCATGACAACGATTAGTTCATAATTGAACCGCTCGTCATCATGGGATCTGATGAAACCATGATAAATAACAATGTATGAAAGAATACAAATAAACTAGAGTATTGAGTTAAGAAAACAAATCCCAAAAACATCCAAGTGTATCGCCTAAAAGAAGATAACAAAAAGTAGATCTAAATCTCCGTTGCTTGTCACGGGCGTTGGAATACTTCTCCAAGTTTGAATCTATGTCTCTTGGCTCTCTCTCTGTGTTATGTGAAGTGTTGGTACGAATTACAATGATAAACATGTTTATATAGGCCCTAGAATACTTTTCCAACAAGAAAAGTCTCAAAATACATCTAAAATTCGAAATAGGATAAAATTTAGCAATTTCCAGGAATTTCGGGCGCACCCTACGCGGTAGCAGTGCAGTTTGCACGGTTTTTTACTGTTCATAATTATAGAAAATTTCGTGGTCTTCGCGTGAGCTGTAAGATCGTCAGAATCGGATTTGTAGAACTCCAGATATGGCCAAAATAGTGAAGACTGCGCAAACTACTCGAAAATCCGAATTTTAATCAATTTAACCTCCAACTCTTATGTTGTGTTTGGTTGGGGTGAATGAATTTAGAAGGAATGGAATGAAATTTGAACTAAAATATGAGTAAATTTTCAAAAGTTTCATTCCTTCATCATTCCATTCCTTATCACCTACACTATAGTTCAAACCCCCAAATTTGAGAAGGAATGGTCCATTCTCCCTCATACCTATTTTCTTGCCAAATCTCATCATAGAAATTTTGTTCTTCCATATTTTATTTCCAAATATTCCCTCATACCTACATTATTACCTTTTATTTTCGCTCATTCCATTCCATTCCATTCCATTCTCCCTAACCAAACACAACATTAGTTCTGCAAAACTCAATGAAAACACATTAAACACACCACATACTTGAGGTCAAGTAATCAATTTAAGCCGATCCGAAGCATTCCAAGTAGATATAAAATCCACTTATCACACCCCCAAACTTAAACCGATGCTTGTCCTCAAGCATAAACAATTATAACTATATACAACTAACTAGTACCACTTCCGTAGGTGATCACGGTTGCATTTGGCATATGCAACAAGCCCTTTAAACCCCTAGGCAGCCCTAGTGGACGAGTAAGGTTTCTGTAAGGTCCCGAAGTATCGTAGAAGGGGGGGTTGAATACGATACTACCAAAAAAAAAATAATTCCGAAAATATATCTTTATTGATAATAAACTCGAAGGGGTGTTACAACTTCTAATCCAATGGATTAGCTTCAAAACCTGAACACTCCTAAGGATAGTTTAGGCACGAGGACCTTCTACCCGACACTTCCTAAAAGCGGGCTAAGCCGACTTTCCTACTAGATGGACTGTCTAACAGCTTACACTGAGAAGATATAAGAGAGAGAAGAGAGTTGTGTGTTGAGGTGTATTTTGAAATGAAATACAGCAGGCCTATTTATAGATTATAGAAAGTTACTATGCTGCAATATGCTGTACTATTCCACCAACCCCTTGGGCCCCACCAGCCGTAACCGCCATTTGCATAGTAACCGTCATTTGCACAGTAACCGCCATTTGCATAGTAACCGTCATTTGCACAGTAACCATCATTTGCATAGTAACCGTCATTTACACAGTAACCGCCATTTGCACAGTAACCGCTATTTGCACAGTAACCACTATTTGCACAGTATCACTATTTGCACAGTACTTGCATAGTAATTGCGCATAGTAATCTTGCATAGTAACCGCACATAGTAATCGTGCATAGTAATCTTGCATAGTAACTGCGCATTGTATTACTATTTTTGGCTGCTTCTTTTTTTTGGGGCTTCTCTCTTCTGTTCCAAATATTCTGCTTGAGATATTATGTATGTCCTTGATCGTCAATAGGCTTTGGCAATTCTTTCTGTGAATTAATGTGTTGATTTTTCTTGTATGTGCTGACACTTAGTGCACTGGTCTGGTTCACAAGTGACTAGCACTGATCTTGATCTTCACACCTTCGTTACATTCCAATTGATTAGCCTGCAGCAGTATCTTCAAATAATATAAATACATGGAATCTTTTTGGCCCTTCAACTGAATCATCTGTACATCTTATTCTGTCACTGAGGCTTGATCATGTTAATGAACTTCTTTCAGCGACTTGATCCTTGTCGGTGCCTGTTCTTCAAATTTCACGATCCCTGTATAGAGTTAATATTATTTATCTTTTATCCTAGTTGAGTTATATATGTCCTCTATTACATATTACATTACATTATGCTTTACAATCTCCCCCTATTTGATTGTTAGGGTTTGACAAGCAAATTCCTAGAGAATAACTCAACTGATACAAAAAAAAATGAAATACAAAGATAAATAATATTAAAGCGCATTCTGGATCATATATACATTTTCCAGATTTCTAAAATTTGAACAAGTGCAAGACAAATTGTTACTCTAGACTGAACATATCTTCAAGTTTGCCTTGCTTTCTTTCCACATAGAACTTAATACTCCCATTAGCTATTCCTTTCCCAAAATAAAGTTAATTCCGTGTCAACAACCTTTTCCTTGCCCTTACGCCTAGTAGATTTTTCTTGATCATCCAACTTCTCCCCCTCAGTTGGGTTATCCTCCAGAGTAGTAGGATGTGGAGTTGGTGAATTAGACGAAGATGACTTTACCAAGTAGTTGATTGCATCATTAAACTGGGTTGCCATGGTATTCAATTGAACCTGGAATATATCATGTTGAATAAGTTGCAAATTTTGTATTTCTACAATGGACTTACAGATATTTTGCAACTCTTTCTCCGTTGTTTGGACCCGTGTAAGGAGTCTGCTGTATTCCTTTCTGGTTACAGGTGCATGTGGTTGAGTAGGTTGCTCACTTGTACGTTCTGCAGGTGTTTCACTCAACACTCTATTCACTCGGTTTAGTGGTTTGGATTACACTTACATGTTCTGTTTGTGTTTCCCTCAACTCTCCTCCAGAGCTTCCACCGATATGTGTACCTACAAATGAAATCATCCTAGCCCCCTTTTTAGAGGTCATAGATGGTGCAATGAAAGTTCGTGAGCTTCCGTCCTCGCGTGAAGCGAGTTGCCGACCACTGGTTAAAAGTGGTAAATCTCGAAAGAGATCCAGAGATTTTCCCTCTGGGAGGTTAAACTTGAATCGATTAAATGGCACAAAACCCAAGTTTCCCTCGTACGTATGTGAAGACACTTGGTTCATAAAAGAACCTCCTACCGATGGAACTTTCCGTAAAATGGAAGATTCACCAGCAGTTATTGAGATAGGTAATTCCACCTCGGATGCCTGTGAAGGCATTTGATCTTTAGAAAGATCATCAACCACTCTTATGTTCCGTGAAATGGAACTCAAGATAGTTGCTCCCATCAATTCAACCTTATTAACATTTTCACTCATTGGATAAGAAAGAATTGTTTCACTAACAATTGCCGTTACCTCAGGTTCATTGGGTTTACTCCGTTTAGAATGAGGTAGAGCGGCTGATGTAACTAACTCCTTATGTGGTGCTGCTGAGGCACTATCTCCCTCAATAATGTGGATGACTGGTCGTTTAAGTGATAATTGAGATGTAGGAGTTTGTTGTGTTTGTGTTTGCATTTGTAGAATGGGCTCTTCGACCTGTGTTAGAGTCGGTGGGATTTCCTGCTCTTGGTCGGGTAAGATGGCCACTGGGGGCTGTAGAAACTGTATTTCCTGTGACACAATAGGGAATATAGAGGTTGGAATAGCAGGGATTGAAATATTACCTTGTCGTATACCTGCTCTCACTGGTCTTGGTAACAACGGAAGTGGGACAGTCTTTAGATATTCAGTTAGGACTGTAGGCACATCCGTATATTTCTTTTTGCTTATGTAATTAATTACATTCATCTTCATGGAAGAACATTCCACCTTTTGACCATTTTCCAAGCGTACCCTGTCTTCATCATTCAAAAAATCATTTAATATTAGCTGTAGAAACCTTGGATATAGACATTTGTCATTTTGAGTCTGAACATCTCTTGTTCCCAAGTGTTTCATCTTTAAAATGATTTGACCAAGCACTATTTTTCCAAAATTAATCCTCAAATTATTGGCGACCGCATACCCTATTTTTTGAATAAATTCAGGTATTCGATCTTGATTTGTTCTATCTGAGGAAAAGACATGGTTAAGAGTGTGAAAGAAGAAATTCCAATACTGGGTTAGAAACATTCTAGAAAGAGTACCAGTATTGAAATTGCCATCTTGGTACCTTATAAAATGAAAGAACATTTCAATCTGTTCAGGTATAGGATCAGAAACGAGATTTTCCATAGGAAAATGGAGAATTCGATTAACATCTCGTTCAGTGACCCTAATCGACCTACCAAACAGTCGATATGTGATTGCACACCCGTCCTGTCCAGAAGTGTTAACCGCACTGCAATATAGTTCACGCAATGCATCATGGTTAAGCTGCACCTGTGTAACTAAAGCATAGCGAATTAATGAATGTTCATTCAGAAATTGTTTCCAAGCCCGAAGTTGCTCATCCTGAATGGTTTCGATTTACTGAATGGAAATAGGATTAACTTTAGCAATTAAAAAGCTTCCCTGCAATGCCATTCTCAAAACTTTGAGGAAATTCAAAAACAAGGGTTAGTTTTTATAAAGGATGATGTATAAAGCAAGAATATGAAATCCGATCTAAAAACCACCAGCTAGATTGAGAGATTTTTCTGATCAAAGCTCGAAATATTCAGCAATTGTGTGCATATGCTCTGTATATCTGAAAAATGATGATGTTAACACAAACAAAAACTCATCATTTATAAGGTTTCAAGGTTTAGTGGGTTAGGTGCAATAGTGATAGGTTATGTTTGAAAAACTAACACCGCTCAATAATTTCTCACCTAACACCCTAATTAGCCGAAAAAACATCTTATCACCGAAACATGTCGGCCGAAAAACATCTTATCACCAAGACCTATCAGCCTATACATATATACACATATTTAATACTTCTAATTATTATGGATTTAAAAATAATCACGGAGTGAATCAAGAATTAATCCACAATAATCAGATAAACTCACAATTAAATAGACATAGAATTAACAAAATATCATTAATTGATATATGTCAATAAAATATTTATTTAATTATGCTACAGTGATATCTCCAGAATGATCATGCAGATAAGCAAATAAAACAAACAAAATCCAGAGAATGAAATTCACTGGCTGCAACTAATTGAACAGAGATTTTAAAAGATCATGTGAAATTTAACATACCAAGCTCACTTACCAACCTTGAAAAGGTTGCTTCATCCAAAGCTTTAGTAAAAATGTCTGCCAACTGTTTTTCATTAGGAACAAAATGCAGTTCCACGGTGCCTTCCATCACATGCTCCCTGATGAAATGGTATCTGATGTCTATGTGCTTGGTTCTAGAATGCTGCACTGGATTCTGTGATATTGCAATTACACTAGTGTTGTCACAAAAAATTGGGATCTTTTTAACTTTAAGTCCATAGTCAAGTAGTTGATTTCTCATCCATAGAATCTGTGCACAACAACTCCCAGCTGCTATGTATTCAGCCTCTGCAGTTGAGGTAGATACTGAGTTCTACTTCTTACTGAACCATAAGACCAGCTTGTTTCATAAGAATTGACAAGTTCCTGTGGTACTTTTTCTATCCATTTTGCAACCTGCATAATCTGCATCTGAGTAACCAATTAGATCAAAACCAGAATCTCTAGGGTACCAAATGCCAAGGTTTGGTGTTCCCTTGAGATATTTGAAAATCCTTTTAATAGCTACTAAGTGAGATTCCCTAGGATCAGCTTGAAATCTAGCACATAAACATGTAGCAAACATAATATCAGGTCTACTAGTTGTTAAGTATAAAAGAGATCCAACCATGCCCCTATAGCTTGTCATGTCCACCTTCTTTTCCTTTGTATTTAGTTCAAGCTTAGTGGCCATGGGTGTTTTTACAGAAGAGCAATCTGCTAAATCAAACCTTTTTAAAAGATCATAAATGTATTTTGTTTGACTTATAAAAATTCCCTCATTCACTTGTTTAACTTGTAACCCAAGAAAATAAGTTAATTCACCCATCATACTCATTTCATATCTACTTTGCATGAGTTTAGAAAACCTCTTGCAAAGTTTCTCATCTGTAGACCCAAATATTATATCATCTACATAAATTTAGACAAGTATCATAGAGCCATTGACATTTCTATAAAAGAGAGTTTTATCAACAGTACCTCGAATGAAGTGATTCTTTATAAGGAACTGTGAGAGTGTGTCATACCAGGCTCTAGGTGCTTTCTTCAGGCCATAGAGTGCTTTGAGTAGAAAGAACACATATTCTGGAAAGTCTGGATCTTCAAAACCAGGCGGTTGACTAACATACACCTCCTCCTCCAGAATACCATTCAGAAATGCACTCTTGACATCTATTTGGACTTTGAAATTGGCATGCGCTGCATAGGCCAGGAAGATCCTTATTGCTTCTAACCTTGCTACTGGTGCAAAGGTTTCTTCAAAATCAATTCCTTCCTCTTGACAGTAGCCTTTAGCAACTAATCTAGCTTTATTCCTTGTGACTATGCCATTCTCATCCATCTTGTTCTTGAATACCCACTTAGTGCCAGTCACTGATTTGTCTTTAGGTTTGGGTACAAGTTTCAATACTTCATTTCTTTCAAACTGGTTTATCTCTTCTTACATTGCTAAAACCCATTCTGGATCCAGAAGAGCATGTTCAACTCTCTTAGGTTCCTCTTTGGATAGAAAACTGCTATATAAGCATTCTTCTTGAGTTGCTCTTCCGGTTTGGACCTTTGCATTAGGATCTCCAACGATAAGCTCAAATGGATGATCCCTGGTCCATTTTCTCTGTGGTGGTAAGTTTGACCTTGATGAAGGGGCTTCATTTTCTCTGTGTTGATCATTGTGGCTTGTTGTTGAGTTTTGACTGTGAGAAACTCCCCCTAAGTGTATGGCCCTCGAGATTGATGGAGTTCTTGCAGATTCATCAACAGATGCTTCTCTTTGATTTTCTACAGATGCTTCAAACTGATTTCCAACTGATGGTGTAAGTTGCTCTTCAACAAGTGGTTCATTTGGCACTTCAACTGATGATCCTTGTCTGTTTCTCACACCATTTGATCTCCAATCTTCATCATCATCTTCACTTTCTTCACCACTTCTCTCATTCTCAAATGAGAGAGACTCATGAAAACCTTCATCTACTAGACCAGATATTTTCTTGTCATCAAAGACAACATGTATGGACTCCATTACAATGTTTAGTCTTAGGTTGTAGACTCTGTAGGATTTTCCAGCTGAGTATCCAACAAAGATAGCTTCATCTGCCTTTGAATCAAATTTTCCAAGATGCTCACCACGATTTTTTAGTACAAAGCATTTGCATCCAAAGACATGCAGAAAGTTGATTGTTGGTTTCTTGCCTTTGAAAAGTTGAAAAGGTGTCATGCCTTTTGCTTTATTGACCAAAGAAATATTCTGAGTATAGCATGCAGTATTTATAGCTTCTACCCAGAAGTATGTTGGTAGCTTGGACTCTTCAAGCATTGTTCTTGCAGCTTCAATTAGAGTTCTGTTCTTTCTTTCCACTACACCATTTTGTTGAGGAGTTCTTGGTTCAGAGAATTCTTGGATAATTCCTTCTTCTTCACAAAACTCTCTTATTACAGAATTCTTGAACTCAGTTCCATTATCACTTCTGATTCTCCTTACTTTGAGTAAAGGATTATTGTTGACTATCTTGATGTGATTTATAATGACTTCACCTGCCTCATCCTTAGAGTGTAGAAAGAATGTCCAAGAGAATTTTGAGAAATCATCAATAATCACAAGACAATATTTCTTCTTTGAGATTGACAACACATTGACTGGTCCAAATAGATCCATGTGTAGTAGTTGCAAGGGTTGATCAATTGATGACATTGACTTTGATTTGAAAGAGGCCTTCTTCTGCTTCCCTTTCTG
This sequence comes from Kitagawia praeruptora, assembly GCA_037693485.1. NCBI lineage: Eukaryota > Viridiplantae > Streptophyta > Magnoliopsida > Apiales > Apiaceae > Kitagawia > Kitagawia praeruptora. The sequence goes on from CM075353.1 coordinate 18,498,135, forward strand.
GCATGCATCACACAATCCATCCTTGGAGTAATCCAATTTTGGAATACCTCTAACCAAATCCTTCTTTACCAACTCATTCATTGCTTTAAAACTCAAGTGTGACAGTCTTTTGTGCCAAAGCCAACCTTCATCTACACTTGCCTTGCTGAGAAGACATGTAGTCATGTTTGCATTTGTTGAATTGAAGTCAGCAATGTACACATTTCCTCTTCTATCTCCTATCAACACTACCTTGTTGTCACTTTTCTTGAAAATGACACAAGCTTCAGTTGTGAACCAGACATTCTGGCCTTTATAACACAGTTGACTGACACTTAGCAAATTATGCTTCAGTCCATCAACCAGTGCTAATTCTTCAATGACAACATTTCCTTGTGAAATCAAGCCATATCCTCTAGTATATCCTTTGCTATTGTCTCCAAATGTAATGCTAGGGCTAACTCTCTCCTCAAACTTAGTGAGTAGGGTAGAATCTCCAGTCATGTGCCTAGAACAACCACGATTCAGGTACCAAAGATTCTTTCTGTGTCCCTGTACACATCAAAATCAAATCAAGTTGATTTTGGTACCCAAGTTTTCTTGGGTCCTGCCTTGTTAGCCTTTTTCTTATTTTTCAAGCCCTTACTACCCAGGGGTTCTGATTGAGTTAAATCAACCTTAACTCTTGGTGTAGGTTTCTGAAAAATAGGTTGTTTCACTTGCTCACATGCATTAAAACTAGATGTATAATTTGGCATAGTCTGTGCAAACATGTTATTCATCATCCATGGCAACTGAGGCATATTAAAAGCATTGTAATATGGATTATGCATGAATGACATGTTAGCATAATGACTAGATGTATGAGCAGGCTGGACAAACATGTTTGGCATAACATTCATGGCAGGCATATGTACTGACTTAGGCATACTAGGCACAGAAGCATTCTTAACAGATTTACAGTTGACAAATAAATGATTAACACTACCACAGTTCACACATTCCTTTCGAGGAGCATATTTATCAGGTGTGTAATTACTATGTTTGTTAATTCCTACCTTGCCATTTCTATTCTTCTTATTAGCCTTAGCCTTAGGTTCAGTCTTTTCTAACTTATCCTTCAATTTCTTTATTGACAAGTTGCCTATGTTTCCTTGTTCAACTGACTTGGTTTTGCTACACTCTCCATTAACAAAGTTCTTATTGACAGGCTCGTACTTTTTATTCAATTTTAGTTAAAGTTGCTTTGCTAACATGCTTAAGTCTCAAAGGACATTCTTTTTCGACTAAATCACTGTCTGAAGCAACTTCCCTATCAACATCTACCTTAACTTATGCTAATTTGTGAAAAGAATCAACTCCTTGTGTACTATAAATTTCTTCAGTTTTAGCCTTTGATCCCTTCCACTTGGCAATTAAGTCTTGTTCCTCTTTTAACTGTTTTATTAAAAACTCTTCTCTTTTCAGAGCCTCAAGTAACTCATTCTTAGCATCCTGGCAATCTCTTTTCATTGTTTCAAAATCAATTAGTTGATTTTCTAACAGAGTATTCCTATCACCTATCTTAGCATTAAGATGTTTAATCTTTTTATTCTCCTTGTTAAGCGATTTTAATGTGACATGCATGTTATACAATTCATTAGACATTTCATTAACAACATTATCACATTCATCTTTGGAAAGCTCAGTTAGATTAATTTGTAGAATATACCTGGTTACTTGCTGAACTAGCCTCTTCATCATTTTCATTTGCCATAAGTGCAAGGTTGACAAACTCTTCCTCTGCACTTGAGACTCCTCCAGCTGCCCAATCATCATCTCTAGATACGAATGCTCTCTCCTTTTTCTTGAGAAGGTCAAAGTATTTCTTTTTGTAATCGACAGTCTCAAACTGTTTCTTTTCATTCTCAGATTTGGATTTTCTACATTCATTGGCAAAGTGGCCAGCAATTCCACAGCTATAACATTTGATCTTTGACCTTTCAACCATGCCCTTGTTAGGTTGATAGCTTTTCTTGAATTGCCCGGCTCCTGCTGGATTCTTCTTGAATCTCAACTTTGAAAATCTCTTTGACAAAAATGCCAAATAATCATCTAGATCTTCAGATTCATCCTCACTCAGTGCATCAAGTTCTTCAATCATCTTGCTTTTGCCCTTGCTAGATCCACCTTCACAAGTTCTTTGACTTGGTGTGGCTTCCACATTCTTCATCTTCTCTCCATCTTGGTTGGTTGGAATATTGGCCACCAAAGCTACATTTCCACCTTTCTTCTGGTTTTTCTCAACTTCTTCATCCTGTTGCAACTCGAGCTCATAGGTCTTCAGAATTCCATACAGTCTCTCAAGTGTAAAATCTTTGTAATCTTGAGAGTTTCTCAACGAGACTGTAACTGGCTTCCATTCCTTAGGAAGATATATAAGAAATTTTAAGTTGGAGTCTTTGACTTCATATGTTCTCCCATACAACTTCAGGCCATTCAGTCATTTCTGAAATCTACTGAATATATCTGTTAAATTTTTACCAGAATTATGATGGAAGTGTTCATACTGTTGTATGAGGAGTTGCATCTTGTTCTCTCTGACATGCTCAGTTCCTTCACAGAGTGTTCGAATAGTGTCCCACACTTGCTTGGCAGTGGTGTAGTTGATGACATTGTCGAACATGTCTTGATCAATACCATTGAACAGTATGTTCATGGTTTTCTTGTCCTTCTAGACTTCTTCTTTGTCTGCCTCTGTGAATTCGGCTGGCGGTTTGGGAATAGGCCTTCCAGCAACTCCTGTTCCGGCTGCTTCTCCAACTGCAGTGTTGGCCTTCATAGGAATATGAGGACCTCTCTCTATATAGTTTATGTAACCTTCATCAATGGATAAGAGATGTAAATGCATCTTTACTTTCCAGTGAAAGTAATTATCTTTGTCAAGGACTGGTATTTTCACGCCTGTATCCTTAAATCCCATGGTGGTGATCTTTAAACTTCTTGTATGTTAGTAGCTTGCTCTTGATACCAATTGTTAGGTCCCGAAGTATCGTAGAAGGGGGGGTTGAATATGATACTACCAAAAAAAAATAATTCCGAGAATATATCTTTATTGATAATAAACTCGAAGGGGTGTTACAACTTCTAATCCAATGGATTAGCTTCAAAACCTGAACACTCCTAAGGATAGTTTAGGCACGAGGACCTTCTACCCGTCACTTCCTAAAAGCGGGATAAGCCGACTTTCCTACTAGATGGACTGTCTAGCAGCTTACACTCCTAAGGATAGTTTAGGCACGAGGACCTTCTACCCGACACTTCCTGAAAGCGGGCTAAGCCGACTTTCCTACTAGATGGACTGTCTAGCAGCTTACACTGAGAAGATATAAGAGAGAGAAGAGAGAGTTGTGTGTTAAGGTGTATTTTGAAATGAAATACAGCAGGCCTATTTATAGATTATAGAAAGTTACTATGTTGCACTATGATGTACTATTCCAACAACCCCTTGGGCCCCACCAGCCGTAACCGTCATTTGCATAGTAACCGTCATTTGCACAGTAACCGCCATTTGGATAGTAACCGTCATTTGCACAGTAACCGCCATTTGCATAGTAATCGTCATTTGCACAATAACCGCCATTTGCACAGTAACCGCTATTTGCACAGTAACCACTATTTGCACAGTAACCACTATTTGCACAGTACCTTCATAGTAACCACGCATAGTAACTGTGCATAGTAATCTTGCATAGTAACCGTGCATAGTATTACTATGTTTGGCTGCTTCTTTTTTTTGGGGCTTCTCTCTTCTGTTCCAAATATTCTGCTTGAGATATTATGTCTGTCCTTGATCGTCAATAGGCTTTGGCAATTCTTTTGGTGAATTAATGTGTTGATTTTTCTCATATGTGTTGACACTTAGTGCACTGGTCTGGTTCACAAGTGACTAGCACTGATCTTGATCTTCACACCTTCGTTACATTCCAATTGATTAGCCTGCAGCAGTATCTTCAAATAATATAAATACATGGAATCTTTTTGGCCCTTCAACTAAATCATCTGTACATCTTATTCTGTCACTGAGGCTTGATCATGTTAATGAACTTCTTTAAGCGACTTGATCCTTGTCGGTGCCTGTTCTTCAAATTTCACGATCCATGTATAGAGTTAATATTATTTATCTTTTATCCTAGTTGAGTTATATATGTCTTCTATTACATATTACATTACATTATGTTTTACAGTCTCGTGAGGGCCTATAGCGAATGTACCCACAAAATCCATCTAACTAAATGATAGAATATATTTTTATATATATATTAGATGATTTTATTCTCATATTTATTGTGTTTTGCATTGATTTGAATTTTTTTATTTAATAGATTTGATTGTTTTATTGTATGAAATAAAGAATTCATGACTTGGAAGGATTTGGAGCAAAAAGAGCTATTTTGGAGATAAAATAGAAGGAAATTCGTATTATTGGGCTACACGGGCTGTTTAACACTGTTTGGGCCATATCTTGAGTTCCAGAAGTCAGAATTTGACGATCTTACTGTCCACGCGAAGCTTGTGGAATTATCTTTAATTCAGAAGTGATCCAATATTAGTATTCCAACGGGATCAGCCCAGAAACAGGCCAGAAAATCCAGCAGCTTCCAGAAATTCAATTTGAAGTGGGAAACTTCCATAAATCCAATCCTAATCAACATGGAAATACTAGGGGCACCAGGAACATTCTAGAGAGCTGTGTTAAGCGTGGAAACTTGCAATTCTTACTTCTATTCAAGCTTGGAAGCTTGCCATCTTCTATTCCAACTCTAAGAAGGCAATTGCTTGGAGGCTAAATCAAGAGGCTATATAAACACATCTTGGGACACATTATTAGGGAGGTAATATTAGATCAGATAATATAGTTTAGAGTAGATTAGTATTATTAGTTGGAGATGTAGAGAAACACCATGACTCTTCTTTTGGGTGACAACATTGAAGTTTGAAGGTTTTGTTCTCTTAATCTTTTCTTTGTTCTTATTAGTTTAATTATGTTTTCTTGTTTTACTAGTTGTTTTACTTGTTTAATTATTAGCGAGTAGTTATTTCTAGGGCTTAAAGGGAAGCCATGTTTGCACTAATATTGGCATGATTTTCATAGTGATTTGATTGGTTATGGTTAATTCTGATTGATATGTTTTAATCGTTAATTTGTGTAATCGGCCGATATCATGGATTAATTATATGCAAATAGGGGTATGGATCGAGAGATTTTACTACTAGAGGCTTACATACAATTAGCGGAATTGAGGGTGATTGTGGAAACATCATCGGATTTCTGAGAGCGTTAATGCTTGGAAGAGATTAACTTGACTCTAATTACCTGATTGATTGAATTACTAAAAGTGGTTAATTGTGTTGAATGTTTCGAGAGTGTTAATGCATGGAAGAGATTAACATACTCTAGTTATAGGATCACATTGATTGCTTTAGCTTAAGAGCCAATTGTGTAAGCATGGTGGACCTGATTGCCCTAGGTTTTAAATAATTTGTTTATCATCTGTTTAATTAGTGTTAATCTTGTTTAATTAGTTAATTAATATTCTCCAATAATCGTTTGTCCCTGAAACAATTAGCGATAACTGAAAAGGAATTAGTAGAACCTGTCTCCTTGTGGATTCGACCCGCTTGCCATCTGTACTAGAAATAGACACTGTGCGCTTGCGGTTAGGTATAATTTGACACATCACTAAACAATGCAATGCATGAATGCAACTAATATGAAAATGCAATGATCCCCTCAAACTAACCAAAACCAACTAGCAAGCAAATATCTCAAAGAATGCAACTAACTCCAAGTAGAGCTCGACTAAGTCCCCGTACTCTAACAATACATGAACAGAAACGTGCGTGTGTGCGATGCTCATCAGATGTACTCGTAACACTAGATCGAAATCATACCTATTCTTCGCCAAGACAATCACAAGTTTATAAATAGAATATACTGTAAACACTTCATAACCTAGAAACACCTCCATCATCATTCGAGTTAGATAGAAATTCATGCTTTATTACTACAACTACGACACATAATGCTATTTACAATTACGCATGCTTATTTAACCGTGCAATGGATGAGACCCCGAAAGGTTTATACAATAATACCCATGTAGTGAGCTTTAGGTTAGTGGATCCCAGACTATAAAAGCCTTAGGTCACTAGGCACAAAGTCCCCGCGAACTTAATTGCTCGAGTATTAAAGAGCTCACCCTGGTTAATTTTGCATTAACAATTTCACATAACAATTTTTTTTCTTTTGACATTTTTTTTCTCTTTTTTTTCTGATTTTTTTTTCTCAATATATGCAATCTGGAATGAGAATTCTCAATTCCAACCCTAGACTACTCATATAAATATGAGCCGGCTACTAGCCATTTGACACCTAGCCATTATTGACAACTAGCATGAAATCCCTGGTTTCCCCCAAACTTAGACTTTAGTGCTCCTACACCATCAAGGGAATAAAGAAAATTCTAAATATAAACAAGTGATTAAATCTCAAAACAACCAAACAAGCATGACCTCAACCTAGCCCAAAAGCAAACGATGAGACTGTGTAAAAATTTTGTTTCCGAAACATGCAAGTCAATTTCATAAGAACTATAAATCAACCCTCTATTCATCATTACCACACTCAATTAGACATCGACCTACCAATCAGAATTAGCTCATCTTAAGGGATCATGAAATATGCATGCTATGAAAGAGTTTGTCCTAAAATCCAATCATGCATGATGATTTAGGAAGAACTTTCTTGTACTCTTATTTGATTTCATTAACATTAATAAAAGACTTATTTGTTTTTATTACGGGCTTTATCTATTTAAAGTGTCTTAAATAAGATGTTCCATAGTTTAGAGTAAAGCTTCTAGAATTATAATGAGATTATAATAGTGAGATCTAGAAGATGATAACTCTAGACCTAAACAGTTCCTGATCATAGGATAACTAATTGGAAGTTAGTGAATCCGCAAAGATTGGTACATACTATGCTTGCTCCTTTCAGGAAGATGTCTGTTCTCATAGGCATTTGTGTGGTGACACTATAGCTAGTATGTAGGTGCTTATTAGGGAATAAGTTCACTGAACATGACTCGATAAGTTGAACAACTAATGGAGTTTACTCACGTGTCGATAGTTGTTCACTGAGTGATAGTTGTACAAGTGTCCTTAGACTTGAGATCGTTAGAGTAATCTTGTATATAATGAACTATGCTTTGGTTTAGTCCTTAGTCTCAAGGACATCCATTAGGTCTATTCTGGGCATAGGGATTTGTGTATGGAGATAGTTAACGGTCAATAAAGAATCTACCCCTTCCAGTAAGGAAGTGAATATCCTATGTTATTCTTAGTATGCGAGTTCTGGAATCTCTGGCCAGAGTGTATGAAATTAGAAATGAGTTTCTAATTTGCATTAATATGAACTTTGCATTATGAATAAGAAATCATATGATTAAATTTGATAGGCTTGACACGAGATCCATGCCTTGTATTTAATCGGGATATTGCAGGGTAGAAGGAATTGATTGTACGGTAACTAGCACTGACAGGTTCTTGGTATTCTAAGCATTGAATTCATATTATCCGGATAGTCGCGATATGTTGAGAAGCATCACTCACGATGTAGAATAAATATAATTATTCTATTAATTATATTTAATGAATTTTAGAATTCATATAAATAATAAATAAAAAGTTTATTATTATTTATTTCTACTACCGGCTTAATATTGAACCTACAGGGTCACACCATAAAAAGATTAATTTATTGATGAAGGTATTTTGAGAGAGCAAGTTGTTTTTAATAATGATTAAAATAGTTTAATTATTATTTAAACAATTTGTGGGATTTATATATATTAATATATACATGATATATTAATTATACTAAACCTACATGAGCCCTATATAAAGAATGAGATGGGAGGTGTTTTAGAATGCATGTGTGGTTTTGTGAAAACCCTAGTAGCCTCCATCTTTTTTCTCTCTCTCTCTCTCTCAAAAAGATCAAGGCACCAATTTATAAAGCTTCGAGTTTTATAAAAGCTTCATCGAAGAATCAATCTTGGTGGATACCTGATGTGTCAAATTATACCTAACCGCAAGCGCACGGTGTCTATTGCTAGTACAGATGGCAAGCGGGTCGAATCCACAAGGAGACAGGTTCTACTAATTCCTTTTCAGTTATCGCTAATTGTTTCAAGGGTCAAACGATTATTGAAGAATTATTAATTAACTAATTAAACTAAATTAACACTAATTAAACAGATGATAAACAAATTATTTAAAACCTAGGGCAATCAGGTCCACCATGCTTACACAATTGGCTCTTAAGCTAAAGCAATCAATGTGATCCTATAACTAGAGTATGTTAATCTCTTTCAAGCATTAACACTCTCGAAACATTCAACACAATTAACCACTTTTAGTAATTCAATCAATCAGGTAATTAGAGTCAAGTTAATCTCTTTCAAGCATTAACACTCTCAGAAATCCAATGATGCTTTCGCACTCAAATTCAATTCTGCTAATCGTATGTGTGCCTCTAGTAAGTAAATCTCTCGATCCATACCCCTATTTGCATATAATTAATCCATGATATCGGCCGATTACACAAATTAATGATTAAAACATATCAATCAGAATTAACCATAACCAATCAAACCACTATGAAAATCATGCCAATATTAGTGCAAACATGGCTTCCCTTTAAGCCCTAGAAATAACTACTCGCTAATAATTAAACAAGTAAAACAACTAGTAAAACAAGAAAACATAATTAAACTAATAAGAACAAAGAAAAGATTAAGAGAACAAAACCTTCAAACTTCAATGTTGTCACCCAAAAGAAGAGTCATGGTGTTTCTCTACATCTCCAACTAATAATAATAATAATCTACTCTAAACTATATTATCTGATCTAATATTACATCCTTCTTCCCCCTTAAACAATACCCTAGATGTGTTTATATAGGCTCTAAAAGTCTTGCCCAATAAAAGTATTTTAATACTCTAAATAAATTACAAGCAGGATTCCATAACTGAATAGGATTCCTTAATTAAAATTCGTCACTTCTTTTTCTCCTCTGTTTCTGGGCTCTTCCAGTTCGATTTTGCTTATTGGACCACCTCTGAATTAAAGAAAATTCCACAAGCTTCGCGTGGACAGCTTACGGGCCTCAAACGGACTTCTAGAACTCAAGATATGGCCAAAACAGTGTAGAATAGCCCCTGTAGCCCAATAATACGAATTTTCTCCTATTTTATCTCCAAAATAGCTCTTTTTGCTCCAAATCCTTCCAAGTCATGAATTCTTTATTTCCTACAATAAAACAATAAAATCTATTAAATAAAAATCCAAATCAATGCAAAACACAATAAATATGAGAATAAAATCATCTAAAATATATATAAAAATATACTCTATCAAACATCCCCACACTTAGCATTTGCACGTCCTCGGGCAAATAAGTGAAATAAAAACTAAGTCCTAACAAACATTACTTTCGTAGATGACACGATTGCATTGAGCATATGCAACAAGCCGTTAAACCCCTAGGCAGCCCTAGTAGGACGAGTGTTGTCTCGTGAGGGTTTATAGTGAATGTACCCACAAAATTCATCCAACCATGCAAAAGATCAATGCTAACACAACACCACACACACAAGTCCTCTCATGCCACATCAAATTAAGAATCAAAGTAAACATACGATGTCTTGGTGTCGAAAGTGCAAGTATTCACGTAGTCTACTCAACCAACATGCAGAAGGTCATAAAAATTCATGTCAAGTGTAAAAATCGTTGGTAATCATGCTAAGTCCACAAGAAATACATCTTTAAGTCTAAACCCGGGATCTCCTATGCCAAAACAAGTAATAACTCACCTTTCACTCAAAAACGAATATTCACTCAAGAACAAGGTTAAGTGTATCACTCAATTCCAACAAAATCATAAACACAACTTGACACTCGCAATCAATCTCACTCTCAACACAACATACATCACTGATGACAATCAAAAGGTCTTTATTCGGGTTGTAGCGTGGGCTAGGGACCAGGTATGTCAAGTAAAGCTAAAACAGGTTAACGTCAAAAGCTAGTACCCAACAATAATCATTATTCAATTCCCTTTCTATTAAAACAAATACTTCCCCACACTTGGATTTTTATTATTTTCCAATAAACACCTTGTCTAGTCGAATCAAAGTAGGATCACAAAAGATAAGAATGCTCTCATATTTATTTTTTTTCTTTTTTTTCTGTTTTTTTCTTTTTTTTCTTCTTTTTTTTTCTTTTTTTTCTGAGAGCTAAGGAATAAGCACAATGATCCATAGATATTATTATGAATTTCGACTAGCAAGCATCAACCCAAAATTAATATTCCCCAAAAGTATGATCATCAATAACCCCCCTTTTATGAACACCTTATTACTCCCTTAAGGACGATACTAGCCTTTGACAATTTAGGTTCAAATTCAATGTAAGGCCAATAGAATAAAAAGGATAATGGCAAGTAATGTGGTGTGTCACCGAAAGAATAGGATTAGGCTCAAAGGGTTAACTAATTGATCATGTATAAAAGGTGTGGAAATATGGGAAACACGAGGTTATACCTAATTGCCTTTATCATCTCATCATCAAGTAATGTCATGCATTTCAAGAAAGATCTCAAGTAAGTGCTAGTAATGTAAACAACATGTGGACACTCAAGCAAACGAAAAATCATGCAAAAGATATGCATATAGGCTCAAAACTCACTTGGTGTGACAAAACATAATCAATCCCAGGTAACAAGACTCTCTAACGCACCTACTTGTACTCAAAGCATGAAAACCAAGTCATCTTGCACATATTCATGTCATTCTAATCACTTACAACATCCAATTAAGTCTACCAGCTTCAACTTGCTAGTGAAAGTGTGTGCACAAGAACAAAGCACGTCACTTCTCATACAAAAGCGTCAAGAACACAAGAATTCTACGCATGCATGGGTGTATCAAGCAAAATACAACAACTAATCAAATTGCATGGCTAGAATTATTTTTGGTATTTTTCAATTTTTTAATTTTTTTGGATTTTTTTTTTTTTAAACAAGTAATACACTACGTTGAGAACACCTCCCCACACTTAAGCGGTTCATTGTCCCCAATGAACTAATGAACAAGATATAAAACTACAACTAAAAACAAAATAAAACTACACTAAAAAGAAAAGAAAGAAAACTCCCCTGGAATCAAGGTGTCGGGTGTAAAAACCATCCCTCATTTGCTTAGGAGCCATCCACTCACCACTTCCGAACCACTCACCAATCATATGAACCAACCCAACAATTTTTTTTTCCTCGCCAAAAGAATCAATACCCAACTCACAAGAAGCTCCACCAATAATTTCCAAGCAATATCACACCAAAAATAGCCCAAATTCCAAGAATAATACAAAATCCCAATTTACAAGAACACAAATTCGTAATAAAAATAAAATTAGAGAAAAAGATTTACCCAATACGAATCAAAGAGGTGAACTTGCAATTAATTCCTCTTTAGAATTGAATTTTTAAAGAAGTAGAAAAGGAATTGGATTTGTATGTATAGGTGGGTATATATATTTGGGGGAAAAAATAAAAATAAAAATAAAAATAAAAAAATAAAAATAAGAATAAATAAAATAAATAAAATAAAATATGAAATAGGATATGGATTGGGAATAATTTGGAATTAATATGGGGCTAGAATTAGGATTTTAGGTGGAGAAAAGAATTAGAAAAGGGGTTGGAATTGATTTAGGAGATGAATTGAATTTAATATAAAAACACATTAACACACGTCTTTGACTAAACTAGTACTATATATTAACTAAACTAGTACTACTATATACTATTAACTAATATTTAATATATATACATATAACACATACATTCACGTTATAAGAATAAGACAACAAATATGGCAAAGAAACTTACCCGGTCTGGCGCCGGACGCACGGAATGGCGCGTGATGCGCGGAGAGTTTCTGCTCAACTGGCGCAGGTGCAGTGCTAGGCGCTTCATGCGCGAGTTCCTCCTGCGTGTTGTGGCGCACTTGCGCTGTGCTGGCGCATCATGCGCTGGCGAGTACTGTTCTGAATATTTTTTTTTTTTTTTTTTTTTTTTGAAAGATTAAGAGAACAGATTTTTTTTTTCACAATACTACTAATCTCTCTCTTTTTTTTTTTCACTACACTCATTCTTTTTTTTTTTCATACAACACTCAAAATTTTTTTTTTTTTCTTCCTACACTAATGCATGGGTTGCCTCCCACGAAGCGCTTCTTTAACGTCAATAGCTTGACCTCCTCAAAAATACTCCGGTAAAGGCGTAATATCCACTTTCTCGATCATAAACTCGCCACCACAAAAAGTATCAAGAGTGTTAGTGGTTGTCTTTATCCTGCAGAAAGTCTCCAAACAAGCATCAGTAAAATAAAATATGTCATTAAAAAGCAATAGAGAGAGTGCTTGTGCAGTTTTGGAAAACTTTGTGATAAAACAGCGATAAAATTCAACACCACGAAAATATTGAACTCCCTTGACATAAGGTGGAGGTTCTGGTGGTGGCTTTTCTTCACTCCTCACTTTCACTAGAGTCATTCGGACATCTTGGCTTATCACATCATTGGTTAATAAGACACTTCCATCTTCTCCCTCTTCTCGAGCTTGAAACGTATGAGCCACTTTGTATGGTTCCTCAACCAGAATTTGAGAAATATCATTTTGGACAATATTTGTTATCACATCAACCTTGAAATAGGTAGTCTTGAGCAAAGAAGCCTTGTAAGTAGAGGCTAGATCGAGAGCAAATTTATCAATACTTGGTAGCTTAGGCACAGGTTGTGGAAGAGAAACAACAACCATCTCTGTATTGCTTTCCTTTGTAACCTCATCATCAGTCACATTGTCCTTGGTAGCAACAACATCATTGATCTCATCATCGGTGGCATACTCCTTCTCTTTATCAATGGCCTCATCATCAACATACATGGAGAAACTATCATATTCCTGATCGCTTGTGAGATTGATAGCAATCAGGTCCTCTTCGGATCGGATAGATGATGATGGTAAATAGTCGAGCTGCCCTGTAGTAGAAGAGTTAGCCAACTGTGCAATTTGAGATTCAATCGCCAAACTTTGAGTTTCTAATCCTTTGATCTTCTCGGCTTGTTCTTCAGAACTCTTTAGCAATTTATTCAAGATATCCCACATCTCATTTGTCTGATCAGCTTGCACATCTACGCTGGGTTGAAAAACATGTAGATTTTCTTGTAGAGGAGGATATTGATATTCTTGCTGTGGAGGCTGCTCATATGACTGATAATATTGTTGCTCAAACTGTTGCTGATTATGATATGAAAAATTTTGAGCACCATTGTCCTGGTAGTAGAAATCTGGTTGATTCACGCATTCTTGATCAAAAGTGTTTGAATACTGATTGTACCCATATCCTTCTTCAAAAGAATTCATTTGTCCCAACTGAGCATTCTGAGAATTATAGACATTGTAATAGCATTCCAAACCATAATGACCCTGGACACCACAAATTGGACAGAAGTTGTAAGTTTTAGGGGCCACTTGTGACATCTCATTGATACTCATTGGACGCATAATGGGCTCTGTAGGGTTGAATGAGGCAATTTCTTGAGTGCGTGCCTCCAACATGGAAGAGAGTAGTGCAAAAGTATCAACTTCACCCATTGCAAACCTGTAGACACTCAACAAAGCCAAGAAAACGTAGTAAAATCTGCCTCAATTGGAACAAAGGTTCCAACGAGACAATGGAAACAATCTAAACAACTAAATTAAAATCAATAGAAACTCGCTGTCTCCCCGGCAGCGGCGCCAAAAACTTGATGTGTCAAATTATACCTAACCGCAAGCGCACGGTGTCTATTGCTAGTACAGATGGCAAGCGGGTCGAATCCACAAGGAGACAGGTTCTACTAATTCCTTTTCAGTTATCGCTAATTGTTTCAAGGGTCAAACGATTATTGAAGAATTATTAATTAACTAATTAAACTAAATTAACACTAATTAAACAGATGATAAACAAATTATTTAAAACCTAGGGCAATCAGGTCCACCATGCTTACACAATTGGCTCTTAAGCTAAAGCAATCAATGTGATCCTATAACTAGAGTATGTTAATCTCTTTCAAGCATTAACACTCTCGAAACATTCAACACAATTAACCACTTTTAGTAATTCAATCAATCAGGTAATTAGAGTCAAGTTAATCTCTTTCAAGCATTAACACTCTCAGAAATCCAATGATGCTTTCGCACTCAAATTCAATTCTGCTAATCGTATGTGTGCCTCTAGTAAGTAAATCTCTCGATCCATACCCCTATTTGCATATAATTAATCCATGATATCGGCCGATTACACAAATTAATGATTAAAACATATCAATCAGAATTAACCATAACCAATCAAACCACTATGAAAATCATGCCAATATTAGTGCAAACATGGCTTCCCTTTAAGCCCTAGAAATAACTACTCGCTAATAATTAAACAAGTAAAACAACTAGTAAAACAAGAAAACATAATTAAACTAATAAGAACAAAGAAAAGATTAAGAGAACAAAACCTTCAAACTTCAATGTTGTCACCCAAAAGAAGAGTCATGGTGTTTCTCTACATCTCCAACTAATAATAATAATAATCTACTCTAAACTATATTATCTGATCTAATATTACATCCTTCTTCCCCCTTAAACAATACCCTAGATGTGTTTATATAGGCTCTAAAAGTCTTGCCCAATAAAAGTATTTTAATACTCTAAATAAATTACAAGCAGGATTCCATAACTGAATAGGATTCCTTAATTAAAATTCGTCACTTCTTTTTCTCCTCTGTTTCTGGGCTCTTCCAGTTCGATTTTGCTTATTGGACCACCTCTGAATTAAAGAAAATTCCACAAGCTTCGCGTGGACAGCTTACGGGCCTCAAACGGACTTCTAGAACTCAAGATATGGCCAAAACAGTGTAGAATAGCCCCTGTAGCCCAATAATACGAATTTTCTCCTATTTTATCTCCAAAATAGCTCTTTTTGCTCCAAATCCTTCCAAGTCATGAATTCTTTATTTCCTACAATAAAACAATAAAATCTATTAAATAAAAATCCAAATCAATGCAAAACACAATAAATATGAGAATAAAATCATCTAAAATATATATAAAAATATACTCTATCAATACCGGTAGAGTGCTTCACACTCTGAGAAGCAACTGCTAGGAATCATCAATTTTATAAGCTTCGATTTTTCAAGGTATGGTTACGATTCCTCCGCTATTTCGTTTTACATGATTTTCTATATGCACGATACATGGTTTTTACGGAAATAATTGTTATACCACGCTTCCGCTCGTCCGTAAATTCCTTCAATGGCATCAGAGCTAGGTTCTGCATATAGAGATTCACATAAAAAATTTCAGATTTTTTTATGCATGTATGGATTTATTATGATTTTTGCAAGTTTATTTGGATTTAATTAAGAATTAATTCAAAATAATATTTGCATGAAGTTTTGACCATTGATCTGGGTTCTATAAGTGTTATGGATCATCTAGATATTTTTTTTCATAATTTTGTGATGTGTAGATTATTTGTTATGAATTTTTTAAAAGTGTTTTAATTAAAATTCATATAATAATCATGCATATGAATAATATGAAAATAAAATTTGCACAAGGACCTCAAAGCTACCTGTTTATTTTTCTGTTGTTGATTCAATCAAAATCATGTTATTTTAATTTTTTATTAATTTATTAATTAAATGTTAATTAATTTATTGATATAAAAATTAAAATAATAATAATAATAAATGTTATTAGTTATTCAAAAAAAAAAAAAAAATAATAAATGTTATTAAAGATTCGGCAATAAAAGGAGCAGGGGTTCAGTTTTGCTGAGTAATGGCAACTGTTACAATACAGAAATAGCAACGGTCGTTTGCGAAAACAAAGAAAAAAAAAAATTTCTGTTGTCACTTGCCATCTCGCGCGTCTTGTACAAACGGGGGGAGGGGTGTCACGCATTTCTCAAATGCGTGACAGGTACAGCCGCGCATGAGACGAATGCGTTACACGATTTAATGGATTTAAATTATTGTAACGCATTCAATAAATGCGTTACAGCCCTTCTGTCACATTAAATTTGATTTTCTGGGAGTTTCGTAACTCCGTTTTGGGCATGCAATATATCGTTGGATTCGTTTTTCCGAGACGGATCTAATGGAGTGGTCAAATATTTTTAATATAATACTTTAGAAATATTTATATTACCGGAAGTGTTTTAAAGCATGTTTTAATTGTTTTAAATTGCTTTTAAATACTATAATAAATCCATACATCATTATATCAATGTGTGACATGATATTGCTTGCATGCTTACTTATTTATTTATGTTTATATATGAGATATATGCCTATGTTTACCATGCGATGATAGATTTAGGTGAACTTAAATCAAAATAAGGCGTGCGCTACAAAATCTAGAAATAGGAATCGTTTCTTGCCTTAATAATAATATTATGAATACAATCATGAGATTTTTTGTGTTTTTGAAACACGTAATTAAATATGAATTTTCAATATTGAGAGAAAGGATGATTCTGTCAAAAACAGATTTTGATCTGTAAGAAAGGGGTATTAAGTGACGCCTCTTGACAATGCTCCCCCCGATCTGGGAATCATCTTATTATCGATTATTGATTTGAAATATTTAATTGAAGAAAAGAATCTCTTTATAATATGATTATGATTGTTAAATAATATTAATTAATTAATAATGGCTGATAATTATTTATTTATGAAATGAATAATTAGTTAGCAATTTTATTAATTGATTAAATAAGATTTAATTGATTATAAAATAATTAAGATGTGATCTTAATATTATTAATTATTGATTTAATTTAAGAAATTAAATTAAGGGAGAGATTAATTTTCTAAAGAGTTTAGAAATAGAATTAATAATTAAAAGAGTTTTAATTATTGGTTAATAACAGAGAAGATGAGATCTATGTATTATATATGTCAAGTTGTAATCGGCCATAGGCACAAAAAGTTTTGTGTCAGTTATGGTCTTCCAACATGACAGAAAGTATTTCTTGTTTTCGGTGCATTGTCGTTTCGTGCAACAGCCGAGGACTTTGTTACCGATCAACATGAAAATACTTTTCTGTTACATTAGATGTGTACGAAATTAGATTGTAGTGGTCGTTACGTGCTACAGCCGTGGGCTATTGGAATCTAATTTAATTGTACAAAATGTTGGATTTGACTTGACTAATAATATTGAGATTTTTCGTGTTTTTGTTATAGATTTAGATTATCTATTAAACTTAAAACACGTTAGACTTATAGGTTTATACGAAAATGTTTCGTGACCTTAAAAAAAAACCTCTTTTATAAATATCAAGTAGTAATTGGCCAATGACACAACGGGCTTGTGTCGGTCATAGCCTTCCAACATGGTAGAAAGTAGTTCTCATTTTTAAATCATTGTCGTTTCGTGCTACAGCCGAGGGCTTTGATTTCGAAATTAGAAATACTTGTCTATTACATAGAGATGTGTACAATGAATTAGAATCTAATGGTCGTTACGTGCTACAGCCGTGGGCTGTTGGAGACTGATTCAGTTGTACGAAATGTTGGGTTAGACTTGACTTAGAATATTGAGTTTGTCGTGCTACAGCCGTGACTCAATTATTCAAGAGGCTAAAGTTTTATTAGGGAATAACATAAGATTTAATTGACAAGAGTTGTCTGCCTATTGAACATCACATGGCGTTTCGTGCTACAGCCGAGGTTGTGTGATGGAATGTAGGATCCCTATTCCCACTAGCATTTCGAATGCTTATTTATTCACTTAGGGGGTTGTATAAATTAGATAAACTAGTGGGAGCCACTTATGAATAAAGACCCGATTCATATAGTGTTTTAATAATGAAATTGAATATTTGATAAGTGTTGTTATGTGTATATCATTTGCAGACTTATTATATATAGATATATACACTAGGTCTTCTGCACAATCACTCCGTAGCATCCTAGATGCTCACATATTGATTGATCCCAACTATGCTGACTGGCTTTGAAGCTTGAGAAAAGTTCTCAAGGGCTAAGAAGCTGGGATATGCTGTTTGTTTTCAATGTAACAAGACGAGGCACTGGAAGAGGAACTGCAAGGTTTACCTTGCAGAGTTGAATAAGAAGAAGGGTAGTGAGACTGCCGCTTCTGGTTCAGATATGTTTATGATTGAAGTAAACATGTCACTAAATCAAACTTCTACTTAGGTATTAGATACTACTTATGGTTCTCACATTTGCAATTCGTTGCGAGGACTAAGGAGAAGTAGGGCTCTTGGGGAAGAGAAGGCGATTCTACGGATGGGCAATGGAGAAAGAGTTGCTGCCATAGCTGTAGGGTCGTTTGATTTACATATGCCTACGGGCAAGACTATTATTTTAAATAACTGTTATTTTGGTTCCCTCGAATGTGAGGAATATTATTTCTATTCCAATGTTATACTTGGATGGATTTTCATTTATTATTCAGAATATTAAACATCCTATCCTTAGAGATAATGTTCTTTATGGTAGTGGAACTTTAAATAATGGTCTGTATGTATGTGACATAGAATATGTTTTACTTCATATTAAACAAAGAAAAAAAGGATGATGAAAATCCTACCTACTTATGGCACTACAGACTTGGTCATATTAGTGAAAATAGACTTCGTACATTGCATAAGGGAAGGTTACTGGAACCCTTTGATTTTGATTCATATCCTACATGCATGTCTTGTCTGTTGGGTAAAATGACCAAATCTCCATTTAGTGGACATGGAGAGAGCGCTAGAGAGTTGCTGGTATTGGTACACATAGATGTATGTGGACAGATGTCTGCGCAAGCCATGGCAGGATTTTAATACTTCGTGACTTTCATAGATAATTGATCTAGATTCAGATATATGTATTTGATGAAATACAAATCTGAAGCCTTTGAAAAGTTCAAAGAATACAGTTATGAAGTAGAGAAATAAACCAAACATAGTATTAGAGCTCTTCGATCAGATCGAGGAGATGAATACTTGAGTGGTGTGTTTCTATATTATCTCAAAGAAAATAGTATAGTCTCCCAGTGGACTCATCCGGACACTCCATAGTTGAGTGGAGTATCTGAAAGGAGAAATTGAACTTTGTTAGACATGGTTCGATCCACGATGAGCTATGCAGATCTTCCAGTATCACTTCGGGGTTATGCATTGGAAACCTCAGCATATTTACCGAATAAGGTGCTTTCCAAATCTGTTCCTTAAACTCCATATGAGATATGGAAAGAAAGGAAACTGAGTCTTAAACACGTTAAGATTTGGGGATGTCTAGCTTATGTCAAGAAAGTTGACCCGGATAAGCTGGAATCTCGATCCGTAAAATGTAGTTTTGTGGGATATCCTAAAGAGATTTAGGGTATCACTTTTACACCGATCATAGAGTGTTTGTCTCCAGACATGCTACCTTCTTAGAAAAATAGTTTATCCTTGAAGGGAACAGTGGGAGGAAAATTGAACTTTTCATGAAACACAAACTACTACGGTTCAAGAAGAAACACTTGTTCAAACTAAACAACCTTATGTGGCATAGTGTTGACTCAGAGAAATGGCAGAGTGCCATGAAATCCGAAATGGATTCTATGTATTCCAACCAAGTATGGACCTTGGTTGAAGCACCAGAGGATGTGAAGCCTATTGGGTGCAAATGGGTATACAAGAGAAAGATTGGAGTAGATGGCTAGGTGGAGACCTACAAGGCTAGGCTCATGGCAAAATGATTCAGACAAAGGCAAAGGATTGACTTTGATGAAACTTTTTGCATGTAGCCCTACTCAAATTAATTCGGATTTTGCTTGCAATCCATATATGGATTGAAGCAAGCTTCTCGTAGATGGAACATCCATTTTGATGAGACAATCAAAGAGTTTGATTTTATCAAAAACATAGATGAACCATGTGTTTACAAGAAGGTTAGTGGGAGCGCGGTAACATTTCTTGTGTTGTATGTGGATGACATACTTCTTATAGGAAATGATATACCGATGCTACAATCAGTCAAAGTGTGGCTATCGAAGAGCTTCACTATGAAGGACTTGGGAAAGACATCCTAGATTCTCGGTATGAAGATCTATAGAGATAGATCGAGAAGAATGATAGGTCTTACCCAGAGTACATACATCGAGAAAGTGCTTAAAAGGTTTAGCATGAAAACTCCACGATAGGTCTCATACCGATGAGCCATGGAGTATCCCTTTCCGAGAAGATGTCTCCTAAGACACCTGAGGAAAGAGAGCGTATGAGTAAGATTCCTTATGCTTCAGCAATAGGATCTATCATGTACGCGATGTTATGTACTAGGCATGATGTTGCTCATTTAATTAATTTGACGAGCAGATATCAGTCGGATCCAGGTGAAGACCACTGGAAAGAAGTGAAGAACATCCTTAAGTACTTGCGAAGGACTAAGGATATTTTTCTTGTTTTTAGTGGATCTGAGTTGAAAAATAGAAGGGTTATACCTACTCTAGTTTTCAATCAGAAAGTGATGATAGCAAATCCATGTTAGGGTACATGTTTACCTTGAAGGGTGGAGCGATTAGTTGGAAGAGTTCCAAACAGCCTACAACGGCTGACTCAACAGCGGAAGCAGAGTTTATAGATGCAAGTGACGCTGCAAAACTGTTTTGTGGCGCTTTCTTTTGATAGGGAGATCATTGAAAGTAGAGATGTCAACATTGAGAGAGTTGACACACATAATAACATAGCAGACCCACTCACTAAGCCGCAATCTCAGATTCACTTCGATCGTCATAATGAGTGAATGGGTATTAGATACCAGAGTGATTGGCTTTAGTACAAGTGGGAGATTGAAAGAGTTTGTCCTAAAATCCAATCATGCATGATGATTTAGGAAGAACTTTCTTGTACTCTTATTTGATTTCATTAACATTAATAAAAGACTTATTTGTTTTTATTACGGGCTTTATCTATTTAAAGTGTCTTAAATAAGATGTTCCATAGTTTAGAGTAAAGCTTCTAGAATTATAATGAGATTATAATAGTGAGATCTAGAAGATGATAACTCTAGACCTAAACAGTTCCTGATCATAGGATAACTAATTGGAAGTTAGTGAATCCGCAAAGATTGGTACATACTATGCTTGCTCCTTTCAGGAAGATGTCTGTTCTCATAGGCATTTGTGTGGTGACACTATAGCTAGTATGTAGGTGCTTATTAGGGAATAATGATAAGTGGAGTTTATATCCACTTGGAACATTCTAATTCGGCTTAAATTGATTGTCTTGGACTCAAGTTTCTTGTAGTTTTGATGTGTTTTGCTTAGTTGTGCAGGTTTACGAGAATGTTGATTAAGGTGGATGCTTCTACAATTTTTTGGGAATTAATTGATTTAAATTCGGATTTTCTGGGAAGGCTGCGCAGCTTATACTGTTTTGGCCATATCTGGAGTTCTGTAAGTCCGTTTTTAGCGATCTTACTGCCCACGCGAAGCTTGAGAGATTTTCTACAACCTGGAATAGGAATCACGTGCAAGTAAAGTACTGAATTAATTCGCGCAGGCAGACTTTGTGAAGCATGGCTGGGAAATTCCTGTTTTGCCCTTTTCGAGTTCTAATTATATTCCGGGCAGGTTTTAGCACCTTAATTAAATTCTAATTGTAATAGAATATTAAATATTTTTATTAGGCAAGAGGGAGGAAACGTTTTTTATGTATAAACGTCCTACCCTTGTAATAAAACATATACAGACGTTCATATTATAACCTAGTTTTATACAGAGGAGAGAGGAGGAGAAGGAATTCTTCCAAGCTAGTGACAAGCAAGGATTATTCTTGAAACCTTTGTATTCTTCTATTGTGGGAGTTCAATTCTAAACTTTATTCTTCTTCTTTATTTTTACTTGTTGATTTTAGAATTATGTTTTCCATAGAACCCATGATGACAATTAGGTCAATTATGGGCTAATTCGTTATCATGGGGTTTTAATGGATTTTGCTATGGATTCTAGTTATTGAGTGTTTTTATGCCTTGGTGTGTGATGGTATGTATTGATTGCCTAGTATGTTTATGCTTATTCGTTATAAGTGCGTCGCGAACACTTGTAATTGTTTGTTTAATCCTAGTGAATGCGAAAGTGGATCTAGGGTTTAGAACAATTCATGCTAGCATAGGTTTTTGCATGTGAAGAACATGTATTAATTTGTGATGTGATTCTAACCGTCTTGCATCGACTATGTGGTTTAATGGGTGCTTGATTTTCAACCGGTATGTGTTCAATTGCTATAGACATATAGGGACTACACATATTTGGTGACTATTTGACTTCTATCAATTGTGGATGATCAGTAGGATGGTATATGCACAACGAAAGTTGGTATGTATCAGTTTAGTGCATCTAATCAGTAATCAACTCGGTCACATGCTAGGCTAAAGGGCATAAGATTCTAGATGAAGTAGTAATTGAAGTTGAAATCCCATGTTTGTTTATTATAAGGTTAAAGTTAAGTTATTTTCTCGTAATTGGCTTAGTTGGTAATCAATCATTAGTTAAATCAAACCAAAATTGTGATTGTCTTAGCAGTGAGTGTAAATCATTAGCTGGTGCATAAGTGAACATAACGAACAATTTGAGTCTCTGTGGGAACGAATCCTATTTACTCTATATTACTTGTTGACCACGTTCTCTTGCGTGAATAAGTGCGAACAAGTTTTTGTGGTTTGAGGGATTAGTAGTTGTATATATATATTGTTGTATTATTTGTTCATATAGGATATCATGTTTGCATAATAGTGATAGTTCATGCATGATTGTTATGTTCGTATTATCTACGTTTGTTTCATATAGGACATTTTGTTTTATTTTCGTATACCATGTGAGTTTTCATTTAGTTGCATTTTCATGGCATGCATATTTCATGATCCCTTAGGACGAGCTGATTCTGATTGATAGGTGGATGTTGATTTGGGTGTGATGATGATGAGTAGAGGGCTGATTTATAGTTTCTATGAAATTGACTTGCATGTTACGGGAACAAAATCTATTACACAGTCTCATTGGGGTGCTGTTGGGCTAGGTTAGGGTCATGCCTGTGGGATGTTTTGAGATTTAATCACTTGTTTATATTTAGAATTTTCGTTATTCCCTTTATAGCGTAGGGACATTAAAGTCTAAGTTTGGGGGAAACCAGGAATTTTCATGCTAGTTGTTAATATTTGTTAATAATGGCTAGGCGTCAAATGGCTAGTAGCCAGCTCATATTTATATGAGTAGTCTAGGGTTGGAAATGAGAAAGGCTCATTCCAGATTGAAAAAAAAACAAAAAAAGAAAAAAAAATATAAAAGAAAAAAAGAAGGAAAAAAAAAAGAGTCATATAAATAATTTAAATGCAAAATTAACCAGAGTGAGCTCTTTAATACTCGAGTAATTAAGTCTGAGGGGACTTAGTCCTAGTGACCTAAGGCTTTATAGTCTGGGATCCTGCTGACCTAACACTCGCTACATGGGTATTATTGTATAAGCCTTTT
The DNA here is from genome assembly GCA_037693485.1 of Kitagawia praeruptora. NCBI lineage: Eukaryota > Viridiplantae > Streptophyta > Magnoliopsida > Apiales > Apiaceae > Kitagawia > Kitagawia praeruptora. The sequence goes on from CM075353.1 coordinate 18,521,788, forward strand.
GGGGTCTCATTCATTGCACGGTTAAATAAGCATGCTTATTGTATATGTAGTGTCGTAGTATAGTAATAAAGCATGAGTTTCTGTCTACCTTGGATAAGGGTGGAGGTGTTCCTAGGCTATGGAGTGTCTACAGTCTATTCTAGTTATAAACCTGTGATTGTCTTGACGGAAAGCATGTATGATTTTTGACCTAGTTCTGGGGGTATTTCTGATGAGCATCGCACACACGCACGTTTCTGTTCATGTATTTGTTAGTATACGGGGATTTAGTCGAGCTCTGCTTGGATTTGTTACATTCTTTGAGATATTTGCTTGTTAGTTGGTTTTGGTGAGTTTGAAGGGGATCTTGCATTTTTTTCATAATAGTTGCATTCATGCATTGCATTGCATTAGGTTAAATGGATTTTGTGGGTACATTCGCTATAGGCCCTCACGAGACCTTACTCGTCCACTAGGGCTGCCTAGGGGTTTAAAGGGCTTGTTGCATATGCCAAATGCAACCGTGATCACCTACGGAAGTGGTACTAGCTAGTTAGTTAGTTGTAATTGTTAATGCTTGAGGACAAGCATCGGTTTAAGTTTGGGGGTGTGATAAGTGGAGTTTATATCCACTTGGAACATTCTAATTCGGCTTAAATTGATTGTCTTGGACTCAAGTTTCTTGTAGTTTTGATGTGTTTTGCTTAGTTGTGCAGGTTTACGAGAATGTTGATTAAGGTGGATGCTTCTACAATTTTTTGGGAATTAATTGATTTAAATTCGGATTTTCTGGGAAGGCTGCGCAGCTTATACTGTTTTGGCCATATCTGGAGTTCTGTAAGTCCGTTTTTAGCGATCTTACTGCCCACGCGAAGCTTGAGAGATTTTCTACAACCTGGAATAGGAATCACGTGCAAGTAAAGTACTGAATTAATTCGCGCAGGCAGACTTTGTGAAGCATGGCTGGGAAATTCCTGTTTTGCCCTTTTCGAGTTCTAATTATATTCCGGGCAGGTTTTAGCACCTTAATTAAATTCTAATTGTAATAGAATATTAAATATTTTTATTAGGCAAGAGGGAGGAAACGTTTTTTATGTATAAACGTCCTACCCTTGTAATAAAACATATACAGACGTTCATATTATAACCTAGTTTTATACAGAGGAGAGAGGAGGAGAAGGAATTCTTCCAAGCTAGTGACAAGCAAGGATTATTCTTGAAACCTTTGTATTCTTCTATTGTGGGAGTTCAATTCTAAACTTTATTCTTCTTCTTTATTTTTACTTGTTGATTTTAGAATTATGTTTTCCATAGAACCCATGATGACAATTAGGTCAATTATGGGCTAATTCGTTATCATGGGGTTTTAATGGATTTTGCTATGGATTCTAGTTATTGAGTGTTTTTATGCCTTGGTGTGTGATGGTATGTATTGATTGCCTAGTATGTTTATGCTTATTCGTTATAAGTGCGTCGCGAACACTTGTAATTGTTTGTTTAATCCTAGTGAATGCGAAAGTGGATCTAGGGTTTAGAACAATTCATGCTAGCATAGGTTTTTGCATGTGAAGAACATGTATTAATTTGTGATGTGATTCTAACCGTCTTGCATCGACTATGTGGTTTAATGGGTGCTTGATTTTCAACCGGTATGTGTTCAATTGCTATAGACATATAGGGACTACACATATTTGGTGACTATTTGACTTCTATCAATTGTGGATGATCAGTAGGATGGTATATGCACAACGAAAGTTGGTATGTATCAGTTTAGTGCATCTAATCAGTAATCAACTCGGTCACATGCTAGGCTAAAGGGCATAAGATTCTAGATGAAGTAGTAATTGAAGTTGAAATCCCATGTTTGTTTATTATAAGGTTAAAGTTAAGTTATTTTCTCGTAATTGGCTTAGTTGGTAATCAATCATTAGTTAAATCAACCCAAAATTGTGATTGTCTTAGCAGTGAGTGTAAATCATTAGCTGGTGCATAAGTGAACATAACGAACAATTTGAGTCTCTGTGGGAACGAATCTTATTTACTCTGTATTACTTGTTGACCACGTTCTCTTGCGTGAATAAGTGCGAACAAGTTTTTGGCGCCGCTGCCGGGGACTCGGTTCATTGTTTGTTTAGTTTATGATCTTGTCATCAATTTGGATTAAATTCACTGACTCAGACGTTTTCTCACTCATTTACTTTGTGGTTTCTCAGGTACTATCTTGAGCGTGTATGCTTACTCGATCTCAGGCTCGTAAAGAAAATCTGGAAGAAAGGAAGCACGAAGAGGAATTAGTGGAGGAAATTGAAGAAGAGTTGGAAGTTACTGGAGAAATGGCAGATAACAAGGCGCTGAAGGATTATTCTCAGCCCAAGATTAATGATATTCAGTCGAGTATTGTGCGGCCGGCTATTGCTGCAAATAATTTCGAGATCAAGCCGGGCACAATCCAAATGGTCCAGAACTCAGTCCAGTTTGGGGGTTCATCTGTTGAGGATCCCAACATGCATATCAGGGACTTCATTGAGATCTGTGACACGTTCAAAACCAACGGAGTTTCTGAGGACGCTATCAAGCTAAGGTTGTTTCCCTTCTCTTTGAGAGACAAAGCAAAAAGCTGGTTGCATTCACTTCCAGCAGGTTCCATCACTACATGGGAAGATCTAGCACAAAAGTTCTTGACTAAATTCTTTCCTATGGCAAAGACTGCTGCCATGAGGAATGCTCTTACACAATTTAGTCAGCATTCTGGTGAATCACTGTGTGAAGCTTGGGAAAGGTACAAGGAGATGCTCTGTAAATGTCCCCATCATGGGATGCCAAATTGGATGGTCATTAATAGCTTCTACAATGGGTTAAGTCATTCTCGAGCAATGCTTGATGCAGCATCTGGAGGAGCTCTGTGGGCCAAAAGCTATGAAGAGGCCTATGACTTGATTGAAATGATGGCTGCAAACGAGTATCAGAATCCGACACAGCGTATTCCACAAGGTAAGGTTGCAGGTGTACTTGAAATGGATGCCACAACAGCTATAGCAGCTCAGCAACAGGCTCTAACCATGAAAGTGGACTCATTGGCTAAGGTGGGGGTTCAACAAGTCGCCATGGTCTGTGAATTGTGTGCGGGGGCTCATGACACTAATCAATGTGCAATTTCTAGTGAGTCGGCACAGTTTGTCAGCAATTATCAGAGGCCGTCACAACCTGCTCCAAATACATATCATCCCAACAATAGGAATCATCCTAACTTCAGTTGGAGCAACAATCAGAATGCTGTGCAACAACCATCTCAGGGTCAGCAGTATAGTTCAAGGCAGTTCAACAATTCGGGTTATCAACAACCCTATGCCCAAAGGCCACCATACAATCCACCTGGATTTCATCAACAGCAACCTGGAAGTCATGTGCAATCTAATGAGAAGTCAGAAATGGAAGAATTGCGAAAGATGTACAAAAGTCAAGCAGCATCTCTCAAAACTCTTGAAACTCAAATGGGCCAACTGGCCAATGCTCTTTTGAACAGACCTCAAGGGCAATTACCTAGTGACACGGAAGCTAATCCGGGTAAAAAGGAGGTCAAGAAACAGATTCATGCTGTTATGTTACGTTCTGGAAAGGTTACAGGTGATATGGGAGTCAACCAGCAGTTAAATGAAGAACTTGAAAATGCTGTGAACAGTGATGTGGACGCGGGCGCGTCTGAGGGGTTTATCCGGTCTTCTAATTCAGATCTCCCGGTCATTCAGAAGGCATCAGGTGAGGAAGAAAAGGAGAAGTCAGATGGGAAAACAGGTTCAAAAATTACGGAAGCTAGTAAAGAAGTTTATCCGCCTCCGCCATTCCCTAAAAGGCTTCAGAAGCAGAAGTTTGATAAGCAATTTGCAAAGTTCTTGGAAGTGTTCAAAAAGTTGCACATAAATCTACCATTTGCTGAAGCGCTTGAACAAATGCCAAGTTATGCCAAGTTCATGAAGGGCATACTTTCGAGGAAATTGAAGCTCGAGGAGTTAGAGACCGTCGCTTTGACGGAGGAGTGCAGTGCTGTCTTGCAACAAAAGTTGCCACCTAAGCTGAAGGATCCGGGGAGTTTTACCATACCGTGCATCATTGGAAATTTGTCGTTTGACAAGTGTTTGTGTGATTTAGGGGCAAGCATCAACCTCATGCCCTATTCGGTTTTCTTGCAACTTGGTCTTCCGGAGCCTAAGCCTACCAACATGTCACTCCAGTTAGCTGATCGCTCAGTTACTTACCCTCGAGGAATTGTAGAAGATGTTCTGGTAAAAGTGGACAAACTCATCTTTCCAGCGGATTTCGTCATACTTGATTTTGAAGAAGACAAGAAAATCCCTATCATTCTTGGGAGACCATTCTTGGCCACGGGGCAAACCTTGATCGACGTGCAAAAAGGGGAACTTACGATGAGGGTGCATGACCAAAATGTCACCTTCAATGTTTTCAAGGCTATGAAGTTTCCAACTGAAGAAGAGCAATGTTTGAAGATAGATTTGGTGGAGTCAGCAGTGCAATCAAAAATTGAGCATCTGCTCTTGAATGACACATTGGAAAAAGCACTGATTAGTGATTCTTTATTGGAAGAAGATGAGATAGATGAGCAACTGCTACTTCTTGATGCTACTCCATGGCAAAGGAAATTCGAGAGACCAGTGGAATCGTTAGGTCTATCTGAATTGAAGGGGTCACATCAGCGGTTGAAACCATCCATTGAAGAAGCTCCAACTCTAGAGCTCAAACCATTACCTGATCACTTAAGGTATGCTTCTCTTGGTGAGTCATCTACTTTACCTGTGATTATTGCTGCTAACTTGTCAGATTCTGAGGAAGACAAGCTCTTGAGAGTTCTTAGAGAATTCAAATCAGCTATTGGATGGACCATAGCAGACATCAAGGGAATTAGTCCAGCTTACTGTCAACATAAAATTCCTTTAGAAGAAGGGAGTAAACCAATAGTGGAAAATCAGAGACGTCTAAATCCAATCATGAAAGAAGTTGTGAAGAAAGAAATCATCAAATGGCTGGATGCAGGGATCATCTATCCCATTTCTGATAGTTCATGGGTAAGCCCAGTTCAATGTGTGCCAAAGAAGGGTGGCATGACGGTAATCACCAATGAGAAGAATGAACTTATCTCTACTCGCACAGTCACTGGTTGGAGAATCTGTATGGACTACCGGAAATTGAACAAGGCTACTAGGAAGGATCATTTTCCTTTGCCCTTTATTGATCAGATGCTGGACAGACTTGCAGGTCAGGAGTACTATTGCCTATTGGATGGATATTCTGGGTATAATCAAATCTGTATTGCTCCTGAAGATCAGGAGAAGACGACTTTCACATGTCCATTTGGTACATTTGCTTTTCGGCGAGTTTCTTTTGGTTTGTGTGGTGCACCTGCTACTTTTCAGAGGTGTATGATGGCTATCTTTTCAGACATGATTGGCAAGACCGTAGAAGTTTTCATGGATGACTTTTCTGTAATCGGTCTCTCTTTCGATGAATGTTTGAATAATCTGGGTGCGGTTCTGAAAAGATGTGTGGAGACTAATCTAGTGCTTAACTGGGAGAAATGCCACTTCATGGTTCAGGAGGGAACTATTCTTGGGCACAAGGTGTCACGGAGAGGTCTAGAGGTGGACAGGGCAAAAATAGAGACTATTGAAAATCTTCCACCACCTATTTCAGTGAGAGGGATTCGTAGTTTCCTTGGTCATGCAGGTTTCTACAGGCGTTTTATCAAAGACTTCTCAAAAATCTCCAAACCGTTGTGTAAGCTCTTGGAAAAGGATGTTCCTTTTAAATTTGATGAAGAATGTTTGACCGCTTTCGAGACTCTGAAAAAGAAATTGGTTTCAGCACCAGTGATCATTGCTCCCGATTGGAGTGAACCTTTCGCTATGATGTGTGATGCTAGCGATTATGCAGTGGGGGCTGTTCTCGGTCAAAAGAAAGACAAAGTGTTTCATGTGATCTATTATGCAAGCAAGACTCTTAATGATGCTCAGTTGAACTACACTACCACTGAAAAGGAGCTGTTGGCCATAGTCTATGGTTTTGAAAAATTTCGTTCTTACTTGCTAGGTACAAAGGTAATGGTGTACACGGATCACGCGGCTATTAGATATCTGCTCTCTAAAAAGGACTCCAAACCTCGTTTAATTCGTTGGGTACTTCTGTTACAAGAATTTGATGTGGAGATTAAGGACAGGAAGGGGACAGAGAATCAAGTAGCTGACCATCTTTCTCGTCTGGAGGACTTGGGTAAATCTTCTCGAGACAGTGCCATCATTAATGAATTCTTCCCGGATGAGCAATTGTTTAGGGTGCAAGAAGAGGAGCCATGGTACGCAGACATTGTGAACTTTCTGGTTAGTCAAGTCATTCCATCTGAATTTTCTTATGCACAAAGGAAGAAGTTCTTGCATGAAGTTAAATGGTATCGTTGGGACGAACCATATCTGTTTAAACAGGGAGCTGATCAGATTCTTAGAAGATGTGTGCCGTATAGTGAAACAGAGGCTATTCTGAGGGATTATCACGCCACGACATATGGTGGCCACTATGGAGGTGAAAAGACTGCTACTCGTATTCTTCAAGCAGGGTTCTATTGGCCTTCTCTTTTTAAGGATGCTCATCAGTACGTCTTAAAGTGTGATCGTTGTCAGCGTGTTGGTAACATATCGAGGAGGAATGAGATGCCCCTTAATGTAATGTTGGAAGTGGAAATTTTCGATGTTTGGGGAATTGACTTCATGGGACCCTTTATCTCTTCGTGCAACAATCAATATATCTTGCTAGCAGTTGATTACGTCTCTAAATGGGTTGAGGTCAAAGCACTTCCGACAAATGATGCCCAAGTCGTGCTTAATTTCCTTCAGAAGAACATCTTCACCAGATTTGGTACTCCTCGAGTCATTATCAGTGATGAAGGCACTCATTTTTGCAATCGCAAGTTCACTAATCTTATGGCCAGATACAATATCAATCATCGGGTGGCTACAGCATATCATCCTCAGACCAATGGCCAAGCTGAAGTGTCTAATCGGGAAATCAAGCGTATTCTAGAAAAGGTGGTGAGTCCTTCAAGAAAGGATTGGTCTCTGAAACTCGATGAAGCCGTCTGGGCTTATCGAACGGCATATAAAACACCTTTGGGAATGTCACCATATCAGCTTGTCTTCGGGAAAGCTTGTCATTTGCCGGCGGAATTGGAGCACAAGGCTTATTGGGCTTTGAAAAAGCTAAATTTCGATCTTACAGCCGCGGGTGAGAAGAGAATGGTGCAACTTCATGAGATGGACGAGTTTCGCTTGCAAGCTTATGAGAACAATAAACTCTACAAAGAAAAAGTGAAGAGATGGCATGATCGGCGTTTAGTTAACAAGGTATTTGTTCCTGGACAACCTGTGTTATTATTTAATTCTCGCCTTCGTCTATTTCCAGGAAAGCTAAAATCGAGATGGTCAGGACCCTTTGTTGTAAAAACCGTGTTTCCGCATGGAGCGGTTGAGATTTTTGAGAAATCACCTGATCAGTCGTTCAAAGTCAATGGTCAGAGATTGAAACCGTACTTTGGTGAGGTATCGAATCGTGGGGCTGAAATCGCGGTTCTTGCAATTATTGAGTAAATCATGGAAGTCACGTCAAGCTATTGACGTTAAAGAAGCGCTTCGTGGGAGGCAACCCACGCGTTTGGTGTATTCTTTGGAGAAAAAAAAAAAAAAAAAAAAAAAAAAAAAAAAAAATCTGGGCAAATTGCAGGTCAGTAACGCAACTAGCGTCTGCGTTACTGCTAAGGAGGCAAGTTGCGGGTCTAAGACGCAACTAGCGTCTGCGTTTCTGCTAGTGAGGCAACTAGCGCCCCAGACACGCAAGTTGCAGTGGCGTGTCTGGAAGAAGGGCAATTTGCCTTTCAGTCGCGCAGTTGGCGCGTGGTCAGTGTGAGGGAAATTTTTTTTTTCAAGGCCGGTTCATTGCTTCTGTCCAGGTTTGTGCGGTTGTTGTATATAATAAAAGAAAATCTTTCTCCCCAATTTCTTTTTATAACCCCATATCTTCCTCAAATCTTTTCCTATTTTAATTCCAAAAACCCCTCATCTCTCCTAAAAAAATTCCAATTCCTATTTCTTTTCTAAATCTTTTCCTTTTATACATCAAATATTTTTTCTATCCCATATCAAATTCCAAATTCCACCCAAATTTTTTCCTTTTCACATTAAAATTCTTATATTCATCCTATCACTCCATGGCCTATATATACCCATACATACACACCCAATTCATTATCTTTCTCCTCTTCATCTCTTAAAAATTCAAGTTTGGGGGAAAATTAGTACAAGTTCACCTCTTTGATTCGTAGTGGGAATTCTTTTCTCTATTTTATTTTACTACGAATTTGTGTTCTTGTAAATTGGGGTTTTTGTATTATTCTTGTTACGTGGGTATTTGTGGTGTGATTTGGTTTGGTGGTTTTTGGTGGGATTTTTCTTGGGGGTTTTTGGTGGTGCTATTGTTGAGTGGGGTTTTGATTATTATGGCGCCTAAGCGAATGAGGGGTGGTGCTATTAGGGTGGAGAGATTTTCTTCTCCGGATGCGGAGGTTGAGTATAATAGGTTGTTGACTAAGTCGGTGGCGAAAGAAAGGGGGTTTTTACCAACTCGTCATTATGGGTTGGTTGATGTGATTAGTAAGTTACGTTGGGGAGAGATTTGTAAGGCACCTGCTCCAGTTCCGGTGAATGTTGTTAGGGAGTTTTATGCTAATGCTAAGGGTGAGCCGGATGAGGTGTGTGTGGTTCGAGGTAAACAGGTGGAGTATAGTGTTGAGGCTATTCGTAAAATTATGGGACAACCACCAAAGCTTGTGGGGGATGAAGATTGGGCAAGGAAGACTAGTAAGGATGTGGATTTGGAGGCAATTGTTCGTGAATTATGTGTTCCTGGTACGGTTTGGAAGTATAAAGTGGGAACCAATGCGCCAGTTAATTTTCTGTCTTCTGCTATGAATAAATTTGCACGTGCATGGTATGCATTCCTTTGTGCGAATATTATGCCTACTTCTCATATAGGTGAGGTCACAGTTGATAGATTGATTCTTTTGTGGGGCATTCTAAAGGGGAAGTACATTGATGTAGCCTATATTGTTCATCAGAATATTATACGGTTTTTAAAGTCTCATACGCTATCATCGATGCCCCATGCTTCTGTTATAGCTGGTTTATGTACGGAAAGTGGTGTTATTTGGGGTGCGGATGAGGAGTTGCAGTCACCTTTGCCTTCCATTACTGATGTGTCTATTGATCGAATGCCTGACTGGCAAGGTGGGGTTCCAGATCCGAGGGGGCTTGGTTATATTGTTGATGATGTTGATGCTAGTGGTAATGGAGCGGGCGCTCAGCCACAGGGTTCGGAAGTACCGAGAGTTTTGGAGGCCCACTTTAGGCGTTTGTATAGGCGGATGGATGCTATACATGCTTGTAACAGGGAGTATGCTCAAGATATGGCTACAGCTTTGACAGATGCAGGTATTCAGGCGAGGTGGCCAGTCTATGGTGCTCATACGCAGTATCCACCGCCAGATTATGATTCCTCCGAAGAGGAGGACGAGTAGGTATGTTTTCTACTTTCCCTTGTATTACTTTCCATTCAATGAGGGCATTGAATATGTTAAGTTTGGGGGTGGTTTGAGGGATTAGTAGTTGTATATATATATTGTTGTATTATTTGTTCATATAGGATATCATGTTTGCATAATAGTGATAGTTCATGCATGATTGTTATGTTCGTATTATCTACGTTTGTTTCATATAGGACATTTTGTTTTATTTTCGTATACCATGTGAGTTTTCATTTAGTTGCATTTTCATGGCATGCATATTTCATGATCCCTTAGGACGAGCTGATTCTGATTGATAGGTGGATGTTGATTTGGGTGTGATGATGATGAGTAGAGGGCTGATTTATAGTTTCTATGAAATTGACTTGCATGTTACGGGAACAAAATCTATTACACAGTCTCATTGGGGTGCTGTTGGGCTAGGTTAGGGTCATGCCTGTGGGATGTTTTGAGATTTAATCACTTGTTTATATTTAGAATTTTCGTTATTCCCTTTATAGCGTAGGGACATTAAAGTCTAAGTTTGGGGGAAACCAGGAATTTTCATGCTAGTTGTTAATATTTGTTAATAATGGCTAGGCGTCAAATGGCTAGTAGCCAGCTCATATTTATATGAGTAGTCTAGGGTTGGAAATGAGAAAGGCTCATTCCAGATTGAAAAAAAAACAAAAAAAGAAAAAAAAATATAAAAGAAAAAAAGAAGGAAAAAAAAAAAAGAGTCATATAAATAATTTAAATGCAAAATTAACCAGAGTGAGCTCTTTAATACTCGAGTAATTAAGTCTGAGGGGACTTAGTCCTAGTGACCTAAGGCTTTATAGTCTGGGATCCTGCTGACCTAACACTCGCTACATGGGTATTATTGTATAAGCCTTTTGGGGTCTCATTCATTGCACGGTTAAATAAGCATGCTTATTGTATATGTAGTGTCGTAGTATAGTAATAAAGCATGAGTTTCTGTCTACCTTGGATAAGGGTGGAGGTGTTCCTAGGCTATGGAGTGTCTACAGTCTATTCTAGTTATAAACCTGTGATTGTCTTGACGGAAAGCATGTATGATTTTTGACCTAGTTCTGGGGGTATTTCTGATGAGCATCGCACACACGCACGTTTCTGTTCATGTATTTGTTAGTATACGGGGATTTAGTCGAGCTCTGCTTGGATTTGTTACATTCTTTGAGATATTTGCTTGTTAGTTGGTTTTGGTGAGTTTGAAGGGGATCTTGCATTTTTTTCATAATAGTTGCATTCATGCATTGCATTGCATTAGGTTAAATGGATTTTGTGGGTACATTCGCTATAGGCCCTCACGAGACCTTACTCGTCCACTAGGGCTGCCTAGGGGTTTAAAGGGCTTGTTGCATATGCCAAATGCAACCGTGATCACCTACGGAAGTGGTACTAGCTAGTTAGTTAGTTGTAATTGTTAATGCTTGAGGACAAGCATCGGTTTAAGTTTGGGGGTGTGATAAGTGGAGTTTATATCCACTTGGAACATTCTAATTCGGCTTAAATTGATTGTCTTGGACTCAAGTTTCTTGTAGTTTTGATGTGTTTTGCTTAGTTGTGCAGGTTTACGAGAATGTTGATTAAGGTGGATGCTTCTACAATTTTTTGGGAATTAATTGATTTAAATTCGGATTTTCTGGGAAGGCTGCGCAGCTTATACTGTTTTGGCCATATCTGGAGTTCTGTAAGTCCGTTTTTAGCGATCTTACTGCCCACGCGAAGCTTGAGAGATTTTCTACAACCTGGAATAGGAATCACGTGCAAGTAAAGTACTGAATTAATTCGCGCAGGCAGACTTTGTGAAGCATGGCTGGGAAATTCCTGTTTTGCCCTTTTCGAGTTCTAATTATATTCCGGGCAGGTTTTAGCACCTTAATTAAATTCTAATTGTAATAGAATATTAAATATTTTTATTAGGCAAGAGGGAGGAAACGTTTTTTATGTATAAACGTCCTACCCTTGTAATAAAACATATACAGACGTTCATATTATAACCTAGTTTTATACAGAGGAGAGAGGAGGAGAAGGAATTCTTCCAAGCTAGTGACAAGCAAGGATTATTCTTGAAACCTTTGTATTCTTCTATTGTGGGAGTTCAATTCTAAACTTTATTCTTCTTCTTTATTTTTACTTGTTGATTTTAGAATTATGTTTTCCATAGAACCCATGATGACAATTAGGTCAATTATGGGCTAATTCGTTATCATGGGGTTTTAATGGATTTTGCTATGGATTCTAGTTATTGAGTGTTTTTATGCCTTGGTGTGTGATGGTATGTATTGATTGCCTAGTATGTTTATGCTTATTCGTTATAAGTGCGTCGCGAACACTTGTAATTGTTTGTTTAATCCTAGTGAATGCGAAAGTGGATCTAGGGTTTAGAACAATTCATGCTAGCATAGGTTTTTGCATGTGAAGAACATGTATTAATTTGTGATGTGATTCTAACCGTCTTGCATCGACTATGTGGTTTAATGGGTGCTTGATTTTCAACCGGTATGTGTTCAATTGCTATAGACATATAGGGACTACACATATTTGGTGACTATTTGACTTCTATCAATTGTGGATGATCAGTAGGATGGTATATGCACAACGAAAGTTGGTATGTATCAGTTTAGTGCATCTAATCAGTAATCAACTCGGTCACATGCTAGGCTAAAGGGCATAAGATTCTAGATGAAGTAGTAATTGAAGTTGAAATCCCATGTTTGTTTATTATAAGGTTAAAGTTAAGTTATTTTCTCGTAATTGGCTTAGTTGGTAATCAATCATTAGTTAAATCAACCCAAAATTGTGATTGTCTTAGCAGTGAGTGTAAATCATTAGCTGGTGCATAAGTGAACATAACGAACAATTTGAGTCTCTGTGGGAACGAATCTTATTTACTCTGTATTACTTGTTGACCACGTTCTCTTGCGTGAATAAGTGCGAACAAATAAGTTCACTGAACATGACTCGATAAGTTGAACAACTAATGGAGTTTACTCACGTGTCGATAGTTGTTCACTGAGTGATAGTTGTACAAGTGTCCTTAGACTTGAGATCGTTAGAGTAATCTTGTATATAATGAACTATGCTTTGGTTTAGTCCTTAGTCTCAAGGACATCCATTAGGTCTATTCTGGGCATAGGGATTTGTGTATGGAGATAGTTAACGGTCAATAAAGAATCTACCCCTTCCAGTAAGGAAGTGAATATCCTATGTTATTCTTAGTATGCGAGTTCTGGAATCTCTGGCCAGAGTGTATGAAATTAGAAATGAGTTTCTAATTTGCATTAATATGAACTTTGCATTATGAATAAGAAATCATATGATTAAATTTGATAGGCTTGACACGAGATCCATGCCTTGTATTTAATCGGGATATTGCAGGGTAGAAGGAATTGATTGTACGGTAACTAGCACTGACAGGTTCTTGGTATTCTAAGCATTGAATTCATATTATCCGGATAGTCGCGATATGTTGAGAAGCATCACTCACGATGTAGAATAAATATAATTATTCTATTAATTATATTTAATGAATTTTAGAATTCATATAAATAATAAATAAAAAGTTTATTATTATTTATTTCTACTACCGGCTTAATATTGAACCTACAGGGTCACACCATAAAAAGATTAATTTATTGATGAAGGTATTTTGAGAGAGCAAGTTGTTTTTAATAATGATTAAAATAGTTTAATTATTATTTAAACAATTTGTGGGATTTATATATATTAATATATACATGATATATTAATTATACTAAACCTACATGAGCCCTATATAAAGAATGAGATGGGAGGTGTTTTAGAATGCATGTGTGGTTTTGTGAAAACCCTAGTAGCCTCCATCTTTTTTCTCTCTCTCTCTCTCTCAAAAAGATCAAGGCACCAATTTATAAAGCTTCGAGTTTTATAAAAGCTTCATCGAAGAATCAATCTTGGTGGATACCGGTAGAGTGCTTCACACTCTGAGAAGCAACTGCTAGGAATCATCAATTTTATAAGCTTCGATTTTTCAAGGTATGGTTACGATTCCTCCGCTATTTCGTTTTACATGATTTTCTATATGCACGATACATGGTTTTTACGGAAATAATTGTTATACCACGCTTCCGCTCGTCCGTAAATTCCTTCATGCTATGCAAATGCAACTCACATGGTAAAACAAAAATAACAGAATGCCCTACATGAAACAACATAAATAACACGAACGAACATGCATGAATTACTACTAATATGTAAAACATGATATCTATATGAACAAAATGACACACAAACAACTACAACACTACTTATCCCCCAAACCACCCCCAAACTTAAAATAATCAATGTCCTCATTGAAGGCAATAAAAAGGATAGTAGAGATACCTCAATAACAATGCCGAAAAATGTGGGTTGCCTCCCACGAAGCGCCTTTGTTTAAAGTCTTTAGCTAGACATGGCAATAGAGTATTTCTCTTGAAAATTTCAACACCGTAGCTTAATATGGCCATTTAATTATCTTTTCCGGGACCACTTCCTTGATAACAAGTTCCACCCTTCTTCGCTCTTCAAAGGTGTCATCAATAATGTTCCCTTCACTACCTGACAAGTTAGCAATAATAATTATAAGCAAAAAAGATGATTGGCACGAATATACATACCTCAGGTGATCTGGTGGTCTAAGCTCGAGTTTGGAAGCTTCTTCAACATAATGATTTTCAGTATTAACCACCAAATACTGATCAAGAGTGGAATTAGATGGCTTAGGAAAGAAAGTGGGTAGTTCACCAACAGAAGTCTTAACAACGGACTTAGGATCAAAAGAACTATCCTCAAGTAGGATTTCATGCTTAGAACAAATAGCATTCAATTCCTCCAACATCTCATCAGAAGTGAAATTCCTATACAACTCATGAAGATCTTTATTACCCTCAATCAAAACATCTTTCTCAAGAAAAGACTCAATTGCACGATCCTCAAGATTCGACCATGGAACAACCTCATCAATCAGCACCTTAGAATCTTAGAGATTAGCCAAGCCTAATGACTCACACTCTTCCTCCTCATCACTATCCACCACATGTTCTGACAAATCAGAATGTTCTTCTTTTTCTGTAGGTCCTGATCTTGAATTTCTTCTTCATCCTCAATTGCTGAATTCTGATCGTTCGTGAGTGTTATGGCATTAACCTGTTCCATGCCATCTTGTTTTCCTGGATTCACCTCTGTGTCACTAGGAAGAACTCCCTGCGGCCTGTTGAGTAAGGCACTTGCAATTTGCCCAATCTGATTCTCCAATGTCTTGAGAGATACCGCCTGACTTTTAACCATCAACCTCAATTCATCCAATTCAGATTTTTCATTCGAAGATTGACCAGCATTCCCATGAGACTGTTGCTGCTGAAATCCAGGAGGTTGGACTTGTTGCCTTGGAGCACACTACTGATGAAACTGTTGCCCCTGCTGCTGATAAGCCTGCTGCATACCACCTTGATTGTTACTCCAACTGAAATTAGGATGATAGATGTTGGGAGCTAGCTACTGCGATCTCTGAAAATTGCTCACAAACTACGTCGATTCAATAGATATGGCACATTGAGTCGTCTCATGTGTGCCCGCACATAGCTCACAAACACTAGCAACTTGAGGCACCCCATGCTTTGACATAGAATCCAATTTCTTATTAAGTGCCTCTAGCTGAGCTGCTAGAGCTGTGACTGTATTAACTTCCAGAATTCCTGCTATTTTGCCTTGTTATAATCTCTGAGTTGGATTCTGGTATTCATTCGTAGCCATCATCTCAATCAACTCATAAGCTTCCTCATAGCTCTTAGCCCATAGAGCTCCACTTGATGCTGCATCTAGCATGGGTCTTGACTGGCACCCAAGCCATTATAAAAGCAATTAATCACCATCCAATCAGGCGTCCCATGATGTGGACACTTCCTTAGCATCTCCTTATATCGCTCCCAAGCCTCGCACAAAGATACTCCAGATTACTGTGAAAACTGAGTTAGCGCGTTCCTTATTGCTTTAGTTTTCGCCAAAGGGAAGAATTTAGTAAGAAACTTCTGAGCAAGATCCTCCCAAGTAGTAATGGAACCGGCTGGTAGAGAGTGTAACCAACCCCTAGCTTTATCCCTCAAAGAGAATGGGAAAAGTCTTAATTTAATAGCATCTTCCGACACCCCGTTGATCTTGAAAGTGTCGCAGATCTCGATAAAGTCCCGGACGAGCATATTAGGAACCTCTGTAGGAGCGCCCCCAAACTGAACTGAATTCAGCACCATCTGAATAGTGCTAGGCTTGATTTCGAAGGTATTTGCTGCAATAGCTGGCCTGACAATGCTAGATTGGATATCATTGATTTTCGGCTGAAAATAGTCCTTCAAAGCCTTAGCTACTGCTGCTGCTCGATCACCTATCTCTTAACTGCTGCAACACGTTCAAGTACCTGAAACACCAAGAAACAAACAACTACGTGAGAAAAAAATCCGAGTCAGTGAACTCTAACGACCACTGATAACAAGCACATAACTAAAAATAAAACACCGATGATCCCCGGCAGCGGCGCCAAAAACTTGTTTGCACTAAATCACGCAAGCGTACGTGGTCACAAGTAATATAGATATAAGTCAAGTTCGTTCCCATAGAGATCTGGTTTAGGTTTTAACTCAGTTAATGCACCTATGCAATAATGTATGGTTTTTATCCACTGCTAAGACAATTAATAAAATGGGGTTTGATTATCTAAAATTAACTAAGGAAATAAATTAACCAACTAAGAATTAATTAACTAACGAGAATTTAAATCGAATTACTTATGCAATAGAAAACATGGGATCCTAACTTCATTAAATACTTCACTTTGAGTTGATGCCTTTACTCAATGTATGTGATGGTTATGATATTTGATCGGACAACACGAAACAAGTATACGCTACTTCTCAATATACGAATACCAAACTAAACATACATCCACAAAAGAGATAGAAGATGAATAGACACCAATTATGCTTAGACCCTATATCTCTACAGAATTTGAAAACATAACGGTTGAAGCACAAGTTATCCATAATGATCACATAGGGCAGCATAAGTATTCTCATCTTACACTACGAATCACGTTGATAAACAATCTTGAACCTATGCTAGCATGGCAAGTTCTAAATCTCAAGATCTACTCTCGCTTCACAAGAGATTAACAAAACAACTTAGATGTTAGCTATGCATCCAAGAAGAATAAGCACAACCATACAAGGATATCAAGAATTCATCACACACAAATCTTTAAAGCAAACAAACTACTAAACTACATAGATAAATCCGTTAGAATCCCATGATAACGATTAGTTCATAATTGAACCGCTCGTCATCATGGGATCTGATGAAACCATGATAAATAACAACGTATAAAAGAATACAAATAAACTAGAGTATTGAGTTAAGAAAACAAATCCCAAAAACATCCAACAGTATCGCCTAAAAGAAGATAACAAAAAGTAGATCTAGATCTCCGTTGCTTGTCACGAGCATTGGAATCCTTCTCCAAGTCTGAATCTCCGTATCTCGACTCTCTCTCTCTGTGTTATGTGAAGTCTTGGTACGAATTACAATGATAGAACATGTTTATATAGTCCCTAGAATACTTTTTCAACAAGAAAAGTCCCAAAATACATCTAAAATTCGAAATAGGATAAAATTCAGCAATTTCCAGGAAGTTCGGGTGCACCCTGCGCGGTAGCAGCGCAGTCTGCGCGGTCTGTTACTGTTCAGAATTATAGAAAATTCCGTGGTCTTCGCGTGAGCTGTAAGATCGTCAGAATCGGACTTGTAGAACTCCAGATATGGCCAAAACAGTGAAGACTGCGCAAACTACTCGGAAAATCCGAATTTTAATCAATTTAGCTTCCAACTCTTAGTTCTGCAAAACACAATGAAAACACATTAAACACACCACATACTTGAGGTCAAGTAATCAATTTAAGCCGATACGAAGCATTCCAAGTAGATATAAAATCCACTTATCAACAATCAAGATTATATCATATTAAAAGAGAATTATAATCTAAAATGGATATAATTAGAAAATGTTGTATTAGAAGTGAATTTTAGAAAGAAAATTATAATCTAAGAAGGATATAATTAAAAATGGTTGTATTAGAAATGAATTTTTTTTAAAAAAAATCATAATATAAAAAAGATATAATTAAAAATGTTCGTATTAGAATTGATTTTTTTTATTTTTTTATTAGTATTAAAATAATTCATATTTACTGTTTAGGCTCTATCTCGAGATCTAGAAATCAGATTTGAATGATTTTACAATCCACGTAAATGTCATAAATTTATATTTAATTTAGTGATGATTTAATAATTATTATTCAAATGGAAACATTCAGAATCTCAAGAAAAAATATAATTACGAATTTTTGCATTAATTCTAATCAATGAGAAGACATACATTGATCTATTCGATGTAGAAAACCTAATTATACATGATTTAAATCATTGACATACACCTTTTCTTATTTTAATATAAATACACTTTTTAGTTTATAAAATATTAAAATATTAATTTTTTTATGTTAGATCCAACAGTTTTCATATATTTATTTTAAGATCTAACGGTTCTTATTTATTTTGTCGTACGGAGGACCAGCCTACCGATTATCAAAGTTTTTCACGTGAACTATTAAATCGTTCAAATCAAATTTTAAGAATTCAAGATAGAATATAGAAATTAAGTCGAATGTGTAAAATCTTATATATATCAATTTTTTAACAACAATTTGATATGTAAATTAATAACATATAAAATTAAAAAAATTAATATAATCATAGATATTAAGAAATAAACCGTGCGTTGCACGGGTTATAAGCTAGTTTTAATAATAAGTGTAAGTGGGATTTTTTCTAAAACTTTTATAGTCGATAGTCTGGTTCTCACTATGACAAAATAAATAAGAACTATTAAATATATCTTAAAATAAATAGATGAAAAACGTTGGATCTAGCATAATTTTTTGTATGTTAACATGTAAACTAAAAAGTGTATTTATAATAGGAAAAAGTGAATGTTAAGTATTTAAATCTTATATAATTAGGTTTTCGATATTGAATAAAATTATCACTATAGGTCTTCTACACTGAATATGATTAGTGTAAAATTTGTAATTATATTTTATCTTGAGATTCTAAGTGTTTTCTTTTGGATAATAATTGTTAAATCATCACTATATTAAAGAAAATTTTATGAGTTTCGCGTGGGCTGTAAAATCCTCCAAATCTGATTTTTAGATATATCGAGATAGAGCCCAAATAGTAAATAAGAACTTTTTTTAATTTTAATAATAAAACAAATAAAATTCTATTTTAATATAACTTTTTTTAATTATTTCGTTTTCATATTATAATTTTCTTTCTAAAATTGAATTTAATTACAAACTTTTTTTAATTATATCATTTGAGATTATAATTTTCTTTTTAATATGATATAATCTTAATCATCTATTTTTAAAATTATTAATAGATTCGATGGTTAAGATTATTTTGGCGGTACAGTAACCAAAATTATGGATAAAATCTCTTTTACGCTCATTATATAAGGATATAATTCATCTTAATTTTATTATATAATAAGATATACTCCCTCTGTCTCTAAAAACTTTTCTCATTTCCCTTGGACACGTGTTGGGATTTATGGGTGATAGCATAGAGACAACTTAACTATATTTCCCTGTACTTAGTTTTTACTAAGTAGAACATACTGTCACAGCCAGAGTATGTCTTCGTATTGGAATAATTGCTGTCATGTAATAAATGTATGATCTGGGAGAAGTTCATATGTTTGTTCAAGCCTCAAGGAATGCATCCAGAAGACAGCAAGAATAAAAGTTACTGTCATGTCCCTGACAGTAATGTTACAAGAAGACAAATGTTGCAAAGTCACGACAAAGCTATATTTGACAGCAACATTGGCCGAAGCAAGAGACAATAACATTCTCACACTTGACAGTAAGTCTGGAGCTCCGACAGCAACATTGGCGGGAGCTAGTACTGTCAACATCTGAATATTCCTTTGACAGCAGACTCTACGGTTAAGGTTACTGTCACCTTGAATTATTTGAATTGGGTATTTTCTCAGTCAAAGCCCGTGACAGGTTATATGTTCAAGAAACAGATTTGCTGCAACACACTATCGTTTGTAGCAGACCTGCAAGACTACGACAGAAGCTTAAGAGATTCACAAGACAAGGCTGGTCAATTCGAGGAGCATGTGATATCCACATCTACTAGAATTGTATTAGCTAGAAATAGAAAGAATCTAGGTTGCTTTACTTATAAGGTTTATCCTATCTGTATAGCAATTAGGGAAAGTCACATGGGTGTGAAAATTGTAATGAGCTGCCACTTGAAAACGACAGCAGCTCAACACCCCATGCGATAGGGACAAAAGAGTATCTTAGTCTACTTAGATACATCTTAGATTCTTTTCTATTCATGTACGCACACGAAGCAATCTGTATCTCTTGAGATATCGAAGCTGGAGAAACTCTCTCCAGGTTGTAGCAACACTTCACACAAAATAAATAAAACATTTATTTTGTGAGAAATCTTGTTTCACTTATTGCTTGCATACATCTACTGATAATCTATAATCTTTATTTTCGTTGTTGATTTAAAGATTCGATTTTATCAGTATTGCATTCAACCCCCCCTTCTGCAATACTCTGGGACCAACAACACGTTTGCCAACGCACAATTTTAATCGTTAATATCTTTAATTTTGTATTAGTTTTAAATATAAAAAATTCACTGTATTAAAGAACTCATAAATACGAATCTAACAAGATCACTCATGACTATATTTGGTCTTATAGATTAGACGTAAATTAGTAATTTGTCTCATATTATGAACAGTCCCGACATATCAAACGAGAGAAGCATTATTAGACGGATGGAGTAATTACCTAACAACTATACATGTATTTATTCACAAAAGCAAGTATAGACAGAATATGATTAGAAGATTTTTAGACCGAGGCATAAATAGATCAAAAATGTAAACTCAGTGAGTTTATTAATTGAGTTTTGTATTAGTGACTTTAAATTTAATTTATTATGTTGTTTTTAGGAGTCGAACCCTTGACCTATAGTAATATTCGTTTATTATCCTATTTACTCTTATTATATAATAGGCTTGTTTCCTTCAATAAACCTCCCAATTTATTTGGGTTTCAATAAGTTCCCAATTTATTTGGGTTGTGTTAGTCTCTACTTGTGAGAGTTGGGTTTTTGTTTTGATTGGATTTTAGTGTTTTCGATGGCCGAGTTTATAGATCGGCAAAATTTTCATGATTTTGATTCAGAGATGAAGGTTCTTATGATATCGCATCTATGGTCGATAGCTCAATGATAGAGTATATTTTTATATATATTTTAGATGATTTTATTCTCATATTTATTGTGTTTTGCATTGATTTGGATTTTTATTTAATATATTTGATTGTTTTATTGTAGGGAATAAAGAATTCATGACTTGGAAGGATTTGGAGCAAAAAGAGCTATTTTGGAGATAAAATAGGAGAAAATTCGTATTATTGGGCTACAGGGGCTATTCTACACTGTTTTGGCCATATCTTGAGTTCCAGAAGTCAGAATTTGACGATCTTACTGTCCACGCGAAGCTTGTGGAATTTTCTTTAATTCAAAGGTGGTCCAGTAAGCAAAATCCAACTGGAAGAGCCCAGAAACAGAGGAGAAAAAGAAGTGACGAATTTTAATTAAGGAATCCTATTCAGTTATGGAATCCTACTTGTAATTTATTTAGAGTATTAAAATACTTTTATTGGGCAAGACTTTTAGAGCCTATATAAACACATCTAGGGTATTGTTTTAGAGGAGGGGAAGAAGAAAGTAATATTAGATTAGATAATATAGTTTAGAGTAGATTAGTATTATTATTAGTTGGAGATGTAGAGAAACACCATGACTCTTCTTTTGGGTGACAACATTGAAGTTTGAAGGTTTTGTTCTCTTAATCTTTTCTTTGTTCTTATTAGTTTAATTATGTTTTCTTGTTTTACTAGTTGTTTTACTTGTTTAATTATTAGCGAGTAGTTATTTCTAGGGCTTAAAGGGAAGCCATGTTTGCACTAATATTGGCATGATTTTCATAGTGGTTTGATTGGTTATGGTTAATTCTGATTGATATGTTTTAATCATTAATTTGTGTAATTGGCCAATATCATGGATTAATTATATGCAAATAGGGGTATGGATCGAGAGATTTACTTACTAGAGGCACACATACGATTAGCAGAATTGAATTTGAGTGCGGAAGCATCATTGGATTTCTGAGAGCGTTAATTCTTGGAAGAGATTAACTTGACTCTAATTACCTGATTGATTGAATTACTAAAAGTGGTTAATTGTGTTGAATGTTTCGAGAGTGTTAATGCTTGAAAGAGATTAACATACTCTAGTTATAGGATCACATTGATTGCTTTAGCTTAAGAGCCAATTGTGTAAGCATGGTGGACCTGATTGCCCTAGGTTTTAAATAATTTGTTTATCATCTGTTTAATTAGTGTTAATTTAGTTTAATTAGTTAATTAATAATTTCACATATTCGTCTGACCCTTGAAACAATTAGCGATAACTGAAAAGGAATTAGTAGAACCTGTCTCCTTGTGGATTCGACCCGCTTGCCATTTGTACTAGCAATAGACACCGTGCGCTTGCGGTTAGACATAATTTAATACATCAAGTTTTTGGCGCCGCTGCCGGGGAGACAGCGAGTTTCTATTGATTTTAATTTAGTTGTTTAGATTGTTTCCATTGTCTCGTTGGAACCTTTGTTCCAATTGAGGCAGATTTTACTACGTTTTCTTGGCTTTGTTGAGTGTCTACAGGTTTGCAATGGGTGAAGTTGATACTTTTGCACTACTCTCTTCCATATTGGAGGCACGCACTCAAGAAATTTCCTCATTCAACCCTACAGAGCCCATTATGTGTCCAATGAGTATTAATGAGATGTCACAAGTGGCCCCTAAAACTTACAACTTCTGTCCAATTTGTGGTGTCCAGGGTCATTATGGTTTGGAATGCTATTACAATGTCTATAATTCTCAGAGTGCTCAGTTGGGACAAATGAATTCTTTTGAAGAAGGATATGGGTACAATCAGTATTCAGACACTTTTGATCAAGAATACGTGAATCAACCAGATTTCTACTACCAGGACAATGGTGCTCAAAATTTTTCATATCATAATCAGCAACAGTTTGAGCAACAATATTATCAGTCATATGAGCAGCCGCCACAGCAAGAATATCAATATCCTCCTCTACAAGAAGATCTACATGTTTCTCAACCCAGTGTAGATGTGCAAGCTGATCAGACAAATGAGATGTGGGATATCTTGAATAAACTGCTAAAGAGTTCTGAAGAACAAGCCGAGAAGATCAAAGGATTAGAAACTCAAAGTTTGGCGATTGAATCTCAAATTGTAGAGTTGGCTAACTCTTCTACTACAGGGCAGCTCGACTATTTACCATCATCATCTATCCGATCCGAAGAGGACCTGATTGCTATCAATCTCACAAGCGATCAGGAATATGATAGTTTCTCCATGTATGTTGATGATGAGGCCATTGATAAAGAGAAGGAGCATGCCATCGATAACGAGATCAATGATGTTGCTGCTACCGAGAACAATGTGACTGATGACGAGGCTACAAAGGAAAGCAATACAGAGATGGTTGTTGTTTGTCTTCCACAATCTGTGCCTAAGCTACCATGTATTGATAAATTTGCTCTCGATCTAGCCTCTATTTACAAGGCTTCTTTGCTCAAGAATACTTATTTCAAGGTTGATGTGATAACAAATATTGTCCAAGATGATATTTCTCAAATTCTGGTTGAGGATCCATACAAAGTGGCTCCTACGTTTGAAGCTCGAGAAGAGGGAGAAGATGGAAGTGTCTTATTAGCCAATGATGTGATAAGCCAAGATGTCCGAATGACTCCAGTGAAAGTGAGGAGTGAAGAAAAGCCACCACCAGAACCTCCACCTTATGTCAAGGGAGTTAGTTATTTTCGTGGTGTCGAATTTTATCGCTGTTTTATCATAAAGTTTTCCAAAACTGCACAAGCACTCTCTCTATTGCTTATTAATGACATATTTTATTTTACTGATGCTTGTTTGGAGACTTTCTGCAGGATAAAGACAACCACAGATGTTCTTGATACTTTTTGTGGTGGCGAGTTTATGATTGAGAAAGCGGATATTATACCTTTTCCGGAGTATTTTTGAGGAGGTTAAGCTAATGACTCTAAATAAGCGCTTCGTGGGAGGCAACCCACACATTAGTGTAGGAAAAAAAAAGTGTTGTATTTCAAAAAATAAAAAAAAAAAATCAGAAATTGCAAACAGAATATACACCAGGCCGCAGCGTCAAATTCAAGGCCGCAGCGCCATGATGTCTCTGGTCAGGTACAATTTTGTACGTGTGATGTTGTAAAAAGAAAAAAAAAATAAATTACACAGAACGAAAAGCTGCCGACAGGAATTTGTTGTGGCTGTGACTTTGTTACTCCCTCTGTCCCATCCATTTCTTTACAATTTCCTTTTTGGGACGTCCCACCATTTCTTTACATTACTAAAAATAGTAACTTTTAACAATAAAATACATTATTACAATAACTACTTTACTCCACTTTTTCAACACTTTACACTATTACACCCACTACTTCACTTATTTTAACAATAAAATCACTATTACACCCACTACTTCATTTATTTTAAAAATATTACACCCACTATCCTTGGTCTCCGTGCCCAGCCCCCAGGTAAAGAACCTGGCGGGACAGAGGGAGTAATATGTTGGCGAGTGGGCGCTGTAAGGCGCGTGACTTCAACTCCAGGTAAATTGTTTTGGTGGTTTTTGGCCACGTTTGTTGTCTTTATAAAAAAAAAAAAAAAAGGTGTGACCATGTCCAGATTATGCTTGAGGCCGCGGCGCGAGAAATTGAAGCTCCAGCGTGAGGTACTTTCTGTCCAGAGCAATACATTACACGGCTATTTGTGTTTTTAAAACATAAATTTCACATCTCTCCTTCTATTATTATAACCCCAATCCCTAATTTCTAATTCTTTTCCTATTTCAAATTCAAAACATCCCATCTCTCCTTAAAAATTCAGAACCTATTTTTATTCTAATTCATATTTATTATTTATTATTATTATTATTATTTATTAATATTATTATTATTTATTTATTTATTTATTTATTTACTTATTATTATTATTTATTTTTTATTTTCATACCTTCTTAAAAAAAAAATTCATTAAAATTTATATTCATCCTATCACTCCATTATCTATATATACCCACCTATACATACAAATCCAATTCCTCTTCTATTTATTTAAATCTCTAAAAATTCAATTCTAAAGTGGAATTAATTGCAAGTTCACCTCTTCGATTCGTATTGGGTAAATCTTTTTCTCTAATCTTATGTTTATTACGAATTTGTGTTCTTGTAAATTGGGATTTTGTATTATTCTTGGAATTTGGGCTATTTTTGGTGTGATATTGCTTGGAAATTATTGGTGGAGCTTCTTGGGAGTTGGATATTGATTCTTATGGCTCCTAAGCGTGGGAGAGGTGATTCTAGTGTTGTGCAATTTTCGTCTCCGACGACGGAGGTTGAATTTATAGGCGGAGGTTACATGGATTCCAGGGGAGTTTTCTTTCTTTTCTTTTTAGTGTAGTTTTATTTTGTTTTTAGTTGTAGTTTTGTAACTTGTTCATTAGTTCATTGGGGACAATGAACCGCTTAAGTGTGGGGAGGTGTTCTCAACGTAGTGTATTACTTGTTTAAAAAAAAATTCAAAAAAAAATTTAAAAAATTAAAAATACCAAAAATAATTCTAGCCATGCAATTTGATTAGTTGTTGTATTTTGCTTGATACACCCATGCATGCGTAGAATTCTTGTGTTTATTGACGCTTTTGTATGAGAAGTGACATGCTTTGTTCTTGTGCACACACTTACACTAGCAAGTTGAAGCTGGTAGACTTAATTGGATGTTGTAAGTGATTAGAATGACATGAATATGTGCAAGATGACTTGGTTTTCATGCTTTGAGTACAAGTAGGTGCGTTGGAGAGTCTTGTTACTTGGGATTGATTATGTTTTGTCACACCAAGTGAGTTTTGAGCCTATATGCATATCTTTTGCATGATTTTTCGTTTGTTTGAGTGTCCACATGTTGTTTACATTGCTAGCACTTACTTGAGATCTTTCTTGAAATGCATGACATTACTTGATGATAAGATGATAAAGGCACTTAGGTTTAACCTCGTATTTCCCATATTTCCACACCATTTATACATGATCAATTAGTTAACCCTTTGAGCCTAATCCTATTCTTTCGGTGACACACTACATTACTTGCCATTATCCTTTTTATTCTATTGGCCTTACATTGAACTTGAACCTAAATTGTCAAAGGCTAGTATCGTGCTTAAGGGAGTAATAAGGTGTTCATAAAAGGGGGGTTATTGATGGTCATACTTTTGGGGAATATTAATTTTGGGTTGATGCTTGCTAGTCAAAATTCATAAAAATATCTATGGATCATTGTGTTTATTCTTTAGCTCTCAAGAAAAAAAAAGAAAAAAAATAGAAAAAAAAACAGAAAAAAAAAAACAGAAAAAAAAAAAGAAAAAAGAAAAAAAAATGAATAAATTTGAGAGCATTTTTATGTTTGTATGATCCTTCTTCATTCGACTAGTCAAGTTATTATGTAAGGGTTATTGAAAAATCCAAGTGTGGGGAAGTATTTGTGGTTTTAATAAAAAGGGAATGGAATGAATGATTATTGCTGGGTACTAGCTACTGACATTAACCTGTTTTAGCTTTACTTGACATACCTGGTCCCTAGCCCACGCTACAACCCGAATAAAGACCTTTTGATTGTCATCAGTGATGTATGTTGTGTTGAGAGTGAGATTGATTGCGAGTGTCAAGTTGTGTTTATGATTTTGTTGGAATTGAGTGATACACTTAACCTTGTTCTTGAGTGAATATTCGTTTTTGAGTGAAAGGTGAGTTATTACTTGTTTTGGCATAGGAGGTCCCAGGTTTAGACTTAAAGATGTATTTCTTGTGAGCTTAGCATGATTACCAACGATTTTTACACTTGACATGAATTTTTATGACCTTCTGCATGTTGGTTGAGTAGACTACGTGAATACTCGCACTTTCGACACCAAGACATCGTATGTTTACTTTGATTCTTAAGTTGATGTGGCATGAGAGGACTTGTGTGTGTGGTGTTGTGTTAGCATTGATCTTTTGCATGGTTAGATGAATTTTGTGGGTATATTCACTATAAACCCTCACGAGACAACACTCGTCCTACTAGGGCTGCCTAGGGGTTTAACGGCTTGTTGCATATGCACAATGCAATCGTGTCATCTACGAAAGTGATGTTTGTTAGGACTTAGTTTTTATTTCACTTATTTGCCCGAGGACGTGCAAATGCTAAGTGTGGGGATGTTTGATAGAGTATATTTTTATATATATTTTAGATGATTTTATTCTCATATTTATTGTGTTTTGCATTGATTTGGATTTTTATTTAATATATTTGATTGTTTTATTGTAGGAAATAAAGAATTCATGACTTGGAAGGATTTGGAGCAAAAAGAGCTATTTTGGAGATAAAATAGGAGAAAATTCGTATTATTGGGCTACAGGGGCTATTCTACACTGTTTTGGCCATATCTTGAGTTCCAGAAGTCAGAATTTGACGATCTTACTGTCCACGCGAAGCTTGTGGAATTTTCTTTAATTCAGAGGTGGTCCAGTAAGCAAAATCCAACTGGAAGAGCCCAGAAACAGAGGAGAAAAAGAAGTGACGAATTTTAATTAAGGAATCCTATTCAGTTATGGAATCCTACTTGTAATTTATTTAGAGTATTAAAATACTTTTATTGGGCAAAACTTTTAGAGCCTATATAAACACATCTAGGGTATTGTTTTAGAGGAGGGGAAGAAGAAAGTAATATTAGATTAGATAATATAGTTTAGAGTAGATTAGTATTATTATTAGTTGGAGATGTAGAGAAACACCATGACTCTTCTTTTGGGTGACAACATTGATTGGGTGACAACATTGAAGTTTGAAGGTTTTGTTCTCTTAATCTTTTCTTTGTTCTTATTAGTTTAATTATGTTTTCTTGTTTTACTAGTTGTTTTACTTGTTTAATTATTAGCGAGTAGTTATTTCTAGGGCTTAAAGGGAAGCCATGTTTGCACTAATATTGGCATGATTTTCATAGTGGTTTGATTGGTTATGGTTAATTCTGATTGATATGTTTTAATCATTAATTTGTGTAATTGGCCAATATCATGGATTAATTATATGCAAATAGGGGTATGGATCGAGAGATTTACTTACTAGAGGCACACATACGATTAGCAGAATTGAATTTGAGTGCGGAAGCATCATTGGATTTCTGAGAGCGTTAATTCTTGGAAGAGATTAACTTGACTCTAATTACCTGATTGATTGAATTACTAAAAGTGGTTAATTGTGTTGAATGTTTCGAGAGTGTTAATGCTTGAAAGAGATTAACATACTTTAGTTATAGGATCACATTGATTGCTTTAGCTTAAGAGCCAATTGTGTAAGCATGGTGGACCTGATTGCCCTAGGTTTTAAATAATTTGTTTATCATCTGTTTAATTAGTGTTAATTTAGTTTAATTAGTTAATTAATAATTTCACATATTCGTCTGACCCTTGAAACAATTAGCGATAACTGAAAAGGAATTAGTAGAACCTGTCTCCTTGTGGATTCGACCCGCTTGCCATTTGTACTAGCAATAGACACCGTGCGCTTGCGGTTAGACATAATTTAATACATCACTCAAACAGAATTAGATCCAGATGTAGGTTACAACAAAGCGAGTACATATAAATCTCGAGATAGATGCAATGAAGAGAACTTGTAAATGTATCATCTTCAACAAATCGCATAATTATATCTCGAAGAATGGATTAATCAGCTATTGTTTCTGTTTACGTTTAATTGATTCGACTCGACTATGTTTATAGATGTCTTATGACTTATCATTAATGAATTAAGTTTTATTCAAAAAAAAATTATTTACCCCAAATTCTATATACCCATGCAAATTTAAGATTATATTTTCAAAACTAAACTTAACAATGTTCACATTTTTCAAAATTATGGGATGCAATATGTATAAACTAAAACAAACAAATTTTAAATGCCATAACGTTAAATCAAATGGATGCAAAATGTATTTAAATCTTTTTCTTATAATATACTTTCTTCTTCACTCTCATTTGTTTATAAACACACGAAGGTTAAAAAAAGGAAATTACCCCATATACTATCTTTTTAAAACTATTTCAAAAATACTACCACTTTAAAAGTTATTTACAAAAATACTATCTTTTAAGTTTTATTTTCAAAAATATGATTTGCAACATATGCAACCTTTTGTATATATGGGCGGCGCCAACCGCAACTTTTAATCTTTGGTTGCATATAAGGTTGCATATGAGGTTGCAAAGTTGCATGCAACTGAAAACTGGAAGTTGCAAAAGTTGCAAATGAAAACTGGATTGCAACTTATAGTTTCCAATTGTCATTTTTGACTAGTTTTTTGGAATATATATATTTATATATAAGTTCTATGAAGACCAACATTTGAGTGGAGACGTGGAGATTGTATACATTATGCACTCAAAACATTGCAAAACATATATATTTATAAATAATGTTCAATGAATATTATTATTTCATTCAAAATCTTAAAAATCATATATGATTTGTAAGCAGAACATGTTTTGGAGAACAATATGTCCTGCATGATTTTTTTTGCAGAACATACATGATTTTTAAGATTTTAAATGAAATTTGCATGTAAGACATATATGATTTTCAATTAAATAAATGAAATAGTGATTTCATAGAACATGATTTTCAATGAATAGGTTTGTGCAATATTTTAATTGATATATGGTCTCCCGTCTCCGCTAAAATATATGATCTCCATAGAACTTGACTTTATTATATATATATATATATATATATATATATATATATATATAGGGTGCCCTTCCACAACCACAGCTGGTTGTGGTTTGAAAACCATCCAACAAATCTTGTCCGTTAATTTGGAAAATGTATGGCTGGGATTAATTGCTTCAGCAATGAAACATTGCGGTGGCAGCATCTCTCCCAATGATACAACGCGGCCTCCTCAATGATACATTGCGGGGAACAAAATTTTGTGCAATTACTGTTTTACCCTTCCATTCACAAACAAACGGGTACTCACAGACAACCCAAACATATTCACTCGAACTAAACACATAAACACACAGACCTCGAACTACATATTTTGTAAGTTTCGCTTAACCCTAACACTTCAATCGACCAATCTCTCGACGCTATTGAAGGTCAATTAACCTCTATTTCACTCAATCACCACCACTCTCCCCTAATTCCCCCTCCTCATCCCCAAAATATCGTTACATTGTCTTCGGATTCGCGTTCGCAACTCGAACAAGTAATAGCAGCTGAAATTGGGGTTTTTTTTTACCCATTGGGTTGAAATTTGCTTGAAGTGCAAAGTGAGGAAAAAGTTTTTGACAAAGGTTGTTTTAAAAAACGGGCAGACAAAAAATGGTCCCTAGGACCACCTCAATGTTTCATTTTTTCAATATGACTCGTAACTACTGCTTTGTCACGGATTATTGTTTCTATTTTTTTAAAATAGTTTTGAACGATCCAACCGTAGAGATGTCAATATATATCTAATATAATGATATTTCCAAAGTTTCAGAAAATAAAAAATTAATTAGATTGGATATCTTAGTAGATCACTACTATTTTCAATATGACTCGTAACTAGTGCTTTGTCACAGATTATTGTTTCTATTTTTTAAAAAATATTTTTGAACGATCCAACCGTAGGGATGTTAATATATATCTAATATAATGATATTTCCAAAGTTTGAGAAAATAAAAAATTAATTTGATTGGAGATCTTAGTAGATCACTACTATTTTCAATATGACTCTAACTAGTGCACGAATTATTGTTTGTATTTTTAAAAAAATATTTTTGAACGATCCAACCGTACAGATGTCAATATATATCTAATATAATGATATTCCCAAAGTTTCAGAAAATAAAAATTAATTAGATTGGAGATCTTAGTAGATCACTACTATTTTCAATATGACTCGTAACTAGTGTTTTGTCACGGATTATTATTTTATTTTTTTTAAAAAAAAAATTGAACGATCCAACCATACGGATGTCAATATATATCTAATATAATGATATTCTCAAATTTTCAGAAAATAAAAAATTAATTTGATTGGAGATCTTAGTAGATCACTACTATTTTCAACATGACTCGTAACTAGTGCTTTGTCACGGATTATTGTTTCTATTTTTTAAAAAATATTTTTGAACGATCCAACCGTAGGGATGTCAATATATATCTAATATAATCATATTCCCAAATTTTCAGAAAATAAAAAATTAATTTGATTGGAGATCTTAGTAGATCACTACTATTTTCAATATGACTCGTAACTAGTGCTTTGTCACGGATTATTGTTTCTATTTTTTAAAAAATATTTTTGAACGATCCAACCGTAGGGATGTTAATATATATCTAATATAATCATATTCCCAAATTTTCAGAAAATAAAAAATTAATTTGATTGGAGATCTTAGTAGATCACTACTATTTTCAATATGACTCGTAACTAGTGTTTTGTCACGGATTATTGTTTTTAAAAAAAAAATATTTTTGAACGATCCAACCGTAGGGATGTTAATATATATCTAATATAATGATATTTCCAAAGTTTTAGAAAATAAAAAATTAATTTGATTGGAAATCTTAAAAGATCACTATTATTTTCAATATGACTCGTAACTACTGCTTTGTCACGGATTATTGTTTCTATTTTTTAAAAAATATTTTTGAACGATCCAACCGTACGGATTTCAATATATATCTAATTTAATGATATTCCCAATTTTTAAGAAAATAAAAAATTAATTTGGTTGGAGATCACTTAATTCCTAATCAAATCGCATATATATCACTATTTTAATATTATGCTCCTAATCACTTAATTCCTAATCAAATCGGAAAAGGGCATTTTCGTATTTTAAAAAAAATGTAGTAGCAATGTTTCATTGCTACCACCTCAATGAAACATTGAGGTGGCCGCAATGAGACATTGAGGCTGTATCCTTTTTTAACGGTAGTTTCTTTATAAGGGTATTTTTGTATTTAAAGAAAATATATTTTAGCAATGAAACATTGCGGCCACCTCAATGTTTCATTGCGGTGGGTGTTTCTCTCAGCCGTTGGATGCATCAATAAACGGTCCAGATTTGTTGGTTACATAACATTCCACAACCAGCTGTGGTTGTGGACCAAAATCCATATATATATATATATATATATATATATATATATATATATATATATATATAGGGTAAGGTTCCACGGGGAACCAATTTTTTTGAGTAACTAGGTAACTCAACCTAACTGAATAGTCACGTGAGACATGACTCAATAAAGACCCACGTTCTTTTTTTTTTAACACAATCTTCAATAAATTTTATGCTTTCTTGAATAAACATGACAAAAAAAAATATAAAATTAATACAAAACATACAAAATTAATACAGGACAAAACTTTAAAATTAATACAGAACATACAAAAAACATAAAAATTTTGTATTTACTATTTATGTTTTGAAAAAATATAAATTTTAAATTGTAAAATAAAAAAGTACAAAACAAAAAAAATACAGAACATACAAAAAAAACATAAAAGTTCTGTATTAGTTGCTAAATTTATATCAAAACTGTATGTTCTGTAAAAACGTATGTTCTGTAAAATAATATTGTTCTGTAAAAGATTTTTTTTTTAATAATATAATTTCCAATGAACTGAGAAGTGGACGTGGCTTTCTTTTTTGAACAATTATTTTTTTAATCAAAGTAATCGTGAAACATGAAAGATAGGATGATAGCATAACTGATCGTAACCATCCGTTTAATCTGCATCGTTGGTTTACATTAAATCCGAGGGCTATGTTTGAGTTACCCAGTTACTCAAATAAGAAAGTTCCTAATTGAACCAGGGCCTATATATATATATGGGTCCTGGTCCCTGACAATCGTTTGTTAGGGACCGGTTATTTAACAATCGGTTCCACAGTCGTTGGATCGTTGATCCAACGGCTGAGATTAATATATATATATATATATATATATATATATATATATATATATATTGTCCGCTATAATTTTCCGCGGATAGGCAGATTGCCTGTCCGCGGAAAATTTCCGTGAACAGGCAATCTGCCTATCCGCGGAAAATTATAGCGGACAGTAAATTTTTTTTGTAATCTAGGGGGCCGTTGGACCAACGATCCAACGGCTGTGGAACCGATTGTTAAATAACCGGTCTCTGACAAACGATTGTCAGGGACCAAAACCCTATATATATATATATATATATATATATATATATATATATATATATATATATATATAGATTTCAAAAAACTCAGATTTCAGTTTTTGGTTGCATATAAGGTTGCATATAGCAACCTCATATGCAACCTTATATGCAACTTCGATGCTTTATAAGGGAGCAGACGAATTTCCGATTGCAAGTTCCAGTTTTCAGTTGTCATTTTTGACCAGTTTTCTGAAATCTACACACACACACATGTTGGGGAATTGGGTGATAACTTGGATTTTTCTGAAGTCGTGTGATCACTTTCAGATTGAAGTTATTTGTGGTTCACCCAAATAATTCAATCGGATAAAATCAGAAAATCTGCAAGAAGAGAGAATGAATTTTGCTGTGTATTTCAAAATGAACCCTATTTAAAATGATCAATGCCACACCTATTTATAGATGTCAACAGATGTGTCTATTGCCAATAGACACACCTCAAGATGTGTCTTTTCCAATAGACACATCTCATTTCCAACAGTCATGTCCAATGCCAATAGACACACCTCAAGGTGTGTCTTTTCCAATAGACACATCTCATTTCCAACAGATGTGTTTGATGCCAATAGACATGTCTCATAAGCAATAATTCTGAAATCATAACGAACTCGAACAGAGCATGCACTCCGCATTCTCCTGACTTGTTCGATGTAGCATTACAATTACATTGATCAACTAGCCAATCCAATTACACTAAAATATCCAACAATCCTCCCCCATTTTAGCGTAATCCATGATTAACTAAACAAAATCACAACAAACGACAAATTTATGCATAAATGAAATATCGTGACGATTGAATTTCACATTAGTATATTACACATTCCAAATATTCGAATATCAAGGTATCACTATGGATTGAACCTTGGTTATTCATAGTGAATACATGAAGATAATATACACATAAATTTACATTCTCAAATGTTCTTACTTGACACTATCTTTTACTAGCCTAGTGTCCTAATCCTTCATAAGCATATCAAAGCCAAGTCCAAGCTTCTTGAAGCGGCTAAACTTCATGCTCAAATAGGTAGTTCTTTTATTCTCGCACCTGCATATGCAATTTTTCAAAAGAACTATTAAGAAGACAAACTTCAACCTCCTTAACTTGCAGGTCTGAACACATACCTTGAGATGATGATTTAATGTGTTCCAATCTCTAAATGTTAAGCTTTCCACATTGAATTCAGCACCTAATGTCATATTAGATGGGAATTGGGTATCTCAACATGAGAGGTTATTCGATGGACTTTAATCCCATCCCCACAGCCGACTTGTGCACAAGATCTCTACTCAACCCTTTGGTTAGATGATCGGCTAAATTATGTTGAGTTCTTATAAACTCCACTGATATAACACCATGCGTGATAAGCTCACGAATCATGCTGTGTCTAACACCTAAGTGTCTAGACTTGCCTTTGAACACTTGTCTATAAGCATTAGACAAGGCAGATTCACTATCACACCTGATAGATATGGGAGATATCGGTTTAGGCCACAATGGAATCTCGTAAATCAGATTTCTTAGCCATTCAGCTTCTTTACCAGCCGCTGATAATGCCACAAATTCAGATTCCATCGTTGAATCAGTAATGCAACTTTGTTTCTTTGATGCCCAAGAGATAGCACCTCCCCCAAGAAGGAATACCCATCCACTTGTGGAAGAATGATCTTCCTTATTGGAAATCCAACTTGCATCTGAATGACCTTCAATAACCGAAGGAAATCCAGTATATGTCAAACCATAATCCATGGTTCCTTTCAAGTATTTGAACACTCGGCTTAAGGCTTGCCAATGATGTGTACTTGGCTTGCTAGTATACCTACTAAGCTTTCCAACAGCATAGGCAATATCTGGCCTAGTGCTTATCATGGCATACATGAGACTACCAATAGCCCTTGAGTATTCAAGTTGAGATACTGCAACACCTGTATTAGGTAGGAGTTTAATACTAGGATCAAGAGGAGTGCTAACAGGAGAACAATCCTTAAAGTTAAATCTTTTAAGAATCTTCTCAATATAATGAGATTGAGAAATTGAAATGCCATTGTTCTCTCGCTTGATCCTTATACCAAGAATCACCTCAGCCTCCCCCATGTCTTTCATATCAAAATTAGATGACAAGAACTTCTTGGTTTTATCCACTTGATTTTGGTCAGTCCCAAAAATCAACATGTCATCCACATATAAACAAATTATAACTCCTTTACCAGAAGCATCAAATTTGCTATATACACACTTGTCTGCTTGGTTAAGAAAATAACCGTTAGACAAGACCACAGTATCAAATTTATCATGCCAATCCTTTGGCGCTTGTTTCAGACCATAAATTGATTTCTTCAATTTACACACCTTGTTCTCACAACCAGGCATAACAAACCCTTCGGGTTGTTTCATATAAATCTCTTCATCTAATTCACCATTCAAGAATGCAGTTTTCACATCCATTTGGTGAATGACAAGGTTGTGTATAGCAGCAAGTGCTATTAACAACCTAATAGTGGAGGTTCTAGCAACAGGAGCATAAGTATCAAAATAGTCAATCCCTTCTTTTTGTCTAAAACCTTGGATCACCAATCTGGCTTTAAACTTATCTATGGTACCGTCCACCTTCATTTTCCTTTTGAAGATCCATCTATTTCCCAATGCTTTACAGCCAGGGGGCAGATCACTCAATTCCCAAGTATTATTATTCATGATAGAATCCATTTCATCTTGGATAGCTTCTTTCCAGAATGCAACATCCCTAGATTTCATAGATTCGCTAAAAGTATTTGGATCCTCCTCAATAAGAAAACAATATTGGTATTGATATTCAATTTCATCTCTAGAGCCTTCTACTAGATAAAGATGAAAATCATCTCCAAAAGACTTTGCCTTTCTAGCTCTAGTGCTTCTCCTTGGTTCAGACGGTCCATTCACATCTTCAGTAGAAACCGAGTTCCTACTAGAAGAAATCTGAAGCATGTCCCTTGGTCTAGGTATAGATGTAAATCTATTTTCATCAAAAATAGCATCTCTTGACTCGATAATCGAGTTCACAGATACATAGTCATTAGATTCTAACACATAGAATCTATATGCTATAGAATGCTCAGCATAACCAACAAATATGCAATCTATACCTCGTTCACCCAAGTTTCTTCTTTTGGGTTCAGTGAGTCTTACAACTGCTCTACATCCCCAAACTCTCAGAAAACTCAATTTTGGTGACTCTTTATACCAAAGTTCATAAGGGGTAATCTTATTCCTCTTACTAGGAATTCGATTCAATAAGTAACAGGCTGTCAACATAGCCTCACCCCAAAATCCCTCACTCAAACCCGAGTAGGATAACAAAGAATTAACCATTTCTTTCAAAGTCCTATTCTTTCGCTCTGCCACACCATTTTGCTGTGGTGTATAAGGAGCCGTGGTTTGATGTATTATACCAGTAGATTGAAAATAAACCGGATCATAATACTCACCTCCTCTATCAGTACGTAGATTTTTAATCATGGTACTCTGATGTAGCTCTACTTCTTCTTTAAAAATTTTAAAGAAGTCAAGAGCTTCATCCTTAGCATGCAATAAATATACATAGCAATATCTAGTAGCATCATCAATAAAAGTAACTACATACTTTTTATTTCCTAATGATGGTGTAGAATGGAAATCACACAAATCACTATGTATTAATTCTAAAAAACCAGACACCCTATTAACCTCCTTAAAGGGCTTTCTTGTTATCTTTGTCAACATGCATGTTTTGCATTTTTCATTGTCTAAATCAATAGCAGGTATGAGACTCATTTTAGACATATCCTTTATTCTTTTGTAATGTACATGTCCTAGTCTAGCATGCCATAATTCTGGTTTGTTCAAATTATTGCTAGTACTAGTAGTAGCCATGCAAGCAGATTCATCAATAAATGGAGTATTAACATTCAACATAAACATGCCATTACACAAATAGCCAAAGCCAACAAAAGAGCCATGTTTTGACAATATATATTTGTCACTTTCATAAACTTGTTTATATCCACAATTGTTCAATACAACACCAGACAAGAGATTCTTACGAATCCCAGGAACATACAACACTTTATTTAATAATATACATTTGCCAGAAGTAAAAACTATCTTGACATTTCCTAGTCCTTTGATCGGTTCAGTTGCAACATTTCCCATCTTTAAGATAGATCCATCTTCGATTGGTTGAAAGTCTATGAACCAACGAAGATCTTTGCATACATGACTCGTTGCTCCTGAATCAATCCACCAAGCAACATTGTCATCCTGCACATAAAATGCCTCAGATATTAGTGACACATAATTCTGACTAGAATTACAATTTTGCATTAAAATCTGACCTTGTTGCATTTCTGGATCCTTGGATCCACTTGGACCAGCATTTTGCTTTTCTTGCTTGCCTTTACCAACCCGACAATCCTTCTTGAAATGTCCAGGTTTGCCACACTTCCAACATGCCATCTTGGGCTTTTTGTTGGAAGAATTGTTGTTGTTTCCTTTAAATTTTCGTTTATCACCCTTGCCATACTTAGAATTCTTTGAAGATCCACCATCTTCAACCATATTCACAGAAGAGTTACCGACTTGGTTCTTGCCCTTAGGATTATTCTCAATTTCTTGAGTCCTCAAAGCCTCTTCAATTCTGAAGTGACTTCCAAGTTGAACCAGAGTCATATCCTCTTTGTTATGTTTCAAGGAGTGTTTAAAATCCTTCCATGATGGTGGTAGTTTGTCTATAACACCAGAAACTGAGATAGATTCATCCATCTTCAGATTGTGTTGGGCAAACTGTCCCAGAATTCTCAACAATTCATTGTATTGTTCCATCACAGGTCTAGAATCGACCATTTTATAATTCATAAAATTACTGACCAGAAACTTCTTACTAGAAGCATCTTCTGCCATGTATTTGGATTCAAGAGAATCCCACAATTCTTTTGCTGACTCAACATTTTGATATACATCGAAAAGGGAATCAGACATACCGTTTAAGATGTGACCGCGGCAGATGTAATCAGCGTTTTCCCATTTGCAACGCCTCCTTGTTTGTTCAGCGGTTTCATCCTCAACCACTTCTGGAATGGGGGTACTCAGAACATATACAACCTTCAGCGTTGTCAATAGAAAATGCATCTTCTTTTGCCATCTTCTAAAATCCTGACCCTCAAACTTGTCCAACTTTGCAAACTTGCTTGTCATGTCTCTTGCAGATTCTGAGTTTGCCATCTTCAGAAAACAGATAACTTCAATCTTTGTTGGGGAATTGGGTGATAACTTGGATTTTTCTGAAGTCGTGTGATCACTTTCAGATTGAAGTTATTTGTGGTTCACCCAAATAATTCAATCGGATAAAATCAGAAAATCTGCAAGAAGAGAGAATGAATTTTGCTGTGTATTTCAAAATGAACCCTATTTAAAATGATCAATGCCACACCTATTTATAGATGTCAACAGATGTGTCTATTGCCAATAGACACACCTCAAGATGTGTCTTTTCCAATAGACACATCTCATTTCCAACAGTCATGTCCAATGCCAATAGACACACCTCAAGGTGTGTCTTTTCCAATAGACACATCTCATTTCCAACAGATGTGTTTGATGCCAATAGACATGTCTCATAAGCAATAATTCTGAAATCATAACGAACTCGAACAGAGCATGCACTCCGCATTCTCCTGACTTGTTCGATGTAGCATTACAATTACATTGATCAACTAGCCAATCCAATTACACTAAAATATCCAACAACACACATATATATATAGGCTAGCGTGTTCAAAGAGAAACC
The DNA here is from genome assembly GCA_037693485.1 of Kitagawia praeruptora. NCBI lineage: Eukaryota > Viridiplantae > Streptophyta > Magnoliopsida > Apiales > Apiaceae > Kitagawia > Kitagawia praeruptora. The sequence continues at coordinate 18,560,804 of CM075353.1, forward strand.
AACCTTAGAATAGAAACTAGAAACCTATACTAAATAAAGTATATTTCATTTATTTTAATGGCTCCGCTAGGGGCACCTTCACAAAAAACTTATAAAATTCTTGGCTCTATTCAACAAAAAAATAAAAAAATAATAATAATAAAAAGTTACTGTTCACGTGCTGACGTCACTGCCACGTCATCACGTGAACATTAACTTTTTTTTTTTGTTGAATAGAACCAATAATTTTATACGTTTTTTGTATTGAGGTACCCCTAGTTTGGTCATTAGATTAGCTAAAATTATTTAATTTAGGTTTAGTTTCTAGTTTTATTCCAAGTTAGTTTCTATTAAAACAAGACCCTATATATATATATATATATATATATATATATATATATATATATGGGTCCTGGTCCCTGACAAATGATTGTCAGGGACCCCCTGTATAACAATCAGTTTCCCAGCCGTTGGATCCTTGATCCAACGGCTGAGATTCCATAAAAATATTTTTTATGATTCGCGGATATTTTCCGCGGATAGGGTTTTTTACGTTTCGCGGAAATTTTTCGCGGATAGGCCGTTTTACGTTCCGCGGAAAATATCCGCGGATCATTAAAAATATTTTTATGGAATCCCAGCCATTGGATCAAGGATCCAATGACTGGGAAACTGATTGTTATACAGGGGGTCCCTGACAATCATTTGTCAGGGACTAGGACCCTATATATATATATATAAAAATTTCAAAAAACTGGTCGAAATTGACAACTGAAAACTGTAAGTTGCAACTTCCAGTTTTCAGTTTTCGGTTGCATATAAGGTTGCATTTGAGGTTGTATAGGTTGCTATGCAACCTCATATGCAATCTCATATGCAACTTCGATGCTATATTCAGACGAATTTCCGATTGCAAGTTCCAGTTTTCAGTTGCAACCTCATTTGCAATTCAGTTTTCAGTTGCAACCTTTGAAACCTCATTTGCAACTCATGCGGCTGGCGCCGTCCTGAAATTATAAATGAGGTTGCGAAGGTTGCAAAAGTTGCAAACCGTATTTTTGAAAAAAAAAATTTAAAGAAATGTATTTTTATAAATAGTTTTAAAAGTGGTAGTATTTTTTAAAAAATAATTTGAAAGACGGGTATTTTTAAAGAAACCCCTTAAGAGAAATGTAAAGTATTAGAGAAAAGTAAGAAAAATGAATAAAGGACAATCAATATTTAACTTATTGTATAATGTGAGTGTAGTGGAGGAAAGCAATAGGTGTTGTTACTTTTTATATTATAAAATTTTACTATTTTGGATAAATTTTGAAATGTAAAAAATCAATAAATATTTTAGAAAAAAAGTAGAGTAAAGTGCACTTTGTGTACCTGCACTTTGCCCTTGACACCACTTGCAATACCCAACTTCAAAAGTGAGCATTTGCAATACTGAATTTGTTTTTTTGTTATATTTTGTGTACTTCCGTCAGTCAAGCGTTAACTCCGTTAAAAAGACAGGGGTATCGTTGTCTTTTCACTGCCCAGGCTGTGCGCGCGTTTTTCAGTAGTCTTCAATGGCGGGAATGGATTGTGCAAGTATATATACACGTTTGGAACCCTAATTGACTCAATTCTTCCAATTGATAGCTCTCCCTCTCTCATTCACTTCTCCCCACCCACAAAAATGGATTCCAGAAGACGTACAGATGAAGAAATTGATGCTATATTGGACCTTGCTTGCTACTGTGATCAGATGAGTGTGACAAAGACACAGTGGTTTGGCCCAAACGCAGGTAGGAGGTACAGGGCCTGTTCGAACAATAGTTGTGGCTATCAAGTGTGGATTGATGAGGAACCTTTTGGACCTCGCACTTTAGAAATCATCAAAGAGTTGCAGGAGAGTGCTTTTGACAGGGAGGAAAAGTACAGGCGCCGGATTGATCGCATGAGAGAGAGGCATGAAGCTCAGATGAATGAGTTGAAGACTAAGCAACAGTGTGTTGTTGCTGGGTTGTTTGTACTTGTTCAGTTGATGACAAATATGGCTTTCAACACAATGAGGAATGAAGTGGCAGCTGAGGATGAAGAATACGATTCTCTTGATGAGTGAATCTTTGTTTAGTTTGTTAACTGTAGTACGTTTGTTAAGGTTGTGGTGTTTGCTTTTGTTAAAGATGTGTTTTTAATGTTCCCCTATCTTCCTTTTGTTAAGATGTGTTTTTGTTCATCTATCTTCTTTGTGCACTCGTATTAATGTTCTCGTGTTCAGTAGTGATTTGTGTTTGTACCAAAGCAAAAGACATTTGTGTTTGTACCAAAGCAAAAGACATTCGTATTAATGTTCTTTACCAAAGCAAAAGACATAAAATTATAGAGGGTGGCAAAGTAGTTAAGTTTACCATACAAGAGAGTAACAAAAGGGTTCATACAGACCATTAATTAAAGAGTTTACAGGCCATTGCCATAATACCATCTATTACATCCATTGCAAAATAAACAGTTTACCAGCACCAAGTAACTAAGTAGCAAAACAAACAGGATAACAGTTTACAACTTCCACACAGGCTTTTGCTTAAGTCTACTTTCCCTTCTCCTCCTAGCTAGCTCCAAATTCTTCAAACTAGTTACTGTGGCTTTCCCTGTACTTGCAGATCCAAGGGGTTGTATACCTAGAGGAGTATTTGATGTTTGAGGGGGGTTAGAGTTCATAAAGACCCCTCCTTGGCTACCTTGTACAACTGTTTGAGGAGCATTTGTTCCACTCCCTTCCTTGCCTTGATCAGCATTTGTTCCACTCCCTTGCTTGCCTTGATCAGCATTTGTTCCACTCCCTTTCTTGCCTTGATCAGCATTTGTTGCACTCCCTTCCTTGCCTTGATCAGCATTTGTTCCACTCCCTTCAGTCCTTCCCTCTTCAGTTGTCTTTGCCTTCTTAGCCCTTGTCTTCACTTGCTTCTCACAACCATTAGCTTTATCATGTGCCTATGAAGACAGTTTACAAAGAAAGTGATTAAATCAAAGAAACAAAGAAACACTATGAAAATAAATGAATACCTTTGCAGGACAAGTCCTAATGTTGTGAGATAATTGAGTACAATAGCTGCATTTCAGTTTGGTGTTTTGCCTCTTTAGCCTTGTTGCAGCAGGATCAGTAGTATCATTCTTCTTGTTTCTAGATTTTTTGGGTCTTCCAGTTTGAACTTTTAGCACTGGTGGGAGTGGCTTAGGGTAATCTGTTGAGATCCATTCTTCTTCACCAGAAATAGGTTCAATGATGTGATTGTATGTGGCAAGAAAGGTATCCTTTGAGTAACAAGTATGGATGTAGTCCTCATAGTTTTTCTTAGACCATGCAATGCAAGCACATGCATGGTAACAAGGTATACCTGAAAGTTCCCATTTCTTGCATGCACACTTTCTTGCTTCCAAGTCCACCACCATTTTGTATCCACCTTCTGTCATTGTAACTAGGTACTTGGCACCCCCAGACCATGTAACATGACAACCCTTGACTAGGTCAACAGCCCTACATTACAATGTTAACACAGTTAGATGTAAGACACAGTTACATGTAAGGCATTAGGGTTTTCTCATGAAAACCTAGTTGAGAAGACTTACTTATTCAGCCTTCTCATTGCATTAGGGCATATGGGGTTCAAGGCATAACTGTTGAGCATCTTGTCCCTTCTTTTTTGAATCCTTTTCATGACATCAATATGGATGTTTTCAAGCATAGTCAGAATAGGAAGGTCCCTATATTTCCCAATTGTGCTATTAAATACCTCACACTGGTTATTCACAAATTGGTCTGACTTAGGTGTCATTCTGAAGGCACTTCTACTCCATTGAGTTCTTGGTTTCTCATTTAACCAGTCAAAGCATTTCTTTGATAACTGACAAGTTAACAAATGCCAGGAGAATAAGTTAGTAAATGAATGAGTAAAAAAATGCCAAGATAATAAGTGAGTGAATACCTTTTTAAGCTCCTCCATGTGTTTATTAAAGGTGTAGTCAGTGGTGGCCCTGGCTGCCTTCCAAAGTAGCATCCTCACACCAATACCCTTGTGATCTTTCCACATGTTCCTATATAAGTGCATAACACAGAACCTATGTTCTGAATTAGGCACAATGTTGTCCAAGGCATTAATCAAGCCTTTCTGCCTGTCTGAAATAAAGGTCCAGCTACCATCATTATCAATATGCAAATCCTCAACTACTTGCTTGAGAAACCAATGCCAGCTCTCACTATTTTCTGCCTCAACCACTGCCCAGGCTAAGGGGTACATACCATCATTTGCATCTGTTCCAATGGCTGATAGCAATTGCCCACCATAAGGGCCCTTCAAGTGGCAGCCATCTAGCCCTATTAATGGCCTACAACCATCCTTGAATCCTTTCTTTACTGCTTCAAAATAAGTGTAGAACCTCTTAAATCTTTTCTTCCCTGCATTTTCTGCATCCACTGCATCCTCGGTCATCACCAAGACAGTGCTACCAGGCATAGCTTTTAGTAACTCATTAGCATAGTCCCATACCCTACTGAACTGCTCCACATGTTTGCCATTAATTTTTTCCAAAGCTTTTCTTTTGGCCCTAGCAATTGCATAAATGCTTACATGGCAGCCCCAATCATTGACAACTTTCTTCAAAAAGGCAGACAAAGGCCATGTGGGGTTCATCCTTATGTCATTCTCATAATAATTTGCAATCCACCTTGAGTTTATTTGCTTTTGGTCAAATGTTTGAATGCAAGTATGCACAGGTTTATACACTTTTATCTGATATGTGTCAGAGTTTGACATCTTAGAGGCATATATTTTCCACTCACAACCATTTGAACAAACAAACCTAACCCTCAGACCATAATTTCTGCATTGCACTATGGGCCTTCTTTCAACTATTGCTTGTTTCTTTACTGCATCCCTAAAAATTTTTGCACTGGCAAACTGTTGACCCAACACAAATTTTGGGTGTCCCATCTCACACTTCTCATCAAAAACAGGCCATTTTATTTCATCCTCATCTGTTGAGTTAGCAGCCATCCTCTCCTCTTCACTATCATAGTAGTATGTAGACTCACTTGAATAGTCCACATTCCCCTCAGTACCCTCAGTCCCTTTAGTCCCCATGTCATGTTCAGTACCAGTTGTTGTACTCTCCTTCTGCTTCTCTTTCTCAGTTACCTTTCCTTTGACTTTTTCAGTTGTCTTCCCTTTGTTCTGTCTTTTCTCTTTTGCAGCTTTCTTTTTGGCCCTCTCAGTCTTATGGTAACACACATCTTCATCGGTTGAGTCCACATTTGAAGAGTCACTGTGAAATGAATCCTCACTGACTTCATAATCCTCATTGAGTTCATCTTGCCCCACCACATAATCTTCATCATCTGAATCACTGTCCTCACCAAATTCTGCATTATTAAATTGGGCATTTTCCTCTTCATTTTCTACATTTTCCTCTTCATCTGCTTGATATGATTCCCAATCATACTCATCACACATTTCCCTATAAAAAGCCCTATCATCCTCAGTCTCCACAAACTCCAAGTTGGGATCTTGTGAAGGGTTGTACTCTTGAGTCAGATTACCATCAGATGTCACCGTGGCTAAAGGTTCGAAAGCAATAGCAAATACAAACACCAACCTTGATGGTGGCACAAGCTCACACATTTCAACAACATCACTATCTGACTCCAAATTCCACACTCCCCTAAACCAGTCAGACTTAGGATACTTATAGGACAGAGTCTGAGAACCCAAAACCCCACATTCTTTTAACATACTATTCACCTCTAGCAGACTCATCATGTCTACACTACATCCATCCACATAATCGTACCCCCCACCAACATATTCCTTTGTTTGTGTGTCGAATACCCCACCATGAAACAGTTTAATTGTAAATAAATCCAAAGCTGAAACGAATATAAGAACAAAATGAAGTGGGGAACAAGAATCACGGACATAAACATAAAGAAAGACATAAACAACTATTTGAACACAAATGGGACCACTGTCAAACATCAAACCTAATTTTTAAACAACCAAAACCCTAACAGCGTAAACAATAAAATAAGATTCACATTTAAAACATATAAACCCTAATTTACACATGAAGAACCCTAATTTAACACATATAAAACCCTAATTGAATTATAGCCGTACCCGTATATGTTGGGCACTCATTTGGAGAATAGGCGTCCATGTCTTCCTTTGCGCGAACCAACCAACTCATTTCTTACCAGATTTTTGATCTACAATTTGCTTAATTAACTGAAGATTAGGGGTAGGTTTAACTGAAGATGGGTTTTGTTGAAGAGGAGCGTATGATACATACAGATACATAAAGTGAGATGAAAAGGCGGACTAAAAGGCCGCGTACAGAAATCCCACTGAAAAGACTACAATACCCCTGACCTTTTTAACGGAGTTAACGCTTGACTGACGGAAGTACACAAAATATAACAAAAAAACAAATTCAGTATTGCAAATGCTCACTTTTGAAGTTGGGTATTGCAAGTGGTGTCAAGGGCAAAGTGCAGGTACACAAAGTGCACTTTACTCAAAAAAGTATTAAAAGAATTGAGTGGGGGTAATGAGAATAGATATTTCATCGGGTAATGAGAATAGATATTTGCAAAGAGAACGTGTTGTTGGACGGAGCGTGGATTTTACTGTACTAACAATTCGAAGAAAACAGAACGAATCAAAGTAAGCTGTTGAAACCCAAACCCTAGAAACCCAGTTAAATTAATTTATAACACAACACAAATTAATAAAAAAACTAGATTAATGAATGTTCCTCTATATCTGTAATTTTTAATTTTGCAATTTGTAATATCTCTGTTTATAGTACTAATTAAATTTTAATGTGAATTTCATTTTGTAGGAAATGGACATTGAGGAAGATGGCTCTTGTGTGCAGATGGATACAGATGATTTAATTACAGTGAGTTTTGTTTTAATTTATTATGTGCACATACTTGTAAATGCTGTAGAGATATGTTGATAGGCTGGTGTGAGAATTCAGACCATTTTATTTAGAATGTTTTTCGTGTAGATGTTTGTGGTGAATTTTGGTTTAAATACTTGTGTGATGCTGTAAAGATATGTTGGTAGGCTGGTGTGAAAATTTAGACCATTTTAGCGGAGAAACTCCGAGAATTGGTAATCGTATGTTTTCGTGTTTAGAATATTTTTCTTGTCGATTTTTGTGGTGAATTTTGGTTTACATACTTATGTGATGCTGTAAAGATATGTTGATAGGCTGGTGTTCGAATTAAGACCATTTTAGCGTGAGTTGGTCATCATATGATTATGTATTTAGCTTTTTTTTTTCTGTCGGGATTAGTGGTGAATTTTGTTTTATTTAGAATATTTGATAGTTTTGATTACATGTTAAGTTATTCTGAAGGGCTGGTAGTGTTTTTAGGTTAGAATTGTCTGGAGTCGAACATGGCTATACATAAAAAAGGGTATATGTGTTGTTTTCCGGATTATTGTTGTGTTGATGATGTTTGTTGTTATGGTTTGTTGGTAAGCAGAATGTTGTATATTTAGTTAATCCGAAGGGTTGGTAGAGTTTTGTGGTTAAAATAATTTGAGTCGAACATTGCTATACATAAAAAAGGGTACATGTGTTCTTTGCGGGATCATTGTTGTGTTGATGAATGATGATGTTTGATGATATGGTTTGTTGGTAAACAGGATGGTGATATTAGTGAGTCGATGGGGAAACTGATTATCGATGAGTCATCATCAAGTACATTCAAGAAAAAGCCTGTTATTATCTTTCTGGTAGGAATGGAAGGTATATATACTTTACTAAGAAGGTTGATATGAAACGCTTGCAACTTTTTATTTCTCGGAAAGGTGTGTAGTGATGATCGGAGTTTTGTGAAATTTGTTTAGGAAGTGGAAAAACTACTTTTCTTCGTCAGTTGGTCTGCTATGCACAAGCTTCAAACATTAGTGGTTATGTTATCAATCTTGACCCTGCTGTTACGAACCTGCCATTCGGTGCTAATATTGATATAAGAGATACTGTTCGGTACAAGGAAGTGATGAAGCAATACAATCTTCGAGCTAACGGTGCCATCTTAACATCATTTAACTTGTTTGCTACAAAGTTCGATCAGGTAACTTATAGTTGATGGTGTCGTGGTTTGATTAATTTTGCATCTTGTGTGTGAATAGATCCAAAATTGTAGACTATGTAAACTTGTCGATTGAAATCTGTGTAGAGATCTATTTGTGGCTGTTTTTCTCAGGATTTTGCTTTTAAAATACTTGTTCATCTTTTAAAAAAAGTTATTATTTAAACTAATGCCTCGTACTTGATAAGTGAGTGTTGCCAACTTGCCATACACATTCTTGGTGTTGTTATTAGATTGCAGAGAGGACTATAAGTCTAATGCTTTCACTTTTCATTTGCTATTTTGAGAAGCATGAAAATGTAACATTTCAGGTCATTTCTGCAATCGAAAAACGTGCAGATCAGCTAGATTATTAGCAGAGAGGACTGTATAATTTGCCATACACATTCTTGGTATTGGTCTTGGTATTAGATTGCAGAGAGGACTGTATAAGTCTAATGCTTTCACTTTTCATTTGCTATTTTGAGAAGCATGAAAATATAACATTTCAGGTCATTTCTGCAATCGAGAACCGTGCAGATCAGCTAGATTATGTTCTGGTGGACACTCCTGGTCAAATTGACATCTTCACCTTGTCTGCTTCTGGAGCCATAATTACTGAAGCTTTTGCTTCAACTTTTCCTACCGTGGTCACATATGTACTTGACACACCTCGCTCACAGAGTCCAACCACATTTGTAAATAATATGCTTTATGCTTCTAGCATCCTCAACAAGACAGGACTTCCCTTGGTACTGGCCTTCAACAAGACTGATGTGGCACAACATCAATTTGCTTTTCAGGTATAGTTGAAACATATTGCAAATGTTGACATTCTTTAGCATTATTTTCCCTTTCACTTTGTTTTCTGCTGTTAAAAGTAAAAGATGTTTGTGATTTTAATGTGTTTTATGATTGACCATTCGTTCCGCTGGTAATCTATTTCCCCAAGTTGTTGTTGGGTGACATGGAAGATAGCAGCCACGTCTATTTGACATAATAATCTATTGGCCATTCCTTGGAATTTTTTCCATGATCTTTAGCTAATAGTATTCTAAATCAATCCTTCCTCTGTCCTCGCGTAGCTCATTGTAAATTACTTTTAGGTATTATAACAAGTAAAACAAAAGCTACGCAAGGTGTAGAACCAGAAGAGAATGCAAGAGATTAATCAATGAGCTAAGAAGATTAAAGTAAGCTAATATTCTATACCATACTGTAATTTATAAATTAATATCTTTAAGAAGAGAAGAGAAATCTTATATTTTATTGATAGCAATCTAGCATCATTTCTATAACTAATATTGTTGAGTGGGTTAGTTGGAAAAGTGAATTTGTTAATGCTACATTAGTAGTTTATTATGTAGTGAGTAATATCAACATAATTATTTGTACTGTCTTCTCAAGAATGTGTGGAGAGAAATCGACCCTTGTCTTTTGTCCTTCCTTTTACTTCCTCTCAAATAACCATTAGGCTGACTTTTTATTTTTGGTCTTGATATTTCCTTAAATAAATTTAAAATGGGGGCATATGTGTAATATAAAACAGAGCTTGGGTGAGGTATATATGTTTGATTTACTTTCTCTAGTACGACCTCTGTAGTTTTATTTACGAAATAATTACAATTTAGCCTGTTGTTTTTGCTTAGTATTAACCAGTTTTGTTAAGTCAACGTTCAACATGTTAATGCTTACAGTTAAATGAGATCTTACAAATAACAATACATATTAGAGTTAGAGAATTAGTACTAATTTCAACAAACTGTACAGTAACTTATGTAATAGTGTTTAAATTTTGCTAAATAATAAAAATTCCAAGTCTGAATCCTGGCTTTGCTAGTTATTGCAAGAAAATAACTGGTGGATATGATGTGTACTTAACTTCTATTGAATATGAGCTTCATCTATCCGCAATGTGTTGTTTTGGGAAATCTTCCTTTATTGTTTTTAATTTCATTCGCAGATTGAAACTATGATTATTCTATCCTTTTTTTGAGAGAATGTGCCGTTGGCCTGTTGTTTATGAGGAATTTGTACCCTTTTTCTGGTAAATTAATTTGCAGATTGAGCATGTTTTATTTCGCACTGCACTTAAATGTGCTATTGCTCTTGCTGTGAATCCAGTGGATGAAAGATTTTGAGATATTCCGTGCTGCACTGGCTTCAGAGAACTCCTACACTTCAAACCTGACCCAAAGCCTCTCCCTATTTCTCGAGGAGTTCTATAAGAATTTACGTTCTGTTGGAGTGTCTGCTGTTTCCGGAGCTGGCATTGATGCATTCTTTATGGCCATCAACGCAAGTGCAAATGAGTACCTTGAAGCGTACAGGTATGAGTTATGATATTAGTTAGCTGTTTTACAGTTCCCTCCTAATTTCTTTGTATTAGAACTCCTTTCTGTTTTCTTTTGATCATTTAACCATAATGTTTGTAACTTTGTATGTTAATGAATGGGTTTCACTTGTTTTTTTCTATGGTTTTAGGTCTGACACTGATAAGAGTCAGATAAAGAAGCCATGTCTGGTACACGAACGCTGCAAAGAGTACATGGATAAGCTGAGGAAAGAAATGGAGAAAACCAAGGGAGAAACAGTAGCACTGTGCACAAGCTTGAAGGACAGAGAAGGGAATACTATGATCATGAATGTCAAAGAATGTGTAGAGGGAGACGACGATTTCTTTGGAAGGTATACTGACGATGAAGAATTCACTGACGGGGATGAAGATGGTGATGAAGATGAAGCGCTTGGTAGTTTTGGCACTTAATTCTGTGTGATGCAAAGATAATGTCCGGAAGTAAATTGTATAGAACCAACAATGAGTAACTCAACATTGTTCTATTCATATGATCATATGACCACATAGTTCAACATCACTGTGTAAATATTTTAGTGTTCTGGTGTGGATTTTTGTCTATGTTGGTCCTAAGTTTGATCAAGTGGATAGAAACAAATTAGTCCTGGCTGGGTCTGTAGGCGAAATGCGCTGAAAATTGTAGACAAGCCTGAATTGTTGATACAATAGTCCAATAGTTGGATTACAATGGCAATGGAGCCGATCAAAATAATTTTATAAGAAACATAGATAGTGGATGGATATATAGTAAAACCTATATAAAATAATATAGTTGGAATCAACGAATTTTATTTATTTATAGTTATTAATTAATCAAGTTTAATTTTATATTTCCGTTATTATGTTGGGATCAAAATTTTATATTGAAAATATATTAATTTTTCATGATATTTAGTACTCCCTCTATCCCATTCATTTCTATATGTTTCTTTAAGAATTTCTGACATGTATTTTAAGGTGCATAACTAGTAGTTCCCTAACTTATTTTTACAATTTTCTTTTTTTGTATAAAAATAGGATTGTTCTATTTTTATAAAAAAAATTGTAAAAATAAGTTATCTAACTATAATAGTTAGGAGTCTTAAAATACGTGTCACACCTCGTCCCTCAACATATACAATTCATTGGGACGGAGGAGTATTAATTTAACGAGATTTTATAATTGCATGAAAGACAAGTGAGCAGATACGATTACATAGTTGAGGAAGTGGTCCAACGTTCGGGCTAGGGCTGAGCAAAAAATCGAATTAAAACCGAAATTGAACCGAACCGAAATTGGTGAAAACCGAACTGAAAAAATTGAAACCGAAACCGATCCGACGGTTGCGGTTTTTGATTTTCAAAAACCGAGACTTTCGGTTCCGGTTCCGGTTTCAGGATAAAACTCAACCGATTAAAAACGAACCGAACCGATTATTAAAATAAATAAATAAATGAATATAGTTATATAGTTATATATAATTTATATGTATTGTTAAAATTAATAAATATTTTATATATTTATATTTTTTCTGATGATGTAAAAGCGATATAATGACAATCTTCCCAGAAATGTTTATAGATTCATCTGCAAGCGCCAAGCACAATTGTAATTTCTAATATGTCTTAACTTGATCCATGTAACAATTTTCTTTCTGCAATGCAGCCTATATGTTTTATTATGAAACTTTGATAACGCCTTTTAAAAATTTGATTATATTTTAAGTTTAGGCCTTTCTGCAATGCACTCTAGCCATTCTCCTGTACTAAGTTTTTTTAAGCTTTTCGTCCGGTTTTAAAACCGAAATCAAATCGTTACAAATCGAACCGGAATTTTGAAACCGAAATCAAAACCGAATCCGAACCGATGATTGCGATTTTTTATTTTTAAAACCGAAGAGTTATGGTTCCAGTTCCGATTTTATCCTAAAACCGACCGAATCGAACCGTGCTCTCCCCTAGTTCGGGCCACCTTATTTCTCCACTCCCTTTTGTCTTTATTAAATTTACATATCTTTTGTAGGACCAATAACTCAATTTATTCATACAACTTTAGTCTCTGTTCTAAAAATTGGTGATTAATCACGATTAATCACCGATTAATCCTTGTTCCATGGATTATCGAACCGATTAATAATCCGATTATTCGATTAATCATTCCGATTAATCTCCAAATATCCGATTAATCCCCGATTAATCTCTGGACAGTGCCTCTACCGATTAAATCCGATTCCCGCTTTTTACAACACTGACTTTAGTACGATAATAGTAAGATTAAGCAATACATCAACAACGAACACAATCAAAAATGTTTGTACACAGGAAATGCAGAATATGTGCAATATCAAATCTCGTGTATAGACGTTAAAGCTTAAAATAATTTTAATATGAATGCGGATCAATAAATTTATAACGGTAAATGTGGTGAAGATTTAAAATTAGAGATGTTCGCGGAACGGATTTTCTTTAATTTGTAGGCATAAGTGTTACCATTGGTTTGTTGCGACAACTTTTGCTGTGTATTTTTTTTTTCGAGTACCCTTTAAAAGTTAAAAATATATACAGAATAAAGTATGTCGCCATAAAATAGTTTAGAGGTTGATAAAAAGCAAAGAAGAATTGATTATTATGACATGCGTGGTGTACCACTTAAGGTTGTCAAAAGGCTGATTAAAACATTTAAATTTAACTATCAAAATTCTATGTACGTTTTATATTGGTGCAGATCGTGCTATGCATTAGCAATTAGCAAATGGGTTTTGGTCCATGACAATTGATTGTCATAGACCTGTTAAATAACAATCAGTTTCTAAACCGTTGGATCGCCCCCCTGGATTACAAAATTTTTTTACTGTCCGCTATAATTTTCCGCGGATAGGCAGATTGCCTGTCCGGGGAAATTTTCCGCGGATAGGCAGATTTGCCTATCCGCGGAAAATTATAGCGGACAGTAAAAAAATTTTTTTTTAATCTCAGCCGTTGGATCAACGATCCAACGGTTATGGAACCGATTGTTAAATAACCGGTCCCTGACAATCATTTGTCAGGGACCAGGACCCCTTTATAAATTGCTTAGTTGTGCTCCTTTGTTGCCATTTGCCAATAATGTTCTCTGCTACCTTTGATTACTGTACTCATTTTACATTTCAGCTCAGCTTTTTCTTTCACTGAACTCTTTGTGAAAAAGAAGCTAATACTTGAGTGAACAATGATGGTCAAATATTGTATGATGGAGCACTAACTCATATGTGTACATATGCAATTGAGAGCTACCATTATCTTATACATCAGCTCCACATTTTTATAATGCAGGGTACTGATGATCATTGTTTGAGCTGCTGAGATTTTTCAGTGGAGGAAGAAGGCTCTCGATTTCTCTATTTGTCGGTACGTGCTGGTTTAATCCTAGTGCAGAAATTTATTATTGCAGAATGGATCAAATTCCGCAGAGAGGAAAAGACTTTGATCTTGAGGCTGGAAAGATTCTTAGTGAAGAATTGACATTAGCAAGAAGTTTCTTCGTAAAATTATGCAAAGGGGTTGATATTGCTGACAAAACTACTAATGTTGAAGTGGGATTGCGTCTGCCAAATATCAATGTGGCTTCTGCAGAGAAAGTGAAACTACCTTTAGACATAAAGGTCGAAGTAGAAGTGGCTGCAGAGAACCAAACAGGGAAGGAGAAACGTAAAATAGCCGGTGCTAAAAAGTCTGGCAAACCTCCTCGACCACCTCGGGGTTTATCTTTGAATGCTTCCGACCACAAGTTAGTCAAAGAGATTGCTCAACTAGCAATACTGAAGAGGGCAAGGATTGAACGGATCAAGGCACTGAAGAAATTGAAAGCTGCCAAGGAATCATCATCAGGATTATCGTCAAGTGGAAGCATGTTTTCCATGCTTTTCACCATTATATTTTGTCTTGTTATACTCTTTCAAGGTGGATATCCTACTTAACGGCTATGTTCTTCATTGTGCACATTGTTAGACGTTTAGTTTGGTTGATGTATTGGTGTTTTAAGTTCAGAGCTGTATATATTTTAAAATTGGTCTTTCATTTTTTCCGTGCCATGGACATATATGTTTTGCTCCTCTGAATTTATCACACACTGGTTACTGAAAGAAGGCTATTTTGTTAAGCTGCCTTTATATCATGTAGCTATTTCTCAGGGTGTATGGATCATCCTTTGTATTGGTGTTGCAAACATTTTCATTGATTAAATTTTTCGACCTTCACTATATCCACTTGTCATCCCCAAGGTCTTGGATTCGATTCTCACCTATATCAATATATGTTGAACAGACCCGAACAAAAAAAATACCAATGTTGTTAGGCTTTCAGCTATGCTTCTTGCAGTTGACAAATGTGATGCCATGGAATATGATGGTGAGACAGCAGCAGTAGCATCACAACAAATTCATTGCATCAGCATGCATATTTAGGTAGTATATAATGTCATGCACTTTCTTTTGCTGCTCCTTTAGGTTGTGCCAATTTTTTTTTTTATTGAAATTGCACTATAATAACACCCTGTGGCCTGTGCACAAAAACAAATGATGGATCAACAAATGATGGATCCATCATTTGTTTTTGGATCCATCATTTCAAAAATGGGCCGATTTGTGAGTGCAACTAACTGAGCCTTTTGGATCATTATTCGGACAAGGAGTGGCTGGACTGGCCTGCACCTATTGTGATATTTTGGACTGAATTAGAAGTTGAGACACAGAAGTGTTAGCACATTGTGATTCTCTGTAAGAAAGAGTAACAAAATTTGTGCGATGTTGGGGTTTAGAGGTAATGACATTTGAATTTGATTTGTGATTTACAGATTTTTAATTTGCTGACGTCCAAAAAGAGAGTATGAATCTTGAAATAAAATTATATACATTATTTTATCGTATTTCATTTTTCTGAACAGTAGCTGTCATTGAACTATAATCGAGATACTTGAATCAAATTTATTTTAATATTCATGTTGGTAAATTTAATTTTTTTTTTACAATCTTCTTTTATATGGAAAAATTACAGTTTCATTAGTAATAGACTGAAATAAAATTAAAAAATAAGGATAAAAGATTCAATTTTTATTTAAAGAAAGGAACAAATATATAAGAGGAATAGAGGATACAAAAGAATTAAAAAATAAGGATAAAAGATTCAATTTTTATTTAAAGAAAAGAACAAATATATATATAAGGATATAAAAGAATTAAAGCTAATGAGAGGTAAACAGTATTTTGATAAATATGAGAGTATATATTATTTTAGTAAAAACTAAAAAGATACTCCTTCTGATATATATTTTCTGTAAATAATTAGAGAAAAACTACTAAATACCTTATCAAGTTATTTTCTAAAAATCATTTCAAAAATTTAGAGCACTAAAATTATATACCCGTGAATTTCTCCCCTGATTTAGGAATACAAATAAAAGAAATTATCCAACATAAGATTTTTCAATGCTTCCCGAAAGTTCGAATCCTGATAAAACATCCCGAAAATTCTGAATCCTCAAAGTGTGACACTACTGTTATATAAAACACACCCTGCTAATAAAAAAGATAGCCATATCTACCACCACTACCAGATACTCCATTATTCTGTACAATCAACTATCTGTGCTTACATGATAGTTATGTCAATTGAAGCTCTAGCAATGGCAGGGGTAGATTGTCACCATTTGACATGATAGTTATGTCAATTGAAGCTCTAGCAATGGCAGGGGTAGATTGTCACCATTTGAACATTAGTCTAGAAGAATATGAAAAACAACATCCTCCTCCTTATCTGATAACCAGAGTCAAGAAGAGAAAGTGTCATGCGAGATCTTTTTACACTTTGAGCATTTATACAAGTGGTAGAATCCACAATGTGTCTAATTCGGACGACAATAGAGATGATAATTATACTAGACCTCGAAAAATGTTTGTTGGCTTTAGTTCTGTTGCGAAGTTTGTGAAGAAGATTGCTGGAAAAATTTCTAGTATTTTCAGCAAAAATGGATCCAATACTAAGAATACAGTCTCTCATAGTTAGCCAATACTACTCAATTTGTATCTTCGTGTTTATGTTATTATTCTGTCTGATTTGAAGAAGTGTTCATCTTAAATGTATATATCTGATCTTCGTAGATTTTAAAAATTACAGTATTTTGTGTTATGTTAACATTGTATATCTTGCAAGAGTTTAGTAATTATTTGGTGTTATATATATATACATATACACTTTTTTTGCTAAAGTTGGTGTTATATGCATGGTTCTAAAAATCCCCGATTTAGCCGATTAATCCCCGATTAATCCTCTGTAAGGTAACCCACCGATTCGATTTTTAAAATCCGATTAATCCTATGAATTTATTTAAAATGATATGTGTAATTGTAAATTAGACTAATATATTAAATATTATTATAATATCCGATTTATACTCCGATTAATCCTTCCGATTAATCCCCGATTACCCGATTAATCTTAAATCGATACCTCAACCGATTTATACCGATTACCGATTTTTACAACCATGGTTATATGTGTCATAGTTTTTGTCTTCTATTTTACTTTGTCTTAAAAGACAAGTACATACTACTATCAGGTAAAATGAATGAAATCAATGTTCTGAACTTATTTAGAGGTAATCTGGGCTTTGTTCCCTCTTCCAACAAATAATTAATCAAATCAAATTCACACCTCTGTTGTGTGATAATTGAATAAATACTGATTCAGTGATTTGTTTATCTTAATACAAAAAAATAAATTAAAATAAGAACAACTAAAAAAAAGTTCATAGAGTGTACTTGAGCACCAGCTGAACTATAATAGAGGTAGCTATCCTGGGCCGGATACTGGGTTGGCGGATACTGGGTTGGCGGATACTGGGTTGGCCACTTCCTGCTCCTGAGGTCTGGTACAATGTCTGGTAAAAATGGGATGTTTAGTGGAGGTAACCATGCTTCTCCCTGTAAAAAATTTCTCACAGTAAATTTTTCAGCTTCCGAGAAATCCATAACTCTGAATCCTTTCCATGTAACCCTCTGATTAGTAACAGCACTTGGACCTCGATTATGATATTCTCCATAATATAAAGTATCAAGGCCAGCCTTACTATCTTCCCATTGACGCCATCCTTGTAGATCAACTACATCATCTAAATATGATTGCATTACAACTACGGTTGAAAGTGATCTCCATGGCCTGCCAAGGTATACCTTTGTTCCGATGCCAGGACTATTGTTATTATCCTTTGTGATTGTGCAATTGTGTAATACAATGCCTGTATTTTTCTTTTTGCTATCCCTTGCTTGTGCTGTTATGTAACACGCTTTACCTGAGAGAGGATCGCGAACATAAATGTTACAATTTTGAAAAACTACTGCAGCATCCCCGAAGATAAAATCAACGCTTCCATAGATTTCACAGTTTCTGTAAAACTGAGTGCCGTTTCCAACAAAGAGTGTGTCCTCAAACCCCTGAAATCTACATTGGTAGAATGCAGAATATTGGGAAGTGCTTCTCAATGCCACGGCTTTGTCATTGCTTGGTCCAGCTGAATTAATAAAGGTTATACCCATTGCTACGAATCCGTCCCCTAATATATCTGCAAGATATTTAAGAATTGAAGGTTAAACTATCAGAATCAGAGTAATAGTGCAATTCAGTTTATTTTTATTATAGTAGTGGCTACTATAAATCACCAACAGCTAATGCAGCTTATTTCTTCTCATATTAGTAGCTAAATCAGTGATGAAAGACTAATATACTTTATTCTTACTTATATTCGTAGCAAGAACTTCGATTTGTCGCCATCTGCTCGTCTATCTCTGCTAATCTCAGTAGCAAAAACTGCTATTTTTTGCACATGACTGATTTCTACCCCTTAATTTACGCTAATAGCACTAGCAAAAACTAATTTCAGTCACTTAGATTCAGTACAGTTTATTTTCAATATGATCTATCTATGCTATTATTATCTACCGTTTGCTTATAGCCGTTGTAGATCATATAAAGGAAATTCAAAAATAATGCAATGACAGATAGAAGCATACCTACTGTGGCAGTATCACTGACACCATAACCAGCTTGGGTAGACCTGTCAAAGGTAATAACGGTCAAATCCATACCATCTCCTATGAAAACGAGATTCCTTTTTTCATATCCTACTTGAACGCGCTCATTATATGTGCCTGCATTAATCTTAATGTAGTACTTTCGCAAACTGTTAATCGGTGCAGCTGCAACAGCATCAGAGATTCGAGTAAAGCTTCCCGATCCATCTTGTGCTACAACTATGTCGAAGTTTTGGGCATGCATGATTTGGACAATATTTAGGACGATAAGGATCCACAACATTATCTGCAATGTGCATAATAATATATCTTAGTTACATAAATTGGAAGAAGTTTACATATGCCCGGAAACAAAAAGATAACAATTACGTAGTATAGTACATTAGAGAGAATGATTTACCTCCATTCGTGCATTCATCAGAGATTCGTAAATTCACTCGGACAGGAGTCTTGTGCTTAAAACCAACTTTTCGTTTGTTCCTTAACCTTTCTGGCTTTCTTGCTATTGAAGTTCTCTACAAAAGAAAATTTGCATATTCATCAGAAATTCGTAAATTCAGTCTTGTGCTTAAAACCAACTTTTCGTTTGTTCTTTCACCTTTGCGGCTTTCGTGCTATCGAAGTTGAAAATCTGCATTGGGACTAATTGTACATAACGTATAAATACTACTTTATGCGATATTAATATCAACTCAGATTTGGATTTGTCATAAAATATTAAAAATAAAAACCGATTTAGATCTTAAAATATACAATTGATAATTGAAAAGGCTAGAGTCCATCTAATCTAATGCATATACACTAGCAAGCAGCAAACAAACAGAGAAATAATGACTTACAAGTTCTGTAAGGCATTTTATCAAACAGGTGGTGGGCAGCAAAAATTTATTAGCTTACTTCAACTTGCTTTGCGCGGCGGCTTCTATGAGTGAGGAGCTGCGAGGTGATGGACAATCTTGTTACTATGTGTTTTCCCAACACTCTCCCGGTCAGTGTTGCTACGCTCGTCCCTGCCCTCGACTAGCATTGTCCTCTACCCCTGCTCCTCCCTACTTGCCCCTGCCGCCGTGAGAAACTTTTAAACAATTATTGTTGAAAATCCAGATCTTATCTCATACTCATAGTACTAGTAGTAACATGGTTCGTTCACAAATATATTAATAATTTTTTATATTTTTAAAATTTTATATTACTAGCTTATAGCCCGTGCAAAGCACGTGTTACTTTTAAATATTTTTAAAATTATATATTTAAACAAAATAGAGTTTTATAATTTATTATGGAATTAAAATAACTTTTTAAAATTATTTAATAAATCACATGTATTGTTTAGTACTAATAATATAAAATTTTAATGTAAATTTGTTGTTGACGGGATTCGAACCGGGATTTAAATATAGAATATTGCTTATTATTAGATCTAACGGTTATCATCTATCTACTAAATATCTAACGGTCACTATTGTTTTAAATTGTTGAACCAAACAACCAAATTATATCCCAGTAAATTTACTTATTATATATTTGTATAGATGTATATAAATTTTTATTATATTTTGATTAATGATTGTAACACGCGGTGTGATGTTTTTGGGTTTATATTAGTTATTGCAAGATTAGTTTTAAATTTAAAGGTAACATGTTTTAGTTAGAAAACAAATATTAGCGTTTGTAAGATATGGTAGAATTTTAGGTGTTTATAAAAGGTAATTTCTTCAATTAAAAGTAAATGTTAAAACGGCAATCAGGTAATAACTATTTATTAGATTATTATAAATAATAATTAAGTAAGGATAATTAAATAAAATAACATATTTTATTAGTTAAGAGTAAATAAGTAAAATCAATAGGTACCAACCAACCAAACTTTTTAAGGTAACAAATGTTTTTTTACAAAAGGTAACAAATCTTTTTATCATGCGAGAAAGGTCATACATCTATAGATTTGAAAAAAAAAAAAAAATCCCAATCAATTTGTTGTCGATATTGTTCTAAATTGACTAGGATTATTTTTCAAAAATATTCATGTTGCAAAAAAAAAAAAAATTAAGAAAACAGTACAATCAAATATACAATCCTAAATGTCACCAACGCATAAAGATAACTTGCTGCCAACGCGTAAAGATAACTTGTCATCAACGCATCATAGATGGGTTGGGCCTAATACAAATCATAACCAAAATTGAATAGAACTACGTGGACTTGATCCCTATAAATAGGGTACGTAGGCATCTTAATGAGGATCCAAAAATCATTAATGATTAACATACTCTCAAGAGCAGTCCCAAAAACCCCAAAACCCTAATTGTGTTCTTATTATTAATACCTTTTCTTCTTATATTCTCTATCCGAATACCCGATATAAATTTAATATTGAAATTTAGTCCTTGACGAAAATTGGCTTCAACACTTGTAAGCTGAAAATCATTTATGTATCGGGTCTCTCTGTGAAACCGCTCACCACGAGAATAACTTCTTGAACTGACTTGGTAAATTTTAAGAAAGGATGAATCTGGACATGGGTTTCGAACCTCCGCTTTGCCATCTTAAATTCACTCCCATTCCTAGAGATGCACATGGGTTTGTTCTCATTTCGCCCCTCTTGCAGCCTATGTTGCACGGGGACGACTCCGGGGTCACGTACCGAAGTTTGGGAACGTCTCGGGGACGTCTCGGGGACGGCGAGTGACGGACCTAGAGCAAAACTAGGAGGGGTCCAAAAATTTTAAGCTTTTTATTTTAAAAAAATATTGATACAAGGGTTATTGAAAATGTGCAAGTAAGGAGGTCATCAACACGAAATCAAGCTCAAGGATCAATAATCTATTAATCTGTACACATTGGGCTGACATTGACAAAAGATACACATACACATTAAAAAGATGCACATACATATTAAAAAGACTGAAATCATATAAAAAAAGTATAAAAAAGCTACGATAATGGGAATCGAACCCTGGTTTGGTGTGTAAAAATAACAAATATGAACCAACTGGACTTCAATAACTAAGGTTGGAGTGTAGCACATATATATGTACAGTAATATGAGGATTTCTGGCCGGGCCAGGGACCCCGGGTCCGTCCCTCGGGAGGGACGTCCCCAAAATTTTGGGGACGGCTGCTCTAATTTGGGGACGTTTCGGGGTTGAAAAGACTGAGAAAATGCCCAAAATGGCACAATTTTAGGGTTGAATGTCCAAAATAGCACTCCCACAAAACCTTACCCTCCTGTGGCACAAACTTCACGCTGATACAAAATGCGTTATGCTTAACGCATATGACACATGCGTTTTGGGCATTTAACAAATTCAGCAGTTATGTTTTTTTTTTTTTTTTGTTCATCTAAAAAACAAACGTGAACTGCTCTTGCGTTTTTGCTGACAACGCAACTAGTAATTGCGTTATGGACCCAAACGCTTATAACAATTGCGTTCTATGGGTCTGTGAGTAGGTGATTATTTATAGAAAAGAAGGAAACGCAAGTATGAATTGCGTTTTGGGATAACGCAACAGACATATGCGTGAAGAAAGTGCTAGTGGAGGGTAGTGTTTTCATGAAGTGCTATTTTGGATATTTTGATCAAAAATTGTGCCATTTTGGCACTTCACCCGAAAAGACTGAATTACCTATCCCCACTTAAAATAAAAACCCTACATATTTAATCAATCGTTTGTTCAGCCGCCTTCTTCTCTTTTACATATATCAGGCCTCTATCTCTCTTATTCTCTGTCTCTCCATCTTCTTATCTTCTCTCTTTTACATATTAATCAGTCCTCTCTCTTTTATATATTTAAACCTCTCTCTCTCCCCATAAAATATACGCATCCTATATACATATATATTATATATATACACACGATATTATAAATGTAATCTTAAAATCAAAGTGGATCTGAATGTATATATCCTATATACATAAGATATTTTATGTAAAATCTTTTGAATATTGACTTTATTTTATATATTAATAATTTTATTATATTAATATATTAAATGCCATACCCGTATCCTAAAATTTTAAAGTTGCCGTTTTCCGTCCCCGTCCCCGTACAGGTATATGTTCCCGTACCCGTCTTGTTCCCGTACCCGTCTCAGTGCAACATAGCGTTGCAGCAGCTGATGTTCCCCACTATCACTCAGAGAATCGGAGGTGGCAATGTGGCACAGTGATCCCCGTCTTTTTTTATGTCATGGACTCATGGTGGCAGACTTGTCCAGTCACTTTTTTATACCAGTGTTTTTGTTCTGTTTTGCTTTCTTAGGTTCTCCCTAGCTGTAAAAGTAAGGGTTAAGTATCAAGTGAGTCACTCGAGTGGGCCAAATGTATCAAGTTGGTCACTGATTTCAAACCGGTATCAAGCAGGTCACTTTAATCACATAAGAGTACACTCAGGTCACTTTAATCACATAAGAGTACACTCCGTTAGTTTTTCAATTACTTAAAAGACAGAAAATGCTGACGTGTTAAGAAATATCTGATGTGGCATATACACAAACGAAAGGTTAATAATTCTAGTATTTCTGATAATATATTTAGATTTTTAAAAATTCATTTACTATTTATTTTTAATTTTATTGTCATTTTACTTGTTTTAATTAAAAATAAATAATAAATAAACTTTTTAAATTCTAAATATATTATCAAACATACTAAAGTTCATAACCTTTCATTTGATTACAGTAGCATTTAAGAAAAATGTGTAGACCTCGATGAAAAATTAGTTTTCCATATTTAAGTAATTGAAAAACTAACGAAATGAACTCTTATGTGATTAAAGTGACCTGCTTGATACCGGTTTGAAATCAGTGACCAACTTGATACATTTGGCCCACTCAAGTGACTCACTTGATTATTAACCCGTAAAAGTAAAACACACTGTATGATTGATCATATAAAACAAAACAATCATGTGTTTAGTTTTCATTTTGTTTACTTTTTGTGGTTTCCACTATGGATTTGTTTATTCACTTGTAAAGTAGGAATCAAGCTAATCCAAAGTCCCCTCATATGCCGAACACTAGATGTTGGTTTCATAGTCTAAGAAAGTTCAATTTAATCTGGTGCAGCACTTCATCACAAACAGATCTTGGTATGTGCACTTGTGCTTAGAAAAACACCCGAACTTGTCTAACTAATTAATGTGGGATGTTAAAATTATTGATATGCGCACTACAAATGCTGATGACTGATGATTCACTTAGCATGGAGGCGGACAATTTTATGGCAGGGTTCTTCTGGTGATTCCCTCTCTGCTATCTGGAGCTCAATTAGACAGCAAGCAGCACAAGTTTTCGATATGCGCACCTTTTCACTTATTTTGTGACTTGCAACAGAATGAGACTACTTGCAAAGGTTAGGCTTGCCAGTCTAGTTGTTTATGCTAATTCGCCAAGAATTGCCAAATTCTACTTTCTTAAATTGCTTAAATTGGACTGGCATAATTCAGGAATTAGAGAACCGTTTTCTTTAAAGCTCGAAGAAACTGCATATTCTACTTGGCATAATCTACTTGGCAAAATTAAAAAAAGAAGATGGTATCGTAATATTTCTTTCTCCATCATATTGAACTTGCCAGAATTGGAGAACCGTTTTCTTTAAAGCTCGAAGAAACTGCATATTCCGATCCCCCCTGCAATTCTGCAAGGAATTCGGTTAAAATGTATATCTCTATCGAGAATTTTTTCAGTTAAAGTTTATTATGATTATTTATTCAAAAATATAGCTGGTGACTTATTTGAGCTGTTGCATAACAAGAGATTTTCCACACACCTGTATGCAAATATTGGCATATCTATACTAAAAAATGAATTTACAGTATAATATGAAGCTCTTATGTCACGCAGTCTTTCAGCTGTGTATATTCGCAGCATACAAACATCTCTAGTTGTTCATTAACACCTCGAAAATATTCTATACATAAATGAATTACACGGTACAACCGCAAGAAATGAAGAAGCAACAAAGCATGGCAACCAAAGCTATCGACTCAACTCCCCAGATCAAAGTCCATAGAACATCATCAACTATCGACAAATCGGACCACCATCGGACACTGTCTCTTGTCCATGCTGATATGTCAAGCTCAGACCACCCGAAAATCGAAGAAAAATCAACTCCACGCCATCTGAAAGCTGACCAGTATTGCCAGATGATCGCCCATGGCCAGCACATTTTTTTTTTTTTTATATTGCTAGCTTCTGTTAGTTGTTATATTCAACATGGAACTTGGTTTATATTTTTATTCAGCTGTCACGTTCAACTACTACTGGATTGCTTGTTTAAGTAAAATTTTACCGTGTTACTCAACTTGGATGGATAAATTTAGAGCTATTATTGTTTTTTGGATTTGTTTCAAGTCTTGATCATTTGATGTGTATGAGGAAATGATTTCAGGCCAGATATTTAGAGACCACGTTTTTGTTGCTACAATCTAAAGGTTTGGGTCCATTTTGAAGATATAAACTGGATTTATGCCCTTAAAAAAAAGAAAAATGCTAGAGGTACCAAATTAGGTACCAAAAATTGTTACCAAATGAATGTGATTGGTTATAATTATAATGGGCCCGCCAGGGCCATCCAATTAAAACGTTACAATTTGCCAAATCACTCATGCCATGTCATTTGGGGACTTTTTTGGGGACTAAATTTGGGGTCCCTAGCACTACTCTAAAAAAAAAACTGGATTTATGGATTAGATTCTTTTTCTTTTGAGTGTCGGCAGATTTTTTATTTTTTTTAAAGAAGATGTCGCTAGCAAAAAAAAAAAGGGAGAAGATATCTCATATCTCATTGAACTTTTTGAATCGTCTACAATTTATATTTATCTTGTTATTATTACTTATAATTCGTAAAATGCACGACACCTTTTTTAATATTTACAATTATATTGATTTTTTTAATATCTATATATTATTAATTTATATATTAAATTGTTATCAAAAAATTGATATATATAAAATTTAACACGTTTAATTTAATATTTGTGTTAAATTCTGAATTCTTAAAATTTGATTTGGATGATTTTACAGCATACATGAAATTAACAAAATAATCTTTAATTTAGTGATGGTTAAACAATTATTTCTAATAAAAGAGAGAAGAAATTGACGTTTTTTAAAGTTGAACATTGTATTTGATTTATGAAATCTACTTATATTTGTTTTAATTATAATAACAAAAAAATATAGTTTTATTATTAAGTGTAAGAGTGATTTTGTCCAAAATTTTGGTAATCGGTAATCTGGTATTCAATACGATAAAATAAATAAGAACCGTTAGATCATAAAATAAATAGATGAAAAATAATTTAAATCTAGCAAAAAAAATATTTTACTTTAAAACATGTAAACTAAAAAGTGTATTTATACTGAAAAACGAAAAAGTGTATGTCAATGATTTAAATCATGCATAATTTGATTTTCAACACTGAATAGGAATATCAATGTATGTCTTCTACACTAAATATGATTAATATAAAAATTCGTAATTATATTTTCTAATGAGATTTTGATCGAATGTTTTCATTTCGATAATAATTGTTAAATCATCAATAAATTAACGATAATTTTAGGACCTTCGCGTGAGCTATAAAATAATCCAAATCTGATTTGTAGATCTTGAGATATAGCACAAATAAAAATATGATTTTAATTATATCATTTTCATTGTATATTTTCCTTTTTAAAATTCAATTCTAGTACAAACTTTCTTAATAATATTCTTTTTAGATTATAATTTTTTTAATATGATACTTTATAATCTTGATCTTCTATTTTTAAAAATATTAGATTCAACGGCTGAGATTAATTTGTTGGGCTTGCTAAGCAGGCCTTAACTCCACATTAGTATGATATTGTCCGCTTTTGGTTGGGTCAGGCCCGCACGGATTTGTTTTTGGGTCACTCCCAAAAGGCCTCATACTAATAGAGTTAATCTGACTGCTTATTAACTAACAATCTGCCCCTCCCACAAACGATGTAGGACAATTCCTAACAATCTCCCCCTTCACACATCGGGCTCAACACCTGTCGAATCTGCCTCCTTGTGTGTGATCTGCTCCCCTTGATCCATACTGGAAGTTCCTGGCTATCTTGACTCCCCCTAGGCCCATGTATACTGGAAGCCCATTTGCCTCCTCTTGAAGCCCATACTGGGTAGCCCACCTGCCTCTTCCTTGATTCATCTGGAGTGTTGAGTATTGAACACGGTAAAAGAATACAGAGGGGGGGGGTGAATGGATTCTTGAACTTTTCTTGGATTGAGTCTGTGTAGCAGATAAGTGCCTGTGTGTGCAGAAATTAAGGTGCGGATAAATAAACAACACAAGACACAATATCACTTTAATCTAATGTATATTAGATAAAGGTTGCTACAATCTGTGAATACAAATGGTAGTATTCTCAGCTTCGTTTTTCTCAGAGAGATATAGCTTACAGTGTATGAAAAACTTGACTCACAAAGTTACTAAGTTATGAAGTGAGGCTGTGTCCTTATAGAACATGGATACAGCCTGCTTACTACAAATAAGGTAGCTAAAACACATTACTTTCTAGTCTGTCTATCCTTTTTGAGTAAGTGTCCAAACGGTTACAGATTTGACTTTGCAAAGCCTGTTTGGATCCACTTCTTTAGCTCCTTGTCTCTTCTATATCTCTCCAAGCTTCCTTGTAGGCTTTCCAGAGCACGTTACAGGTTGTGGTCCATAAAGTGCATTGGCTTGTTGCAGGTTTCTGACTTGTACAATTTCTTCAGTATTTTGTCTCCAAGAATGTATTCGAGAAGTGACTAAGTAAGTGATTCGAGAACTAGAATTGACTTGATCGATAACTCTGAGTTCTCGAATACTGTTATAGTGACATATCGAACCACTTCTCGAATAGCTCTTTTCCATCAGGATTCCTTGAGTTGTCGAATAGAGCATTTGACTTATCGAATCCTCGAGTTGTCGAATAGCTTTCTGAGTCTTTGAGATATCGAATGGAACTTTGACTTGTTGACTCTTTGAGAACTCGAATACCATCTTGACTTGTTGACTTCTTGAGTTCTCGAATAGAGTAGTAGACATATCGAATCCCTGAGATATCGAATGAGATATCGAACAGTGTATTCAGAGATATCGAATAGTGTCTTGAGATATCGAATCTCTGACTTCTCGAATGCTGGACTTCTCGAATAGACAAATATACTTCTCGAATTGGTACTTAGGCAAATTCTTCATTTCTTCAAATCCCAACTGTGATTATTTGGCAGTCTTTAACTCCTTGCTTGAGGCATGAACCATGGAACTTCTTTCAAGCATTATTCTAGACTCTATTTGTACAGTTACACAACTAGGATTTGATGCCTATTACAAGTACAATACAAACAGAAACTCTACAACTAAAGGTTCCCTCAGTTAAGAGGTCATGTAAGTAATGCAAAGCATTACAAACAATTAGGCTTGTTATTAGATGTATACAGGCATGCCTCTGTAACTAACATGGAGTACATCTGAGATTGTTATGGACCGTTATAACCACAACTCTGATACCACTTGTTGGGCTTGCTAAGCAGGCCTTAACTCCACATTAGTATGATATTGTCCGCTTTGGGTTGGATCAGGCCCGCACGGATTTGTTTTTGGGTCACTCCCATAAGGCCTCATACTAATAGAGTTAATCTGACTGCTTATTAACTAACAATCTGACCCTCCCACAAACGATGTGGGACAACTCCTAACATAATTTGATAATACAATGACCAAAATTATGGATAAGATCTTGTTATGCATATTATATAGAGATAATGACCAAAATACCTCAAAATGAGGTACTCATGGCCCAAAATGCCTGTTTTCAAAAGTTTGGCCAGCACTACCCACGGGATACGCCTTTACAACTCGCGTATCCTATATCACTGTAGCAGCTCCATCGCCGGCGATGGGAGAAATTTAGGGATTTCAATTCCGGTACATAAAATGGTATTAAACTAGTATAGACGTGTAGAGAATGAAGAGTCGATTCCAATGGTATGTAGAATGTGTGGTAGGGTAGGGAGGTGAACGGATAGATAGAAAAACGATGACCAGAATCGCGATTTTGAATAGAAATCATGAGATCTCGATTTTCGGCATTACAGATAAAATAAAATTGATATAAGATTGTAGAGGAGAGAGGAAGACGATTTGATTGATGTGTAGAATGTCACTGGAAAACGATGGAAAGGGATGAACGACGAAAAAGAGAGAAGTTGTCGGCATGAGCTGTGTCTCGTTTCTCTGCAAATGAAGAGGACAGAGGATACGTTACTTGCAAATGCGTATCAAAAGATGCGCATTTCCAAGTAGCGTATCTCATGTTACAGTAAACGCCTGGCAATGGCGTGTCTCTATGTAGCTCCGTTACCATTAGCTTGTCTCCATGACACTCCTTTGCTAGTAGCGTGTTTCCATGACATTCCAGCACGAGTAACGTGTCCCGTGGATATTTAGGGCCGCGCTGACTGGCAATAGGTATTTTGGTTATGTGTAATTAATTTGTGGGTATTTTGGACCATCTCCCTATTATATATAATGATATAATTTTAGTGGTTGATGTCAAATTGATCGTTTTTTATATTAAGTCAAATAGTCAAAAAGTTAAATAATCAATTTTTTTTATCCTAACATACAGGTATGTGATTTGATTGAACACATAAATGAAATTACAAGATAAATACTTCTTACAGTATGATGAGGTACTAGCCGTTTTCTTTTGATTGCATCTCCATTGCCTTGGCTTGTAGATCATCATATGCTTTCTGTTTCCTTTCTTTCTCCTTTCTTGCAATCTCATCTACTGCTCTCATGATTTCTGTCATAGCATCCAATTCTTCAATCATAATAGAGTTTTTGAAATCTTCAAGCACTGGCTTCAGAATGTTGGCAGGATAGTGACTGAGTAGGTTCATTCTTATATTGACATTGTCTCCATTTCTCCTCCTATACTTCACCACATAGGGATCAAACTGAACTCTACACAATCCCTTTGCCCTTAGCTTTTCTGCTTCAATCTCCAGTCTATCAATTTCTTTCTCCCTTTCTAACCATTTCTCATAGCAGCCCTTCCTTATCTTCTCAGCATATTCTTTCTTCATTTTCACAAAGTCAATCAATTCCAGCTTCCATACTTTCTCCACCTTGTCCTTAGAATCCAGCAATGCAATGATTCTTTCTATCTCATACAATTTACCCCAATGTTGACAACCCCCTTGTTTGAATTTCATTTCTTTCCCATCAGTGTACTTGATTACAAGGTGATCATCCACAATTGCAGCATAGCATATCTTTTGAGCTCTTAGAAATAGCAGTTGCTCTTCATCAAAGTCTTCATCAAGTGGCTGGAGCTTTAATCCTGGAATGATTGTTAGGGCTCTAGATTTGGATAGCTTCACTCTCCTTGCAGCATGTTTAAATTTTATCCTCTTGACATGGTTGCTTGGCAGAAATCTTTGACCTTGGTTGGTAGACCATAGTAGTATTCCATTAGCAGATTGCTTTCTGAAACATACACATGGTTTCTTGACTTGAATCTTCTTCTTTTCTTGAGATGGTAAGACAGTTGCAGAAGCCATAGATGTAGATTTTGCTAGGTCACTACTAACAGTATTCACCCTAGACTTAGAGTCTTGTGTTGTGGTGAGATTACTGCTAGCATTGCCTAAGGCTTGCTGTCTTCCACTCTTTCTCACATATGTTTTACCCTGGTCATCATCATTCTTTTCATCCTTGTCCCCCTTTTTCTTCTTATCTTCATCACCCTTATCTCTCCTGTGATGTCTTCTCCTTCCATCACCTTTGTCTTCAGAATCATCATCCTTATTTCTCCTAGGTTGAGCCATCTCTGGAATTTCACCAGTTGCAATATAGGTTCTGAGGATATGCAGTGCCTCAATTTCTTCAGCATTTCTGGCTCCAACCTTCTTCTGTAATTGATCAATGATAGCAATGATCAGTCTGTGATTTCTGGAGGTGAGATCATGAGGAATGACCAATTGCTTGATATCTTCAATTCTGGTACCAGACTGATAAATAATTGTCCATGGCTTCTTGATCACTTCTGGTAGCCTTGTAGGTTGACCATTCCTCAAATCATCAAACAGACTCTTGCTGTTCTCATTTTTCTTCTCAATGATCTCAAGTATGGCATCTATCTCTGAGTGCTTTAGGTCTTGTAGAGTCTGGTATGTTAGATGCCATATCTTTAGTTTGGAAACCATCACTATCTCCTTGACCCATATATTGTTGACTTTCTTGGGGATGACAGTGATGTAGTCTATCTGCTTCTTCACCTCCCTCAGATAAAACTGAGTGTCACCAACCTGTTCCCTTATGGCTTTCAGAAACTCCAAGAAGGCTTTATCATGATAGTCATTGGAGTTAGCAACTTCTTGTAGCTTGGCCTCAGTAACAACTTTGACTTCTACAGGCTTGGCACTCTCAGATATAGAGATTTGAGGT
This sequence comes from Kitagawia praeruptora, assembly GCA_037693485.1. Taxonomy (NCBI): domain Eukaryota; kingdom Viridiplantae; phylum Streptophyta; class Magnoliopsida; order Apiales; family Apiaceae; genus Kitagawia; species Kitagawia praeruptora. Next base: position 18,591,774 of record CM075353.1, read on the forward strand.
TTGTCAGATGACATACTCCCTGCAACCACTGTGGTAGTTATGGATTGCTTTTGTCCTCCAGGAGTAGTGATGTGCACAGTTGGTAAGGTGACAACTGGCAAGATAGATGGAGGCTCATCTACTTTGGCTTTTCCCTTGCCAGGCACATTTTCTAGAGACTTAGAAGCCCTTTGTTGACCACCCTCTTTGATTATTATGCCTTTCTCTCCCTTTGTCTCCCCCTTTGAATTTGAGTTCCTAGCCTTCTTCTCCCCCTTAGGCTTGTTGTCAGGCACAGAGGCTGTAGAAATGTCCTTTGGGAGTGAAGATTCATCAGGTAGAGGGAGACCCATATGCTTCATCATTGCAGCTAACATGGATTGTTGATGCAGAAGGACATCAGCTGTGGTGGATGCTTGAGTGTCCAACTGATCATTTAGCAATGCAACCTTTTCTGTGAGATGAAGATTGGTCTTGGTGAGAGTAGCTACCTCCTGCTCAAGAGTGTTGACCTTAGTGAATAACTCATTGGCCTTGAAGCCAGATAAAGATTGATCCTGCAGCCTCTTCACTTCATATTTAGACAATTCATGCACAGGGACATCAGTCACTAGTCTATCTCCATAAAGATTTTTGAACATTATCCTCAGCATGGCATTGGCATCTGTAGTCTGGTCAGATAGATTCTGAAATTGATGCCCCAGACCTGTGACAGCATCTTTTAGCACAGCCAGCCCATTGTCCACCTGAGTGCAGGTAGAGTTGCAGTGTTTGATGTCCTTGAACACACTGTCCAATTGGGGAAATTTAGCATCAAAGGCCCTCTTGACTTCTGCTACTGAAGTGGCGGTCTTATCACACACCCTGTTGACTTCAGTTTTGACTCCCTTGCCAAGATAGTGTGCAGCCTTGAGGAAACCCTTGTAGGAGTCATTTACAGCTTCATACACTTCACCAGGTGACAGGGATTTTGCATTGGAGCCCAGTGAAGTGATGTATTCCTCCCTGAGATACTGAAGTGCTTCATCGAGAGTAATATCATATTTTCCTTGCAACCAGGCATCTATGTTGCCATCTCTCTCAGCATCATCAATGATCTTTGACTTCTGCACTTCCACATCATCCCTATGGCATAACAGAATAGCCTCATAGTCTGGATTGGGCATGTCTGCAGTGAGAAGGTGCTGAGCAATCTTTGTGAACTCAGGAATCTGATCCACAATTAAGCTTTGAAGTGCTTCAACCGTCAATTGTTGTGGAACAGACCCTGATCCTGAAGCACTGTCATGTTGCACAGGCTTCAGCCATGTTGACATGAAGTCAGAGCTAGAGCTAGGCAAGCTAGTCTCCTCAGTTACAGATGCAACTTCTGTAACCGGATGGATTGACTCTACTACTGGTGTCACCACAGAAGTGGGATGAATTACACCAGCAGTTGACACAGGCACAGAGTCTCTAGTAAAAACTAGGGGAACCTCTGTGTTTGTGATGGTGTCATTAGGATATGCCTCAGCATGCATTCCCTCACCATCTAAATGTGGGTTCTGAGTGGTGAACAAAGTGTCATGCACTAAGTCACTTGAAATTATTGGCTCATCAAGCAAAAAGGATTCTTGATGATCAATACCTTGCATCTCAGTTGTCTGAGTTGCAGGTTCCAAAGAAATTTCAGAGTTAGATTCTGGAAGAGAAGTGTGTTTTAGAGTCGATTTTGGCAACTCCCCCTGAGAGATAGAGGAAGTTTCAAAAGTGATGTGCTCTCCACTCAGTGTTGTGCCAGCCTTATCACTCCCATGTGCTGACTCTATACAAGAGGGTGCATTGGGGAGAATGCTTGATTCTATAGGTGCACCCTGTTGAGAGGATACACCTAGTGAGCTGTGTACCCCTGATTTTACAACTTCAGCCATTTGTGTGACTGAAGAGGTGGTCTTAGTTTTCTTCTTCTTTGTTCTGTGTAAGGGTAACTCAGATTCCTCACTTCCTAGACCTAATTCAACAGCTAATGCTGCTTCAGACAAGATATTTAAAGGTGCAGACATTACTTCCTTTCTCTTCTTTTTACTAACATCACCCTTTTGAGAGGATGATGCAGTTGGCTCAGTAAGAGGTAGAGTGTTTGGTTGAGAGGGTTGGTTAGCAGGCCCTGGGTTAGCATTTTGTTCTACTTGCTTGGGCTGTGCTAACTTAGATTTTGCATCAAATGTTTGCATGTTGTGGGGGTAAGTCCTAAACAAACTCTCCATATGGGGAGTTATGTTCAGTCTTACATCCACATCATTCCTAGTTTCCAAGTTACCAAAAATGAGTTTGGTCATGGACTTAGGATAGCCTATTTTATTTTTATCAATCCCAGGCAATTCAATCAATGAAGCATTTTTATAATTAAGTACAGATTGAATGAAGCGAGGGAAGAAAATATCAGTACCTCTCTTGGTTGTGTTCTTACCAAGTCTCCCATATAATTCTTGAAGTATGATTTGGCCAACATCTATCTTCTTTCCATAGGCCAAAGCATATCCAATTTGCTGCACAGGTGCACTGATTTGATCAAAGCTTGATTTCCTGGCAGTGAAGACTTGGAGAAGAGTTGCAAACACATAGCTCCACTCCTTTCTCAGATTCTTTCTGTTTAGCTTTCCAAGGTTAATCCCATCTGAGTAGTTTATGAACTCAAAGAATTCCTCCAACTCTGCGTTAGTGGCCATTCTGTCAAATGACTCTTGTTGTAGTCCTAGTGCTTGGTTCATGTCTGCAGTAGTGATAGTGATTTCCTTATCTTGAACCTTGCAGTAGATGACATAGGAAGTGATTGCGTTTTCCAGGGCTACAACCTCCACAATAGCAGTACTCCGGAATTGTTCCAGAATATCGAGATACAGAGTTGGGTTGGCAGAGAGTGCATCCTTGATATATGACTCAGCCATCCATTTCACAAAGCACTTGAAATTTGCATTGGGTGCTTCAACATCACTGGTGAGAGCGATGAAGTTGGTGTTGAACTTTACTGTTGCCATTTGTGTAGAAGAGAGAAAAGAAATTGAAGGTTGAAGAAGAAATTTGGCTTTTCGTAGCTAGGGTTTCAGGGGTTTAGAGAGTGTAGATGCTTGAGAAATCGAATGAAATGAATCGAATAGATGTGAGATTGTATAAGTATGAAGTACTTGAATTGTCGATTAGCAGACTGTTTTGTATCGACAAGTCAGGCATTCGAGAAGTAGAAAACAACTATTCGAGAAGTCAAGAATGGCTTAATCGATAACTCAAGCAGATAGAAACTCACAGCTGGCAGTTATCTAACTTAGAAATAATTCTAAATTAAATAAAATGTGTTTTTATGAGTGAATTAAATTTTTAGATAAAAATCCAAAATCGGTTAAAATTCAGCGAGAATTCAGCCTTTTCAAATGATTCGAGAACTCAAATATAGTGTTCGAGAACTCAATCATTCGAGAACTCAGTTACTATATTCGAGAAGTCTAGAATTCCTCTATTCGATATCTCAGAAAGACTCTATTCGAGAACTCAAGAGTACTCTAATGAGACTTATTAGAGATGTCGAATAGTGAATCATTCGAGAAGTCTGACTTATCGAACTATACCCATCACTCATAAAAATTTGATTTTCACTATCTTGTAAGAATTTACCAGACATATTCATTGAAAAATATCCTAGCAAATCAAATAGTGATTTTCTCAAAATTTCATAGAAATTTTAAGTTAATAAAAATATGATTTTCAACATATGCAACAGATTTGAAATATTTATAAATCATATTTCAGCCAACACTTACTTAAAAAATATTGAGGATTTAGATAAAGTAAGTGTTTACTGCTGCAACAATCTAGATGATGTATTCACTTAGCCAGAATCTGAAGAATTCAGCATTCCAATCTCACTTACCAACCTTGTGAAGGTGGCTTCATCTAATGGCTTAGTGAATATATCAGCTAGTTGTTTATCTGTAGAGACATAATGCAACTCAATGGTTCCATTAGTTGCATGTTCTCTTATGAAATGATATCTGATGTCAATGTGCTTTGTTCTAGAATGATTGACAGGATTGGCAACTATAGAGATTGCACTTGTGTTGTCACACATGATTGGAATTCTTTCCAACACAAGTCCATAATCTCTAAGTTGATTTCTAATCCAAAGCACTTGAGCACAGCAACTTCCAGCAGCTATGTATTCAGCCTCAGCTGTAGAAGTTGACACAGATTGTTGCTTCTTGCTATACCAAGAAACTAACCTTTGTCCAAGAAACTGGCAGCTTCCTGAGGTGCTTTTCCTATCCACTCTGCATCCAGCATAATCAGCATCAGAGTAGCCAACCAGATTGAACCCTGTGTCCTTAGGGTACCATAATCCCAAGTTAGGAGTGCCCTTCAGATATCTAAAGATCCTTTTTATTGCAATCAAATGTGATTCCTTTGGATTTGATTGAAACCTTGCACACAAGCATGTAGCAAACATGATGTCTGGCCTACTTGCAGTGAGGTAGAGTAGAGAACCAACCATGCCTCTGTAGACTGAGATATCTACTCTCTTGCCTTTAGCATCTTCATCCAATTTAGTGGCAGTGGCCATGGGTGTCTTGGCAGGTGAACAATCTTCCAAGTCAAACTTCTTCAATAAATCCTTGATGTACTTGGTTTGACTGATAAAGATACCATCCTTCCTTTGACTGACTTGCAACCCTAGAAAGAATGTCAACTCTCCCATCATACTCATCTCATATCTGCTCTGCATGAGTTTAGAGAATTTCTCACACAGTTTCTCATTTGTAGAACCAAAAATGATATCATCCACATAGATTTGAACTAGGATCATATCATCACCATGCTTCTTGTAAAACAGTGTCTTGTCCAATGTGCCTCGAGTGAATTGATTTTCAAGAAGAAATTGTGATAGAGTATCATACCATGCTCTTGGAGCATGCTTAAGTCCATACAGTGCCTTAAGCAATCTGTAGACAAATTCTGGGAAATGTGGATCCTCAAAGCCAGGTGGTTGTTGCACATAAACCTCTTCTTCCAACTCTCCATTTAGAAATGCACTCTTGACATCCATTTGATAAACTTTAAAGTTTGAATGAGCAGCAAATGCCAAGAATATTCTAATGGCTTCCAATCTAGCAACAGGGGCAAATGTCTCATCATAATCAATGCCTTCCTGTTGAGAGTATCCTTTTGCAACCAGCCTTGCTTTGTTTCTTATTATTACACCATCTTCATCCATCTTATTCTTCAGAACCCATTTTGTTCCAACAATGGTTCTATTCTTTGGTGCAGGCACAAGTTCCCATACTTTGTTCCTTTCAAATTGATTCAGCTCCTCTTGCATGGCAATAATCCAATCTGGATCCAACAATGCATCATCAAGTTTCTTAGGCTCAACTTGTGATAGAAAACATCCATAGAGGCACTCATTTTGAGTTGCTCTCCTAGTCCTTACTCCTGCATTAGGATCTCCAATGATTTGCTCTGCAGTGTGTGATCTATCCCATTTCCTTGAGTGTTCAGCCTGATTTCTCATCCTTGATGTTGCTTCATCATCCTCATCATGATCATCCTCATTTCCTCCCCCTGTGAAGTTGCCATTACTCACAGGTGTGTCTTGGATGCTTGTTTCTTCACTATTGATTGGCACAAATTCTTCTCTTGTATCATTATTCACTTGAGTTTGTTGAACTTGAGTTTCAACTCCAGTTTCAGTCTCTTCATCAGAATCATCTAGATTATCAAACTTCAATGGATCTTTGTCTTCATCATTGGCTTCTTCTAGTCCAGGTAGTTTGCTGTCATCAAATGTTACATCTGTGCTTTCCATAACTTTCTTTTGACTGATGACATAAACCTTGTATGCAATTCTTTCCATAGAATAGCCAAGAAAAATTCCTTCAAATGCTTTTGCATCAAACTTTCCAACATATTCAGAATTGTCCTTAAGTACAAAGCATTTGCTTCCAAAAGTATGAATATACTTCAGTGTAGGCTTCTTTCCAGTCATCAAGTTGTAAGGAGTCTTTCCAGTGTTTTTGTTGATGAGGGTTCTGTTCTGAATATAGCATGCAGTGCTCACAGCCTCAGCCCAAAAACATGTGGGCATTTTTGCATCAAGTAACATTGTTCTAGCAGCCTCAATTAGAGTTCTATTCTTTCTCTCAACAACTCCATTTTGTTGTGGAGTCCTTGGAGCTGAGAATTGCTGAGAAATGCCATTCTCTTTGCAGAATGCTTCAAGTGTGGCATTTCTGAACTCTGTTCCATTATCACTCCTCAATGCAATCACACTTGCATCGTTTGCCTTTGCTTCCTTGTCAACTTTCTTTATATGCTCAATGATTACTTGTGGAGCCTCATCTTTTGATGCCAGAAATTCTACCCATGTATACCTTGAAAAATCATCAACCATTACCAGGGCATACTTCTTTCTTCCAAGTGACATTATGTTAACAGGCCCAAACAAATCCATATGGATAAGTTGTAGTGGCTTGGTTACAGATGTCACTGTCTTTGGCTTGTGGCTTGATCTCTTCATTTTTCCTTTCTGACAAGCCTCACACACTCCTTCTTGGCAGAATTCAAGTGTGGGCATGCCTCTCACTAACTCTCTTTTGACTAGAGAATTAATGGCCTTAAAGTTCAGGTGTGATAGTTTCTTGTGCCACAGCCAACAATCTTCATTTGATGCTTTTGAGTAAAAGCAACAAATTTTGTCCTTGTTTGCAGAGTCCATATTGGCTACAAACAGGCTTCCCTTCCTTACTCCAGATAGAGCAAAATCACCAGTCTTCTTGTGGGTGATCAAACATTCATCTTTGTCAAAATTCACTTTGAATCCTCTATCAGTAAACTGACCAACACTTAACAGATTATGCTTGAGCCCCTTGACTAGTGCTACATCTTCAATGATGACATTTCCAACTTTCAGCTTGCCATATCCCAATGTGTTACCCATGCTGTCATCTCCAAAAGCAACCATTGGGCCAGCCTTTTCCTCATACTGTGATAGCAGGGCCATATCACCAGTCATATGATTTGAACATCCACTGTCCAAAATCCACATGACCTTCTTCTCACTTTCTTTGCCCTGCAAACACAAAGGTATTACTTTTCCTTTGGTACCCAAACAAGTTTGGGTCCATGTGACTTAGAGACAGTTTTATCATAAACAACATGCTTGTTAACTTTCTTAGTGTCAGTCTTCTTGTCACTGTTGGAAGTCTTAGAACCTGAGGTTTCAGACTTAGGTGACAAAGGTACCTTCCTAGCTTTAGGAGGACTTGAAGACTTTGACCTTGTGTAGTGTGTGTGAGAATTGTGACTGATACAACCATCAATGAACTGTCTTCTTAAATTAAAACAACTAGTCATAACATTCATATTGCATGGCATACAGTCAAATTTATCACAGAAGGGTGCATCTCTATGTCTTAGAGGCACAGAACAATCATAGAAAGGTTTAGACACACTACCAACAGGTTTCTTGCATGCATGAGTTAGATGGTTGGTACTGAAACAGTTCTGACAAGTTTTCCTAGGGGCATTAGGCATATAAGCATAGTTGTTATCCTTGTTAATCCCTAACTTGCCATTTCTGTTCTGTTTCTTTTTAGTCACTTCCTTTTCTGATTCACTCTTCCCAGCTGATACAAACTTAACAAACTTCTTAGGTCTTGGCCTATCAACTACTAGCTTCTTGGTCTTTGACTTGGCACTCTCACCCTTAGAGGATGCTTGCTGTTCACTAGATTGTGCCTCATCCTCATCATTCAACATTTGCTTGATGAGTAAGGCATCCTCATCAATTTCAAATGTTGATTCCTTAAAAATTGGATTTTCAGTTTTTCTCAAAATGTGAGGCACTTTCTCATGAACAGCTGTGTCCTCTTCGATGACAGCATAGCCTTTCCTTTGTTTGAGAGAGTCATAGTCAAGTCCAATAGCTGCTTTAGGTTTAGCTTCAATTTTCTCACAGTAGGATTGCACTAAACCAGATGATTTCTTGAAAGTTTTAAGTTTGAATTCATTCTCAGCTAATTCATCCCTAAGAGCCTTCTCTACTTGACTAGCACATAGAACCTTGTTCTCCAAATATTCAACTTCTTTCTTAAGGTTTTCTACTTGCATAGCAGTTAGCTCAAGTTCCTCATTCTTTTTGGTTAATACTTCATTTCTAGTAGACAGTTTAGCAATCTCCTCATTAGCAGCAGTCATACTAGTATGAATATTAAACATTTCAACAGATAATTGTTCAATCATGGATTTGTATTCAGAAACAGACATGTCTATAGTAGTGAGAGATGGTACCTGAGAATCAGATGAAGATGAGTCATCCTTGGAGTTGGCCATCAAGGCATAATTGCAGAATTCTTGTTCCTCTTCATCACTCTCAGAATCATCCCAACACTTCCCTTCAGCTATGTAGGCCTTACCATGTGTCTGCTTTTTCAGAAGGGCCTCATACTTAGCTTCTAGCTCAAGATAATCTCTATCCTTCTTTTTAGGCTTCTTGCATTCACTGGCAAAATGCCCTAGGTCATTGCATCTATAACACCTTACAGATGACCTATCCACATAACCGGTTTTGAACTTATTTCTGTTTGGTTTCACAGGTGCCTTGTTCTTGTTGGCTGAATGGTTTTGAGTTTTGGGTTTGAAGGGTTGATTTCTTTTAAATCTGATGTTTGGAAATTTTCTGGCCATGAAAGCATATGAAGTATTTTCCATCCCATCAAGTTCTTCCAGAGTGTAAAACTCCTCTTCTTCTTCCTCCTTTTCCTCAACAGGTTCACTCACCCCAGCTTCAGTTTCTTCATCATCTGCCACCTCCTCTATCCTTAGTTGGCTTGTAGATGCTTCTAGGTCCAGTATGGATTTGTTGACAATCAAGGCACATGATGTGTTTATCATCCTACCTTGGTTTGCTTGGATAGCCCTCTTCTGAAGCAACTCAAGTTCATGAGTCTTTAGGACTCCATAGAGTACATCATAGGTGACTTTGTTCAAATCTCTCTCTCTTAGGGAAATGACTCTTTGCTCCAGATGATTTGGTGAAGACAACAGAAATTTCATATTTAACTCCTTGGTGCTGTAAACCTTTCCATTCATCTGCAACTCAGTAACTAGCTTGTGAAACCTTTCAAACATCTCAGTGATGCTTTCCTTGGGCTGTGCCATGAAAGCTTCATACTGTGTGACCAGTATCTGTTTCCTGTTTTCTTTAACCTCATCAGTCCCTTCACACAACACCTCAATGTGATCCCACATCTCTTTAGCAGATGTGCATGATGCAATGTTTGCAAACATTGACATATCCATGGAATCAATGATGAGCAACATGAGGTGGCTGTCAAGAGCAACCTTCTCCCTTTCTGACTCTGTCCACTTTGATGGATCCTTGGCCTCATAAGCTCTAGGGATTGTTATGGTTCCAACAGTCTTCTCTGGTATCTCTTGTTGTGGAACAAAAGGACCATTCTTGAGAATCTCAGGATACAAGGGATGAGAGGCTTTGATGAACAACATCATCTTTATCTTCCAGAGGTTGAAGTTTTCTTTATCAAACTTAGGGACCTTCACCATTCCTGTAGTCTTTGGTATATTCGAACTCATGATCGTTTCTCTGTTTTTGAATAAACAGCCCGCTCTGATACCACTTGTTGAGTATTGAACACGGTAAAAGAATACAGAGGGGGGGTGAATGGATTCTTGAACTTTTCTTGGATTGAGTCTGTGTAGCAGATAAGTGCCTGTGTGTGCAGAAATTAAGGTGCGGATAAATAAACAACACAAGACACAATATCACTTTAATCTAATGTATATTAGATAAAGGTTGCTACAATCTGTGAATACAAATGGTAGTATTCTCAGCTTCGTTTTTCTCAGAGAGATATAGCTTACAGTGTATGAAAAACTTGACTCACAAAGTTACTAAGTTATGAAGTGAGGCTGTGTCCTTATAGAACATGGATACAGCCTGCTTACTACAAATAAGGTAGCTAAAACACATTACTTTCTAGTCTGTCTATCCTTTTTGAGTAAGTGTCCAAACGGTTACAGATTTGACTTTGCAAAGCCTGTTTGGATCCACTTCTTTAGCTCCTTGTCTCTTCTATATCTCTCCAAGCTTCCTTGTAGGCTTTCCAGAGCACGTTACAGGTTGTGGTCCATAAAGTGCATTGGCTTGTTGCAGGTTTCTGACTTGTACAATTTCTTCAGTATTTTGTCTCCAAGAATGTATTCGAGAAGTGACTAAGTAAGTGATTCGAGAACTAGAATTGACTTGATCGATAACTCTGAGTTCTCGAATACTGTTATAGTGACATATCGAACCACTTCTCGAATAGCTCTTTTCCATCAGGATTCCTTGAGTTGTCGAATAGAGCATTTGACTTATCGAATCCTCGAGTTGTCGAATAGCTTTCTGAGTCTTTGAGATATCGAATGGAACTTTGACTTGTTGACTCTTTGAGAACTCGAATACCATCTTGACTTGTTGACTTCTTGAGTTCTCGAATAGAGTAGTAGACATATCGAATCCCTGAGATATCGAATGAGATATCGAACAGTGTATTCAGAGATATCGAATAGTGTCTTGAGATATCGAATCTCTGACTTCTCGAATGCTGGACTTCTCGAATAGACAAATATACTTCTCGAATTGGTACTTAGGCAAATTCTTCATTTCTTCAAATCCCAACTGTGATTATTTGGCAGTCTTTAACTCCTTGCTTGAGGCATGAACCATGGAACTTCTTTCAAGCATTATTCTAGACTCTATTTGTACAGTTACACAACTAGGATTTGATGCCTATTACAAGTACAATACAAACAGAAACTCTACAACTAAAGGTTCCCTCAGTTAAGAGGTCATGTAAGTAATGCAAAGCATTACAAACAATTAGGCTTGTTATTAGATGTATACAGGCATGCCTCTGTAACTAACATGGAGTACATCTGAGATTGTTATGGACCGTTATAACCACAACTCTGATACCACTTGTTGGGCTTGCTAAGCAGGCCTTAACTCCACATTAGTATGATATTGTCCGCTTTGGGTTGGATCAGGCCCGCACGGATTTGTTTTTGGGTCACTCCCATAAGGCCTCATACTAATAGAGTTAATCTGACTGCTTATTAACTAACAATCTGACCCTCCCACAAACGATGTGGGACAACTCCTAACATAATTTGATAATACAATGACCAAAATTATGGATAAGATCTTGTTATGCATATTATATAGAGATAATGACCAAAATACCTCAAAATGAGGTACTCATGGCCCAAAATGCCTGTTTTCAAAAGTTTGGCCAGCACTACCCACGGGATACGCCTTTACAACTCGCGTATCCTATATCACTGTAGCAGCTCCATCGCCGGCGATGGGAGAAATTTAGGGATTTCAATTCCGGTACATAAAATGGTATTAAACTAGTATAGACGTGTAGAGAATGAAGAGTCGATTCCAATGGTATGTAGAATGTGTGGTAGGGTAGGGAGGTGAACGGATAGATAGAAAAACGATGACCAGAATCGCGATTTTGAATAGAAATCATGAGATCTCGATTTTCGGCATTACAGATAAAATAAAATTGATATAAGATTGTAGAGGAGAGAGGAAGACGATTTGATTGATGTGTAGAATGTCACTGGAAAACGATTGAAAGGGATGAACGACGAAAAAGAGAGAAGTTGTCGGCATGAGCTGTGTCTCGTTTCTCTGCAAATGAAGAGGACAGAGGATACGTTACTTGCAAATGCGTATCAAAAGATGCGCATTTCCAAGTAGCGTATCTCATGTTACAGTAAACGCCTGGCAATGGCGTGTCTCTATGTAGCTCCGTTACCATTAGCTTGTCTCCATGACACTCCTTTGCTAGTAGCGTGTTTCCATGACATTCCAGCACGAGTAACGTGTCCCGTGGATATTTAGGGCCGCGCTGACTGGCAATAGGTATTTTGGTTATGTGTAATTAATTTGTGGGTATTTTGGACCATCTCCCTATTATATATAATGATTTAATTTTAGTGGTTGATGTCAAATTGATCGTTTTTTATATTAAGTCAAATAGTCAAAAAGTTAAATAATCAATTTTTTTTATCCAAAAATTCAATTTAAAAAGACGTTTCCTAGGAAGAAAAAATTTTGAGGTGAGATTATACTCATTAGTTTTCTAAACACAAATCACTACTTTTTCACAAAAATAAAAAATGCATGTTTATTAACATCTCGCGGAGCATGAACTTGAAGTCCGTTGTGCTTCAAATATTGTTAAAGTTGAAATATAAAATAATATTTTTTAATTTTAATTTGAAGGGTTGCAAACTTGCAATAGTTAATGAAATCAAATTTAATTGACCAGATAAAAATAAAATTGCACAATTTTTTTTTGATAGTACTTATTTATGATTAAGTGTAATTTCCGTATCAACTTTATAATATCAATATTAAAATTTAGCATCATAAACTAATTTGCACTAAAAAGTAAAAAATGAAAATAATCATGCTCATAAGAAACCGTTTTACTAGGGCATCATTTGATAACATCTTAACGGTCTTAACTGAACTGAATGCAACCTGCTCAATTGTTAAGATCGTTTGATTAGTGCGTTCATCTTCTGAATGGGAGGAGAAGTCTCTGACTGATTAAGATTTGAAATTCTAGCTCAATGATTAAGAAACCAGTCACTGTGTGTATATGGTACGTTTTGTTGTTCATTAATTTTACAAATCTATTTTTATTATAATCAATTTATCAATATGAATTATGTAAATTATGTAACACATCAAATTATGTATTATATTTTAATTCAATAATATATTAATGTTTCATTGTCAGATATTTTTTGATTTTATACTAATGATTACCAATTTGGTATATTCAAGTGATAACATTTTTCGTCCACTATATAAATATAATTATATTATAAAGTAAAAAAGTTTATTATAGATATAATAACTATTTATTTATGTTGATTTTAAATATTGAATATTTAATTAATTAAGTTTTTCTCTTTTTCCCAAAAAGAAAAAAAAGAGTTTTAATACATCATTGAGATAATACAATTCAGATTTGTCAAATAGTTCACTTATAATTTATCTTAATACTTCATAAATTTGATTGATTCAGAAATTTTAATGATTTAGAAAAATTAATTCAGATTTGCCAAATGACCCCTAAGATCTTATATTATATTTTAACATTTCTTATCATTCAAAAGTTTATTTATGGATAAAAAAATCGATCACGAACATCTATTCTTACCATGATCCAGTGTTGCAGATTTCGGAAATCGGAACTATTCGGTTGAGGTACCGATTTACGATTTATCGGGTGATTTGGTTGAAAAATCGGTGATTTATCGACGATTTTTGCAAAATCGGTTCCAAAATTTTGACTAATTTTTGGCCAATTTATTGGCGATTTTTCAGAAATCGGCAGATTTTTATAACTGAACCATGATCTTATATTATATATATTTTTTAATTATTTAGTGACAATATTTTTATAAAAATATCCAACCCTAGATTACCTCACGTGCATGTTACATGACTAACAAAACCACAACGCCAAACCAACACCGAGCTAGAACCAATCCTAGTACAAGTTCTCCAATATTAGCCGTTAGATTTTTATCCACGTCACCGATCCGCATCATCAACGGCTGAGATTAAATTCATCGAAAAACCTTCTCTCTCTCTCCAATGGCAATATAATTTCCCCTTTCTCTTCAGTATTAACCGTTAGATTATAGTACATGTCATCGATCCGCATAACCAACGGCTGAGATTAAACTCCAACGGAACTATTCTCTCTCTCTCTCTCTCGCTCATCAGCCGCAAAATAAAAATCGATTTTTCTTGTAGTTTGATTCAAAACTTTCAATCAAATTCGTGAATTATAATGGCTCTAAGTGACAACGAGAAGGAGGTTCTAGAACAACAAAACGAAGTTGAAGAATTGGACGGCCAGGATGATGTTGAAGTTGAAGAATTGGACGGTCAGGATGATGTTGAAGTCGAAGAAGATGTAGATGACGACGACGACGACGATGACGAAAGCGACGACGACGACGACGACGACGACGACGACGACGAGGAGGATGTTGATGAAGATGACGATAGCGAAGAGGTGATTTAATTTTCGTTTTATGTTTAATTATATGTTTGTATGCATTTTTGTTGCTTTAATTTGCTTAGATGTGTGTTTCATTTTGAAATAATTTAGTTTTTTCACTTGTTTAATGTGTTGTGTTGTGTGTGTGTGTGTGTTCTAATTGCTTTGATTGTTTATTTGTGTTTTGTTTTGAAAATTTTGAGATTTATAATATTTGCGGTTGCTTTTGTGTTATCAATTTGCAGATCTGGTTGAATAAATCGTGTTTGTGTTCGTAACTGAAAATACTGGTTTTGTGTATGTTGAAATCTGAAGGTGTTGGTAAATTATATGACCTGTTTAGTTTTTTCACAATTTTTGTTGTGTTTTGCGGATTTAAATCGGATATTTATTTCGAAGTCTCTGCTAGTAGCTTCTGGTTACTAATTTATGTTGCGTAGATGTCTTTTATGTTGTGTTTTAGATATTAATTTTTCGCCAATGATACTTTTGTATTGTTTACTTTGAATTGAGTTTTTTTTCGTTCGATTGTTAAGTAAATATGGCTTTAGCTTATGGTTTGAGCTACATCGAGATTTGATGTCTGACTTGCTTCTTTACTTAATTATCTATTTTAATTCTTTACAGATATTCATTAGATATTGATGTGATTGATTGTGTTACTTATTTGTAGTGCTCTCCTTTGTTTGAGCAGATCTACTTAGGTGTTTATCTTGATGTTACTGTGAAAGTCATTCAGACTGTTCCTCTGCAATCATTTCGAATATTTACTAAATTGTTGTTGGAACTTCGAAAGTTTGAACTTAACAGACACTTGAATGTAGGACTTGCATCATCACCTACTTCTTTCGTGTATGCTATTCTTTAGATATGATTGTGATTAAGTAAGCAAGGTATCCAAAGCACTTGACACTTGTCTTATATTAGCTGCTCTGGTTTTGTGTTTTCTTAGTATTTCGCTATCAATTGTTTTATGGTTATCTTTATACCATCGTCCACTTGCCTATGAAACACAATTTTGACACGCTTATCATTTTTTGTACACACGAAGACTATTTCTATTGTATTATTATCTAAAGCCAAGTAATCGTTGTAGTAACTACATACAATTTGCTACTCCCTCTGTCCCCCTTGGTTCTTTACCTTGGGGGACGTAATTCTGGCACGGATTTTAAGGTGCAATTTGCGGATAGTTTCATAACTTATTTTTTAAATTTTTTTTTTTTGTATAAAAATAGAATTGTTCTATTTTTATACAAAAAAAGAAAATTTAAAAAATAAGTTATGGAACTATACTTTTTAGGAGCCTTGAAATGCGTGTCGAGTAGTGAAAAAGAAATGTAAAGAAATGAGAGGGACAGAGGGAGTATAAGTTAGTTAGTTTACTGGCAAAGGCATTTCCACAATTGCTTGTCTGCTCCACACAATTGTGCTAGGTTCAAGCATATCTATACAATCGTACTCAACCATATCTCTACTGTTATTTGTTGTGCATATCAGTTGAGCATACTTTCAAAAACTTTTATGTCACAGATTATATTACTTTGTTTTTTAAATTAAGTTTGTAACAATTGTTCCGGGGAATATATTACTTGTATATACTTGAAATGTTTTCTGACATCTTCCTATAGGAGGATATGGGGACTGAGTACCTTGTTCGGCCTGTGGCTCATGCTGAAGATGAAGAAGAGGCTAGCGACTTTGAACCAGATGAGAATGTAGAGGAAGACGATTTTGAAGACGATGAGGACGAGGATGAAGAAGAGGATGTTGATGAGGCTGGAAAGGTTGAGTCTCCAACAAAGAGGAAGAGATCAGAGAAGGAAGATTCTGATGATGGTGGAAAGGATGATGCGAGACCATCCAAAAGATAGAGATGGTGTCTTTAATCAAACAATGGCCACCACACATAGGTCGATTTCCTATACCAGCCCCTTTTTAGAATGTTATGATGCTGTTTACAATTCTATGGTAACTGTAGTTTGAGAGTAGTTTTATTTCAGATATGCGTAGTCATATGGTTTCACAAAACAGTTGGAAACTAGATTTAGGTGTAAGCTATCAGCTATGAAACTAATTACATGTTTTAAGTTTCTCCAATCTTTAGATGTTGTTTTTCAGTTTTGATATGAAGTTATACTTTCCATATCTGCTTTTGACATGACTATGACACATTCGTTGAGAGTTCTGATTAACGCGAGCAGAAATGTTTTTGCAACCAGCTCAACAATTCTCAACAGAAACACCCAGCAAAGACTAACATTTATAGAATTATAGTACGTTATTATTATTATTATATCAATTTACTATACGAATTAAATCTTTTTTATACAAATAGGTTATAACTTATAATAGTGATGCACAGGTGGTTACTAGTATTACGTACGTACACCAATGCAGAGTAATTAGTGCGTGAAGGTGTCACTATATATGCAGCGTACATGTGTAAAAACATGCATAATTGAGTATTACTACTAATTATTCTTGATCAGTACATATACAAAATATGCTTAGTTGCTTACAGCACGAACTAAACCATCACCCAAACTTGAAATAACATTGCCTGTTATAATACAAGAACAATGCCTGGCACAGAGTATTCAGAGTGACTGCTCTTCCAAAGCAAAGCGCAATGAAGCTTAGTAATGTCAGATGAGAGATTATTAGTTCCATCACCAAGTTGTGTAACGATAACTGAAGTATTGATATATTCTCGAACATGAGTAATAACACCAGTAGCATTAAAAGCCCAGGCATGAACCCAAGAGATTGAACGCTCCTGGTTCGAACCCTCGACAAGGACTGTTGAGCCAATTACAACTACAGTCTGTGGGATGAACTCGAAAAAGTCGTGTGAGGTGTTTCCAGTGAGGAGGCTCATCATAAATTGATGAGAAGGTGGACCATGGAACCACCAGTCGAGGTTGGAGGCGAGGAGGCTGTGCACAGTGTTGGCATCTCGGTTTCTCAAGGCCTCATAGAGGATCGTTACTACCCTCTGGTTTCGTGTTTCGTCCATCTTGAACGAACTTGGTTTTATTGTTCTCTATGCGAATTTTTGAAGAGAAAAATGTGAATATGGAGAAGGAATGAAGAGGGAGCAGTTTATATAGTCGACGGGAAGTTTAAGATTGTGTGGAAATCTGGCTATGTCTGCATGCATGGTGACTAGATTTGCAGAAATTTAAGTGGCAAATGTTAAAAAACATCAATAATTACCACAACAAAATATTCTTAATTGCTAGTTCCGTTCCGTCCAGTCCAATTTTTTAACAACAATCATTTGCTACTTTGTTGGCTATTAACAATATTTTCGTCATTTCAATTATATATGACATGATCACAAACACATTTTTTTTTACAAATTCGGGATCAGCTTTGTTGGCTATTAACAATCACATTTTTATCACAAATTAGTCCGTTAACAATACAAACGTGCCCCGGATTCTTTTAACATATCAGGAGATATAACTGTTAAATTGGCGTAATTTGGTGGTATATTATGATGTATAAAGTTGATGCTCTTACCATGTGATGAAAGTAGAATGCTTTATTATCTTAAGTAGGCCCGGCAATCTGACACGTGAACACGATACGAAACGACACGAAAATTACGGGTTTGGGTTTTGATTTTTAGTACACGAAACAAGAAAGTACACGAACACGAAAACACGAAATGATTTAGTGTCGGTTTTGGATTTTCATTTTGGGTACACGAAAGTACACGAAATATTATATATGTAATTTTTTATTATATATATATAGGGTTGGACTCCATAAAGAACATTTTAAATAAAGAACAACAAAGAACACCTCATATCTAATAGATTCATTGCCCCTGGCGGGGCCACCCAATACAAAAAGTTCTTATTTTTTTAGGCTCTATCCATCCAGAAAAAAAAATTGAAAATTGAACAGTAAAATTTTCAATTTTTTTTTTTTGCTGGATGGATAGAGCCTAAAAAAATAAGAACTTTTTGTATTGGGTGCCCCTGGCGGGGCCAATGGATCTATTGGAATAAATGATTTTATAGTGTTCTTTATTGTTCTTTATATAAGAGTGTTCTTTATGGAGCAAAGGCCTATATATATATATATATATAACATATATATTTTTTAAACAAATATTTTAACAATTTTAAGAAGTGGGCTCACTATGCAAGCGGCCCAAGTGGGAAGTCAGTACCTGGCTATGTAACATATATTTGTTGAAATGATTATTTTCTTGATTATCAAAGAAATGATTTTTTTTCCTTTCAAAAAAAAAAAAAGAAATGATTTTTTTTTCTTGTATGTATCTTATCAAGTAGGCCTGGCAATCTGACACGTGAACACGACACGAAATGACATGAAACACGAAAGTACACGAACACGAAAATACGAAATGATTTAGTGTCGGTTTCGGTTTTAGTTTTGAGTACACGAAAATACACGACACGAAAGTACACGACACGACACGATTGCCAGGCCTAATCTTAAGTATCCTAAATGGTATTTCAAATTTAAGTAGCTTTTAATCGCGTCCCAACATAGGGGTTGTTTGTTTCCACTTATCGTGGTCAACTTATGGCTTATAAGGCCATAAGCACTTATGAGGGATGTTTGCCAAAATAAGTTTTAGCTCAACTTATAACTTATAAGGTCATAAGTTGAATGTTAGGAAATCCTAACATTCAACTTATGCTTATAACTTATTTCTCGATATACGCAATATATAATATTCTTCGAATCTTCAAAGTCATATATATCTCGATCCATTCATTAGAAAATTGATATGTATATATCAAATTTCTCTATTCATCGAGATCTATCCATTGATATCCATTGTTATATATAAAAAACAAATATTTTGAAAATTATTAAAAAAAGTTAACTTATAAGTTCTGATTTACCCAAACAGTCTAGTGATTATAAGTTCTGATTTACCAAACACTCTACTGACTTATAATCTCTGCTCCACTTATCACTTATATGACATAAGTGCTTATAAGTCATAAGTTACTTATTTTAAGATACCCCAAACACCCACATACTAACAAAGAGCCAATTCATTCATTAGTGGTCGGAGTTATGTGTCTGCATTCTGCAACTTTATTTGCTAGTCTCAGCTTGAGGTGTTAAACTTTTGGACCGTTATTTTATTTGAGAAATGCTAGAGTTTTCAAAAAATTTCTAATTTTTTTTTAAAATGTTGAGTTTTTGAATATTATTGATTATTTTTTCATAAATGAGATGAACCCCTCATACATACATATGAATTACACAAATAAAATCACACGTGTTATTCGAAAACATTTGTGGGAACCATTTTCATAGCGATACTCTATTTGGTGTGTTTGGACATTGCACCTATTATCTTTGATGTCAAAAGTTATTATATTGTAAATACAAAATTGATTAAGAAAATATTACAACATTTTAAACTCCTATCACTTTATCCAGGGTGAAGTAACTCAAGTAACGCTCTCTAACTACTCTCTGCGAGTTTGATAATTAAAATGGTTATTTTTTTAATTTTTTCTTTGGGTGAAGGTCAATTTTAACCTTTTTTTTAAATAAAAAATACAAAAATAATCATTTTCAAAATTTTAACCAATTTTAATTCATCGGATACCCAATTATCAGTGGAATATCCACTTTTATATAAGATATCCAATTGTCAATGGAGTATGGAATACCCATTTGTCGGTGGAGTATCCTTATCCGGTATTTGGGATATCCAATTACCAGTAGAGTATCTTATACAAATTGGGATACCCAATTGTCAGTGGAGTATCCAAAATGCTAAAATTGACTACTTTTTTCAGAATGGTTATTTTTGTTATTTTTATCAAAAAAATGGTTATTTTTGTAATTTTTTCTTTTAAGAGCATTTGATGTATTGGATTACAATTTGATTGAAATAAAATATACTTATGTTAGTTTTACGATTTTTCTTTGAACAATGTAGTGTTTGTAATTGTTAAAGTATAGGGAGAAGAGAGAAAAGTAGATCTTTATTATAATGAAAACTTGTTCTTAGTTATAATAGAAGAGGGGCTTATATAGCCAACATCCAACAATAATAAATAAAATTATCCTAACAAGAAAATTAACATAATAATAGAACTATCTAATAATATGCTAATATTATATATGTTAACATCCCTCCTCAAACTCACGATGGAGAATCGGGAGTTTGCCAACAAGAAACGGAACGACGTATCCAAACGAATCCAAAGCTGCTAACTCCAAAATCAAGAGCTTCCAAACACATCCAAAAAATAAGATCACGAACCCAAACAAGCCAAACACTTCCAAACGAATCCAAAATTACACCCGCAAAACAAGAGAGAAAAGGAATAGAAGCATCCATGTCATCCAAACAGCAATCCAAGTGTATCAAAATCAAAACTAAAGTTAACAGAAAATCCAAGTAGCAAGAGAAGAAGAACCATTCATGTCAGCCAATAACGAACTGTAACAATTTCAAAATTCAAACAAATCTGCAACCAATGAACAAGAAAGAAAAATCCAAACAAACCGTAACCATCAAAAGTAATACCAACACCAATACCGAAATCAAAACTGAATCCAAATCCACAAACTGTATCCAATTCCAAATCGAACCCAATAACCAATCCAAAACTAATCTAAAACAAGAATGGAATCCAAATCTAACCAACAAACTTTATCCAATCTAACCAACAAAGTGTATTCAAATCTAATATCAAACCAAAACCAAAACCGAATCCAAATTATAATCGAAAAAACCAATGTATAATCCTAAACTAGTAGAGAGAGAAAAAAAAATCAAGAGTTAGGCGAGGAATAAAAAAAAAATTACGAGACTTTGTAGGTATGAGAAGATTTTGCGAGACTTCGTGGGTGTGAGAAGATTTTGTTAGAAAATGTGGATTTTTAGACCCACATTGTCGAGTCATTTTGAGCTCCGATTTGAGTGTGCCTTGTGTGCGTGTTTGCAACAAGTGGTGCTTGGAGAGTGTTCTCCTCCGCGAGGGCTTTCCAACGCATATTTAAACATTCAAAACGACTAAGGGATGGATGAGTTATGATTACTCAAAGTTGGTCCCTTAAGAGTGGAAATTTTGTTGTAGAACTTGAAGTCCCACATTGATAAAGAAAAGGGGTGTCTTTTGCTTTATATAGTATAACACAAGTGGAGTGTTCACTTGTGTTGGTTGAGTGTTGCTCCATCTCCTACGTGCGCGCAGGGGGGGTGCAAATCATGGGATTTCGAGGGAAAATTCGTGGCTTCGCAAGCCTTCGGGCTTTCCGCGTGTGCGACCTGCGGACACGAATGCAGCAGAAAATTGGGCCGAATAAACCCGGACTAGTTTTGCTAGTTATTATTTCCGCTGGGCTTGAGCTTAAAAATTTGACTTAATTAATTCGAATTTGGAATTAATTGTGGTAAAAACAATTCCGTTTTATAACGAATTTTTTGTCACCGCCTTACCTTAATTAATTAACGCTGTTAATTAATAAAGGAAAATTACCACCGACTGTTTAATTGGGGTAATTGAGTAGCGCACAAGTTTTATCATTATCTTTTCATTACAGTCTTATCTTAATTAACGCGTATAATTAAGTTAGGCAGTTGTGTAGCGAACAAGTCTTGTCTATCCTATAAATACCCCCTTAGGGTCTAGGATTATTCATTCGAAATCACATCCTCTTCTCAAACTGTCTCTTCTTCCCTTCGGTGATATTCTTGCTCGGTTTCAACGCTGAGAGTGACGCTGTTTAGCTTCGCTGCAATCCGTTTTATCCTGGGAGGTGTTTTGCTTACACATACGGTGAGGGCAAATACGCTTTAAGGAGACAGTCACGCACTGGACTCGGGTTTTTACGTTCTTGTCTCCTCTTTCATTCTGTTTATTATTCTGTTATTCAAACACACGTTTGCTATTGTTTGTACTATTTTCACAGATTGTCCAACAATCTTAAAGCGTATTTTATTTACATCTGTGATCTGTACTTACGAATTTACTTGTTTGTTTGAGTGACATAATCAATGGAGAACCAAAACATGAACAACACAAATATGATGGTTGATCCCAACGCACAGATTGTAACATCTGATGGGGATCACCAGCCTCCGTTAAACCCTATCGCACAGATTGTAACATCTGATGTGGGTGCAATGCCGGTTGGACATGTGCCTCTGGGACATGTGCCTGTGGGATAGATTAATGTTCCGATTGGATCGACTCCGTCAGGTTTCGTTCCTACGAACGAACACGCGGTGCCTATTGGTGTGCAAACATCGGTAGTACAGACGCCTGTCATACCTATCGTGCCTAGCACACATATTGTAACATCTGATGGGGATCACCAGCCTCCGTTAAACCCTATCGCACAGATTGTAACATCTGATGTGGGTGCAACGCCGGTTGGACATGTGCCTGTGGGACAGATTAATGTTCCGATTGGATCGACTCCGTCAGGTTTCGTTCCTACGAACGGACACGCGGTGCCTATTGGTGTGCAAACATCGGTAGTACAGACGCCTGTCATACCTACCATGCCTAGCACACATATTGCACCTGTTGTGCCTACGGTTCCTACAGTGCCTGCTGCACATGCTGAGAAGTTCAATGGTACGAACTTCAAACGCTGGCAGCAAAAGATGCTGTTTTATCTGACCACGTTGAATATGGATCGCTACCTCAGGGAGGATCCACCGTTGCTCACTGCTGAGAGTAACACGCAAGCTGTTTATGTTGTTGATGCTTGGAAGCACGCCGATTATATCTATCGGAATTACATGCTGAATGGTTTGGCTGACTCGTTATATAGCGTGTACAGTACAAAGCCAACATCTAAGGTCTTATGGGAGTCACTTGACCATAAGTACAAAACCGAGGATGCTGGGGCTAAGAAGTGGATTGTTGGCCGCTTTCTTGATTATAAGATGGCGGATTCTAAGACTGTGGTCAGTCAGGTGCAAGAACTACAAGTGATCATCCATGATATTCATGCTGAAGGGATGATCATAAGTGAGTCTTTCCAAGTTGCTGTTGTGATTGAGAAGCTACCACCTGGATGGAAAGATTTCAAGAACTACCTTAAGCATAAGCGAAATGAGATGACTATGGAGGATCTGATTGTTAGACTTCGTATTGAAGAAGACAACAGGGGATCTGAGAAGAAGATGAATGTTGCCACTGAAAAGGCAAACATGGTGGAACATAAGCCCAAGAAGAATAATTCTGGTAAAGGGGCAAAGCTGGCACACAAGGGAGGAATTTTGAAGACGAAGTTTCAAGGGAAGTGCTTTAACTGCGACAAAGTGGGTCATAGGTCTTCTGAGTGTAAGAAGCCTAAGAAGCCCAACAAGAAGAAAGAAGCAAACATGGTCGATGATATCTCTAAGGAGATGGGTGACATAGACCTCTGTGCTACGGTCTCTGAGGTGAACCTGGTTGGCTCTAATCCAAGGGAATGGTGGATTGATACGGGAGCTAAAAGGCATGTTTGTTCGGACAAGGCGATTTTCTCTAGCCTCAAAGCTTCTAATGCTGGTGAGAAGCTCTACATGGGGAATTCAGCTACTTCAACCATTGAAGGGGAAGGCACGGTGATTCTGAAGATGACTTCTGGAAAGGATCTGACTTTGAAGAATGTACTTTATGTGCCTGATATTCGCAAGAACCTTGTGCCTGGTTCCTTGTTGAATAAGCATGGCTTTCGTATTGTAATAGAGTCAGATAAAGTTATTTTGTCTAAGAATGGTATGTTTGTAGGCAAGGGCTATGTAACCGATGGGCTTTTTAAGCTCAATGTGATGTCCGTTAAGGACAATAATGAAATAAAGAATTCTTCTGCTTACTTGCTTGAGTCTCCTAATTTATGGCATGCTAGATTAGGACATGTTAATTTTGACACTTTACGACGTTTAAGTGCAAAAGATTACATACCAAAATTGAATATTGATTCAAAACATAAGTGTGAAACTTGTGTTGAGGCAAAATTAACAAGAGCATCGTTTAAACACGTGCAAAGAAATACCAAGGTGCTAGACCTAATACATAGCGATATATGTGATTTAAAATTCGCTCCAACTAGAGGAGGAAACAAGTATTTTATTATATTCATAGATGATTGTACAAAATACTGCTATGTATATTTGCTTAAAAGCAAAGACGAAGCTATAGATAAATTTAAAATCTATAAGGAAGAAGTTGAGACACAACAAAATGAGAAAATCAAAACGATACGTAGTGATCGTGGAGGTGAATATGTTGAACCTTTTGGGGAATTCTGTTCACAACATGATATAATCCATGAGGTAACTGCACCATACTCCCCTCAGTCTAATGGAGTGGCTGAGAGGAAAAATCGTACTCTCAAGGAGATGATGAATGCGATGTTGTTAAGCTCTGGACTTCCGCAGTCGATGTGGGGGGAAGCCATCTTAAGTGCAACTCATATTTTAAATATGATGATCCGCAAGAATAAGGATGAAAGTCCTTATGAGATGTGGAAGAAAAAGAAACCAAGTTACCAAAATCTGAAAGTGTGGGGGTGCCTTGCAAAGGTACTAATTCCTACACCTAAGACGGTGAAGATTGGTCCAAAGACTGTGGATTGTATTTTCATCGGATATCCACCACATAGTACTGCATATCGGTTTCTTGTTCATGAATCGAAGATTTCTGACATTCAAAAGAATACGATTATGGAGTCAAGGAATGCGTCATTCTTTGAGAATGTATTTCCTTGTAATTATGGAATCGAACGCCCTACGACGTCTAAACGATCTCATGAATCTTTAGAAGATGATAATGAGAATGATGAAAGTGAAGACGGAAATGTGGGGGTAGTGAGAAGGAGCAAAAGACAAAGGAAGGAGAAATCCTATGGGTCAGAGTTTCTGACTTATTTGCTCGAAGAAGGTGATCCGAAAACCTATAGGGAAGCGGTAACATCACCTGATGGACCTATGTGGAAAGAGGCCATCAAAAGTGAAGTAGATTCTATCTTACAGAATCATACTTGGGAGTTAGTGGACTTACCAGCCGGTAGTAAAATACTAGGTAGTAAGTGGGTTTTCAAAAAGAAGTTGAAACCTGATGGGACCATCGATAAGTACAAGGCCAGACTTGTAATCAAAGGATACAAGCAACAACATGGTCTTGATTACTTTGATACATACTCTCCAGTATCGAGAATAACATCTACAAGGATGATGTTTGCTATCGCTGCAATGCGAAAGTTGACTGTACATCAAATGGATGTGAAGACAGCTTTTCTAAATGGGGATATAGATGAGGAAATCTATATGGAACAACCTGAAGGGTTTGTTGTCCCTGGACAAGAAAGAAAAGTCTGTAAATTGGTGAAATCATTGTATGGCTTGAAGCAAGCGCCTATGAAATGGCATGAGAAATTTGATGAGGTTGTGTTAGCCAGTGGTTTCAAGATAAATGAATGTGATAGTTGCGCCTACTACAAGGATAATGAAAACGGATATGTTATGATGACATTGTACGTAGATGATCTACTTATTGCCGATAGCAATGATATAGTGATCAAATCTACTAAGGACATGTTAAGGGCAAGATTTGACATGAAAGACATGGGTCTAGCAAATGTAATTCTGGGAATTCAAATTTCTAGAACCTCGGAGGGTCTTGCCTTAAGTCAACCACATTATGTTGACAAGATTCTTGAGAAATTTCTCAAGGATGATGTCGAGACAGCGAGAACACCTGTGGATTTGACCTTGCATCTATCCAAGAATAAAGGTGTAGGAGTCTCGCAGCTGGAATACTCACGGATAATTGGAAGTCTGATGTACCTTATGAGTTGTACAAGACCAGACATTGCATACTCAATTAGCAAGTTGAGTAGATTTACGAGTAATCCAGGAGCTGATCACTGGAAAGCGATCATACGAGTACTAAAGTACTTGAGGGGAACTCGAGACTATGGTTTGCATTATGGCAATTATCCAGCAATACTAGAAGGCTATACTGACGCAAACTGGATATCTAGAAAGAAGGTATTAAAGTCTACGAGTGGTTATGTGTTTACACTAGCTGGAGCAGCAGTGTCATGGAAATCCTCCAAACAAACGGTAGTAACTCATTCCACGATGGAAGCTGAGTTTGTGGCATTAGATAAATGTGTCGAAGAGGCTGAATACTTACGCCAATTTCTGGAGGATATTCCGAGATGGCCAAAGCCTGTGACTGCAATAGGACTGCACTGTGATAGTCAGTCTGCTATTGGCAGAGCACAATGTATAATGGAAAGTCCCGTCACATTCGACGACAACATAGTTCCATTAGACAGTTAATGTCAACCGGAATTATCACTATTGACTTTATACCGTCAAAGGATAATATCGCGGATCCGCTAACCAAAGGGTTATCAAGAGAATTGGTTGACAAATCATCGAGAGGGATGGGCCTTAAGCCTATTGCTTAACGGCATCATGATGGACACCCAACCATTGCTGACTGGAGGTCCCAAGAACTTGGTTCAATGGGCCAACTAAATCATGATGACCAAATCACTGTGGGGGTAACCCCTGGCCTATTCCTATGATGAGAAACAATGAGACCCGTAAGGTACGAGGGTAAGCTATTAAGCTTTTAATGATCTTTCGATGATTACATGGAGTTCAAGGTTTGAACGCATGGAAATCAGTTGAGTAAACGCGGGTTACTCTATAAGATAAAGATCACCTATGTGGGAGAGAAGTGAGGCCGCTTCAAAGGAGAATTGCGAGGCACAATTCTTTAGAAACTCCTGCAGAACCAGGACGATGTTCCATGGCCAAAATGGACATAATCATGAGAGCTGAACGAGTCAGAAAGGATATAGTGATAAGTATATCATCGCTTACACAAACGGTCGAACAGTTCAAAGAGCAAACCTCCACTGTTTACCAGTAAGGTCGGTATGCTTACTCAAGCGAAGGTTCAAGGAGCAAACCTCTACCTATCGTATGCTATATCTGATCGAAGAATTATCACCACATCGAATTCCGTGTCTGTCTGTCTGATGTGTGCTACTACGATATCAATCTCATCCATGTGGGGGATTGTTAGAAAATGTGGATTTTTAGACCCACATTGTCGAGTCATTTTGAGCTCCGATTTGAGTGTGCCTTGTGTACGTGTTTGCAACAAGTGGTGCTTGGAGAGTGTTCTCCTCCGCGAGGGCTTTCCAACGCATATTTAAACATTCAAAACGACTAAGGGATGGATGAGTTATGATTACTCAAAGTTGGTCCCTTAAGAGTGGAAATTTTGTTGTAGAACTTGAAGTCCCACATTGATAAAGAAAAGGGGTGTCTTTTGCTTTATATAGTATAACACAAGTGGAGTGTTCACTTGTGTTGGTTGAGTGTTGCTCCATCTCCTACGTGCGCGCAGGGGGGTGCAAATCATGGGATTTCGAGGGAAAATTCGTGGCTTCGCAAGCCTTCGGGCTTTCCGCGTGTGCGACCTGCGGACACGAATGCAGCAGAAAATTGGGCCGAATAAACCCGGACTAGTTTTGCTAGTTATTATTTCCGCTAGGCTTGAGCTTACAAATTTGACTTAATTAATTCGAATTTGGAATTAATTGTGGTAAAAACAATTCCGTTTTTATAACAATATTTTTGCCACCGCCTTACCTTAATTAATTAACGCGGTTAATTAATAAAGGAAAATTACCACCGACTGTTTAATTGGGGTAATTGAGTAGCGCACAAGTTTTATCATTATCTTTTCGTTACAGTCTTATCTTAATTAACGCGTTTAATTAAGTTAGGCAGTTGTGTAGCGAACAAGTCTTGTCTATCCTATAAATACCCCCCTTAGGGTCTAGGATTATTCATTCGAAATCACATCCTCTTCTCAAACTGTCTCTTCTTCCCTTCGGTGATATTCTTGCTCGGTTTCAAGCTCGCTGAGAGTGACGATGTTTAGCTTCGCTGCAATCCGTTTTATCCTGGGAGGTGTTTTGCTTACACATACGGTGAGGGAAATACGCTTTAAGGAGACAGTCACACACTGGACTCGGGTTTTTACGTTATTGTCTCCTCTTTCATTCTGTTTATTATTCTGTTATTCAAACACACGTTTGCTATTGTTTGTACTATTTTCACAGATTGTCCAACAGATTTTGCGAGAGCTCGTGGGTATGGAAGAAAGAAAATCCATGAGAACCAAGATGTTAATAAGGCAAAAGCACAACGACGATGATGATGGGTGTAGTGGACTAGCGGAAGAGATTGTCTCATACCAATTATGATAAAAACGGGATTCTAATGATTAAAACAGGATTCTGAAGAGAATCATGACAAAGTGATTTTATTGATTGAAGCGGACGATTGTAATTTTTTAGAAAGAAGTGGTACAGATGTGCTTAGGGCTACTCCCATCATAAACACGAGAAAGAAAAAGGTAAAGAGAAGAGAAGGGAAAAGTAAAAAAAACAATAAATCTTACTAGCGAGCCATTGCCATCAAAGTGAGAGAAACGGAGAGTGTGTATGAGAGTCCCAACCAAAACAAAACGAAACCAATAGGAAAAAAAATCCAACCAAAATCAATTTTAACCGAGGATGGATCAAACCAATACGAACGATTCGAGAAGAAAAAAAAACTTAGAAATCACGATTAGAAATCAAATCAATATTATCCAAGAAAAAGACACAACCAATTTGAAGATGGAAACGAGAAGAAAAAATAATCGAAGAACATGTTTTAATCCAACATGCGGAAGAAATCAACCCTCAATCAACCGATCCCAGATCGAATCAAACTCGCTCTAGATACCATGTTAAAGTATAGGGAGAAGAGAGAAAAGTAGATCTTTATTATAATGAAAACTTGTTCTTAGTTATAATAGAAGAGGGGCTTATATAGCCAACATCCAACAGTAATAAATAAAATTATCCTAACAAGAAAATTAACATAATAATAAAACTATCTAATAATATGCTAATATTATATATGTTAACAGTAATTTGATCACACGGTATTAAAATAAAAAATATACGGATGAATAAACATGATGATATGGAGATAACTAGATAAGTAACATATATTTTAACAAGTATATGATCATTGCAGTGTAGATATAATAGATACTTTGAATGATAGAATTTTAATACTGAACAAGATTCATTCGCAACGAAACTAAATTCAAGGTCCCTCTCAATAAAATTAAAATAAATTATTTATGTTAGTCGAGGTTATCAAAACAAAAAAATTGTTCATGAGTAGCTCGTCTCATTTTCAACATTTTTTCCTTTAGCTTTATTTATTTCATTTTATTTTGATGCAAATATTCAGTTTTATTTTTACCGAATCCAAATCTGAGGGCAACTCCAACCGTGAATTAAAAATCCAAATTTGGGATAATTTTGTCCCAAATCATTCCAACCGTGTTCTAATAAGTGATCCAACAGCTGTGGTGGAAGCTTTGTTATCAGATTCTATGTTTTAATGAAATTTATTTCTTTCAAAAAAAAATAAAAAATAAGTGATCCAAATTTTAGAATTTACGATAAATTCTAAAATAAAATTTTAAATATGTTAAATTCAAAATACATTAAATTAAAAAATAAATTAAATTTAAAAATACATGAAAATTAAAAACATAAAAAAATCAGAATAAAGCGAAATAAAGACTAAATTTCGATTTAGTCATCGGACAAATCAATCTTCTTCATCCAAGATAATTAAAGTACATCCCAAAATTGCTACAAAAAGAACTGAGATAAAGATGCTCATCTACCACTTCGAAATTCATTAATTGAGCATTTGTGGGTAAATTATACTAATTCTGATAATTATTATATATATTTATGTAATATTTTAATGCTTTTAATTTATTTTCATGTAACATTTTATTTATTTCGAATGTATTTTGTAACGTTTTATTTTTATTCAAATATTATTTTAGTTATAATCTAGTTGTTGATGTTATTATTATGATTTATAATGAAATTAATTAATCATTTTTCAAAATACTTAATATAATTAAATTTGAATTTATATTTGAATCCTATGATTGGAATAGAATTTGGATTGAATCCAAATTTAAATTACCGAATGGGTGTAAGCCTCGCTGCTAGGAAACATCCGGTGACAATCCAAATTTGGATCATATGGTTGGAGTTAAATAAGGGTCTTAGTTTACATAATTCAATCCAATTGGCGGGGTGTTTGGGAGAACTTTTTTTCGGAATAAGTCAACTTATTTTAAGACAAAGTTAGAGATTCCTAATTTTACAACTTATTTTCCAACTTATTTTTGCAACTTATTGAATCTCAAACATATATTAAATACTTGTATAAATTTTTTTTATCAAAATATAAAATTTTTACCCGAAAATAAATCCATAAATCCTTATAAAAAGTTAAGCCAAACAGTAGGAGTGTAAATGAGCCGAGCCGAGCCAAACTCTAAAATGTTCATGTATCGTCTGTTAAGAAATTATCGAACTTGAACTCGAGCTCAAACTTGAATCAAGCCAAAAAAAATATGTTTGAGCTCAGTTCGTTAAGATAAAATGTTGTTCACGAACAATTCACGAACACCTCACGAACCTGTCTCATGAACTTACTTACGAACTTTTGCTTTCAAACAACTCATTAAGCTTGTTCACGAGCTTGTTCATGTAATTATGCTCACGAATAAATCTTAAACATTGCTCACGAACTTATGCTCAATTATCGAACTTATTCATGAACATGTTCATGAACTATGTTCACAAGCACGTTAAACGAACTTGTTCGCGAGCTATCGAATCGAACTTTATCGTGATCAAGTTCAGCTCCTTTATAAATCAATCCTTAAAATCATGTTTAAGATCGATTCATTTATGAATCGAACCGAAATAGAACCGAACTTTTTTTGAACCGAATGCCGAACCGTTCGTGAGTATATAGAATCATTTACAGCCCCACCAAACAGGCACCCGGGTTAGTAGTAGCATTGAGGCTTATCACTTATCCCTATATCTATTGGGCTTTTCTATTCATTCTATCATCGGTTGTATTGGGCCTTTTGCTTCTTTACACTTAAACATGTCCTGTACTGTCTCTGTCTTGCTCATTTCTAGAACTACAAAAATTGGAGGTATTTTTTCTCTTCTGTTCTGTATCTAATTCATGAACCAGTGTTTGATTTTGTATTGGATTATTTAATCTTTAAGTGACCTTTAATTGCAAAAAGATACAATCTTGAAATAGCCCATTATATAATTTTAGCATATCAGTTGATAAATATGTTGATTTTGCTCATTTCTCAACTTGGGTGTTCAAGAAATCTTGAAATTTCACATGGGTTTGCTTCATAATTGTTCATTGTCAAGTGCTTATATAGTGATTGAAATTTGATTTGTTACTTTCAAGAATATGCATTTGAAAGAGGGATGTTCACTATTGTTAAGAGTTCACAAACCATGTTTACCTTTTGTGCTCAATTCAACTCCAAATTTGAATAATGTACAAAATGTGAAAAACCCGAGAGTTGTTAAAGAAATTGATGTTTTGAGGAGAT
The DNA here is from genome assembly GCA_037693485.1 of Kitagawia praeruptora. NCBI lineage: Eukaryota > Viridiplantae > Streptophyta > Magnoliopsida > Apiales > Apiaceae > Kitagawia > Kitagawia praeruptora. The sequence goes on from CM075353.1 coordinate 18,623,398, forward strand.
TGAAATGTGAAAAAGACATTAGCTTGGCACTAGAGTACTTTAAGTCAGTAGCTAATTCGAGCTCGTTTAAGCACACTGTTTGTACTTATCAGATGATGATTGAGAAGTTAGGTCGTGAGGGCGAAATGGATGCAGTTCAGTACCTTTTACAACAAATGAAGTTGGATGGTGTTAAGTGTTCCGAGGATTTATTTATTAGTGTGATAAATTCTTATCGGAGAGTTGAGGCTTCCGAGCAAGCGTTGAAAACGTTTTATAGAATGCAAGATTTTGGGTGTAAACCGACGGTTAGGATTTATAATTTTTTGTTGGATGCTTTGCTTAGTGAAAATAGGTTTCAGATGATTAATCCGTTATATAGTAGCATGAAGAAAATTGGAATAGAGGCGAATGTGTATACTTATAATATTCTTTTGAAGGCTTTGTGTAAGAATGATAGGGTGGACGGGGCTTACAAGCTGCTTGTTGAAATGTCTAACAAGGGATGCACTCCTGATGCGGTTAGCTATACGACGATTGTATCGTCGTTGTGTAAGCTTGGTAAGGTGAAAGAAGCAAAGGAGATTGTCATGAAGTTTACACCATTACTTTCGGTTTATAATGCTTTGATAAATGGGTTGTGTAAGGATTGTAATGTTGGGGAGGCTGTTCAGTTGTTGGGTGATTTGGTGAAAAAGGGAGTCAGGCCAAATGTTATCACCTACACGACAATTATCAATGCATTGTCTGATTCTGGTAATGTTGAGCTTTCTCTTGCCCTTCTTGCTAAAATGTTTGTAGGAGGATGCAGTCCAAATATTCAATCCTATACGTCTCTAATTAAAGGGTTCTTTGTCGACGGAAGATCGCATGAAGCTCTTGACATTTGGGATAAAATGATCAGAGATGGCATTCTACCCAACGTTGTCACTTACAATACAGTAATAAATGGTTTATGCTCTGTTGGAAATAAAAACAGAGCTTTATATCTTTTAAATCAAATGGAAAGTAATAACTGCCCTCCGAATGTAGTAACATATAGCACTCTCATTGGCTGGTTTGCAAGATCTGGGGACCTGACTGGAGCAACTGATACATGGAACAAGATGATAATGCAAGGCTGCCATCCTAATGTTGTGACATACACGGCCATGTTGGATGTACTTTGTAAGAATTTCCTGTTTGATCAATCCTATTGCCTTTTCGAAGATATGGTGATGAAGAAATGTTCCCCAAGTACAGTCACGTTTAATACGCTGATCAAAGGTCTCTGTGCAGGAGGAAGAACAGACTGGGCAGTGAAATTGTTTGGTCAAATGGAATATTATGGATGTGCACCCAACATTACTTCTTATAATGAGCTGCTAGATGGTCTCTTTAAAACAAACAACTTTACAGTAGCATTTCAGCATGTTGCAGAGCTGAAGAAGAGTGGGATCGAGCTAAACTTAGCTACATACAACATTATCATGTATGGATATTCTTGTGCTGGTATGGCCGAGGAGACTCTGAAGGTTCTTGGGCAAATGGTGGTGAGAGGAATGAAGCCTGATACTTTCACACTCAATATATTACTTGAGGCCTACTGTAAATCTGGAAAAGTTGAGTTCGCAGTAAAACTTTTGAATTCTGCAACTGCATTAGGCTTGTCAACTGATGCAGTTGGATACACTAGTCTTATAAAAGGAATCTGTGAGTGGAATGACTTGGAAGAAGCCTCCCTTTATCTTCACAGGATGGTAGATGAAGGAATCTCTCCTAATGTTGCTACATGGAGCATTGTTGTACGGTGTCTATTTAGCAAGGTAGGTTATGTAGGAGCAATCAAGTGTTTTGATACTATTTTGGAAAATTAAATTGATAATTAAATGATAAAGAGCTCAATTTTGTACCTATCCAGCTTACTAATGTTTGTGCATATTGGCAGGAATCCTCACTTTTATCGATTTCTTGATTAGACTTTAGAGCAATGTCTGTCTTCTGTTCTGCATGATTTGTTTTTAGCATCATAAATATCAGCTTCATAACTTCTGAGAAGAGAGTTCATAAACCATTGCCAAAAATTTTGACATTTTTTTTAACCTCAAATGCCACTTCTTGACCAATTTTTATCCTAACAAGCCGCTTTTAGTCCTCTCAAGTCTCAGCTTCAGGACTTCTGAAAAGGAAAATTTGCCAATAATTTTGTCATATAAAGAACATGCATTCGTTGGCAGTTCATTCCAATGGTCTCATATATTAAAATATTGTGCCCAACAAATTGGGTGCAAACGCTATACAGACTCTTTAGTCTTTATAATGCTAGCTTGAGGGTTTCAGTTTATGCAAGTGTACAAATAGATGAATTAAATTTTCTCAGGCTTGCATGTGCTAAAAGACAAATCAAGGTCATCTTTATGCCCATATTGTCAAACTCGAAATGGTTGGCATCATCTGAGATGGGTGTGTTTACGTTGCCTTGACGTTCACCATTGTTTCTTTCCCTTCTTCTTTCTCTTGCCACCGGTACTACTAGCACCACCACCTCCAGGATTGCTTGCACCACCTTTGGAGCCGCTCCCAGCACGTGCATTAGGACTATCTGAATTACCCTCAGCAAAATTTTCAAACATGCCAGCTTGCACTGCATTCTGTAACCACTGAACAAATTCTTCTTCTGTCATGGCCTCCATATTAGATGGTATACCACCTCCCCTTTGCCCATTATTCATTCCTTTCCCACCGGTATGCTTTGATGTAACACTTGTATTCACATGGAAGCTTGGTTTGTGAGTATTGACTGGACATCTCATTCCCTGCAAGGACAATCTAGCATAAGGGAATGGAAATACATACATTATTGTATCTCTGAAACATCCAACATGCTTTTCCACTTTCCATTCATAAAAAGCATCTTGAAAGTTCTTAATTCAGTTTACTAGTGAGCATGATTCACTCTTGCCATAATTACATAAACACAAGTTCTAGATCTGTTATACAAGAAGGAAACAAAAAAAATACTTTGTAACGTACTACGTTAATGCTGCTCCTTGACACTACCTTTTTAAGATGGCATTCAATAGAAGTGAAACTAATGTTTCCTCAAACACTCGCCTTACAGTTTAAGAAAATAATATTACCTGACAGATATACCATTCGGTCGCATTGTATATTTTGCTATCAGCGCAGATATATGCAGAAGGAGCATCTACCTGTAAATTGATCACATGTAAACAAGTACTTATACATCAAGAAGCATAGATAGAAAACATTATACATGTAGATATTTCTAAGACACATCTATGCATAAGTACCTTCTGCATTAAACCAAACAGGAAGGGTTGCGAAAATTGTTCAACCCACCCATCTCCATCTTTAGCTTGGTGAAATTCATTGCAATCCTGCAAAAGAGTTTATAAGACGAAACCTTAAAACCCCTAACAGATCTATTTCCTTAGAGCAGCAAATGAAAGACTGGTATGCAAAGTTTCAACACGTGAAATTTTAACAACTCAAATATTTGAGGAGAGGAAAAAACCTGGCACCATCTTGCTTTAGACTTCAATTTCTTGGTATGGTACCAGACATGAAAATTGTTGCACTTTCTGCAAACAATACGCCTGGATTCCCCAGAAAAATCCTCACTATCAGCGTCTGTATGTGCAGATCTAGAGCCAAAGAAACTATATCCTGTATCCTGCAACATTTGTTTCTAAAGCCATAAGCAGATGATGAGATTTAAGAGCAGATCTGCACATCTACTATACAAGCAATGGCAAGATAGCTGGGTGTTCTGAAATATTCCTTCTTGTTAAAAGAGCTTAATTGTATTTCATGAGAGAGAGAGTGAGGGCATAAATTCCAACTGCCTCATTGGCATCCACTACTCATGTAATTCTATGGGAAATCTCAAATATTTTAGAATATCCATGTGATACTAATAATTTGGTATTTCAAATGTATCACAACATAAATTAGGAAGTAGTCAACTCGAGTTTGGAAGGGAAAATTGACCACATTTTGTTAAGGGGAGAAAATGCTGCAAAGATGCCTTCCTTACAAATGAGAATATGTAGAAAAGAAATCTAGAGCTTTAAGTTTCGATTCTAGTGCATAGAGTATAAATATACCTTTGGAGGAGATTTTGCCTATGAAAGCAAGAGCTATAATGAATGGGGAATGTTCGCAATTCTTGAAAGTATTTGGTTGGGTATAGATGCAGACATCAATCTGCTTATTGTGAAAATATTACGAAATATTGATTCCCCGCTTGTTTGATCAAAGTGCAAGGCACATTAATGAATTAGGGAGTTGCCTTCTGTATCGTTCCTAATTTCTACATTTTATTGTAATCAATATTCGCCCGCTTTAAGTTATTGTTCTTATCTCACAATAAAGTTTCTAACCCAAAATGGCGATAATTAATATCCTCAAGTAAAGCTAGAATAACTCAATAAAGTTTACAAACCTGTTGAGGTGCATTTTGAAACCTCCGAAAATAACTTAGCAGCTCTTCTCTCTTTAGTTCATCATCATATGATTTTCGCTTAACTGCATCAAGCAATACCTGCGTAACATAATTATACCACAAAATCAGTCACGAAAGTTGAGATGTTGAATAGCAAAATAACATGGCAACTGGGAAATGTATATGACCTCATATGCATTTTGAAGTTTCTTAAAAGCTTCTCCAGCTTTTTCATTACCCATATGCTTATCTGGGTGGACCATCATTGCCTAATAACAACAATAAACAAAAATCTCCATTAACAATCTCTGAACTTGATTTTGTTAACTGAATATGAACAGGACCTAATATAAATGATTTTAACTTCCCTTAATAAAAGCAAAAATCAGCTGAGGGAAAATCTTGATTAGCCAGCAAGTTTCCACATCTTTAGCTTGTATGATACAATCTAAGGTGAATATATGATACCCAACAATTAAGAAAGCAAATTCTAGTAAAAACAACAAACCTTTTTTCTATATTCCCTCTTTAGTATAGAAACATCTATGTTTCCAAATTTGGAGAATCCCAATGCCGAATAATGATCTGCACAATTTAATAACCTAACAACTTCTTCTTCAGGTGTTAAATCAGATTCAGACCCACTAGTTGAAGGTACTCCAGAGCTACGGTCAGCTGTGTGACCAAAACCAGATTCAGAGGATGAAGCATTCCTCTGCTCACCAAAGTTTCCTGTTCCAGCTGATTCAAATGGGGTGTCGGGACTTCTACGCTCCTGTAAATTATTCCTCAGGAAAAATATAAGAGCATCACTGGAAATGAAGGAGATATTAAAACCGAAGAGCAAACCAAGCCATCCAACATAGAACCATCCACAATATACTGAATACAACGTGGCAATTAACACTGCAACTCGTTCATGGTTAAATGCGAATGCCATTCCTGCATTTGAAATACCACCAAGTCACCAACCTCAGGGCCAAAATCAATATTAAACACAGCTGAACTAGGGTCAAAGATTTACCTCCACATAAAGCAAAAAAGGCTGTCGTCCAAAAGCTTCCATACATCCACAACAAAACAGTTCCAAATAATGCAATCAGCATAATAGCTATGGTGAGACCAGCCATAAATCCCGTAAAAGCACTTATAGCCTGAAAAGTACACAAATTAGATTGTATGCAGGAATATGTACATCACAATCATTAAGAATAGATATATTACACGCTGGAGTGGAGACTTAAGAAACAACAATGATATAAAGACATCAAGACTATGGTTATTTATGGTTGCAAAAACGATGCGCGGGATAGGACGGACATTTCCATCAATTTACCTCACAATCAACTATCTAACCCCAAATTACATCCTTCGAAGTTGTACTACAGGCTGAATGCTATCATTTCTTAATTATTTTAGTGGGGATGAATAATCCATGCAAGTTTGGAAATAACTAAACTCCCCCCCAGATGAGCTAAAGCTGGGCCTCCTTTTATATCTTCAGTCACAACTATATATGTCACATTTTTCCACCCGTCAAAATAATCTAAAACAGTCAGGTTGGACGGTATTACTCTTTGAATGGTAGATGAGAAAATACACAGTTACCGTCTTAATTGTCTACAAAAATATTAGACAAGAACCTTTAGTTACAACAAGTATTTAATAGTATGCTTAACTACTTAAGTACATAAAAATGATCGTCTTAACAACACTAAGCAAGAGAGGTGATTCAAAGGGCTAGAAAAATTGTTTGAATAAAAGCATAAACTATAAACTTACCAGGATAACAAGAAATTTGGTCAAACCAACCATGGAGACAAGGGAGAGAACGCTAAACCAGATGACTGCCAAAAAAGATGTTGTCCCCATGCGTAGAATGGAATCAATGCCTCTTAGACAACAGTCTAGCCATACCATTGCCAGTAGAAGCATAATGTTCACAAAATGCATAGTCCATTGCAAGACAACTGGATATGCACGCTCAAACTTCATTCGGATAAAATCACGAGCATTTAATGCATTAGTTGTTACAGTCATAAACAGCGGCTTCTTCTTCTCCAACCACTCCTTAGATGCCTTCAAGGTTGACAAGCCCAAAGTCTTTAGGCGTCTATAAAGAACCTCTATACTTTCTACTGTATCTCCCATACGCAAACCACTAAGTGAGCTGCCAAAACTACTTTGTAGATGAGACCCAATATTGCTGAGAGGTGATGATCCCATTTCTTCTCTTAAAGCAGAAGCTTCGGCAGTAGACATACTTCTAAAGGTATCTTGTGACATGTGTCCAGAGATCATTGGGTGATCTAGACCTTGTCCTTCACTTAACCCTTGTTTTTTACTTTTCAAATGTTTCTCGAATTTTTGCTTGCTTTTTCTATCACCTCCTTGATCACTTTTACTTGACTGCTCTCTCAAATGTTCAGTATTTGAAAGCTTACTGTCACGAAGTTCCTCCCCGCTACCAATCTTTGCATCACATACCTTTCCCTTCTGCTTTGCATTAGGCAACGAGGACAAAGAATCAGATACTCCCTTCTTTTGTTTTGACAAGTTTCTGTCTAAACCATTCTTCTGCTGATTTCCCTTCCGAGCCATGAAACGTAGTATAATAGGCTGCTACCATCCAATAGATATATGTCTAGCTCCTTTCCATATACATGTTATCTACGCCTTCCAGGTTCGGATTTTTAAGTATACTCAAGCTGCCACAAGAAGGTATAAAATTATCGCGAAGAACCTCATTAAGGAAAAATCTGCCTATGTTGGAACATCACAAAAACTATTTCTTGAAAAAAAAAACATCCAAGAACTATACAATATGAATCAGGGGTAAGGTGCACAAGATGTGACAGAAAAGAGACCCTATATTTGGAAGAAATAAACATAACAGTTATAGACAAATACACCACCCATGAGCGGTATGGACAAATCAGAAACCTTCTGATAAGGGGATCCAAAATTTGACCATTGGCACATGTGTCTCCTTCTATACATTCTCCCTGATTAAAGTTTCGACTCATTAGATTCTGCTGTAGTATTTTCATGTGTGTGTGTGTGTTAATGTCATGCGGACATTATGGGTACCGATCTACATTATCATCATTTTGAGTTGTTTCATTTTTTGGTATAGGTGTTTAGTATTCATATAATGTGGAGAAAGCAGGAGGCCATAGCATATCTTGTTATTTTGGATTACATCAGTAACGCTATGCACATACTAAGGAAACAGATATTGTAAGAGTTTCTGAATCTGTAGCACCTTGCAGCTTCCCCCCCCCCCCCCCCTTCCTCAACTAAAAAAAAACAACAAAAAACAAAACTTTTCAATTTTTTAATCATAGAACATGAAACTACTTTAGACAAACACGACTCTGAAATCATCAAAGTAGTGGCACAAATTTACTTCAGTGTAAGTTAAATAAAAAAATTCAGCATGTAACATGAATTTCCAACTAGAAGCAAATAGGTAGTTTCTCTAATACGCCTGTAGCTAAGCTAAACACCGAAGTCTACGAATCAGAAACCCCAAGTAGTCAATCTAATTTTATTTTGCGAGACAGGCAAGTACAATTGCACACAAGCAAAACAGTTGAACTAAGGAACATAGCAAATGGAAAAAACCAACTAATATAAAAAAAGATAAGCATCTATTTTATTCAACATGGGTGAATAAACGAATGCCACAAAGTTCACACATAAGAAGCTAATAACAACCCCTCAGAGCATCAAACAAATTACTAAATTAACACATGAATTACGCACAAAATCAGAATATAAAAAAACACGAATGAAAACAAACCAGAACTTTCCTGATTATATAGCATTAACTACTTTCAGTCACAAATTTCAAGCGAAAAAATAAATGCACATTTATTTGCGACTTAAACTACTTCAAGCCAAAAATACAAGAAAACAACGGGAATGCATTTGTCAAATATATATAAATATACAAACAGCCATTGAATAACAGAAAATCATGATTATTGACGAGATTATTTTTTCAAGACAAGCGAGCCTAAACTAAATCCAACACAAGATAGGCTAATAACAAACACTCAACGCATCAAATCAATCAATAAATTAAAAAGTAATTTAGCCTCAAATACAAATTTAAAGTCACAACACTTGAAATTACATATAATTTAACATATCTCAATCCAAATTTATCTCTAACGAAATGATAGGGCTTTCGAGTTTTGAGTTCTAATTAAGTTTCAGCTAACAATACAACACACCTTATCCCTAAAATTAAAAACACATACACACATATATAATAAATACACACACGCGCACGCACACACACACACACACGCGCACGCACACACACACACACACACACACACGCACACACATTTTTCAATTAGCCGCAGGCCCTGATTAAATATGAACTAATTCACCTTTCTAAATTAGATACGATATTAAAAAATCTACATAGATGTGTGTGTGTGTGTGTGTGTGTGTGTGTGTAGAGAGAGAGAGAGCTTACAGGTAAAGGATGAAGACAGCGACGAAGTGATCGAGTGGGAGAGAGGAGCACACAAACGAGTACAAATCCACAGGTCACCTGTATGCATATAAAACATACATTTATATTAATTCTTAAAAACGGGCTCAGACAAACATTAGGGTTTGTTCCATCAAGGCCCTTAGGCCCAGTCAAGGGTGGATATGTACCCAGTACCCCAATTCAAAATTATGTAATGTGAGGCCCAGATAAAAAAAATTTGAAATATTTTTGCAAATATTTTTCTGGACTTGGACTTTAATTTCTTAAATGTAATAAGACATATTTTCTTGTTAAATGTCAGAAGAAATTTTTGAAAATACATAGGTAAAAGAAATTCTTCGTGATTCCTTCGATTACTTTCCAAAAAGTCAATTGGAAATAAGTTAAAAATAGAATTTTCGTAATTCTTTTTCTTTTATATTGTGTTTCTTTTAAAGTGAATTTCTAGAATACGATGTTAGAAGTGGGACATATCTACTTCGCAGATATATTAAGACATGATTACAATTCAAGACGATGATCCAGTGCATTAGATCATTTTTTATCAGTATTTTTCTTACTGTTAGTGGGAACTTGAGTGTAAAATTTAAAAGAAAAGAAAATTTTCCTCACAATATTTATCTAGCCTCTAAAAGGAAGCAATTGTCATTAATATCCTTTCACATTGTGGTGTGGGAATAATCATTTGAGAGTTGTGTTTGTCAATTATATGAGACTTTTAAATGGATAATGTTAAATTGTTACTCTATTTAGTGGCCTGGCCACACTTCGGTAAATGATCAATTTTCTATTTATCATTTTCTTCAACTATATATGGCTCTCTTGTGTATTTTATAAATAGAGAATGTTCACATTTGTTACATGTAAGAAAGGATTAGAATTGGCTTTTAGACCTCGTTTTCGGGATTATAACTACTTCAAGCTAAAAAACCAAGAAACACAACGAGAATGCTCTTATGCACTTGGCAGATATGTACAAAATACACAAATAACTAACAAAAATACAGAATGATACAATTATCTACGAGACACAAGCAAGAAAACGCGAACTAATTCCAACATGAAAATAGCTAATAACAAAAACGCATCGAATCAATTACTAAATTAAAAACTAATTTAGCCTCAATTACAAATTTAAAGTCAATAACAAATCTCTAACGAAATGATAGGGGTTTCGAGTTTTAAATTAGTTTCAACTTGCAATACAACACACCTTATCACTGAATTGAAAACAAACTCTCAACGCAACGAATCAGTTACTAAATTAGGAAACAGCTACAGCCCAAAATCGAAACAAAATATAGCCTCAGTTAAATTCAGTCACAGAATCTATAAATACATACACAATAAAATATCCCTATCAAATTTTTGTCTAACGAAATGATAGGGCTTTCAAGTCTCTAGTTCTGATTGAGTTTTAACTAACAATACAACACACCTTATCCCAAATTTTTTTTTAAACATACAAATATTATTCAATTAACAGCAGGCCCTAATTAAATATGAACTAATTCACCTTCCTAAATTAGATACAACATCAAAATAGAAGAGAGAGAGAGAGGCAGAGAGGCTTACATGTAAAATATGAAGAAGATGACGAGTGATCGAGTGGGAGAGAGGAGCACACAAACGAGTACAAATCCGCAGCTCAACTGTATGTATACAAAACATATACAGTATATACAGTTTTAATTAACAGGATCGGACAAACAGTGAATATGTATACCCAATTCAAAGTTATGTGATGTTATAAGCTCCTTTCAAAAACAAAATGTTATGCGATGTTAGTTAGGACTTAGGCCCATCCATATATAGAGATTCTGGCGAACATATGGCCCTCAGATTTTCGTGTTTCTATTTTATTGGGCTTAGACTTTAAGTTTTAGATGTCCATGTTATTAACTAGGGTGCATGTCTGTCAACTGCATGCCATGACGGCATGTATGCCTTTTCAAATCACATACTTTTTTACTAATTTTTTATTATATTTTTATATTATATTATAATTTTATTCATAGTGAGGAAAAGAAAATACCAAATTTTTTTAGTACTTTTTGTGAGACTCGTTGGTATTCTTTGACTAAAATTTGCTTGGGAGTAATTACATATAAAGATGGTTTCCGTTATTGTTTGGAATTAATTAAGCAAAAATGTGGAATATCCGTCAATAACAAATGTGGAATACTCAAGTTCAGATTAAAAGCAAGCCTTGCAAACCTGATTCGGAAAAGACAGATGGACTATCAATGGATGATTTTGATATATCAAAAGATTGTGATGATGGTGGAGAGGATCTTCTCAATGAAGAAATTGTTGATGTACGGGTTGAAGATCTAAGTTCAACAATTGGAGTAATGGAAGACTTCTTTGATTTTGATGCTTTTGAGCAATATAATGTGCAAGTCAATTCCGGACATGTTAATATAGATGAAAATTGAAGTGTCACTTTTCATTGAATATATTAGATAAGCTACTAATGTAAGTTAGTATTATAACGGTGTTCTAATATTAATATCAAGTGATTTTGGTTATATTTTTAAGTTCAGTCTATTGTTAGTATTGCAGTTTAATTTTTGTTATATTTGATCAAGAATGGCATGCCTTTTGACAAAAAGCTAGCATGCCTATTGGCATGCATCTCAAGAGTCCCGTGACTGGTACCCTATTGTTAACCCCTGTGTAAGATGAGGAGGGAAAACAGAAAGTGCGAAAAGTGAGATTATTATTGTTATTAATTTATTATTATTATTATTATTATTATTATTATTATTATTATTATTATTATTATTTTACTAATCAACATTTTCATTATTGAATTGCATTGAAATACAACGTTCAAACAAAAGAATTTCCTTTATTAAAAAAAAGTTATAATCTAACCGAAAGTAACAAGTACTTCCGGATGTTTAGACAATAACGCCTTTAATGTATGAAAAGATAATCCAAAAAAGAAGGTCTCGTTAAAACCTCGCAAGAGTAAAACTCTATGCGAAAAAAATTCAAGACGGAAAAAGAGTGCCCTCCAAAATAGAAATACATTGTTTACAAAAATGCTAAAAGTAAAAATTTGTATCTTCTGGTAGCCATATCGAAGTCCCTATTGCCTTAAATAATTGTAGCTAAGTTGACTTATACATCGAGGTACACCTTCCATCCTCTGTCTAGCCATCCAAACCTCCATAAAGTACCATATGAACTTTTAACTGAAAATCACAATAACGGCAAAGAGAAAAATATAAATCCATTTGTATCGTATAGCAAAATAAAAAATCTCGAAAAAACAAAATTAATATCATAACATAATATAGTAAAATAAAGTAGAATCTAACCAAAAAGGATCCTTTGGTTAGATATATATTTTTTAAAACAAGGACATAAAAGAAAAAAAATTAAAATTTTAAAAATGTTATGATTTTAAAATCAAACCTTAATTACATTAAAAATTAAGAATCCAATAAAACTCATAATACAAAATATTATTAAGTCAAAATATGTACATATATATATATATATATATATATATATATATATATATATATATATATATATATATATATATATATATATATATAGGCATGCGCTCAAGGAAGAACCTAGGCTAGTTAGAGAACCAAGAGACCACATCTATATCCATTGATATTGTTTTGATCCGATGGTTTAGATAATTCAGTCATTAATTGAAAAAAAATTAACTTCATTTCCATGTTTACATGAAAGGGGCAGAATCGGAAATCAGAACAATGAAATCAATCCACCATCAATTTTTATATGGAATGAATATATTTGATTGGATTGCTCAATCTAAATTGAATTAACATTTATTATATATCAGTTATCAATCATTTTTGGAAACAAAATAACTCTTAATAACGATGACTCTTCTTCCTTTTTTTTTTTGAGAATTCTTCTTCCCATATATATCTTAGTCAAAAAATTTAAAATCAATATTATTAAATTATTTTGTGTTCCATTCAAGATTCGAGATAATATTATATACATGAATCATTTATTTTGTTAGATTGTTATTATCTATAAATGGTAAATAAACACATTTATATTGGGTGAAAATTGGCACAATTTATATTGGTTGAAAATCTATTATAATATTTATCATTTTTAAAGTTTTTTTTTCCAAAGAACGTGTTAGGAAAAAATTGCGTTTCCTTCAAAATTCCAAGATTTGCGTTCAAGTTAAATGTTCCGTTAATGTACACTTATATAGAATTTCCAAAAAAAAAACATTGAAAATCTATTTATTAGGAATTAATCAATAATTTATATTACACCCTCTTTCTAATTTGTAAAAGGAAACAAATCAAACATATCATCAAAAATCTTTACAATTCCTTTTGTACGAAAGGAACCAAATCTAATCATATATTATTTTATTAGATATTTATATTAACTTTTTTTAAATTTTTGATATTCTTCAAAGTATTATAAGATTTCAATTTAAAATAATATTTTTAATTTTTAAGATTTGTTCGAATTAAAATTTATTTTTTTTGAAACACATAAGAGAATCTTAGTGTGTCACATAATATTTCTAAATGTAACTCAATTTTTAGAAGAAATGTATATTTTTTTTTAAAAAAAAGAAATATATAGAAATATTATGTAATACACCAAGGTTCTTTTAGGTGTTTTGTTAATTACTTTGAAATCGTAATACTGCTTTACTAGAAATTTATATTACAATTTGTTAGGCCGAATACACAAAATATAATCAAATACTGTATGAGAGATTAACAAGAACACACTTTTAACAATTAAAAATTGTTTGGAATTAATAATTCCTCTCTCAGTGATGTAAAATATCACAGAGAGCTGCTTAGGTTACAATGAATGAATATTTCAATGTTCGATACCCTTCTAGGGTTAACCTAACTGTATTTATAAAACATACAGCTATTATACAATCATGAATTGATACTCCTATAATTAAGCTATACAATTGATATCAATCACGATTGCTACACATCTTCTAAGTCAACTCAATCTCTTTGATAGCTATTCAAACTCCAAAGATATTGCTTCCATATTTATCTTCAATCACTGTTGACTTGTAGATGCTTCTGTCAAACAGAATTTAACACTGTATCACTTAAACACTGATTAGTAATTACATCAATTATATTTAACAATCTCCCCCAACTTGTTCATTAGCAAAAATGCACAAGTTAATGATAATTGATGATGTCAAAACAAAATAGACAAATGCAGTGTTTAACAAGTAATCAGAGTTTAAACTACTTACTTAAACAAAATCTACAGAAAACAAGAAATTCTTACAGAGCACCTTTTATCAAATTGCCTCAAGATCTGGTGTCGTTCTGAGATAATCTATCAGCAATCTTCTCTCAGCATTCTCAAGTTCTCTCTGCATTATCTCCTTGATTTCCCTTAACTCAGGATCACTCTCATCAGTTTGATAGATAGCAGATCTCAAATCATAAATTTTGTTTCTCCTCATATCATTTCCCAGTCTGATAAATTTCACTTCCTCTGATTGTGAGTTGAAATCAAGAACTGTAACACCCAGATCAGTTTTCAGCTTTGTAGTACCTTTCTTCATTTCAATAAGATTTCCATTCCAATCTCTGTACTTAGGAACATATCTGCTATTGTATTTCATGCCTCTAGTTGCCAAGTTATGAAGCATCTTCTGTCTAAGCACATTTGTAACTGACTCAGTTCTTCGATTCCTCACTTTGAAAAGATATAGAACATGTTCTAATTCTTCCCAGTACTTCAAATCAAGATCAAACTCACCAATCTTGTATACTATTCCATCAGACATAAAATATAAGAGAAAATCTTTTTCTAAACTCTTCTGATAGACCAACTGTACTGACTCCAGTCTGTCTAAGCTTTCTTGAGTTACACTACGACCTGGAATAGCCAGTGAGGAAGGATCTCTAGGACCAGTTTGTTGCCTTGAATCTTTATGTGAGCCCAGACCAGCTTTATTTCTTCCAATCTTTCCTGTTAAACCTTTTCCATCAGAAAAATCCATAGGACCTCCAGTCTCCGGAGTTTGTTGAAAAACTGAGGTTTTTCCAAAAACTGATTGTAATGTAGAAGATAAAGAGTTCTGCACAACTCGTGTAGCAACAGAGGTTGTGTTTTCTTTCTTCTGTACAACTTGTGTAGTAACAGAGGTTGTACTTGACTTCTTAGAATCTCTTTCTTCTTCCACAGCTTTACCTTTCAGTTTCAACTTAACTTCTGCTTCTGTTGGCTTTCTGGATACTTGCATCCTCTGATCAGCACCAACATTCTCTTTAATCGTAATGCCTTTAAGAACAGGCTTAGCACCTTTTACATTTTTCTTCAATTTGCCAGACTTCAAAGCCTTCTTATGTTCTGCACTAGAAGATATGAAGATGTGTCAACTTTCCGAAAATAAAAAAAAATCATATAATTGGATAAACGTGTTTGGTATGTAAATATAGTTTAGTTTCCAAAATTAAAAGATTTTGATTAGTAATGTAGCTTAAGTCGTATAAAGAATCTTTTAATAAATCTTTTAAAAATCACATAATACAAAATTGATACGAAATATGTCGATGAACTTCATATTAATTACAAATTTGCCATTATTCTTTAATTAAACCAATTATATTAAATTCTAAGTAATCAACGGTAAAGATGGTGTTCTCTAAGTTTTCTATCTAAAAGGATTTTCTCTAGAACCCTACTCATATATATATATATATATATATGCTAGCGTTCAAATAAAAACCAAACTTAGAATAGAAACTAAAAACCTACACTAAATAAATTATATTTCATTTATTTTAATGGCCCCGCTAGGGGCACCTTCACAAAAAAATTATAAAATTATTGGCTCTATTCAACAAAAATATAAAAAAATAAAAAAAATAAAAAAAAGTTATTGTTCACGTGCCACGTCATCACGTGAACAGTAACTTTTTTTTTTAAATTTTTTAATTTTTTTTTATTTTTTTGTTGAATAGAGCCAATAATTTAAAACGTTTTTTGTATTGCGGTACCCCTAATTTGGTCATTAGATTAGCTTGAAATATTTAATTTAGGTTTAGTTTCTCATTTCTATTCTAAGTTAGTTTCTATTAGAACAATACCCTATATATATATAGGCTAGTGATCAAATAGAAACCTCCCTTAAAATAGAAAGTAGAAACCAACACTAAATAAATTATATTTCATTTATTCTAATTGCCCCGCCAGGGGCACCTTCACAAAAAGTATTTAAAATTATTGGCTCCATCCAGCAAAAAAAAAAAAAAAAAAAACTGTTCACGCTGACGTCACTGCCACGTCAGCAGTGAACAATGTTTTTTTTTTTTTGCTGGATGGAGCCAAGAATATTATAAACTTTTTGTATTGGGGTCTCCCTAGTTTGGTCATTAGATTAGCTTTAAATATTAGATTAGGGTTTAGTTTCTAGTTTCTATTTGAGTAAGACCATATATATATATAGGCTATCGTTCAAATAGAAACCAACCTTAGAATAGAAACTAGAAACCTACACTAAATAAATTATATTTCATTTATTTTAAAGGCCCCGCTAGGGGCACCTTCACAAAAAACTTATAAAATTCTTGGCTCTATTCAACAAAAATATAAAAAAATTAAAAAAAAAGTTACTGTTCACGGGCAACGTCATCATGTGAACAGTAACTTTTTTTAATTTTTTTTTTAAATTTTTTTGTTGAATAGAGCCAATAATTTTAAACGTTTTTTGTATTGGGGTACCCCTAATTTGGTCATTAGATTAGCTTGAAATATTTAATTTAGGTTTAGTTTCTAGTTTCTATTCTAATTTGGTTTCTATTAAAACAAGACCCTATATATATATATATATATATATATATATTTATATGTAACTTACTCACATAAAAAGTAAAAATCATTTAAAAACATTTAACATATTAATAAAATTAAATGTAGCTGAAATTAACCTACTTACGTTGACTATACTAAATGGTCAACAATATTAGCTCAAATCATAAAAGCATGTAAACACATTTAACATATTAAATAATTAAATAATAATTTTTAAATAATAATTTTAGCCAATACCATTGAAAACGTTATTGAAAGTTAAATATGTCTACTTGGTTGAAATATTAAGATTTGATTACATTTCTGCAATCCAGTGCATTAGATTATTTATGATAAACTATTTTCTTATTGCAGGGAACTTTTTTTTTTTTGAAGGAAAAAGATCCATTAATAATAAGTCGTACGGCATCTACAAAAATAAATAAATATTAATGAAAATGTAAATTTTGAAAGAAAAAACAAATTTTCTCACAATTTTATCTAGCTGCTAAAAGGAATCAATTGCCTTTAATCTCCTTTCATAACGCGGTGTGACTCGTGAGATTGTGCTTGTAAATTATACGGGGACTTTTGATATGGATATTGTTACTCCGACAAGTTTAGATCTCCCAATTTATGATCTCTGCTGTTTCGAGACTTGTTAGCATAAAATAAAATAATCGATAATTATTTATCTCACTAAAAGAAATTCATGAATAGATTTATATATGAGAAATGATATGAATGTAACTCTATGCATTCTTAATTTTTGGTTCTAAGTACTCCCTCCGTCCCAAAATACATGTCACTTTTCTAAAAAACAGACATATTAAGATAAAGGTTAGTTGAATAATATTTTCCAATTAATACCCTTAATTAATACATTGGAAAATGAGAATCTATACTATTATATAAAAGCCGAAACATTAAAAGTTTTGGTACCTGTTTTTTGGTACCTATTTTTTGGTACATGTTTTTTGGTACTTCGTGAATTTACTTATTTACCCTTCATTATAAAGAAAAATAAATACACCTAAAACAAATAATAACGTAATATAATTAATGGTAATTAGTCGATTACCTTTTTCACATTTACTTTTAGTTGAAGATATTACCTTTAATAAACACCTAAAAACATAAATCGTATCATATCTTTCGATCGTTAATATTTCCTTTCGAATTAAAATCCATTACCTTTTTAATTTAAAACAAATCTTACAATCATTAAAATATACCTGAAAATATCACACCATAATTTTCAAGAAAAATGTAACACCTAAAATAAATAATAACATAATATAATTAATGGAAATTAGTCGATTACAATCATTGATATATACCCGAAAATATCACACCATAATTTTTAAGAAAAATATAGCACCTAAAATAAATAATAACATAATATAATTAATGGTAATTAGTCGATTAACATAATAAAATTAATGGTAATTAGTCGATTACCTTTTTTACATTAACATAATAAAATTAATGGTAATTAGTCGATTGCCTTTTTCACATTTGCTTTTAGTTGAAGATATTACCTTTTGTAAACACCTAAAAACATCAATCGTATCATATCTTTTGATCATTAATATTTCCTTTCGAATTGAAAAACGTTATTTTTTCAATTTAAAACAATCATTTTCACATTAACATAATAAAAATTAATGGTAATTAGTCGATTGCCTTTTTCACACTACTTTTAGTTGAAGATATTACCTTTTATAAACACATAAAAACATCAATCATCTTTCGATCATTATATCCCTTTCGAATTAAAACATGTTACCCTTTTTAATTTACAACAAATCTTACAATCATTAATATATACCCGAAAATATAGCACCATAATTTTCAAGAAAAATATAACACCTAAAATAAATAATACCATGATATAAATAATGGTAATTATTCGATTGCCTTTTTCACATTTACTTTTAGTTGAAGGTATTACCTATTTTAAACACTTAAAAAATCAATCGTATCATATCTTTCAGTCATTAATATTTCCTTTCTAATTAAAACACGTCACCTTTTAATTTAATCATTAATATATACCCGAAAATATCACACCATATTTTTCAATTATTAATAAAATATATTGAAAATCGTATACGTTATTTATAACAAGAAAACATTAGTTTAATCCTTAAACATGAATATATTAAATTATATCAAATTAAAAACATAATTGTAATATTAAATAAAATTTATAACATAATATAAGAAACCCGTGCATTGCACGGGTTATAAGCTAGTAGTGTTAAATTTGAAAAAAGTCAAAGTTTAGATACAACAAATGTAGGGATAATTTTGGAAAATCATTTTAAATTTGTATTGAAAAAAGAAAAGGGACATGTAAAATGGTACAAATTCATTTTTTTCAAAAGGAACATATATTTTGGGACGAAGGGAGTATGTTCTATTTATCTAAAAAATTTGCAACCATTATTTGATGCGGACAAGCATTCGAAAATAAAAAGTACTCCTTCCGTCCTATTGAATTGTTAATATTTGAATTGGATACAAAGATTAAGAAATGAGAATAAAATAATGAAAAATGTAAAAAAAATGGATAAAGTGACGAGACCCATTAATATTTAAGTGATAGATTAAAATTATAGTAGGAATTAATTAAAAATAATAGATCCAATTAAATTTTTAAAATACTTTAAAATTTATTATTTTAACAAAAAATTGAAATATTAATAATTGAATAAGATATTTCAAAAAAAAATCATAGTATAATAATTAAATGGGACTGAGATACATTCGATTAACCGTTTAACAAGTCATCAAAAGTCGGGTGTTGGCCCTATCTATCACAATTTGAAAAGAAATGGCCCCAAATATCATAGCTCAAAAACTTGGCACCAAATATCACTCCAAAACACAGTTGATGTGTAGCGTTTTTGTCTTTTAAATAAAAGTGCGCACTTCTACTCCATAGACCCAATTGCGTTTAGCGTTTTGGTGAGATAACGCTATTTGAGATTGTGTTTTGGGGGTACGCTATTTCAGACTCTGTTTGGGAAGGGAGAAAACGCTAGTTAATAGGGTGGGGGTGGGGGTGGAGGTGGGGGCCACATAGTGTGGCGTTTTGGTTTGTTTCTTTATTTTATTTTTTTTGTTTTCTTTTTGTTTTCTTTTTGTTTTTATTTTTTTTATTTTTTTTGTTTTCTCCTAAATATATATTTGAAAAAAAATATTGAAAAACGTATTTACAAATAGTCAATTAAAATAATTTTTTATAAGTTCGTATACCGTTTATTCGTCGTTCCGAATATTTCTAAACACAAAATAGAACTATTGAACCCCAAAGGTTAACTGTTAAAACCCAAGGCAATACTGATAAAATTAAAAAATTGAATCTGGTGGCCTGATTTTTAAACGCTTAGGCATTTAAAAATCAGGATAAGTTAGGGTTTAGGGTCTAGGGTTTACAACCCTAAACCCTAAGTTCGTATACAGTTTATTCGTCGTTCTGAATATTTCTAAAAGCCAAAATGGAAATGTTGGACCCCAAAAGTTAATTGTTGAACACCTAAATTTAATTAAAATTGTTTTTATAAATTTAAAATTTTAATTAAAAAATTGAATCCGGCGGCCTAATTTTTAAACTTTAATGCGTTTAAAAATCAGGATAAGTTAGGGTTGAGGGTCTAGGGTTTAGGGTTGTAAACAACCTTAAATCCCAAACCCTAAACCCTAAGTTCGTATACGGTTTATTCGTCATTCCGAATATTTCTAAAACCCAAAATGGAACTATTGAACCCTAAAAGTTAATTGTTGAACCCCTAAATTTAAATAAATGTATTTTTTAAATTTAAAAAATACAATTTTAATTAAAAATTTGATTATAATTTTTTTAATATTGTTTGCAAATATATTTTTAAGAGAAAACAAAAAAAGAAAAAAAAGAAGAAGAAGAATTGGAAAACACCCAACACAACATGATGTGCGCACTTCTACTCACCCAATTGCATTTAGCGTTTTGGTGAGGTAACGCTATTTGAGATTGTGTTTTGGGGGTACGCTATTTCAGACTCTGTTTGGGAAGGGAGAAGATGCTAGTTAATAGGGTGGGGGTAGGGTAGGGTAGGGTGGGGTGGGGGTTTTGGTCTGTTTCTTTATTTTATTTTTTTTGTTTTCTTTTTGTTTTTTTTATTCTTTTTTGTTTTCTCCTAAATATATATTTAAAAAAAATATTAAAAAACGTATTTACAAATAGTCAATTAAAATATATTTTTTTATAAGTTCGTATATCGTTTATTCATCGTTCCAAATATTTCTAAACACAAAATGGAACTATTGAACCCCAAAGGTTAACTGTTAAAACCCAATGCAATACTGATAAAATTAAAAAATTGAATCTGGTGGCCTGATTTTTAAACGCTTAGGCATTTAAAAATCAGGATAAGTTAGGGTTTAGGGTCTAGGGTTTACAACCCTAAACCCCAAACCCTAAACCCTAAGTTCATATACGGTTTATTCGTCGTTCTGAATATTTCTAAAAGCCAAAATATAAATGTTGAACCCCAAAAGTTAATTGTTGAACCCCTAAATTTAATTAAAATTGTTTTTCTAAATTTAAAATTTTAATTAAAAAATTGAATCCGGTGGCCTGATTTTTAAACTTTAACGCGTTTAAAAATCAGGATAAGTTAGGGTTGAGGGTCTAGGGTTTAGGGTTGTAAACAATCTTAAATCCCAAACCCTAAACCCTAAGTTCGTATACGGTTTATTCGTCGTTTCGAATATTTCTAAAACCCAAAATGGAACTATTGAACCCTAAAAGTTAATTGTTGAACCCCTAAATTTAAATAAATGTATTTTTAAAATTTAAAAAATACA
Organism: Kitagawia praeruptora; assembly: GCA_037693485.1. Lineage (NCBI taxonomy): Eukaryota > Viridiplantae > Streptophyta > Magnoliopsida > Apiales > Apiaceae > Kitagawia > Kitagawia praeruptora. The sequence continues at coordinate 18,645,000 of CM075353.1, forward strand.
ATTTTAATTAAAAATTTGATTAAAATTTTTTTAATATTGTTTGTAAATATATTTTTAAGAGAAAACAAAAAAAAGAAAAAAAAGAAGAAAAAGAATTGGAAAACACCCAACACAACATGATGTGCCGTCTTCCCCCCACCCCAAAACCCCTAAAACGCTAGTTAATAAGGCGTCCACTATCTCCATTCCCTGAAAACGAGTAACGATCTAGCGTTTAAAAAAAAGGAAACGCTATATAATATTATATTTTAAAGTGATATTTGAGACAATGTTTTGAATTGTGATATTTGGGACCATTTATTTTCAAATTATGATATTGAGGGCAATTATTCTCAAAAGTCAATGGTTGTTCTTTACCTCTCGACATTCACCCCAAAGCTGGTACGACACTGCCAAAAACAAAGTATTTAAATCAGAAGGAATGGTCCATCTCCATATCGTTATACACAATCATTATTGTTATGGCACGTTTAACATGGCATTCACCGAGATTCAATGAAATTAAGGATCAAAATTCGAAACATCCACTAGTACAGAACTGTCTTTTAGCGTCGCACTTTAAGCGTCGGTTATATAGAGAACCGTGGCCTATACCTACTTTAGGCGTCGGTTGCTACATTAACCGACGCTTAAAATCATTTGTGTTGGACTTTTTGCATCGGTCATGAAATAACCGACGCCTAAAGTTGAACTTTCAGCGTCGGTCTTTACTTAACCGACGCCTTAGAACTACCTTTAGCATCGGTCATAACAACCGACGCCTAAAACTGAAACTTTAGCGTCGGTCTTTTCTTAACCGAAGCATAAAACTGACTCTTTAGCGTCGGTCTTTACATAACCGACGCCTAAAACCGACCCTTTAGCGTCGGTAAAAAACAACCGATGCCCAAAACTATCCCATTAGCGTCGGTTATAAGCAACCGACGCCTAAAACCATACCTGTAGTGTCGGTCTTTATTTAACCAACGCTTAAAGTGTCCCTTTTGTATTATAATTTTGAAAGCAGCGGGAGCAAGCGAGCAGCTCATTTTTTTCCCTAAGCAGAAGTGACAGAGACTGAGAGACATACGGGAATGTGAGAGGTGTTCAATTGAATTGGGTTATGTGAAAATTATTAGATTCCCTCTTTAGACTTCATTAATTTACTCAGAAATCTCTATGCAAATTTTTTTAAAGTGTTATAATATTGACATTGAATAATATTATTTAAATAAGATTTATATAAATCAATAAATTAACATTTTTTTTAGAAGTTGCATTTAAATATTTTCATTACGTTGTTTTATTCGTATTCATGTTAATTTATAAAATTATCGGAGTGGTTAAAAATCACGAAATCTATGATATTATTATCTTATATATTTATCTAGTTTTTAAACTTGTTGGGAGAATTATTTTTTGAATTATTCAAGAAAATAACTTAAAGTTAAAATAAAACAGCTTAAAGTCAGAAGTTGATATGAGATACTTTTCTGAATGACTTATTTTATTTTGATGATTTTAATTATTTGATAAAAGTTAATATCATCATTCAAATTAAAAATTTATCAAATTTATTTTTATTTTTACATTTTTGATAATCCACAAGTTACCCATTATACAAACTTACCCAAACAAATATTGATTTAAAATTTTTATTTTACACTTATTATTTAAAGTAACTTTTTTAAATCATATTTAATAAATTTAAGCTTACCCAAACAGCCAGCATCTTAGTATACTTATCCCAAAAATATAAATGATTATGCTTTTAATTAATTAATTGACTAAACCCAATTAAAGTCATATTTAGATCCTGCTGTTCAAAAGTTCTCTCGAGCGACATTTCTGGGCGACATCCACCAAGCATCGGAACATCTCCGCATCTCTCTGTTCTTCATCTGGACATCTCCACATCTCTCTGTGCTTCGATTCAATTTGTAAGTGTCAATTGAGGTTTTTAATTTTAGGGTTTTAAATTTGTTCACCTCTGTTCTCTGTCAATTGGGATTTATAATTTTAGGGGTTTTAATTTGGATTGCTTGGTTTTTATTCTGAGTAAACTATATCTTTGATTCCGTATGAATTGGGTGGTTTAATTGGAAAGAATATGCCCCTGTATATTTTCTTTCCCATGTTTATCTCGTTAGGAAGGTTTTTAACATATGATGTTTAACAATCCTGGCCTATATCTTGTGATCCTGCTGGGTTTTTACAAATGTTTGTAAAAACGATAAACTTGGCTTTGCAGCACAGGACAAGCACATTACCTTCATAATTATCTGAATCTCTGTAAAAAAAATTGTTGAAACTTCCATATATGAAACTAAACATTCTGAATCTTATACAGCAAAAAAAAGGAAAAAAGGTGTTCTGAATGTTACCCTCCAATCTGAAGGGTAAATGTATGAATAGCCATCTGCTAAGTCCGTAAAAGAATCATAACTGGAGTCCCTAAATATATGTATAACAACTTTAGTGCATAAAAAATGAAAACAATACAAGTTTTAACCAATTCAAGATCAGACATCATTTGTCAGTGAATAGAAACTATTTAGACAACTTTGTTCTACGTAGTCTCCTGTAGTCTAACAATGCATTATCTCAATATGGTTTGAGATGATCATACACAAGTGCCCCTGCTCCTAGTAATAATGGCATTCTCCAACTGTTAAATGCCAGTCACAATAGTTTCAGGGAGTAGAACATCAGTTGATGGGAGGCCCCAATCAAACAATCACTACGCCAAAACAGTCAATAGACATCAGTTCTGGACCGATGTAAAAAACTTTAAAAACCGATGTCTAGGTGGGTGTTGTTAAAAGTCCATGTTTTTTACATCGGTTCTGGACCGATGTTAAAAAGTACTTATTACATCAGTTGTGAAACGATGTAAATAATTGTCAACAACATCAGTTTTTAAAACAGAACTGATGTCTCAACCCCTGTACTACATCGGTTTTGGTTAGAACCGATGTTGTAAATTGTATACCACATCGTGTTTTAACCGATGTAAAATAGATCCATGAAATTGCCAAAATACAGTCCAGTTCATTTAGCAAAAATCAAAAAACAAATCATCCGAGATGCAATTTATACGAAGCTTTTGTAACAAACTAAAGGCAATCACAATAGATGATAAAACAAACTTAAATATATATATCATTGGACAGTTTCATATCATGAAAAATATATTGATATAATCCTCTCCCTATAATCAATGTAATATGAACAAGTCCACGCAAAACACAAGTGAATGTATACCGGAATTATCAAACCCCTAACAGTACGAGATATATAAACCACTAGCTAGATGCCTTGTGAATGGGTGCTCTAGTTTGGCAAGCTGCAGCCATTATACATGTTTGCATGCAGTCTGTGATTAATAAATGAAAGATGTCTAAAGCAGCACCCACATGGAATGCAGCCAATGAGACGCTTGCCGGTGCATGAGGGGGAGTTCTTGCCTGCAGCTGCTGTATAGCCTAAAAGCATAGTAAAAATCCCATGAGAAAAACATAGTAATATGATATGTAGTGTAAAACTGTGAGCTAAGTTAGTGGTTAAATCACAATTGGAAACGAAATTGGTATCTAATCTAACCTTAATCCAAATACCAACACCTTGATTCATTGCCTTGTTTGCAGAATTTATGAGCATCTTTAGATGAGGACTACATTCACCTTTATCTTTGTCCAAGTCCCTTGCCTCCCTAACCTGCAGATAAAATCCGTGAACAAAATTTAAGTATAATTTAAGAATAATCTTCTCCACTTTTTATTCTTTCAAAGGGCAGGTTATTGAGGTCTGATGGAGAGTCATTCTGGAATCATACAGTAACAAAAGAATATCTTTGTGATTCATCTTTGTTTATTAAAAGAGCATGGCATCTAACTAAAAATTTATACTTCTCAAAACTGAAATAAAATGGAACTACACATTCACTTTAGGACAGACTGGATTTTGACACGTAACAATTATACAAGCCATTTAGCTCTTTAGCCGGAGTTACCTGTAACTCCTTAGAGAATGGTCACCAAGTATCTCCTCTGCAAGGGATGCCTTTATCTCCTTTTTAGTAAGTCTACCGGTGTAAAATTCTATTGCCGACTCTATAACAGTGCCAACCTGATGAAATTATATTTATATAGTTAAAAAAAAGTACACCCATTACAAGCAGCAAAACATTAAGCTAATAAAATTAAATGATATTGGAAATATTTATTCGAGGAACTTTTTTTTGCTAATTATTTACTGAAAGTTTCAGTTAGGTGACAAAATAATAACAGATGATTGTTTACAAGTCGAATTAATGATCCTTTTATATCAAATCACAGTTCCAGTAAACTAAATCTTTCTGGAATGTCAAGACTATCTTTGAACTAACTCTGGAATAACATATACTCATTTCTCATGTTCATCATTGAGCACTGAACTTTATATTAACAATGCAAAGCAACAATGTACAAACTGAAAAAAATATTAAGTAAGGATTATTGTCATACAGTGCATAATATTACTTACAAGAAAATGATGGATTGGAAAATTTGTACCAGTGTCAGATTATTAGAGCAACTACAGAAAAAGGAGCGAGCCTAGTCATGCTTCACTGTCAACATTTTCTAGGCAATGATAGTACATTATAGCATGATGGGCATTTTGTGTCAAATAATTACACAATATAGGAAGTTATTGGTTATTTAGCTGAAAGTGCACAATATACCATAAACACTGTCAATGCAAATACAAATATGAAAGAAAAACTATGTGTCTGGCACAGGATAAGAGGAATCAAATGTACTGCTGAAGAAGCCACCTTACAATATCCGAATAACAAGCACAACTGTTTTGGTCTGTTGATAGATGGTTTACAGTTCTTGTAAAAAACTATATGTAGCCAATAAAGGTGCAATGAAACCACATATATATGTACATTTCTCATGAGTCCCAAAATTTATACCTTGCCAATGATGCCATGTGTGTCATATGCAAGACGAGCATCAATTTCAGTCAAAACTCTACTTGGAACTAGCTTTGCCAGATCACATCCAACATTGACTAAAGCCTACAATTTATAACCAATAGTCACTACTGCTTATAAAAACTAAATGTATGGACAGCCTTCTTACCTGCACTGAACCAAGAATGTAAATGGCCAAATAATTCACTACTACTAATCTCGCTATCTAAATCCTCTCTCGAACAATTGACATTTTTACCAGACAAGGTCCTTCTCATATAGGTTACCACAGAACTACCTTCCTCCTTGTCCCGCTGTGCTTGGGAGTCTCTCGGTGATCTTAAAGCCATACTTGTCAACTACTAGGAGCTTTTATATATCACCTGATTCTGAAATAAAATTACAAGACTATCAGCAATATACCAAAAAAGAAAAAAAGTAATATAGCTAACAAACATCTCCATTACAGTACTTTATCCAACCAGCAATAATTACGATATCAAATCATAAATGCAACAATCAAGAAAATACAAGATCATGAATATAAATTCCATAGAGAATATCAAAATCATCTCCATTCCATAACTTCCAACATTATTTCTTTCTGTTTTTGCAAAACCATCAAAATCAATTATTAACCAATTTGCAAAAATAAACACTAGCACATATAAGTAACTCAAATACACTTCATAAACCACCAACCCTGTAGTCACAAAATCAGAACAAAGCACTAATAGGACCTTAAAACAAAGTACCTATATCTCAGAGATGCAGAAATAAGTTGAATTAAAAAAAAACCCACAATTATTACGAAGATATCCCTGTAATATAGCTGCTGCTTGAAAAACTGGACCATCACAATATTACATACAGTTATGTTATATATATACAACAAAAAGTAAAACAGAAAAGAAGGAGGACCATAAATAGCTTTGTCTTTCGCTTGTGAAGTGAATCAATGAAATCCTTCCGTTCTTCTTCACTCTTTTGAGCCTTTTCTGACCACTTTGTCTTGTTAAAATACGTAGTCATCCTAAATTGTAAAACAACCACCAACAAATCTAATTCAACAATCTCTCAGTACACTAAAGATCCGATATTACAAACAATTAGCAACTCAAAATCCATGGAACTAAAGCTCTAACCTGTAATGTCTTTCTAAACAACATCAAACATATTACGAAAAATGACGATTAAACAAAAGAAGAGACATTATACCTTTCTTTACCACCACCAATTTTGAGCAACTCTCCATACAAATCAACATCCCATATACTTTGGAGATGACCCAAGCTTAAGAATCAACCAATTTGCTAAAAAAACTTGAATTAAAAAACAAAATTTCAATTTTCAAACAAAAATGAGAAAAGTACTTACTAATTTGAGCGGATTATTCGAGATAGATAAGGGTTTTGAGCGGATTTGAGCCTCCACTGTAATGAATTAACAGAAATCGAAAGCTACTAGGGTTCGACCTAATTGGGTTTTGAAATCAAGGGTTTGAATTCGGGGGTTTGTAAGCTAGGGTTTGTAAGTTAGGGTTCATTAGTTTGTGAGTCATGAGTGGATTAGCTTGTGAGTGAATTAGTTTGACTAATTAGCTTGAATTTGTGAGTTTGAGGAGCGGGGGAAATGAAAAACGTCTGAAGGCGGCGAAATGAAAAAATGAAAGGGGGGAAAGTAATAGAGGGAATGTGGGCTGTGGGGAAAAATTACTGGTATTAGAGGGAAAAGAGGGATCAACGTGTTTTTTTTATTTTTTTAAAAAGTGGTTGAGACATCGGTTTAAAGTGTAATTGATGTCTAAAACCTACTTTAACATCAGTTATAGAAAAACCGATGTAAAACATACCTTTAACATCGGTCAAAATTGCAACCGATGTTAAAGAGGTGATGTCTATTGACTGTTTTCTTGTAGTGAATGACTGAAATAGAAACTTCTTCCCTTAAGGTTAAGGATCCATTTGTTTCCATCTTAAATGCACTCTCAAGAATCCGATGAATCATAAATTCAGAATTGTAAGTTACAAAATTCTATCATTTCCATCTATATCTCTTTCTTTCAAAGTTTTAACACATGCTTCCTTCTCTTCATATATTGTATAGAAATATAACATGGATCGTCATACATGGATGTACAAAATACCATGTATAGCAAAGGAATATGTTGATGGAGTGGAAAAGTTCATTGATTTTGCGGAGTATTTATCCTCGTATTTGGGTTGCGACTCGCACTAAAACTTTTTTTACTAGTACGATTGTAAAGGTTTATTGTGAATTCGAATTGATTTTGTTATATATATATATAGGAGGCATATGTGGACTCTGGAAGGGATGAAAGTTTGATATTTGAATTGTTGGATTTCAAACACGATGTTCCTGACAATGGAAGTGCTACTTGGTTCTTTGATGACCTTGCCTCCGAACAGGATGCTGGCGGAACCACGGTAACATTTACTCTCCCTTTTTGTTATTATTCTTTAATCTTTAATACTAATATACTTGATGGTTATTTGGGATATTTAGATATTGATGGTGTTCATAAATTGTATTTTCCTATGAGAATTTTTATGATATAATGATGTTTGTGGGTTATAGTAACTGTAGAAATATTAAAGTCTGCTCCTTTTTATATTCTATTTTCGTCATTGTAACTTTTCTTGTCAAGTTCGCTTGTGTCTTTAATCCTAACCAAATAGTTGCTGATTATTGGAATAAGAAAATAAGAACCTAAGACTTGTAGTTCGTTCTGGTAGGGGGACTAGCCAGCATTATATAGTACTATTACTACTATATTTGTATGTGCTCGACTATGATTTTATTGCAATTTGATCATGTCTTAAATCATTTAATACTGTGGACGTAAATTTATTTTGTTGTACATGCGTTAAATTTGGTAGTAGTCAGGGTAAGGGTATAGCAGTGAAAATATTAGCTTCCTGATTCTGTTTCCACCCTTCATTTACTTGCGTTATCCAGGTAATTGAGCAATCAGGAGTATTTGAGGCTGAGTGGTTGCGATTTAGAAACATGCCTGCAGTCATGACCACCGCCGTTGGACAAATGGTATGTACATTTCTATTAAATGCTGTCAAATTTGTACACCTCTTCATTTTGGACTTTCTTGTGTTTTGTTAAATTTGAATTTCTCTTTCCTTTACATATGAATAAATTACTTTAATATGGATGTTTACCTAGGCACAATTCTGTGTTAGTCTGTTCACGATCGACCTAATGCTCGTACTGCTAACTTATATTCAACTCACTAATGAAACTGGTATTTGTTACATGTCGTAATTTCTCTACCTGTTAGGTGTTTGGGATTCTATTAAAGGTTTCCAATTAATTAATTGGTTTCATGGTCTACATTATTGTCGGCTTAATTGGTTATAATGATTTACTAGCTTGTCTACCCATGCTACACTCCTGTTACTAGGATTTCTTGTTTATTGTTGTTAAGAGGGAGGATGAGATGCATATGAGTAATTGCTACGTGTCCTTCATTTTTTATATCTAAAATAGAATTTGTCTCTCAGTTACAAAATCAACTCTGTTAGCACACACAACCCAGAAGGGTCTGCAAGGTTGCAATATGTGTAAATTATAATAATTCATGATGCTCACTGCCATGTTTACTCGAGGAATGCCTACAATTTCTCTTTCTTCCCCTATTAACATGAAACCCGATCTATAATTCTTATAACAGTGCAAGAGTATTCAGGTTACATGTCTAGAATTTGTGCCTTATTTTGTTTGACCAATTCTGTTCATAAAAGAGTTGGTTGTCTAAGTGCTATGAATTTCTAGGTCGTACTAAATATTTACGTAAAAGATTTGTTCCATGTTTATGTGAACAGCAAGAACATATGTAGTAATCTGTGCTACGTGTAAAGAAGCACGGATTTGGGATAGTAGTGCATTATTCATTCTATACTGGTGATAAATAGTATGGGGACACTATTGGGGTGCTTTTAGCTATTCCATATCCATGTATATAGTGGTCACCTGATATATGCAGTATATTGTTTCTGGTACATATGTAATCACTTATTTCTACTGGTATTATTTGTACATATAACATATTACACATACTAAAATACATATTGCACACATGATTTTGTATCACTGATTCGAGAACTTGGGTGTTTGTTTGAAATTATTGATCTTCTAATTCAACTGTTACTTTGTGAAACAGAGTGCTATTTTATCTGCTACTCGCTGCATTCCAGCACAAAGTCCTCAGCATTTTTAAAGGGTGATATATTCCACTAATTTATCCCCAAGTGTTAGAGATAGCAATTTCTTGAATTGAACTGCTATAAACACTGACATATTATCCACGCAATCAGGTTCTTAAATCAGGTTCTGATTTTAATCTTTCCTGTGCATCTTTTCGTTCAAAGACCCTGTTGCCTCCTAATATCTACTTCATGAGTTGTTGCAAGGGTAGCACTTTCAATATATGGTGCTTTTGACAGCAAGGAATATTTAAATGTGCAAAGGATCAGGTACCTATCATGGCAATCAATTTTAGTTTAATCCGGGTAGTATCTGATACTCATTCATTTTGATAGTTGAATATATTATTAAGTCCAAGCAAAGTATCGTAAATTGGATCATAACAATCAATACTCGACCTCAGCATAATCAAGCAATTATCAAGAAAGATAATGGCTTACACGTCCATGTGGATGATGATTTGATAGAGAAAACCAAAGAGCCAAGACTTGTTCCTGAAACATGTATTCAGAACAGAGGCACTTGTACCAGTGTGGAGGATTATTTGGTCGCAACATCGTTGATGCATATTATCAGTTTGGTTCTTCCTTCAATACATTTGCTCGTCATCTGTGAAGAAATTGTTCTCCATAAAATTAGAGAAATTAGATCAGTTTGTCAACTTTGTTATTAGTATTGACTTGTTGAATGTAGAGTAGTCTTATATATTGTTTATTAATTAGATCTCATTCTTGATTATGTATCATGTTTAAATTGATTTTAAATATAATTTGGTGTTCTGGCATGGGCTAAATTGTTTCTGAAATTGTATTGTTTCATAACAGAATTGTATTTTTTATTTTTTTTAAAAAATTGACTTTAAGCGTCGGTTGTTTAAATGACCGATGCCTATAAGCAGACTTTAAGCGTCGGTTGTTTAAATGACCGATGCCTATAATATACTTTAAGCGTCGGTTGTTTAAATTACCGACGCCTATAACAGACTTTAAGCGTCGGTTGTTTTAATGACCGACGCCTATAACTAGATTTTAAGCGTCGATTGTTCAAATAACCGACGCCTATAACAGATTTTAAGCGTCGGTTGTTTAAATGACCGACGCATATAACAGACTTTAAGCGTCGGTTGTTTAAATAACCGACGCTATTATTACATTATATGCGTCGTCCAATTAACCGACGCTATAGACTTATACCTATAGCGTCGCCTTCATATACTACGCCCAATAACCGACGCCTAAAGCCTATTTTGACCGACGCTAAAAGCGTATTCTGTAGTAGTGATCATTTTCCGAAATGTGTCCAATAAATTACTCCTTCCGTTCCAAAATGTATTTTCTTTTTAAAAAATGGATTTATCCTTGTTATAGGAAGAAATTGGTATAACAATATTTTGGAGGTTTGCTGGAATCATGGAGCAAAATATGGATATTTTGCAAAGAACACGAAGAACACGGAAGGAGATTGGAGATCGTTTGTGGCTGATCTTGTATGGTGTTTTCAGGGGTGAACTGTCAATCATCCATAACAAGGTGCCTACGTACCCTATTTATAGGGATCAATCCGTGCGTAGTTCTTAGAGAAGAAGTTACCTAGACGGGCTAGGGTTTTAGTAGATAAGTCATGGCCCAAGCCCACTCGTTTTAGGGCTGATGTGGCAATGAGTCATCAATTCTATCCATGATCCATGGTCCAAAGAAGGAAGCAAATGGTCTTGCATGGTTAGAGTCGGGACCTCTTGGGCTAGGTTAATAGAAAAGTAGCAAGGGTGTAGCATGCAACCTCGAGGGGTTGAGTCATGCGAAGCGGACGATACTCATGCGACCTCGAGGGGCTGCGTCATGAGCCTTCAAGCAGAGAATGAGATAGCGATCTCGTGTAATATGTAGATGTAATAATAGTGCGAAGCGATCCCTTGGAGGGAGGTAATAGCGAGGCGATCCCTTGGAGGGGAGTTAAACGCGAAGCGATCCCTGTAGATGCGACCTCGAGGCCGGGCTAGCATGAGACGCCTAGAGGCCTAGAATGAGACCCCTTGGAGGCCTAGCGTGAGTCCCCTTGGAGGGCTAGCATGAGTCCCCTTGGAGGCCTAGCGTGAGACTCCTTGGGTGATAGCGTCTTCAAGAGATAGAGGTGAGGCGAGGCGCTCCCTAGATTAGGCCTCATGCGTTGTTGATCCATCTTCAATATTTGAGCCAATTAAGAGATATTCGAGCCCATTAGGAGAGGTGGGCCCCTAGTATAGTCCATTGGGCCTATTTAGGATCTATGCCGAGATTCGGGCATAACAATCCTATTTTACATGTTTTTTTTTTCTTTTTCTCTTACAATACAAATTTAAGATAAGGGTGGTGATGTTTGCACAATCCTCAAATGATGGTTGCACACCCTTTTAGTATATTTGACCATAATATCCTTAATCTTCCTCTTTGCTTTAATTTGTTGTCAAATTTTATTACTTATTTTTTTTGCTGAATCACGTGGTACAAAATAAATCGTGTCTAAAAAAATTATATTAAATTTTAAATCAAAATTGATTGATATTAAAATTTTCATTCCATTAAACTCTATAAATATATTACTCAAGTAAACTCTATATATTATTTTAATCAAATAATTCTTTGAGTTAAACTCAAGTAAATCAAGCATATAATAAAAAAATATAAAAAATTAAGCATATAAACTCGTATTACATTTTTCAATTATTTTTATAGATGTCGTATATCTTTTGATTATTGAATTTTTAACTTAAAAAAAAGTAAATCAAGCATAATATCTTGATGTGAACATATATATTTATAATTTTTAATTGTATAAGATTTAAAAAAGTTCTGGAGCTATGATTTTAAAAAAAAATTACAATTTCTTTACTTGTGTTATTCTTTGGGGTGATGGCCCTAAATGCCCACCTCCCAAAACATTTGGCCCGAAATACCCATATTCGGAATGGATGGCCCTAAATACCCACGGGACACGCATGTGGGAAAGGAGTATCCGGACACTCCTTTGACACATGCGTGTCTTTCACAAACCGCAAGAGAGCTCTGTGAACAGTAGAACCAAACACGCACGTTGAGCATACGTGACCCGAGATGCGCATGTTCAACATGCGTGTCTCTCACCACTGTTCATCGTCCCCAAAGCTTTCATCGGCATTGTTTTATCGATTAAAACTTTGAACGGCTCGTTTGTACTGTCCAGGCATCGACCACTATCGTACTATATACCAAAAGAATCATCTCGTCCTCCTCTAAAACCCTCCATCCTTCGATTTTTGTTTGTTTTGCTGGATTGAAAAGACCCAAATCGACAAATGTTTTCCGATTTGGTTTTTCGATTTCTCGTGCACGCCCCTACGGGGCCATAACTCGTCAAATAGATTGGGGAATGTGATGTACTTCGTATGGGCTTCATTTTTATGCACTTGGATGTGTTGAAGGTATCCAAAATTGCATGGACGAATAGAGGCGATTTTCAGGCGATTTTTGGTCGTCGAAGCTCAGCAACATTTTCTGATAGAATGACGTCAGATGACGTCATCACGCATCTGAGAGATGCGTGACCCCTGTTGCGCATGACACAGATGCGTGTTATAGGATACGCATTCGCAAGATGCGTAATGCATGGGTATTTAGGGCCGGAGCTCCCGACTTTCAGCATTTTGGGCCTTCACTCCTGAAATGTAGGCATTTTGGGCATTTTCTCTATTCTTTGTTTCACACCAGTTGTGTTGCTCTTTTCTCTCTTTTTTTTGTTATTATCTTATAATATTTTACTAGAATTAATGTTCTCTATGATAATTAATATCACATCTTTATTTTTTCACTAAATGTTTCTAAAAAATCAACTTTTTCATATTTCACATTTATAATAAGACAAGAAAAATTAGAAAAGAATTACAATGTAATTTGGACGAATGAGTGGGAGGACAAAGTGGACATTATTAGATAAAATAAGGATAATTTGGTCAAACAAATAATTTAGGGTGTGCAACCATCAATTTAGGGGGTGCAAATATCAGCAGCCTAAGATAATTTTCTAAAGAGTTCACAGTCCCTGAGATCACCCTCAGTAAGAACCCCGAGGTTAGAACAAAATAAACTACAAATTGGAGTTATTTTTATAAATTCATGAGGGTGAATTTTATTATTACAAAATTGTCATCCGATATTTATACCGAAATCAATATAAGCTCAGGTAAGATACCTAAGGATGATCTTATGACCATTTTTGTCTTTTCTAAAACTATTTCTACATTTATTATATTTAAAATTTGAATTTTCTCAAACTTAACATTATTATCATTTTTCAATGTATTAAGGGTAGTAGTTAGAAAATTTTATCCAACTAATTTTTATCTTAATATGTGTATTTTTAGAAAAAGAATATACAAAATGGGATGGAGGAAGTAATACACAGGACCGTAAGAATTTATTCGAGTATGATTTTCAATTACCCAAAAATTATTAAAATAAATATCATGATAATAACTTATAAGCTTTTAGCATTCCAAATAGCATATAGAATGTGACAATTTTATAAATTAATAAAATTTAATGTATTATAATAATATTCGTGCATCAAAAATTACATAAGACGGAGCATGAAATCCTTTTAATAATGAGTTATCTTTGTAGTGATAGTGGCAACGGTGCCAACGTGAAAGAAGAGATGATGTGCGGGTTTGGCAAAAATTAAAAAGAACTTGTGAGACAATCTTTTTCTTGTAGATTTTGATGATTTGTTAAAGTACAAAAATGAAAATTAAATTAGGTTTAGGAAGTTACTTGCTAACATAGTAATTTCTCCCTTAAAATTATTCGATGTGACATTAACGAATAACGAGTCAATTTGACAAAAACGTTTTCTCGTACCTAATTATTTGATTTAGATAAGGTATATTCGTTCAGTGATATATCTTAGTCTAGATTTTATAGGGTACATTTTAAAGGCAAAGTCAAGACGGCACAAATATCGATATATTCCCGAACACTGATTTTACGTATTAAAAACGAGAGCTTTATTCAAAACGGTGTTCATTTCAAATGTTTTATCCTCAAATATATTTGATATGTTTTCCAAAGATTATTTTCAAAAGTACCTTATTTATTGACTTGTCGAAAGATCAAAAACGAATTTTATCCCCAACCCCTAACAGTTTTCATTTAAATGGATAAAATCGTAAAATATTCAAAATAAATATTCCGAGGACTTCACGTTCATTATTATTTGAGAAATATTATATTTGAATATATTTCAAGTCAAAACTTTATCCCAAATGTCGACAAGTTACGACAAACGGCTAATGTATTTTATTCCGTCGCGTAAGGACATTTAAGTAAAATATTTTTGAATAAAATACCTCCACATGTTATTTTAACTTGAAACTTTGGGAATGTCACTAGAATATTTAAAAATAATTTTAGAAAAAGTTTCATGATTTTATGAGAATATTTTTCCGGAACACCCTAAAATTCGCTTCGGTTTTTATTTTGGGATTCGCTAAAAGTCATCCAAATATATGGAAACTTATGGGTCGACTTTGACCATATTTTTCATATAATATTTGAAGACTTTTGGCATTGGTCTCATATTTTTCCAAATTGTTTCAAAGAAAATCAAACGAAATGGGTTTGTCACGTAGTATCGTATTTATTGGCTATTTACGAACCAAGAGAAGCTTCCTATATTTTATTATTGTTATTCCCACATGTGCTACTGAATATTTTAAGTAATTTGGTGACCAAGTTGGGTAATAACTCCTTTGCTTATCGTTCATTGGTTGCCTGCTCTTGTTTAGTGGTTTTTAGCCCTTTTTAAGTCTATAAATAGCCAAGTCATTCCACCCATTTCTCCCAAGCCTAAGAGCCAAAGAAATGCTTCTATTTTCTCTCTAGATACACACCATATCCCAGAATTTAATTGCTCCAAAAAGTATCTAGCAAACAAGCTTCAATCTTCATCTTTTATACATCTTTTAAGCTTGTTTTAGCACCATTTCTTCACCATAGACCTACCTTCGGCCAAGCTTCATTTGGGCAGTCCTTTAGCTCGTTTCTTGCAGCCCTTGAAGTGTTCTTCCTTGTGTCTTTGGGCCACCTTTAATCTCTCCTTGCGTACCTTTGTTTAGGTGCTCAAATTCGGTCCCTTTCGGTAGTGTTTTATCACCATTTCTTGCTCTAAAACAATTCTATCCAAGACCACTTCGAAGACAAAACTTTAGCTCAACTAAAGTGGGTTCTTGAAGTGCTTTGGAAGGGGTTTAAGGATCCTTGTGTCCCCCTTAAATTGTCTTTCATTGATTGATCTTGGTGGCCTTGTTTTGGTAGCTTTTCTTGGTGATTTTTGGTGTCATTCTTACTCTTCTATATACCTCTCGGCCAAACCCTTTAGGCAGCCCCTTTAGCTCAAATTTTTCTGCCCTTAAGTGGTCCGTTCTTGTGTCTTTGAGTTACCATTGATATCTCCTTGCATATCCATCAATTGGTGCTCTTTCGGCCTTAGTTTGGAGGTAAGTTTAGGCTTCGATCCTAGCTTGTTCTACTTGTTTTCTCTCTAGACTTCAAGTGGTTCTAAGTTAGTTAATTTTTGTTTGGTGTGTGTACATCTACACATACTAGTCCCGGAACCTAGTTCATATCCTTTGAGAATACCTCTTATTTGAGAATTCTTTGCTTTAGGCTACCGAGCCACTGGATAAAGCCAAAGGTCATAAACTAGTTAAATTTTTGTTGTGTGTGTTGCGTGTGTAGTGTGTGTTGCATTCACGGATATAATTGTTTCACGTTTAATTTATTGTCTTGCATCACCGCTCGTGTGACGAGTCCCTCGTGTGACTTATTCCGTGCCGTTATTTACTATTTTCCGCACTACGCAAATCGCTAACGTTAATTAAGCGTTTTTCTTAACGGTCCTCGCACTTGCGAGTTGATTTTTTTATTTCGTCCTCACACTTGTGAGTTGAATAATTAAGCACTCTTGCACACACCACTAAAGTTTCGTAGCTTGTCCGATTGGCATCGTGACTCGCTCGACTTTAATTAATAACGAATCAATTATTTTAATGCGTAATAGCGTCCCCGTGGCTAGTACCGTAACATACTAGTTTTGCACGGCCTATATTATATTATATCTCACATAATTGTTTGTTTGTAGCTTGTTGTTGTATCTTTGTAGTGAGGTGAAGTGAAGTGAGGTGATCTTCGCTCTAAGACCCAAGTCTTAGACACGCCGACGGGGAGTTGGGTGTCTTCGCACCGTGAGGAGGAGGAAAGACCCAAGACCTAGGATCCAAGTCCTACAAAGGTAGCATCAAGGCTACGTAGGGTTTGCTAAAATATTTTGAAGAGGTAACTTGGAGTTACGCTCTAAGATAAATATTTTAGTGGTTTACAAATTATTTTGAGGAGATAACGGGGAGTTACGTTCCAAGATAAATAATTAATGGTTTGTTTTATATTTTGAGGAGGTAGCAGGGAGTTACGCTCCAAGATAAATATATAGCGGGGCAGCTTATATTTTGAGATGATAACGGGGAGTTACGCTTCAAGATAAATATATAGTTGTAATTTTGTAAAGGTTTCTCCACCTGCTATAAGGAGTTTACTTATAGTGGACGAAATCCCGAGTACGGGGTGAAGCTCGGGGACTGGAGTCGGGGTGTTCGAATCCGTTAGGGGATTGCGGCATCGCGAACCAGGATAAATCGATCGTTTCTCATTTCTCTCTTTTATTTTCCGCACTTTACATTACTTATTTATAAGTAATTGATTTTAAAAGAGAAAGAAAATTTATAAAACGTCAAGCTCAAATTTTGAAAAGGTGATAAGCTATTCAACCCCCTTCTAGCTTATCGATCTTACCCACATTCGGGACCTATAAGAACTTATAAGTTACTTATTTCGGAAAAAAATTCGTATTTACGTACTTTTTTTTAAGCAAAAACTGTGTATGGAAAGTTTAATATTCGTTATCTTGCAAAAATAAGTTACTTATTTCAAAAAAAAGTACATATTTTCTAACTTTTTTCCAGAATAAATAATTTATTTCTGAAAAATAAGATTTTCCAAACGGACCCGACGATATATAGAGAATAGACAAATTTTCGATTGCGTGTAATCGACAAAATGTAAAATATTTTTGTTTCATTTTTGGGATGAAAATTTTAGAATGAAAATGAATTTAATTTATATTTATTTCCATTTATTTACTTTCTTGTTTAAAATTTGAAAATATAGAAAAAATAAAAATGGAATTATTTTACTTTCTTTTAACTTAATTCCTTTCTTTTAAAATTATTTTAAAATCGGGAGCAAAATGTAAACAAATCAAATTGCAGGCCGAGAATAAGATGACATTTAGCCTGTTTGGCTGAACTTTGTTTAAGTTCTTATTAACTTATTTTCGGGTAAAAATTTCACATTTTGATAAATTGTTTTTTATACAAGTATTGAATATATTTTTGAGATTCTATAAGTTGCAAAAAAAAAATGAAAGAATGCCCAAAATGCCTAAATTTTAACTACCCACTTCCCAAAATATCCGATTTCAAAAACTCCGCCCAACCTACCCACGGGATACGCCAGTCCAATCGGCGTATCCGAATCACTGTTCATGCCAGAAAACTGACGTGTTGGACAGAAAACTGGAGCTCTTGTTCACCGGCGTTTTTCGTCGGTTTTTTCACCTCCCTCGATCTCTGTCTATGGCAAGGCTCCACACTGCAAACCACCACCAGATGATCAGCTGCTCGTCCCCTTCATCCTCCCGTATTCCGTTTAACTCCTCTGGCCCCGCAGGGGCGTGTACCAACCTCGACTGAAAAACTAATCGGAAAATGGATGTGAATTGGGTATTTTTAATCCGGCAAAACATATGTAATAAAATTGCTATGGATGTGTAGAGAATCGAATTGCGATTCGATTCTTATATAGAACGTTGTTGGAAAGTTATTGGTATGGATGGTTGAACTGAAAGAAGGAATATCGCCGGAATCGCCTTCATCGTCGAAGCTGGAGACGATGAACAGAAAGATAGATGCGCTGGATGGTAATGCGTATCAACTGATACGCATGATACAGATGCGTATCTAACGTCATAGATGACGTCAGATACGCCACGTCTGAATGCGTATCAGCGGATGCGTTTGTTACAAAGGCGTATGTGGAAGACTTTTCATGAACTAGATCAGCATATCCTCTTAATACTCCAACCCGATAGGCATATCCCGTGAATACTCCTATCCCAGAGGCGTATCGCGTGGGTATTTTGGACGATACATCCCGAATCTGGGCATTTTGGTGAGAGAAACTAAAATAGTGGGTATATAGGGCACTCAATTAACTTTTTTCAGAAAAAAAATTAATACTCTCTAACTTGTTGACTTATTCTGGAAAAAAGATTTCCCAAAACACCCATTGTTAGTTGACTGCATCTTTAAAGGACCGTGGTGGAGATTAGATCGATACGTGTGTCTCCTTCTTGGATGACGAAAAAAGGAAAATGTTTATACCCATACCTGCCCCTCTTTATTGATTAATTGCTAATAAAAGGAAAATGTTAAAACTTTCAAAAAAAAAAAATTCAAAACTTTTCCAACGTATTATACGTGTACTTTGTAATTTTGTCATAATAAAATAGAATGAGAAATGGCCCCTTTAATCATAACTTGGAAGTAAAATGCCCAAAATATCACAACTCAAAAAAATGACCCTTAATATCACACAATCACGCAACTATTACTGGCGTTTATATTTTTTTTTTTAAATCCTTGTTTTCCATTGGGCCAGCAGTATTGGACCGATGTGATGCAATTGGGCTTTGTTAGGGCTGACAATTTCGGGTCGGGTCAGCAGATTCGGGTCGCATTTTTGACCCAGCCCGAATCCGACCTGAAAATTTAGTGGGTACAGGTGCTCAACCCGAACCCGACACGAATGGGTTTCGGGCAACCCGACCCGAAAATTTAATTTTTTAAAATTTTAAAAATAATATATATATATAATAATATATATTATATATATATAAAAAATAATATATATTATATATATATATATAATAAAATAATATATATATATATTAAAAATAATATATATATTTATAATAATATATATATATATATATATATCAAAAATAATATAAATTATATATACATATACATATATATATATATATATCAAAAATAATTATATATATATTCGGGTCAGTTTCGGGTAACCCGAACCCAACCCAACCCGATTTTTTCGGGTGAAGTTAGGGTCAACCCGAAACCGACCCAAACCCGAAAAATATAAACCCGAAACCGACTCGTGCGGGTTGGGTTCGGATAGGGTTCGGGTCGCGGGTCCAAAATTGTCAGCCCTAGATTTTGTACATTTAAAAGGAAACGCATGTTGAATGCGTTTTAATTTTTTTTTTGCTTTCCAGAAAACGCATATAAATCTTGCATTTTCATAATTGGTGTTTGTCTTTTAAGTAAAAAAGCATTATTATGTTGCATTATTATTGTTGTGGAATAAAAACTAGGTTATTTAATTGCGGCTAGGGTTTGTGCGTAATTAATGCTAGGGTGCGTGAGCTTCGTGCTTTAATGGCTGCTCTCGTGTTCGTGGCTGAATCTGCCTTCACAAGATGCCTACGTACTTTGATGAACATCAAAGATCAAGCCAAAAACGTAGTTCTAGGTGATGATGCCCTCGGGGCTATGGCGGCGAGGGCTCACCTAGAACGTAGTGGCTTGTATGTCCTTATTCGAGGATTAAGCCTAAAACGTGGTGGGTGACGTATGGAGCTCTGCCCAACGTTGTTCTGTGAATGAGGGGTCAGGCCCTTATATAGGCATCAGGAGCCTAAGATTTAGAGTAGGGTTAGGAGACTTGGTGAGCAAGTCAACCTTGAGGAAGGTTCTAGACTCCTACATTGTAGGAGTCTGTTTCCTTGTATGACTATGTGCCTTGGAGGCTACTCCTTGTAGAGATAATATCCTTATTTGGCTCTTATTTGCGAGCTGTTAATTAGCCCTTAATATTAATTACGAAATTAATATTTAATTGGGATTTCGGGCCTCATAAACGGGCTTCATCTTTGGACCAGGCTAGGTCTAATTAATGCAACATTAATTATGTCTTTAGGGCTTACTTTTAGCCCATATCATTTGCCCCCCAACTTCTAGGAAAACTGATCAGGTTTTCGTAGAAGTTATATTTGCCTTAATCGAGACTCGGGGTCGTTTTTATCCCTTACCTGGGACTTCTTAATTTTCCTACCCTTACACGGGGATTTTGGTTTACACTAGTGTTTCACGAGTATCGTCTTGATTGCAAAGTGTGGAGCGACCTACACATTTACGACGATTGGCCTTATTCGAGGCTTTAAGTTTGTGCATGCTTTTAGCAATTTCGGCACTTTCATAGCTTTTATGCATTACTAGCATAAATTATTGCTCAATCTATCAAGAAAATATTTCTATAATTTTCCTCATATTTTTCTGTACCCACAAGTATTTTTCTTAATTATTCCTAATAATTTAGGAATTTTTATGTACCAACAGATATTTTTCTTAATTATTCCTAATAATTTAGGAATTTTTATGTACCCACAGGTATTTTTCCCAATAATTTAGGAATTTTTATGTACCAACAGGTATTTTTCATAATTTTTCCTAATAATTTAGGAATTTTAATGTACCAACAGGTATTTTCCTTAATTCTTCCTAATAATTTAGGAATTTTAATGTACCAACAGGTATTTTTCTTAATTATTTCTAATAATTTAGGAATTTTTATGTGCCCACAGGTATTTTCCTTAATTCTTCCTAATAATTTAGGAATTTTAATGTACCAACAGGTATTTTTCTTAATTATTCCTAATAATTTAGGAATTTTTATGTACCCACAGGTATTTTTCTTAATTATTCCTAATAATTTAGGAATTTTTATGTACCCACAGGTATTTTTCCCAATAATTTAAGAATTTTTATGTACCAACAGGTATTTTTCATAATTTTTCCTAATAATTTAGGAATTTTAATGTACCAACAGGTATTTTCCTTAATTCTTCATAATAATTTAGGAATTTTAATGTACCAACAGGTATTTTTCATAATTTTTCCTAATAATTTAGGAATTTAATGTACCAACAGGTATTTTTCTTAATTATTCCTAATAATTTAGGAATTTTTATGTACCCACAGGTATATTTCCCAATAATTTAGGAATTTTTGTGTTAACTTACAAAGTTCAGGGGCTGAATTATAGATATATAAACTAGAGGATCAACTTGTCAACTCAGCACAACTTCAGGTACTAAACAGCACTTTGCCAAAAAAATATTAACCTGGTCATTCGACCAGGTTTCTCGTCGAAATAAGCTTCAAAATGATTGCTGGTCGAAGTGTTTTTCGAGCAGAATCCTGGTCATTTTCGACCAGGTTCTTGGTCGAACCCCCCCTTTTTTTTTTTTTTTTTTTTTTTCCTTTTTTTTTTTTGAATATTGTTATTCAAAAATAATATTTCTTTTGTCCAAATCTTGGATAATTTCGATCCCCAAATCGGAGGTGTCCTTCTCGGATAAAATTTCACTCGAATAAAATTCGACCCGGATTTTATTATTATTATTTTTAATAATAATAATAATAATTTTTGTAATTAGAGGGGTCCTCAGCCCTAATATTTTCGTAGTTTAAGATCATATTTTTGACCTCATTGGCTCCCAAATCTTTGAAATTCGTCCAAAATTGAGGTCATTCATGACTCTAGGCACATAAAAATTTTCATTATATACCTTCTTTTTTTTTTTTTTTTTTTTTTGTACCAGGATTTTCGATCAGGATGCTGACCCTTAGGTCAGGATTTCCGATCAGGATGCTGACCCTTAGGTCAGGATTTTGGGTCAGGATGCTGACCCTTGGGTCAGGATTTTGGATCAGGATGCCGACCCTTAGGTCAGGATTTTCGACCAGGATGCTGACCCTTGGGTCAGGATTTTGGGTCAGGATGCTGACCCTTGGGTCAGGATTTTGGATCAGGATGCCGACCCTTAGGTCAGGATTTTCGACCAGGAATGCTGACCCTTAGGTCAGGATTCTGATCGAAATAAGGGCCTTCAAAGCTTCTTGGTCGAAAGGATTTTCGATCAGGTCTTGGTCGAAATAAGGACCAATTTTTCGCTTGGTCGAATGATTTTTCGACTAGGATTCCTGGTCTTTTCGACCAGGGTCTTGGTCGAAATAAGGGGCTTCCTAATGGCTTGGTCGAATGAATTTTCGATCAGGAATCCTGACCCTTAGGACAGAATTCTTGATCAGGAATGTTGACCCTTAGATGAGGATTCTCGATCTGGGGTGCTAACCCTTAGATGAGGATTTTGGATCAGGAAGGCTGACCCTTAGATCAGGATTCTCGATGGTCAGGAAGGCTGACCCTTAGATCAGGATTCTCGATGATCAGGAAGGCTGACCCTTAGATCAGGATTCTGATCGAAATAAAGGCCTTCCCGGCTTCTTGGTCGAAGGGATTTTCGATCAGGAATCTTGATCCCTTCGACCAGAATTCTGATCGAAATAAAGGCCTTCCCGGCTTCTTGGTCGAAGGGATTTTCGATCAGGAATCTTGATCCCTTCGACCAGAATTCTGATCGAATTGATTTGGATGACGTGTGGCCTCTCTGAGCCTTTAGCTCCTTTCAGCTAGCTTACGTGCCTCCATGGCATCGTTTGGCAACCAGCCATTATCAAGGTGTGCTTTGATAGGATCTAACTAGTACCCTCCTATTCTGGTAGGAGCAATAAGCTTTGAATCAGCTGTAAGAGTTCTCGGAACTAGGAAGTAGACGTTCCCAGAATGGGTCTCGACCCTTGAACTGAGATAAGGCATCGACCTCTGTATCCTACTCCCTTGAGATATACCTGGTACTCATTTAACTGGGCTATCGCAGCT
This sequence comes from Kitagawia praeruptora, assembly GCA_037693485.1. NCBI lineage: Eukaryota > Viridiplantae > Streptophyta > Magnoliopsida > Apiales > Apiaceae > Kitagawia > Kitagawia praeruptora. The sequence continues at coordinate 18,668,109 of CM075353.1, forward strand.
TTCACAATCCTCAAGTATTTTGGCCATATTCTTTTCTATAGTCTCAAATTCTCCATTGACTTGTGAGACTACCATCTTTGAGTCTCCACAGACTTTCAGGTTCTTCACCATCAGGGCTCTTGTCAATCCAAGACCGGCTATCAGAACTTCATACTCTGCCTCACTGTAGGTTGTTTGGAAGTCCAACTTCAAGGCATACTCAAGTGCGAACCCACCGGGGCTTTGCAGAACTAAACTTGCACCACCGGTTTTTGTTTTTGATGCTCCATCAAAATAGAGCACCCAATACTCCTTCTTCTCTTCTAGGGGCTTCTCACCTTGCTGACCTTCCTAGTCTATTACCTCCTGCCCCCCGACTTCTTGTTTGTCAATGGTGTATTCAACCACAAAGTCAGCTAGAGTCTGGGTTTTGATGGCCGCCCTATGCTTGTATTTAACATCGAATTCTCCTAGTTCGATTTCCCACTTGGTGTGCATACCACTGGTTCGGGTAGCGGATTATGTTCCTCAATGGTTGGTCCATCGGGACTTCAATTTTTTGTGCATGGAAGTATGGTCAAAGCTTCCTTGATGCTGCTTCTTCTTGGTTTTCTTGGACTCCTTTGCCTTGATCAGGGATGCCCTTGGAGTCCCTGATCCTCGGTTGAAATTCAAGGTTTGTTGTTAGCCTTTCCTGGCTTAAGTGGCCTCATGTGGACTTTAAACACTTATTTGGTTGTGCTGTAACCTAACTCTTGATCCTTCGGGGCTTTGCTAGACTAGGCCTGCACCTCTTGATACTGTTTTTGATGCTCCATCAAAATAGAGCTCTGGTCAGATATAGGCTCGTCATTCTTGTTCTGAAACTTTCTTCCTTCTCGAGTTCAACTCAACTCCATGCAATACCTTGACTTCTTGGTTGCCAATGGTACATTCAACCACGAAGTCAGTTGACGCCTTAGCTTTAGTGGCTCTTTGAGGCTTATGTGTGATGCCCTCTGCTGGCCCTTCTTGGTGTTCCTTATCACTGCGGACACCCCTGTCTTCAATCGGAAGGACCTGCCCCCGACTCCGTCAGGCCTTAACGAGGCTACATAACAGCTTATAGCCATTTTTTGTCACCCTTTTGTTCTTCTAAATTCGCGTTTTGATGCTTTAGTGTTCTTACTGACAACTTCCATGCCTCTAAGGCATTGTCGGGTAACCAACCTGGTGAGCCTTTGTAGGAACTACCCAACGAATTTTCATACATACAGGTGTTATTGTTTGTTGTTAGGAGATCATGAACCCATCGGGGTAGGTTCTCACTTAATTTTGTTTTTGATTCTCCATCAAAATTGATCCAATACTCCTTAAGTACCGCTTTTGGATTCTCCTTCTCTAATCCTTTGCCCTCCCGGGGTACTACCTCCTGCCCCCCGACTTCTTGGTTGTCAATGGTGTATTCAACCACGAAGTCAGTGAGTGCATGGGGATTCATATCAACGAAGTCTATACACATCCTTTATTCTCCATTGGATTTCCTGCCTCTGGGAAGCAAAGTTTATTTTTTCCTGTTTCTTCATCTCCCTATTCGGGTGGACGTCTAGTTTACGTAACCAATTGGGGATCGACCCTTGTCATATCAGCTACTATCTACGCAAACACAACATCGTTCTCATGTAGGAACACACACAATTTGTCCTTCAAGGGTTCATTCAGCAATGCTCTTCGTGGGTAACTTTTCAGGTTCTTCAAAAACTAGGGGAGTGGGGACCAAGTCCTCAGCTGGTTTTCCTCTTCACTTATTATCTTCTTGGACGTCTATGTCTGCAATCGGGAGGTCCTGCCCCCCAACTCCATCTGGCCTCAAAGTGGCTGGGTAACACTCTTGGTTATTGTTTGATCTCCCTTCTCTTCATTAACTTATGTAGGAAATTTAATCATCATGTATTATCTTGAGGCAACCGCCTTAAAGGCAAGCAAGCCTGTCCTCCTAAGGATAACATTGTAAGCAGAAGTTGCTTTAACTAGCAAAAGGTTCGACATATGAGTGGCCTCCCTAGGCTCTCATCCTATCATCATGGATAGTTAATAGTTTCTTAACTCTTGATTCAACTCTATCGAATCCGTAGAAAGGCATGTTGCTGGGTCAATTGAGAATCGTTGTATCCCATCTTCGAGAATGCATCATGAAACGAGATATCCATTGATGTTCAATTGTCTGTCAAGACTCCTTCACTTACAAGTTGCCTATCACAGGTGTTACGACCGACGGGCCATCATGGAGGCACTTCACCCCTTCCAAGTTAGAATTATAAAAGGCAACTGTCATCTCAGTATTTGCTCGTTATAGAGCTTCTCCTATAATGTGCATAGCTTCTCGAGCGTAAGCTTTATGAGAGCTCCTTATATTTCCGACCGTCGTCGGGTCTTCAGAAATCATGTTTATCATCGGCCCCCCAGGGCTATGGATTGCGATCCTGATCGCCATCCTTTCTTTTATAACCTTCTACTTCATAATCCTGCCTTAGGTTACCCTATTTGGCCATCCTTGGTGAACTTATACAACTTGGTTCTTTGGATCAGAAACATGATCTTGTGTTGCAGCTGTCTACAATCGTGAATTTATTTCCCACATCCTTATGGAATTGACAACATTGGTTCGTGTTCTCTCCTCGGGATCAGCCCTTAGTGGTTTCGACCATCAGAGATTTTTGTGTTTCTATATGTCCATCAGGACTTGGGTGTTGAGAGTATTCAAACGTGCATAGACGGTGAACCTCAATCCTTGATTGTTCTTCTTCCAAGTATAGTCAGAGTCTTTACTTATTCGAGGATACCTATCCTTAACATTCTACTCGTGACCACCTTCGCTTCTTGTCATTACCTCTATTGCCTCCAGCAGGGGTTGAGGCTTCCCTTACACTTTCCTCTACCTTGATAGCTACCATGTCCTCCTGGTTCGGGACCTTCAAGGCTTCATGTAATTCCTTCTTAGTCCTTTAAAGGGGCTGAATATACCATCGTTGTGTCATGCCCCCCAGGGTTTGAGGGAACACTCTATACTTGATTGCGTTTATCACAGGTTAAAATTAGTAGTGCATTGGAGGATGTCCTCACACGATTAGTGGGATCTCCTGCTCCATCTCACACCTCGGTAGTAGGTGTCTTGAATTTCCTTGAGATATTAGCATTCACTGTCTCGTTAGTGAAGGACAAGTTTGGATCATCATGATCTTTTAGAGGCATCGAGCCATCGGGATCAACCCTTTGTGAATCAACCCTTCTTCTCCTAGGGGTATCACTCGCGTTGATAAAATAGGGGAGCCTAGCCCTTGGGGGTTGCCTAGTTTGTTGTATCTCCAAGTTTTTCTTCAATTTTCGGATATGCGCTTCATGATCGAGTATCCTCCCTCTTGGGAGCCAATCCTTGGGATCCATGGGGCTGAGAAGGCCCTGACCCTCCTTCGAGCTCCTTGCCTGGTTCTCCATTCAGTGAACTTGGATCCTTGGTTTCTCGTAGGGGGGCGAGTCAGAGTCTTTGCTACTTCGGGGATACTTGTCCCTAGCATCATACTCTTGCTTCGCCCTTCTCTTCTTAGAGTTGTCATTGTTCCAATTTCTAGTAACATAAGTATCTTTCCTCATGCTGTCTTCAGCCTTAATATAGTTGCTTGCTCTAGGCTAGAGCTCGGCCATGTCCTCTTGGGATGCTTGGCATAGACGTTGGTCGTTCTATGCTGTAAGGCCACCATGGCTATCTTGTTATCTAGATCAGAGGTACCCAATGTCTCCTTGGTGAATCTCTTGATGTAATCCCTCAAGTTTTCATTCTTCCCTTGCACTTCGTTCATAAGAGAAGCAGAACTTTTCTCGTGGATTCCCCCACTAATGAACCGGCTGATGAAGTATCACTTAGCTCCTCAAAAGAGCCGATAGAGTTTGGGGAAAGATGGTTGTACCAACGCTGAGCCATCCCGGCTAAGGTTTGGGGAAACGCCCTACACTTAAGAGCTCCACTTACTGGTTGCAGAAGAAGTGCATTCGAAAAAGTTCTCACGTGATTAGCGGGATCACCCGTTCCATCATAAGCCTTAATGGTATGCATCTTAAACTTTCTTGAGATGTGAGCTCTCATCACCTCCTCAGTAAACGGGGGTATATGATTGTTAGATTTTCCGAGCAACACCAAGTCTGCAGCCCTTGGCCTAGGGGCAGCCATCTTTGGTGCTTCAGTTAGAGGGACCTCTGTCCTCCTATCCCTCATCGGGGTTTCATCCAAATTCACTACAGGGATACTCTCCCTTGTCTGTGGGCGTCCTTGCCTCTACTGCTCTCTTGCGATGTCTTCTTTCAGCCTTTGAATCTCAGCCTCAAAGGTTTGGATTCTTTCCAGGGCAGTGGTTGAGGGTCCATCGTGGATTCTTTGAGAACGCCTATGGGGTTCTCGGTTTGCTCGGTGCCTCCTCAGGGCTTCATCTCAATTTCTTTCTTCAGGGGAAGAATCAGAGTAGGGTCCGGAGTAATCTCTAAACCTTTGGTTGTGCCGAGAGCCTCCCACGTAAGGGGGGTCGTGTGGCTCATGAGCATGAAGTGGGGGTAATTAGGTAGTCCGCACATAGGATTAGTATTCAAGGGGAGCGCAGTAGTTGAGATCTGGGCTCCATGGGATAGCGGGCGACCGCCTAGAGGGGCAATCATCATATGAAGGGAGTTCGCTCATTGTTCCTGAGGGTTCACCACTGAAGGTAGTGACCCTCGAGTTTGAGTTCATGTCCACTGAAGATTCGTCTCTTGGGGCTAAATAGGAGGGATTTGCAAACCTTCTCTTTGGGGTATCGACCCTTGTCCAGTGGTTCATGATACAGCAGTGCTAGCGTTAACCTCCTGACCTCATGGTTGAACCAAATCGTTGGACTTAGCCATAAGGATCTCTGTCCTTGGGACCCCAGTCCTTCTATGCATCCTTGATGGCCTCTCCAAATTGACAAAGGGAATCTCTCCTATCCTCATAAGGCTTTATGAGCGTTAACCTTTTCGTAAGTTGTTCTTGGCACTCTGCCCAAAGTTTCTCGAATACGTCCAACAGTGGGTTCCTTGTCTACACGCCTCTTCCTCGGGGATCGATCTCGATCACGATAATGAATCCTCAGTATAGGGTTCAGAATAATCTTAGTGTCTTGGTTCAGGGGGGCCAAGCCTCTTATGTATGGAGGCTGATACGGCTCATGTATCTGCAGGCCATGACCGCTTGGTTCAGGCTCCCTTCCGACCTGGGGGATAGTTAGGCAATCCCATCGGGTTGGTGCTTCTGGGGAGATCTGTAGTAGAGATTTGTACCCCCGGAGGTAGTGAGCGATTATTGAGATGGGAGACCACCATCTGAAGTGGGTTGGTCTCGTGGTTTGGATGGACAACCACGGGCGTAGTTCTCCCAGTATGAGGAGTCGTCCCTATGGGTTGAGAGACTCGAGTTTGAGCAATCGCCCCGGTTGATGGGGGTGCATACCCTTGTTCAGTACTGACGAGCGGAACAGAGGTGTTGACTGGTGGAACAGAGGTGATGGGGATAGCCTCGGTTGAGACTGATGTTGTTTTCCGTGTTTGAACCATAGTTGATGTTGTCGTCCCACAGACGGCGCAAAATGTTGTGGAATAAAAACTAGGTTATTTAATTGCGGCTAGGGTTTGTGCGTAATTAATGCTAGGGTGCGTGAGCTTCGTGCTTTAATGGCTGCTCTCGTGTTCGTGGCTGAATCTGCCTTCACAAGATGCCTACGTACTTTGATGAACATCAAAGATCAAGCCAAAAACGTAGTTCTAGGTGATGATGCCCTCGGGGCTATGGCGGCGAGGGCTCACCTAGAACGTAGTGGCTTGTATGTCCTTATTCGAGGATTAAGCCTAAAACGTGGTGGGTGACGTATGGAGCTCTGCCCAACGTTGTTCTGTGAATGAGGGGTCAGGCCCTTATATAGGCATCAGGAGCCTAAGATTTAGAGTAGGGTTAGGAGACTTGGTGAGCAAGTCAACCTTGAGGAAGGTTCTAGACTCCTACATTGTAGGAGTCTGTTTCCTTGTATGACTATGTGCCTTGGAGGCTACTCCTTGTAGAGATAATATCCTTATTTGGCTCTTATTTGCGAGCTGTTAATTAGCCCTTAATATTAATTGTAATAACCCGGATTTTTCAAGAAATGATTTTATTATTATTTCAATAATAATAATAATGTTTTTCCTAAAATGAGGAGGAATTTTTTTTTATTTTTTTTATGTAATTATTTAATTATTTTCGGTTAAGTGGAACCGGGACCCTTTTAAAAATTTTATGGACCGAGTAGATATCTCGAGTCAATAAATTATTTGGATAAAGATTTAATTTTGGAATGTGAAATTATTCAGTAAAGATTTTATTTTAAATTATTGAATAATTTAGAGATTTTAAAATCCTTTGAAAATGTTTATTTTAATTATTTGAGGATTTGTAGAAATTACTTGATTAATATATAAAATCAAGAATTTGAGATTTTACTGAAACAGTAATGTTTGTAGTATTTTTATAAAGCCCTGTACAGTGTGATTTATGAATCACAATTATTATTTTTATGATTTGTTTTTATAAATTATTAATATTTGTAAAATGCATATCAATTTAGAAAATTGAGATTTAATTCCAATTCTTTCTCCAAAAGTCTTTAAAAATATTCTAGTATTTAATTATGCTAGAAACTTTATTTTTTTACAAATTAGATTTATTTACTCCAAATATTATTTATAGTGTGTAGTAATTAATTGGGTGTTTTAAATTGTTATTGGGCTTAGGCCCATTAGGTTATAACACAACACAACACAAATATACACACACGACTACATACATACATAGCCGCACAAGGGGAAACAGATCGGGGAGGGGGAGATTGCAGCTGGGGGGAAGAAAGGGAGATTGGGGGGATTAAATTGGAGCTATACTTACACATATATACATATAATTCGTGTGTATATAATCATCAAGTGTGTGTGTGTGCTGCGTGAGCTCGGGGGGAAGGGGAAACACGCGACTGAGCAGTAGGGGGGGGGGGGGAACCACCGCGCGCGCAGCGGTGGCTGGCGGCGGTGGAGGCGCCGGTGGCCGGAAAGCGCGAGTACAGGTGGTGGCCGGAGTCGAAACGCAGAGAGAGAGAGAGAGAGAGAGAGAGAGAGAGAGAGAGAGAGAGAGAGGAGAGAGGCTGGATAGAGAGAGATTTCGGGGGAGATTCATGGTGGGTCGGACCGGAACGGAAATGGTATAATTTCGTGTCCACCTATTTAATTTCCGTATTTTAAATTATTTAATTGTTTTAATTTAGTTAGTTGTAAATTATGAGATGTATGTGTTAATTTTGATAATTAGTGTATATTGAATTTGGAGAAAATGGTTGTAATTTAATTAGTTTTAAATTGTGGTAATTGGTTAGTTTAAATTACAAGGTTAATTGTTGGGATTTAATTAGTTTAAGTCGCGAGATGGATATGGTTAGTTGTCGAAATTAGCTTGTATGCTAAATCGTGAATGTTAGTTGAATTTACGTGATTTAATTCGGGAAGGTCAATATTGGTTGGTTATAAGTGTTCGAGTTCATGGTCGTTAAATGCGAAGTGCAAATTGCTAAAGGTTAATTGTTAAGTGTTAATTGTTGAAAGCTAATTGCTAATTGTTAATTGTTATTTGGTAATTATTAATGGTTAATTAGTAATTGTAATTGGTAATCGCTAAGTGCCAATCGTTAGTAATATATAATGCATGATTATAATAGTTGACTAGTTGTAAATGTCTATATGTTAAATGTTAGAATTTTATAATAATTAGAATTGTGCTAGGGGTTATGAGAAGATCACAAGTTCTTAAATGTCAATATTTAAAGGACTTGTGTAATTCTTTTCGACTAATCCCTAGGGCTTACGAATATCCATGATTATCTATCACGAGTATAATTAATATGCTTGAGTGATGTGATCATCGATATAGCGTAAGTAATAGTTAGTGCTAGGGGTTGTTCCCTAGGGCTTACGAACATCAATGATTGGTTGTCACGTGTATCAGTAAAATGCGTGAGAAATACGATCATTGGTGAAGCGTAAGTAGTAGTGTAAATCATTATGTGCTAGTTGCCGCAAGTCTGGGCGGGTACTTTTCCTTATGTGCTAGTTGCCGCATGTCTGGGCGGGTACTTTTCTTATATGTTTACTTTTATGTTGCTGCAAGTTGAGGCAGCTTTTATTTTATCAAAAGCAGGGTTATAAATTGTTTTATTGGCATGGAGGGGCTGAGCCCATAGTCCGATAAACGAATACTACATGCCGAAATTTTCTAAAAATCCCCTGCGTTTTAATTTATTTAACTTATTTGATTTTAATTATTTAAAGGCATGTTTGAGGGTTAATTGTTTATGTGAAAATGTGCTAAGTAAATTGTTTCAAGGATTAATTGTTGTCTTGAGGAGTTATGTGCTAATTCATGGGTTAGAGGTGTCTTGAGGATTAATTGTATATTATGTGTCTTTATCGAGGATTGATTGTGTTTTGAATATTATCTATGTATTAAGTTGGTTCAAGTCTATTAAATGGTTATAAGGTGTTATGTACATTAAGTGGTAATAGGATAGTCAACTATAGGGAGGACACCTATAGTTTGACTTTATGTTATTTAGTGATAATCCCGAGTTGTGTCTACTCGATATACGTGGTATGACTGACACGTACTCGTAACCATTTCAGTACCATTAGGGCGAAATCAAATTGGAGCGACGTGCAACTAAAAAGGAAGATCGAGACGTCAGGTAAGGTCCATGGAATTACTTGGACGAGGTGCGAAAGATTTGTTCGCGGTTTCTGTTTTCTGCTAAGGACCAGAGGCAAGTTTATTTACATATACTCTATCGTTCAGAGTATACCTATTTTGAATTATATAAAATGTGCGGGAAAAGGTTTTCAATCCCTAATTGCGAGCTTTTAATCTTGTGCTCCTCCTTCCAAATCATTTTTGACTTTGCTAGTGATATTAATTTATTCTCGTGCAATAATCAAAACCCATGACTTTTAATATTGTCGATGGGCGGCGACATTCTTAGGGTTCTACATCTCGATTTATATGTTGTATATTTATAAACTTTTGTAATGTGGTAGTGGACTATATGTTATGAGGTATATATTTATGTATCGGAATAAGAAAGGCTCCAAGGGTAGAGCGTGTTGAGTTATCGAGCTTAGCCCGCGTGTCGAGGCTATTTTGTATTGTATGTTTTCGAAAACCCGGGCAAAGCTTTTAAAAAGAATTTCGCAATAATTAACCTAAAGGCAACATCACCAATAAACCAGTGTTTATTTAATTAATAGATGCCCCTGAAAGCATTTACTAATTAAATAAACCTCATTCGCCTAATTAAATTTATTTAATTAGATGAATATCATTTTCAAAACGCTTTCTTAAAATCACTTTGTCCCGGAGAAATAATAAAACAATTTAATGGAGTGTAACTATCTAGTATATTATTTATCGGAGATATTTTATTTTCAATACGGATTAAAGATATTCCAATGGTTATAAATTGGTTACTTTCAGCTTAAACCAGCTAGATTGATGTCGGTATATGTTACTTGAATACTTATTAATTATTTCTTATTGACCGAGAGTCAGTAGTAGTTATTTGATAAAGTGGCTAAAGTTTGGAAACTACTGGAGAGATTGTGTCTTGATTTTGATTAGAAACATTCCAAGAGTGGTATTTGGGTGTTTTGAGGTTATTAAATATTCCAGTATTAATAGTAAATATTATTTGAATATTACTTAATAAATGAATGTTAATTTGAGTATTCTTTTAAAAAGGGATTATTGAATATTTATTATTTGTTACATAGTAGCCAAATATTTATTAAATACTCTAAGTGTTTTGAAGGTTATAAAACACCATTTAAAGGTTGTCTAAGGACTTTCATAGTCATTTAAAATATTATATTTTGAATCTATCTAGGTAAGTTACTTTTCAAGAACTTATATATATATGGAATTACCCTGTTGTGGTTACAAGCTTATGCGTACCATTTTCCATGTGTGATCACAAAACCCTGTGTCGAGATTGATATCGGTACAAGTGTATATCTATACTTGAATTCTTTTGAGCTCAAAACATTTTCGAAAACCCCCGGTCAGGTGTTACTCTCTTGCTCGTTTTTCAAGAAATTATCGGTCGACTGAAGTCGAACTTCAACTACTCAAGTTTTCTATCAAAATGATTTTGACAAGAAAAGAAAAAGGGGACTCTGGCAGGTGTGGGAATCGTTGACGAACGATTCCCGGGATGTGTAAGCGGCCGTGAGCCAGGCGGTCCATCAATTATTATTCCGGCCCATGTGTTGCCGAAGGATGATTACGGATGTAGTTTTCATCGAGGGTGATTACGGATGTAGTTTTCACTCAGGGATAGTTACGGATGTAGTTTCTATCCTTCTACCGGTAGAGAAGACCCGCGAATTATTGGACTTGGATGTGGCGACTGATCATCGTCAATCCTTGTCAGGTTTTTATGTTTTCTTTAAGTCCCATCCTCCACTTTGGAAAAATACTCAAACACTGCTTCTTAGGCCTAAGTGCCAAGTAGCCGATAGTGTTGTTTCAATTTTGAAAGATGATGAATTCATGCAGTATCTAGAACTGCAAGATTATTCTAACAATAATGGCACGTACTTGTGCACTTTTGCAATTATTCAAAAGATGAAAGATGGTTCGTCGGTTATTGATGTTAAGTCCCAAATATTTTGCTTCAAGAGCTTTGACTCTCTTCCTATCAGTTATTTCTCAGTTTAACTTATCAAGTGGTAACGAACTTATATCCTGTACAGAATCTTGCACTGTAAGGTGTTTTGATGATAATGATATACTCATGTGTATTTACTTACAAACTTGAGGAGTATTAAAAAGGGAACTTTATAATGGCTTGGTTTATGAAAAGTGGTAATAACTGTCTTAGCAGCATATTGAACTGCATATTTTGAAAAGCCCCCTAAGAGGTTATCAATATTATGAGGTATGGTATATGGATGAGATATGAGGATTATTACGATTATTATAAACTTATCTGTTCATTGGATGTTGCGTTAAATGTCATATTTTCTTTATTGAAGTTTCATTGTTGTGAATATTTTGAATTGATATTAAGTATCGTTATACTTTGAAAACTCCATGTGTATATTGATATATATTGTTGTGCTCTATTAATACTTGCTGGGCAATTCTTTCGCTCATACTTGCTTGTTTTAAATATAACCTTTCAGAGGAAGGTAGATGTTTGAGGCTTATCTGCATGGCTCAGAAGAAGCAGGCAGTACGCCCTTATGAAGATGATATGATCCAGAACATAGATAGCTGGAATAAGTTATATGTAAGTACATTGATGTGTAATATATATTACTTTGTACTGAGTAGTACTAGTTGCTGGTGTACTTCCCAACGAAGCTATACTAGTAGTATAAGATTTGTAAGACATAGTGCGATGTAATAGAATGGATGTAATAAAGATGTAAAGATTTTAGTTCTTGTTTCTAGCCCTATGACCTAAAAGATGCTTGGTGGTTGGGGTCGCAGAGTTATATTTCAGTTTTAATGATTACAGATGGTTTAATATTGTTAAACAGGTAATTTGATGTTAAGGATTTTCCGCGTGACGACCAAATCCCTGACCCCGGATTTGGGGCGTTACAGAAATGGTATCAGAGCTTAGGTTATAGTAAACTAGAAACGAGAGTGAGTAGGAGTGGGTATAGTTATGTGAGAACGTCAGAACTCATGTAGAGTTCATGTTGGACTATTGGATATAGTACCAATGATTAAGATAAGATTTTGAGGAATATGTTGAGGTAGACTTCACTTCTTGTGGTGATGGATGTCTGCTAAAGAACTCTTAGAGACAAGTGTTGGTTGGCAGGGGCATAGAGCGCCCGAGGCCTAAATTTAAGATGATTTTAGGGGATTCATGGAGGCAGTTATGTATTCCCCGAACTATAAGGAATTTCAATATGATGGTGAATGATAGAAAGATGACATCTAGTATTATGGCAAGGATGAGTTGAGATAGCATCCGTACTGTTAAAATTCCAAAAAGGGAAGCAAAACAAGATCACTATGAAAGAATATTAGTCGAAGTTACGGGTATTAAATTTCTCGAGCCTAAGAGGGTTTTAGGTAATATTACAAATGGAGTGGTGGATAGACACCGATTGTTTCAATTGATTGTAGAGACAAATGGCAAAGTTGAGGTGTGTCAATAAAGACGAGATATATTTTAAGAACCAAGACGGATTGAGGAAGTCAGAGAAAGACTTAAATAGGAAGGCTGTTGTGCCAAAACTGCTAAGCTTAAGTAGCATACGGAATTGTCATGAGGACAGGAGCATGTGGTATAAATACGGTTATAATGGTGACTGGATCTAAGTATGTATTTCCAGCAATGTTCCAGAATATCGCCCATTCGACACGTGGAATTCGTCGTTGCTAGGGGCGACACCGGTATCGAAGTCTTCTCAAAGAATAGAACGCTTGCGTGAGATGCTTGCGCCGAGTCGAATAGAACTCCTTAATATCGTAAAATGCCGATGGTTGAATCTCTAGCGACCATTACGAGTCGACGATGACGTCGGTTATCGAGCACCTTAGGGTGTGCGTGGAAAAGAAGAGCGCTATAATCGAACAATTATTCGTCAGAGGAGCCGACATGAAAGGCATCCGTAGAGACCTTGGCATTACCCTCCTCAATTATGAATCATCTTGATTACTTCCCCAGTCTGAATTATTTGATATCTCCCCATTTGCAACTTATGTTAATTACCTCCCCAATATATGAATTATTTGACATCTCCCCATGTGTAAATTGTTTTGATTACCTCCCTAATCCATTATCTATCCTGACATCTCTCCAAGAGAGAATTTTGATAAAGAATATACTCCCTCTTCGAAGTTGTTCTTCAATACTCGTGTTAAACCATATTTAATTTCGATTGTGCCAGAAGCTGTCATTATTCCTGCCTTCAGATTTCTGAAGCCCTATCGAATGATGTTATTTCAAACTTCCACTTTCCTTCAAATATTGGATAATCCTATGGTGCTATAGCACCACTTGCTTGTTGTATACCAGTATCTTTCTGGTTATCCTTTTCCTTGGAAATTGCACCTTGAAATCTGATCAATTTTAATCCAGGGTGTCCACTTGAGAATTATTTGTCGAAAGACGATAATTATTATCTTCACTTCGAATTGCTTTCATACTTCTCAACTTCCACTGAGACGAACAACCCTATACAAATAGGGGCCACAAGGACCATCTGTCTGTGTGATAGAAGTCTGATGGGACGCCATCACTTGTGAGTTGTGAAATACAAGAAGGCTAACTACCTTTAGTAATGTCTTAACTAAGACACGCAACGTGAGTTCTTATGATCATATTGATCTCTCAGTAAATTCTCTTATTTCAAACAAGGTTTACTTTAATACTCATAACCTTATGATCATCAATGTGTGGCAATAGCCTTGATATGACAGCTATCTTTTCAACATTTCATCATTCTTATTATCTCTAATAAATTTGAAGGGGATGCCAACCAGGTCGGCCAAATCGTAAATTTGCTGATCAAAACTGGATTCGAACAGAATCGCCAAGAGCAAGAGCGAATCCCAAGGCGAATAGAATATCAGTGACGTATCAATAGAATTAGTGCATTCTCTCTCGCAAGAATGTCATGTTAATAGAGTCAGTGAACTCTCTCTCTTAAGGATAGTATAATAATAGAAAGTTGGGCAAGACGTATATATGAAAGGAATAATGGTGGGTTATAAGACTCCAGCGATAATAGTGTCAGATAGAGAATCGAGGTTTGAATTGAGATATCGGAGAAGTTGTTTACGAAAAGACACTATCTCCTGTTTTGCAGAATAAGTGTTGATGATAAAAGAGTTAAGGAATCCCAGTAAGTGGCCTTAGCTGATTCCGTGGACGGAATCCTTTTAAGGAGGGTAGACTGTAATAACCCGGATTTTTCAAGAAATGATTTTATTATTATTTCAATAATAATAATGTTTTTCCTAAAATGAGGAGGAATTTTTTTTTTATTTTTTTTATGTAATTATTTAATTATTTTCGGTTAAGTGGAACCGGGACCCTTTTAAAAATTTTATGGACCGAGTAGATATCTCGAGTCAATAAATTATTTGGATAAAGATTTAATTTTGGAATGTGAAATTATTCAGTAAAGATTTTATTTTAAATTATTGAATAATTTAGAGATTTTAAAATCCTTTGAAAATGTTTATTTTAATTATTTGAGGATTTGTAGAAATTACTTGATTAATATATAAAATCAAGAATTTGAGATTTTACTGAAACAGTAATGTTTGTAGTATTTTTATAAAGCCCTGTACAGTGTGATTTATGAATCACAATTATTATTTTTATGATTTGTTTTTATAAATTATTAATATTTGTAAAATGCATATCAATTTAGAAAATTGAGATTTAATTCCAATTCTTTCTCCAAAAGTCTTTAAAAATATTCTAGTATTTAATTATGCTAGAAACTTTATTTTTTTACAAATTAGATTTATTTACTCCAAATATTATTTATAGTGTGTAGTAATTAATTGGGTGTTTTAAATTGTTATTGGGCTTAGGCCCATTAGGTTATAACACAACACAACACAAATATACACACACGACTACATACATACACAGCCGCACAAGGGGAAACAGATCGGGGAGGGGGAGATTGCAGCTGGGGGGAAGAAAGGGAGATTGGGGGGATTAAATTGGAGCTATACTTACACATATATACATATAATTCGTGTGTATATAATCATCAAGTGTGTGTGTGTGCTGCGTGAGCTCGGGGGGAAGGGGAAACGCGCGACTGAGCAGTAGGGGGGGAACCACCGCGCGCGCAGCGGTGGCTGGCGGCGGTGGAGGCGCCGGTGGCCGGAAAGCGCGAGTACAGGTGGTGGCCGGAGTCGAAACGCAGAGAGAGAGAGAGAGAGAGAGAGAGGAGAGAGGCTGGATAGAGAGAGATTTCGGGGGAGATTCATGGTGGGTCGGACCGGAACGGAAATGGTATAATTTCGTGTCCACCTATTTAATTTCCGTATTTTAAATTATTTAATTGTTTTAATTTAGTTAGTTGTAAATTATGAGATGTATGTGTTAATTTTGATAATTAGTGTATATTGAATTTGGAGAAAATGGTTGTAATTTAATTAGTTTTAAATTGTGGTAATTGGTTAGTTTAAATTACAAGGTTAATTGTTGGGATTTAATTAGTTTAAGTCGCGAGATGGATATGGTTAGTTGTCGAAATTAGCTTGTATGCTAAATCGTGAATGTTAGTTGAATTTACGTGATTTAATTCGGGAAGGTCAATATTGGTTGGTTATAAGTGTTCGAGTTCATGGTCGTTAAATGCGAAGTGCAAATTGCTAAAGGTTAATTGTTAAGTGTTAATTGTTGAAAGCTAATTGCTAATTGTTAATTGTTATTTGGTAATTATTAATGGTTAATTAGTAATTGTAATTGGTAATCGCTAAGTGCCAATCGTTAGTAATATATAATGCATGATTATAATAGTTGACTAGTTGTAAATGTCTATATGTTAAATGTTAGAATTTTATAATAATTAGAATTGTGCTAGGGGTTATGAGAAGATCACAAGTTCTTAAATGTCAATATTTAAAGGACTTGTGTAATTCTTTTCGACTAATCCCTAGGGCTTACGAATATCCATGATTATCTATCACGAGTATAATTAATATGCTTGAGTGATGTGATCATCGATATAGCGTAAGTAATAGTTAGTGCTAGGGGTTGTTCCCTAGGGCTTACGAACATCAATGATTGGTTGTCACGTGTATCAGTAAAATGCGTGAGAAATACGATCATTGGTGAAGCGTAAGTAGTAGTGTAAATCATTATGTGCTAGTTGCCGCAAGTCTGGGCGGGTACTTTTCCTTATGTGCTAGTTGCCGCATGTCTGGGCGGGTACTTTTCTTATATGTTTACTTTTATGTTGCTGCAAGTTGAGGCAGCTTTTATTTTATCAAAAGCAGGGTTATAAATTGTTTTATTGGCATGGAGGGGCTGAGCCCATAGTCCGATAAACGAATACTACATGCCGAAATTTTCTAAAAATCCCCTGCGTTTTAATTTATTTAACTTATTTGATTTTAATTATTTAAAGGCATGTTTGAGGGTTAATTGTTTATGTGAAAATGTGCTAAGTAAATTGTTTCAAGGATTAATTGTTGTCTTGAGGAGTTATGTGCTAATTCATGGGTTAGAGGTGTCTTGAGGATTAATTGTATATTATGTGTCTTTATCGAGGATTGATTGTGTTTTGAATATTATCTATGTATTAAGTTGGTTCAAGTCTATTAAATGGTTATAAGGTGTTATGTACATTAAGTGGTAATAGGATAGTCAACTATAGGGAGGACACCTATAGTTTGACTTTATGTTATTTAGTGATAATCCCGAGTTGTGTCTACTCGATATACGTGGTATGACTGACACGTACTCGTAACCATTTCAGTACCATTAGGGCGAAATCAAATTGGAGCGACGTGCAACTAAAAAGGAAGATCGAGACGTCAGGTAAGGTCCATGGAATTACTTGGACGAGGTGCGAAAGATTTGTTCGCGGTTTCTGTTTTCTGCTAAGGACCAGAGGCAAGTTTATTTACATATACTCTATCGTTCAGAGTATACCTATTTTGAATTATATAAAATGTGCGGGAAAAGGTTTTCAATCCCTAATTGCGAGCTTTTAATCTTGTGCTCCTCCTTCCAAATCATTTTTGACTTTGCTAGTGATATTAATTTATTCTCGTGCAATAATCAAAACCCATGACTTTTAATATTGTCGATGGGCGGCGACATTCTTAGGGTTCTACATCTCGATTTATATGTTGTATATTTATAAACTTTTGTAATGTGGTAGTGGACTATATGTTATGAGGTATATATTTATGTATCGGAATAAGAAAGGCTCCAAGGGTAGAGCGTGTTGAGTTATCGAGCTTAGCCCGCGTGTCGAGGCTATTTTGTATTGTATGTTTTCGAAAACCCGGGCAAAGCTTTTAAAAAGAATTTCGCAATAATTAACCTAAAGGCAACATCACCAATAAACCAGTGTTTATTTAATTAATAGATGCCCCTGAAAGCATTTACTAATTAAATAAACCTCATTCGCCTAATTAAATTTATTTAATTAGATGAATATCATTTTCAAAACGCTTTCTTAAAATCACTTTGTCCCGGAGAAATAATAAAACAATTTAATGGAGTGTAACTATCTAGTATATTATTTATCGGAGATATTTTATTTTCAATACGGATTAAAGATATTCCAATGGTTATAAATTGGTTACTTTCAGCTTAAACCAGCTAGATTGATGTCGGTATATGTTACTTGAATACTTATTAATTATTTCTTATTGACCGAGAGTCAGTAGTAGTTATTTGATAAAGTGGCTAAAGTTTGGAAACTACTGGAGAGATTGTGTCTTGATTTTGATTAGAAACATTCCAAGAGTGGTATTTGGGTGTTTTGAGGTTATTAAATATTCCAGTATTAATAGTAAATATTATTTGAATATTACTTAATAAATGAATGTTAATTTGAGTATTCTTTTAAAAAGGGATTATTGAATATTTATTATTTGTTACATAGTAGCCAAATATTTATTAAATACTCTAAGTGTTTTGAAGGTTATAAAACACCATTTAAAGGTTGTCTAAGGACTTTCATAGTCATTTAAAATATTATATTTTGAATCTATCTAGGTAAGTTACTTTTCAAGAACTTATATATATATGGAATTACCCTGTTGTGGTTACAAGCTTATGCGTACCATTTTCCATGTGTGATCACAAAACCCTGTGTCGAGATTGATATCGGTACAAGTGTATATCTATACTTGAATTCTTTTGAGCTCAAAACATTTTCGAAAACCCCCGGTCAGGTGTTACTCTCTTGCTCGTTTTTCAAGAAATTATCGGTCGACTGAAGTCGAACTTCAACTACTCAAGTTTTCTATCAAAATGATTTTGACAAGAAAAGAAAAAGGGGACTCTGGCAGGTGTGGGAATCGTTGACGAACGATTCCCGGGATGTGTAAGCGGCCGTGAGCCAGGCGGTCCATCAATTATTATTCCGGCCCATGTGTTGCCGAAGGATGATTACGGATGTAGTTTTCATCGAGGGTGATTACGGATGTAGTTTTCACTCAGGGATAGTTACGGATGTAGTTTCTATCCTTCTACCGGTAGAGAAGACCCGCGGATTATTGGACTTGGATGTGGCGACTGATCATCGTCAATCCTTGTCAGGTTTTTATGTTTTCTTTAAGTCCCATCCTCCACTTTGGAAAAATACTCAAACACTGCTTCTTAGGCCTAAGTGCCAAGTAGCCGATAGTGTTGTTTCAATTTTGAAAGATGATGAATTCATGCAGTATCTAGAACTGCAAGATTATTCTAACAATAATGGCACGTACTTGTGCACTTTTGCAATTATTCAAAAGATGAAAGATGGTTCGTCGGTTATTGATGTTAAGTCCCAAATATTTTGCTTCAAGAGCTTTGACTCTCTTCCTATCAGTTATTTCTCAGTTTAACTTATCAAGTGGTAACGAACTTATATCCTGTACAGAATCTT
Source organism: Kitagawia praeruptora (assembly GCA_037693485.1). Lineage (NCBI taxonomy): Eukaryota > Viridiplantae > Streptophyta > Magnoliopsida > Apiales > Apiaceae > Kitagawia > Kitagawia praeruptora. The sequence continues at coordinate 18,686,793 of CM075353.1, forward strand.
GCACTGTAAGGTGTTTTGATGATAATGATATACTCATGTGTATTTACTTACAAACTTGAGGAGTATTAAAAAGGGAACTTTATAATGGCTTGGTTTATGAAAAGTGGTAATAACTGTCTTAGCAGCATATTGAACTGCATATTTTGAAAAGCCCCCTAAGAGGTTATCAATATTATGAGGTATGGTATATGGATGAGATATGAGGATTATTACGATTATTATAAACTTATCTGTTCATTGGATGTTGCGTTAAATGTCATATTTTCTTTATTGAAGTTTCATTGTTGTGAATATTTCGAATTGATATTAAGTATCGTTATACTTTGAAAACTCCATGTGTATATTGATATATATTGTTGTGCTCTATTAATACTTGCTGGGCAATTCTTTCGCTCATACTTGCTTGTTTTAAATATAACCTTTCAGAGGAAGGTAGATGTTTGAGGCTTATCTGCATGGCTCAGAAGAAGCAGGCAGTACGCCCTTATGAAGATGATATGATCCAGAACATAGATAGCTGGAATAAGTTATATGTAAGTACATTGATGTGTAATATATATTACTTTGTACTGAGTAGTACTAGTTGCTGGTGTACTTCCCAACGAAGCTATACTAGTAGTATAAGATTTGTAAGACATAGTGCGATGTAATAGAATGGATGTAATAAAGATGTAAAGATTTTAGTTCTTGTTTCTAGCCCTATGACCTAAAAGATGCTTGGTGGTTGGGGTCGCAGAGTTATATTTCAGTTTTAATGATTACAGATGGTTTAATATTGTTAAACAGGTAATTTGATGTTAAGGATTTTCCGCGTGACGACCAAATCCCTGACCCCGGATTTGGGGCGTTACATTAATTACGAAATTAATATTTAATTGGGATTTCGGGCCTCATAAACGGGCTTCATCTTTGGACCAGGCTAGGTCTAATTAATGCAACATTAATTATGTCTTTAGGGCTTACTTTTAGCCCATATCAATTATATTTGTCTTATATATGTGTATATGTATATATATATATATATATATATATATATATATATATATATATATATATATATATAGAGTTGCACTCCATAACAAACACCTTATATAACAAACAATAAAAAACACCTTAGTTCTAATAGATCCAATGCCCCTGGCGGGGCCACCCAATACAAAAAGTTATTATTTTTTTACCCTATATCCATCCATCATCTCAAAAAAAAAAGTTACTGTTCATGATGATGACGTCATCAGTGATGTCATCATGAACAGTAAAATTTTTAATTTTTTTTTGCTGGCTTGATAGAGGATAAAAAAATAACAACTTTTTGTATTGGGTGCCCCTGGCGGGGCCAAATGATCTAATAGATCTAAGGTGTTCTTTATTGTTTGTTATATAAGAGTGTTCTGTATGGAGCAAAGGCCTATATATATATATAATTTTATTTGTATATTTTTAGGGGTTCAACAATTAATTTTTGGGGTTTAATATTTCTATTTTGGGCTTTAAAAATATCTAGAACGACGAATAAACCGTATACAAACTTAGGGTTTCGGGTTTAAGGTTTCAGGTTTAGGGTTGTTTATAACCCTAAACCCTAACTTATCCTGATTTTTAAATGCGTTAGCGTTATAAATCAGGACGCCGGATTAAATTTTTTAATTTAAAAAATACAATTTTAATTAAATTTAAGGGATCAACAATTAACTTTTGGGGTTCAACGTTTCCATTTTGGGTTTTAGAAATATTCATAACGACGAATAAACCGTAAACGAACTTAGGGTTTAGGGTTGTTTACAACCCTAAACCCTAACTTATCCTGATTTTTAAACGCGTTAGCGTTTAAAAATTAGGACGCCAGATTAAATTTTTTTAATTTTAAAAATAAAATTTTAATTAAATTTTGGGATTCAATAATTAACTTTTGGGGTTCAACATTTCCATTTTGGGTTTAGAATATATTTAGGAGAAAAAAAACAAAAAAAAACGTGCAAAAGGCCACTTGAAGTGGCGTTAACATCAATTTTCCAAAAGAAAAAAAACGCATCATTATATTGCGTTTCTAAGAAATGTAAGTTACATTGACGTTTACTCCTGTGGGCCCCGCAAGAGTTACCAATTTTCCAGAAAAGAAGCACGCATCACTTTAATGCGTTATTGAAGTAACGCAACTTCTTCATGCGTGTCCAACGTTTTTTTAAAAAAAAATAAAGAACAGAACAGTGATAACGCAACACGCCAATGCTTGTCTCAAAAACGCCTGACGCCTTTGCATTTCTCTGTGATAAAAAGACCATTTTCTGAGTTTGTAATAATTAGGGCATTTTAAATTCAAATTGTGATAAAGAGGGCCAACACCCAAATATAATCCTACAGGATAAAGGCCATCTTTACCATTTTTTTTAAAAGGAAGTGACGAGAATACCGAGTCCAAAATTTTTGGCTATATATACCACTCAGTTACGCATTTTGAGAATGCTTAACAATTGTTATGCATTACCAAAATGCGTAACATAATTATTTTTTTTTGCTATTACGCATTTTTCCAGAGAGTAATACAATCTATTACCCATCTGCCAGATGCGTAATAGGGTATCACGCATTTTTCATTGGGGTAATATGTATTAATTTTTTTCTAAATATATATTTAAGAACACTATTAAAAATGTATAATTAATAAACGTATTAATTTCGTTATTCTAATATTTCTAAAACCCAAAATGTAAAAGTTGAACCCCAAAGTTTAACCGTTAAACCCCTAATGGAATACATATAAATTTAAAAATTATATTTCAAAAAATGAATATTTTAATTAGTCCGGAGGCCTGCGTTTAAAAATCAGGATAAATTAGGATTTTGGGTCTAGGGTTTAGGGCTGTAAACAAATTTAAACCCTAAGTTCGTATACGATTTATTCGTCATTCCGAATATTTCTAAAAGCCAAAATGGAAAAGTGAACCCCAAAATTAACCGTTGAACCCGTAACGGAATACAAATAAATTTAAAAATTTTAATTAAAAAATTTAATATTTCTAAACCCCAAATATTGAACCCGTTTAATCCCAAATGGAAATTATTTAATCTCAAAGAAAATGCCAGTCAAAATTTAAAATATTAATTAAAAATGTAATATATAAGTTTTATATATTTTAATAATTTAAACATCTTAGTCTCGAGCCCCCCTCCCCCTCCTTTCTAATACAGTAGCAATTATTTTCTATTACGCATCTTGAGGAAACTTAAGAAAAAAGTGTATTACGCATTTGAAAATCACTTAATAAAAATGGCTACATTCAGGAAATATGTTAATTTGGTAACTAAAGTTTAAAAAGTATGGTAAAGATGTCATTATTTCAATCATACATGCATTTATATGTGTGCACTAATCAAGATTTGTCACATTTTATAATATGTTATTTGATAAAAAAAATTGATAAATGTTTTGGAATATGTAACACTACTTCTAATAAAATATCCTTAAAGTTTCAGGCATAAACAATAAACAAGATCAAGAATAGCTAATCTAGCTAGGTTGAATTTCTGATTAAAATGAAAATTTAAAAGAAAATCGAGTTCTTATTTTTATTTAAACTTAGTAAAATATTTATTTTATAAAACCCGAAAATTTGATTCAAAACTTTTTAGAAATTATTAGTTTTGTTGCTAACTTCGTTGTTTCAAATTTTCCTTGTAATTTCAATAAGAGAAAAATGATCCTACAGTTAAGTTAATTGTAGGGAATTTCTTAAACTTAACCCATTAAAACTATGTAATTTTTTTATTTAAAAAGATCCCGCAAAAACATTATAATTATTATTATTTTTTTTGACGAAATGCATAGAATTATATTACTCGATCAAACAACTCAATATAACAGCGGGACAAACCCCCGACTGTCAATACGACCAAGCTGAAAAACAAATAAATTGTTTTCTGATCATTTAACAAGATGAACATAAAATATATGTCACAAGTTAAGTTTAGGAAAATTCCCTAAAATTAATTGATGTGGGCTAAAAATAAGCCATAAAGACACAATTAATGATGTGTTAATTAGACCTAACCTGGTCCAAATACGAAGCCCTTTAATGAGGCCCGAAACCCTAATTAAATATTAATTTCGTAATTAATATTAAGGGTGATAAACAGCTCAGCAATAAGAGTTAAACAAGGAAACAATGTTATGAGGAGTAGCCTCCAAGGCACCCAATTCAACATGGAAATTGATTCCTACAAGGAAGAAGTCTAGAACCTTCCTCAAGGAGGTGGCTTGCCCACTAAGTATCCAAATCCTACCATAATTCTAAGGCTTCTCAGCCTATATAAGGGCCTGACCCCTCATCTCAGAACTACGTTTTGGCTCAATCCTCGAATAAGGACATACAAGCCACTACGTCCTAGGTGAGCCCTCGTCGCCATAGCCCTGAGGGCACCATCACCTAGAACTACGTCTTGGCTTGATTCTCTAGCAATACAGAGATACGTAGGCATCTTATGAGGACCAGAATTGAGTCACGAAACACAAGCGCAGCCATTAAAGCTCGAAGCTCCCACAAACCCTAGTAGTTAATACACAATAAATATACCCTACTTTTTATTCCACAACATTTGGCGCCGTCTGTGGGAAGACAACATCAACCATGATGAACTCACGGAGAACATCGGTGACTATACACACCACGTCACCAACACTAGCACTTCTGTTAATTCTACACCCGTGACTACGGAACAAGGGTATGTACCCCCCATCAACGGAGACAACCACTCAACCTCAAGTTTCTCAACCTATAGGGACGACTCCCATGTTGAGAGAACTCTACCCATGGTCGTCCATCCAAACCAGGAGACCAACCCTCTTCAGATGGTGGTCTCTCATCTTGTTAATCGTCACTACTTCCGGGGGTACAGATCTCCACCACAGATCTCCCCACAAGTACGAATCCGATATATGGCTTGCCTAACTACCCCCCAAAACACTCGAGGTGTTGGACCAAGCAGCCATGCCCTGCAGATACATGAGCCGTATCACCCTTCTTACATTAGAGGCTTGGCCCTTATATTGATAATTCTTCAACTGAGGATAACGATCGTGATCATGCCCCGAGGAGGCGACATCCAAGCAAGGAACCTATAAGGCGTGCTCGAAGAGTCCATGACGGACCCCCTATGACAGCCGCTGAGAGAATTAAGGCTTATGAAGCCGAGATCCAGAAGCTGAAGGATGATATAGAAAGGGAGCAACAAAGACAGAACCAAAACCGACCCCCTTTGAGGTCAGGAGGAGAGATTCCCTTTGTTAATTTGGAGAGACCTCTGAGGAGAGATAGAAGGACCGAGGTCCCAAGAGGTGGAACTGCAAGGGTAGAAGTCCCCAAGGGTGATCCTCGAGATTTGATGCAACTTGGAGATCCTGATGATCCCACATCCCCATTCACAGAGGAGGTGATGAATGCTCATGTCTCCATAAAGTTTAAGATGCCTACAATAAAGGTGTATGATGGAACGGGCGATCCCGCAAACCATGTGAGAACGTTCTCGAACGCATTGCTGTTGCAGCCTGTTAGTGACGCTCTCAAGTGTAGGGCGTTCCCTCAAACCCTGTCGGGTATTGCTCAAAGATGGTGTAGCTGATCGCTAGCAAACTCGGTTGGCTCTTTTAGAGAATTGAGCACAGCTTTTATTAACCAATTTGTTAGTGGGAAAGTCCATGAAAAAAGCTCTGCATATCTTATGCAAGTGAAACAGGGGAAGAATGAGAACCTAAGGGATTATCTCAAGCGCTTCACCAAGGAAACTTTTGATGCCCCTGCTCTGGAAAATAAAGTAGCTATGATAGCCTTGGAGAATGGGACATCGAATATTTTCTTTCAGATGTCATTAGCTAAGCATCCCCCTATGGCATGGTTAAGCTCCAAAAAAGGGCAAGCAAAAACATAAAGGCTGAGGAAAGCAAGAGGAAAACAGAGGTCTCTACTAGAAGTGGTGGAAACGGGAACTCTAGGAAGTGAAAGACATAGCAGGAGTATGATGCTAGGGACAAGTATCCCCGAACTAGCAAGGACTCTGACTCTGCTCTAGGACCGAGGTTTGCTGAGTATGCAAGGTTGAACACTCCAAGGAGTCGAATCTTATTGGATATTGAGAAGGATAAGGATTTTCGATTGCCGAAGCCACTCAGGGGGGATCCCTCAAAAAGAAACAAGAATCAATTTTGCAGATTCCACAAGGATGTGGGGCATGACACTGATGATTACAAGCAACTCAAAGATGAGATCGAGTTTGTGATTTGTAGAGGGAAACTGAGCCACTTCACTAAGGGCGAAGATCGTGGTAATCAAAGAAGAGATTATAATAGAAGGGATGACGATCAAGATCGCACCCCATAGGCCCGAGGGCCAGTAATCAACATGATCTCAGGAGGCCCGACTGCGGCCGGGACAACTAGGAACTCTCGGAAGGCTTATGCCCGAGAGATGATGCATATTGTTGGAGAGGTACCAAAGCATGCAAGAACCGAGGCAATAATCGGATTTGATGATTCAGACCTTGAAGGGGTGAAGTTTCCCCACGATGACCCGCTGGTCTTAACACCCATGATTGGAAATTCAGAGGTGAAGCGAGTCTTGATAGACAATGAAGCTTCAGTGGACATTTTGTTCCATAATGCATTCGTGAAGATGGGATATGACGACTCTCAGTTGACCCCATCTAACATGCCTATATATGGATATAACGGAGTAGAGTCTAAAGTTGAAGGAACTATTCAGTTGCCATCGGATAGAAGCCAATAGAGGCCACACAAATGCTGAACTTTTTGGTTATCAAACATCTCCTACTTACAATGCCATCCTTAGGAGGACTGGACTTCACGCTTTTAAGGCTGTGGCCTCAACCTATCACATGAAGATCAAGTTTCCAACCAGGAATGGTGTAAGAGAACAAAAAGGTGAGCAGAAAATGGCTATGAGCTGTTATGTAGCTGCATTAAGGCCTGATGGAGTCGGGGGGCAGGTCCTTCCGATTGAAGACTTAGATGTCCACAGTGATAAGGAACGTCAAGAAAGGCCAGCATAGGACATCACACATAAGCTTCGGACAGCCATCAAGGCTAAGGCGTTAACTGACTTCGTGGTTGAATGTACTATTGTCAACCAAGAAGTCGGGGGGCAGGAGATAGTACCCCAAGCAGGAAATGAACTTCAGGAAAAGAATGAGGAGACCAGAAGGAGTAGTGGATGCTCTGTGCATGCCTAGTCTTACAAAGCCCCGATGGGTTCAAATTATCCTAGTAGGACTTAGCTTCATATTTATCTAGTAGAAGTAGAAATAAGGTTCGACAAAACCATGCGGAGTGTGTCGCTCCGAGTAGGACAATAGTATTCCATGTAAGGGTTGAACCCATTTTAAGTTATTAATGCAAGTTTGCTTTTCGTTCTATGATTCTATTTATGTGACAAGCACCTGATGTGTGTAAGTCAAAGATGACCAAGTACCGAAAATAAAAGAATACACGAATGGAAACAAACAAACGCAAAAATAAAACCCTGAAGGGTCGAGAGTTAGGTTACAACACAGCCATGTAAGAGTTTAGGTCCTTGAAGAACCATGGATAAAAGACGAGTTGATAAAAAGCCACATCCGGCAATCGAAGCCATGCAAGGCTGTGGAGGCTAAGGATTAGATACTCTTCAATATAATTTTTTAAGCACTTGGGTTGAGAATCCAAGGATGAAGACCAACAAAGAAATTGCATTATCAACTTGAACAAGGATTAAGAAGTTCAAGTAGGTTCTCGTCTCAGAAGTTTAAAAGGCAAGAAGCTCACGGGATTGTATTTCTCGAAATCTAAATCGAGGAATTAACCTTAAATCCTTGATTTAGAATCAAGAAGAACAAGGAGCAAAGATGGGTTTAAAAAACCATGAAATCAGAACAAAGGTTCAAGATTAGCCATGAAGGCCAAGATTAGCTATGAAGGCCAACTTGAGGGGGTCATGAACCTCCAATCAAGATCCAAAAGTTGAAACTTCAAGTTAAAACTTAAAAACCGATATGTAAGGTACAAGACGCCAACACTTGAATATCAACCCTGAAATGGAGATTGAAAACCTCCTAGGGAAGGTTCAAGACGCCGAGAGGCCGCCCGAGAAGCCCCAAGAACCAAGAAAAACATTAAAGCCGTGACGGCCAACCGAGCTGAGAAAGGTTATTTTAAAAACTCTAGGTTGATGTCAACCCAAGATGAGGAGTCTGCAGGAGCCACTTATCAAAGGCTAATAAGCAAGATTTTTGCACCCTTGACTAGGGGTGGCAATTTCAGACACGACCCGAAATCCACCCGAACCCGACCCGAATTCGTAACCCGATTTACTGAGATAAAACCCGAAAGTGACCCGAAAATGATCTGGTCTATCCGAAAATAACCCGAAAGTGACCCGATTTTAGATTTTCATTTGTTTATGCTTAGATATTTAATTTCATTCAATTTTAAGTAATTATACCTTGACCCGAAATTGACCCGTTTACAAACACGAACACGACCTGAAACACGAAATTGCCACCCCTACCCTTGACTGGGAAGACCATGGCGGTCCACGTAGATGACATGTTAGTCAAAAGCCTCGATAAGGCAGGTCACATTGAACACCTCCGAGAGGCCTTTGAAGTGCTGAGGCACCACAAGATAATGTTGGACTCAATCAAGCATGCCTTTGGCGTTGGATCAGGAAAATTCTTGGGTTTGATGTTTTCGAAACCAGGAATCGGGGCCAACCCTGATAAGATCAAGGCAATCCTAGATATGGAATCGCCACAGGACATACAAAAAATGACTGGAAGAATCGCAGCCTTAGGGAGATTCATCTCCAAGTCTGAAAACAAGTGTTTACCTTTCTTTCTGGTTTTGAAGAGAGTGAAAAATTTCGAGTGGACTTCAGAAAACCAAGAGGCATTTGAGCAGATGAAGAAATACATGACTGAAGCCCCGTTATTGGCTAAATCTAGTCCCGGAGAAACCCTTTATTTATACTTGGCAATATTTGGGCAAGCATTGAGCGTTGCGCTCATTAAAAGAAGAAACTAAGGTTCAAAAACCCATTTATTATGTTAACAAGGTGCTCCTTGGAGCCGAATTTAACTACTCCGATATAGAGAAGTTTGCTTTAGCCATGATCATGGCCTCAAGAAAGTTAAGAAGTCTTGACAGACCAACCATTGAGAAACATTATGCACAGCTCGAAGGCTAGTGGAAGATTGATTAAAGGGGCAATAGAGCTCGAAGCATTTGATATCAAGTACAATCCTTGAACTACAATTAAGGACTAAGCACTCGCTGACTTCGTGGTTGAATGTACCATTCATAACCAAGAAGTCGGGGGGCAGAAAGGTACCACACCCCAGCAAGGGCAAGATGAGACACCCCAAGAGGGAGAGAAGTATGAAGTTCAGAAGGAATATTGGATGCCCTATTTTGATGGAGCATAAAAAATAAGTGGAGCTCACGATTGAATATGCCTTGAGGTTGAATTTTTCAATGACCAATAACAAAGTAGAGTATGAAGCCTTGATAGCCGGACTAGGCTTGGCTTTAGCTATGGGGGCCAAAAATCTTAAAGTCTGTGGAAACTCAAGGCTGGTGATAGCCCAAGTGAATGGAGATTTTGAAGCCAAAGATGAAACGATGGTGAAATACCTGAGGATTTTAAAATCACAGTTGGTACGATTCAAGGAATGCCACCTTGAATTCATTCCTAGGGAAGGGAATATAAAGGTCGATGCCTCATCTAAATTCGGCCACTTAAGCCATGCAAGGCTAACAACAAACCTTGAATCTCAACCAAGGATCAGGGAATCCATGGTCATCCTTGATCAAGACCAGGGAGTCCAAGAAAACCAAGAAGGTCCGGCAACTAACTTTGAAACTTACATTTATATCTTTGAGCAAGGCATGATACCTTTTGTTCCACATTAAGCCTCAGCCGAGGAGACCCATGAAGGGCTAAGCCAAAGTACCTTTAACTCCCTTGTTAAACTATTCTACCGTTGAAAAGTTTACATTAGCATTGGTGACAACCTCGAGAAAGTTAAGACCGTACCTCGGATACACAAGATTGAAGTCCTTGTGGACCATCCATTGAGGAACATACTCCATGGCCCGAAAAGCATAGGTAGGCTCATCAAATGGGCAATCGAGTTAAGGGAATTTGATATCAAGTATAGGCCAAGGACGGCCATCAAAGCCCAAGCCTTAGCTGAATTCATGGTTGAACGTGCCATTAACAACCAAGAAGTCAGGGGACAGGAGGTAATAACCCAGGAGGGCGAAGAACCAGAAAGCAAAAATGAAGATGGAAACATGAACCTGAAAGAATATTGGATTTTCAATTTTAATGGGGCATCAAAAAAAAATCTAGTGGTGTAGGCCTAGCCTTGCAGAGCCTCGATGGGTTTATAATTGAGTATGCTTTGAGGTTGGATTTTTCGACTATGAACAACGAAGCAGAATATGAAGTCTTGATAGCCGGTTTAGGCTTAGCTAGAGCCCTGAGGCTCAAGAATCTCAACATTTACGGAGAAAACATTTATGTTGAACACGTCCAAGAGAGGAAAATGTGAAGGCCGATGCCTTGTTTGAGTTTGCTTCGTCCGAGATAGAAAACTTCTTGTCTTGATCAGACGATTTCAACTGATGTTTTAGAGGTTCAAAACACCTCCTATTGACCTGAAACCTCATTTTGGTGGTCCCGAACACCCCAACCTGAATTAAGGTGTTGGTGATTGATTATGAATACTTATTAGAAAAACTAGTGAGAAAGGTTGATATCTCAAATTCCAAATTGAAAAATCAACTTGGGATCCTGCGCTCTTGATCCAGAACACCAATGTTGAACATATGAACACCAACGCTGAACATGTGAACATCAACCTCGAATCCTAGGTGGAGAAACACGAGATATTAGCCATGAGGGCCAAGTTTAACTAAAAGGCTAATACGTCATGATAGAAACAAAGAAAAGTCTGGAGAATATACTTCAAGACTAAGGATTGGAGCCTTGACCTTCAAATCTCAACGCAAAATTTAAGCTTTGATGGCCAACAAGGCTGTTTGCCTCAAATCAATATTTTTGTTTGAATTCAAGGCCTTGAATCAGGAACCGTCAGTTAAATTCAAACCAACGCAAGGTTCTACGAACAAGGCAGGAAGGTTAGAATCTTAGAATCAAGATAAAGGGTTGACAGCCAACCAATGCACACCAGACTTGAAGTCAAGTGCTTTGTGACAAATGCCTCCTTGGATGATCAACCGTGAGAAGCAAGACCTCCACCATATGAAGCAACAGGGGCAAGAACTAAGGGACTTCACCATTTCTACATCTTAGAATGAGAGTTAAAGGTTGAATGGTTGATGATAACCAACAACCACGAATGAATTCTCGAATCAAGGACTCATCAAATGAATTAAGGCCTTGAAGGTCACGAAAGCTAAGAAACGGGTCGTTTGAAGGTTCCACAGGAATCTCAAAAATTCGGAAATAATAAGGCTGGGAGCCCGACAAAAGCCAAAGAAACGGTCCATGAATGAAAATTGATAGGAGCTTAGAACACCAACGCCCAGGAAGCCTTATCTCCTAGGCGTTGGATCAAATAAGGCCTCCTTGACGGGGATACCCACGCCAAGGCTGGAGTAACAAATGAAGGGGATGTAAACACCCACGGTCAGGAAGCCATATCTCCTAGGCGCGGTTAGAAGAAAGTCCTCCATGGCGGGGATACCAACGCCCAGAGCACCTCTACAAAATCAAGTGGATAAATCATCCCCGCCCAGGAAGCCAAATCTCCTGGGCGTGCTTCAAGAAAAAACCCCCTAGGCGGGGTACCCACGCCCAGGGCTCCTCTCCAAATGATAAGCCATTTTTCGAAAATTAAAAAAAAAGGAAAAATCCTTAAAGATTCTGAAAATATTGAGAAAATGGGTAAAAATACCTATTAAATCAAGGAAACATAAGGAAGTAATTTATAAAATTATTTCTGAGGCATGAGGCCCAACATTTATTTTTGGTAAAGATTATCAAAAATAAAAATATTTATATATGAAGGTCAAAAAAAAAAAAAAAAAAAAAATCACGCACGCGCCACCCAGGACATTTCTCCAGCCCGTAGAAAAGGAAATGAGCTACTGCGCGGGTATACCAACGCCGAGCGCATATCTTGGACGGAAGAAGGTTGAATGGCAAAAGTGTTGTTTGGTCATCCTTGTTCTGCACATTCAACAAAAGAAGCACTAAAGTTCATAAATTGACAGAAATGCCCCTGAACTTTATGAGTTGACAAAAAATTCTTGCAAAATTACGAATTAGTCCCTATAACATGCATGTTTGCACACATTCAATATTTTCGATTTAAATAATCGAAAAAAAAATTTAGAAAATTGTTCGATGACAAAAAAAATTAAGGAAAATACCTGTGGGTACATAAAAATTCCTAAATTATTAGGAAAAATTATGGAAAATACCTATGGGTACATAAAAATTCCTAAATTATTAAGAATAATTACGGAAAATACCTGTGGGTACATAAAAATTCCTAAATCATTAGGAGTAATTACGGAAAATACCTGTGGGCACATAAAAATTCCTAAATTATTAGGAATAATTACGGAAAATACCTGTGGATACATAAAAATTCCTAAATCATTAGGAATAATTACGGAAAATACCTATGGGTACATAAAAATTCCTAAATCATTAGGAATAATTACGAAAAATACCTGTGGGTACATAAAAATTCCTAAATCATTAGGAATAATTACGGAAAATACCTGTGGGTACATAAAAATTCCTAAATCATTAGGAATAATTACAAAAAATACCTGCGGATACATAAAAATTTCTAAATTATTAGGAGAAATTATGGAAAATACCTGTGGGTACATAAAAATTCCTAAATTATTAGGAATAATTACGAAAAATACCTGTGGGTACATAAAAATTCCTAAATCATTAGGAATAATTACGGAAAATACCTACGGGTACATAAAAATTCCTAAATCATTAGGAATAATTACGGAAAATACCTGTGGGTACATAAAAATTCCTAAATCATTAGGAATAATTACGGAAAATACCTGCGGATACATAAAAATTCCTAAATTATTATAAATAATTGAAATAAATACCTGTGGGTACATGGAAATTCCTCAAATATTAGGAAAAGTACAGAAAATTACAAGGAAAATTAGAGAAATATTTTCTTGACAAATTGAGCAATTTTTTATGCTAATAATGCATAAAAGATCTATAAAAGTGCTGAAATTGCTATAAGCAAGCACAAATTAAAGCCTCGAATGGGGCAAATCATCGTAAATGTGTAGGTCATTCCACACTTTACAATCAAGACGATACTCATGAAACACTAGTGTAGGTACTAAATCCCAGGTAAGGGAATGAAAATAAACCCCGAGTCTCAAAAAAGGCAGTTATAACTTCAACGAAAACCTGATCAGTTTTCCTAGAAGTTGGGGGACAAATGATATGGGCTAAAAATAAGCCCTAAAGACACAATTAATGATGTGTTAATTAGACCTAACCTGGTCCAAATACGAAGCCCTTTAATGAGGCCCGAAACCCTAATTAAATATTAATTTCGTAATTAATATTAAGGGTGATAAATAGCTCAACAATAAGAGTTAAACAAGGAAACAATGTCATGAGGAGTAGCCTCCAAGGCACCCAATTCAACATGGAAATTGATTCCTACAAGGAAGGAGTCTAGAACCTTCCTCAAGGAGGTGGCTTGCCCACTAAGTATCCAAATCCTACCATAATTCTAAGGCTTCTCAGCCTATATAAGGGCCTGACCCCTCATCTCAGAACTACGTTTTGGCTCAATCCTCGAATAAGGACATACAAGCCACTACGTCCTAGGTGAGCCCTCGTCGCCATAGCCCTGAGGGTACCATCACCTAGAACTACGTCTTGGTTTGATTCTCTAGCAATACAGAGATACGTAGGCATCTTGTGAGGACCAGAATTGAGTCACGAAACACAAGCGCAGCCATTAAAGCTCGAAGCTCCCACAAACCCTAGTAGTTAATACACAATAAATATACCCAACTTTTTATTCCACAACATTAATCATAGAACATATTACCCTTTCAATAAATTGATATATTGTACAATACTTGATCACCAATATATGGTCGATCATCTTTGTTACATATATGCCAAGAAAATAAGTACGAAATTGACATACAATACAATGGTCCTGTTTGGGGTTCTATTTCCCCTCCAACTTATGGCTTATAAGGCCATAAGTACTTATGGGGGGTGTTTGCCAAAATAAGTTTTAGCTAAACTTATAACTTATAAGTTCATAAGTTGAACGTTAAGAATTCTTAACTTTCAACTTATAACTTATAACTTATTCTCGATATACGCAATATATAATATCCTTCAAATCTTCAAAACCATCTATCTCTCAATCCATTCATTAGAAAATTGATGTATATATATCAAATTTCCCTATTCATCGAGATCTATCCATTGATATCCATTATTAGATATAAAAAAACAATATTTTGAAAATTATAAAAAAAAGTTAACTTATAAGTTCTGATTTACCCAAACAGTCTACTCATTATAAGTTATGATTTACCAAACACTCTACTGACTGCTCTTCTCATCACTTATATGACATAAGTGCTTATAAGCCATAAGTTACTTATTTTAAGATACCCCAAACATACACAATGTTGGGTGCACCAATCTATTATATATCTAATACAACAACAAGGGGGGTTTAGTGAGCAAATTAATTCATGGACTATTTTACCCTTAATCTTAGTGTATGTTTGGGGTATCTTAAAATAAGTAGATTATGACTTATAAGCACTTATGTCATATAAGTGATGAGTAGAGCAGAGATTAGAGTGTTTGGTAAATCAGAACTTATAATAAGTAGACTGTTTGGGTAAATCAGAACTTATAAGTTAACTTTTTTTTATAATTTTCAAAATATTTATTTTTTATATATAACAATGGATATCAATGGATAGATCTAGATGAATAGAGAAATTTGATATATACATATCAATTTTCTAAAGAATGGATTGAGAGATATATGGTTTTGAAGATTTGAATGATGTGTATATCGAGAATAAGTTATAAGTTATAAGTTGAAAGTTAAGAATTCTTAACATTCAACTTATGGGTTTATAAGTTATAAGTTGAGCTAAAACTTATTTTGGCAAACACCCCCCATAAGTGCTTATGGCCTTATAAGACATAAGTAAATAGTAATATGGGAAAACAAACACCCCCTTACAAAATGTTTTTAAGGTCATTTTTGTCTTTTAACATTAACATATTTAATACATATTAATGTCTAATATTCATTAATAATTATACATACATACATACATACAAATATACATACATACATACATACATACATACATACATTCATACGTACACACACACATACATATATACATACATGCATACATACATATATACATACATACATACATACATACATAGATACATTTATGTTGTATAATCTATTAATTTTTTAGTAATTTTAATCTATTAATTATTTTATAATTAACACGCATATTTATACATATGCATACATATATGTATATATTTATACATTTATATGGATATATAATAATATATGATAATATTCACTAACATGTACCATATCTCATTATACTATTATTTAGATATATTGTAAATATTTATGAATTAAAAATTATTAAAAATATCACATGAATAAAAATCTATATAAGAGTATCAAACATGCATGTGCATTGTAATCATCAATATCTTCAATTATATATAACTTTTGTCATACTTTAAGTATTATGTTTACATGACACAAATAAATTCAAATCAATATAAAAATGAACCTTCATATGTATTTAAGTATATTAGTATTAACATTAACAAATCGTAAAACTCATCAATCACATCTTTAATACGCAAACGCATAAAATAATATAACAAAATCGAATTTTAGTATATATAAGAATTACACTTAAACTAGCCAGTATTGGATCATTAGTCTCACAATAAAAAAATCATATAACTCATTTATCGTACCTACAAATACATCATATATTTTAAGAAAAAGTAACAATTTATTGGTATTTAGAACATGCCCGTGCTTTGCACGGGCTAAAGAGCTAGTATTTAATAAAACTACAAACATTGGTTACCTAGACCCAGATCGGCTACAAGATTAATTTGCCAAGTTAAATATTATTGTTTCGTTGTTTACTAACATTTGACCTATCCTAAGTTTGTTCTAACTAATCGTTCTAGAAAAGATGACCAAATTTATTTAACAGTGCACAAAGGCAAATAATTTAACTCTACATGTTAAAAATTTGAGTAATTAGCATATTGCACCCCTTAACTTTGGGCGCTTTTTCGATTTAGTTCTATTTTATGTTTTGTAACAGTTTGCACTCCTATGTTCAAATCTCGTTTCGCTTTGCACCCTTTTGACCAACTCCCGTTAGTTTGACCGTTAACGTTAACAGGGATGAGGGTAAATGTGTAATTAGGTACACCCAACGATTTTAATCAATATATATCATCGCAGAACTAACATGAGTTGGTTTATATCTAACTGCACGAAGGTGGAGAGGAGAAGGGAGTGAGGACGGTGGAGAGACCGGTGAAAAGCGATGAACGGAAAACGAAGAGGAGAAGTGAGGGATTGGTTGCGAGTTAGGAGGCACGACGGCTGCCTGTTGGGAGAGATGGGTGGAGAGGATGGTTGGCGAAATGGGTGAGATTGAATGAAAGGTGGTTGTTGATGGAGTGTGAAGAACGATGGTGAAGGAGTTTTGTGGGATGGTGTGGGCGGTGGTTTGCAGCGATAAAGAAGGTTGCAGACGAGGGTGAATGTGAAGGTGGGTTGGGAGAGAGTCAGGAGATGAGATGTTGGCGGCAGGGGAAGTGAATTGGTGGTGATGATGGGCGAATGGTTGAGGGGTGAAAGAAGGAGGTGAACGGAGGTAACGGGGCGGAGGTGAGATGGACGGCGGAAAGGAATTGGTGGGTTGGCGGACGGAGAAAGGCTGTTGAATTGGTGAACCGAGGAGGTGGACGAAGGTAGGAGAGGAGAACGAAGTGGGTTTGTTTGTGAATGGAGAGGGGTTGCAGTATGTCGAGGAGGAGGAGAAAGAATGAAGGGTGAACAGAGGTTGTGGGTGGCGGAGGTTTTGTGTTGTTGGGGAGGTAAGAGATGAGAGAGATGAGCAGTGGCAGTGTGTGTAATTACATAAATAACCTTGACTGTTAATGTTAACAGTCAACATTAACGAGAGTTGGTCAAAAAGGGTGCAAAGCAAAGCGAAATTTGAACATAGGGATGCAAAATGTTACAAAACATAAAGTATGACCAAATCGAAAAAGCGCCCAAAATTAAGGGGTGCAATATGCTAATTACTCTAAAAATTTTAAAGAACAACGAGCTCTGTAGCTTTGAAATTTCTAACTTCTCTCCCGTTATGAATTCGAGTCTCATCCATTCTCAAATTTATCTAACATGTAAACTAGTACTTAGTACTTGCAACTTAGGGCTATGGTTACCAGTTTCCTTTATAAATTTATAAATTATACATAAAGGAAAAACTTATGTCATTTAAACAGCTCTTTAAAAGGCCACTCGCACAAGCGCACTCCTTATAATAAACCTACCCATCCCCAACTTTTCTCTATTCACTAGTACATCTTCATATTCTCTCTCTCTCTCTCTCTGAACTAATACTAAACACTTGAGGCAGAGATTACAACTTTTATGGGGGAGTGGGACAAGAGTTCAAAGCAGAAAGCAAGGCATGAAATTTTACAAGGTGAGGAAAACTTAGCTGCCATGCTATGCTCAACTAATTAGTCTATTATCCTTTTATGTACACACACAACACAACTTCACTACTAATATTGCTTCATTCCCTTGTATCTTTCAGGCCAATTTCAAGCTGGAAATGTACATGTCTCTACTACAAACGAGACCTTTAGTAGCGAAGATTTTTACGAAATCTACGGATTTGGTATCGAATGTGACTCCGTAAGTGCAATGGTGGCTTGTTCATCTTAGAAAAATTTAGGCACTATCCTACCTGAGCTTTTCTTCCAAACCTACCTCCCACTTCTCCATATTTTCATTTTTTGACTTGTTACCTTTTCATTTGGCTTATAAGTCATTTTTCTTGACCTTGTAAGACCTTTTCTTGACCTTGTAAGACCCTGCTTCTCGTCTTCTGCTCTTTCTTCTCATCGTGTTTCATAACATATATCGCGATTTAACAATATATGTTTGTTCTTTGTGCTTCTTTGTTTCTGCCTAACTCATTTTCTCCATCCTTGTCTATCCCTCCTGAGCTAGTAGAACCTCATCCAAAGCATTTGATGTACATCAAAAATTCAAGGGCTTGGTGATGTAAATTATAAATTAACATTATTAATATTGTAAAATTATTCAGCATTACAAGTTTGGTAGATGTAGTATTCAAATTGTATGGTTGAGCAGATTTCTATAATGAGTAGTGAAGATATGAATGATTCAAGTATAGATATTGACTTAAGAAAAAAAATTACTCTTTTGATTGTCCTGAAGGTGTAACAGTAATAAATTTTTATGACACAGGTGGGGGAAGGTAGGTGCATGTACAGTTTCTAGAGTAGTGTATATATTCCTTAATCTGTTATAAGGTCCATCCATCAAAATGAATATTGGGGCAGTAAAGGTAGGGTAGCTAGCATGATCATTATGTGTTTCAGTAGTTTGGTTGTATTGTATGTTGTTGCTCAAGTTGGCTGAGCAACAAGTAAGAGGATAAATATTCATACAGGATTACCAGTAAAAAAGCTAGCCTTTTCCTTCAGTTCACTCGTGACTGCACCAGTACAAAGAATACATATGTGTGTGTTTGTGCGTGTTGATGTAAGATTCTGGCCAATTTAAACGTATGTTACAACATAACATATTTTGCTCGTAAAGCACATTATGTTGTAACAAATAATAGATTTAACTATGTGGATAGACAAGAATTTAGTTTACTCTTATAAGTAAATGTTATGCGAAATATATATTGCAACAAATGTTTCTCCAACTTGATCCTGTTAATATATATGTACGGTGTGCATACAAGAACATAGTAAAGAGAAAATTGGGCCTGAGGATAACCTCAGGATCTCTCCTGAGGTTATAAGAATATTGCTTATAAAATAAGGGGCTCCGCAGGGGTAGTTTTGTAAATCTAAATTTTTTATCATTAATTTACACAAATGCCCTTAAAATTTGTATTGATTTGTTCTATTTTCAGGGTTCTAACCTGAGGTCATCCTCAGACACATGAAACCCACATAGTAAAAATATCTTATAAATAAATGTTACGCGAAATATTGCAACAAAATTTGCTCCAGACTTGATCATGTTAATGTATATAATTATATACGCAAAGGGTCCCGGTCCCTGACAAGTTTGTCAGGAGTTGGTTATTTAACAATCGGTTCCATAGTCGTTGGATCCTTCAATCGGTTCCACAGCCGTTGGATCAAGGATCCAACGACTGAGTTAAAAAAAAAAAAATTACGTTTCTCGGAAATTTTCCGCGGATCGGTCCGCAGAAATTTTCCGCGGATCGATCCGACAGAAATTTTTTTTTGTAATCCAGGGGGTCGTTGGATCATTGATCCAACGATTTAAAAACCAATTGTTAGTTAACCGGTCCCTGACAATCAATTATGAGGGACCAGCTCCATATGCAAATATGCATATAAGAAGAACATAGTACAAATATGTGTGTTTGTTTAATTTAATGTGCTCTGTTTTATTGTGCCTGCAATAACCTCCTTACTCTTTCTGTAAAAGACAGCTGGGAAGACTTTGGTATGTATATTATTTTGTTTTCTTCTATTTTTATAATCTAATGTACTACAAAAGTCACTGTTCACATAAAAAACTTACTTGTCCATCTGAGTGAAATTCTTGTTCTCCGGCACTCCATATTTCATGGTACCAGCCTACCAGGGCCGATACTGAGTTTGAGGAATTCTTAGACAAAAACTAGCTTTTGGGACTTTAAAGTATAATATATATATAGGGAGCTATTAAAGTGGAGAATCTTTTGGAATGAAAACTTAGTTCCTACTCCCTCCGTCTCATAATATGTTTCCTGTTTGAAAAAATACGTTTGCCAACGCAAATTTTTGATCGTTAATATCTTAAATTTTGTATTAATATAAATATAAAAACTTCACTGTATTAAAGTATTCATAAATACGAATCCAATAAGATCACTCGTGACTATATTTTATCTTTTAAATTATGCGTAAATTAGTAGTCAATCGCTTAAAATGAACAGTATAAAAAGTCAAAACAAGAAACACATTAAGGCACGGAGGGAGTAATAAATTATCAAAATTTACCAAAATCATCAAATCACAAAAAAATATTTTCTACTGCTACGTCACTGCTGGGTTAGCATGATATCACTGCTAACATCAGCATGATGACGTGGCAATGGGGCCCACAAAAAATTGGTCAAAAAGTTTTTTTTGTGGGGGAAAAAAATTTGGCGGGAAAATTTTCCAAATCACCACTTTGTTGGCGGGAAATTTTGCCAAATCACCAATTTTTTGACGAGAAAATTTGTCAAATCACCATTTTTTGGCAGGCAAATTCAAATTTTGTTTTTTAATAAATTCGGCGGCCTGATTTTTAAAAAATCGGGGGTCATCCCCATTTTTTAAAAATCAGGATAAGTTAGGATTTAGCGTCTAGGGTTTAGGGTTGTTACCCTAAGCCCGTATACGCTTTATTCATCATTCTGAATATTTCTAAAACCCAAAATGAAACTGTTGAACCCTAAAGATTAACTGTTGTGTTTAGGGAAAACGCTAATTTAAGTGATTTGTGGATCACAATTTTTTGGTGGGAAAACCTTCCAAAGCACCATTTTTTGGTGGGAAAAAACGTGCCAAAAAAAATTCTTAATTTTTTTGGCGGGATTTTTTTTTGGGAAAATTTCTGCCATGTCAACAGTGACGTCATCA
Source organism: Kitagawia praeruptora (assembly GCA_037693485.1). NCBI lineage: Eukaryota > Viridiplantae > Streptophyta > Magnoliopsida > Apiales > Apiaceae > Kitagawia > Kitagawia praeruptora. The sequence goes on from CM075353.1 coordinate 18,707,846, forward strand.
TGCTGATGTAAGCACTGACGTAATTTTTTATTTTTTTTTATTAATTTTAACGATTTGGTAATTCTACTGGATTTTGGTGATTTGCTTTGGGGACTAAGTTCTCAATTTAAGCGGTGGTTCTCATTTGAGCACTTGCATATATATATATATATAAATTTATATATGTGCCCTTCCATAACCACCGTTGGTTGAAAAATGACGCACAACCACCAACTCGAACACTGCCGTAAGTGTTCATTGCGGCAGGAAAAAAGTCACCTGCCGCAATGAAGGATTGCGGCAGGGAAAAAGTCACCTGCCGCAATGAAGGATTGCGGCAGTGTTTTTAACTTAAAAAATATTTTATTTTATGTGGAGTCGATATTTGGTCCTTCACCCATTGGTAAGGACGACTTAACCACTACACCAAATAAACATATTGGTAATTTTCCTCAAAACAAAACACTGTTACATATGATTTTATGTTATTATACTTTTACTTTTATTATTTATTAAAATTAATAAAAAATGGTAAATTAATACATTATAAAATATAAAAATATTGATAAAATTTGAATTTTTACATAAAATTTTAAATAAATTATTAGTTTTATATTTAATAAAAGTAATAAAAAATAATAATTTAATTAAAGCTGTTAAGAGTAAAATGGGCCTGAGGATGACCTCAGGTAACTCCCCTGAGATCATAATATATTCGTATACAATTTTAATGGCAATTTGGTAAATACAAAAACTTATTCCTGAATTTACAAATTCGCCCTCGTGTATTTATATGAGAACTTCTTATAACCTCAGGCTACTACATGAGGGTACCTGAGGGTGACCTCAGGTACATGATTCCCAAGCTGTTAATTTGAAATATAGAAACAGGTAAAAATATGAAATTACGTTTTCGCCCTCCAAATTGCTGCAACAATGATACATAACGGAGGAACGAAAATCTGAAATTACTTTTTACCCTTATTTCTGCCGCAATGAAACCTTGCGGATGTCTAAAAATATGCAATTACTTTTTTACCCTTAATTCTTCTGCCGCAATGATACAATGCGGAGGTCAGAACTATCCCAGGCGATTTCCAGCCGACTCTCAGGCGATTTCCAGCCGATTCCGGGCGATTAACACACAGAGGCAACTATCTCAGGCGATCTTCCTCCTCTAGGTATCTTCTAATTGATTCTTACACGCACACGCACATAGTTATACACACACACACACACACATACACACACTACTATATACATTGCTACTCACGATTATATGTACATGGTTTGATTCATTTTTAACTGTGGGTGGTGTTTATTTGCTTCATTTTAGTTAAAATCATGAATTAAATCGAATTATTAAGGTTTATAGTTCGAATTTTACCCATTTTTGGTTTGAATTAGTTTGAAATTAGGGCTTTTACCCTCAATTGAGTTGAAATTTGTGTTTCTCATCTTCAATTAGGTTGAATTAGTTCGAATTGCCCAATTTAGAATTAGGTTTCGAATTATTATCCGAATCTTTATTAAAACTATGAATTAATTCGAATTTTTAGGGTTTATAATTATGAAATTATAATTATATTTTTTTATGAGCTATGGAAATTTTAATTCGAATTTTTGAATTATTAATTTGAATTTTTGAGTTTAAAATTCGAATTTATAAATTAATATGATTTATTAATTCGAATTTTGATTAATTAATGTTATTAGTACTGCATTTTATTTGATAAATGATATTCATTGTTAATTTATTCTTGTTTTAAATATGTCTTCATGGAATGATAATTTTAGCCAATTTTGGTACATGTTTATGAAATGTGCCTTATTTCTTTGATTTTGTACATTGCAGATACTATGGATATGCAGTGCGGGCCTCTCGATAGGTCCCTCTTGACCATGCAGGATGATCATATTAGCAGTCACATATGGGAGGGGGGTGAGCGGGAGAAGTTGGATGTCCGCCAGTTGACAGCCAATCTCGACGAGTGGGTATTTGATGAGACCCAGGTTAGTTTGCTGTCATACTGGGGTTTCCGAGCGTTTACTAACCCACGCTCGATTCCCCAGAAAGACATCCGATTGATCACGGCGTTGGTGGAGAGGTTTAGGCCAGAGACCAACACCTTTCATTTCCCATTTGGTGAGATGACCATCACTCTAGAGGATGTTTACATGATATTGGGTTTGCCTGTTCGTGGTCGTGCTGTTACTCATACGTAGCTTTCCACACCGCTTCCATATTGGCTAAGACGGTGGTATGATTTGAGGTTGACTGAGACCGACCAAAAAAATATGTATAAAAAAGGTTTGCATTTTAGTCCATAAATTCTAATTTATTGCATTTTGGTCCTTAATTTGGTTAATTCTTGCATGTTATACCTTAAATTTTCATTTCTTTGCAATTTAGGAAGGTAATTATCTAGTTATTACATTTTAGCCCAAAAATTCTAATTTCTTGCATTTTAGTCCTTAATTTGTTTAATTCTTGCATGTTATACCTTAAATTTTCATTTCTTTGCAATTTAGGAAGATAATTATCTAGTTATTGCATTTTAGCTAATAAATTCTAATTTCTTGCATTTTAGTCCTTAATTTGTTTAATCCTTGCATGTTATACCTTAAATTTTTATTTCTTTGCAATTTAGGAAGATAATTATCTAGTTATTGCATTTTAGCCCATAAATTCTAATTTCTTGCATTTTAGTCCTTAATTTGTTTAATTCTTGCTTGTTATACCTTAAATTTGCATTTCTTTGCAATTTATGATGATAATTATCTAGTTATTGCATTTTAGCCCATAAATTCTAATTTCTTGCATTTTAGTCCTTTATTTGTTTAATTCTTGCATGTTGTACATTAAATTTTCATTTTTTTGCAATTTAGGTGGGGTGAAGCTTCATAGGTTGAGGGAAATCTATAAAAAGAAACCGGAGAAGCCTTCTCCCGAGTTTATCGAGCATGATAACCTTGTGTACACCCGGGCTTATCTTTTTTACATCATTGGGGGTGTGTTGTTTCCTTCATCGAACAGAGACGTCGTGCATCCTAGGTACTTCTTAACTTCATTTCTCTCTCTAGTCCTTGCAATTTATGCTTAAATTTATCTTATTCTTGCATTTTATGCCTTAAATTTCACATTTCTTGCATGTTCATCCTTAATTTCTCCAATTATTGAATTCTTACCTTAATTTGCATTTCCTGAATTTTTGCAGGTATTTACAGTCAATCCAGAATGCGCATGAGATTAAGGAGTATGCCTGGGGAGCTGCGGTTTTGAGTTATTTGTTCAGGGGTTTGGCCAAGGCTGCTCAGAAGAAGGCCACTGCTATTAATGGTTGCACCATGCTTTTACAGCTTTGGTCTTACGAGAGGTTGTTACCTGGGGCACCGCAGCTAGCACCTCGTATGGATTTTGTTTGGCCGAGGGCATTGGCATGGGCTGAGCCAGTAGATGAGAGGAGGGTTAACCCCCACCACCATACAGGTCTTTATCGGGGGGAATTTGACGGCTTTCAGCTTGGTTGGCTGACATGGCAGCCTTATCAGAGATTTTATGACATTCAGGATGTTTCTGTGGATTATAATATCGATTTGATAGATGCTCACTATATGGCTCTCGGTCGTGTCCTTCTCATTTCTTTGATATTATTGAGTATATCATGCCAGATAGAGTCTTGAGACAGTTTGGTATTCTACAGCATATCCCACAGGACCCGGTTGACATGACTTCACCACGGACGGAGAGATCATCTCGTTGGGTGTGGGACAAACATATAGTATTGTTGGCAGATTTCATTGAGGAGTGGCATGCTTTTTATGATGGCATGATACCTATTGTCGAGGAGGGCAATTACGTGACTATAGAGGAGTACATGTATTGGTACAGACGCGTCAGTAAGCTAAGGATTGCTCCATTTATGGCTGAGCATGGTGCTAATATTGTGCCTCGTGATTGGTATCCCCAGCAGGACATGGCTGATGCGGTATGTACTTGAGACCGTTGTTTCTCTAATTCTTACATTTTAGACCTTTATTTCTCCAATTCATGCATTTTAGACATTTATTTCTATAATTCTGCATTTTAGACCTTTATTTATATACTTTTGCACTTTAGACCTTTATTTCTCTAATTCCTGCATCTAAATACTTCAATGCAGCTGGATTGTGGAATGAGGACATTACATGCCATTTACCGTCGTGATCCCCCCGAGTGGTTCTTTGATATTGTCACTGAGTTTTTGGCTCGTTATGATCGGATCAACACAGAGTGGAGGGGTGTTGGATTTATTAGACCTAGTTTTGATAGACCCTCTCGTGTACATGATATGGATATTGACCCCAGCGGTCCTTCATCTTCGCAGCAGCCTCCACTATCCGTCTCTCAGAAACGTTTGCGTGAGGTAGTAATCTTTTGATACTTGTTATCTTTGAATGTAGTGGATTGAATATATGTATGATTGTTGTATATGTTATTATTGGTTGAGACTGTTAATTCTCATGCTTAACTTACGCACAATGCCACACCTCATGTCTCTTATAAACGTCCTCGTCAAGTAGTAATCCTTAATGCTAGGTTTAATTCGAGCCACTTAGGAGGAATTATATATATAACTATATGATCGGTTCGTTGACATATAATTGCAGGTTGAGACTACAGATGCTCTTGCTACACAGCCTACCCCGGTATCTGTCCTGCCTGTAGTCCAAGTTGAGGTATCAATCCTTAACGCTTGGTTTAAAGCAAGAATTATTGAAATAAGTGTCTAAAATGCAAGAAATAGAGAAATAAAGGTCTAAAATGCAAGAATTATAGAAATAAGGATCTAAAATGAGAAATTATAGAAATAAGGATCTAAAATGCAAGAATTATAGAAATAAGGGTCTAAAATACATGATCGATGTATCTTGTAGGTTGAGGCTACAGCAACTGCTCCTCCTGTTACACAGACGACCCCGGTATCTAGCCCTTCTCCTTCACAGTCTACCCCGGTATCTATCCCCCTCATGCTCATATTAATCTCTCCTTACTGTAATTTTCTTCTTAGATACCAACTTTTTATATGTTATTCGTGTTTTTATCTCATTGTGGTTGCAGGTTAGCACTATTCCTGCTGTGACAGAGCCTACCCCGGCATCTTTCCCCCATCATGCTCATATTGAGGTAATAATCTCTCTTATTTGTGATTTTCTTCTTATATACCATTGATAATTGTTGTTGTAATTTGACTTTTGTTATCATAATTATAGGCTCCAATACCATGTGAGTTGGCAGTGGATAGCATAGGCAACAAGGTTGCCTATGGCATGGCTTACCCAGATGGAGGAGAAATGAGTAGGAAAATACATGGCAAGCCAATGCCTACTGGATTTCTGAGAGTGTTAGTGGATAGTGGGATTTAACTAGAAGCCTTGATTCCAGTTCCAGTACTTGGTGAGATGGAGACGGTCAAGGAAGCTGTTGGATCTCATGTCGCATGGCCCAATGAATGGATCATACGTCGAAATACTGAGGTTTGTATTTCTATAAAAATAATATAAAGGTCTAAAATGCAAGAAATAGAGAAATAAATGTCTAAAATGCAAAATTATAGAAATAAGGGTCTAAAATACAAGAAATAAAGAAATAAAGGTCTAAAATGCAAAATTATAGAAATAAGGGTCTAAAATGCAAGAAATAAAGAAATAAAGGTCTAAAATGCAAGAAATAGAGAAATAAATGTCTAAAATGCAAAATTATAGAAATAAGGGTCTAAAATGCAAAATATCTTGTAGGTTGAGACTACAGTAGCTGCTCCTCCTGTTACACAGACGACCCTGGGATCTAGCACTCCTCCTTCATAGTCTGTCCCCCCTGATGCTCATATTGAGGTACTAATCTCTCCTATTTGTGATTTCCTTTCTTATATACCATCTTTGAATATATTCTTCATGTTTTTATCACATTGTGGTTGTAGGTTAGCCCTCCTCCTTCACAGCCGATACAGGTTCAAACTACAGTTGACAAAGGAAATACCGAGGTTTGTATTTCTACAAAAATAATATAATCCCAGTATATGTGCATGATGTGTAATTTTCCAACTTATAGTGATTTCCCTTCTTATATACCAGCTATTGAGGTAAAGATCTAAAATGCAAGAAATAGAGAAATAAAGGTCTAAAATTCAAAATTATAGAAATAAGGGTCTAAAATGCAAGAAATAAAGGTCTAAAATGCAAGAAATAGAGAAATGAATGTCTAAAATGCAAAATTATAGAGATAAGGGTCTAAAATGCAAAATATCTTGTAGGTTGAGACTACAGTAGCTGCTCCTCCTGTTACACAGACGACCCTGGGATCTAGCCCTCCTCCTTCACAGTCTGTCCCCCCTGATGCTCATATTGAGGTACTTATCTCTCCTATTTGTGATTTCCTTTCTTATATACCATCTTTGAATATGTTCTTCATGTTTTTATCACATTGTGGTTGCAGGTTAGCCCTCCTCCTTCACAGCCGATACAGATTCAGACTACAGTTGCTCCTTCTCCTTCTACACCCATGGTAACACCTTTATCAGACCGCCCCATCCCTGCTGGTGTCAACCTTGACGTAATAATCTTTAACTTTGAAATAACCTTGACGTATTGTATTTGAAATATGTATATGATTTTTGTATCTTCATCGAATGGCAGGTTGAAACCACTACTCCTGGTAGAGTTTACCCCAGTGGTGGGTGGACTTGTGAAGTTTGGTAGTATCAGTGGTGTTATTCCTGATAGGTTAAGAGAAATGCTTGGGGTACGTATCTTGAATCATACATTCGTTTTGGCTTGCTATTTTTCCCATATGCCATGAATATCCATCATGATTAGGGGTATTGACATGTATTTGCAGTTGGACACAAATGAGGATAAATACAAGGATAGGCAGAGGCGGGATGGTTATGTATCAGGTGATATGAAAAAGCCACTGAAAAATCGGAAAATCAACTGGCTGTTTAAGCATTGTGGGGGTGAAAAGCATAATTTTATTTGGAATGAACAAGGGATGACTCCGGAGCTTGCTTGGAAAAATGTCCAATGCCTAAGACGCGATCGCGAAATAGAGTCGTCAGTTCTGGATGCATATGTTGAGTTGTTAACGCTTAGGGAGAGCATATATTTTCAGAGTAAAGTGCTAGTCCGTCCATGCAAGAGGTTCTTCCTTGGAATGAGTTATTTCATGACCATTGCAGCTGGGCATTGCACCGACTTGGAGGTAAATCAATTCAAATTTCTTGCATTTTAGTCCTTAATTTGGTTAATTATTGCATTTCATAACTTATTACCTCATTATAGAATTATAAAAAGCAAAAAATAGAGAAATAAAGGTCTAAAATGCAAAATTATAGAAATAAGGGTCTAAAATGCAAGAATTATAAAAATAAGGGTCTAAAATGCAAGAAATACAGAAATGATGGTTAAAATGCAAAATTATAGAAATAAGGGTCTAAAATGCAAGAATTATAGAAATAAGGGTCTAAAATGCAAGAAATACAGAAATGATGGTTAAAATGCAAAATTATAGAAATAAGGGTCTAAAATGCAAGAATTATAAAAATACGGGTCTAAAATGCAAGAAAAACAGTAATAAGGATCTAAGATGCAAAATTATAGAAATAAGGATCTAAGATGCAAGAATTATAGAAATAAGGGTCTAAAATGCAAGAAATAGAGAAATAAGGATCTAAGATGCAAAATTATAGAAATAAGGACCTAAAATGCAAGAAATATAGAAATAAAGGTCTAAAATGCAAAATTATAGAAATAAGGGTCTAAACTGCAAGAAATATAGAAATAAAGGTCTAAAATGCAAGAAATAGAGAAATAAAGTTCTAAAATGCAAAATTATAGAAATACGGATCTAAATTGCAAGAAATAAAGAAATAAATGTCTAAAATGCAAGAAATAGAGAAATAAAGGTCTAAAATGCAAAATTATAGAAATAAGGATCTAAAATGCAAGAAATATAGAAATAAAGGTCTAAAATGCAAAATTATAGAAATAAGGGTCTAAAATGCAAGAAATATAGAAATAAAGGTCTAAAATGCAAGAAATAGAGAAATAAAGGTCTAAAATGCAAAATTATAGAAATAAAGGTCTAAAATGCAAAATTATAGAAATAAGGATCTAAAATGCAAGAAATATAGAAATAAAGGTCTAAAATGCAAAATTATAGAAATAAAGGTTTAAAATGCAAGAAATAAAACCAATTTATAAGATGTCTCGATCTCATCTCTCATGAGTGCAAATCCAAACAAAATATTTTGGTAATGGTAGTTCACCCCCGTAATAGGTATGAAAGGCATACAATACCTTTTCGTTCGATAAGTTGAGTCGAACGTCACCACATCGCCAAAATTCTTATAAGCGTTCATGCATCGAGGATCAACCCATACCAAACCTTTAACATGATTCTCGTTATCCACATCCACTCGATAGAAGAAATGACCAAACGCATTCTCTTGTTGTAATTTTCGTAAGAAGACCAAGCTACACTCCGCATCACCGGAATCAAATACTTGATGCCGAATATCCCGTATGACATTGCGTACATCTTGATTAGAAAACCCTAAATTTTCAATGTCTCCACATGTCTCACCAAGATATTTTATCACTCTACTCGTCTCGATCCCCGATTTGTTAAACAACTCAATCAATGATCGGGTGATCGGATCGATGTTGCGTGATGTTTGAAAAATTTGTCTCTTATCCGGTGTTACCATGGCATGAGTGTGTTTCAAATCAACCAAAGGTACCTTCAATTTATTTACATTCACTAGGTGACATACATACATTCGAGCACGACAATTCGTTCATGGATCTACATCCCTAATGCGTCATTTTCCTTTATCATGATAATCCGATTCCGGTGCTACTCTTCCACCCTTCTTACAAATAAACAAACGGGATGATGCATGGATAATGACTCCGTTGATGTTTATGAGTATTCCTAATTATTATCTCGAATCCGACATTTCGACCATAATTTCTATAAAAGCTTTCCGCCTCATCTAATGTATCGAAAATCATTCCAACACAAGGCACAACCTTATTAACATTCGCAAATATAAACTCACAATTTTCGTTTCCAATATCTTCATCATCATCATTTTTTCCCATCTTAATATCCTCATCATCATCATCAATTTTTCCCATCCTAATATCCTCATCATCATCAATTTTTCCCATCCTAATATCCTCCTCATCATCAATTTTTCCCATCCTAATATCCTCATCTCCTTCATCATCATTTTTTCCCATCCCAAATTTCTCATCTTTTTCATCATCACCATCACTAATAATTATCTTGTTTTTACCCTTTCCACCATCATTTTTTTCCCTACCAACATCATCAACATTCATTTTATTGTTATGAACATTGTAATTCACTCTACGTTTATGAACACTACTATAATAATTATCAATATCTACATCATCAACGAATAATTTACGAGAAACATGTTTTTTTAACGGGCATCGTAACATAATCATCACCATTACGTTCACTAGATGAACTAGAGGAGCTAAATAAAAATGAAGCCATTGAATAGAGGACTAACCTTAATTTTGGATGAATTTTTGAGTTCCAAATCCTTAAAAATCGTAGGTATTTTTCTGCTATTTGAAAAGAGGAAAGTGGAGATGAAAAATTCTGTAACCTTAAAGGAGACAGGTTACACGCCTGCCGCAATGAAACATTGCGGCAGGTGGTACATTTATTACCAGCCACCAACCGTAATTAATGCCCGAAAATTTTTCTGGGCAACAACTACACATTGCGGTAGTAAAATCTGCCGCAATGGCTCATTGCGGCAGTAGTTTAAGATTTTTTTTTTATTTTTAAATCTTTAAATATGCATCCAAATAATAAACTATATTAATTTTAACTTTAAAGTATCTTTAATAATGTATTATGGATACTTTTTACATGTTATGTAGTTTAAATAATGATGGATTGACATGTACATCTCAATCTTAGATAACTGTTGAAAAATCAATCAGTACGGTAACATTTTTTGTTATTTTTTCTATTTAAAATATTCAATATAAATTTTTTCTTAACGCTTTCATTCATTTTAACTTACATTATTGTTTTATGCTATTTTTTTCATTTTAAGAATATAATAATATATATTATCATTATTTTCAAATTTTGACTTTACATAACATTTTTTTCCTAAATTTGTTTTAAAATTTAATTAAATAATAATTTAAATGTGTCATGGTTGGAAGTCATTCCCATGTTCATTAACTCGTCTATACACATTTTTATATGTTATTATCTATTAATTTACTATTTTTTTTATTAATTTTATCTATTAATGTAAAATAATATGTAAGATAATGTTGCTTAAACTTGCAAGAGTACAAGTTGGTGGTGTGGCAAAATGTTTGTTTCATATGAAAAAGGTCAAGAGTTCGAATCCAAAAGAATGGTTTTCATTTACTACTTTGAATTATTTTATAAATAAATATTTATCAAATTAATAATTTTAAATAATATATAAGATAATTTTCTTTAAATTTCTAGAGTACAAGTTGGTGGAGTGGCAAAAGTTTTGTATAATATGGAAAAGGTCAAGAGTTCGAATCCAAACGAATGGTTTTCATTTAATTACTATTTTTTATTATTTTATAAGTAAATATTTATCAAATTAATAATTTTAAATAATATATAAGATAATTTTCTTTAAATTTCTAGAGTACAAGTTGGTGGAGTGGCAAAAGTTTTGTATAATTTGTAAAAGGTCAAGAGTTCGAATCCAAACTTATACTATGTTTTTTTTATTTAAACAACAAATAAATATAGCCGCAATGAAGGGCTGCAATAGTGTTGCAGTAATGAAGAGTTGCGGCAGTACTGGTGGTTGTTCTAACCAACGGTTGTTCCAACCAACGGTGGTTGTGGACCAAAACGCTATATATATATTATATTATACATATATATATATATAATTTTGTCAAGACATGTTCTATAAATTTATATATGAAAAAAGTCGAAAATTCAGGATTCTTAAATAATCACCCACTCAATCTCACGATACTCAAAATCAAGAGTTTGTCAAAATTAAAAAAAATTGAATCATCCACTCCAATCAACATAATCACCCACTTCAATCAGCTTTCTCGTTGCGATCAATTTTTCATCCTCGTCTTCATCATCGTTGTCCTCATCGTCATCTTTGTTTACACTGTCACAATTTTTCTCAAATTTTTTCTTGTTATTTGGGACAGTTTAACATCCCTATAAATGCACTTAATTTTAAAATCCACTAAAAATCTAATAAAATGATACAACTTCTAAAAATCCAATATCTTACAATTCATAAATTAAAAATACACCTAAATTCTCCAAATATTGCAACTCGCACTCTTCCCAATAAGTAGCCCACCTAAATAAGATCACCTGCTGGGTGAAATAAGAAAAAACAAAGAATCGGCAGTGAGCGAAAGGCTCATATACCGGTACAAAACAAAGCACAAGCTGAACAAAATTAAATATGATGTAAATATAACTGAACAAAGATTAAGACATGAGAATAAGAACAAAATTAAATATCTGAATAAGGAACCATGAGACATAACGAATAGGACAATATAAAATGGATACTCAACTCACAAATAAAAACAAGTGCTCACAAATCAAAATATATAAATCTTATAAATAATAATCACAATTAATAATGAAAGCTTAACCGATAATATATAATCATACTCTTACACATACTCTTACGCTTACAAATTATATCCAAAGTAATTTACTTGCTAACATGGGAGACGAACTTACACATACAGGGGCATATCACAAAGCAAATACCACCCAAATTCAGACAGGGATCGCAAGGCAATAAGCACATGCTATCCACAATGGCCAAAACCTCACAAACTGACTAGTCATGACTATACGTGTCCCATTACTCCGGCGACACGCCTACGCTATTTATACACCGCATAGGAAGTGCCAAACACGAGAGTATACGCTCGTGACGGATGTATTTCGAACTCCCAAATCATATTAAAACCACAAATAACTTACACATAACTTACTCCAGAAAGATGTCTCAAAATCATACTTATACCATAAATAATCAAAAACACATTGATCTAATATCATAAAACTAAATATCAAACAAAATACACTATAGAAGCTAAAAAATCAGAACTAACCAGTCCCAAAGAAAGACAATTTACTCTATAAATATTAACTCAAATGAAAAAGTATAAAACATGAAAGTCATAGAGGAATCCGAGACCTTTCCAAAATGGTAAGACTCATTAAAAACAAAGAAGTGACGAATTCAGAAACAATGAAAATGCGGACTGGAAGAACAGAATCAGCCCCTGATCACAACAATAATTTGATGTTCAAGATATCAAAATCACCGAATTTGACAGAGAAACATGAACAGAAAACGTAGAACACGAAACGATCTTTCCAGAATGATATTACTCGTAATAATCGGATAAAAACTCAATTTACTACTAATTTTCGAAGTTATGACATACCAACAGAAATTAACGCACCAGATTATACAAACAACAGACTTTAACATGCTTAAAAGCAGAATTTCACAAAACACAGAGAATGAAAGTTGTAGATAATTCAAATATCTTTCCAGGAGATCAAGAATCAACACAATCCGATGAATAATGAATTTTGTACGAATTTAACAAAAAAAAATCAGATGTACAAATTTGGGATAACGTACAAGACATACAAAGAGAGACAAACTACCAGTACCTTAGACTTTAGTGATTGCTATTCGCTACTAATCCTCAATAAACTTAATCCATCCAATCCGAAGAACCCTAATTGATAACAAAAGAATAAATATTATCAACCCTAATCTCATAAACATATATGTATATATATAGGCTAGCGTTCAAATAGAAACCAACCTTAGAATAAAAACTAGAAACCTACACTAAATAAATTATATTTCATTTATTTTAATGGCCCCGCTAGGGGCACCTTCACAAGAAACTTATAAAATTCTTGGCTCTATTCAACAAAAATATATAAAAAAAAAAGTTATTGTTCACGTGCCACGTCATCACGTGAACAGTACCTTTTTTTTTAATTTTTTTAATTTTTTGTTGAATAGAGCCAATAATTTTAAACGTTTTTTGTATTGGGGTACCCCTCATTTGGTCATTAGATTAGCTTGAAATATTTAATTTAGGTTTAGTTTCTAGTTTCTATTCTAAGTTAGTTTCTATTAGAACAAGACCCTATATATATATATATATATATATATATATCGAAGAGTCTAATCTTTTACCTTGAATTCCAAAATCCACAACCTTCTATTATGTTTACTTGTTCATCTCTTTCTCCTTCTCTTTCTTTTCTCCTCTTCTCTTATTCTCCTTCCTCCATGATTAAAAAGTAACGTAACTCTTGTTCTTTTTTTTTTTTTTAACTACTAATCCTAAAACAAATTTTAATTATAAAAGAAATAAATACTTACTCATAAAATAATATTAATAACTCACTAATAATATTATTATTAAAAATCGAATAAAATCCTAAAAAAATACGGGATGTTACAGACAGTCTTTTCACAAATCGACCACAAATTCATCTTTATTGTCGTTGAGCTTTCGCCTTATCTTCATCTTCGTTTTCACGATTTTTTTTTTATATCGATCTCTCACAGTTTTTTCTCTAACCTCCATGACCTTCTGTAGAATTCTCGCATATTGTTTTCTTTCCCACGATCTCTTACAAGTTTTTTTTTCTCGCCCCCACAAACTCTTGTAAGTGTTTTTTTTAGATCCACGAACTCTCGTAATTTTTTTTTCTCCTCTCACCTACCAACTCTCGTGGGATCTTTTTCTCTTACCCACGAATTCTCGCAGGATTTTCTCACACCCACGAACTCTCGTAATTTTTTTTCTCACTGGCTTTGATACCATGATAAAATAGTCGCAAATTCTTTTCTCATTCACAATTGGAGGCACTCGCCTCAAATTTATTACAATACATCACAATTGTTTATATAGCAAATACCTAATTCTCAATAATAGAAATTAACATAATAACGGAACTCTCCATTTTTAACTAATAATAATATTAAAGATAAATCTTTATATTTCCCATAATAATATATTAACATATATCTCAACATATATGCATACGATATGGAATTTCACATTTTCACTCTTTTTTATTCTTTTTGTGTGTTGTAAACTTGAAATAAGTAAATGTATCAAAAGTTAAAAGATTTTTTTTTTCCACGATTATGAGAGCTGCTCCCAAAAGACTTGGTGGGAGCATTATTGGGCATATTTTATCGTTTAGGTAAACATGTTACATGGCCCTCTGTCAATTCCCCTTTTGCTTTGCCTCATTGTTTTCTCTATTTGAAAGACCTTCAAACAATGAAACAAACAATAGGGGGCATGTGAATTGATCACTTGCGCTATCTCAATAATTTCTAAAATTGTCAATTTAATATATTTCGAACTCAGTATCTCTCTTTTGGGTAATTACGTGTGTGTCTCTAATAGCTTCGAAAATTAGTAGGAACATCGAACTTTAGAAAGGTTACGATGTAAATATTTGGGGTTGATAGGTACCCGTTGTAAGCCAACAGCGGGCACCCGCTGCTAAAATAACTAAAACAGTACCTTTCTACTTTACACATGTCATAAGATATTATTTTCTCCCAACTTGCTCAACTTGACAACAAATATCATTACAAAAATACTTGTGCAAAATATCTTGGTATCTTGCTCACTAAGGCAGGGGACCATAAAGGTAGTCAAGGGAACACAAGGACATTCAACTGTAGCAAAAGCGGCTGTGTTAGAATCGAGGTATGTCAGGAGGGGACACCAATCACTGTTCCAATAGTGGCTCACTGTAGCTTTAACGGCATAACAAGTGGGTAAACAGTGATTGGAAGGCCCAGCCTATAAATACCCCCATTCTGCACATAAGGTAAACACACACAATTTTAGCAACACAAACTTATTACTCATTCTCTCTCTTCACACAGATACATTTTTACCAGCTTGATTATTATTATTTTCGATTACTGATTCTCACACCGGAGGTGCTTGACGGCCACCACCCCCGGGCAAGCATTATTTTGCAGATACCCAAACTCAGGTGAAGTATCCCCGGAACAGTGCTCGGAACAGTGATCGGAAGCCTCTAATCAGCCGTGAGAGTTATCATTTGGCGCTAGAAGGAGGGGGTCTATTTTTCTCGAAGAAAAAATCCCTCGCCTGCTCTACCCGAACCAACCTTACGAAACAAAACACAAAAAAATAGAATATACACTATTAAAATGGCCCACAACACCAGATCTAAAGGCGCCACCACGTCAGCAAACCTAGACCAAATACCACCACAAGAAAGAGAAGGCAACACAAACGGCGTTCCGCTGCATAACCTACTATTAAACCCAAATAACCGCGTAGAAACAAACCCCCCAAGGGGAGACAACCAAGAGCAAGTCCTTAGCCTAAATCTCGCAGGCTACACTCAACAGCAAGTCGACTTAATCATGCAAATATCTTCAACTTTCCCACAACAGGGCCAAGGCCCACAGCCAGAACCCAGAGGCTCTCAAGCCAATCCAAACAATGACCGAAATGAGGCTCACAGCCGGCCTAGACGGGCAGATTCTGCTTTCTCCCGCCTAGGCTCATCACAAAATACAAATCACGAAAGGCACAATAAGAGTCACCACCCACCCAAAATGTGGGAACAAAATAGAAAGCACAGAGATCTAAGAAAGTTGATTACTGACAAGAAAGCTGACTACGACAAGGTGGTAGCTGAATACGAAAGACAAAAACACAGAGAGCGGTCCCTGTCCGCTCAAGGGAAGCCGAAAGTACACAACCAACAAACGCTGAGATGATGCGAACCATCATGGAACTTAAGAAAAAGATAGAGGGCAATAGCGAGC
Organism: Kitagawia praeruptora; assembly: GCA_037693485.1. Lineage (NCBI taxonomy): Eukaryota > Viridiplantae > Streptophyta > Magnoliopsida > Apiales > Apiaceae > Kitagawia > Kitagawia praeruptora. Next base: position 18,723,775 of record CM075353.1, read on the forward strand.
AAGATCTGAGCGGTACACCATTCACGGTGAGGCTAGAGGCCGAGCCCCGACAAAAAGACATTAAACATTACAACTTCAATTCTTTCGACGGGCTGGGAGACCCGGAAGAGCATCTTAGTTACTTCCACCAATTGGCTCTTCATTACGAATACAATGATCTGACACGTTGCCATTTCTTCGCTGCGATTCTCCGCGGGAACGCCCAAAGATGGTTCTGTAGAATGTCTGCCAGGTCCGTAGATACTTGGTTAAAATTCAAAAAATTATTCCTAAACAAGTTCAAAGCAAACCAACAACACGAGGTTCATACCGTGTTCCTCTAAACCGTTGCATAACGTAACGGAAAAACTTTGCAAAACCACATTGACCGCTTCAAGGAAGCCGTCAACAAGGTTGTTTGTGTTAACGAAACAGAGGCGTTGGTCCATTTGAGAAGAGGCCTTAACCCCTACGAATGCGAAAAATATGTATGCCTTCTCATGGAAACAAAACCCACCACTTTAGCAAAGGCATATGACTTGGCATCCTAAGCTATCAACGAAGCCGAGTCTCTAAGCGTGCTGAAACAATCCAGAGCTCCACCCGCCTCAACACCATATTTTCAAAGGGAAAGGTTCACATCTTACCAAAGGCAAGCACCTGTTTTACATCAAGTACAAACCACTCATGGGCCGCCACCCTCCGCCCGAGGAACTCAATTACCGACTTCGGTCAGAGACCGCCTAGGGCCAGTGAACCCGCAAAGACAGGATAGACGTCCTGAACCGGAATGGACCAAATTCACGCTCCCAAGAGCGACAATTCTGAGGGAAATTAGGGGAAAACCCTTCTACTTACCGCCAGCCCCTATGCACTCCTCACCCGAGGATAGACCTAAAGACAAACACTGTGATTACCATGAAACACACGGGCATTACACAGACAACTGCTTATCCCTCAAGTATTTCCTAGAAAAGCAAGTAAAGGCTGACAACTTATCTCAATACTTGCCTCGACAAATACTTGGCCCCTCCACCTCTCAAACACACAACAAAAACATCGTACACACCGTTTTCGGCGGACAGGTCTCACCGCCTAGAGAGGAACAATCTGTCTATACAATATCCGAGGGTCCGCCAACCATCATTACATTTACAGATGCAGATTATGAGGGCATTAACCCAAACCACACTGAGGCACTAGTTGTATCTTTGGATGTCGCCCATAACGAAGTCAAAAGGATCCTTGTTGACAACGGGTCCTCCGTTGATATATGTTTCAAACACACCTGTGACAGGATGAAGCTAACCAATGAGACGTTAGAAACATGTCACGACGAGACACCTCTTTATGGGTTCGGCCACAATGCCGTCCCAATAGCGGGCATAGCGAGGCTCCCTGTTTATTTTGGGGAATCTCCCAGACAAGTATGCAGAATTATCAAGTTTTATGTGTTAGGAATAATTCATAAGTTGTGATGTTAAGAATAGAATTTACACATTATACTTCTTGTAATCCTGATCTTATAAAGGATATAGCACTTTATATAGGATTTATGTGTAAGACAGTTATCTGTACAGTTTAGTCAGGAATGAACAGTGTATCAGAGACTACATGTCAGGAACAAAGGGTAAATCCTGATGACGGTCTAATACTGATGATGATCAGTTACTGATGCAAGATGAAATCCTGATATCAGTCTTGTTACTGATGATGTCATTATGGATGCTACAGAAACTGGCAAGTGCTATAATACAGGATCGTTGTTTGAAGAACAAGCAAGAAGATATTATGAAGGAAAGAGTTTTCTATTGATGGAAACTATCGACTAGAAGGCAGAACATTGTCATGTATAGATTATATCTTTCTGTTATTAGTTGATAGGTAGCATTATAAATACTCTCTCAATATCATTGTAAAGAGCGTGTGTTGTAAGCGAGTGTGCGTAGCTCTGTATAAGGTTTGTATTCGAAAGTTCGAAACAAACAGAGAGAGAGATTTGTATTGTCAGCAGCTGCTAAAGGTATTGTACACCTTTGGTAGAGTTTGTATTTGATCTTATTAATACAAACAGAGTTTGATTCATTCGTTTATTCTTGTTCATATAGTCAAGCAAAAATCAGACACGATTATATAACTTGTATTCAACCCCCCCTTCTACAAGTTATTCGAGTTAACAATTGGTATAAGAGCAGGTTGATTTCGAATAATCATAAAGATCTGCAATCATGTCTGGTTACAAGGATGGGAATACTAAAATTCCTATGCTCAAGAGAAACGAATATACTCTATGGGAAGTAAAGATGTTGCATCATCTGGAAGCAACAGATCCTGATTATCTTGACAGAATCAGAGATGGACCTTTTGTTCCAACAAAGGTCATTGGACAAGCAACTGTTGATGGTGTGGTTGTTCCAGAACATACAGCAGAGAAGCCAAAATCTGAATGGTCAGATAAGGACAAGGAGAATGTTCTTAAAGATGCTAAAGTGAGAAACATATTATTCAACAGTCTTGATTCTGTTCTCACTAACTATGTTCTCTCTTGTAAAACTGCTAAGGATATATGGGACAATCTTAAGGTTCACTGTGAAGGAACTAAGCCTGTCAGGAAGAATATGAGGACATTACTTATACAACAGTATGAGTACTTTGAATCCAAGTCTGGTGAGTCACTTACTGATACCTTTGATAGGTTTACAAAACTCATCAATGAGATGGCCATGCATGGTAAATATTATGACTTGGAGGATATGAATACAAAGTTCATGAAAGCTTTGCCTGATTTCTACAATGAGAAGATATCTGCGATTGAGGAAGCTAATGATCTGGATGAGATTTCATTAGAGGCAGTATATGGAAAATTGAGAGCTTATGAACTTGACAAGCAGCAGAAGAAGAGCAGGAGTGAAGGAAAAATGAAGACTATTGCACTTACTGCTCAATCTGAAGTTAAAAAGCTTCCTGAAGAACAGCATGAAGAGATTGCTGTGAAGAATTCAAGGAAGAAGAAAAGCAAAGAAAGTTCTGAGTCAGAGACTACTGATATGGACTCTGACAACAATGATTCTGAATCTGAGATGCAGGAACTCTTTGCTATGTTTGTAAAGCTTTCAAGAAAGGAAGATTCAACAGGAGAAGATTTAGCAAAGGACCTTTTCAAAAGAAGGAGGAGAAGAAGAGTGACAAAGGCAAAAGTACAATTGTCAAGATTGACAAGGCCAAGATCAAGTGCTTTAACTGCAGCGAGCTTGGACACTTTGCTAGTGAGTGTAAGAAGCCTAGGAATTCAGGAAAGGGTAATGCACTTATGGTCACACAGAAGGATTGGGCTGATTCCAGTGATTCTGAAGATGAATTGGATTATGACAACATTGCATTGATGGCAAATAGTTCAGATAAACCTGGATCTCCAAAGAAAATTTCTCCATCCTCTGTTAAGGTATCACTTCACTCTCTTGATTCATTTGATAGCTTAAATTCTGATGAAATTAGATCTATCCATGCTGAGTTTAAGAATCTTATGACTAATTTTAGAATTCTTACTTGTGAAAGAGATGAACTTAAGGTTAAGAATGATAAATTAGTTGATAGAAATAATTTTCTTGAATCTAAATTAATTCAAATGGAAGAATACAAGTTAAGTTCTGATAAAGCTAAGCATGATTATAGTGTTATTCTTGAGGCTTATGACTATGTCAGAAAAGAACTAGAAGAAGAGAGAGATGTGATTAAGACCATTAACAATTCCAGTAAGAAGACTATAGAAATCTTTGAAAGTGGAATTCGTGGTAAGGTTAATGGTTTAGGTTTTGATAAGGCTAGACAAGAAGAGAAAGTAGCTATTGTCAATGATGATAGTAAGAAAAAAGCTAACACATCTAAATCTGAAGGTAAGAAAATTGTTTCTGAACCTAATCATGTTAAATTTGTTGATTCAAAAGGTACCCCTGTTGTACACAAAAGGATTAACAATAAAAATTCAGATGAGAAAGTGTTAGAGAAACCTAAGAATGTAAACATAGGGTTTCTGTCTAAGTCTCAGTTGAAACAGAGATTAGATGGTCTTTCAGAGTCTAGCAAGATCAAAAGAAATAGGAATGGAAAAGAAGGTATTAACAAAGAGAATAGTTACAAGAATGTACCTGATGCACCTAGGAAAAAATGCTATAAGTGTGGAAATCATAATCATTTGGCCCTAGACTGCAATCAAAAACCTTCTTGGAAAACTGAGTCCAGATTCCCCAAGACTCAGAAAATTCAATACCAACCACAAAAAGCTTGTTATCATTGTGGTAAAATAAAAGCAAAATCTTCAAAGCCTGTTGTTTCTAAATCTAGTAAGAAAGGATCCAATCAAAGTTGGGTCCTAAAAAATTCTAACTAGTTACTTTTTGTTTGCAGGGCACAGGAAAGAAGCATTCAATTATCTTGGACAGTGGATGCTCTGGACATATGACTGGAAAGAAGTCCCTGCTTACAAAGTTTGAGAGGAAAGCTGGCCCAGTAATATCTTTTGGAGATGGCAACAAAGGAGAAACTCTAGGATATGGCTCAATTGTTTTGGGGAATGTCATCATAGAAAATGTAGCACTGGTTGAAGGCTTGAAACATACTCTTTTAAGCATAAGTCAACTGGGTGATAAAGGTTACAAATCAATCTTTGACAAAGAAGGATGCAAAATCTTGAATATGCAGAATGGAGACATTGTTCTAACTGGTCAAAGACATGGTAACATATATAAAGCCAGCTTAAGTGATACATCTAAAGGAATTGTTAGATGTCTCTACAGCAAAGCAACAAGTGATGAAAGCTGGAATTGGCACAAGAAGCTCTCACATCTTAATTTCAAGAAGCTTAATCAACTTGTGCAAGATGGACTTTGTGATGCATGTCAGCTTGGAAAGCAAAGAAGAACCCCTTTCAAGAGCAAGACTGAAAATTCAATTACTGAACCATTTCACATGCTACATCTTGATCTGTTTGGTCCAGTAAACATTATGTCTATCAGCAAGAAAAGATATGCTCTAGTTATGGTGGATGATTTCACAAGGTTCACATGGGTGTTCTTTCTACACAAGAAGGATGGAGCTCCTCAACAAATCATTGAACTTATCAAGAATATTCAGAATAACTCTGAGTACAAAGTCAAGGTACTTAGAAGTGACAATGGTACAGAATTCAAGAATTCTACAATGGAGGGGTTTTGTGCAGACAATGGAATCACTCAACAGTTTTCTGCACCTGGTACACCTCAGCAGAATGGTGTAGTGGAAAGAAAGAACAGAACTCTCATAGAGGCAGCAAGAACCATGCTTGCAGATGCAAAACTTCCAACCTACTTTTGGGCAGAAGCTATTAACACTGCATGTTTCACTTAAAACTGTACCTTGGTAAATAGTCATGGAAAAACTCCCTATGAGATGATCAAAGGAAAGAAACCAAGTGTGAAATACTTTCACATCTTTGGATGCAAATGCTATGTCCTAAAAATTCATCCAGAACAACTTGGAAAATTTGAAGCCAAATCGGATGAAGCAATTTTTCTAGGATATTCAGCATCTAAGGCCTTCAAAGTTTATAATCTCAGAACTCACATTGTTATGGAATCAATTCATGTTGCATTTGATGATAAGAAATTTGGAATTCTGCAAACTGATGAAAGCCATGACAAATTGGAATTTAAAAATCTGAAGAATTCTGAGATACTCTCCAGTGATGATGAAGGTTCTCCAGAAGGAATTTCTATTGCTTCTCAAAGGAATGCTACTGTTGAGGGGGAGCAAATAAATCAAAGAGAACACAGTGATCATCAGGAGCAGACTAACCTTTCAGAGTCTACTCCATCAGGAATTGACGTTTCAGAGTCTATTCCATCAGGAACTGATCTTTCAGAGTCTACTGAGGAAAGATCAGTAACTAGCAGCAATATGGAATCTACTGATTCTATTGATCAAAGGAGAGTTTTTGAAGGTAGAGAGAATTCTTCTACAAGAGATACCACTAACTTAGGGGGAGAGACTAGCAGAGTTAATCTACCACCTGTTAGAAAATGGACAAAGGATCATACTGAAGATTTGATTATTGGTGATCCAAATAGTGGTGTTCGAACTAGAAGATCAATTCAAAACGAATGCTTGTATAGTTGCTTTCTCTCAAAGAATGAACCTAAGAAGGTTGAAGAAGCCTTACAGGATCCTGATTGGGTAATTGCAATGCAGGAGGAATTAAATGAGTTTGAGAGAAACAAAGTCTGGAAACTGGTACCAAGACCTAAAGATAGATCTATTGTTGGTCCAAGATGGGTTTTCAGAAACAAGCTAGATGAATCTGGTATGATTGTAAGAAACAAAGCAAGACTGGTGGCCAAGGGTTATTCTCAGGAAGAAGGCATTGATTATGATGAGACCTTTGCACCTGTAGCAAGATTGGAAGCAATCAGAATGTTTCTTGCATTTGCAGCTCATTCAAAATTCAAAGTATACCAGATGGATGTAAAGAGTGCTTTTCTAAATGGCAAACTTGATGAGAAAGTGTATGTGGAACAGCCACCTGGATTTGTTGATCCAAAGTTTCCAAATCATGTCTACAAACTTGACAAGGTACTCTATGGACTAAAGCAAGCACCAAGAGCATGGTATGAGACTTTGTCTAAATTTCTTCTTGAAAGTGGATTCACAAGAGGTATAATTGACAAAACTCTATTCTTTAGAAAGATAAAAGGTGAATTGCTTTTAGTTCAAGTTTATGTTGATGATATTATTTTTGGTTCTACTAATGAAAAGTTGTGTGCTAAGTTCAGCAAGCTTATGCAGTCTAAGTATCAGATGAGCATGATGGGTGAATTAAATTATTTCTTAGGCTTGCAGGTCAAACAGACTGAGACTGGTATTTTCATTAATCAGTCAAAGTATATCAAAGATCTTTTAAGAAGATTTGACTTTCAAGACTGTGTAGTTGCAAAAACACCCATGGCAACAGCCACTAAACTAGACTCTGATCCTAAAGGGAAGAGTGTGGATAATACTAGTTATAGAGGCATGATAGGCTCATTGTTATATCTAACTGCAAGTAGGCCAGATATAATGTTTTCTACCTGTTTATGTGCTAGATTCCAAAGTGATCCTAAGGAATCTCATTTAATTGCTGTGAAGAGAATTTTTAGATATCTCAAAGGAACTCCAAATCTTGGTTTGTGGTATCCTAGAGAATCTGATTTCTTTCTAATTGGCTATTCAGACTCTGATTATGCAGGGTGTAAGATAGACAGGAAAAGCACTACAGGTACATGTCAATTCTTGGGAAATAGATTGATTTCTTGGGCAAGCAAGAAGCAACAATCTGTTTCAACCTCAACTGCAGAAGCTGAGTACATAGCAGCAGGCAGTTGTTGTGCACAGCTCCTTTGGATAAGAAATCAGTTGATGGATTATGGTATGACACTTAGTAATATTCCTATGTTTTGTGATAATACTAGTGCTATTAAAATTGCAGAAAATCCAGTTCAACATTCAAAGACTAAGCACATTGATGTCAGGTATCATTTTATTAGAGAACATATTGAGAATGGTACTGTGGAACTTCATTTTGTTCCTATTGACAAACAGCTTGCAGATATTCTAACTAAACCACTTGATGAGACTACATTCAGTAGATTAGTAAGTGAGTTAGGAATGTTAAATTTTTAGATCTTTAACATCTGCAAAAGTAGCAAGGTATGTTGTTTTTAGCTTATAGACTTGATATTCTTGTCAGGATCTATATTTGATTGTTAAATGCTTTAGCTATAACACTCTGCCTTGATAAATTTCAGTATGATAGACTTATTAATAATCATCAGGATTAGATTTGTTATCAGGATGCTGACGTCATCAGTATTGTGTCAGTATCAGGATTATGAAAACTGTTTCAAATCCTGACGTTTACTTTGTGTAGTAATCTAATTCTGTGATGTGTTAAGTCTATAGCAGCAAGTTTTAATATTTGCATACTGATAATTTGTACATCATTCAGTAATCAAAAGACAAGTAGATAACAAGAAATTGTATTTTCATTAATTGAAATCATTACATGGAAATGAAATACAACATCTTTTTGTCTAATTTCTACTGATAATTCTATACTTGTCTATTGATATGAATTCTGAGGTACAGGACAAGGAGCATCTCAAGAAATCCATCAGGGGATTAAACAGCCTCGTTTGCTCTTGGATTCCTTGTCTGGGCGACTTGAATGAGAGCAGCTAACTTAAATGAATAGCATCTCCATCAAGATCAACCTCAGACTCTCGACCAAATTCTTCATCCTCAAGTTTGGAGGAGGTTAGGGGAAGATTGTATCCAACAGATGGATGTTCTAGGAGAAACCTCTGGATATTATCGGAAACCAATCCATTCATGATTAGTTCGATGAGAAGAGTCGTCTGTTCAAAGAGATGATCAAGAACAGGATATTCATCGACCGAGAAAGATCTAAAGAATGGGTTTGAAGGGAATTTTGGTTTGAGGAGCATTGTTGAGAAGAAAAGAAATTGAAAGGTTTATGGAGAATGGCATAAGGCGTCTGTTTCTTTTAAAGAAAGACGTGAGAAGCTGAACAGTCACTTGGAAGTTTTTAATGAAGTCAGATGATAATTATTGCGTGTGACTGTATTTCTTGTTTTCAAGAAATATTGAATATATCTAACCAATTGATTTTTGTTCAGGTTAATTGTTTATTTCTTTTTCAGATAAAAGAAAAATGCCACTTGGAAACTCCATATTAAGTCTCTGATGATATTGATCAGGATTTCATGTGTGACCATCAGGATTTGAGAATCATTATTACATTGTATTTTGTGATTATTTTGATGAGAGGTCAACAGGAAAAGGAAGCTGATCAATATTGATTATTTATGCCTTGATTTATTTCATGAAAATCAATTTTGGATTTTATTTTCCAAAAATCGTGGGTAACCGCACTTTTCAGGGACTGACACCTGTCAATCTACGTGTCAACGTGGGATAGTGGTCTGAAAGATTTGTGAAATATATTTGTTTTCAAACTCTAATCGTGTAATTGCTTTCTCTAATTTTACATTCTCTAAAGCAAAAAACACTCTTGAGTTTTCAAAATCACTAATCCATTTCAAGAATTTTTCAAGTTCTTTTCAGATCAAAAATGGCAGCTCAGAGAAGATTACCTAAATCAGTAGCCTTCAAGTTTGGTGACTTCGATTTTATGACAAACAATCATGTAGCAGCTATCACCAACAAGGAAGGAGTGTCATCTGATTTTCATCCAATCATGGACTTTCTGGCGTATGGACCATTAAGTTATGCATTGACAGCATCTCCACAAATTAATCTAGCAGCTGTTACACAAGCTTGGGAGAATGCTGAGGTAATTGATTCTACTCAGAGTCAATCAGGTAAGATTGTTCTACATTTAGGACAAGATTCATTTGACATTACTGAATCTGTTGTTAATTCAGTACTTTGCTTACCTGTTACTGATAGTTATGTAAGTGAACCATCTGATGATAACATAAGAACTATGTTGTCTGAATTAGGTTATAGTGGACCTCTAGACAACATGAGCCAGTTGAATAGGTCTTTTCTTAGAAAGGAATGGTCTTTTTACTTTGATCAAATTGCTAAATGTTTTACTGGTAAATGTAGTTCTTTTCAGCAAATTACTTCTGTTACATCACATATTGCTTATAGTTTGCTTTATGACAGAGTAATTAACATTGGTCATATTATCTTAAGTCAGATGAGTATCAAACTTGGGTTAAGAGATCAAAACAGGAAAATGGTTTATTATCATAGATTTATGCAAATGTTTATTAACCATTTTATTCCTGATGTTGAAGCTAGATTTGGTAGGGAACATTGTGTTTCTTCTTATGAACAGCAAAAGAGAATTTTCTATGACATTACAAAGAAGGACAATGAAAAGAATCTAGATGAAATACCTGCAATTCATTATCCACATCATTTTCAGGTAATTCTTAAAACTCATCTTCCTACTCTCTACAATTCTTCTTTCTTTTGTGGTGAAATGGCTCAGGAATCTCAATTGGAGGAGAACCCACCTGTGTCTACCCAAGTAGCCCAAAACATTATAGTCTCTGAAACAATTCAAGAACCAAATTTTGATCCACAGCCTATTGTTTCAAAGAAACCAACCTCTGGTGTTTCTCAAAAGACATCAGTTGTAAGAAAGAGAAGATTTGTTGTGTCAAGTAGTAGTAATTCTAGTGAAGATGATGATGATTTAACTCTTGCTGAGAGAGCAGAATTGAAGGCTGCAATTCAACTTTCTCTGTTAGCACAAAGAGATGAAAAACCTAGTCACAGCCAGGCTGCAGTCTCCCAAAAGGCTGTAGTTCTTAAAAAGGGAAAACAGTTACTGGATACTATCTCTCAAAAGACTGTGTCTATTGAACAAAGATCTCATCCCAAGATCAATTCTGTGTCTACACCTCTTGAGTCTTCTCAGGATAAATCTTTTGCTCACTATACCAGGAGAACAAGGAGAAAGATTCAATTGTCACCTACACACACAGAGTCTAGTCCAACTAATATCATGCAGGTCTCTACAAATGAAGCTACAATCAAGTCAGCAAATGACCATAGAGATCTGGATATTGATTCTTCATGGGAAACTACATTATCATACAGACTGGCTATGGGACTAATTTCTCTCAAAGTGAAGTTGTCAAGGCCTGTTCTAGATTTTTTGGTTGAAAGAGTACCAAAACTGTTATTTCCAAATGAATATGGACTTCTACATCAAAGACTTGACTTAATGAAGATGTATTTCTATGTATCTGTCAGAAGACAATTAGTCAAGAAATTTGGACTCTCGAAGCATGTTGCACTTCAATCACTTCATGCATATTTATTTGACAAGGATGTCATTATTGAAGATGCTTTAGCTCAAGGTGAACAACTGGAGGAAGTAGATAGAGAGAAGCAGTCAACAGAAGTTACTATTGCACCAGTGGTGAATAGTAGGAAAAATCAGATCACAGTCACTGCAACACAAGAACCATCTAGTCAGAGGAAGGATGACTCAGGAGCTGTGATAGCTGATGTTGAAAGGACTTCTGTGATGATTGAGAATGCAAGTGAGATACCCTATGATATGGGAGGAATGACTTTGGTTGATTTTTCTAAAGATCAAACAAATTTTGTTCAGTCAGAGTCTATCCACCTTGAGGGTGAGTCTCAGCAAACAACACTTAAAGACGGTGATGTACTAACTATGGTGTCTAATGAAGTATTACTGAAGACATCAGAGTCTAGTAAAGAACCTGAAAGTGGTATACTGGAGCCTGTAGTTTCTGAAAGGAAAGAAGATGATTGTAAGGGTTCAGAGACTATAGCAGCTCACTCCTTGGAGAAAACCTCAAGCCACATGCCAAATGAGGAACCCTCTCTCCATGTGAGTTCAGGTATAAAAACTCCTTCTAAACCCTATTTTTCTGTAGGTCATGAGAGCACTTATCTAAATTTGAGTGATATACTTGAAAAGATGGACTTAGATCCACAATTTGAGCGGTTGGCTCCTGACCAGGCAAAAGGTGAGGTAGAAAGAGTGTTGACTTTAGTAAGTGAAAGTGAGAATGAGGGTATGGATGATCAACTCCATAGTGAGGGAGAGAAAATTAGGAAACCATCATTTGATTTCTGGGATCAGGTTTTTCCTGAATCTTGGTCTGAAAATTTGGATATGAATGCTGGTACTTATTCATTCATCAAAATGTATCAGAAGAATGACGTAGCACATCACAATGCAAAGCCAGAAGTTAAAGCTCAGAAGCAAAATGAGAGGCTTGCAGGAATCATTAACAGAAGAGGTGCCAGGATAAAGCAATCTCTTGATACATATGTACCAGATGAAGTTCCTAATGATCCTAGTGTTCCTTTGTATGTACTTCCAATATCAGCTAGAATTGAGACATCTACAGTCTCTGATCACTCTAAGGAGGAGTCAGGATTTGAAGATGTTAGTACACAGAATACTGGTGAAGGAGATGATGATCATGTTTCAGTTCCAGATCAGAAAGATGAAGATGTTGATACTTCTAATCAGGTTTTATTACTTGAATATCATACAACTCAAGCAACTTCTTCTACAAGACTTGAAGATACAGTTCTTTCTGATTCTGATACTGAAGATACTAGAAGCACTTCCAACATTGAAGTTCATTCTGATGTTTTGAAAGATATTCGAAATTCTCAAATTGCTATGCAAACAAGACTTCAATCACTTGAAGATAACCAAGTCACAATTATGGAGAATCAAGCAGTTCTTATGAATCTCATTTATTCTGTTTCTGAATCTCTTGGAATTAATGTTGCTGATGTCAAAAAGGGGGAGATAAAGACAATTCAAAGACAACAACAACAACACCACCTGACTGAGGGAAATAAAGCTGGGGGAGATAAAGAGCAGAAAGAGCAGACAAAGGGAAGTAAAAAGAAGAACCAGGAGTGACAGTGGTGAATCTCACTAGGAAGTGGTAAAGGAAGAGCAGCATTAATGGTTAAAATTCTTTCTTCTAAGTACTAGATAAATGTCTACATCTGGGAAGGAGGTACTTAACTTCATAATTCTACATTCATAAATTCTATTCTGGTTGTATTGTTATATGTTTTGACATCCACAACTTAGATTTATGCTTCAGATTTTAAAGCATAAATAGGGGGAGATTGTTATGAATAATTCATAAGTTGTGATGTTCAGAATAGAATTTACACATTATACTTCTTGTAATCCTGATCTTATAAAGGATATAGCACTTTATATAGGATTTATGTGTAAGACAGTTATCTGTACAGTTTAGTCAGGAATGAACAGTGTATCGGAGACTACATGTCAGGAACAAAGGGTAAATCCTGATGACGGTCTAATACTGATGATGATCAGTTACTGATGCAAGATGAAATCCTGATATCAGTCTTGTTACTGATGATGTCATTATGGATGCTACAGAAACTGGCAAGTGCTATAAAACAGGATCGTTGTTTGAAGAACAAGCAAGAAGATATTATGAAGGAAAGAGTTTTCTATTGATGGAAACTATCGACTAGAAGGCAGAACATTGTCATGTATAGATTATATCTTTCTGTTATTAGTTGATAGGTAGCATTATAAATACTCTCTCAATATCATTGTAAAGAGCGTGTGTTGTAAGCGAGTGTGCGTAGCTCTGTATAAGGTTTGTATTCGAAAGTTCGAAACAAACAGAGAGAGAGATTTGTATTGTCAGCAGCTGCTAAAGGTATTGTACACCTTTGGTAGAGTTTGTATTTGATCTTATTAATACAAACAGAGTTTGATTCATTCGTTTATTCTTGTTCATATAGTCAAGCAAAAATCAGACACGATTATATAACTTGTATTCAACCCCCCCTTCTACAAGTTATTCGAGTTAACATTATGTCATCAACACTGCATCCTCTTACAACATGATCTTGGGAAGGCCCACACTAAACATGCTGAAAGCGGTTACTTCCACCCCTCACCTCAAAATCAAATTCCCCACTTTAAACGGGGTAGGAGAAATCAAAGGGGATTCAGAAACATCCAAAAGATGCTATGGCATCGCACTCACTTTGGGCAAAACTGAGCCTAGCAATATCAACAGAGAAAGGGCACAGAAAAGAAAGCAAGCGAAAAGACAAAGGCATGTTGAAAATCAACGTGTGAATAACAAGAAAAGAAAAGAAGTGCAGTTCGTAGACGGGCACGACCCGCTGACAGAGGACCCACCTCGCATAGATGCAAATCTCCTGAAATGTCTCAAAAGGGAAGAGAAACCGCCAATAAGCCCTGCGGTATAAACAGAAAAGATAGAAATTATACCCGGAGATGTAACTAAAAGCGTGAGTATGGGAGCAGGTTTGGATTCAATCTTTAAAGATGGCCTTACATATCTTTTGAGAAAATACGCAGACACTTTCGCATGGAGCCCAAAGGATATGCCGGGCATAGATGAATCCGTGGCAATCTACAAGTTAAATGTGGACCCAAACAAAGCACCAAAAATTCAGAAAAGAAGGAATTTTGCCCCAGAACGACAACAGGCCATTGACATTGAGATTGACAAACTGCTGGACGCAGATTTAATTTGCGAAGTTACCTACCCTAAATGGGTTGCAAACGTAGTACTGGTGAAAAAAGCTAACGGGAAATGGAGAATATGTGTTGATTACACGGACTTAAACGCAGCATGCCCCAAAGATCCATATCCACTTCCCTCAATAGACCAACTCATAGATGCAACAGCGGGCCATTTAATGTTAAGCTTCATGGATGCTTACTCAGGCTACAACCAAATCAAAATGACCCCAGAAGACAGAGAAAAAACAGCCTTCATTACACACAGGGGGGTGTATTGTTACAAAGTCATGCTATTTGGACTAATCAACGCTGGTGCTACCTTCCAAAAAACCATGAATAAAATCTTTACCGGTCAGTTGGGCCGGAACATGGAAGTATACGTGGAAGATCTCATAGTAAAGTCCCTCTTAACGGCTTCTCACCTTCAAGACTTAGAAGAGTGTTTCTCAACCCTCAGAAAACACAACATGAAACTCAATCCAGACAAATGCGCATTTGCCCTTGACGCAGGCAAGTTCCTTGGCTTCCTGGTATCCCACAGAGGCATTGAAGCCAATCCTGAAAAGATAAAGGCTATAATAGACATGCAACCGCCCAAAACCTTGAAGGAAATACAAAAACTAACGGGGAGACTGGCTGTTCTATGAAGATTCATAGCAAAGCTAGCAGACAGATGCCTCTCGTTCTTTGACACATTGAAAGGAGCAACCAAAACCAAGGCAATATCTTGGACAGACGAATGCCAGAAGGCTTTTGAGGATCTCAAAACTTATCTCTCTTCTGCTCCATTAATTGCGGTCGCAGCTCCTTCAGAACCGCTATCTCTATATTTATCCGCCACCGATAAAGCTGTGGGGGCGGTGCTCATCAAAGAAGAAAATGGCGAGCAAAAACCAGTCTATTACGTCATCCAAGTGCTCAAAGATGCAGAAACCCGCTATCCAAACGTCCAAAAGTTTGCTCTAGCTTTGGTCGTGGCAAGCAGAAAATTGAGACATTACTTCCAAGGCAGACAAATCAGGGTTATCACGGACCAACCGCTGAGAAAAATACTTCACAAGCCAGACTTATCAGGCCGATTGATCAACTGGGCCGTCGAACTTGGCCAATTCAATTTAAAGTACATACCAAGAACCGCCATCAAAGCACAAGCATTGGTAGACTTTGTGGTTGAATGTTCATTTTCAACAGCGGAAAATGAAACTTTCGCAGAAACCATAACAACAGCGGGCAACCACTGGCAACTGTATATGGACGGTTCCTCCACAAACACCCGCTACGGGGTGGGCCTTATCCTTACTTGCCCCGACGGTTTCCAAGTCAGACAAGCCATACAATTGAACTTTAAAGCTACAAACAATCAGGCAGAATATGAGGCACTCTTGGCCGGTTTGACATTAGCAAAGAACCTACAAGTGAAAAAGATCACCATATACAGTGATTCACAACTGGTTGTTCTTCAAACAACAGGGGATTATTTAACGAAAGACAGCAATCTCAGCAAATACCAAGATTTGGTGCAAACAATGCTGACCTAGTTTGAGGAATACTCTCTCGAACAGATAGATCGGGCAGATAACACAATGGCGGACATGTTGTCTAAATTAACTCAATGGGAAAAGGTAGAGGCGAACACCATATACTTTGAAGAATTAACCGCTCCAAGTATAAACAAAATAGACATCATGGAGGTCAGCCCACCGGTAGATAACTGGATGAACCCTTACATCCATTATTTGGAAAGTGGCATACTGCCACTCGATGGCATCAAAGCTAAAATACTCAAGTCTCAAGCAACAAAGTACTTCATTCAGGAAGGCACTCTATATAAAAGAAGTTTTGATTCTCCCATACTCAAATGTGTCGATGAGGAGGAAGCCTTATATTGTATGAGGGAGGTTCATGAAGGCATTTGTGGCGACCACATGGCTGGAAAGGCATTGGCACATAAAATACTCAGACAAGGCTATTACTGGCCCAAAATGCACAAGGAATGCAAAAACTTCACCAAAAAATGCCACCAATGCCAACTGTTTAGCAATATGTCAAGAAAAGCACCAGCCCTACCTGCAGCCATTCTATCACCCATACTATTTACCGTATGGGGTATTGACATTATGGGACCATTCCCTAGAGCTAAAGGTGATCTACAATATGTCATGGTCGCCATTGATTATATGACCAAATGGGCAGAGGCAAAGGCACTTAAAAACAGTACGCAAGATGATGCCATTCGTTTTGTTCGAGAGCAAGTCATCACAAGGTTTGGAATTCCAGTAGTGCTTATATCCGACAACGGTACATAATTTATGGGGTCAAAATTCACAAAGTTTCTATTCGACCACGGGATCAAACACAAGAAAGCATCTGTTTGTCACCCTCAAAGCAACGGTCAAGTCAAAGTAACCAATCGCATCATTGTCCGCGGCTTAGAAAAAAGATTAACTACATCAAAGAAGAAATGGCCGCATGAGTTGCCTAATGTTCTTTGGGCTTACCGGACATCTGCCAGAACAAGCACTGGAGAGTCCCCATTCAAGTTGGCTTTTGGCACAGAAGCCCTTTCACCGGTCGAGATAGGCTCACCATCATATCGCGCTATCAATTTTGAAGAAGAGGCAAATGCTCAAGGACTCAAAACAAATCTAGACCTTCTAGATGAAACAAGAGAGACTGCTGTGGAAAAAATGGCCGTTTACAAAGAAAAAACAAAAGAATTCTTTGGGAAAAGAGCCAGAATCAAAGCCTATGTAGAAGGCGATTTGGTTAACAGGGCAACTGAAGCATCTGACCCCAGACACACCGACAAACTTATGCCAAAATGGGAAGGTCCTTACAAAATCATCAAAGTGCTCAGGCCGGGTTCCTACAAACTAGCCCGCCTAGATGGCACTGAAGTTAACAACACTTGGCATGGCGACAAACTACGGAAATATTACCAATAGATGGCTACACGGTCATATCTGTTTTGTAACGAAAGGAATTATGTTATTTAATGGAACGCTTTTGCGGAAAAACTATCTACATTTACATCAAGCAAGTTTTCCAACTACAAGAGCAAAATTATCAAAGTCCCTAAGCGGGCCAGCAACCAACTACAATAGCAAATTATCAAAGTCTCTAAGCGGGCCAGCAACCAACTACAATAGCAAAATTATCAAAGTCCCTAAGCGGGCCAGCAACCAACTACAATAGCAAAATTATCAAAGTCCCTAAGCGGGCCAGCAACCAACTACAATAGCAAAATTATCAAAGTCCCTAAGCGGGCCAGCAACCAACTACAATAGCAATATTATCAGAGTCCCTAAACGTGCCAGCAACCAACTACAATAACATGACAACTATGGATTTTAATCTACAGTTAAAGAGCCAAGTCCCCTAGACGGGCTTACTCACGACTATGGATTTTAATCTACGGTTAAAGAGCCAAGTCCCCTAGATGGGCTTACTCACGACTATGGATTTTAATCTACGGTTAACGAGCCAAGTCCCCTAGACGGGCATACTCACGACTATAGATTCAAATCTACGGTTAAAGAGCCAAGTCCCCTAAACGGGCACTCCAACAATTACGGATTTCAATCTACAGTTCCGCCAAACCAAAGCTGAGTCCCCTGGACGGCCGCGAAAACAAATGCAAACGACTACTATACACAAATCAATGCCAAAGGCACTTACTACAACAAAAACCCAGCAACCTCAAGTCAAATTTTCAAGGAATGATTACTAAAAGACAATCTGCAACAAATGTCTACACATGGACTAAATATACGATGTAACAGAGAACTAAAAAGCAAAGGACAACCTACTATCGACGAAAAAAGATACTTTTTATTAATTAATAAAGGATTACAAGCATGATATTACAGGGATTGAGATCCTATATCTACAATTCATGCTTGGGGAGCTTTCTTCTTAGCATCCGCATCCTTCTTCGCAGAACCTTCACCCTGAGGAGGGGCACGAAAACGGAAGTTAATGGCATCCGTCTCCGGCGCATCCTTGGCCTCTTCCGCAGCACGAGTACGGGCAATTTTCCGAGCATGCTTCCAGAATTCTTCAGCCGAGTACAGGTCGCCCTCTTCCTCATGGTGATTGGCAAGGGCTAACCAAAGATCCTCACTCTCTTTAGAGAGAGAACGCTCCCGTGCCCCAGCAAAAGGGCTGAAGAAATCATCCATCTTAGACATATCCATATGATTTGAGTGAAAAGGGATGGATTCTTTAGATCAAATACAGAAGAGGTTTATCCAACACAAGGGCAAAACTTTCCTATTTATAGGGGGGGTAAAAGGAGGTTAAAGTTATCACCAGTCAAAAGCTACAGTTCCCATGCAAAGAAAAGTAAAGACACAGTCAAAATATTTTGACTCCCATGCAGCATTGAATGCTCGAAACAAACTCCCTAAGTCAAAATTACAATTTCCAGGTAAACATTTTCCCACGCATATTTACTACCAACTTTGACAAAGAAATACAAACACAAATTCGATTATATCTGGAAGCAAATTACCAAAATATATCCAAGCACAAAAATATCCTAGAGTTTAAAATTTCCAAAGTACGAGACAATATCAGGATGTTTCCAAGTCACACAGCGGACACACCCGCTGAGTGACTTCAAAACAAATCAAAAAGAAATAAATTCATAGCAGAAGTTACAAAAAATAAGCTAAGCCCAACGAGACCCGCTCAGTGGCTCCGCCATACCCCTCAACGGCTCTACATCCTTATCATCACTATTATACAACGCAGCAATGGCACTAAGGGGTTGGATATCAACATCAGGCACAGTAGGACTTAAAGAAGCATCTACTTGTTCGATCTTAGACACAGCAGGATTCAAAACAACATCCTCTTCATCACTTTCACTATAAGTCGCCGCTATCACTGACAGCGGAGTAATATCTACTATAACTTCAGGGTTCTCAGCGGCAACCAACTCATTTTCAACTGTCTGCGTGCCCATATCACCAACAACAACATCAGACTGGCAACCAACACTCTTTCTCTCGGTCTCCCCAAGACGGGCTTTCAAGGCTCTGGCTTTACGTTTGGATTTATTTACTTTCGACTTTAGCCTAGCCAACTCAGTTTTTAATTGGGCAATCTCGGGTACGGTATCCGCGGGATCCTGCCTTTGCTGTGCTACAACACCGCCCGCAACCACACTTGCAGCCTTAGCAGCCTCAGCCTTTACAATCTCCGCAAACTCAGCACTATTTCTAAACTTCAATATGGCATCCGCTTCGGTTGGGCGAGAATTAAGATGGGCTTCAACATCATCACCACGTTCCTTTTCAAAATTTTAGCGACGCAGTCAACTTCTTTACCTGTTCGGACAAAGCGGCTTTCTCAGTCTCCAGTTCTATTTTATCCTCCGCCAAAACCATCGCAAATCAGCACCATAGCTTGCCCTGAGGTCAGTTTTCTCAGTTTCAATCTCGTGCAAAGCCCTAGCAGCATTATCTTTCATAACCCTTTCAGCGGACAGCTCTGCCTCTAATAGCTTGATTCTCTCTTTCAAAGCAATGTTGCTGCTTCGATACATGTTACCGCGGGCTATTAAACCTGTATACATGCACTGATTCTACAAAAAACACAAACAAAAAAAGCAAACACGTCAACAACGGACATCAACCAGAAATAAACTACACAAACCAGCAAAAAATTACATACTCGTGCAGCATACTTCTGGGACAGACGACACATCCGCTTCTAGCTCAGTTCATTCATCCTCACAAGATCATCATCAGTCATGGAATCAACAGTGAAGGTATTAGGCCCCGACTTAAAAAGAAATCCATAACCAGGCCTGGCTCCAACTTCTGCATCATCCACTTCATCATCACTGCTCGTGTAATACACTATTTCCTCAGAGGCATCTCCGACATCCTCAACATCATCATCGACATCATTCTCACCATCATCCCCCGTGGCATCCTCAGCATCATACTCAGCATCAACACCATCAGAATCGTCCTCAACGGGTTGCTCCATGCCTTGGTTTTCAAAAGCAGGCTCGTTCACCTGAGTAGGCTCAATACGTCTGCGTTTCGAAGTACTAGCCTCCGTAACAGCCTTGCGCTTTGATTGACGAAGAGTTTCACCAACGATATCTCTCGCTCCTTCTACCGATACCTCCTGCTCTCTCTCAGCGGACAACTCCTTCCCAGTATCAACATCCACTATAACATTACTCCCACTTGCGGTTATCTTAGCGGGAGCAACAACCGAACCCCGCTCTTCCCTTTGAATAGCAGACCTTACACTCGCAGAACGGATATCAAACTCATCATCAGTATCTGTTACCATATGAGAAACAACTGTCCTCCTTACCTCAGCACCCGAACTTTCACCCTCAGAATCAGCCACTAAGTCCCTTTCAATGGACGGCTCTTTCTCTACGGGAACATCCCTCTCCACGGGTATTTCTTTCTTAACGGATTCATCGTCCTCAGCAATGTACTCATCCCCTTGGGCATCTTACAAATTTTCCTCAAATACGTCATCTCTTTCTCTAGCAGCAGCACCACCGACCAACTCCTCAGATAGAAAATCACCCTCAGAATTAACATCATCATCACCAAGGTCATCTTCAGAAAATTCCTCCTCAGAACCGGGCTCTTCAACAGCGGTGTCAACCTCAACAGGGGCAGATGCTTGACCAACCTCAACATTGCCAAACAGATCAAACGCATCTAGAATATTATCAACAGCGAATAAGCCGGCACGAACCCGTTTAGGCCTTGGCGGCACAGTAAGCAAGAAGTCAGCATATAACTTTGCCTCCCTCAAACCTAGAATCGGGTGTAGATCAAGCTTCTGCTTACGAGGATCCAACACTACAAAATTAAAGAAAAACAATCTCAGTTACGGAACACAACAAACAACAACAAAGTCTAGAAAAGAAACTTACAACAATTCTTTCTCAAATCGGCCGGGTCAATCAAGTTATTTTCTGTCCACACTTCACCCATTTCCATCACAAGCCTAACAAGGACGTCCATTTCATTACGGCTAAGCTGACTTCGGTTCACTTTGTAAGCACACTCAACCTTTTTTGTGAAGTTTCTCTACCAAGCGAACTCTCCACCACCAATTATCAGAAACTCCTCCTGCCATCCTGCCATTCCCTTGGTAAAAACAAACGGTCGATGGCCATTCAGGGCTTCTCCTATGCGACTTGTTGGTTTTGTAAATTGTAACTCATAAAAGGGTTTCGCACGGCTGGCCTTCACATCAAATAAACAGAAAAATGCCTTAAAAGTAGGCTACTTCCCCCTACGTTCGCAACTAGCTATAAACCAGTTTATGGACCTTATCGAGTTGGGAGTAAACTGAGCCAATGGACACCTAAAATGAAGACGGAACAAATCCATGATAAATTTATGGGGGGGCAGGCGGAAACCCGCCTTCAAATGACTCACGGGTATGCATATGGATCCGTCATCAAACAGGTGGTAGAGTCGTTCCCCAGCCTCTGCACGTCTCCAAAAGTAACCATCTTCAATCCTAAACATCCTCGATACATACTCGGCCCACTCATCCGCCTTTAAAGTACTATCATGCTGCAGATGGGAAAATTCCGCAAATTCCTTGTCCATTTCGGCATTTGAATACGGCGTGGGGGGCACTTTGGTCGCCCGAAACAAACTCTCACTACTCTCGAAGTACTTATAGCGGTTTCTTGGCAGAACGGCTGGAAATGTTAACTGATTTGGGTCCACCCAACGACCATACCCGTTTATCAAAGCTCTCTTCTCCCCGGTAGCGGGATCGGTAAATTCATCAGCCATCTGCAAAAAAGTTCTTGAAGTAAACGATACACATACCTCCTACAGCAAAACCGCTAACAAATAACAAGGTACACGTGGATATTCTCAAAAATTTACATTTTTTCTTGTTTATTTATCAACAAAATGATTCATATTCTGCTTCCCTCCACAAACAACGAAACCCTAGCATCATAAAGCAATTTATACACTTTATCCAATACATACATACACATATACAGACCCCCACTTACATGAACACACTCTTACACCATCGATTCATGAGAATTACAATCACAAAAAACTGACATTAAACTACTGACAAACACAAGAACAAGTTATCACAGACCAAAATCGGACAATTTACAACCTACACAAGCGAAATAGAATCACTACAAATTATCCCAAAACACCAAAACTCAAACCCACCTCGAAAAATCCTATATATTCACACAGATATCGCAACAATGGAGATACAAACATGGCACATTTATCTAAGAAACAGAAATCACAAAAGAAAAACACAAAGAAGCAAGAATCTCACCTTCAAGCAGGAGATACAAATGGCTTCAACTGGCACAGATTTCGTCGATAACCGAAAAAACCACAACAAGCAAAAGCCGAGAGGAAAGCAAGAAAATATAGAGAGAGCAAGATACGAAGATAGTAAAAAAAAATAATAAATATAAAAAGAAAACTGCACAACTACCCATCTTAATACGTGAGGCGCGTGAAAAGAGGGGAGAAAACTTACAGCCGACACGTGGCAATTTCTGATTGAGACACGTCAAAGGCAAGCAGTAGTGGCCTCGGTACAAAACACCAACTACTCAATTGGTAATAACTTCTCACTTTTCTCTTCATATTACATCACAAAGGTACATTCTCTTTCCACCCAAAGGTCACTTCGCTCATTAATACGAACCACCACTTATCATTTCTCTTATTATTGACATTTAATATTATTCCCTCATTTATTTCGAATTTCTCATTTATTATCAATTATTTCATTTATTTCAAGAGCAGTTACACATATCAAACAAAAACGTTTTAACTCCAAAGCCCGTCAAGCACCAAAACCTATTGTCAAACGCATCCCATTTTTCACAAATTTTTTCTAACTCCTAAGTGTTGTCCGCCAACACTTGGGGGGCATATTTTCACAAATTTTTTCTAACTCCTAAGTGTTGTCCGCCAACACTTGGGGGGCATATTTTCTCAAATTTTTTCTAACTCCTAAGTGTAGTCCGCCAACACTTGGGGGGCATATTTTCACAAATTTTTTCTAACTCCTAAGTGTTGTCCGCCAACACTTGGGGGCATATCATCCAAATTTTTTCCAACTCCTAAGTGTTGTCTGCCAATACTTGAGGGGCACAGTCGTTACATATTTTTGCATTTTCGTTTCTTTCTACTCCCCCTACCCGCTAAAGCGCATAGAGGGAGTGGGGGGCAATGATAAGTACCCGCTGTAAGCCAACAGCGGGCACCCGCTGCTAAAATAACCAAAACAGTACCTTTCTACTTTACACATGTCATAAGATATTATTTTCTCCCAACTTGCTCAACTTGACAACAAATATCATTACAAAAATACTTGTGCAAAATATCTTGGTATCTTGCTCACTAAGGCAGGGGACCATAAAGGTAGTCAAGGAAACACAAGGACATTCAACTGTAGCAAAAGCGGCTGTGTTAGAATCGAGGTATGTCAGGAGGGGACACCAATCACTGTTCCAATAGTGGCTCACTGTAGCTTTAACGGCATAACAAGTGGGTAAACAGTGATTGGAAGGCCCAACCTATAAATACCCCCATTCTGCACATAAGGTAAACACACACAATTTTAGCAACACAAACTTATTACTCATTCTCTCTTTTCACACAGATACATTTTTACCAGCTTGATTATTATTATTTCCGATTACTGATTCTCACACCGGAGGTGCTTGACGGCCACCACCCCCGGGCAAGCATTATTTTGCAGATACCCAAACTCAGGTGAAGTATCCCCGGAACAGTGTTCGAAACAGTGATCGGAAGCCTCTAATCAGCCGTGAGAATTATCAGGGGTCAAACCGATTGAAAAGATTCAACTTATTTGTTGAAAGAATATATTTCGAGCTCAGTATCTCTCTTTTGGGTAATTAATGTTGAAAGAAGGCCAGGAACAAACCTCACTGCATTTACATTAATATCAATCAATAAAAATATTAATTAGTGAAATTCAACTTATTATATAAATTTGTATGTGCATATTTTCTGTACACGTTACTCTCAAATAAAAACTTTCCAAAATGACGTGGGGTGGGATACTGTTGAGTTATCAAAATAAATAATTTTAATTGATGGAAATCATATAAATGCATGCATGATTCATATGAACTACGATTTTTCACCCCTACTTACCGGTCAATTTAGGATAAGAAAACACACCTTTGAGTAAGTTTCTCTGCATGCATATATAGAAATCAGAATTCAACAAAAGGAAAAACAAAACACAAAGGCAATAACTGTTTTTTTTCCATCTCCGCGAAATGACATCTTTGCGTACAAGGACAAGCAAATAGCTTAATTATTGGACTATGATGTAGGAGTATTATATAGTTACGGAGTATAAAATGACGATATGTTAACATAACCGGATCACAATCACACGTGACATCACAAACCACTCACGTGGCATGCCTTATACAACATGATGAGAATATAATCATACTCCTTTATACTCCTGAAAAAGAATAAAGTTAGAGTACCAATAATATGAAGCATTTCATATATCCTAATAGCTAGTGAATATTAGGCCACGTTTTCAAGTAATCAATCAACTAATTACCCAGATACACACTTGTTTTTCAAAACTTAATCTAAAAGCAAGACAAAAGTCTATTGGGTGGCTTGATTTAGCAATTTTTAATCTTATGGGATAAGAAAATAAAGGAATTTTAGTAATAATAATTATTCTTTTTAGATTAATAAATTACAGAGTTATGCCCGAACTTAATTTATATTTGCATTTTAGTAATCGAAATTTGAAATTTGCAAAATATTGGCTAAATATTGTTTTTTCAAAAGCGTGGCAAATGGTCACTTTTTTGAAAAAAAATAATTTTAAAAAAAATGATTTTTAGCCACGCTTTTAAAACACAAAAACATTGTATGATCAATATATTGCAATTTCTTAATTCCGACCATCAAAATGTAAATACGAATAAATTTCAGTCACCATTTTGCAATTTATAAATTATCATATATAGTTGCTCTCTTCCTCAATTTTTATTTTTAATTTTTGAAATAAAGACACTTGCATATGTTAAAGCTAGCTCTTCAAAAGTTATAAACAAAAAAAATGTAAGGGGTGAATCAAAATCTAAACTTGCATCCTTCTGGTTCAGCCCTCATAGACTAGCTACTAGCTAGGTATAAAAAAATCCACGCTTTAATATATTGAAAAGGAAAAGGAAAATATATCACTATAAACGACACATTATATGTAAGTTGTAAAGATGGTGGAACCAATTATATATGCACATCGATTTCAATAACTTTATGATATAAAATTGCAGCCAAGCCAGCTTCCTAAAATATATACTTTTGAAATTTATGCTTTTATCCATTAGCTACTTTGATTAATTTGTGTAATTAACCTCACCATGCAAATTAATTAAAATTAGATTACATATTAAACTTAAAATATTAATTAACATCAATCCCCCAATCAAACCCAAAAAAGACAACATAGGAAAAACCCCACAACTAGAATTCAGATCTTTCACTTATCTAACTCTGTATCCTAGTTTAGATATACTGATTTTGATGAAATATGTACCCTTTACAATTTTAGGGTTCTACATGTTCATCTTAAATGTTGTTGTTATTTAGTTGCTGGTTTAGTAACCAAATATCCTCAGCACTCCACAAGTTATCCGTTAATTCCCCACCATCATCCATCCATGGATTACTGGTCTTTTGCTCCGTACAGTGATATCCTAAACCTTGGTTATGATAACCCATGGGGCTAATTAGAGTATCCGCGAAACCAAGCTGATCCGGAAAATAATAATCCTGATTAGGGTTAAGATTAAGAGAAGGATAGTTGTAGCAATCAGTCATGTCGGAGACTGCAGGAGATACTTGTGATCTTCCAAATGAGTCCGACGAGGCGGAAGTGCTAGAATTTTCAGGTGTGAAGCTACTAGAGTTGTTTGTTGTGGATTGGACCATACCCTCCGAATTGTCACACATCATACCAATATTAGCCTGTGGCATGATCATCACCTGGCTTGCAACACTAGCGTCATTAATATTGTTGCTATTGTAGTAACTGGATCCTGTGGCCATGGCAATAGCACTGCTAGTGCCACTAGCGGCTTGAATTCTTTCGACTAATCTAGGCATCCAAAGGTAACGCATGGTATCTTTGAATTGCTTGCTATTCACGTCACATTTGAGCTGCTTAGCATGTTTTTGAACTCTTGTCCTCCAATAATTCTTGATCTCGTTATCCGTTCTTCCCGGCAAGTGTTGAGCAATTTTCGACCATCTGTCATATTACAAATAGTTAGTGAGAATGAGCTAGAGTAGAGTTGTAAATTTTTAGAGAACGATGACTACATCTATTTAAATATGTCGTCAGTCCTAAAATGGACAGTATCATAACGTGGAGTTGAGGGGTGTTGTACGGCTGAACAACAAATACATACCGGTTACCCCAACGAGAATGAAGTTCGAGGATCAAGAGCTGTTCTTCGAGTGTGATGTTTCCACGTCGAACATCTGGACGTAAATAATTAAGCCACCTTAATCTACAACTCTTTCCAGTTCTCTTTAATCCTGCAAATTCATCAGTTAATCAGTATTGGTAAAGTTAATAAGATATTATGCACAATACAATCCAGACTATACGTGCACGCAATAGCAAAAACATCATATTTTCACGGATCTTTGAAGAAAAAAAAATCTTTAATTATTTAAAGCCATTCCCTTTAGTGATGATGGCACTGCCATGAGGTAGCTATCATAATAGTATAATGACATAATACTATTGCCATTCTATAATGCCACCATATATATATATATATATACAGTAAAATCAGGTTTCTTCTTTAGTGTAAATTACTAATTGTGAGAAAACTATATATGCACAACCAATATCTTTTCTTTTGACAATTATGTATGCATAGGAACCTTTTTTCTGGAAAGTCTTTTATTGAAGTAGTTCATTAACTTTATAAGATTGTGGCTCTGATCGGCCAAACAGATTTTTTTTTTCTTTCTACAAATTAATACGGAAATTTCAATACTCACGCACGTCTTTGCTTAGTATCTAGAATCATCAACCAGCTCGATTCGATCTATAGAATACAGGCATCCAGTACTATAATGATATGTTAAGTTTATATAGTTCCACTAAATAAAGAACAAATTTTATGTTACTCAGTGATGAATTTTAATGTGTATAGTACATGTTTGAGGAGTGATCAAAATTACCTGCAGAACGAGCTAGAGAATTCCAGCGGCCTTCGCCATGGCGAGAGATGTAATTCATGAGAGCAAAATCTTCTTCAACTGTCCAAGGTCCTCTTCGAAGATCTTCGATCATCATTTCCTCTTCTTGATCATCACAACTATTCATCATCCTCTCCATTACTTCCTTTGAACTCGTTCCACTTTTAGCATCCATCTCTTATACTTCCTTGCTGATTTAGTATAGATACGAAAAATTCTTATATAAAAATCTCGACGAGAGAGAGAGAGAGATTAAAGGGTAGAAAATAGTTGTAGAAGTAGAGAAAATGGATTAATACAAAAGGACAGGGGAATGGGTGGGGTATAAATAGATGGATAAGTAAAGAGAATTGGTGAATGAAGCATGTGAGAGAAACAGAAGCAAAGCCGCATTAGTAACTAGTTAATTACACTATTTAATGAATCACTTCTTAAACACTTGTGTGTAATCATGGTTACTAAGTGGCTTTGAGTTTAAAACTTTTGACTTTATTGTCTTTTAAATATTAATCTTCCCGTGGAATTTGATTACATTCTGCTTCTTTTTTTTTCTCTCTAAAACAACTTGCTACCTTTTTTTCCTTCTTTTGAAAGTTTCACCCTGTTTTCATCATCTCTGTTAGAATTTATTTTAATATATTTAGAATTAGCTAGTCTGTTTTATTATCACTCTCGCTTTCCAGCTTAATAGTGTCTAAACAAGATGTACCCGTTCATTTTTCTTCTCTTTGTAATTAGTATATTATACATTATATTTTGGAGGTTTCGAATTTTTGACAAATGATTGTTATAAACTACATAACGATTTTTAATCTTGATAGATCATTTAACAACGAATTTTTTATATCACAAGTACTACCATACTCAGAAATCTATAAATTATCATCTCTTACTCCCTCCATCCCACAATACAAGTCACTTTTGAAAAATTACGCATTTTTAAAAAAGGGTTATTTTATATTTAGAAATGTTATTTTATATTCTGAAAAAGGGTTATTTTATATTTAGAAATGTTATTTTATATTTTAAAAAGTTTCATTGTTTTTTAATATATTTAGAATTAGCTAGTCATTTTTGAAAGAGTTATTTTATACTCTTGGTCATTCCTCATTAATTGCTGTACAATTTTCAAAAAGGATAATTTATAAAAAATGATCACAAATTTACATTAAAAATTGGAAATAAACATGTATTATATGTATTATAAGGAAAAAAATTCTCTCAAAACATACTACCATTTGTGGGACGAAGGGAGTACCATCCATGTTTAGTAAAGCACTAGCACTAACAATGTTAGCTTCTCTGTAACCTTGCAATTAAAATCTAATTGCAGACAAGCATGCGCCCAGCCGGCTCTTTTCGGTATTCCCCAGGCCAACTTCTTATATGAATACAAGATATTGGACAAAAACTTGTAATTAAATGTAAAATTTGATGAGCTCGATGAGATCATTCAAGTGTTAAATATTTATTTTTTATTATCTTAGTTCCTGGATTCGACTCTCGCTCACCCCAAGATTTGTTAGAACATATATTCAATTTGTAAGACAGTTAAGCTTAATTATTCGAAGAAAAAAGTAAAATTTGATTAAGATCCATAGTATTGTTATATTTAGAGACGAGAGGATTTATTTAGGAAAAACTGAAACTACAAACATACAAACATATAGGCCCTTAATTGCCCTTTCATAAAACAAGTAGGCATATATCATGTGCAAATATATATGGCTGCTGCATGTAAACTATAGTGGACATTAACGAGTTCATCTATGCTACTCTTTCGTTCTCTTTCAATTTTTCAGCTCATTGATCTTTATTTTATTAAATTTTAGTGGTTTTATCACCAAAATTTCAATAGTGCATAACTATTTTGACTAGCTTTCCGCAATGTAGCTTACTAATTAAACAAGATATTATCCATGTCTTTAATAAAATAAATTTGTGTAAACGCGTTATATATCAGCGGTTTCCCACAAAACTAATTATCATCATATTATATGTTGAAACACAGACACTAAAATGTTTGGCTAGCGGTTATAATACCACTTTTTTATGTTAGCAAACCAAATATAGAGTTGTGATGCATTTCTTTTCCTTTTTTCTTGAAACGGTATAATAGTTAACAGGATGAAACCAACCGATTAAACGGAAATAAATCACACAATTAAATCTCTTAATACATCAACAACGACTAACATGAAAATATATATACTTCTTTAGAGTTGTGATGTATTTTTATGCAGTTAAAAATAATTAACTAGCATAGAAATATTAAATTTCGATGATTTAGGGAATTATTTCATGTTCTATGTTACTTAAGAAAAATAATCAACAATTAGCTTTTTGTCTGGCTTTAGAAATTGGAGGAGGAACATGTCTGCGACAACATCCTAAATTCTGTAACCTTAAAGAGCCACAATTCTTGCACAAACTTTAATTTCGAACATGTACATGATATTTACTTTGCAGTTTGCAAACGTGTGAGATTAGAGTACTTTAGCTAAGTATATTAATCGTATGAACACATAAACTTGAACCGCGTGGTGATCATGAAAAAAATGTACTTATAAATCTCCAGCTACAATTGGTTAACTTTAGATTATTTTATCCAGGTGATTATAGATTTATATGCATAAATAAATTAAAATTCGATAACACGAGCATCATGTTTTCTCGGGCTAATTGGTCACTTCCGGCCAAAATGCCAAATGCATGCACTTAATTAGAAGGATTTGAGGGTTATAATTAACAAGATTAAGCATCAATTACTTATGCTTAGAGGAGTTTTATATGCTAATGGCATCATTTTATTATATGAAAAAGGTCTAAGATCCTTGTCACCTAATGATTCATAGTTCCTTTACCAATAAAAAACAGAGAATTGATACATGTTTCATGCCTTACTGCTTCAGTGCAGTATCAAATGTCTTAAAAAATAATGTGTATGCATAAAGAGGAAACTAAACAATAAAGCGGTAATCGTCTCGACCACTATAAGAGCCTGTTTGATAGCTTAAAGCTATTCCAATTCATTTTTAAGTTGCTAGGTGTTATGTTTATGTAAACTTAAAATTTTCAAATTAAATTTAGTTTTAGTTCAAAAAATTTAAGTATTTTAGAGTTAATTTTTTTCAATATATTTCTTTTATCATATCCATTTTTATATATTTGAATCACTTTTTAACTCGTATTATATTTCTTTTACATATATTTGTATTTTATACTTTTATATTACTAGCTGATAACTCATGCCAAACACGAGCATAGATTGAACACGGTCGAATATTAAATTATTAATATTAATAAACACTATTTAATTATGTAGTTATAGAGAATATGTGATAACCCGGGTCAAATTTCGAGTCTTTTTCGAAAATCGGGTCAAATCCCGATTCCGAAATAAGCCAAAGTAAGCTGGTCCAAATGCAGCCAACTTGGGAAATCCACAAGCCCACCACAGGCCCCCCAAAGATCATGATTTGTTGGTGCACTTAGTAGTAGTACTTTGCATTATAAACTAAACTGAAGTCCCAAATCTCCTCGATGTGGGTCTGAGATGTTATAAACTCCCCCACTTAAACTCCGACCTAACGTCCTCGTTAGCCCTAAACGGATATCCCATAGGTTCCGAATCGTTCCTCTCTAGCCAATGTGGAATAATACCGATTGGTTTCGTGTCCCCACCTCCCCAGTCCCACATCGAGAAGATTTGGGACTTCAGTTCAGTTTATAAGGCAAAGTACTACTACTAAGTGCACCAACAAATCATGATCTTTTGGGACCTGTGGTGGGCTTGTGGATTACCCAAGTTGGCTACATTTGGGCCAGTTTACTTTGGCTTATTTCGGAATCGGGATTTGACCCGATTTTCGAAAAAGATTCGGGATTTGACCCGGGTTATCACATATGGTATCAGAGCTGACTCTCGAAAGCTTGACTCGTCAAGTTGCCGGAGGTGGGGACATGAAGGTTGGTGGTATTAATCCACAATGGACAGAGGTCCGGAGGTGGGGACACGAAGCCAGCCGATATTATCCCACAATGGCTAGAGAGGAACGATTTTGGGACCTATGGGATATTCGTTCAGGCCTAAATTTAAGTGGAGTTTGTAACACCCCAGTCCCACTTTTGGGAGCCTGTGATAGTCTTGTAGACTACCCAAATTGGTTGCATTTGGGTCAGTTTACTTTAGCTTATTCGGATTCGAAATCAGGACTTGACCCGATTTTCGAAAAAGACTCCAGATTTGACCCGGGTTGTCAAGGAATTGAATTCGAGATAAAACTAAAAAAAATAAAAAAAAATAAATCTTTAGAATTAGGTACTTGTAAAGAAATCGAACCCGATGTGAAACTAAAAAAATTGAAGTGAATGTTTAAAAAAAACATAAATTTCTATTTTTCTTAATAATTTTTTTAATAAATTTACTTTGAGTATATTTAGCCAAACAGATACAACTAATTTAATTTTAAAATTATCATTTTTCACTTAAAACGAGTAAGTTGCAATTTAAATTATTAAGTAACATTTTTTAGATAATATAAGTGGGGGTTCTTGACGTATGATTGTTACATAATATTTATGGTATAAATTATTAATAATAAAATTATAATGACTAAGTTTAAATTAAATAACGGGAGAGTGTAAGCAAAAAATTAAAAATATATTGTAAAAATTAGCCGTGAAAACCCGAACCATATCACCTATCTAGCTAGGGTTTTGGTCCCTGACAATCATTTGTCAGGGAGGTGTTATATAACAATCGGTTTCTAAACCGTTGGATCGTTGATCCAACGGCCCCCTGGATTACAAAATTTTTTTACTATCCGCTATAATTTTTTTCCTTGCCTATCCGCGGAAAATTATAGCGGACAGTAAATTTTTTTTTTTTAATCTCAACCGTTGGATTAACGATACAACGGCTGTGAAACCAATTGTTAAATAATCAATCCCTGACAAACGATTGTCAGGGACCAGGACCCATCTAGCTATTACATGTAAAGTTGTTGCGGGGCTAATTAGTGTGAAACATAGCTACAATAATAGTAGCTTTACATGTGGAACTTTGGGATATTAATTAGTTTATTAAAAGTGATATCTTCTAGAACAACACTATAGTATCACTATTCACGCTTACGTGCATTTTAAGCTTAAAATCACGAAGTTTATAAGAGGGTGTTTGGCAAAGACAACTTAAACCTAAAAATAGTTGTTTTTGACATGTTTGTTAATCACGGCTTTAAGTCGGTTTTAAGTTAAAAAAATGCTTTAAGTCATAAGTTCGATTTAGGTACTTTTGACTTATGATTTATGAAGTTTTTTTTTTCCACGATTCTTGTAAAGTTTAAATATTATGAATTTGAAATTTTTTTAAGCCAAATTTCATTTTAAGTCAAAATTATTAAAACTCCATTTAACTTTAAGTAAAATTACCCAAACACACATTCATTGAACTTAAAGTAAACAACTTTACTTTCTTCTTTAAATTAAAAATACATCCATTAAATCAAAAGTAACTTATTTTAAGCAATGCCAAACACCCTCTAAATGAAGGTTCATACTATTGTTCACCTAATTCACATTAGATCTTTTGTCCATAACCCTGTTATTTTGAGAATTAGTATTTTTTGTAATTATATAGGAGTTAATGGTTATTAGATGTTCTAAATGATTTTAAAAAGATTTATTTAATTATGACTTGATTTTGATCGATAGTGATATCACAGTTTCATTTTTCATTTTTTTTGCTTGTTGGCGGCAGGTGCTAGAATCAATTCTCTTTTATTTATTACTCAAACCATTACTAGCAAGTTTCTAAAGTGATTCCGTTTCCGTACCATATTAGGAGTAGAATGTAACCATTCTTTGATTAATTATAATAAATATTGCTCGGAATATATCCTTTTCGATTAGCTAACAAAAAAAAAAGGAATATTAAGCCTTTTCAAAAGCATCTCAATGCTCCTTTTAGAACATTTCCAATGACATTATGTATAATGATTATGTAAAATAGTGAATCTGTAAGCTAATGTAGTCCAGTGATATTATGTAAAATGATTGGCTATATGCTAAAAATATAAATAATTGATGATGTGTTTATTATAGAGTTTTTGTAAAAAAAAAATAGATGTTGACTATATTAGCCAACTTAGAGCATCTCTAACGGCACTAGGTTTAATGGTTAGCTATACTAAGTGTTAGCTAAAATTTACTGAAACTGTAACACATTGTGCTCCAATGGTGTTAGCAATAATGGTTAGGTATAATTCAAAAACAATATTTTATTATTATTTTGGTTCACCTTTATCATTACTTCACCATGGATATAATTTAAATAAGGTAAAAAAGTGACGTAGATATTTTAGATAATGGTTACAGACTCAACAGATATAGAAGATGAAATAAATAATATCTATAATTTTTGCTAACAGGTCTTGTGGTTGGAGAGGTATATTTTTTAGCTTATATGTATATCATAATGCCACCTAGACTTTTTACCTAGCAGGTGGTGATGGTTGGAGATGCTCTTAAAACAAATTATGTAAAATTATAGACAAGAGGAGAGATGGTTGGAGATGGGAAAATGAAAGCTCTTATGTAAATTAAAAGACAACTCAGCATTTTGTTGGGGAATAGGGTAATAATAAATTGGATTTTTCTGAAGTCGTGTGAACACTTTCAGATTGAAGTTATTTGTGGTTCACCCAAATAATTCAATCGGATAAAGTCAGAAATTCTGCAAGAAGAGAGAATGTGTTTTTGTTGTGTATTTCCAAAATGAACCAGTCCTGAAAATGATCAATGCAACACCTATATATAGATGTCAACAGATGTGTCTTTTACCAATAGACACATCTCAGTATTTTGCCAATAGACACATCTCAGTATAAGAGTCATGTCTAATGCTAATAGACACATCTTTTCCAACAGGTGTGTCTAATGCCAATGGTCATGCCTCAGACACATCTTTTCCAACAGGTGTGTCCAATGCCAATGGACATGTCTCACAAGACACAATAATACTTGAAATCATAATAAACTCGAACAAAGCATGCACTCCGCACTCACCCAACTTGTTCGATGTAATATTGCGATTACATTGATCAACTAGTCAATCCAATTACACTAAAATATCCAACAATCCTCCCCCATTTTAGCGTAATCCATGATTAACTAAGCAAAATCACAACAAATAACAAAGTTATGCATAAATGAAATATCATGACGATTGAATTTCACATTAGTATATTACACATTCCAAATATTCGAATACCAAGGTGTCACTATTGATTGAACCTTTGTTATTCATAGCGAATACATGAAGATAATATACACATAAATTTACATTCTCAAATGTTCTCACTTGACACTATCTTTTACTAGCATTTTGTCCTAATCCTTCATAAGCATATCAAAGCCAAGTCCTAGCTTCTTGAAGCGGCTAAACTTCATACTCAAATAGGTAGTTCTTTTATTCTCGCACCTGCATATGCAATTTTTCAAAAGAACTATTAAGAAGATAAACTTCAACCTCCTCAACTTGCAGGTCTGAACACATACCTTGGGATGATGCTTTAATGTGTTCCAATCTCTAAATGTTAAGCTTTCCACATTGAATTCAGCACCTAATGTCATATTAGATGGGAATTGGGTATCTCAACATGAGAGGTTTTTGATGGGCTTTAATCCCATCCCTACAGCCGACTTGTGCACAAGATCTCTACTCAACCATTTGGTTAGATGAGCGGCTAAATTATGTTGAGTTCTTATAAACTCCACTGATATAACTCCATGCGTGATAAGCTCACGAATCATGTTGTGTCTAACACCTAAGTGTCTAGATTTGCCTTTGAACACTTGTCTATAAGCATTCCCCAAGGCAGACTCACTATCACATCTAATAGATATGGGTGGTATCGGTTTAAGCCACAATGGAATCTCATAAATCAGATTTTTTAGCCATCCAGCTTCTTTACCAGCCGCTGATAACGCCACAAATTCAGATTCCATCGTTGAATCAGTAATGCAACTTTGTTTCTTCGATGCCCAAGAGATAGCACCTCCCCCAAGAAGGAATACCCATCCACTTGTGGAAGAATGATCTTCCTTATTGGAAATCCAACTTGCATCCGAATGACCTTCAATAACCGAAGGAAATCCAGTATATGTTAAACCATAATCCATGGTTCCTTTCAAGTACTTGAACACTCGGCTTAAGGCTTGCCAATGATGTGAACTTGGTTTGCTAGTGTACCTACTAAGCTTTCCAACAACATAGGCAATATCTGGCCTAGTGCTTATCATGGCATACATAAGACTACCAATAGCCCTTGAGTATTCAAGTTAAGATACTGCAACACCTATATTAGGTAGGAGTTTAATACTAGGATCAAGAGGAGTGCTAACAGGAGAACAATCCTTAAAGTTAAATCTTTTCAAAATCTTCTCAATATAATGAGATTGAGAAATTGAAATACCATTGTTCTCACGCTTGATCCTTATACCAAGAATCACCTCAACCTCCCTCATGTCTTTCATATCAAAATTAGATGACAAGAACTTCTTGGTTTTAACCACTTGATTTTGGTCAGTACCAAAAATCAACATGTCATCCACATATAAACAAATTATAACTCCTTTACCAGAAGCATCAAATTTGTTATATACACACTTGTCTGCTTGGTTGAGAAAATAACCGTTAGACAAGACCACAATATCAAATTTATCATGCCAATCCTTCGGTGCTTGTTTCAGACCATAAATTGATTTCTTCAATTTACACACCTTGTTCTCACAACCAGGCATAACAAACCCTTCGGGTTGTTTCATATAAATCTCTTCATCTAAT